>OY754345.1:3141551-5541551 GCA_963572235.1 Caenorhabditis japonica
ATGGTCAAACGCGCTCCGCTGAACTCAACGCTATGCGATTTTCATTTTGGTCTCCAAATTGTATCATTTCACGTTGAATTTATACGTGAAATGGAATAATTTGGAGACCAAAATGAAAATTGCACAGCGTCGAGTTCAGCGGAGCGCGGTTGACCATTTTGGCGGGCGGACAATATATCTCACAATTTTTGTGAAAAATTGGAACGAAATCCGGGGAATTTTCTGATAGGTTTGACTGGGAAAGTACTTTCTGGTACGTTTTGGAAAATTTTGAAAAAAACAATCAGGGTGAAACTATAATTTTTTAAAATCTTAGAAAACCGCAAAATGTTTCCTGAAAAGTTTTTATGAGCCGTCAAAATTTTGCTATTTTATTTTTCAAGCACATTTGTACCTGTAAAATCCTACAGTCCCCTTCGCTACACCAGCCGAAATGTCTACCAACACACAGGGCGCTGAAAATGTCGATAGGTGGCGCAACTTGGTGCAGCGGGAGCACTGCGATATTGAGGTTCCTCATACCTCATAGACATTTTTTCAAAGTTTTGACGAGTATTTTTCTAATGGACCTATTCACAAAACCGGAAAAAAAAAGAAAAAAAACGGAAAAAAATTGCGGAAAAAATCGGAGAATGCTCCGATTGACCTGAAATTTTGGAAAATATTGGGAAAAATTCTCGTGTACACGCTCAAAAAATTTTGGACCAAAATATCGATTTTAAAAATTTTCAGAACAAAAATCGATATTTTGGTCCAACATTTTTTAAGCGTGTACAGGAGAATTTCCCAAAATTTCAGGTCAATCGGAGCATTCTCCGATTTTCCCGCAATTTTTTTCTGTTTTTTTTCTTTATTTTCCGGTTTTGTGAATAGGTCCATAAGCCGTGATACAGTCCAGAAATTTTATAACAAAATGTGGAGTTTATTTTCTAGTCCTCCTCATCCCAAAGATGTGCCTAAAGTGTCATAAAAAAGACATTCACCCATGTAATGAGGAGGACTATTTAGAAAAAAAATGCACTGAAAATATTTTTAATAAATTTCTGGACTTTATTATGGACCTATTCACAAAACTGGAAAAAAAAGAAGAAAAAGGAAAACAATTGCGGGAAAAATCGGAGAATGCTCCGATTGACCTGAAATTTTGGGAAATATTAGGAAAAATTCTCCTGTACACGCTCACAAAATTTTGGCCCAAAATATCGATTTTAAAAATTATCGATTTTTTTTCTGAAAATTTTTAAAATCGATATTTTGGGCCAAAATTTTTTGAGCGTGTAGAGGAGAATTTTTCCCAAAATTTCAGGTCAATCGGAGCATTCTCCGATTTTTCCCGCAATTGTTTTCCTTTTTCTTCCTTTTTTTCCGGTTTTGTGAATAGGTCCATTACGGCTTCTAAAAATAAAAATAAAACTTGTCAAAACTTTGCAAAAATGTCTATGAGGTCTGTGATGCCTCAATATCGCAGTGCTAACACTGCACCCAGTTTCGCCACCCATCGACATTTTCAGCGCCCTGCGTGTTGGTAGACTTTTCGGCTGGTGTACCGAAGGGGATTGTGGGATTTTACAGGTGAAAATGTGCGCGAAAAGAAAAATGTTCTGGAAACATTTAGCCGATTTTTAAGATTTAAAAAAATTCACCAAATGTTGTAGTTATAATTTCACCCTGATTCTTTTTTCAGAATTTTCCAAAACGTACCAGAAATTACCTTCCTAGTGAATTTTTCTAACAGGAGCGTTTTTCCCAATTTTTCGCATTTTTTCCCATGTGACAGGGTTTTTTCATGGTGAGATGCTGCCACGCCAACTCTATGAATCATTAGGCGTCTTAAAAAAAAAAACGTTTTTTAAGCACCACACTGACACCACAATCTGATAAGCTTTTGAATCACTGTGCACACTTTGTCCAGTCCAAAAATATCAAGGTTTTATTCAGGGAAAAAAAGGCGGACAAGTGCGAAAGATTAAGAAATGGAGGAGGTTAGCAGGGAGTGTCTTATCACTGTTACAAACTGCTTAAAATTTGACAAATTTATCGATTTTTCCATAAATTTGATGATTTTTTGACGATATAATCATTATCAGTGGGTCTGGAGTGCGGAAAGTATAAAAATCACATCAGTTGGAGGGCAGCTTACATTCTTGTCACTTTTTTGAGAGTTTAGTATTTCTTTTCTTTTTTTCAGGAACATGCAAACCTTTTTTTCTGTATTTTGTATATTTCTGCTCAATTTTTCAAAGTTTTTACATGCAGCAGGTGAGTTGTTTGTTTTATAAATTAAAGCACGCTAAAACATTGTCCGAAGTTTTTGCAGAATGCTCGAGTCAATCTGTGACGTTTACACAAAACTACACAAATTTCATAATTATGAGTAACAGCTCAGATTTGGACCCGAAAACTTGCAAATATATGGTAGGTGAAAGCTTGTGGTAGAGTTCGGTCCATTATAGACGTATAATAGCTCTATCGCACATGCGCTGATAACCAATATCTTTATTTGTAACGGGATTTGTTTATGGTTTTTTCACGGACTTTATATCTTTTTGTTTTAATAACTATTTTGTTTTTTTTTAAATTAAACGATAAACGTGATAACGATTTTCAGAACGAAAAACAACAAACCAGGCAAAAATGAACGACTCGAAATCGGTGGAACAAGTTTTGGCGACGGAGCGTATCACAAAGAAAAAGATTTGAGAACATTTTAAAATAATATTTTTATGAATAAATTCTTGTTTTTTTTTCTTTGAAAAGTCTGAAAGTTAAAAGTAAAGAAATAACCCGATATTGCGGTGCAACTTGAGAATAGAACTGTATAAAACTGTTTCGGAAAAGAACTATTTTGAAATAGAACTGTATTCTCCATTCACAAAAAAAGCAAATGCGCTCCACGAAACGTAGTACTTTGCGGATTTCATTTTCGTCGCCAAAAAATTCATATCACTTGTAAATTCAACGTGAAATGAAGTAATTTGGCGACGAAAATGAAATCCACAAAGTACTAAGTTTTGTGGAGCGCACTTGCTTTTTTCGCAAAAAAAAACAATAGCGAAATAGAACTGCCTGAAATGGAGCTGTAGTGACCGAGAAAAGTTACAGCAGCTCGAATAAGCATTCCGTTGTACATGGTGAGTTATTGAGTTAAATTTCGCACAGCGGTTTTTCCTGTACAGTTCCATTTCAGGCAGTTCAATTTCGCTACAGTTCTATTCTGAAACAGTTCTATTTCGTACGAGTTCTATTCCGGAGTAGCACCCAGCAAACGCCCATTTTGCATTTTTAAATGGTCGTACCACGATATAGTTCTTGGACGGAATAGAACCAACAAAAATGTGAATTCGCATAATTTGGCACACTGCCAATATTTTTTCAATAAAGCAAACTTTCGCGAGGACAGTCGCCTGCACCCCGTGCACTGTCTGACTGTAGTAAAGCAGTTCTATTTCGTGGTACCTCTTTAAAATAGATCCTTTCACGAATTCTCTCGGCACAATTTGTCATTCAAAATCTTTTAACGAGAGAATGAGAAACAAGAAAGCATCAGAAAAATATGTTTGTTATTCAGTTCACAGTGCCCAAATACTTTGTGCCAACTATTCAAGCAGTCCATTTGAACCTGACTGGCTCCAATAAAATCACCGTGAGACAGTATTCAGAGTTTGGCGGGATGAAAGTTTATGAGTGAGCCTAATAAACAGGAAATTAAGCAAACCAAAAAAAAAAACGTTTCTCCAGACTCACAGAAGGAGCAAACTTCAAATTGGGCCCGGTGAATTTCACAGTGGAAATTTCGCTTCCAACGAAAACTCCCAATGACTTGTTCAGCATTATAGTTGGCGTTAAAGATGGTATGAGTTTTTTTTCCCAAAAACTCTGTAAGCATCGGAACGATCCCCCGTTTACAGCCACACCCGCACGCACTGGTTACTCTTTTACGGTAAAACCCGATCTCGGCGAACTTATCGATTCGGATCAACTGGTCGGAAATTCCACATTGGACCAGATTTTCGATGCCGGACATCCACAATCGACGTATTCGATACAAGTTGCCATGTTTACAGAGGATACTGTTTTGCTCAGATTACTTCCAAATATTCACATTTATGACGCGGGTGTCTTCAAGGGAAGGTTGGTTTTCGGGGGGGGGGGGGGGGGGGTAGCTAAAAGGGAAATGTTTTGAAATAAATTGCGATTTCCAGTTTGTTGGACGTATTGAATGCGGAAAATGCGTCGGAAACTTGCGTTGGAACCAAGTTCACGATTATCAATACAGATATAGGATCAGTTGGCATTTTTTCGATTTTGGTCATGCCAAAATACGGTATTTGTTTGGGGCGTGGGGGGTGATGGGGAAATGGATCGATGCAAATTTTTGTGAATAACCGGCAAAATCGACGTGGCCGAGGAAATGGCCAAAACTCGGCCATCGCTATTTTAATGCACTGCGCGCGATAGCCAACCTTCAAAACTTTTCTTTGTTGCTATTTTTCCCGATTTCTTTTTTTTTTTTGAAGAAATGTTTAAAATATACAAAATATTTCAATTTACACTGCCCTCTGCCAGACAACAAAATAAGTGAGTTTTAAGAAAATTATTTTCTCGAAAACAAGCAGGTAGAATCTTCTGAAAATTTGCCACAACGTTCTCCAGCAAATACTCCATCTTTTAATATTTAATTTATACTTTTTTATGTTTTAATTTTCGAGAAAAATGCCAAAATCATTCGCTTTTACGACTTTATTGAATATCTCTTGTTTTTGTGGCTATTCTGATACTTTTCTTGTTGTCCGAGTCTTATTTTATCATTGACTTTCATTTTTATGTTGTTTTTATTTTTTATTTTTAAAGAAATAAAGCAATTCATTCCGATGTTAATAATGACATCACCCACTCTGCAGTTTTGCGTCGCGGTTTTTGCATACCAATTTCGCAGCTGTATTACTGCGTCGCGAAAACCAGTCAGAGCAGAGCGCGCGACGCTGCTGTTACTCGGCTGTGACTCCCACTTTTCGCGGCGGGACCACAGACGAGTTGCGCGCTCCCCTCTGACTGGTTTTCGCGACGCAGTAATATCATCACAAGTTTTTTTCTTGGCCACGTTGGGTTGGCCGGTCCGCGGTTCTGTTGTGTAGCCTCTGGGGAATTTGAAACCTCTCACTTCGAAACTGGGACGTTTCGATACTTGCGTTCGCACTAGTGACAAAGTTTGAAAAAATATGAAATACCAGTTTCGAAGCTTCTTGTTTCGAGTCGTCCCAGTTTCAAAATGACTCTTTTTCCGAAGCGTCTCAGAGCCATTTTTAAGGGGTTTGTACCGTGCAGTTCTAAAATCGAGTACTTCACCCCCATATTTAGACGTTAAATATGTATTTCTAGTTTGATTTGATGGAATCAAACTTTCCGAATTAAAACAGATAATAATAATAAATTTCTGCAGCTACAACCCTTTTCAGATTTCAAAGGACAGTTTTTCGTGAAACCGGTGGCACTTGGAAATGCGACTCTTGTTTATACAGCGACAAATGGAGTCACAATTTTCCACGAAATTACTAATCCGTACGGAGGACGAAAAACTCCTAGCATTTACCAGTCGTTTGTTTTTGTTAGTTCACATCACTCTCTGTTCTGCTAACTTGTTTTGGACGTTCAGAGAGGCGACGCAACATTCCAAGTGTTTGCTGGATGTGTTACAGGGCCACAGGAGACCCGGAGAATCGCCACAATTACGTGAGTTTGAATAGTGAAAAATATCTGATTGATTCACTGCTCACTGTAACAATTTGCGCGGAAAACTAATTTTTATTTCTATTTAATTTTGCCGCCTTTAGACCCTCCAACTCTGACAACTATGAACAATTGGAGTTATTCGGGCGGTGTAAAACCTATGTGCTCAGCCAAGGAGTATTCCAGTGGTCAAAAAATGACACTTGTAAGTGCATATTGTTCATCCGTCAAAAAAGCAAGTGCGCTGAACGAAACTTATTGTTGTTCTCAGTATGGAGCGCTGCAAACGCGCTCCCTTCGCACAGTGATGGACGCGACCACGTTGGCGACGAGAGAGTGCAGAAAATTGAGAGATCCGTGGCCGATGTTTTGCTCTGATTTCTCTAAACCTCACTCCAAATGCATGCGAAATTTTTTGTTCGATTGGAGCGTTTTATACCGAGTATAGCACTTCGTGATTTTCATTTTGGTTTCCAAATAATTTAACTTCACCTAGAATTTATACGTAAATCAGCACCAATCGTCCGCGTACTCAGAAAACCGTAATCCGCAGTTGAAGAACGGATCGACTTTGTGATCTTTGTAATGAAAAAAAAAAATGAAAATCACGAAGTACTAAGTTTCGTAGAGAGCACTTGCTTTCTTCACAGTGGACAATACATACATAAGTCTGTATAAAATGGGAAATAACGCATTTTTCTCAGATTTATCCGATTACACGCACCAAATCGGTCGCAAAGGTGTGATAATGAGCTATACATATCCATATGAGGACGATGAGGGATCTTTTGGAAATTACCTGATTCAATCGCCAGGTAAAGCAATATGACGTTTTAAAACTTTATTTCATTTTTCAGACAAACAAGAAAATATGATTGTAACGTATGAAGTGGCGTACATTTCAGCAGATACACACTTTGACATTAAACAATCGATTAGTGCGGGAAAGGAGCAGTTGAATAGGTAGTTAAGCTTTTTCAGAGTCATAGAATCCGTGAAACAGGAAAATGGGTTTATTTGTTTTTCTGCGTCTCTCACCACTATCATACAATATTCATCAATTTACAAATTTCGTTTTATGTAAAATGGTTTTCCTATTTTCAGTACGGAGCGCTGCAAACCCGCTCCCTTCGCACAGTGGTGAACGCGGCCACGTTGGCGACGAGAGCGTGGTCGATGTTTCGCTCTCTTTTCTCTAAACCTCACTCCAAATTCATTGTTCGATTGGAGCGAGTTTGCAGCGTTTTATACCGAGTATACTATTTTGCAGTTTCATGAATTCGGTCTCTGAGCTGCCCGAAATTCTAAATACCGTATTTCAGCCTCACATCATCTGATAAGAATTTTACGTCAGTGGTAACTTATCAGCAATTAAGCAGTTATACGGTACCGAAAGGATCCGTTGGTCTTCTAGTTCGATATACGGTCACAAAGTTGGCGCTATCATCATTGAATTCCACACTATTTATTTATTTAATTATCTCGGTCATATTTTCATTTTGAAGAATTCGGGTTTCTAACGAAATAAAGATAATATTATTCAATTTTCCAAATTTCTATATACAGGCTCGAGGATTGATAGCTCCCAAAAGGTCAAATATCTCGGAAGAAATCGCTAGAAGGATTCGCGCAGGTTGGACTGCTTTCAACGCTATTTGGCGAGAGGTAATACAATCTCCTCAGAAGATAAGAAACATATTACTCACAACCACTGTCATCCCGGCGATGACCTATAGATGCGAGACATAAACTTCCAAGGGGTCGGACACGAAGAGATTACAGAGATCAGTCACAAACATGTTCGAAATCGCCGGATGCGACCCACCAGACATCGAAAAGCAAGTCTTACGAAGAAAAGAGAAGTGTGCAGGGCACGTATCAAGGGGCAACCTTGGGCACGGCCGCTCAGGGAATTTTCGGCAAGGGGACGGCGCGACTGCCGTAAAAATCGGCGAATCGCCGCTAGTTCGCAAGGCGGCAAGAGGACGGCGCGATGACGGCGAGAGGACGGCGAGAGGACGGCGCGACGTCGGCGAAGGAAAATCGTGAGAGACTCGGCAAGAGGACGGCGTTGGCGCGGCAAGGGGTCGTCGGGAAAAGCGTCAACACGCGCTTGGCGCACAATTCTTGTTATTTGTTGTGAATATTCGTTACCTACTTCTCAATATATTCTCTATTTTTATGATTTTTTTCAAGGAAAAGCCGATTCGAAATGTGTAAGTAATTTATTTTGTTCAAAAATATCTTGAAAAAATTCATTCAGGCTTGGCTCGCATGGAACGAGAACACAGTGGTGAGTTATTTAATTGAAGAAACTTAGAAATAGGCCTTATTGTCCCAATTTTCTTGCCGACAACAGTAAGAGTTCACATGGAAAATTCAAGACCACACCCTCTTAGATTTTCCGACTGGACGAAATAATCTTTTTCCAGCAAAAATTGACAAGAAAATTGGATCGATAATAGGTTATTCACGTCGAAAAAAAGTATTGTTCCATTGTTTTTTTTTTCCTTTGTTCAGAGAAAAAATTGGGGAAAGCTAAATATTTTCGGAAAATGAAAAAATCCGCGGGTCGCCATGACTTTTTCCCATTTTTTAGGGAAAAAAAAACCGAAAAACCCCTTTTTTCCCCGGCGTGATAAGAATTCCAATAGTGTACAAGCCTAGCTCTGTCAAAAACTATTTTTGAACTTTTCTCATTTCTAAAATGTTTCTTCTTCTACCTTGTCCCTACCCAGTGGGGAACGCAACGGCATGTTGCCAGCTGCGGACAAATCTACTCCTCGAGAGCGTTTATTCAACGTGTCCCATGTGGCGCAGGCGGTTAAGCGCTTGCCCGGCAAGTTTTTTTTTTGGCCGCGGGTGCTGCGTTCGTCCCTGCGCCTTGACCGTTTCTTTTGTTTTTCGCATACATTGGCACGAGCCGCGGGCCGGTGCTACAGTAATGTAATATTGAAAAATTTTCAAATTAACTGACATTTTTGCATCAATTTTAAGAGAAAAGAATAAAGAAAAGACAGTTATAGTTTACCGACAAAGTGTGCTTGAAAATAGCAGGATTTTTCATCTTCGAAAGTATTATTTGGAGGGTTTGAATATAGAAAGTCGTGGTGCGCTACCTCTACAGGGTGGCCGATAAGTATAGGACGCTCGCTTTCAGCGTTCCCTGGCACGGTGCCAAGGGATATTTTCGAAAAATTTCGAAACTTTTCGAAAGTCCAGAGACTATATAAGTAAGCTTCTCAGTCATTTGTTCTCACTTCTCCATATCGCCGAGCTATGAAAAGTTCTCCTCATCGTCCTTCCATTGAACTCTTGTTCAAGAGAGGCCTCGGAAGTGCTGAGATCGCTCGACGCCTTCAAATTTCGTCTTCGACGGTTCGAATTCTTCGACGGCACTTTGCTGGTGGTCCATTTATCCTTCAACAAGACTGGGCACCGTCCCATGGCTCGAGATCGACATTGGCCGTCTTGGAGGCGCATTTCCCTGGATTCCTGGACAAGAACTTGTGGCCTGCTTCCAGCCCGGATCTCAATCCGATGGATTTCAGCGTTTGGGGCATGTTGGAAGGGAAGATCGCGGGAAAAGTTTTTGCTACTGTCGATGACTTGAAGGCCGCTCTCGAGGTAGCATGGGCTTCGATCGACGACGGATACCTGCGGCGCACTGTCAATTCGGTGAAGAAACGTTTGAGAGCCTGTGTCAAAGCTCGTGGATCCAACTTCGAAATTCTCTTGTAAAATCAAATTTTCTGCTTATTTTTTGTTGTTTAATAAAGGTTGTTCTCGAAAAATCCTCAAATTGAAAAAATGGGAGCACTTTCAAAACGTCCTATACTTATCGGCCACCCTGTAGAGGCTCTATGATACCATAACTTCCAGCTGTGCGCCTGTTTTTTTGTAGGAATTCCATGAATTTTTTTTAAATTTGGGTGCAGAATTATGAGAAGTGAAAAAAAATTAAATTAAAAAGAGAAAATGAGAAAAAAAAGAGAAATTTACAACAACAAAGATTACAAATGTTCTATTTTTTGATATTATCAGTACGGAGCGCTGCAAACGCGCTCCCTTTGCACAATGGAGAACGCGGCCGCGTTTGCGACGAGAGAGTGCAGAAAATTGAGAGAGCCGTGGCCGATGTTTTGCTCTGATTTCTCTAAACCTCTCTCCAAATGCATGCGAAATTCTTTGTTCGATTGGAGCGAGTTATCAGCGTTTTATACCGAGTATATAAGAAAAAATGCAAGGTAATTTGAAGAAAATATGTTCCTTTTCACGGTAAATAACAGTTTTCTGTGATATTTCAGAATTCCATTAAAACTACTGGTGAAAAATAGTTAATAAATTTAAAAAATTATCATTGAAAAATCCAAAATATTTTCATTTTTTCAAGGCGGGCCGACCGGGCCGGGCCGAAATTTTCCAAGTATGGGTTTTCGCATTTTTCACACCTAGTGCGAAACATATTTTGATTTTTTTCACATATTGTCGGCACGCCAAAATAATCAAACGCGCTCCGCTGAACTCAACGCTATGCGATTTTCATTTTGGTTTCCAAATTATTTCATTTCACGTTGAATTTACACGTGACATGAAATAATTTGGAAACCAAAATGAAAATCGCAAAACGTTGAGTTCAGCGGAGCGCGTTTGACCATTTTGGCGGGCCGACAATAGATGTTTTGTTTCAAAAATTATTCGCATTTTTTTGGAAAAAATCAAAAATTGGAAAGAAGAGCTTGGATTAAAGATTAGAGTGTAAGAAAGTTCGAGATAATTTGCAAACGGGTTTCGCACGTTTTCCGAAATTTTCACCCTTTCTGCATGAATAAAATGGGTAAATTTGATAGTATTCGGGCTCCAGAAAGACGGCTTTCGTCTCGCGTTTAATCGAACGAAAATCCGAATTTGATTATCTGATTATACATTTCAGCGCTGCCGTGTTCACCAAACTTCATCGACACCATTCAAAAAAGGAACTGAAATAGATGTGCTGCTGTCGAGGACCACTACGATCATCATTTACCGTATTCACTCTAACAGTCTGGTATGCCGTTCTATTTTTATGTGTTTGTTCAAATGCTGGTTGATTGAAAACCGATTCACGAAAATTGATCAAAAGTTTTATTTATTCGGTATAAAGCGCTGCGAATTCGCTCCATTATAACAACCAAAGAGACGGCCGCGTTAGCGGCGAGAGAGCGCAAAAAATTGAGAGGGCGTGGCCGATGTTTCGCTCTGATTTCTCCAAATCTCACTCCAAATGCATGCTGCTTTTTTGGAATAGAACTCGCGCGAAATCGAACTATCTTTCTTATATAGAAAATTTTAGATTAGTCTGTGTGTTTGTTTGTGTGTCTCACACGCGAGTTTGCACAGGTGGTGGGAGATAATGCCAAAACGGATCCGAAACGGATGGGACGTGGATTGGATCCATATATGATCCGATATAGATCCACGCGCCCCCGTGGAGGGAGCGTGGATTGTTTTGGCGTGGGTCGCCGTGGATCCACGCCGGCGTGGAATATATATGGAGGGCGCGTGGATCCGTGGGAGAATGGAAACATATCGGATCTTATATGGATCCACGTGTCCCTCGTGGAGGGAGCGTGGAATTTTTTTGACGTTATGGAGAATAGATCCGCGTTTATCTGAAGCAGGGCGCGTGGATGTCAGGCTCTATTAGAAGAGCAGGCAACTTGGTAATTGACCATTGTAGCCCCCCTAGCTGATATCGACCACCAAGGATCGGCTTAGCACAGGTTGATTTTGGTCCGATTTACTCAGTGGTTTGTAAAAATACCTGGCAGTTATCCTGAGGCCGTATTCATGAACGTTTACCGTACGGTAAATGTAACCGGTAAATGATTTTCCCAGAGTTGAACTTCATTTTCGAAGCGTCAACTGGATAAATGACACTATAAATAGTCCGTAATTGTCTCTATGACTATTGAAAATGTTATTTACGACGAGGGGAATCATTTACCGTTCTTATTTACCGCGTGGTAAACGTTCATGAATACGGCCTCTGGTATATGAGTGAACTAGTATAATAACTAGTATAGAATTGAGTCGAAATAGAACTTGACGCGAAACAGAACCGCGTGGAATAGAACTGTTCGGAAATGAAACTGTTCCGAAATAGAACCGCGTGAAATATAACCCAGTCAATAAATCGAAAACAGGTCACGCCACTGATTGTGAGTGGAACTTTTTCTGTTTGGCTATTTATTCAATAGTCTTCACCCAGTTGTGCTAAAACGCGCTAAAACTATGTACAGTTCTATTTCACACGGTTCTATTTCGCGTCAAGTTCTATTTCACACGGTTCTATTTTGAAAAGGTTCTATTTCGAGGTAGCGCCTATTTATCAGATAGAAGCGAAAATCGACCGACATCGAAAAGCAATCCCAATTAATTGAAGCATCTAATAGAAGTGCACCATTCATAGCTCTTTCTACCATTTTTGTCGCTTTCGAAATAAGGAAAAGCTTCGAATCCGAACTTTATCAAAACAGAACTGTCCCGAATCAGAACCGTTTTCTTTCCAAATGGATAAGTGTCAAAAGTGTTGTATAATAATAAGCTAAATCAAATTCTCCAGTACAGAACAAGTATTTGTAATACCGTATTTACTCTATTTGTCCGGCATGCCGGATTATTGTTTGAACCTCCTGCTTGGATGCCGGCCAGTTAGAGTGAATACCACATAATTCATTTTCCACATTTGTGGCTCATAAAATCTTTTTTTTTTCTTTTCCAATTACGTTACTGATTTCACCTTTACCATAGTTCTAATTTGGAAACGTTTTGATTCGAGATAGTCGGGGGGACTACGATGGTGAGGGACTATACTTATATATGCTGGGGTGGGGGCTTATATCCCACGGCAGGCATATGAAGTAAGTTTTCGTGAAATTACGTCTTAAAATAATAAAATCCACGAAAAACTGGTGTCACCACGCTACGCCCCGCCCCTTTCCCGTGCAAAACATAAGGGCCGTCGAAACCCGTGAGGTGTCGGTCCACATGGGAAGGTATACCCGCCGCCTGTGCAGGTGTTGCAAGGGTTTGGGTTAGAGAATTCTGAAGGGTGGGTGGGGAGCTCTGGATGAAGGCTCCGTGGCACAGTGCCACAGAGCTCACCGGCTATTTTTGGTTGTCTGGATACATGTGCTCATTGAGCATCTTGAGTGGAATCAAAAAATGGAAAATTCAGGAAGTCTAGAAAATATCCACGTCCCACCCACGTCCCATCCGTTTTTGATCCGTTTTCAGTCCACGCTCCCACGTCCGCATCCTATCCGTGGGAGCGTGGATCCTAATAGGATCAAAATCGGATACATATAAAATTCCTATAAATTCCACGTCCCATCCGTTTCGGATCCGATATGGATTTGAAGCCCTTCACCTGTGAAGAGATATGGTTGTAGACGAGATGTTGCTAGTTCGACCCCCACTATCATGTTTTCGTTTTTTTTTTGTTCAATTTTCAAATTTTTTTTGAAAGTTTTACTAGATGTTGCATGTTCATATTATGGGCAATAAAAGTGCGGAAAACTTTTTCGAGAATTGAAAAATAAGAAAATAAATAAAACATGATAGTGGGTGTCGAACTTGCAATACCTCGTCTACAACCATCTCTCTTACCCGCTGCGCCACGCTTCCATGTCTTTAAAGGGCAAGCGGAAGCGGCCATAACACGCGTGTGTCGAGGAAGGGAAAACTCGGGGCCAAGGGAAGATGGTACAGTAAAAATGAGGATTCTATGGTTAAAAATGGCCGAACTTTGGACTGAAATTTCAGCACCTCAGAGGTCTCGTAAGCAGGTTTTGAAAACGGATTTATAGGTTTCAAAACCTCCTCTTTCAAACTGTATGGTTGGTTTTGCACGGTTCTAAGTACCACTTAAAAGGTTCCCTTGTGAGTTGCGGTTTTTGCTTGTTTTCCGAGACAGGGTGGCAAGAAACCAAAGCGTGTGGCAAAAATGAATCCAAACATTCGAACGTTCAATACAACGAATGAATTCGAAATCCGATAAGGGTTAATGAATACAAACCACTGAACCATCAAGTAACAACAACTTACGTTAGCCCTTTTGGGCAATCACGAAAAACATGTTTCTCAAACAAATAATAACCATTTAATTTCAGGGATCCGTCCCACCATGACCATTACGAAGATTCCAAAGAAGGAATCCATAATATTTTTGCTCGGAGCCTCACCACTCCAACACCTGCCAGAACTATCCTAGCAGCAAGGCACGCTAGGCATGGGTCAGTGAAAAGGCCCTGTGTCTCCACTGTGGAGTTGCGGGCCATGCGCCGTCCACGTGTTCGTTACGAACACGCAAGTGCCAGGAGTGCAAACACTACCATTTGACGACCCTTTGCATGAACGTCAAGCCAATTGCGGATGCTAAAAAAGATCTCGCCACGGCACTCTCCAACTCGTCCCTGACGGCTCCATTGGGAAAATAAAAACGTGGATATTGAAGCCACAACTCGAATCGAACCGTTTGTTGAGTACACCAGGGTAATATCCAATCGTATTTTTTCAAGTAGATGTTCGGACTTTTTGAGAAAAACCAAACGGAATCGCGCAAAATTGAAGCCACGATGCTCTTTTGACGGTTGCAGAAAAAGGGAAATCTCAGTCAGAATACTGTGAACAAAGTTATTCAATTGTAAAACAAAATTTCAAATAAAACTGGTTTTCCGTGGTAGCCGAAATAATGTGTGCCGCGAACTTTTCAGAAAAAAGGAGGTAGCTCCGCCCACCGCATGCGATGAGAGAGGGAGAGAGGAAATACTTGAGGTCGGGGGACCGACCAATGCGTGACCGGTAGTAAAAGAATCACGGTGAGTGTTATCATTTTCTATCATCTAATCGGAAACATGTTTCTTTTCTCTTTTCATCTGAGTGCCGCCGCAGACACGGCCGATTTCATTGACAACAAATGAGTGAACGTCTATCATCCACAGGTAAACCGCGTAGAGTTTCAACAGATTCTAAAAAGAGTGCGGGCGTTGATTCTAAAAAGTGCACAGAAAGAGTCTCCCAGAATCTGTTGAAACTCTTTCCATACTTTTTGCGCATTCTTTTGAAACTCTTTTCAGAACGTTTGCTGATTCCTTTGGGTTACTTTTTAAACGCGTTTATCGTTCATGATTTTTCATCCATCTGAGAATGTATATTTGAAAATTTATTAGTAAACAACACGAGCTCAACAACGTTATGAAAAAAATAGAAAATAAAAAAGAAAACAACGTTATAAATAGTCCGTATTGGGTTCCGTAATGGGGTCATTCACAAAACCCGATAAAAAACTGCGGGAAAAATCGGAGAATGCTCCGACTGGTCTGAAATTTTGGGAAACAATGGCAAAAATACTACCGGGCATTTCCAGAAAATTTCAGACCATCCAGAATATCGATTTTTAAAATTAACAGAAAAAATTCGATATTTTGGTCCAAAAATTTCTGAGCATGTACAGAAGCATTTTTGCCATTATATCCCGTAATTTCAGGCCAATCGGGGCGTTCTCCGATTTTTTCCGCAGTTATTTTTCCGGTTTTGTGAATAAGCCCATAACAGACGGACCCTCTTCTTCCTGGACGCCACTGTCGGTGTTAATTTCTGCGTTTTGAATTCCAACTTCGTTTGCCCCGGATAGCTGGTTTCTGAAAGTAATTCACGTAAATCAGACATTTGCAAAAAAAAAAAGAACAAACATTATAATGAATTCGTGGCGGAGTGAAATTTCACGTGAAACTGGGAGACGAAAACTATCTTCATTTCTTTAGTTATTTCTTCATTTTTTGAATACGTGAAAAAAATTGTCACTCCGCCACGAATCCATTATATTGATTTTTGATTGTGAATGGACTTTTGGCAAAAAAATGAATTTTTCTGGGATTCCACTTCACATAAGAATGACGATAAATATACTGAAAATGCTAAAATTGGTCTGAAATAATGCCAAAAATGCTCCCGGCCGTGAAAATGTAAAATTTTCGCAAAATTTGGGGGTACTACGGTATAGAACCCGCACGGAGTAGAACCGCTATGGAATAGAACTGGATATGCAATAGAACTGCGCGGAATAGAACTGTGCGGAATAGAACTGCTACGGAATAGAACTGCACGGGATAGAACTGCTACGGAATAGAACTGCGCGGAATAGAACTGCTACGAAATAGAACTGCTATGGAATAGAACTGCACGGAATAGAACTGTGCGGAATAGAACTGCTACGGAATAGAACTGCACGGAACAGAACTGCTACGAAATAGAACTGCTACGGAATAGAACTCGTACGAAATAGAACTCGTACGAAATAGAACTGGTACGGAATAGAACTCGTACGAAATAGAACTGCTACGGAATAGAACTCGTACGAAATAGAAGAAACAACACGCGGTTCGTAATTTCGGAGCGTCGATATGGTTTTTTCAAATTGAAGAATTCAAATGATAGCGATCGCGGACCCGTCATTTGTCGGTACAAGAAACTATGTATAGCCGGTCGCGTTCTCCAAGAGGGCAGCTACCAGACAGCTACCAGACAGCTATTTGGCGGCTATTTGGCAGCTACCTGGCGGCAATTTGGCGGCAATTTGGCAGCTACCTGGCAGCTATTTGGCGGCTATTTGGCAGCTACCTGGCAGCTATTTGGCGGCTATTTGGCAGCTATTTGGCAGCTATTTGGCGGCTATTTGGCAGCTATTTGGCAGCTATTTGGCAGCTACCTGGCAGCTACCTGGCAGCTATTTGGCAGCTACCTGGCGGCAATTTGGCAGCTATTTGGCAGCTACCTGGCAGCTATTTGGCAACTATTTGGCAGCTACCTGGCGGCTATTTGGCAGCTACCTGGCGGCTGTTTGGCAGCTATTTGGCAGCTACCTGGCGGCTATTTGGCAGCTATTTGGCAGCTATCTGGTTCTATTTCATACCAGTTATATTTCGTACGAGTTCTATTTCGTACGAGTTCTATTTCGAACGAGTTCTATTTCGTACGAGTTCTATTTCGAACGAGTTCTATTTCGTACGAGTTCTATTTCGTACGAGTTCTATTCCGTACGAGTTCTATTCCGTACGAGTTCTATTTCGTACGAGTTCTATTTCGTACGAGTTCTATTCCGTACGAGTTCTATTCCGTACGAGTTCTATTCCGTAGCAGTTCTATTCCGTGCAGTTCTATTCCGTAGTAGTTCTATTCCGTGCAGTTCTATTCCGTAGCAGTTCTATTCCGTATCAGTTCTATTCCGTGCAGTTCTATTCCGCGCAGTTCTATTCCGTAGCAGTTCTATTCCGTGCAGTTCTATTCTGTAGCAGTTCTATTCCGTGCAGTTCTATTCCGTAGCAGTTCTATTCCGTGCGAGTTCTATTGCATATCCAGTTCTATTCCATAGCGGTTCTACTCCGTGCGAGTTCTATACCGTAGTACCCCCCAAAATTTGGCGGTTTTTTCACAATCTCCCGAAATTTTTGACATTTTTCCACATTTTTTTGAATAACCCAATTATAAACAGCGCGTGGAACATAAAATACCGCAAACTTTTTTGATTCAAAATGAAATTTTGTGGGTATTCTCATGAGAAATATCAAAAAAAGTTCAAAAATACCTAGAAAACGTACAAACTTGCCCGATAATTTGGAAAAAAAAATGTCATAAACAGTTTCTGAAAAAAAAACAATTTTTGTTGAATTTCAACATTTCTGCCCAAATTGTAGAATTTTGTATTGTCGAACCGCCAAAACGGTCAAACGCGCTCCACTGGACTCAACGCTATGCGATTTTCATTTTCGTTTCCAAATTATTTTTTCAGTTTTTCTTTGATTTTTTGCATAAAATCTTTTTTCGTGCTTTTTCCTTGTAAAAATATTTTTTCGAGACCAAATTCATGAAGTTTTATCAAAATCTTCCGAATTATTCCGAATTTAAGTGAAAAATCAATATTTTTCGATTTCACTGTACTTAAAAAAATTCATAACTCATTTGTTTGGAGAGATTTTTGTTCAAACTCCATCATCATGATGTTTTTCAATGTTTTCTTACCTTTTAGCCCGAAAATTACACTCTAACGTAAATCGCCGACACGAATTGGGAGCCGCTGCAAGTGCGCCCTATTGCACACCTCAAATGCGCGCGAGATTCAAATTTTGAATATTTTCGGCTTTGCAGATGTGAAGTCAATGCACAGAACGAAATGTGTACCGAAGGAAAAAGAAAGATTTTCGACAAAATTTGCGATACATTTATCCAGAAATCTGTCAACAAACCTTTTTTAGCCAAAATGATTTGTATATGAGTCTTTTACATAAAATATGACAACCGGGACATTACAAATTAAGCTCCATGTCTTGTTTTCTCGTTTTATTTTGAAAATTCATCGATCAAATTTTCGCAAAAAATATTTAACAACTTGCCGGCATATTTTAGCTGGGTGAAAACATGCATTGCGGATCGGAGGCCACTGATGTTTCGATTTTCCGAGACCGGATAACAGGCAACAGACTCAAAGCATGCTTCCACTCAGCTCCCTCCGGTCGCCCATTTGATGGTGTCACATATGCTTCCGGCGCGTGCCACTGAACCTTCAGGTTATGAATAAATACTTGAAAACGCAAATTCGAAGCGTCGAGGAGAAAAAAGGGCAAAAAAAAACGAAAAGAAAAAAAAATTCAGCGACTCTCAACCCGCACAACGCCAAAAAAATTAATTAATTCATAAAATTCACATAAATAAAAAAATAATAAAGTTTCCTGCGGTTGTTCTCTTTTTTTTCGACTCTGATTCTCATTTTCATGGCCAAAATTTTTTAAAATTTGAATCTCGCGCGCATTTGAGGTGTGCAATAGGGCGCACTTGCAGCGGCTCCCAATTCGTGTCGGCGATTTACGTTAGAGTGAAAATTACTGATTTTAATATAAATTCCACCTTTTTTCCGCCGAAACGGCAAATTTTCACTGAAATCAGTAATTTTGTGGGGTTTTCTCCGCTTTTCCACTCTTTTTCTCTCTTTCAATCGTGTATATTGTTTTTATTTTTAATATTAAAAACTTATTTTTATAAGAATTCTGGATTTACTATTTTTATAAGAATTCTGGATTTTTGGACAATAAATTTGACAATCAACTCACCCAACTATTCAGCAGAAGTTGTCGGCCTCATGTCGCTGTGCGGTCTCCTCCTGCAAAAATAATTTTTTAATATTAAAAATAAAAACAATATACACGATTGAAAGAGAGAAAAAGAGTGGAAAAGCGGAGAAAACCCCACAAAATTACTGATTTCAGTGAAAATTTGCCGTTTCGGCGGAAAAAAAGGTGGAATTTATATTAAAATCAGTAATTTTCGGGCTAAAAGGTAAGAAAACATTGAAAAACATCATGATGATGGAGTTTGAACAAAAATCTCTCCAAACAAATGAGTTATGAATTTTTTTTAAGTACAGGGAAATCGAAAAATATTGATTTTTCACTTAAATTCGGAATAATTCGGAAGATTTTGATAAAACTTCATGAATTTGGTCTCGAAAAAATATTTTTAGAAGGAAAAAGCACAAAAAAAGAAGATTTTATGCAAAAAATCAAAGAAAAACTGAAAAAATAATTTGGAAACGAAAATGAAAATCGCATAGCGTTGAGTCCAGTGGAGCGCGTTTGACCGTTTTGGCGGTTCAACAATAGGTCCATGAATATTTTTGACACTATTTTTCGAAGTTTTAGGCAAATTTTCGTCATTTTTCAACATTCACATGAAAAATTCTATCAGAAACGGCGCATAAAACATAGAAAAAGCCAAAACTAATGAAACATTCAAAATAGACAGATTTTTTCGACATTTCCCTTAATTTTTGCCTTTTTCGACATTTTCTAACTTTTCTTCTTAATTCTACCAATAAACTCATTAAAAATAGCGTGTAAAAGGACCATAAAACAACTGAAAATGCCGAAAAAACGAATTATCACAGATTTTAATCCTGAATTGATTTTTCAATTTTCTCGACGCCTAAACCTCGAAAATATCTCAACACACCGCTTATAAATCTCAAAAATAACAACTACCGATAAAAATTTAACCAAAAAAAGTCGGAAAATAGGAGAAAAACGAGCAAAAATGAGAAGAAAATGGCAAAAAAATGTCGATAATTTAGGCTCCGCCCTTTTTGCAAGTAGCGCATGCCTTTTTGCAATTCTTTTGATAATCTTCTCAAATTCTCTGAAGCAGAAAGAATTTCAAAAGAATTTCAACAGATTCTGAAAAGAATTCGTTTGAATTATCAGAATGCCACTCTTTCGATACACTTTTGCGGTTCACAATTCACCCTAGACTCTTTTGGGACTCTTTCCGCACCAAAACTCTTTTCAGACTCTTTTTAAAATATTTGCGGTTTACCTGTGATCGGTTCCATGGTGTAGCGGTTAGCACTCAGGACTCTGAATCCTGCGACCCGAGTTCAAATCTCGGTGGGACCTATCGTTTTTTTTTTCTTATTTCATTTGCCCACTCATTTCTTTTCTTTTCTTTTCTTTTCTTGAAAAACGACCAATTCGGGGAACTTCGGAGAGCTAATGGGCAACGAGGCCGCTAATTGTCGAGCAAACTGGCAAATTGGCACGGGATTTAGTGGGTATTTGACGGCGGCACCGAATGGGCAGCTAAAACAAATGCAATAGGGCGCGTTTGTTTTTACATAGGGTCTCACACGCCGTAGAGGCAAAATTAGGGGTAGGGTGCCTTTAGATCGCGATCGTTTAGCGGCACAT
Source organism: Caenorhabditis japonica (assembly GCA_963572235.1). Taxonomy (NCBI): domain Eukaryota; kingdom Metazoa; phylum Nematoda; class Chromadorea; order Rhabditida; family Rhabditidae; genus Caenorhabditis; species Caenorhabditis japonica. The sequence goes on from OY754345.1 coordinate 3,162,053, forward strand.
TCAAATCTTGTCGCTCACACGACCGTGCCACCCAATATAGAAATTTATAGTGGAGCGGCTTGTGAAGCAATTATAGTTTTATAATCTGGTTTGTTATATCATCATTCCAGTTTTCTTATCAAAATTAAGATTGTTAAACACTTTAGGAGGTCAAATTTAAAAAATGTTGCGGAATATTCTCATAAATTGTGTTTGAAAAATTTTCCTGGCTCGGCTTGGGCTACAATTATTTTAATAATCTACAGAATCATTACTTTGAAATAAATATGGATGTTGGAACTTCTGGTGAAAAATGGTTTATTACCGGTGTGCTGGCCGGAACGTAATTGGTAATGCGCTACGCTGACAGAAATGCTGCTTGTCTGCGTCTCTTCGGCGAAAGTCGCTGGCAGGATTCTCTGCTTCTCTGCGTCTCCTCGTGCAGTTTTCGTATTTGTTTAACGCAGCTAAATTAATCCTGCGGTAGAAAAAATGCGACCTTTAAGCTTTAGGCAAGAATATTTTTTCGGGAAAATAGCCAACGCAGTTTAGATTTGTTTTCAACATTCCAGCCAAGCCAACACCGTGAAATAAATTAACGCGTTCAAACAAAATCAACTCTTTCATGTAGTCCATATAAGAGTATTGTTTTAAAGACCAACATGCATGCTTAATTTTCTAATCGAATTAATTTGATGTCATTCCAATAAGCTTTTCTTTTCCACTCTTCACCCATAAAATAGAAATGTGGCTTAAACCGATTTGCACTATCAGCTCTATATAAATGTTCCACATTCACTTATCACTAGACTCAATCGAAATGATTCTTCATCTTCTCCTTTCCAGCGTTGCTCTCTTCCATTTTACAAATGCGCAATGCCAACAGTCTGGTGACCAGTACATCGGCGATTTGTGAGTTTTTCTAACTTATCAAAAACTAATTCGAATATTATTTTGACCAGGTGCTATATAATCCCAAACATTCAATTGAACTTTCAAGATGCTCGAAGCTACTGCCACTCGAGAAATAAAAACCTTGGAGTCGTCCACTCTACTTACCAGGCAAATTTTTTGGCTTGTAAGCTAATAATCAAGGTGCATTTTGCATACATAACAACGAAATATTCCAGCCATGATCCGCACTCAAACTCAAGCACCCGAAAGCCAATTCTGGATCGGGCTGAATCGTCAATCAACTGGTTCTCGTTTCATTTGGGATGACGGAACCTCCATGTACTGGTCGAACTTTGATAACAGTAGGCACGAATTTTCATGTAAACAAATAAATGAACACTTTAGATTTTCCAAAAGACAATTTGTTTGTCGTTGAGAGTACTGTCAATGGAAAATGGCTAACTCTCGACGGAACTCAACAGTTATATTTTGTCTGCAGTTACGATCCGAGAAATCGTGGGTGCCGAAAAACGAATGGTTCCCAACAATTTCCTTTAATTTTCAGCCGCTACCGGAACAGCTCAACCATATACTCAGGACATTTCAACGATCGGATATGGAAGTATGTACTAGTGTTACACTCGAACAACCTAAACATTCAATAATTTCTAGCATCAACTCAGTTCAACACACAAACAGATTACACTACTGCTTCTAGTGCGAGTTCAGACCAAGACAGTACCACAAATGGTGGATGGTCCGAGTTTACGACTGGTTCTGATTTTTCAACAACAGACAGTCCAATTACAAGTTACACATAGGCTGACCGATAATAGAATCTCAACTTTTAATGAACTGTTAACTCTAATAATAATAATTTATTAGCATAAGAAATTGGTATGTTTAATTCTCCACATGACTAGTTGGTGGCATTAGGTGACCATGTCCTGTCTTGATACCGATAACTTACAAGTCAACACGTTGTTTGATGGCGCGGAGGATTACAAAAGACTACGGCTTTAAGCCTTTCTTATTGAAAATGAATAATGAAGTTATCGGGACAGAAACTGGGGAAAACAATGAATTTATCTCAAAAAAAAAACAAACAAACAACAAAACTGAGGCACAACAGAAGCTAAAAAATCGAGAACTGCATGGTCAATGGGGCCGCTCAAAATAAATAATAATAATAACCACGTGGCACTTACTGTTTTTCATACTGTTTTTCATCACTTTGGTCTTGTTATTATGCCATTGATTCGTATTCCGGGCAAGAGATTGACGTCGTCATAGTCATCGTCGTCTTTTTCTTCGTTGTCGTCGTCTCCTTTCAGATGCTGCCATGTCAGCTTGTTGAACATGCTCTCCACATAGGCTGAGAATAGGTTCGGAGAGATGGAGTCACCTTGGCGAACAACTCTTGTGAGGGACTTCTACTTTCTTGTGGAATAGTGTGATGATGATTGTGCAGTTGATGAAGCACTGCTGCAGTAGGGCAATATGGACAGGCTGAACGCCTTGACTTTTCAGGCTCTCCCAGAATACTTGTAGTTCGACACTGTCGAAGGTTTTGTGAAAGTCTAGAAAGACTAATGTGAGCGGTCGCTGGTACTCGCGTCCAACCTTGAGTAGGCGCTGTATTGAGTGGATGTGGGCGATCGTAGAGAATGATCGGCGGAATCCTGCTTGCTCAACTGGTTGAGCCTCCTCGAGTGTGGCCCGTATTCTATTCAGCACGCAATTTGTGAATGCCTTGTAGAGCACGGGGAGGAGACAGATAGGCCTATAGTTCTCCAAATCTTCTTTGTCCCTTTTCTTGAAGATCAGGGTAGTGTTAGAAGTTTTATATTTGACCGGAACGTTTCCGCTCTGCAGGTACTTGGTGAATCTGTCCGTTAGGGGGAGGATGGCGTTGTCGTGACAGATTTTGAGGAAGTCGGCAGTGATTTTGTCATCTCCAGCTGCTTTTCCGTTTGGGAATGAGCGAAACGCAGCGCGAACTTCTTCTGAAAGGAACGGTGGTGGAATTTCCATTCCGATGGGTGATGCAATCACGGGAGGTCCTCGGTTTCTTATAAAGAGTTTCGAGTAGAACTGTTGGATCTCCTTCTCCATCTCGGTCCGAGAAGTGATTCTTGTGCCGCTTGTTGAAGATTTGAGGCAAGGAATGAAGGTATTGTATTCTTGGATATCCCTTGCGACTTTCTTCAAACTTTTCCTGTTTTGTCCAGCTTGCAGTAGGCGGTCTTTTGGAAACTCTTCATGGTCCTTCTTAACGGCTTCTCGACATTCATTTGACAGTGACTTGAAGTTGGGGTCCAATCTGTCCATAAAACGTAATTTGGTGAGAAGCTTCCGAGTAGTTCCCGAAAGTCTGTTGGTGGAGTGATTGGATGTCTAACTGACTGCTTGATCTTGGAATTATTGGTTCACCTTTTCAGGATCACCACGGGTTCTTTAAATAAATTTAAAAAGATGAGGCAGACTTACGAAGAAACATACTTTATTATCCCAATTGGGGATTGAACACCAAGGAGACGAACCACATGTGGAATCACAACGGCACATCAAAATAAGAACTAAAAATACAAACTAAATTTACACGTGATAACTCACATCAAAAATAAACTTAAAACATCTTCACTTGACTCTAACTTAGCCGTGACACTGAAGAACAGCGGACCGGGATAACGGATTGTCGTTATGCGGTAGAGAGAGAGAGAGAGAGAGAGAGAGAGAGAGAGAGAGAGAGAGAGAGAGAGAGTACTAGGCGACAAAAGAGGACGGTAAGAGAGGCTTGGCACCGCCAACTTTTGAGTTCCTTCAGCATTGATTTCGCGGTCAACTGTACGGTCCAATACTCGTTTCGGGGGCTTTCTATGTTTGACCTGCACGAACCTTGCGATTTTTGTGTTGAAGTGCAGGTTTCCACTGAGCAGACATTGATTGCTTCCGGTTGTGTTTGATGGGGCGACCGAAAAATCAGTTACAAACTTTTCATTGGTCAGGATGTGATCAATGTCATGTTTGTGTAGTTGGTTGGGACTGATGTGGGTCCAGCGTCTATGTGACGGCTTTCCGAATTGTGAGTTCATGTGCCATATTATCGGTTCAACACGGAGTGCTGTCCGGAACGTTATTGGCAACGCGCTCCGCTTGTCTGTGTCACCTCTTCGTATCAGTTCAGCGCAGAAAAGTGGCCGCGCAGCTAAATACAACCTACGGTAGAAAAATGTGACCATGCTTAGGCCGGAGAAATTGGGTTAAAGAATGAGGAGTGCTCGGGAAGAGGGCTCCGCGACGCGTCACGTGTCACTCACCGTCTAATTTTGGTTGTCTGGAAACATGTGCTTATTGACCATCTTGAGTTAATGCAGTACACAAAGCATATTGCAGGAAGTTCATAAAATATTCACGTCCCATCCGTTTTCGATCAGTTTTAAGTCCACGCGCACATATCTGTTTCTTTTCCATGGGAGCTTACTTGTGGATCATAAAGGCATCCATCTAAAGTCCCGATGATATCCACGTCCCATTCGTTTCAGATCTGATATGGATCTGAACCCCTTCACCTGTGAAGGGTTGCCGCGCATTGTGTGCGAATTCAAGGTTTCGGATCCTTGCGTTTTTTTTTTCTTCTAAATTTTATTGGTATTTTAAAGTGTTTTTGTTAAGCAACAGAGGGACCTGCGCCAAATGAATATGACACACGTCCCAATTCTATGGCTATTAGCTAAAAATTTCATGAGTTTAACGCAGCAGAGTGACATTCCGGGAAATAGATGAAGGCGTTCAGACAGAACCAGCTTTTTCATGTGGTCCAGACTAGATTATATTTTTAAAACCAAAAAGTATGTTAAATTGTCTAATGGAATCAATTTGATGTCATTCAGATAAGTTCTCTTCTTCCTCTCTTCACCCATAAAACAGAAATGTGGCATTTAACGATACGCTCTATCAGTTCTCTATAAATGTTCCACATTCACTTATCACTAGACTCAATCGAAATGATTCTTCATCTTCTCCTTTCCAGCGTTGCTCTCTTCCATTTTACAAATGCGCAATGCCAACAGTCTGGTGACCAGTACATCGGCGATTTGTGAGTTTTTCTAACTTATCAAAAACCAATTCGAATATTATATTGACCAGGTGCTATATAATCCCAAACATTCAATTGAACTTTCAAGATGCTCGATGCTACTGCCACTCGAGAAATAAAAACCTTGGAGTCGTCCACTCTACTTACCAGGCAAATTTTTTGGCTTGTAAGCTAATAATCAAGGTGCATTTTGTATACATAACAACGAAATATTCCAGCCATGATTCGCACTCAAACTCAAGCATCCGAAAGCAAATTCTGGATCGGGTTGAATCGTCAATCAACTGGTTCTCGTTTCATTTGGGATGACGGAACCGCCATGTACTGGTCGAACTTTGATAACAGTAGGCACGAGTTTTTATGCAAACAGAAAATTGAACCCTTTAGATTTTCCGCAAGACAATTTGTTTGTCGTTGAGAGTACTGTCAACGGAAAATGGCTAACTCTCGACGGAACTCAACAGTTATATTTTGTCTGCAGTTACGATCCGAGAAATCGTGGGTGCCGAAAAACGAATAGTTCCCAACAATTTCCTTTAATTTTCAGCCGCTACCGGAACAGCTCAACCGTCTACTCAGGACACTTCAACGATCGGATATGGAAGTATGTACTAGTGTTACACTCGAACAACCTAAACATTCAATAATTTCTAGCATCAACTCAGTTCAACACAGAAACAGATTACACTACTGCTTCTAGTGCGAGTTCAGACCAAGACAGTACCACAAATGGTGGATGGACCGAGCTTACGACTGCTTCTGATTTTTCAACAACTGACATTCCAATTACAAGTTACACATAAACTGACCGATAATAGAAGCTCAACTTTTAGTGAACTGTTAGCTCTAATAATAATAATTAATTCGCATAAAAAATTGGTCTATCTTTCATTCTCCACACACACGACTATTATTGTTTTAAAAAAGTTGTCACCTGGCGAGGGGCGCAAATTCAAAAAATAGGCTCCGCCTCCTCGCCGAAATATTTTTGCAATTCTGCGTGCGCCAATTTGCAATCGCGGTGCGCGCGATTTTATGCGTTGAATTTTTGTTAGTTTATTAACAAATATCGATCGAAGACAATTAAAAACTCACCTTATATCAACAGTTGCCAAATTCGCTTCAAAATAACAATTTTTATTCTCAGTACGGAGTGCTGCAAACACGCTCCCTTCGCACAGTGGTGGACGCGACCACCTTGGCGACGAGAGAGTGCAGAAAATTGAGAGCCGTGGCCGATGTTTTGCTCTGATTTCTCTAAACCTCACTTCAAACGCATGCGAAATTCTTTGTTCGATTGGAGCGAGTTATCCGCGTTTTGTACCGAGTATATAAAGGTTTCCGAGAGAAATTGAAAGGCCCTGGACAAAAATTCGCCGCATATTGTTTTTTCAATCGACTTGCGACATGAGAACGCGTGACTCCGCCCACTTTTTTTCGCGCGACCACGCAAACACCGTTCGATTCGAAGAGAAGCAGAGAAAATCTCTTGTTCTCATGCTGCAACTCGATTGAGAACACAATAAAATCGCGCGCACCGCGATTGCAAATTGGCGCGCGCAAAATTGCAGAAATATTCCGGCGAGGTTTTTCGGAAGAGAGGAAGATAGGGAGGGCAGGAAATGTCTCACGTTTAGGTTTAGGGCCACACGCGTAGTCACTCAACGGTGGGGCAAGCGCCCTCACAACTAATCGGAGGTACAATTAATGCAAGCGGCGGACATAAACGAAAGGGAAAATCGACTTGCTTGCGCACTTTCGGTGCCTCGACGCAATTTTTGTCTCTCACATTTTTTATTATTTCTTTGGGTTTTCTCTCCGTGAAAACAAGTGTTCTTTTTTTAAATAAGTGCGTCTTTTAAATATCTTTTAATAACTCAGATATTCTCGGTACGGAGCGCTGCAAACGCGCTACCTTCGCACAGTGGTGGACGCGGCCACGTTGGCGACGAGAGAGTGCAGAAAATTGAGAGAGCCGTGGCCGATGTTTTGCTCTGAATTCTCTAAACCTCACTCCAAATGCATGCGAAATTCTTTGTTCGATTGGAGCGAGTTATCAGCGTTTTATACCGAGTATATCACAAGCAAATAATGAAGAAACGTTGAAAATTGAATTTATCTGGGCGGAACGCACAAGTCTTCTTCTTCGACACTTCCATCATCATTTTCTGAGAACTCACACCAAGTGGGACATTCGGTGCATGCCACGCCTTCCTCAAAGAGTTGTCCATTTGAAGTGCCATTGAATGTGCTGAAAAAGGAGAAAAAGGATGTGGATCGTGGCCACCAATTAATCAGGAAATGTATGGCTAATAGCCATCGAAATTGAGCCGTGGGCTATATGCGTTTGGCGCCAGTCCCGAATTAGATGGCTATTTTCGGCTTTATTTTTTGGCGCGTATAAGCATATATGTGAATAATAGCCATGGAAAATGGCTAGTAACAATCGAATTCTTGGTGCGCAAGAAATTAATAATTATGCCCTGTCGCCATGACAAGATCGATAAAGGGATATAACAAAAAATAAAAAAAATAAATACTAACTCTCTCAGCATACATACGGTATAGTCGTTGAACGCACAACCAATCTCGAATCTCTCCGGAACAAACGCTTCGACTACAATCAAATCGTCGGCTGGCAGCGATTTCGGATATTTCAGGCCCAACCAGATAATGAACGTTATCACTTCGCTCTGAACATAAGTACTTTGCGCTGCGAAAAATGCACCATCTTGGCCGACGATTTTGTATGCAATGAAACGCAGACCGAGAGACAGCACTGTCACGCGACGCGACGCAACCGCAGCGCGTGGGCATGGGCGTGGCGTCCGCGGCAAAACAGCCATGTGAATAACACAAAACTTACAACAGATCCAAGGGTTACCAATTTAGATTCAAAAATTGAGAAATCATTCAAACGATTTTGTTTTCTCATGTAATTCCGAACGGCTGCACCGATGGTATATTTATAGTAAAATCCTCGGTACTTGTCCGTTTTAATTGATCCATACAACCACTTGACACTTTTCAGTTGCGCTCGCGCTTCCGATTCCAACTCACGACTCCATCTCTGAAAAAGGAGAGATTTTGCACGCGTCTCTGCGTCTCCAGAGCGTCAGTGTGGAGGCGCGGAAATACGATAGGGCGCGTTTGCCTTCTAGCACAGTCTCTGTGTCTCTTCACTATCAATGCTATATCGTGGGAAAATCTCGTATCTCTATCTGTTTTTAAAACAATATTTCAACATCGCGTGAAGGCTCCGCAATTTTTTGACAGGTACTCCTCGTTTTTAGCTTAAAATTAAAGTTTAATTCTGAATTATTTCGGAATGATTCGTGGTGCTTGAAAAATAAATAAAATATTAAAAAAAAAACGTTTTCTCCGTTGAAAAATGACATTAATAATGGAAACGCACTCTATTGCAAATTTGCTGGCGCATTGGACGACGGGGAAGGCGTGCGACAGCTTTGTTGACCCACCGTAGTAAACGTGAAGGGTTGAGTCACGTTTAGCGCCACGCGAATTCCCTAACACTCGCTCTCACACAATGGTTTATTAGAGGGACAAGCGTACTCACAACAGATAAAGGGGAAAAATTGAAGCGGGAGGCAGAGTCAAAAAAGGGGGGAATTTAAAGAACAACGGAGCGGAGCAAAAGCGGAAAAATCACCTCGAGTGGGGATTTTGGCTCTTTAATAGGCATATCGTGAGAGCTTTCGCGCGCAACGATTTGACGAGAAAAGTTAATATGAGAGCGCAATTGCTGAGAAGATCGCAAGAGAGCGGGAGTGCGCGAGACACGGGATGTGCAAGACCAGTGTCGAGAACATGCATCCCGGCTACGAGACACAGGTGGTGTGAGACAGGCGGCGAGATGTGTGTGTAGCCCAGTGAGACGCAGGTCTCGAGGGTTGGCGTGTTTGTGGTGCGCGGCAAAGGTGGACGGGTGGGGATAATTACAGAATAGCCACCCACATATTTCAAAAAAGGTATCCATTTGACTCGCTATAGTATAGCCAACCACAGTCGGCTCCGCACACATGCGCGCCCACTGGTTATCTATTCTGGAATAATGGGTGGCTATTCTATAGCCCGTTGGTGTGGGTACTTATATTGGAGTTCAAGAGTGGCTATTCTGAAAGATTCTTTAGGAAACCAGTAAAGCCACCCATTACAACTGAGTGGGTGGCTTAACTGAAATAATATAGTAAAAGCAGTAAAAGCACCCATATATTTCAAAATAGCAACCCACAGGAAATCGGAAAAATCCCATTTTTCAGTTATGTGGGTGGCTACACTATAGCGTGCGTACCTATATTGTAGTGGGTGGCTATACTGGAATTTCCCCGACGGATGGCTGTGTCCTGGGGAGAATGAAAGCCTGGGCTAGCTCGGACCTTACGCGTTTACCTACCAGTTTATACATATTCGGCACGGGTCCCATTGGCGGAATTTTCAAAATCTCATTCTCCAGTCCGGCCATTTTCAGAACCGACTGAATCGGTCGAAGCACTCCTGCCGCGACCATAGCACGCGCATCGTTGAGTTGGCTGAGCAGTTTTATGGCTCTGTAGTTTCGTTTCGATTGGATGCCGGCTGCAACGAAGACATGTTTAAGGAGAAGAGCACCACGGCGTGCTGGTCGGGTGGGGACGCTGCTTGTCTGCGTCTCTTTGGCAAGCGTCGCTACAAAGCAACAATATCATCGCACTCTGCGTCTCCTCTTCGTGTCAGTTTAACGCAGCCTATGGTAGAAAAATGCGACTTTTTTCGAGAAAAAACCCGCGCAGTTTAAACCTTACTTTCCAACGTGCTGGCTAACAAACTTACATGAAGCACAGAGCAAAAGGATGCAAATTATAGTCTTCATTGCCCTCTGATGATTGGATTGAATTAAATTCGAATTTTTGAATTGGCTAACTTTGGAAAGCAAGAAATAAAATGTTCAAAACGGCCACCAAGATGCGTGTATCGGCACCCTAATTACATAGCGAAAAAAAGGAAAGTAGGGGAGAGAAAAAAAAAACAATTAATTCAAAACAGTATTATTTCTCCTATACGTTCTACTAGTACTCGTACGAAAAGCAAGCATTGCTCGGAAGGTCAGTTACTCCAAAATTCGCTCTATTCGAACTAGACCACGTGGGGACGAATTGAAAGAGAGCGTGACCGAGTCTCACTCCAAATGCGTGCGCAGTTCACTGTGCGATTGGAGCGAATTTGCAGCTCCCAAATTTCAGAGTAACCTACTCGAAAAACGAAAAAAATGAGTTATCTGAATCGACTCATTCTCCTGATCGTCTCATCGTCGATGATATCTGCCAAGGTCATTTCGGATCCAAGTTTCCAGCGGTTCTGCGACACCCAAGACGGGAAATATACCCCAATGCAAGAAGGACCAAAAGCATTGCGGGGCGACACTTGCGAGGTTCCATTCATCCATTGGGCAAAGACAAAGGTGGGTAGCAATTTCTCAGAGGCATTTTAGGTTTTCCCGACCCTGTTTCGAATTCCTTTTCAACCTTGCAGGAAATGCGTTGGGAATTCTGCACAGAGTACATTCCACATACACTCCTTGCAACAAAAGTGGTCGACAGGTACACTTACACGTGTCTCGTAGGTACTGTATGGTGGTTGATAAATGGATATACTTACTGTAACTACAGAATCCCGCGTGGTCTGCGATGAAGGATGGGTCCAACTGCACGGAATATGCCATAAGCTGATTTATGAGGCAATGACAAAGCCGGAAGCTCGGGCTCGTTGTCTGAAAGAACGACCGAATGCCAGAATTGCGGTATATCATAGACCGTATATGACACGTCATTGGCAAGGTAAATAAATTGGCAGTCTAGCGAAATCGGGGTGTTCCCAGCCGTCCTGAGGCCGTATGCATGAGCCTTTTATGTTAGGATCTCGTTGAGCATTTTCTGTCAATTTTCGGGTTTTCAAGGAGCCTAGATGTGTTTTTCGTGATTTTCGATATTCCTAACGTTAAAAAATACGGTCTCTGAGTTGTTCCGCGGCTATTTTTCGACCAGCATAAATTCAGGGCGAAAAACAACTTTTTTTTGTAGTGTTATTTAATCTCACAAAGGTCGTTTATTATTACTGCGTCGCGAAAAACAGTCAGAGCGGAGCGCTGTGGTCTCGCCGCGAAAAGTGAGAGTCACAGCCGAGTCACAGCAGAGTCACAGCAGAGTCGCGCGCCTTGCCACAGCAGCGTCGCGCGCTCTGCTCTGACAGGGTTTCGCGGCGCAGTAATAGAAAAAATAACCATTTGCATCAAACCCCCGTTTAAAAATGTCATGCGCCATGTTGTGCTCGCCGAAACGTTATTGGCCGTGCGCTCCGCTGAAAGGAACGCTGCTTGTCTGCGTCTCTTCGGCGATAGACGCTGGCCGCACACTCTGCTTCTCTGCGTATTAGTTTTCGCATCCGTTTAACGCAGCTAAATGCATCTTACAGTAGAAGAACGCGATTCTTCATAAGGATAAAAATACAAAAAATTACAAAAAAGGGCCCTAGACAGGGCTGAAGGACAACCCCATGCCAAAAAACATTAGCTCTTTCAGATTTCTTCCGCGATGCCATCAAATTGTGGGTTGACGCCAGTGAAACAATTACCGAACGACTAATTTACAAAAGAGGCCCTGAACTGATGTTTGCGCATGACACTATGGAGTACGGCCTTCCTTCTGGTGCTTTCGTGAGCGTGAAAAGTCACAAAAAAGCTTGGCCTCTCTGCGCATACACTCCTCCAGTGACACGAGCTGAATCCAACTACCTGATGAGTCGTTATAGTGAGATTTACTACAAGACGCTTTTAACACCATCTGGAGATCGGTATATGCGAACGGCGAGCAGTCTTCAGAGAGATACGACAAACCCGTTGGCACAAATTAAGTATTGCGAAAATGTGATGAAACCAATGCTACGTTCTCTGAATGCTCAGTCGGCTTATCCCACACGAGAACTGATTGACACGATCAATGATGAAACGTCACTGAAGAACACTTTGGTCAGGTTTTCCTTGTATTCTGCAGATTCCAGCACGAAAAATCGAATCAGTCAGGCATGTACTGTCAGCGGAGCAAACAATTATGGAATGGATCTGAGAACCGAAACAGGAAGCGCATTTTCGCTTCTTGCGGTTCAAAATAAAAATGTTTGGAAAGACGGTGAACCGCAAGAAACGTGCGATGGGGCTACTTGGAGCTCTGGACTTTCTCTCAGGCTAGTTTTCATTTTACCAATCTTTATAAAAAATACATTTTCAGCCGTGACAAGCCAGGTCTCGAAGCGATGTCTGACGCTCGCTATGGTCCCATCTATTGCCAAACTCTGTTTGAGACTGTGCAGTACGCCACATGCCCAGCCGGATGGAAAATGTATGACCGCAAGACGAGCGGTCAGAGATGGTGTCGTAAATTGTTTACGGAAAGGAAATGGCAATACAAGGCTGAAGAGAGTTGCGTTGCGCATGGCGCACATTTGGATGGATTTGAGGATGAGAACGAGTTGAAAGTCTTAGACTGTATGTACTTTTATTATTATTCTGAAAGAGCTCTTTTTTCAGCAATGCTCGCCGAAGTGAACATAGACTATTCTTCTAAAGAAATCAACGGACACGTTGCTTTTCTAGGAGCAATGCGACGAAAAGCATGCATGGGTGAGAAGGGCGGGTTCAACCGAGATCCTAACCATCAGTGCTCTCGTCGTCGGGTTTTTGAGTGGATGAACGGAGTGGCTCGTAACTCGCCAAACTTTGATAACCTCTGGGCGGCGGACTCTGAGCCGAACTTGGCACCAGACGAGGAATGTTTGGAGTTGTTGAAAGGTCGCTCTGATTCGTGGACTACCGATGGAACGAAAGATGTGACCATGAAGCTGAATGATATGAATTGTTTTGTTTCGCGAATGTATTTTTGCGGCAAGGAAGCGTCGACCATCACTGTTCCGGTTGAGTATACCTAATTTACTGACTTACTAATGATAAATGATCCATTCGTTAATTTACGTGTTGTATTGTCCGGGCTAGCCCAGACAGACGTCCCCAGTCCACCTTGCCCCCTGCGTCTCACTGGTCCACGCACACATCTCGTCGCCGGACCCTCGCGTTATAAGTCTCTTCTCCTGGCTCCCGCCTTGTCAGGACTTCGCGCGCCGAATAATTACTTTTTCCCGCCAAATCATGACGCGGGAAACCGTTCATGACTTGGCTATTAAAATCCGTATTCCGATCACTCGGGAGGCCACTTGCGTTTATTCCACCTTGCTCCCGCTTGCACCATTCTTCCTGTCTTTGTCCGCTGAGGTTTTGCCCCCGCTTTTATGTAAACTCACTTTATTGTAGTATGGGCTTTGTGAGTGAGACAGAGTTTTTTAACGCATGCGCGCGGCGGTGCGCCAGGCCGCTCGTCCTTACTGTGTTTTGTCGAAGGTATACCCTTCCCATTTTTGAAACTTAGTTTGAGCCGACACGGGGTGCTGGCAACTCCCATTTTTCCAACGATTGTTTGGCAGCTTTTTCAGCAGGGCACTCGCCAGTACTCCGTAAGCCGACAAGAATTGCTGGTGACTGCTCGCGCAAAATGTGTTCCGTTTAGAAGATTTTGACAGTGTGTCAATGTTGATTCACGTTTTTCGAAAATGAGTATTCAGGCAGTGTGTAAGCGATTAAACGTGGAGTGCTGTCATGTAACGCGACCGCAGCGCGTTGGGGTTTGACGTGAAAAAAGCTGTTCAAGAAAACGGCACGCCTCCTCCATTATACGCCAGCAAAATATAAGTGGCGCGCATTTTCACTTTTACTGAAAATCGGGTTTTTCAATATTTCATTCGACGAAATCGAGCTCTATGTATCATTTTCGGATTCATCACGTTGAAAACTTCATTTAAAGTTAAACATGAAATTTTTTTGTCGGAAAATTGCGGAGCCTTATGGCGCGGCCAGAAATGAAAAAAAGGTGGCCATAAATGCAGAAATTTCCCTTTTTTTCTAAATTCAACTGTGCGATTTAGAAAAAAAAGGGGGAAATTTCTGCATTTATGGCCACCTTTTTTTCATTTCTGGCCGCGCTATTACAATTATTGTGTTTTCAATCGACTTGCGACATGAGAACGGAGACTCCGCCCACTTATTTGTGCGCGACCACGCGAACACAGTGATATTTGATGAGACGCAGACAGAACGGTGAATGCAGACTTGAAATGCGTTTTCATGTCGCAAGTCGATTGAAAACACAATAGAGTTCCGAAAATAGCAACAATTAAATATTTAAATAGCAGTAATCAATCCGTTTTCATTTGTTAATCAACAAAATAAGTGCTATAACGAGTAATACCGTCCAGATGGAGTTCTCTGCTCCTGACAACAACACATCACCTCCATCAGCGTTTCCCATTTTATCGGATTTTGGCGCCAGACACAAATCGCCTTCTACAACATATCCTTCGTTGTCTTCCGAGAGCTCACAACCGTACGGACAGTTAAAACAAGCGACTCCTCCTTCAAACATCCACTCTTCGTAGGGGACTCTGCAACGATCATAATTATGTATATTGGACACGTAAAGATTGGTTTTGCGTCCATTTACAAAGCGTTTTTGCGAGGTCAGCCGTCAGATCCCCGTGTCCATCTCTTATAATCGAAACAGCTGTAAAACCCACTTTTTGACAAAGCAAACCGAATAGAGGACGTTGGAAAAGCAACCAATTTCGTGACGGGTCGCGAAAAGTGCCTCGGCTTGTCCGAAATGCTGGTTTTTTGGGATCGGTTTGGATTTGGGCGCGGCGATAATCATCCACAAGAGTATGATGACGGTTTCCAGCTGTAAGTATTCGAGAAAGCGGGATTCGTTACCCGCCACTTACCAACTCAAGATAAGCCGATAAAATATCTTTCAATTTAAATGCTGGAAGAAAATCGAGAATTTTTTCCAGGATGCTGAAAATATCCCCGACCCAAAAAAATCCCAGATGATCTTTGTATTCCAAAGTTCTGACAAGTTTAGTCAACTCCATTTTTTCGGGTGGATTGTTCATGTACTCGTAGCCTAGTTTCTCCAACTCATGATTCCATTGCTGAAAGATGGCAGTTTACGATATTAGGGCTAGAAAATGAAATAGGCCAAGCGGGTGTCCCCAAGACCACGACGTGTTGGGTTTTGCCTCGCAAAATGGCAGGTTGGCCGACTCCCATCACGGCGTGCTAGACCCTACGTAAAGGATTTGGCGCCTTTTCGTATGTGTCTGTGTCTCGACAGTGGTATTCTGCCAAGTCTAGCAAAAAGTGTGCAAAAATGGAGGCACAAAGACACGAGAATTGGCGCTCGAAGATATAATCTCAAAAAAGTTTTCTGAAACGTAGTCCCCAACACAACGTGCCCATTGGCACGCCTGCCATTATCGAGTGACCTAAAACCCATGGCGTGTTGGGGCTCATTTCTCGCTTCTCTGCGTCTCCATTTTTACACGCGTTCCGCTACACTTGGCTGCTCTCCACTGTGGAGACGCAGAGAATGCGATAGGGCGCATTGGCCTTTAAGTAGGGTCTAGCAGCCCGTGAAACCAGAAAAACGCACCAGTTTGTACATATTGGCCGCAGGACCCAGCATGTTTTCGCCTAAAACTTCTTTGATCTCTGGAATCACACTCAGCATTTTTGCCAGCACAGCAATGTCGCCAGACGCAAACCATCGCCGAATGTCGTTGAATTTTGTCAGCGTGTCTTTACGAAAGTTGAACATACCATCTCCAGTGTTTAGGTGTGGAACTATAAAAAAAAGATTATTTGTGATGAGCTGATTAAAATCAAGTTATTAGATACCGAATAACAACACAATTGAAAACAGTGGTAGACATTTCATAATGTTGTTAAGCTATTATGAAACGATTTATTGAAATACACAGGAGAGCAATAATAGAAAGCAATGAAATATAATACAAATGGTCACGTAAGTAGCACCATTCCACGTAATAAATGACCTGACATTAAAATATGCGCGGCATATCAGACACGTCATGCCAAAAAAACAACAATAATAAACAAGAAAGGGAAAAAAGAAATTCGGGGAGAACAAGAGCAGTTATTGCTTTTCTGACAATAGGCTGTATCTCTCTCACGCTCTTATACGGCAAGAAAACATTGCTTCAAAGGTACATTTTTGGGTTACACGTTCAAAAGAAGCCATTAAAGACTCTATTGTGTTTTAAATCTACTTGCGACATGAAAACGCAATTCAAGTCTGCATTTACCGTTCTGTCTGCGTCTCTTCAAATATCACTGTGTTCGCGTGGTCGCGCTCAAATAAGTGGGCGGAGTTTCGCGTTCTCATGTCGGAAGTCGATTGCAAAACACAATACCGGTCGCCCACAAAACGTGCACTGCGGGCTGACCAGCATCGCATCTGGCCTCTCAATTTTCCACGTGTCTCGGCGTGCACCTTTAAACTCTCGTGGCAAGATGCCGCTTGGCCTAGGGTTCTATCCGGTCGAACTTTTAGAGATCGATAATAAGGTGGGAGAAGTGCAGCTAGCCAGAACTCTAACCGATCCGGGAAAATGGACAACGAGGTCGTTAAAAGCCGAAAAAAAAGGCAATGGCCGGCCCAGGGCATCAAGTGGGCAGTTGATGGGCAGCTAGTGGGCAAGAAGATCTGCTTTGAGAATACAATTTTCTCCAAAAAAGTCATCAATTTCAAAATTCACAACAACCCTTAATTCTTACAAAACACGGGGCGCTGGCCTACGCGCTGCGGCTGCGTCGCGTGACAACGCTGTTTCTCGTCTGCGTTTCATTGTTTATACGCTTTCTGCCTCAAAGATTCAAATAAACGGGCATGGTTTTTATCGTCTGTTCAAGAGAGCGCAACTGATTTATCTTTCTTATATACACAGGTTTTGCGCGATAGGCCTATAATAGGTTGCGCGATAGGCCTATCGAGTACCCGCGAAGGACCCTATAGTAAGCCTATTATAGGCTTATCGCGGCTCGCCGCCTATAATAGGCCTATAATAGGCTTATCGCGGTTGACTTTCGCCTATAATAGGCTTATCGCGGTCATCAATAAGCCTATTGTAAGCCTATAATTGGCCTATCGCGGATATTCCTAAATCGAGGGTAGGCTTGTAATAGGTCTATAAAACGTCTACAGACTCACCCTATAGGCTCAAAAGTGCTCGCATTCAAGCCATTTCATGTAAAAGAACAAAACACTGTTAAAAAATAATAAAAATTTATTGCAATTGTAGCACATAGAATAGTAAAAACAATAAAAAGAAGATGATTGGGAAGAAAATATAACAGAAAAGGAAAAAAAGACATTAATTTGGGTTTTCAAAGTTTTTAAAAGTTGGCTAACACGTAGTTCGTTTTTAAATAGTTTTTTTCTCGTGGGACCATGAAGACTAGCTTATCTGGAGAAAACCTATGCATAGTGTAGTTTTTTCCTATTTTTCTCTAAACAAAAAATCAACTAAAGTTTGCATGATACAATTGCATATTCCCATTTTTATAGTGAATCGCGATTATTTTGCAAGTTTTTTGAAGTTCTATTACTGCGTTTCGAGTATTGTCGGCCCGCCAATCTAGTCAAACGCTCTCCGCTGAACTCAACGCTATGCGATTTTCATTTTGGCCACCAAATTATTTCATTTCACGTATAAATTCAACGTGAAATTTAATAATTTGGAAACCAAGATGAAAATTGCATATAGCGTTGAGCTCAGCGGAGAACGTTTGACCATTTTGGCGGGCCGACAATAGTGTGCGTTACCGAAAAAATTTTTACTGGCAAACGCGCCAAAATTCGCCGGTGATTTACCGAACTTGGCGGTAAATTCGACAAATTTATTGGTAAATTTACCGGTAAAATCGTCAAATCTTTACCGGTCACGCACACTAGTCGCGAGGAGCAGGCAGTGGCAGCGTCGTGTGGGTCATGCCGAGACGACATGTCGATTTACGAAATTTTTTTAACCTTACTGAAAATTTTAAATTAGCAGCGTAAATCGACACACTGCCGCAATGAGACTCACGCGATGCTACCACATTTTTGCCTGCTCATCGCGAAGCAGTATTACCGAAAGCTGGAAGAATTCTAAAGTAATCAAGGTATACATTTGATACGTTTTCCTATGCACGAATTGGTGTTGAAACAGGCAAATTTGAACTAGCGGCTGTACATCGCCGACCTGAATATTTTATTCGAACTTTGGTCATATTTTTTACTTCACACAGCCTGCTACTTTTGGGGACTACTCGCCTTTTTTCTATTCTTTTTTTAAAATTAATTTGTTGACCCTCGTGGTGAAGTGATTAAACGGTTTGAACGTTAATTGAAATTTTTTAAACTGAACGCACTGTTAAAAAGAAAGGTAATTAAAACGAAACTATTTCTTGTGTTCGCCAAGTTTTAAAAACATTTGAAACCTTACAAAATACAATTGTCGTCCAATGACATCCACTTTTTGCACTCTCTTCTTTCGGTCCCTCGCCTCGATCTGAAATAAAAATTGATGATGAAAATGACAAAAAAAATTCATGAACCTATTCAGTGCTCGACTAAAACGGAGGAATATTAAGGGGCGATCAGTACGCCTATTTTTGCAGCAACTTGCCGATTTTGGGGCAAGAAATCATTTCCCACTGTTCTTTTTCTACCTTTTTCAAAAAACAATATTTCAATATAAATCAAATTATCGAAATAAATTAATGTTTTGTGTGTTGAAGAATCGTTTCTCACCAGAATCTATTTAAAAAATGGGAAACGGATCATTTTCGGCCAATATACGAGTATATTTTCATTGGAAAAAGGTAGGAAATGAACAAAAGTAAGAAAATAACAGTGGGAAATGATCGTTTGCCGAATTTGGCAGCAAATTGTCGATTTTAGGAAAAAATCGCCCCGGTAAATTGCGGCAAGTTGCCTCAAACTCGGCAAATTGTTGCAAAAATCGGAAGATTGCCGACAAAATCGGTGTACTGGCCACATCTCTACGGTAATTTTCCGTTTCTGGAGTTTTTCAGTATAAAGGATTCGTCGCGGAGTGACAATTTTTCACGTTTTTAATTGAAAAAATGAAGAGATTTCTCGTCACCCCGTTTGCCTTGAAATGTTACTTCATCACGAATCCATTATATTATGGATTCGCGACGTAGCGAGACAGCGTGTCAAGTTATGCGTCAGCAAATGTTGCGTCTCGCCACGATTCAGCTCTTGAAAGCGTGAGAGGAAACAATTTTTTGCAAATTTTTTTCATTTTGCTGGCGCACAACTTGCAGCAACGTGTCGCTACGTCACGAATCCATAATAGGAAATATGGAATTCCGTGTTTTTTTCTGGCGATGTAGAAAACTTTTTCTATTATGTAGACAACATAATACTTACATGGCATGTCCTTTCGCCGCTCCTCGTGAAGATCCATTCTCCACTCCGTGATCGCATCGTCACCTGAAAAATGAACAATTTAGTGTTATTTATATGAAGGGAAGCAAAAGATTTGTGAGAAAAGAGTCGTGCTCGCCGCTCCTCAATGCCAAATTGCCATTGAGGGGCGGCACGCCGATTTTTGCAGCGAACTGCCGATTTCAGGAAAAATCGCCCCGCCGAATTGCGGAAAGTTGCCTCAAACTCGGCAAATTGCAGCAAAAATTGGACAATTGCCGCCAAAATCAAAATACTGGCCACATCTCAACGGTAATTTGCCGAAGAAATTAGCGTGCTGAAAACTGCCAGTGGTCAGACGCGCCGATTAAGGCCGGAAATCGCCGAACATTCTCTGAGAACATGTTTTACGGGGTACTTTAATGGGGTTATTCAATGGCAAAAAACACCGCAAAATCTCGGAAAATGTTCCGATTGACCAGAAATTTTGGGAAATAAGGTCAAAAATTCAGACCAATATATCGATTTCGAACATTTTCAGAAAAAAATTCAATATTTTTTAAAAAATCGATATTTCGGCCCAAAATTTTGTGTTAATGTCCGGTAGAATTTTTTTTCTTTATTTCCCAAAATTACAGGTCAATCGGAGTATTTTCCGAATTTTCGCGCAGCTTTTTTGCCATTTTTGCCATAAAGAAAAATGTAATACTTACATTGCATGTCCGGTTTGCCGCTCCTCGCAAAAATCCCGGCTCCGTCATCGCATTTCCACCTGAAAAATGAACAAGTTGAATGTTATTATATGAAATGAAGCAAAATATTTGTGAAAATAACGCGTGAGTTCAACAATGAATAAAAATTTTTTTATTTAAACCCTCTTATCGGCCTACAAACGTAATTTTCGAGTTTGGGCGGCTTTATCACATATTGGAAAAGATTGACACTTTTGATAAACAAAATCATGTTTTTTTTTTAACAAAAATAAAGAAAATAGCAAAAGAAATGAAGATAATCTGGCCTAAAAAATGTATCGCGAAGTGTCAATCCTTGCGAATG
Source organism: Caenorhabditis japonica (assembly GCA_963572235.1). Lineage (NCBI taxonomy): Eukaryota > Metazoa > Nematoda > Chromadorea > Rhabditida > Rhabditidae > Caenorhabditis > Caenorhabditis japonica. The sequence continues at coordinate 3,182,471 of OY754345.1, forward strand.
TGTCATAACAGGGAAAAAACAAGAAAATTTCTATTTATTAAAAGATAAAAAAATATTTAAAATCTGAAAAACGGAAAACAGTTGAAATGCGACGGCAAAAATTAATTAGGCCAAAGAAAATGTTTTTTCTTATGAGTGCTTGCTTGCGTCTCTACCGATATAGTGTAGCCGTGGAGCGCGTTTGCGTTGCCCTGACGTCACGCCGCTAGACCTACAAGTAGGCCTAACGCGGTCGCCGCACACCACGTCCGCGATAAGCTTATTACAGGAGGGTAGGCGCTGCTGCCCGCGATAGGCCTATTATAAGCTTATAATAGGCCTATATTTGGCCTCAACCTATTATAGGCCTATCGCGCAAAACCTGTGTATAAAAACCGAGATCGAGATGTCTGTGCGCGTCCGCACTTGCCTTTTTGCAAGAAAACGCAGTGGACAAAACACGAACCAATGACCTTAGGATTTGTATTCAAGCGCACTACCGACTGAGCCACAGAAGACAGAAATCTACTTAAAACAGAGTGCGTATAAATGAATGAGGGAGAGTGGAACGTAAAAAAATTGAATGTGGCTACGAAGTCGCCAATAGGCTGCGTCAGCAGCCGCGCAGGACTGCGCAGCAGGCTTGTTTTACAATAAATTATTTCAGAAAACGCTATTCAAAAAAAGGGCAAAAAATGAGCGATTTGAAACGACTCATTCTCCTGATTGTCTCATCGTCGTTGATTTCTGCTCAAAGTATTAAAGATGCAAGTTTTATCCGCTTTTGCGACACTCAGGATGGAACATATATGCCGATAGGAAGAGGACCGAAAATTGCGAGTGGCAATGCCTGTGAGGTTCCATTCATTCATTGGGCAAAGACTGAGGTTTGTTTTGTTGGTCTGAAATGTTCAGGTCTCATTGTCAATCTCTTCAACTTTGCAGAAATTGCGATGGGAATTCTGCACAGAATACATTCCTCATACAGTCCTTGCGACAAAAGTGGTCGACAGGAACACATACACGTGTCTAGTAGGTACTGTATATTTTATATGCCTGTTGATAAATAAATGGCCATACTTACTGTAACTACAGAATCCCGAGTGGCCTGCGATGATGGATGGGTCCAACTGCATGGAATATGCCATAAGCTGATTTATGAGGCAATGACGAAGCCGGAGGCTCGGGCACGTTGTCAGAAAGAGCGTTCTAATGCGAGAATTGCGTTATATCATAGACCATGGATGACACGACATTGGCAAGGTATGAAGAAGCTATTCATGAGGAATTCTGCATTTTTCTGGCTTAAAATATAGATTTGCATAGGAATGAAATAACAGTAACATTTATCTGCAGAGCAGGTTATTTGGAATGAAAATGTGATAATTTGGGATCCGGAATTAGGAATAAATTAAGGATAAAATGAGTTTTTTTAATTCCGAATTCCGAGTTCCGGATTAGAAAATGTCCATTCAATTTTAGAAATTATCTATTTAGAAACTAACAAAAATAAGCATAGCTAACTCGATCTAATCGCACATGCATTTGCAGTGAGATTTCGATAAAAAAGACGCGCTCTCTCGTCGCCAACGTGGCCGCGCCCTCCACTGTGCGGAGCAGGAGTGGGTTACAACAAACAAAGATTACAAAGTCGATCCGTTCTTCAAGTACCGAAGGTACTGCGGATCACGGTTTTCTGCATACGCCGACGACTGGTGGTGTACCGTTCAGAGCCAGACATTATTAAAGTCAATTCCTGGCTAGGGAAATGACCGAGCAATCTTCGTAGATTTCTCTACTACCTAATTAAAAGCTGGGTAAACCCGGGGTGAGCAAAAAAATTCCACAAAAAAAAAATTTTTTTGCTCTGAAGAAATTACCAAAAAAAAAAATTTTTTTTTGCTCTTAAAAAAATATAAAAAAATAAAAAGAAAATTCCAAAAAAAATACGTATTTCTGCCAGTTAAAAAGAAAACTTCCAAGTTTTTGTTGAAAATTAGAGGTTTTTGTCAATTCGGAGCATATACCGACTAAGTTTTTGCCCAAAAACCGGGACTTTTCTTCGCCTCCGTCTCAGGCAACTCATTTCTTGCTATAATAGGAAAATTTGGAACTATAAACTAGTAATTTATAGATATTTGGCGACCTCTTATAATTCCAAAAACTTCTGCTCAAATTCCAAAATTTTCTGCCAAGATACGCATCGCTGTACAGATTCCAAAAATTTCTGTACAGATTCCAAAAACTTCTGTACAGATTCCAAGAATTTTTCGAATCTGTCAAGATCCTTTTATAGTTTGTAAACTTCTATATAAGATTTGTATTTCCTAACAAGATCTGAATTTTCTGAACAAGTTCCAAAATTTCCTATTCAGATTTAGATTTCCTATTATAGTAAGAAATGAGTTGCCTGAGGTGGCTCTAATGGACCTATTCAGTACAGGAAAAAAACCGATTTTCGCGGTTTTTTTCCCTATGCAAAATTGAGGAAAAAAGACAAAAAACTACAGTAGTCGGAGGTTTTTTGACGTAAACAACTTGTCGTGTCGAGACCGGCCGATAAAATAATCAGATGCGCCTTTAAATTTCAACCGAATTCCCATTTAAAATTAAAGGCGCATTGCATTTTCCACTGCCGGGTCTTGACGCGATGGGTTTTTTTTCCTGGAAGACAACCTGCATAGGGAAAAAAGCCGCGAAAATCGGTTTTTTTCCTGCGCTGAATAGGTCCATAAAAAACAAAAAAATCGAAATAAATTTTTTTTTTGGTCCCACTCCTGGTGCGGAGCGAGTTTGCAGCGCTTCGTACAAAAAATAACATTTAACGAAGATTTGTGTCTTCAAATAAAACAATTTATTCTTTTCAGACTTCTTCCGCGATGCCATCAAATTATGGGTAGACGCCACTGAAACAATTACCGAACGACTAATTTACAAAAGAGGCCCTGAACTGATGTTTGCCCATGACACTTTGGAGTACGGACTTCATTCTGGCGCCTTCGTGAGCGTCAAAAGTCACAAGAAAGCTTGGCCCCTCTGCGCTTACACTCCTCCGGTGACCCAAGCACAATCCGATTATCTAATGAATCGCTACAGTGAGATCTACTACAAAACGCTTTTAACACCATCTGGGGATCGCTATATACGATCGGCAAGTAGTCTTCAGAGAGATGCGGCGAATCGAGACGCGGAACGACTATACTGTGAAAATGTGATGAAACCAGTGCTACGCTCTCTGAATGCTCAATCGGCTCTGCCGACTCGAGAGTTAATTGATACGATTAACAAAAATACACCGATAAAGAGCACTTTGATCCGATTTTCTGCGTATTCTGGAGATTCCAGCAAGAAAAATCGAATCAGTGGGACATGTACTGAAAGCAAAGCGAGCAATTATGGAATGAATCTGTTTGCGAAGAAGGCAAAGAAGACATTCTTTATGCGTATTCCTGATGAGAATCAAAATGTTTGGGGAAAAGGGGAACCAAGAGAAACTTGTGATGGTGGTAGTTGGAGCACTGGTCTTTCTCTGAGGCAATGTTTTTTTTTTTTTTTTTTTTTAAACTTTTTTTTTCAGAAGTGGCAAACCGGGTCTCGAAGCGATGTCTGACGCTCGCTATGGTCCCATTTATTGTCAATCGTTGTTTGCAACAGTCCAATATAAGGAATGCCCAGACGGTTGGAGAACCTATGAGCGCAAAACTACCGGCCAGCGTTGGTGCCGTAAATTCTTCCAGGAGTTGGTACAACAGCCAGATGCCGAGAAGGTTTGCGTTAAAAATGGCGCTCATTTGGATGGATTTGAAGATGACGCAGAACTAAAGTTCTTAGATTGTAATGTTTTTGTAAAACTCCATTGTGAAATTCATCGAGCTTCGACACATCGTGTTATTGTGAAAACAAAAAAATTGCAACGCGGTGTTTGCGTACTTTTGAAATTCAAACGGCGATGGAAGAAATAGCATGGGAAATGAAGAGATTTGTTCCCATTTTCATTTGAATTTGAAAAGTACGCAAATACCGCGTTGCAACCTTTTTGTTTTCACAATAGCAGCAGGGATGCCACAAAAAATGTTTTCCGAAATACAAAAAAAGCTTTTTTCGCAAAAAAAATTGCGAAAAAACCCCAAAAATGTTTTTCATTTAAACCGCGTATTTTATTGTTTTTTTTAATCAAAATACTATCAAATTTTCCAATTTTATTCATGCAGAAAGGTGGAAAATTGCGTAAAATCTCTAATGGGGTTATTCAGGGTCGGAAAAAAAATAGTTTTTTTTCTTTTTTTCCTTATTCAAATGACGGAAAAAAAAGAAAAAAAAATCCGTGGCCGCGAGAGTTTTTTTCCGTTGTTTTTCTAGGCCATCGCAGAAGTTTTTTAGGCCCTCCGCTGTGAGACCTGCGAAATATCGATTAGCGGCGTATAATTTTTGAAAAAAAAAATTTTTCACAGCGGAGGGCCTAAAAAACTCTTGCGATGGCTTAGAAAAGCAACGGAAAAAAAATCTCGCGGCCACGGTTTTTTTCTTTTTTTTCCGTCATTTGAATAAGGAAAAAAAGAAAAAAAAACTATTTTTTTTCCGACCCTGAATAACCCCATAACATTTTTTTTCAATCTTTGATTTTTTCAAAAAAAATGCGAAAATTTTTTGAAACAAAAAATCTATGCGACAAAAAAAGAACCAAAAAAAAACAGACGTGTCGACTTTCAACTAAATAATTCCAAATCAATTTATGGTGTTAAATAATTAATATTTTTCAGCAATGCTCGACGATACCAAAATCGACTTCTTCAAAAAAGTTGATGGTCGCGTTGCCTGGCTGGGTGCCAAACGACGTGAAATCTGCATGAAAGAGAAGGGCGGATTCAACCGGGATCCTAACCATCAGTGCTCTCGCCGTCGCGTTTTCGAATGGGTACACGGAGTGGCTCGTAACTCGCCAAACTTTGATAGCCACTGGGCATCACCCAGTGAACCGAATATGAAGGGAAATGAGCCGTGTTTGGAGCTACTGAAAGGACGTTCAACGGTGTGGGGAGGAGGCCGCGGTAGGACGAGAGATATGACTATGATGTTCAATGACTGCAGATGCACTTATGTTCGTTATTTCTTTTGTGGAAAGGAAGCGGAACTTGTTGTTGTTCCGCTAGCGTCTTCTTAATTGATTAATAAAATTTTACACACTTGTTTACTCAATTTCAGATTGAGTGCCGTGAAAAATCGTCCCAACATAAACATTGGAAGACCCCCCCCCCCATTTCATAGCATGTGGGATCGCGCCAGAAGCATGTGGGACACCTTAAAAATCGGCGACCGGAGAGAGCTGGGAGGAAGCATGATTCGATAAAAAAGATCAGCTCTGATTTTTGCTAAATACTCAATTTTTCCTTCCGCAAAACCCCCAAAACAATGCAAAAATTACCATTTTCGTGTTATTTTTTATGTATTTGTTTTACTGTTTCATAAAAAATTAATATAAAATTTTAAAAATTGATCATTGTTTGGAAGATAGGCACTGCTCGAAAAATACCCATTCAGACTGTACTCGACCTCCAAATGTTCTCTAATAAATTAAAAATGATGCTACCTCATAATGGAACTGGCATTAAATGAAACTGCTCAAAAATAAAAGTAGTGCACAAACCCAAAATACTCACATTTTTTTCCCAAAGAACCCCTCAAAACTTGAATTCCGTGTAAAGTCCAGTGGAGCGCGTTTTCTTTGCATTAGCTCCGCCCACTTTATTAATCTCGGAAATTGGATGTGTGGTCCAAAGCTGAAAATACATTATTGATCCCTTTTTTTGCCCTTTTTGCTCTTTTCTTCAGGGTAGTTCAGTTAAGAAATAAGCTCCGCCCATTTTCGGGGCGTGGCTTATTTACGAAAATTGCGTAGAGCCTAATTTTTTATTAGTTTTAATTACAACAGTACGTGCAACTCCAATGCAACTCAAATTAAAAAAAAATTTATCTGAAATATCGGAAAATAAGCTCCGCCCAACAGTGGATTAGTTAAAAAGGGGCGGAGCCTATTATTTCTGAATCAAAACCAATAAAGTATGTAATTCATGTACGTATGTTCGGTTCTAAAACAACAAAAAACGAACTGTTTTTAAAAAATTTTCATCATAAAATTCCGGCTGAAAATTGAAAATTGCAACCAATGGGCGGAGCCTGAGATTTTCCGCTTCAAATTCTTTATTAAACTCCAAAAAAAATAACGGAAACTGTTAATAACAATGGTAAGGTAGAACACACTTTTCAGCTCATCAAATCCCACACGTACGCTGTCACAAGACGCGAAAAGCTGTGATCATCCAGCTTGGCACGGTGCCAAGGCTCCGCCCACAAGTTGGCGTGTTTTAGGTTCTAAAAGAGGCGGAGCTTAATTTTTTCCGAATTTTTAATGGAATGCACGAATGTAACAACATAGATTTTTTGCGGATGAATTCTAGAAAGCATACTTTTTAAAATAAATATGCTCCGCCCAAAAGTGGGCGTGGCTTATTTTCAAACATGGGTGAAGTCTAATTTTGCATTGATTTCAATTAAAAAAAAATAAATTTAAGCTTGTCTGAATCAAGCAATTAATATATTGTAGCTAAAAACCAAAAAATCCACATTAGAAAATAGGCTCCGCCCCAAAGTTGGGCGGGGCTTATTTTCAAAAATGGGCGGAGTCTAATCTTTTATAGATATCAAATTTTTTGAAAAACACTAGCATTTATAGCGGAAACGTGTTAGATCAAAGGCAATTACTGTCTATAAAATCTACATCTGAAAGTTGGCTCCTCCCAAAAGTGGGCGTGGCCTATTTTTAAAAATTGGGCGGAGCCTGATTTTCTCGGGATTTTCCAATGTTTGAAAATAATTTTGTGTTTATCGCAGTCAAGCAATAAATTTATTAAAACGAATTTTTTAAAAAATCCACATCAGAAAATAGGCTCCGCCCCAAAAGTGGGCGTGACCTTGTTTCAAAAATAGGCGGAGCCTGATTTTGCATTGGTTCCAATTTTAAAAAGTTCGCAAAAGTAACGAAATAGGTTTAATGCAACTAAATTCTCAATAAACCTACATCTGCAAGTAAGTTCCGTCCAAAAAGTGGGCGGGGCTTATTTTCAAAAGTGGGCGGAGCTTAATTTTGTGTGGATTTTTAATTCAAATAAATAAATTTAAGCTTGCTTCAGTCGAGCAATAAATGTAATGTGACTAAAAACTACAAAATCAACATAAAAAATAGGCTCCGCCCCAAAGTTGGGCGGGGCCTATTTTTAAAAATTGGACGGAGCCTGATTTTTTTTTAGTGATTTTCAACATTTTGAAAAACACTAACATTTATAGCGGAAACGTGTTAGATCAAAGGCGATTAATGTCTATAAAACATACTGGCTCCTCCCAAAAGTGGGTGTGGCCTATTTTTAAAAATTGGGCGGAGCCTGATTTTTTTTAGTGATTTTCAACATTTTGAAAACAATTTTGTGTTTATCGCAGTCAAGCAATAAATCTATTTAAACTAATTTTTACAAAAAATGCTTATTTTCAAAAGTGGGCGGGGCCTAATTTTGTATGGATTGGAATGGTGAATTTAGCTAAACTGTGGAACATAAAAACTGCTTATTTATCGTTGTTTATTTTTAACATGAAGATCATGAAGGATAACTAAATAATACAAATTGACACGGTGTTTGCGGACCTACAGTAATCCAGTTTTGCCTATTTTTGGAGCTTTGAAAGATTTTGAACAATAAATTAGTCAGTCTTGCTCTTGGAAACAAAACATTTTCTCAGTAGAGCCCTAAGTGTACGATACGAAATGTACAAAATGGCAAAAGAAATTAAGAGTGAGATGGCGATAATGTCGAGGAAAAAGTATTCAATGTAGGATTGATGACGTCCCACATTGTCCATCAATGGGAGTTTTCCGAATCTGAAAAAGAAAAAAATTGAAAAAATCTCTAAAATCAAAACACTAACCTCGCCGCAAACTCCACATATTTGATCAGAGTCTCTTTCGGATTCGTCGGCTGATTCGTCAACATTTCCGCCAATCTTTCGGCATTTTCCCGATATTTTGGATTCGTGATCACCTCTTCCAGAGTTTTTTGCACCAGTTCTGGATTGGCCAGGTCATTTTTGTCCAAAACTGCCGCTCCGCCATGTCTTTTTAGCATTTGTCCGTTTCTACCCTGGTCGGCGAATAGGGGAACCTAGAATGGATATTTTAGTGTTAAGATGCGAAAATTTGATTTAAAATTGTCAAAACCGGGTAGAAACCAGTTTTTGAAATATTGGAAATTTGAATTCCCGCGCGCAAGAATTAAAAAAAAATTTAATTTTTCAAACCTTTTTCTGGTTTTTCGAGTTTTTTTTGGTGAAAGTTGTCACGACAGCTTCTCTATGTCTATTTATATGTTTCATTGGACTTTGCAAAAAAAGGTGACCATCACCCGGACTCGAACCTGGGAGGTATGGGCGACAGCGCTGGGCGCGAAATCCACTCGGCCAAACTGCCAAACTTCGTTTTGAGCTCTAAAAGCTGTTTTTTTTGGAATTTTTTTTGTTAAAATGCGCAGCAGGCTTGTTTTTGAGTGGTTTTAATTGAAAAAATTACATTTTCAGAAAAAAATTTTTTTTTTAATTTTTATTGTTGTTTTTTAAACGCTTCAAAAAAGAAAAAAAAAAACAAAAATTAACAAAATATGTATCTCTGTCTGTTTTTTCGTCCACTAGCACTTTGCAAAACAAAAAAAGAAAAAAAAGTTGACCACCACCCGGACTCGAACCTGGGAAGTGTGAGCGACAGCGTTTGGCGCGAGATCCACTCGGCCAAACTGCCAAATTTCGTTTTGAGCTCTGAAATCTGCTTTTTTTTTGTTTTTTATGGTTAAAAAGCGCAGCAGGCTTGTTTTTGGTTGGTTTGAATTGAAAAATAATAATACAATTTTTTTCAATTTTTTTGTGGTTATTTAACCGTTTCAAAAAATAAACCATCAAAAGTTAACACAATATGTCTCTCTGTCTGTTAATATGTCTTCTAACACTTTGCAAAAAATTATTGACCACCACCCGGACTCGAACCCGGGAGGTGTGAGCGAGAGCGCGGGGCGCGAGATCCACTCGGCCAAACTGCCAAATTTAGTTTTGGGCTCTAAAAGCTATTTTTTTGGTTTTTTCTTGCTTGTTTTATTGCGCGCGGCTTGTTTTTGTTTGTTTTTCATTTAAAAACAAAAAAATTAAAGTAAAAATTTTTTTTTTTCAATTTTTTTTTGTTTTTTTTTTAACCGTTTCAAAAAAGAAAAAAATCAAGAATTGAAAAATTATGTTTCTCTCTCTGTTTTGAGCTCTAAAAACAGCATTTTTTGTTTTTTTAATGGTTAAAAAGCGCAGCAGGCTTGTTTTTGAGTGGTTTTAATTGAAAAATAGAAAAGAAAAATTTTTATATGTCCCCTAGAACTTTGCAAAAAAAGTTGACCACCACCCGGACTCGAACCTGGGAGGTGTGAGCGACAGCGCTTGGCGCGAGATCCACTCGGCCAAACTGCCAATTTTTCTTTTGAGCTCTAAAAGCTGATTTTTTGATGTTTTTTTGATTGTTTTTCATTGAAAATTAGAAGAAAACGTTTGTTCAATTTTTTAAATCATGTTTTAACCATTTCACTTTTTCAAAAATTGCATAAAATCCCTGCAAAACTCACCATAACCGCTGGTTTACCCATCATTGCCAGTTCAGTCACCGATCCGAGACCTCCATGAGTCAAGAATACGGTAAGTCGGGCATCGGCCAACAGCTCATTTTGCGGCAACCATTCGCCCAGGAATACGTTTTCCAGCTCGTTGACAAGCGGGTCTTTTCCGTTTTCATACTTCCAGATAAATGTGGTGTCTGGCATGGCTTTGAATACCTGGAGAAGAGAGGATCTGGAAACAGCCTTTTAGAAGAATTCAAACTTGTCCAAAAGGAGTACACTAACTTAAACTCTTGCGGCATATCCACGGACTTTGCATTTGAGCCAAAAGAAATGAAAACGTTTTTGCTTCTCAGACTCAGTATTTTGTCCCATTTGGCGTCCAATTTTAAGGATTTCTTGTCAGTTTTCACGGAAAGTCCACCAATTGGAACTATCTTGTCGAAAGTTGGCGCGGGAAAGTCCAAAAGTGGGATTTGATTGGTTAGAATGAAGGAGGCTTCTGGTACAGTTTCCTGAATGTGGTTTATACTGTTGCAATTATTCAGCATTTAATTTTATTTCAATCTAATCGAAGAATTTTTTGAAAAAATTAGAAAAAATCGGTAAAAATTGTTGAAACGGAGCGCTGCAAATCCGCTCCATTCGCAAAGTGTTGGCGACGAGAGCGAGAGCGTGGCCGATGCTCTCGTTTCTCTAAATCTCACCTCACTCCAAACGGAGCAGAGTTTAAAACCAAGAATATTAGCTCGATTAAAAACATAATTCAAGTTAGTTTTTACCCAAAAAAAAAACTCACCCTCCAGGACCGTTTAATCGGAACCACAGCCCTGGCAGCCTCAAAATCAGCATCCCCAATTGATGCGAAAAAGTGACTTCCGAAAATGTACTGTACATAGTTACCAAATCTCTGCGCCATAGTTATCCGATCGCCCATCGTTGACTGGGTGCCTGGCACGTAACTTGGAGCCACTGGCTGCCCGATGACGTCACTCACGTGATCGAGTCGTGAGCAAGAGAGCACTGCTACGTGTGCGCGCATGTTGATGGCTTCGAAGACCGCTGGAAGATTGATGATTTTTTTTTTAATTACGGGGTATTTTTTTCATGAGAAAAAAAACTGTTTTTTTTTTCTAATTCACGCGATGTCGAGAATTGTAAAAAAAATACAGGTAGAGAAACGGGGATATTGCATTGATATTGAAGAGACACAGAGACTGTCCCTTTCTTTGCGCTCCTCACCTTCTGCGTCTCTTCACTCAATGCTATATCAGTTATTGTTTTTTTTTTACAATTTTCGACATCGCGTGAATTGAAAAAAAAAACAAAAACAAACAGTTTTTTCTCATGAATTTTGAGTTAATCGACGTCACATTTCGCTAAACAACAAGCGATGCGCAGCTTCGGAGTGTCGATATGGTTTTTGATAAATGAAAGAAATGCAAATGATAGCAAACGTCGGAACCCGTGATGTGTCGGTACAAGAAAGTATGTAAGGCCGGTAGCGATAGCGCGTTCTCCAAGAGGGCAGCTACCTCACAGTTACATGGCGGCCAGTTGGCAGCGGTTTGGCAGCTATCTGGCGGCTATTTGGCAGCTATTTGGCAGCCATCTGGCTGCTGTTTGGCGGCTATGTGGCGGCTTCAGATATCTGGCGGCTCTATGGCGGCTATTTGGCAGCTCTGTGGCGACTAATTGGCGACTAATTGGCGGCTTTTTGGTAGCTAATTGGCGGCTATCTGGCGGCAATTTAGCAGCTAATTGGCGGCGATCTGGCGGCTATTTGGCAGCTATTTGGCAGCCATCTGGCTGCTGTTTGGCGGCTATGTGGCGGCTTCAGATATCTGGCGGCTCTATGGCGGCTAATTGGCAGCTATTTGGCGGCTATTTGGCAGCTCTGTGGCGACTAATTGGCGGCTTTTTGGTAGCTAATTAGCGGCTATCTGGCGGCAATTTAGCAGCTAATTGGCGGCTATGTGGCGGCAATTTAGCAGCTACTCGGCAGTTTTCTGGCGACTACTTGGCAGCTATGTGGCGGCAATTTGGCGGCGATTTGGAAGCTATCTGGCAGCTATCTAGCGGCTATCTAGCGACTATTCGGCAGCTATTTGGCGGCTACTTGGCAGCTATGTGGCGGCAATTCGGCGGCGATTTGGAAGCTATCTGGCAGCTATCTAGCGGCTATCTAGCGGCTATTCGGCAGCTATTTGGCGGCTTTCTGGCGGCTACTTGGCAGCTATTTGGCGGCTACTTGGCAGCTATGTGGCGGCAATTCGGCGGCGATTTGGAAGCTATCTGGCAGCTATCTAGCGGCTATCTAGCGACTATTCGGCAGCTATTTGGCGGCTATTTGGCGGCTATTTGGCGGCTATTTGGCGCCTATTTGGCAGCTATTTGGCAGCTATTTGGCAGCTATTTGGCCGCTATTTGGCCGCTATTTGGCAGCTATTTGGTCGCTATTTGGCCGCTATTTGGCCGCTATTTGGCAGCTATGTGGCGGCAATTCGGCGGCGATTTGGAAGCTATCTGGCAGCTATCTAGCGGCTATCTAGCGGCTATTCGGCAGCTATTTGGCGGCTTTCTGGCGGCTATTTGGCAGCTTTTCGGCAGTTTTCTGGCGGCTACTTGGCAGCTATGTGGCGGTTATTTGCCAGCTATGTGGCGGCTATTTACCGGCTATTTGGCGGCTATCTGGTAGCTATTTGGCAGCCATCTGGCGGCTATCTGGTGGCTAATTGGCAGCTGTTCGGCGGCTATCTGGCGGCTATTTGGCAGCTGTTCGGCGGCTGTTCGGCAGCTATCTGGCGGCTGTGTGTCGGTTTTTTGGCAGCTATTTGGCAATTGTTTTGCGGCATTTAGGCGACAATTTGGCAGCTGTTTGGCATCTATCTGGCGGCTTATTGGCAGATGTTTGGCAGCCATCTGGCTGCTGTTTGGCAGCTATTTGCGGGCTATTTGGCGGCTATCTGGCTGCTATTTGGCAGCTATTTGGCGGCTATCTGGCGGCTGTTTGGCAATTTACTGCTGGCTAACTGGCAACTAATTGGCGGCTAATTGGCAGGTGTTTGGCGGCTGTTTGCCAGCTATTTGGCAACTACTTGGCGGCTTACTGGCGGCTACTGCTATCTGGCGGCTATCTGGCGGCTACTTGCCAGCTAATTGGCGGCTTTCTGGCTGCTATTTGGCTGCATCTGGCGGCTATTTAGCGGCTATCCGGCGAATATTTGACAGCCATTAGAAATTTCCGGAATAGAACTGCGCGGAATAGAACCGGCTGAATAATTAATCGACTAATCCCCTGAAATTTCACCGGTAAAGCACACTGGTTTCGGGAAGTATTAGGAATTGTTGTCGGTTCAAAATTCCTGACGGCCCGCGAAAAAATGCGTGTAATTAAAAAACCTAAGTAGGCCGAGTTTCGATTTTTGCTTACTATAGCCGGCAAGAATATTGAATGGATAAATGTTTGCATTTATCCTTATGCACTCCGTCTAGACCGCCATACACGGAGCTAGTTTGCAGCGTTTTTCACCAAGTATAAAGCCTACCATAGGCACACATGTCAAATGGCTCTGTAATTGCCAAATCGTAATTTTCCGCCCTCAACTTTTCCAACAAGCCCGGCTCGGAGATGACCTTTTTGCACTGATCACTGAATGTTAGAGCCATGTCGTTGGATTTGGTGAGCATCAACAGTGGATTTGCATTGTCAGCGGTCCAGAGATTTGCCATAAACTTTCGCAACTCGTTCATCCTCAATTTGTTGCTCTCGGCTTGTTCGACGAAAATTGTGTTTTTCGTGGATTTTAGAGAGGTTTGGTGGCGAAGATTTGGGTCCAGAATTGGCATAAGGACGGTCTAAACAATTGAACTAGGTTGTTGAATTTATTCTGAAAGTGAAAAAGAAAATAGTTTGCCCCAAAAAATGTTAAAAATGCATAAAAAATCGAAAAAATCGTTAAAATTTTTTGACATTTTTCAAAATTTTTCAGTTTCAAGAAAACCCATCACTATACCACATTATGTCCAGCATCAGTAAGTGTATCCGCTGCGGCGGCCAGCATTTTCACATGACTATGACCGAAGAGATTCGAGTAGACAAGAATTTTGTAGGCGTCTGCCACGTGGCTAATAGCCACTATGGACAGGAGGTAAATAAACAGTTTCATCTGAAAAACAACAATATTTGCATAACGAAAAAAGTTGAGTAAAAAATAGATAAATTTGATGCCTTTCGAGTATAACATTTTTGTCCACGTTGGCGGGAATTCAAAAATTTCCCTTTTTTTTTTTGCGAAATCGCATTATTTTTTTTTTAACAATGAAAACTTTCCATGAGACAGTAAAAAATCGGGCGGAAAAATGCAAAAAAATGTTCTCCACGTGTAGTAAACATGGAGGCGGGAATTCAAAATCTTCACACTTTTCTTCGTAACTAGAAGTTTTTTTTTTTTTTAAATTATAAAAAATTTCCATGAAACAGTAAAAAATTCTTCAAAATGCAAATTAAAAAGTGTTGTTTACGTGGAGTACACGAGGTGAAATTTCCAATTTTTTTTTTGCGAAATCGCAATTTTTATTTCGAAAAACCATCAAAACTTTCCGTGAAACAGTAAAAAAAATCACTTTGAAAAGTTGTCCACGTGTAGTACACGAGGTGGCGGGAATTCAAAAGTTTCAAATTTGTTCTGATACAATTTGGCTTTTTTTCAGAAATTAATAAAAATGCATTAAAAACAGCAAAAAATATATAAAAAAATATGAAAAAATGCTGTCCATGTGTAGTACACGAGCTTGCGGGGATTGAAAAATTTCACTTTTTCTGAAAAAATTTGGATTTTATTTTCAGAAATCAATGAAAGTTCATTAAAAACAGCGAAAATTTGGAAAAATAATTAATAAAAAATGTTGTCCACGCGTAGTACACGAGGTGGCGGGAATTCAAAAATTTCCCAATTTTTTTTTTGCGAAATTGCATTTTTTTTTCAATAAACCATCAAAAATTTCCCTGAAACAGTAAAAAAATTTTTGAATAATCACTTTTAAAAGTTGTCCACGTGTAGTACACGAGATGGCGGGAATTCAAAAATTTTAATTTTTTTTTTTCAAAAAACTATCAAAGCTTCCAATGAAACAGTAAAAATAAAAAATATTTCTAAAAAATTATCAAAATTTTTCTTGAAACAATAAACAGTTTTGTGCAAAATTGGGTCATGGTGTTCGCACACCAGGCTCCTAAAATGTTCGAAAATTTGAAAATGGAATAACGTAACGACCGTTTTGCGACTTCTTTGAGTCCCGTTCTCATTTTTTTTTAATAATTTAAACCCACCCAGTAGATGTCATTGACTGTTTTAACACAGTTTGGTCAGTACTTGGACACAAACCGCACTTGTCCTTTTTTTTCAAACTGTGGTTTCTCCTCACCATACCACACGAGACGTGATTTTGGATTTTGGTCGAGAAGGACAGGGCAGGGCAACAAATTGTGGTGTCGGTAAGCCATCTTATCGGAAATTAATGAAATTGATAAGAAGACAAACTAAAGTGTGGCAAACGTATTTTCAGTGGACGAGGCGGCCACGTTGGCGACGAGAGCGTGGCCGATGTTTCGCTCATGAGCGCCTTTTTTCTCTGAATCTCACTGAAAATGCATGCTTGAAGGGTTCATCATTGATGAAAAAGGAAAGGGTTTTAACAAAAATTGTCGTCAAATATGACGCCGAGGGAGTCAAAGCAAACTTTTATTAAACATGGTCAAATTATCCAGAATTAAAAGACAATTGATTGTAGCCTTCCACATACCATCCATGATAATCATATTTCCAGAGAAGTTTCTCCAAGTCACAGGTGAACGTGACGGGTTGGAAGTTTTCAGGACGTCGTCTTGCTTCACAGTCAAACGGGCGGTCCACGTAGCACTTGTTGCTGGGCCCTTGCGTTTCAGAAGCGGACAGGAGTAGGACTAGGGCGGGCACGTAGATGTAGGGGCCTGGAAGAGAATGTCTGTTATAATGGATTCATGCCGGAGTGACACTAGATTTCACGTTTTATTAGAAGAAATGAAGACACTTTCGGTCTTCCAGCAAAATGTCACTCCGTCACGATTCTCACGAACATGAGACAGAATTAACCGTTCTGTTTGCGTCTCTTCTCTCTCAAGCGATTTCCACGAAAAAATTTGAAAATTTTGAATTCCCGCCACCCTCGTGTACTACACGTGGACAACTTTTTTTTTTCGGATTTTTTACTGTTTCAAGGCAAGTTTTGGTTATTTTATGAAAAATGTTTTTCAAAAATTTGAATTCCCGCCACCCTCGTGTACTACACGTGGAAAAGGGAGGGGGGAGTGTTCGCGCTGCATCTCCATTTTTGCACGCTAGCTTCTGTGAAGACGCAGACAACATTTTAAAAACCCAAGGACAAGCCCCGCCCCTTTGCGGCACTGTTTTTACCTTCCAGGTTTGCAAAAAGGACAGACCTTTTTGCCCAGTTTGCAAACTGCCAAAAAAAATGTAAATAATTTTTTGAAACCTACCCAAAGTTTTACACATTTTCGGTCCTCCATATGTCATTTGATCATCATTAGACTCCATCTCCATAATAGCCGTGCAATTCATATCAGTGACGATCAAATCTCTGTGCCATCGAATTTTGTAGTCCACATTCAACGACGTATCGATTTGCATACAACTCTCCGCGGTTTTCAGCGTTCTCGGACACGGGCATTGAATTTGCTCCTGGACGGCGGCACCGGTGCACGGGCAACCCGCTGGGGCTGATAAACACTGGCGTGTCTTTTGGTAGGTTCCTCTGGCGTCGTTTTTGTAGAAATGCTCTGTCCATTCGGTCCAGATTCCGGCGCCCGGGCAACACGGCTCGGTTCCTTCCGTTTTTTCTTTCGAAAACGGTCCGCAGTGCATTGTGCCGTTGACGAGTACTGTGACGAATGGGACACAGCAGGTACGTTGAGCCGGGAATTGGCAGGCTACCGTGTTGCAGGGTAGGTATTGGGTGGTGGGACCGCTGAATTTATGTAATTGTGTATTTGGGAAATTGGAATTCAAATCCTATGATACTCTTTATTTTCTAGAGAAACTTGTTCATCAGCTGCCCATTAGCTGCCTAGCTAGTGGGCCGCTAGTGGGCAGATAATGAACAGCTGGTGGGCAGATAATGGGCAGCTAGTGGGCAGCTAGTGGGCAGCTAATAGGCAACTGATGGGCAGCTGGTGGGTAGCTTGTCGACAAGACAGCATCAAATGAGCAGTAGCTGCCCATCGGCTGCCCAGCAGCAGCCCACTATCTGCCCAACATCTGCCCAATAGCTGCTCATCCGCGAATCTTCCAAACAAAGAAAACCAAACTCACGTGCATTTACATTTTGCATCCTCCGACAAACAGTGTCTAACGTAAAATAGTTTAGAACACGATCCACATTTAGTTGGGCAATATGTATCTCCACTGATCTTCCACTCGCTCCAAATGCCACCTTTAGGACATGTTACTCCAGAAGCACAAGCCTGGAAAACCATGATTTTGCAGGTCTCGATTTTTGGTACTTCCACACCAAAAAAAATGTTTTACCTACCGGAAGAGCCGTAAAAACTCTTGAAATACAGCAAAAAAGCAAATATCCAATAGCTCGAAGAAACATTTCACACCAAAATGTGAATAGAATCAACTTTTAGCCAATATGGAAAATTGTATTCATATTCAAATGAGGATTTTTTTTTTAACTTTTTGAATTGAACTTATGAACTTCGGTCTGGGCTTTGCGTTTTTTTGAATCGTGGAAACAATTTTTTTTTTTTAATTTTGTTAAGGTTTTTTACAATTTCACTGAAAGTTTTGAAAGTTTTTTGCAAAAAAAAGCCCATTTCTTTTAACGTTTACTGTTTTTAGGAAGTTTTGAAGATTTTTTGAACACAAAAAATTAAAATATTTGAATTCCCGCCATCTCGTGTACTACACGTGGACAACTTTTCAAAAAATGTAATTAAGATTTTTTACTGTTTTATGGGAAGTTTTGATTGTTCTTAGTTTGAAAATAATTGCGATTTCTCAAAAAAAAATTTGAAAAATTTGAATTCCCGTCACCTCGTGTACTACACGTGGACAACATTTTTGCTTAATTTTTTCCAAATTTTCGCTGTTTTTAATGAACTTTCATTGATTTCTGAAAAAAAAACCAAATTTTTTCAGAAAGTTTGAAATTTTTGAATACCCGCAACCTCGTGTACTACACTTGGACAACTTTTCAAAGTGTAGCTGCCCATTAGCTGCCTACCCATTAGCTGCTCACTAGCTGCTCACTAGCTGCCCACTAGCTGCCCAACAGCTGCTCATCAGCTGTTCACTAGCTGCCCATTAGCTGCCCACTAGCTGCACACTAGCTGCCCACTAGCTGCCCATTAGCTGCCCACTAGCTGCACACTAGCTGCCCATTAGCTGCCCACTAGCTGCCCATTAGCTGCCCACAAGCTGCCCACTAGCTGCCCATTAGCTGTCCATCATCTGCCCACTAGCTGCTCACTGGCTGCCCATTAGCTGCTCACTAGCTGTCCACTATCTGCCCACTAGCTGCCCACTAGCTGCCCACTAGCTGAACACTAGCTGCCAATTAGCTGCCTACCCATCAACCGCCCACTAACTGCCCATTAGCTGCCTATCAACAGATTATTAGCTGCCCACCCATCAGCTGCTTACTAGCTGTCCACTGCCTGCCCACTACCTGCCTATTAGCTGCCCATCAGCTGCCTATTAGCTGCCAATTAGCTGCCCATTAGCTGCCCATTAGCTGCCTACCCATCAGCTGTCCATCAGCTGCCTACCCATCAGCTGCCCACTAGCTGCCAATTAGCTGCCCATTAGCTGCCCATTAGCTGCCCATCACCTGCCCAGTAGCTGCTCACTAGCTGCCCATCAGCTGCCCATTTGCTATCCATTTTTCTCGGCAATTAGCGGCCTCGTTGACCATGCTAGAAAAAGTTTCCTGCATGCGGTGATTAAAAACTCTCCCTTAAATGCAATAAACTTTATTGGACATTCAAGAATAAACCAGCGGAATAAAAACAATTTGCGCCTCCTTTCCACAAAAGAAATAACGCGTACCACGACAGTCAGCATCATTAATCTTCATGGTCACATCTTTCGTATATTGGCCGTCTTCAGCATACGCCCTAGAGGGTCCTTTCAATAACTCCAAACACGGCTCATTTCCCTTCATATTCGGTTCACTGGGTGATGCCCAGTGGCTATCAAAGTTTGGCGAATTACGAGCCACTCCGTGTACCCATTCGAAAACACGACGGCGAGAGCACTGATGGTTAGGATCCCGGTTGAATCCGCCCTTCTCTTTCATGCAAATTTCTCGTCGTTTTGCACCCAGCCAAGCAGTGTGACCGTTAGAATAATAATAGTCGAGTTTTGCTTCGTCGAGCATGGCTGCAAAATGAATAATAAGGCCGTTGATGAAAATACGACAGAAAAATAAAAAACCGTACAGTCCATAAACCTTAGTTCAGTTTCATCTTCAAATCCATCCAAATGAGCCCTATTTTCAACGCAAGTCTTCTCGGCGTCCTGATGAGTGATACGATTCGGGAAAAATTTACGGCACCAACGCTGGCCGGTAGCTTTGCGCTCATAGGTCTTCCAGCCGTCTGGGCATTCTATATACTTTACCGTTTTGAAAAGCGATTGGCAATAGATGGGACCATGACGAGCGTCAGACATCGCTTCGAGACCCGGGTTATCACGGCTGAAAACTCGACGGCATTAGCCGGGTGAATACACTGTAAGTGCTTTTAATATTTTTTTGTAAAAATTGTCCAATTTTCACCAAACTTTAGCCACCTCATGCGCTTTGCATTTGAAAATGTTCTGTCAAGTATGGTGCAAATCGGTCCAGTAGGAGCTGAGAAAACGGCGGTGACATGAAATCTCACACAAATACTGACCAACATCAACGCTTAATGTGGCGCACAAAGTAAAAAAAAAGCACGCGTGAATTTGCGAAACACGCGCACAAAGTGGCGCGAGATTTGCGCGATTTTGAAGCTTCATTTTTTACAAAAATATGTTATGTCCCTTTAAAAATTTTACGGTATAATGGATTCGTGACGGAGTGACATTTAACGTGAAACTGTGAGACGAAAAATCTCTTCATTTCTTCAATTATTTCTTCATTTTTTCGAATAAAAACGTGAAAAAAATTGTCACTCCGCCACGAATCCATTATACATGTTATATTTTTAGTTGATTTTTTACACATTTTGCGCCAAATTGACGTTTTCTGCGGTTTTAAAGATATTTTTCGATAAAGTATATTAACTTAGCCCTAATTGAAAGGGTTTGCGTCATGCAATCAATATTTTTTCTCGACTAAAATATCGGTTTAAACAATTTTCAGAAAAAAAAACAATTTTTTTTTTAAATCGATATTTCGGTCCAAAATTTTTTAAAGCATATTCAGAATTATTTTTTGCCCTTATTGATTAGAATTTCAGGCCAATCGGAGCAGTTTTTCGAGTTTTGCGCAGTTTTTTGCATTTCGTGCAAAACCCCATAACACAATGCTACAAAATTAGTCAGAAAATGATAAAACAAAATAGACGGAAGTTTGAATTGCAGACAAGGCGGCAAAAAAAAATCAGGAAAGTTACCAAACAATGGAAATTTACTTTAAATAAGAAAAGACAGTGGTTACATGACGCAAACCCTTTCAATTAAGGCTGAATTAATTTAATTGCTCGAAAAATATCTTTAAAACCACAGAAAACGTCAATTTGCCGTAAAATGTTGAAAAAATCGACTGAAAAAATAAAATGTACCGTAAGATTTTTAAAGGGACATAACATCTTTTTGTAAAAATGACGCTTCAAATTCGCGCAAATCTCGCGCCACTTTGTGCGCGTGTTTCGCAAATTCACGCTTGCTTTTTTTTACATTGTGCGCAGCATAATAAGAAACAACTTATAAAACTTGCCTTAGAGAAAGACCAGTGCTCCAAGTAGCTCCATCACACGTTTCTATTGGTTCCCCATCTCTCCAAACATTCTGATGCTCATCAGGGATCAGCATGAAGAATGTTTTATTTTCTTGCTTTGCAAGTATATTTATTCCATAATTGTTCGCTTTACTTTCAGTACATGTCTCACTGATTCGATTATTCTCGCGCGAATCTCCAGAATAGGCAGAAAATCGAATCAATGTGGTCTTTGACGGTGTATTTTCGACGATCGTATCAATTAACTCTCGAGTGAGCACAGCCGATTGAACATTGAGAGGTCTTAACAATGGCTTCATCACATTTTCACAATATTTTCGGTCGGCGCCTCGATTCACCGCATCTCTCTGAAGACTGCTCGCCGATCGTATATAGCGATCCCCAGATGGTGTTAAAATCGTTTTGTAGTATATTTCACTGTATCGGTCCATCAGATAATCGGATTGGGCTTGGGTCACCGGAGGAGTGTATGCGCAGAGTGGCCAAGCTTTTTTGTGGCTTTTGACGCTCACAAAGGCGCCAGAATGGAGTCCGTACTCCAAAGTGTCATGGGCAAACATCAGTTCAGGGCCTCTTTTGTAAATGAGCCGGTCGGTAATTGTTTCAGTGGCGTCTACCCACAATTTGATGGCATCGCGGAAGAAATCTGAAAAATGATACTTTTTTTTAAAAGAAGAAGCCAACTTTTTGGGGGAACAATAGTCTAGACAACGTCTTTTTGAAAATTGTATTTTCTTCGGCGATAATCGGTTTTTTTTCTTTTGATAATGGGTTATTCACGGAACCAGCAAAATAAGACAAAATTCAAAACATTCAGTCAAAATTCGGAGAATGCTCCGATCAGTCTGAAATTTTGGCAAATGTTGTCAAAAATACCCACGGATATGTGCAGAAAATTTCAGATCAAAATATAAATTTTAAAATTTATTGATTTTTTTTCTAGAAATTTTCAAAATCGATATTTTGACATTATTTGTCCAAATTTCAGACTTATCGGAGCATTCTCAGAATTTTGGCTGAATTTTTTGCATATTCTGCTGGTTCCTTAAATAATTTATCAAAAAAAAAAGGAAAAAATGAAGAAAATTGCTGAAGAAAATACAATTTTTGAAAAGACGTTGTCAGCCGCCGGCCTAGAAAACCGAGAGCGCCTTCGTGTACTCCCCGTGGTTTTCTATTTTTTTTTGTTGTGAAAATCATTTTAAAAAAACAGCATTTTTTGTGCCCTCTATTTAAAAACGCAAAACTGCGCTTTGACGTTGAATAGGTCCATAAAGAAAACTTTATATTTACCTTGCCAATGCCGTGTCATCCACAAGTTATGATAAACCGCAATTCTGGCATTCGCTCGTTCTTTCTGACAACGTGCCCGAGCCTCCGGCTTTGTCATCGCCTCATAAATAAGCTTATGGCATATTCCGTGCAATTGGATCCAACCATCATCACACGTCACTCGGGATTCTGTAGTTACAGTAAGTATAGCCATTTATTTATCAACCGGGCAATAAAAAATACAGTACCTACTAGACACGTGTACGTGTACTGGTCGATCACTTTTGTCGCAAGGACTGTATGCGGAAGGTACTCTGTGCAGAATTCCCATCGCAATTTCTGCAAAGTTAAAAAAGATTGAGACCTGAATACTTTCGACCAACAAACCTCAGTCTTTGCCCAATGAATGAATGGAACCTCACAGGTATTGCCACTCGCAGTTTTTGGCCCTTTTCCTATCGGTGTATATGTTCCATCTTGGGTGTCGCAAAAGCGGATGAAACTTGCATCTTCGTTACTTTGAGCAGACATCATCGACGATGAGACGAGCAGGAGAATGAGTCGTTTCATATTACTCATTTTTCACTTTTTCGAATCGCGTCTACTGAAATTAGTAAACTTTGAGTGAATAGAGGAGTACAGGAAGAAAAGCGTCGTTCCATTAACGTTTACACGTTTTACTAATTTAGCTACAACTCGTCGCCACCGTGGCCGCGTCCTCCACTGTGCGAACGGGAGCGAGTTTGCAGCGCTCCGTACTGAGAATAGCTTACCTTTAAAGCAATGTTTTCTTTTCGTATTAGACTTGCGAGAAGAAAAATAATAATGATTGTCTTCCCTTCGACACTTTCTTGTTCAATTGAGGATGACATGACGTGTTTGATGTGCCAATTGTATACCACGTAAATAGGGGCTCAAGTGCGAATGTTATTTTTTTTAACCTTTTTTGTTTTTTTTTTCCATTCACGCGATGTTGAATTATGTTTTGAAAAAAAAAACAGGTAGAGAAACGAGACTTTTCCACGATATAGCATTGAGTGTTAAGAGACGCAGAAGGTGAGGCGGTCCATGAAAAATGGGGGGAGGGGGTAGTCTCTGCGTCTCTTCACTATCAATGCTATATCGTGGCAAAATCTCGTTTCTCTATTGGGAAAACAAAAAAATTGCAGCGCGGTGTTTGCGTACTTTTGAAATTCAAACGGCAATGAGAGAAATAGCATGGCAAATGAAGAGAGACGTCCCCCTTTTCATTTGAATTTAAAAAGTACGCAAACACCGCGTTGCAACTTTTTTGTTTTCACAATACCTGAGTTTTTAAAAACATATTTCAACATCGCGTGAAGATGCTACCTCGGAATAAAACTGAAAAGAAATAGAACTCGCTTCGCAATAAAACCGTAGGAGCGTCACGGTTGAGCAATTCCAGACGAGTTCGTTTTCGAATCGGCGAGCCAGTTGCAGACTTCGGCAAGTCATTATCGATCGGAGAGTCAGTAGACATAGCGACCAAAATAGACATCATGGTCACATCCTTCTTATAAGCGTCGTTTTCAGCATACGCCTTAGAATGTCCTTAACTCATTGATTCTCGGTTTACTGGGCAATGTCCAGTGCTCTTTAAAGTGTATATTGATACTGTATAGTGTCACTGGTTTCATTATTTTGCCAAATAAATCTATTACGAGCGGCACAAAAGCTGCACAGAAATTGTCCGCGATAAACACTGCTTAAGGTGGAGTGGAAAAGTTGATCCGAACGATCAGAATTTGTAAAAATTGAACAAAAACCATTTTATTGAGTATTCGTGCCTATTTAGTAACATTAAAAGCAGGCTGATGGTATCCTTCTATAAACCATCCGGTGTAATCATATCTCCACATAAGTTTGTCCAAGTCGCAGGTGAACGGTACGGTCATGTCCTTTGCACCAGTTCCTCTTTCTTCACAGTTGAACGGACGATCCACGTAGCACTTGTTGCTTGGGCCTTGAGTTTCAGAAGCGGGCAGTAGTAGAATTAATGCGGGAACGAAGAGGTATGGATCTTCAAAAAATAAAATAAAATGCGGATCAACATGTAAATATTTTACTGCCCAGGCTTACATTCTCCTCAGGACACAGTCATCCGTCCACCTTTGCCGTGCACTACAAACACGTCAGCCCTCGACCCCTGCGTCTCACTGGTCTACGCACACATCTCGCCGCCGTGCTCTCGCGTTATAAGTCTCCTCTCCTGATCTCCCGTCTCGTCAGGACTTGGCGCGCCAAATAATTGGCTCTCGGACGTTTCGAAAGTGTGACGTTTTGAAAGTTTTTCTGCATTTTTTCGTCGTGGCGTTTGCTCAAAATCATTCTTAAAAGCTTTTTAAGGAAAACTCCATACAAATTTTTGAAAAAAAACCGATTGTGTGCCAACGGCTCCACTACAAAATGTAGATTAACTTTCGAAACAACGCACTTTTGAAACGTCCGAGACCCGAATAATTAATTTTTCCCGCCAGATCATGAAGCGGGAAACCATCTATGATTTGGCTATAAAAGGTCGCATTTCGATCACTCGGTAGGCTACTTACGCTTATGCCACCTTCTCCTGCTTGCACCGGTCTGTCTGTCTTTGTCCCCTTAGGTTTTGCCCCCGCTTTTATGTATGTTCCTTGTGAGTGAGACTGAGTGTTGTTGTGTGCATGCGCAAAGCGCTAAAAGGCAAACCCTGCAGCTAACTTTTACTATATACTCGGTACAATCCGCTCCAATCGCCCCGTGAACTGCTCGCTCACGCTTTCTCAATTTTCTCCATGCTAACGTCATTCACTGCGAGTAGAGC
The DNA here is from genome assembly GCA_963572235.1 of Caenorhabditis japonica. NCBI lineage: Eukaryota > Metazoa > Nematoda > Chromadorea > Rhabditida > Rhabditidae > Caenorhabditis > Caenorhabditis japonica. The sequence goes on from OY754345.1 coordinate 3,207,239, forward strand.
GAGTTTACAGCTCTCCGTAACTTTGCTGACAATGAGAACACCCTTGAACTAAAAACCCACCCATCGTTTGGCACATTTTCAGTCCTCCAACTCCCAGTAGATCGTTATTTGCCTCCATCCACAGTATAGCTGTGCAATCCGTATCATTAATGACCAGGTCTCTGAACCAATCCATTTTGTAGTCTTGATTGATCGAAGGATCTATTTGAGCGCAAACGTCCGCATTTTTCAAAGTTGTCGGACACGGACATTGAGTCTGCTCCTGGACTGCGGCGCCGGTGCACGGGCAGCCCGCCGGGGCTGATAAACACTTGCGGGTCTTTTGGTAGGTTCCCTTGGCGTCATTTCTGAAGAAATGCGGTGTCCATTCGGTCCAGAGTCCGTCGCCAGGACAGCACGGATCAGTTCCTTCGGTGTTTTCTCGTGAAAATGGTCCGCAATGCATTGTGTTGTTGATGAGGACTGTGACGTAGGGAACACAGCAGGTACGTTGAGCCGGAAATTGGCAGGCGTCTGTGCCGCAAGGTTCGTATTTTGTGGTAGGACCGCTGAATTTATGTATTTTTTAATTTTAGAAACCTTTTTTAAAGCAAATTTCGGGTGATGGACCCATCAGCTGTCCATTGAATTATTTTGTTTTCGTGTTGGCCAGAGCGTTGGAAAATCGAATTCAAACTGAGCGGGCCTTTTCTTGAGCTGGCCCAATTGTAAGTGTTGTCGCATTGCATTTTCCACCGTAGACGTCGTAGCCTATGCGTGAGGAGACGCAAAGTGCGCGGCCAGCGACAGTCACCGAAGAGACGCAGGCAAGCCGCGTTCATCGCAATGGAGCGCAAGCTCATTTCCAATAACGTACAATTTTTCGCGGAAAGGCAAGTGTGGATATACACAGCCCGGACATCCGGATCTGGATTCAGATCATATAAGTCCAAAAAATCAGAAAAACAGTTTTTTGTCCAAAAAAACGAACAGACGCCCGTGCATTCACATATTTCCGAAACTGCCAATGCAAACTCACATGCAGTGACTAAGTTTTCCACCATGGACGGACCGTCCAAAAACGTCCGTTACCCGTCCGGACAACGGGTGCCCGCTGCCCGTCCGCGCTGCACACTCCACCCATTATTAGACGAGTTGGAAATCGGTTGATCAAAAATTTTCTCAACGTTGAACACCATTGACCTCGATTAAAACATTTGTTTCTTTTTAATTTTCACGCGGGCATTTTTCTTTTTCCCCGGGGATCGGACGGCCCTTTCCCCGAACGGGTCGGACGGACAAAAAACGGAAAGCTTAGCAGTGACTATTCGCATTCTCCATTGGCAACTGATGGGCAACTGATGGGCAACTAATGAGAAGCTCATAGGCAGATAATGAGCAACCAATGGGCAGCTCATTAGCTAATAGACAGCTACGACAGCTAATATACATCTAATGGTCAACTAGTGAGCAGCTGATGGGCAGCCGGTATGCAGCTGATAGGCAACTGATGGGCAGCCAATGTTGGACAGTTAGTCGACAAGGCAGCATCCAATGAGCAGTAGCTGCCTATCGACTGCCCAGCAGCTGCCCATTATCTGCCCAATATCTGCCCATTAGCTGCCCATCCACACCAAAAACGCGCTTTTCCGATTTTTCCGCATTTTCCAAACACAGAATAACAAACTCACGTGCAATTACATTTTGCATCCTCCGACAAACAGTTTCTAACGTAAAACAGTTTAGAACACGACCCACATTTCGTTGGGCAATATGTATCTCCACTGACAGTCCACTCGCTCCAGATGCCACCTTTCGGACACGTTACTCCAGAAGCACAAGCCTGGAAAACCCGGATTTTCGAAGTGACGTTTGGAGCGTCGTGACTGGATTTCATTTCAGGGTCTGTGTATGGTGTTTCGAGATCAAATAAGTGTTTTACCTACCGGAAGAGCCGTAAAAACTCTTGAAATACAACAAAAAAGCAAATATCCAATGATTCGAAGAAACATCTCTCACCAAAATGTGAATAGACTCAACTTTAGCCGTTATTATGGTACAGAATAAACGAACAATATGGGAAATTGCATTCATATTCAAATGAGGATTTTTTTTGTTGAACATTTCGAAATGAACTTGTATTCTGAACTTCGGTCTGCGCTTTGCTTTGCGTTGCTTTGCTTTGCTTTGATTTGGGTTCAATTCAATTCAATAAATCAAGCGCTGTGAGATTCAGAGAAAAAAAAAGCGCGCTCTCTCATTGCCAACGTGGCCCAATAGAGCGAATTTACAGCGCTCCACAATGAAAAAAAAAAGAAGCAGAGAATAAAAAGTTTATTAGTTTAACACGTTCAATCAAGCAGGGGAAAGATTCATCTGAGCCCACCCATTGACATATTGACCATTATACATCAACTTCCAATACAACGCATTCAGATCACACATGAACGAAACGAGATTACCGTCCGACGACGAGCAGTCAGACACCCGGAGCTCTGAAGCCACACCCGGATTGTTGGGCACCTCGTAGCGAATTATAGACGTGTAATTGTAGCACAAGTCTCCAAAACAACCATAATTACAAGGATAGTTGCCCTTGACAGGGTTCGTCGACAAGACCAGTGTGCCATAGTACTCGCACGACGTTTCATTTATTGTGTACTGGGTCGGATAGACACCATAACTGCCAGTTCCAATTGCAACTTTTGTGATATCGACCATGGCGCGACACGGGCAGTCTTCTTTGGTCTCTGCGGAGTTTCCGAAACAAGCACACCCAGCTTCCTCGGATACGCATTTTCTGGACCTCAGCCACAGGGTGTCGTTGTCATTGCGACCGTAGCCACTCCACGAGGACCATAGTCCGTTCACTGGGCAGCAGGATGTGGTGTTTTCGGGGAATTTCGGGGCGGGACCACACTGGAATGTGCCGTTGATGAGCATGGGCAGGTATGGGATGCAGCAGGTGCGTTGAGCTGGGTACTCGCAGGATTGTGTGTTGCAGGGTATGTAGCGAGATGTGTCACCGCTGGAAAACACAAGTATCTAGCTGCGTAATATGCATGTACATATTTCCCACCTGCAACTACAACTAGCACTTGTCGAAAGACAAGTCCTTGTGTAAAAAATCGAAGAGCATGATCCACAGCTCGTTGAGCAATTCGCACCAGAGCTTGTCCATTCACTCCAAATTCCACCGCTTGGACAGGTGACATTTGCGGCGCAAGCCTGTTGCGCAATATGTTGAAAAACAATCCAAAAAAGAGACGAAAAGACAAACCGGATAAGCTGCTTCTGCTTGAGCGAAGAATATCAGAAAAATCAACATTTTTAGACAGTCAAACTGTGATCAAACTGTAAATAAATTTTTGTTAAATGCTTGAAATGTTTGGTATTGATGTTTTCTTTGTGATGCAAAACAAAGTCGTGGTAAGACCAATTTTTGGTTGGAGATGAAAAATCGAGCAAAACAAACATCTTGAACAATTGTTAACAGGTTTTGCTGACGTATATGTGTTTGTGAGATTGCGTGTCTGTCCAAGTTTTGCAAAAAAAAAACTACCACCGCCAGGACTCGAACCTGGGAGGTGAGATTTGTAGGTGTGCGCGGGACCACTCGGCCATGGGGGTCAAAATTTGGGGTTTCGTTCTTTTTGCGGCCTTTTTCATTAAATTGTATGTTTTGAAAAATGTGTTTTCTAATTTTCAAAGCATTTTTGCATTTTTGTTATTGTTTTTTTTTTCAAAAATTCAAAAGTTCAAAAAAAAATTATTTAAAAATAAGGTTTTTTTTTTTAAATAAATTGAAAACAAAAAACAACAAAATCAATCTGCCTTTGTGTTTACAGCCGTATCATCTATTGGCACAGCGTTTGCAAAAAAAAGTTACTACCGCCAGGACTTGAACCTGGGAGGTGAGATTTGTAGGTGTGCGCGGGCCCCACTCGGCCACGGCGGTCAAAATTTAGGTTTTTCGGTCTTTTTTCGGCTTTTTTCGTTGAATTGTATGTTTTGAGAGATTTTTTTGTTCATTTTTACTAGATTTTGTGTAAAAGTAAATTATGGACAAATAAAATATTTGAAAAATTTAAAAATTAAAAAAAAAAAAGGTTTTTTTTTATAAATTGAAAACAAAAAACAAGTAAATCTTTTTGTTTTTGTGTTTATAAGCCGGTCATCTGTTCGCAAAACTTTTGCAAAAAAAATTTACCACTAGCAGGACTCGAACCTGGGAGGTGAGATTTGTAGGTGTGCGCGGGCCCCACTTGGCCATGGGGGTCAAAATTTAGGTTTTTCGGTCTTTTTGCTTTTTTTAATTGAATTTTATGTTTTGAGAGGTTTTTTAGTTCATTTTTACTAGATTTTGTGTCAAAGAAAATTATTGACGACAAAACATATTTAAAAAATATGGTTTTTTTTTTAAAATTAAATTGAAAACAAAAAACAAGTAAATCTTCTCGTTTTCATGTTTATAAGCCTATCATCTGTTCGCAAAACTTTTGCAAAAAAAATTTACCACCAGCAGGGCTCGAACCTGGGAGGTGAGATTTGTAGGTGTGCGCGAACCCCACTCGGCCACAAGGGTCAAAATTTAGGTTTTTCAATCTTTTTTCGGCTTTTTTCGTTGAATTGTATGTTTTGAAAAATGTGTTTTCTAATTTTAATAGATTTTTGCATTTTTTTATTTTTTTTTTCAAAAAAAAAATCCAAAAAAATAAAAAAAAATTGTTTTGACACAAATTGAAAAAGAAACCACAAAATTGAACTGTTTATGTGTTTATAGGCCTATTCCCAGCTTGCAAAGTCTTTGCAAAAAAAAAAAAATGACCACCATCCGGACTCGAACCTGGGACGTGCTATCTGTAGTTGCGGGCGCGATCCACTCGGCCATAGGGGTCAAATTCAAAATTTTTGTTTTTTTGCCATTTTTTTGGCATTTTTCGTTGAATATCGTTTTTCTTTCTCATTTTCAATAGTTGTTTTTTTTATTTTCAAGAAAGATTGAAAAAAATAAATCGGTGTGCGCGGGCCCCACTCGGCTATGGGGGTCAAAAATTGGGTTTTTCGGTCTTTTTGCGGCTTATTTCATTGAATTGTATGTTTTGAAAAATGTGTTTTCTAATTTTCAAAAAATTTTTGCATTTTTGTTATTGTTTTTTTTTCAAAAATTCAAAAATTCAAAAAAAAAATTATTAAAAAAAAGGTTTTTTTTTTAAATAAATTGAAAAAAAAGCAACTAAATCAATTTGTTTTTGTGTTTACAGGTGTATCATCTATTGGCACGACTTTTGCAAAAAAAAATTTACCACAAGCAGGACTCGAACCTGGGAGGTGAGATTTGTAGGTGTGCGCGAACCCCACTCGGCCACGGGGGGTCAAAATTTAGGTTTTTCGGTCTTTTTTCGGCTTTTTTCGTTGAATTGTATGTTTTGAAAAATGTGTTTTCTAATTTTAATAGATTTTTGCATTTTTTTATTAAAAAAAATTAAAATACAAAAAAAAAAAAATTTTTTTTTGACACAAATTGAAAAAGAAACCACAAAATTAAACTGTTCATGTGTTTATAGGCCTATTCCCTGCTTGCAAAGTCTTTGCAAAAAAAAATTACCACCATCCGGACTCGAACCTGGGACGTGCGATCTGTAGTTGCGGGCGCGATCCACTCGGCCATGGGGGTCAAATTCAAAATGTTTGTTTTTTGGCATTTTTTTGGCATTTTTCGTTGAATTATCGTTTTTCTTTCTCATTTTCAATAGTTGTTTTTTTATTTTTCAAGAAAGATTGAAAAAATAAATTAAAAAATAAAAAATTTTTTTGACACGAATTGAAAAAAAACCGTTGAATAAACTTGTCTATGTGCTTATAGGTCTATCCCCTGCTCGCAAAACTTTTGCAAAAAAAGTTTACCACCTGGTGGACTCGAACCTGGAAGGAAGGGTGAACCACAGTTTTGCGCGGGCCCCACTCGGCCACGCTGCCAATTTTTGAATTTCAGCGTTTTTTGAGATTCCTGAACTTTTTTTGCATCTTTTCTAGTTTCAAAATTGCAAGTTTCTAAAGCAAATTTATGAAAAAATGGGGAAACAATTTAAAAATCAATACAAATTTTGGCTAATTAAAAAAAACGTGTAAAAAAGTGATATCTTACTGAAGTTGTTAACTTGTTTTGAATTTGACACTCTGTTCGTCTGTATCCACATCTGCCAGTTGTTAGCAAAAAAATTAACCTCCACCCGGACTCGAACCTGGGAGATGAGATTCGTAGGTGTGCGCGAACCCCACTCGGTCATCGGGACCTTTCAAAAAAATCGATTTTTTCGGCCTAGAAAATACGTTTTTTTGCCTTTTTTGCACTATTTACCTAAAACACACAATGTTGCGCAATAGCAGACAATCTTTTGTATTTTTCTCTATTTTTCTCTACTTTTCTTATCATATTAAATCATTGAAAAAGGAGGATAATTCTTGTCTATTGTGACTTTGAAGGCAACGTTTTTTTTTTCTTCGTTGCTCTTTAAAAATGAAACCTTTCCTTGTTCTTCTTCTCCTCCACCAACTCTTCCTTTCCACATTTTGCTACAAAATTTTGATCTACTCCAATCTATTCGGTCACTCTCATATCAAAGTGCTTAATACGGTGGCGGACACGTTGACAGATGCTGGACACGATGTGGTGGGTTTGTGTTTGTGGAAATTTAAAAAAAAATAAATAAAATAAATTTTTTGTCAATAATTTTTTTTACAGTTTCACAGAACCTTGTTATAGTTTTGCAACATTTTGAAAAAACCGGTGAAGTTGAAATGTATCGTGAATCGACACTCTCATGATTTTTATGAATTTTAATGTAATTTTAAAATTTTTCTGTTGTTACGACACTGCTAAATAACATTGTTTATCGTAAATCTACACAAAGTCAATTTTAACGAAATTTTCGATTATTTTTTTCATTTTTTAATGAATTTACAATAAAGCAGACAGGTTTTGTAGGTTTAGAAGCTTTTAAATTTTTTTAAATTCAATTTAGGTTGTTACGACACTCCAAAGAAACGAACCGGGCGTTGTTTATCGTAAATCTACACGAATAGAATTTTAGCGAAATTTACGATTTTTCAATTTCTAATCGATTTTTTAGGTGATTTTTATGGATTTTGTGAAATTTTTTAGCAAAATTCAGGATTTTTTTTTGAAAACATTTGGAATTTTTTGGTGTTTTATTGATTTTCTAAATTTTTTCGAAGTTTCTGGATTTTTTTAAAGTTCAGACTATTCTTATGATTTTTAATAATTTTTAAGGAATTTTAAAACAATTTCAATTTTAACGACGCTCCAGAGTAACTATCCGGGCGTTGTTTATCGAAAATCTACACCAATTGAATTTTAGCAAAATTTTCGATATTTTTTCCCTTTTTTTAATGGATTTTTATGAAAAAAACACCGATTTTGGGGGACTATTCATGATTTTTATGAATATTTATTGTCGACCCGCCAAAATGGTCAAACGCGCTCCGCTGAACTCAACGCTATGCGATTTTCATTTTGGTCACAAAATTATTTTATTTCACGTATAAATTCAACGTGAAATGAAATATTTTGGGAACCAAAATGAAAATCGCATAGCGTTGAGTTCAGCGGAGCGCGTTTGACCATTTTGGCGGGTCGACAATAACGAAATTAAGTTTTTACGACACTCCAAAATAACGAACCGAGCGTTGTTTATTGTAAATCTACACCAATGGAATTTTAGCGAAATTTTCAAATTTTTTCGATTTTTTAATGGATTTTCAATAAAATAGACTGATTTTAGGATTCTTCAAATAAAAATTTTGTTTTTACGACACTCCAAAATAACGAACCGGGCGTTGTTCATCGTAAATCTACACGAATGGAATTTTAGCAAATTTTTCGATTTTTTTTCGATTTTTTAATGGATTTTCGATAAAGCAGATTGATTTTAGAATTTTTTAGAAGAAAATTAGGTTTTTACGACACTCCAAAATAACGAACCGAGCGTTGTTTATCGTAAAACTACACCAAGTCAATTTTAGCAAAATTTTCGATTTTTTTTCATTTTTTAATGGATTTTTAATAAAAAAGACAGATTTTAGGATTTTTCAAATAAAAATTATGTTTTTACGACACTCCAAAATAACGAACCGGGCGTTGTTTATCGTAAATCTACACGAATGGAATTTTAGCGAATTTTTCGATTTTTTTCATTTTTTAATGGATTTTCGATAAAGCAGATTGATTTTAGAAATTTTCAAATAAAAACTTTGTTTTACGACACTCCAAAATAACGCACCGGGCGTTGTTTATCGTAAATCTACACATAGCCAATTTTAACGAAGTTTTCAGTTTTTAAACATTTTTTCAGCATTTTTAAAGTGAATTTCACATATTTTGTTGAATTTGATCAGAATTCAGGAATGTTGGGAAATTTCAGAATATTTTAAATTTATATTTTTTATTAACCTTGTTCAGTGAATTTTTGTATTTTCAGTTAACTTTAACACAGTTTATGAAATCGTAAAAAAATTCAGACTATTCTTATGATTTTTATTAATTTTTACAGAATTTTAAGCCATTTTTTGGTTTTTACGACACTCCAGAATAACGAAACGGGTGTTGTTTATTGTAAATTACATTAATGGGATTTTAGCGAAATTTTCGATGTTTGCCTAATTTTCAGACATTCCTGAAACTCAAAAAACATTTGAAAACAAGTTTTTTTTTAATTTCAAATCGTTTCCAGACCCTCTTCCGCCCGATAATCGAGTCCAGTCAGCTCAACAAATCCTCCGTAAAAACGGAAAAAATAATTTATATCCCACCGGATGAGAAGGTGGTGGAAAAGATGAAGCAAATCGACAAGTTTTCCGGAAATTTGTGGACTCTGGACAGCACTCAGCCATCGGCAATGCGGAGAAAATCTGCTAGTTTGGCAGAATTTTTCGTTACTCAATGTAGAAGTTAGTTTGAAACTTTGAAAATTGGAAAAAAAAAATAGTTAAATTATTCTTTAGAGGTCCTCCAACATCGTGAAATTCTGGAAACGTTGCGAGCTGAGAATTTTGATTTGGCGATCACAGAGCCGGTGGATGGGTGTGCTTATGGTGGGTTTTAGAGTCAGGAAATTTGAAACACAATTTTTTTAAAATTTTTTTTGCGTTTTTTAAAATTCCAACTGTATGCTTTTGTATTAAAAATAGAAAAATGCAATGAAAACAAGAAGAAAAACAAAAAAAAATACAAAAATTGAATTTAAAACAAAAAAAAATAAAAATAAAAAACATTTTTTGAAACGGGAAAAATATTTTCTAATTTAAAAATATAAAAATTTTACCGATTTTTTCAATTTTCAGCACTATTCGAATACCTTCAAATCCGCGCTCATATTACCGTACTCTCGTGTGTTCGATTTGATCATGTCAGTGACGTCATTAGTCAGCCAATAGTGCCCAGTTATGTGCCAAGTAAAATTTTTTCAATTTTTCAACAAATTTTTTGATTTTTCAGGCACTCAATCATTTTCCAGTGATCAAATGTCTATGTTCGAGCGTTTTTGGAACTTGGTGACCTTTTATTACGGTCGATTCACGTTTGCCAACATTTTGGACCAGGAATTTGAATTGGCGCGGCAGATTTTAGGGATAGAGAGGTCTTGGAGGGTAATTCTTTTTTTTTGACAAGACTGTCAAATTATTAAGCCATTCAACTTCTAGGAAGTCCTACCAGAAGCCTCCTTCATCCTTTCCAACCAGATTCCAATTTTGGACTTTCCCGCGCCAACATTTGACAAAATCGTCCCAATTGGTGGATTTACGGTGAAAAAATCGGAAAAATCGCTGAAATTCGATGAGAAATGGGACAAAATATTGAGTTTGAGGAGGAAAAATGTGCTAATCTCGTTCGGCTCGAATGCCAAATCAGTGGATATGCCGGAAGAGTACAGGTGGGTTTTTGCGGGTGCTGGGTGGTAGCGTGAAAAATTAGGCAGCAATTGGCAATGGGAGCATTAAAAACATGTACTAATCATGGATTTTTGAATTTTTTTTTTTAACGGTAAAAATTTTTTTTTTTTTTTTTTTTAATTTTTTTTTTCAATTTTCACATAAAAAAGCAATCAAAAACAAGCCGGTTGCGCAAGAAAGTTGAAAAAAGTAATGCAAAAAATGCCTTCAGGGCAGCTATTTGAGGACTAAGGGCGTGTGGCCGAGTGGGGAGCGCGCCGAACTGTGGTCTACCTTTCCTTTCTTCCCTCCAGGTTCGAGTCCTCCTGAAGGTAATTTTTTTTTGCAAACTGCTGGCAGACATAGATATAGACAAACAGACTTCTGGATTCAAAATTAGCGTAAAATTTTATGTGATTTTCAATTTTTTCCCACCATTTTTGCATTGAATATCTCGAAAAGTTATAAATTTTACCGAATTTAAATACGGCATGAAAAATGATTGTAGAATCAAAAAGAAAAACCCAAAAATCTTCAAAAATACCCGAAAAAAAAGCTGAAATTCGCAAATTGGCAGTTTGGCCGAGTGGGGTGCGCGCACAACTGTGGCCCACCCTTCCATCCAGGTTCGAGTCCGCCTGAGGGTAAATTTTTTGCAAACCCCTGGTAGTCAAAGATATAACAGAGTGTCAAATTCAAAATAAGCTAACAATTTCAGTAAGATATCACTTTTTTACACATTTTTGCATTGTTTCAAAATTTGTTCAATTCGTTGTAAATTTAAATCTTTTGAATTTGCCATTTAAAAAAACTAGAATAATTGAAAAAAAAAATAGAAAACATTTCAAAAATCCCGAAAAACGTTGATATTCGAAAATTGGCAGTTTGGCCGAGTGGGGTGCGCGCAAAACTGTGGTCCACCCTCCCATCCAGGTTCGAGTCCGCCTGGTGGTAAACTTTTTTTGTTTTTTTTTTTTTTTGCAAATACCTTGATTTTCCAGAACCTCTCTCCTCCACGTCATCCAATCAATGCCCGACACCACTTTTATATGGAAATACGAAGACCCTGAGCCCAAATTTGATCTCCCCGAAAACGTCTTCCTATCCCCATGGTTGCCTCAAAACGAATTGCTTGCTGATAAACGGATTACTGTATTTTTGACGCACGGTGGTCTGGCAAGTGTCATGGAATTGGCATTGACAGGAAAACCGAGTGTAATGGTAGGCCACATGCGCGGTAGATCCATAATACTTGCTTATTTAGGTCCCAATATTCGCCGACCAAGGCAGAAACGCCCAAATGGTCAAGCGCCATGGCAGTGTCTTCGTGCTACAGAAACATGAGCTTGGAAAATCTGAACTCGTCAAATCAGCGTTGAATAGTGTTTTAAACGACCCGAAATTCCAGAAAAACGCTGAAAAACTCGCCGAAATGTTGAAAATGTCACCAATTAACGCCAAAGAGACACTTGTGAAACACGTGGAATTTGCAGCAAAGTTTGGAAAATTGCCAACGATGGATAATTATGGAAGGCATCAAAGTTTTGTGGTTTACTATTTTTTGGATATTATTTCTGTTTTTGTGATTTCTGTAGGTTTATTAATAGTTTTGATTGTGAAAATGTTCAAGGTTTTGGGTTGGAAATCAAAAAAATGTAAGGAAGAGTAAATAGATTTATTTGAAAATACTTTCTTTAGTAAATATTGAAAAACAAATATTGGATCGAATAAAAAAATTAAGAAAAAGGGTAAAAAATACCCGAAAAAAAAGCTGAAATTCGAAAATTGGCAGTTTGGCCGAGTGGGGTGCGCGCACAACTTTAGTCCACAGATCCTCCCAGGTTCGAGTCCGCCTGGTGGTAAAATTTTTTTGCAAACAGTTGACGAACATATAGAAACAAGCAAAATGACTTTCAGATCCAAGTAAGCCTGAAATTTGTAGTGATTTTCAATTTTTTCCCCAACTTTGCATATTTTAAAAATTTTAATATTCAGGAATTTTACGCCAGAAAAACTGCTTTTGAAGTTTAAAAAAATAGAATAAATGAAAAAAATTAAGAAAACATGTCAAAAATCAGCAAAAAACGCAGAAATTCGAAAATTGGCAGTTTGGCCGAGTGGGGTGAGCGCAAAGCTGTAGTCCACACCTCCTCTCAGGTTCGAGTCCGCCTGGTGGTAACTTTTTTTTTCGTTCACACATTTGACACATTTCAATTATTTTTATTGAATTTTAACAATTATGCTCTGTTTTGAGTATCACTATTATATTATTATTCCTTCAAATCTGACAATTTCACCAGAAGATAAATGATATGGGATTTGCAGTCTGAATATAAAGAAAAATTATTTAAAAAGAGAACAGACGAGACTTACAAAGTAAACCGTGCAGTGTGCTGCTTTCCGAGAAAATTTTCAGAGAAAGTACCACAGAAAAAAGCATTGCCAAAATGTTCATTGTGGAGAAGCCAATCGCCGTGAATTGAGATGGTTAAAGTGCATTTTACGTTTTGTATCTGTAATTTTCGTGCTTGTTGGTATTGTGTTTTCAATCGAGTTGCAACGCAAAACCCCGCCCACTTATTGATTCGCGACCACGCAAGCAAGCACAGTGCTACTTGAAGAGACGCAGACAAAAAAGGGATAGAAAACTCATGTTTTCATGATGCAACTCGTTGGAAAAAACAAGAGAAAAACTCACAAAAACCAAGTTGCGTTTTTCTATAATTTCACTAGAATGTTTGAGTTCCGCTTTTTCATTCTTTTTCTTTTCCAGAGAAATGTGCACTGGAATCTTAAATTTTTTCGATTTTTTGCGTGGTCTCCATGGTATTCGTTCCAATGATTGTATAGTGCTCACGGAGCCAAACATGGAGTAAAAAAACGAACAATTTTTAGATTTCCTGAAAAAAAATTTTTCCGTCAAATTTTGAACTTTAAAAAACTTCACTCACACATTTAAGAAGCTCCACGTCTTGGCCCACTGACTAGGAGCATTTTGAACATTAGATTTTCCTGTTTTGACATTCGGATTTGCAGAATTTTTCTGCTTCACAATCGAGTTTTTTGGATTGATGTAAGTACCAGCCATATTGAATGAATGATGGAAATTTATTTTCTGGCTGTTTGCTTTTATATTATTCACGCCTTTCTCACTCTAAAATGACAGATGATAACAATGTGATTGATAAGAAGAGAAAAAGGAAAAAAAAAGCAAGCAAAGACGTCATTTTTTGTTGAAATTAAGAGTGAGCAAGAGAGCCATAAACAAAAATTTGGGGGGGGGGGGTTTCCAGTTGGAACAAATTTCTAGCGTAGCTGGTGAAAAGAGGCGGATTTATTTTCTGTCTAGAGTTTAAAATGCACAAGTGAATTCTCCTGTGTATACCATTAAAGTTCAAGCTCTAGTTGTCGTTCATGTTATACATCTGCTGCCTTTCTTTTTACTTCGGATAGTTCGGCGCACAATGAAAACGTTAAGAGAGTCCGACCGGGAACAAAAAATGGATAAAACGAGGGTCAAACGACAAAAAGAGTCGGGGGCTGAAATGAACGGACTAACGACTTTTATATGTTGAATAAGAAAGGGACAGAGTCAAGAAGCTCATCTCGATGGAAATGGTCCAGCAGTCGTCCTGGCAAGAGTTCAATGGTCGACGTGGAGACGCGAGACGCGAGACAGCAAACTTTGCGTGCGAGTGTGCGTCTCTGATGAACGCATGGAGACGCAGAGTGAAATGCAGACAAGGGTGCGGGGACGCAGGGCGATGTAGGGAAAAGGAGCCGAAGAGAGAAAGTTGAATAAGAAAGGGGCGGAGTCAAGAAGCTCATCTCGATAGAAATGGTCCAGCAGTCGTCCTGGCGAGAGTGCAATGGTCGACGTGGAGACGCGAGACGCGAGACGGCAAACGGTGCGTGCGAGTGTGCGTCTCTGATGAACGCATGGAGACGCAGAGTGAAATGCAGACAAGGATGCGGGGACGCAGGGCGATGTAGGGAAAAGGAGCCGAATAGAGAAAGTTGAATAAGAAAGGGGCAGAGTCAAGAAGCTCATCTCGATGGAAATGGTCCAGCAGTCGTCCTGGCGAGAGTGCAATGATCGACGTGGAGACGCGAGACGCGAGACGGCAAACGGTGCGTGCGAGTGTGCGTCTCTGATAAACGCATGGAAACCAGGGGTGCCACAAAAAAAAATTTTGCAAAAAACAAAAAAAAAAATTTTCGCATATTTTTTTGCGAAAAAAAAAACAAAAAAACCAAAAAATTATTTATTTCTGTTGAATTTCGATTTTTCTCGTTCAAAAGCTTATTTTCAGAATTACAAAATAAATTCATCAATTAAAAACAAAAATAGGTAACAGAGACATAACAAGGATGTTTGAAACACAACAAGGGGCTAGTCACCGAGCTGGATTCCCATAAACTTGATATTTTGATGTAAGAACAGCAACATAGCAAAATTTTTTGGGGATAGGCTCTCACGGTAGTCAGTTGAAATATGGCGAGCTCCAGAAAATGCTCTTTCGACATCTATTGTGTTTTCAATCGACTTGCGACATGAGAACGCGAGACTCCGCCCACTTTTTTGTGCGCGACCACGCGAACACAGTGATATTTGAAGAGACGCAGACAGGCAGCGCACAAATAAGTGGGCGGAGTCTCGCGTTCTCATGTCGCAAGTCGATTGAAAACACAATACTGATGAAAATCTTTTTGGTTCCATTCCAATAAATCATCGAACTGCCCCATAATCAAATAATGCATTTCAAAACACCTTGGGATTTTTTTTTTGCATCTTCGATGCGAAAAAACAAAACAAAAAACGGCACCCCTGATGGAAACGCAAAGTAAGAGGCGGACGAGGATGCGGAGGAACAGGGTGATAGACGGAAGAGGAGGCTAACATTTTGACACGATAACCAAAAACTTTATTTAAAAAAAATGCGAAAAAAACCAGAAAACAGTTAAACAACATCAATTATCACCCAAACGTATTTCTTCTCGGCAACCCCTTTTTTCTGAATTTTCACCATTTTTCCGTCACAGTTTTTCGAAAGTTTTGAGTCAATGTCCAGCTGAAAATAAAGAAAACAAGTAAATTCAATTTGAAATTTTAAACAAAATGTGAAACTCACAATTTCCCCAAAATACTCCGCTTGAACAGTTGCGTAAACTTGATTCACGGATTTTCGATAATTTTTAATTTTTACTTGAAACCAAATCTTATTTTCTTCGTCCATGCCGCCCGGAATTATTGGCGTCTCAATTCCAGATTCATAGTTTTGGCATTTGAGTTGTCCATTTTTCTGAAATTGGAAAAAAAATCATATTGAAAGAAAAATTGATAAATTAGGTACATTTTCAGTGAAAAGTCCTTCGAAAAAGTGTCCAATTTTGTACGCAGATTTTGATACAAAGCAACCGTCCCTGAAAATAATTTATTTCGTCGCGTTTTTCCACCATAGGCTGCGCAGCCTCTCATCTGCAATAAACTGATAAAAAAGAAGACGCAGAGAAGCAGAGTGCGCGGATGTTGCGGGTTTGCAGCAAAAAGAGACGCAGACAAGCAGCCTCCCCCACTCCCGTCGCGTTTTTGGCAGTGTGGTGGAGAAACTTGGGTTTCATTAGAAACGATTGCAAAGCTATTTTAAAGCAATTCAAAGTTGAATCAGCCCGAAAAAACTCACACTGTTTTGTCCAGAATCCATAAATAATGAACATTTGTGGCACCTTGTTCGACCCGTGACGTCACCACCGCTCGCATTTTTGTCGTCGGCAATGAAGGTTTCTCGAATCCGGCGCCAACAATCACTTTTTCAGCTTTTGGCTTTGGCACCGTCTCAAAACCAGATCCATAAACAACATTGTTTTTTGGACTTTTGCTCTCTTCAAATCCAGATCCATGCATTTTCGCGCTATTAATTTTCACATGTTTTTTATTTTTATTTTGATAATTTTTTGGTTGTTGTCGTATTATGGGTGCACGAACCACCGGCCCAACATTTTCCGGGCAAAATACAGGATTGACACCGATAAAATGAAAATTGTAACCAGTGGGAAGGACAGCTGCAGTGGGAAGTCTAAAAGAGAGATCAATTTTATTCCTCTACACGGCGTGTTCAACGGAACGTTATTGGCCGTGCGCTCCGCTGAGTGGACGCTGCTTGTCTGCGTCTCTTCCGCGAGAGTCGCTGGCAGGATGCCATGGCGGGAAACTTTCGTATTTTGAATTGTGTTAAAAGTAATAAAATTCATTTTTTCGTTGTTTCCTTCGTTTTTTTTATTTATTATTTATCTTTTTTCTGTCAAATTATTTTTCGCTATCGTTCCGATTTTCCGAGGGTATTATCGATTCAATATTCTTGCCGGTTAAAATACTCAGGCATTTCATTTCTTGAATTATTAGAAAATTTAGGGATTTTAAACGAACGATTCAAGATTATATTGTGGCTTGATAAGATTCATAAAATACCTGATAAGATCCGTAAAATATCTGATCAGGTTCGCATCGCCTAATATTACCCTTAAAATTTCTGATATAATGGATTCGTGACAGAGTGACATTTCACGTGAAACTGGGAGACGAAAAATCTCTTCATTTCTTCAGTTACCGTAAAACCTGTAATTGAAGTACATGTACTTCTATTTTTCAAACCCCCTAAATGGGTGTACTTCTAATACAGGTGTACTTCAATTAGAGGGTGTACTTCTATTTTTCAAAAGAAAAATAAGAAAAATGAAAGACGATTCGAGACCAGGCTTTCTCGCAAATTTCCGAAAAGTCGGAATTCCGATGTCGGAAAATTCCGATTCCTGTTCCGAGGCAGTTTCACTTCCGAAAAAATTTCCGATTCCGTTCCGAGACAAAATGATTTCCGAAAATAATTCCGTTTCAGTCGGAAATAATTTTTTTCCGATGTCGGAAAAAAATCCTGTCGAAATTTGGTACGAAAAATCGTATTTTTTTTTTGGAAAAAATTCGACCATGTCCGTGACACAAATTTCCTATTTAAAACACGAGTCTACGTATCTTTTCTCAATTTTTTAAACTTTTTTGTTCATTTCCGATTTTTCCGATCGGAAATCGGAACGAGAATTTTCAATTTCGGAATTCCGACGGAAATTCAGAACAGAAAATTACAGAATCGAAAATTTCCGACGGAACTTGGGCGAGAAATTTTTATTTCCGAGAAAGCCCGAGACCCAGACAAAACCGGGGAAGACAAACCCGAGGAAGACAAAACTGGGAAAAACATTTGTATTGTACAAGCCTGCAGCTTCTGGCGACTAAGTCGCCTTCGTCAAATATAGTCGGCGAATACATCATCAACCTCGCTCTACTGCTAAAATCCCTGTAAAACAGTGTTGCACTTGCAAGATTAACTCGAACTCTAGTTTTTACACTTCTTTTCAACGGAAAATAACGTATCCACGACGAGTTGCAGTTAGAATTTGATGTTTCGCTTCAAAATAGGTGCACTACACTGTTGAAAATTGAAAAGTGCGGTAGAGCGAGGCTGATGATGCATTCGCCGACTATATTTATTTTTTTTTTATTGATTTTCGTTTATTTTTTTAATAGAAATGGCAATCTTTCAAGTTCTCGTGACTCTTGTGGTATAGTGGTTAGCACGTTTGAACGTCAATCGAAAGGTCGTGGGTTCGAGTTTTGTCGATTGCAAACTCGTGTGTGAGACACACAAACAAACACACAGACTAATCTAAAATTTTCTATACAGGGTGCGTCAAAATTACGTGCACTACTTCAAACGCGCCTCTAGGCAAAAGTGGAAGTCCAAAACACATGAAAATGAACAGAAAATTTACCCATGTAATCAAAAAATATAATGCCAAAAGATTATTAAATTCGGCCTTTTTTGGCGGCAATGACAGAACGAAGAAGTCGTGGGTAAGATTCCACCGTGGCACGGAGGTACTCAATTTGTCCCATTCTTTGACAAAAGTCTTCTCTGAAAGCTTCCAGACTAGAATGGGGTCTTGCACATACTATATTTTGAAGTACTCTCAAGATGGAGAAGTCGAGCGGATTTAGATCCGGACACGATACAGGCCATCTATCCTTCTTTATGAACGCCGGCAAGTGGGCTTTGCACCAGTCCTGGGTGTACTTTTCCGTGTGAGGAGACGCTCCGTCTTCCTGGTATAGAAAAATGATGCAATAATGAAAATAAAAATTGAATATTGTGCGCACGAAAAGTGCATCAGCACGCGTTGCCATAGCGTGAAAGTTTAGTGCACGTAATTTTGACGCACCCTGTATAATGGACCTATGCACGAAATAAAAAAGGCCATTTAAATGAATTAATTTGACAATTTTTTCCAATCCACGAAAGCAAGAAAATTCAATTAAATTGAATAAATTTGAACGCAGAAAAACGTTCGTGTCTTGATATTGCCACTGAAAAATTGCGTACGCCTTCAATAAATTGTGTCGATTTACGAGATCTCGACACGAACGTTTTTCTGCGTTCAAATTTATTCAGTTTAATTGAATTTTCTTGCTTTCGTGCATTTGAAAAAAAAGTCAAATTAATTCATTTAAATGGCCTTTTTTATTTCGTGCATAGGTCCATAAGAAAGATTGTAATGTATTGTATTTCCAAAATCGAGGAAGAAATTGCGCAAACGTGCGGCACGAGTTTTGTACTAAAATAATTATACAATTCGAGAAAAACTGCGCTGCAGACATGCAAATTTTTCCCAGTTTTGGTAATTTTTCCCCGGTTTTGTCGGGGTCTCGAAAATTTGAATTCTGCGCTCGTCAATTTAAATGTTGCCGGTTTGTTCCTCCATGAACGTGTTTGGATACTTGTGTCGCGGGCATTCAAATGATTTTCGATTCAAAAATTCTTTAAACCAATGAAAAACGGAAAAAAGCTTCAAAAATTGAATGGAATTTTTTTTCAAAATAATTCACCCGATGATGTACCTCTATTAGAGGGTGTACTTCAATTAGAGGGTGTACTTCTATTTTTCAAAGGCCTCTTGGGGGTGTGCTTCTATTACAGGTGTACTTCTATTACAGGTGTACTTCAATTACAGGTTTTACGGTATTTCTTGATTTTTTCGAATAAAAACGTGAAAAAATTGTCACTCCGCCACGAATCCATTATAATATCCGTAAATTTCGAAAAATAATTCGTGAATTTTCTGATAAGATCCATAAATTTTTTGACAAGATTCGTAAAGTTTCTGACAAGATTCCGTCGAATACCGAACATTTATTGATTTTTCGTAGCAACGCGATAATGTAGATAAATTACCATTTAAATTTTTGTTATTTATTGAAAAATATTATAAAACCATACAAATACAGTTTTAGCAAACTAAATCAACAAATATAATAAATACATGAAAATTATTGGGAAATTAATGCTGAAATTACACGACTTCATGCTCGGCGGTACAAGAAATTTCGGTGTCTCAGCGAAATCGCGCCGCATCCACGTCGTAGTCGCGCCTTTCACATTTTTCCACGTTGTTGTTTGTTCCTTGAGTGCGGCCTAGTTTTTTTCCAGGGCCTTCTTTAACATGTCTTTCTGGTCCTAGAAGGCCCTACTCATTATGTTGGCAGCTTGTCTGGATTTCGCAGTCGCGCTGAAAATAATGACTTTAATTTAGAATTAAAAAAAAACTAATTACATCGAATTTTCCGAAGCGACCACGTCACGGTGAAAAGCAGTTTTGACGGAAATTTGCTTTAAAAATCCTCGAGATCCTCAATTGAAACGTGAATCTGGTTCGTGGTACGACACAACGATTTAGGCCTGAAATTAAATTGTTTTTTTTTCACAATTGAAAGAAGAAGCGTTACCTTTTTCTGTTTTCGATTGGCCATTGGTTCATGACACGAATACGATGGACCTCACTTCTGCAAAAAATTTTATTGTTTTAAAAAACTCGTCAGCGTGAACTTTAGTGAGACTATACAAAAAAATACTGAAAATAATGATTATGATTCAGCATTAAAAAAATTGATTACATTGCATTTTCCAAAGCGAGTTTTCCAAGTTTTGACGGAACATCGCCAAAAAATCGTCGAGTGAAACTTGAATCTTCCTTGAAACGAAACAACGATTTAGGACTAAAATGAAAATATTTTTACAATTAAAAGAAGCAGCGTTACCTTTTTTTAAATTTTATTTGAAATCAATATGGATTGTACTCGATTGGAAGGTTCTCTTTCTGCGCACCATACCGTCTCGCTGGAACCACTCGCGACGGAACTGCTTGGCGGCTCCATCCGGAGTGTTGGTCCACTCGATGGTGAAACGGCCTCCTTTGGGTCGAGCACTCCACGTGGTGGGTCAACTCCGAGACGCTTCATGTTGGTGGTCTTGATTCCGTATCCGATACGACGAGCCGACGAGTTGATCACCTTGATGTGACAAGTGTGCTTGTCGTCGTACGCGCGTTGAACACGATCTTAGCGTTCGGATGGGTTGCAATATCTCCTGGTGGGACAGATTGGGCCATTGTTGTTGGTGGTGATAGAGTGGTTAAAGACACGGACACGATGCACCTGACTTCTGAAAAAATATTATCGGTTTTAAAAATTCGTCACTTCACAAGCGGCGTGAACTTTGTGAGTCTATTCAGCAAAATTTCAAAAATAAGAAAACAATTACAAACAATTAGGAGAAAACCCGGAGAATGCTTCGATAAGTCTCGAACTTTGGGAAGAATGTAATAAATTTTGAAAACAGTTTTATCCCAATTGTTTGTAATTTTTCCCTTTTTTGGATACTTTTGTGAATAAATTCGGGGGTACGACAGAATAGAAATAGGCGAAATAGAAATGCTACAAAATAGAAATTTCGGGTTTAGCCGAGAGCTGAAAAATTATATCATTGAATTGCAGAATTTCCGATCAAATTGAAATAGCAAATTGCCTTGAAGATACTCAGTTTCACGTTATTTTGTTCAAATGCTTATGGGGACGTTGTTTGTGAATATTTTTGCCTCATCTTTGGCTCAAAATAATCGAAATCTTTTTTTGAAGCAATATTTTGGTTGAAAAACTTGTTAAAATTCCTCCATTTTACGAAAAACCTGAAAAATGTTGAAAATCACCGTTCATTTCAGCACTGAAAAAGCAAGCGCGCTCCATTTCGAACAGTTCAAACATTTTCGGATTTTGGCACACCGTGATGGTGAGAAATTTTTTTTCGTGGACAATCGATTGCAATCATGCAATAAATTTTTCTCAAACTTAAAAGCTTACCACTCGCTGCATTCCCGATTGATTGACATGCTCCGATTCGACCATATGTGAACATCTGAAAATAAAAAAATTGGTATGACGAAGATAAAGAGAAAAAAAATGTAATGGGGCTAACCGGGTTAATCATTTTTTGCATCTTGCATTTTTTCTCATTAATTTCACGCAGAAAACTATTTTTCTCCAGAATAAGTGCATAAAATCACGTTTTCTGCAAAAAATCAAAAGGAAAATTAACATTTTCAGATGCAAAAAGTGAATAACCCCATAATGGTCACATTCAAAGTATACAAATCCAAAAAACATTTTCCGCTTCTAAAAAAATGCATCCATGCCGAAAAAGACACCTTTTTTTGGAATTTTTGTATAACTTTAGGCTACAGAAATTACAGTAAATTTATTTATTTATTTGAACGCGAAAACGAGAAAAAATGTTGGAAAAAAAAGAAAAAAAAATGAATGAAAAAAATGAAAAAAAAAAAAAAAAAAACCTACTGCCTCTTTCTCTGCACCTCCTCTCTCTCATAGCCTGCGTATCCTTTTTGTGCAGATGAGTGCCTGCGAAGCTAAATGCAGCCTACTGTAGAAAAAAATGCGACCACGCTTAGGCCAGAATTTTTTTTTTGGGAAAAAAGCCCGCGCAGTTTAAATTTTATTTTCCAACGTTCCGCCCAACACGCCGTGCTCTAGGCCATCCCCACACTTACAGTATCAGTTTGATAAAATAGACACCAAGTGGCAGATATTGGTTATCACAAAGAGCGTCTGCAAACTTGTCGCTTTTGAAAAACAATTGCCCATTTTTTCCTTTTATAAGTATTGCTTTAACGTCGTTTATCTGGAAAATGTACTGAAATTCCGAAAATAGGCGTAAAATGAAGTAAAAGTTATTGAAAGATCGAAAAAAACGCTAAAATTTGATCGTATCAGATTCACGCTAAATAAGGGTCTTTGCGTTATTTTGGAACGTCGTCACTATCAATGTTTGGCGATTTTTAACAATAATGTTTTTTTTCTCACAAAATCTACTCTAAAAATGTTGAAATATCTTTCAAAACAGGTGAGAAAAACGAAAAAATCACTAAAAATAACTTTACAGTTAGTCTAATTGTAAGATTATTTTTTTGAAGTTTTTTTAAAACGTTTTTCTAACCGAAAAAACCGACAAAAACAAGAAAAATATTGAAAAAATCGCTGAAATTTAATCGTAGCAGATTCATGCTAAACAATGGTCTTTGCATTGTTTTGGAGCATTGTAAGTATCAATTTTTAGCTGTTGTGCATTTTTTTTACAAAAAACCTGCACTAAAACATTAAAAAATCCTTAAAAAGATGCGAAAAACGAAATAATCGCTAAAAAGTTTTTTACACTAAACAATGACTTTTGCGCGATATTTTGGAGCATTGTAACTCTCTATTGTGTTTTCAATCGACTTGCGACATGAGAACGCGAGACTCCGCCCACTTTTTTGTGCGCGACCACGCGAACACAGTGATATTTGAAGAGACGCAGACAGGTAGCGCACAAATAAGTGGGCGGAGTCTCGCGTTCTCATGTCGCAAGTCGATTGAAAACACAACTATATTTGTAATTCTAATGGGGTTATTCATGGGAAAAAAACGGTTTGTTTTTGTTTTTTTTCCAATTCACGCGATGTCGAGAATTGTAAAAAAAAAAATACAGGTAGAGAAACGGGGGTCCCCCTGATATAGCACTGATATTGAAGAGACGCAGAAAGTGAGGAGTTCAAATAAAGGGGGCAGTCTCTGTGTCTCTTCACTATTACTGCGTCGCGAAAACCAGTCTCAGGAAATTTTTGGCGCGTTATGGCAAGATTCGGCGTCTAGGTGGCTAATAGCCACTGAAAATGGCTAATAGCCGCTTGAAAAGGCTAATAGCGGGCGATAATGGCAACTAGCCGACGAATTTGGCTATTAGCCAGTATGGCTATTAGCCGTCGAATATGGCTATTTGCCGCCGAAAAGGGCTATTAGCCATTATTGGGTAATGTCGCCATCTATAAAAAATTCGTCTGTTGGAAACGCAGCTATAAAATGTTTACTTGCAACAATTAGGGGAAACAGTATTCGCGCTTACTCGGTGCTTTTGCGACTTTTTCCAGCCACAAGATGACCGAAATTTGAAATGGAAAATTTTTGAAAATGATAGCCGACTGAAACGGCTAATAGCCATGGAAAACGGCTAATAGCCATCGAATATTGGGAGTGTGCCAAATACATATGGCACACGACCCGAATCGGTGGCTATTAGCCGTTTTCAATGGCTATTAGCCAAAATTTTCCTGAGGTCAGAGCGGAGCGCGCAACTCGGATGTGGTCTCGCCGCGAAAAGTGGGAGTCTCAGCCGAGTCACAGCAGAGTCGCGCGCCTTGCCACGGCAGCGTCGCGCGCTCATCTCTGACAGGTTTTCGCGACGCAGTAATATCAATGCTATATCCCCGTTTGCCTGTATTTTTTTTTACAATTATCGACATCGCGTGAATTGGAAAAAAAAACCGTTTTTTTCTCATGAATAACCCCATAAACAATTTTACAATTTTTCACAAGTAATACACCAAAAAATTATTTAAAAAAACGAGCGAAAAACAACATTTTCGTCAAACTTTTAGCGTTACTTCGAAACGTCGTATAAACTTACAAAAACATTGTCGCTGTCAACTTTCAGATTAATGCCATATTCATTAATGTTTTTTCTCACAAAGTTTAGCAAAATTTGCTCCTTTTTTTTTACGACCTGCACCACGTCAACGGTCATAAAATCGCCAAGGCCAATATTGTAAGACGCGTTGAGCACAAACTCTTGTTCCGTGAATCGTTTTCCGGTCTTCACGTTTACAAGAGTGAGGCATCGAGTACCGTCCGGCTGTGTGAATCGCTTCATCGCAAGAAGGGAAATATTTGAGCTCGCTTTGGCTGGAACAAAATTGTCATCGGATGCCAAGCTGGACAGGCTTGACTGAAGAGATGGCGTAAATGGTGAAGGCGTCCGTGGCTTGGCCGGGATGGGGATGGTGCTTAGAGCAGTGTACGGATTCAGATTGTATTGTGGCGTAGTCTTCACTTCATTTTGAAGCAAAGATGTTCCAGGAATTGGTGGAGAGTTCGATGAAACGTTGAGCCTATTGAACTGTGAGAACATGCTGAGTTGTTCAGGCGGCGGTAGATCAGAATTCAACGACACGTCGGCTATAGTCGACGATGAACCAAAGCCACACGATTTGAAATGGCTGTAGCAAACAATAATATTTGCAGGAACTTGCTTTTTTTTTTTAAACTTACCTCTGTTGGAAATTGGGATGCGGCATTTTTCTTAAATTGACTTGACTAGTGAGTACAAAAAATTGGAATGAAAAATTTCGCTATTTGTTAACCTTTCTGATAAGCAAAAGTGTGTGTGTGTGTGTGTGAACTCAGCTCACTCACTGTAGATAATAAAATGCCTGTCAAAATGCGTTGTGCTTGCAATCGGAAGTGTGCTCGTCATATCTTGAAGCAAAAATTTAATAGGCGTTTAATCAGAAAAATATGTAAAGATGACAGTTCTACCTAGTGTTCTTCCGTCTTCCCGTCTTTCCGTCTTCCCGTCTTCCGTCCTGAGGTCGCGGAGGAGGAGCGTTCCACCGCTGTTCTGCTATATTTGCTGACTGCGTCTCTTGACGGGAACCAAAAACGGATTTTCTTATCTGTGACAGAATGAGCAAGCAAACTCATTTCGAATTTTGTTATCGGTTTTTTCCAGTTTTTTCTTCTTCCTTCCATTATTTTTCGTACATATTTTATTGATTTTGGCAGTAGTAAAAGTTATTTTAGACAGTTTCTTTTTTCAAAAAAGCGACAATGCCGTTTCAACAATTATTTTTCGTCGCCACGCGAGGTGACGCACTTATCCATTTGATTTCTCCAAACAGCCGAGTAGTGCAATACTTAAACGAAAATGAGCTAAGTGCGAACGGAATTCAGCTCGGAGATTTTGTGAAGGCGGAAAAGGATTCATTCGGAGTGTTCAAAAACTTCGAGAAAACCAGACATACCGCCAACCTGCAAGTGACCGTGAAAGGCGGCTTTGCTTATGTGCGATTTTTTCACTCTACCTATTGTACGTATTTTCAAACGAGTGGCATCATGAAAACAATATTCTCCTATCCCTTTTTTGTCTGCGCCTCTTCAAATAGTACTGTGTGTTTGCGTGCTTGCAAACAATTAAGTGGGCGGGGTTTCGTGTTCTCATGCTGCAGCACGATTGAAAACACATAATGTACATATTGTGTTTTCAATCGAGTTGCAGCATGAGAACGAGAGAAAAAAAGACATGGTTTCTCTGCTTCTCTTCGAATCGCACTGTTCGCGTGGTCGCGCGAAAATAAGTAGGCAGAGTCACGCGTTCTCATGTCGCAAGTCGATTGAAAAAAAACAATATTACTGCGTCGCGAAAACCAGTCAGAGTGCTCGTGTGTTTCGGCTGTGGTCCCGCCGTGACCATGTTTACATTATTTGCATTGTTTTTCTGTTTTTGAATTATTTTCTTTTTTTTTTTCGTAAACAAACTACCGCGAGACCACAGCCGTAACGCACAAGCGGCTCTGTCTGGTTTTTGCGACGCAGTAATATTGTTGGCCCGCCAAAATGGTCAAACGCGCTCCGCTGAACTCAGTACCATTTCAATTTGGTCTCCAAGATATTTCATTTCACGTGTAAATTCAACGTGAAATAAAATAATTTGAAGACCAAAATAAAATTCACGTAGTACAGGTTTCAGCGGAGCGCGTTCGACCGACGTGGCGGGACGACAATATGTATTTACGTTTACAGTATTTTTTTTAGATCGAAAACCTACGCGCCAAACTCGTGCAAACTGACAATGGACATAAAGTTTTTGAGAATAAGCTATTTCCAGACGCTTACTGTCGACTTGAAGAATTACCACTAGGCTTTTATACTTTGAAAATTAGAGCTTAAGTTGCTTCCTGTTTTTATAAAAATTTCCTGCATTTTTCAGACTCTACCCACCGGTGCAAATGTTCACAAATAGATGGGCACGTTTTGAAGGAGTGGACCCAGTTATTATTCAAAATCAAATGGCACCTGAAGATCCAAAAACTCATACTCAATTAAATGAAATTGTGAAAGGAGCCGGATTCGAGCAACCTGCATCACTCTCATCCAAGTTGACAGCTGTAGTTTTGAACACTTCAACCGTCAAAGGAACACAAGTGCACTATTTGTGGTTGCTTGAAAAACATGAGTGAGTCCAACGCAGCGTGGCCTAGAAAAATCGGTTTATGATACCGCAATGTCTTGAATCCTGAAAGTTCTACCTGGAGCCTTTTGGGAACTCTTTTCAAACGCTCGTGGTCTGGCATTGGTTTCTATGGACTAATGGGCTGGCGGTATAGTTTTCAGAGATCTATCATATCCAAAGGAATACAAATAGCTTTATTGTGTTAAACATGGTGACAAATGCAGTCGGATTAAGCGCCGCAACTGCGCTCCATACAAACAGTGCATTAGGAGTGATATTCAGAGAAATCAAAGCAAAACATCGGCCACGCTCTCACAATTTTCTGCACTCTCTCGCCGCCAAAGTGGCCGCCACGTCGAATTTTTGAATTTTTTCTTAATATTTTAGAACTTTTCTCAAAAATGAAATCATTTAATCATTGTTACTGTCGGCCCGCCAAAAGGGTCAAACGCGCTCCGCTGAACTCAACGCTATGCGATTTTCATTTTGGTTTCCAAATTATTTTATTTCACGTTGAATTTATACGTGAATGAAATAATTTGGAGACCAAAATGAAAATCGCATAGTGTTGTGTTCAGCAGAGCGCGTTTGACCATTTTGGCGGGTCGACAATAGATTTTTTAATTCCTAGAACGGAGCGCTGTAAACTTGCTCCATGTGGACGAGGCGGCGACGAGAGAGTGTTGCCGATATTTTGCTCATGAGCGCGCTCACTTCTAATGCATGCGCAATTCACTATGCGATTGGAGCGAATTTGCAGCACGTACATATATATCAAAAAGATGAAGAATCATCCTTATATATTATGGATTCGTGAATAAGCGACAAAACGCGGTGAATTGTGGGGCAAAAGTTGGCTGGTCTCGTCACGATTTTGAGAGACTACGGTTAGCGCGAAACTATTTTTTTTATTTTGTTTTTAATAAAAACGCGATTTTTTGCTTTTTGACTAGCATTTTTTCACTATTAAAATTTTTTGTGTATCCTGGAATGGGTAATTTATTTTCAAAAACACATTTTGTTGGGAAAAAACTATGAAAATGCGTTTTAATTTTAAAAAAAAGAAGAAAATATATATTTTCGCGCTAACCGTAATCTGTCAAAATCGTGGCAAGACCAGCCAACTTTTGCCCCACAATTCACCGCCTTTTGTCGCTCATTCACGAATCCATAATATAAATTTCCGTTTGGGTCTGTAACTGATTTTCTTGGTGTGTCTGTTTCCAAATTGCATGGCGGAAGCGAATTGAGCGTAGTTTTTGATACAGCCAGGCTTGTTTTATTTATAATTTAATCCTCATTACAGAGAAGGGACATTCTCTCAAAAAACACACAAACTACAAAAAGGGCACGTGTTTGAGGGAACTTTCCACCAACATTTAAATGGAACTTGGCGATGTAGTCGCTATGATAACCCAATAACCCCGTCAATTGTTTCCGGTGGTCTTGATGTGAAAGATCGAGTGTGGTTTAAAGTTCTGGCGCGGGATTTCAAACCGAAATCGTTCAACTCAAAGTTTGCCACTGTTCAGGCAGAGTATTTTGGAACTATTGTGAGTATTTTTTAAGTTGCTGAGGCAAGTATTTGCAATTCTAATCAAAAGTTAGTTACCACTTATAATACTGGTGGTGCACTATTTACGGCACTTTAGAAACTATCTTCTCACTCTCTTAATCTCGCGCTTTTTTTTACACCTTTGCTGGCTGCGTCTCGTTTGGCAGAAAAAGTATTATTATGGAACACGGGGTATTGAGAGGTACATGGAAATTAAATTTTAAATTTCGCGCGAAAGTTGCCACGTTACTCTAGGAAAAGGCGCGCAAAATGGCGTGTTCAAAACTTTGTTACTGCGGCGCCACAGCAATTTTTTTTATCTTTTTTCTTGTGGGCTCATATCTTTTGCATGATTCTTAATATTTAAGCAATATTTCCCATTTGTTTCATGCAAAAAACATATTCCGCCTCGTTTTTGAAAATCCAAACTGTTTCAAATCTGTAACAACCGTGTTTCCTCAAATATCTGTAAGCAGTGGAGCGCATTTTCTCTATGTACTCTTCAACATTCAAATCGATTGAAAACACAATACCCAATACAACTTCACAGGTGTCCGTATTTGATTCATATCCTGAACTTATGCATATTAGGCTTTACAATTAAATATAGTAAAAGTGACCCGCCTGGCTCGCCTTTAGCGGATCGACAACACTCGGGTGAAAAAGTCTTTTTAGGGGCTATCGCCTATACTACAACAGAGGGGAAGTTACATAATAGCGAGGGTAAAACCTAGGGGGACAATGACAGAGGGAACGGTGCAAGCGGGACAAGGTGGAGTAAACGTAAGTCGCCTCCCCAGTGATCGGAATGCGGCCTTTTATAGCCAAATCACGGCCGGTTTCCCGCCTCCCGATTTGGCGGGAAAAAGTAATTACCGTAAACCTGTATTAGGAGGGCCGACTCTTCTATTTTCGTGGGGTGTCTCGCAGGGCCCTTCTATTTGAGGGGCCCTTCAAGTTATTTGTAAAATTTCAGAATATCCAAAAAAAAACTTCACAAAAATCAACAAATTCAACAAAATTAGAAATAAAAAATACAGAAAAATGTGTTTAAAAATGATGAACTATGCGTCATTCATCGCATCAATGGAAGTTTCGCTCTCGTAATAATCCTCCGAATTTCCTAAACCACATCCTTTGATTGATCGACAAATAAGATCTCTTGGAAGACCTTCCCATGCTTCAAAGATCCAATTTAAATATGTTTCCATCGACGGCGCTCTCATGTTTCCTCCGTTGGTGTAGGTTTTTAATCCATGAAGCATCCAGTCTTCGTACGAATTGCTGATTTTACTCTTAAAAATAGCATTCCAGTAGACACCGGCTGCCTGAAATGATGGTTCTACAAGATCAAATGCACTTCGGCTTTCAACCTGAATGAACTTTGTCGTTCCGCCAGAAATTACTGCAATTTCGACGCCGAGTTCGCGGAGAACACGCTTCGTTTCAACGCTCGTGTGACTTCTGAATGCGTCCCAGACGAGAAGACGACGACCGAAAAGTGTTTAACCGAGAATAGAGCGAAGAAAGCGGGCCGTGATAGAATCGTTGAAAAATGTTCCTCCAGTCCATGATAGCTCTTAATCTTTTTCAAAACGGGTGACGATCGACTGGATCGGACGTTTGTTCTGAAGGAGCACGAAAGGCCGACACTTCATTCCGTCGTTTCTTGCGCATAACATGACCGTGATATGCAATTTGTCGTGTCCCGTAGTTTTTACGGTCACCTATGATGATATTCAATTGAGAAATTTAAATTCGAATGGTCGACTCACCTGTTTTATGCCGCGTTGGTCAACTGTCAGGCTGTTTGAGTAATCTAATGGGGTTATTCAGGGTCGGAAAAAAAAATAGTTTTTTTCCTTATTCAAATGACGGAAAAAATAAAAAAATCCGTGGCCGTGAGAGTTTTTTTCCGTTGTTTTTCTAGGCCATCGCAAAAGTTTTTTAGGCCCTCCGCTGTGAGACCTGCGAAATATCGATTTACGGGCGAATAATTTTTGAAAAAAAATTTTCTCACTAGAAAAGCAATGGAAAAAAACTCTCGCGGCCACGAATTTTTTCTCTTTTTTTCCGTCATTTGAATAAGGAAAAAAAACTATTTTTTTTCCGACCCTGAATAACCCCATAAGTAAATGGCTGTTTCATCGCAGCAGTAAATGTGATTGTAGCACGGTGTCCCAAAGTGGAAAAATGTCTTCAACTGTCTGCACTCTCTTCTCTCTAACTCCCCACCGCAGCGCAGCTATTTTTTCAACGGGAATTTGTTTCTTTTCTGATTTTCAGCAAAACTAGACCACTTTTTAAAAATCTATCATTAAAATATATTCTTCAAGTCAAATGCTTCATTTTTATTATACTCGGTATAAAACGCTGAAAACTCGCTCCAAACGAACAAAAAATTTCACGTGCATTTGGAGTGAGGTTTAGAGAAATCAGAGCAAAACATCGGCCACGGCTCTCTCGATGTTCTGAACTCTCTCGTCGCCAACACGGCGGCGTCCACCACTGTGCGAAGGGAGCGCGTTTGCAGCGCTCCGTACTGACAATACAAAAACACCACGATTGGTGCAGAATTGACGGAGGAGATGCATTTTAAAATGTTGAAACATCGAGAAAAAACAGAATTCGCACGTTTCGAGCTGGTTGTGGTATTAAAATGTTCGCGAAAAAATTCTGCACAAGGGAGACATTTTAAATGCATTATTATGTTGTAGAAAATCTAGTTTTTAGTAAAATTCTGTACTAATTTTTTTAAATGCATCTCCTTTGTCAATTCAAAAAGTGGTCTAGTTTTGTTGAAAATCAAAAAAGAAACAAATTCCCGTTTAAAAAATAGCTGCGCTGCGGTGGTGAGGGAGAGAGAACGAGAGATGCGCCAGCAGTTATTCCTAGCGGCGCTTTTCCCGTCCGGGACACCGTGTGTAGGTGTTTTTGGTCATCAAGATAAATAAAAATATCGATAATTTTGTCGATAAACATTTCCAGCGGCTTTTGGCAAACTGACGTGGGGCGACGAGTGACCAGCGCATGGCGGTTCAAGAAAGCTTCGAGCCACCCACTGGACGCCTGAAATAATGAGAAGCAACGCAAAATTCATAGTTTAATACCTAGAACCCTTCTTTATGGAATCGAGCAAACATTTTAATACTGTTGCGGGTTACGCGGATCTTCTCTGCTCGTTTTTCCAGGATCCAGGAGATGATCATTTCATTGAAAACAGCATCGTCCAAGTGTCTTCCACTTCCGTCCAGCCGTTTTCTTTTTGGGTCAGTCACCCCACTCAATTCCGGCCAATACTCAGTGGGTCCCGGATCTTTGGGTACGGCTACTCTTTGGGTACCAAATTTGGGTACGGTTTCTTTGGGTACGATGGATCTTTGGGTACGGTATCTTTGGGTACGATGGATCTTTGGGTACGACTACTCTTTGGGTACCAAATTTGGGTACGGTATATTTGGGTCCGATGGATCTTTGGGTACGACTACTCTTTGGATACTAAATTTGAGTACGGTATCTTTCGGTACGGTATCATTGAGTACGATTGATCTTCGACCCATGTGCGCAGAATTTGAGTGCGGTTTGTCCGATAGAGCAAGTATTCCAGGGCGAGAATAAAATCAGTAAGTTGCTTTCCGGGGGTGAACTTAATTGTGTAACTAGATTAATTGCTGTATAAATACTGCGTAAGTGTCTTTCTAGTTAGTGAAAAGGGAAACGTCCTGAGGGGTGTCGCCTGGCACTCGTGGGTGGGAAACTTACTAATAGTTCTTAAATATACTCGGCGAATGCATCATCAGCCTCGCTCTACCGCACTTTTCAATTTTCAACAGTGTAGTGTGCCAGTTTTGAAGCGAAAAATCAAATTTTACCTGCAATTCGTCGTGGATACGTCAGTTTCCGTTAAAAAGGAGTATAAAAAATAGAATTCGAGTTAATCTTGCCAGTGCAACACTGTTTTACAGGCATTTTGCAGTAGAGCGAGGTTGATGATGTATTCGCCGACTATATATATGGAAATTTTGAATTAGTATATTCTTTGTTTGTGTGTCTCGCTCCATAAAACTCTACAAAACTTGATCCCGAAACCTTTTGGTTAACGTTCAAGCATGTTAGCGGCTTTACCACAATGGCCGCGAAAACTTTAGTGAGTTAAGGAAATGGAATATTTGCTACTACTATCTTTCTTATATAGAAAATTTTAGATTGGTCTGTATTTTTTGTGTGTCTTTAACAAGAGATTGCATTCAACAAAACTCGAACCAGTGACTCAGGTAACGAGTCAAACTTTGCTGGGCAAATTTCAAACTTTTTTAAACCTTTTGAAGAAAAAAGGGGAAGTTGAAACTTTTCTGAGCCGTTTTCAATCTTTTTGTCGTCGAAATTGATGTAAACTTTTTAAAATTTTTTAATACATATTCAAACCTTTTCAAACTTTTTCAAACTGTAAGTTTCCCATCCACGAGTGCCAGGCGACACCCCTCCGGACCAGGCTTTCTCGGAAATAGAAATTTGTCTTCCGAGTTCCGTCGGAAATTTCCGATTTTTTAATTTTCTCTTCCGATGTTCCGTCGGAATTCCGAAATTTCAAATACTCGTTCCGATTTCCGTCGGAATTCCGACTTCCGACGGAATTTCGATTTCCGATCGGAAAAATCGGAAATGAACCTGAATAGGTCTATAAAATCTTAAATTATCCACAAAAAAGTTTTAAAAATTGAGGAAAAATACGTAGACTCGTGTTTTGAATAGGAAATTTGTGTCACGGACATGGTCGAATTTTTTCAAAAAAAAAAAAAAGAAAGATTTTTCGTACCAAATATCGGCAGAAAAAATGTTTTTTCCGACATTGGAAAAAAAATTATTTCCGACGGAAACAAAATTATTTTCGGAAATAATTTTGTCTCGGAACGGAATCGGAATTTTTTTCGGGAATTCCGAACATCGGAATTCTGAGTTTTCGGAAATTTCCGAGAAAGCCTGCTCCGGACATTTCCCTTTTCAGTAACCAGCAAGACACTTACGCAGTATTTATACAGCAATTAATCTAGTTACACAATGAAGTTCACGCCCGGAAAGCAACTTACCGCTTTCATTCTCGATCTGGAATACTTGCTTTATGGAACATACCGCACTCGAATTCTGCGCACATGGGTCGAAGAGCAATCGGACCCAAATATACCGTACCCAAAGATACCGTACCCAAATTTGGTACCCAAAGAGTAGTCGTACCCAAAGATCCATCGTACCCAAAGATACCGTACCCAAAGATCCATCGTACCCAAAGAAACCGTACCCAAATTTGGTACCCAAAGAGTAGCCGTACCCAAAGAGCAATCGTACCCAAAGATACCGTACCCAAAGAGTAGCCGTACCCAAAGATCCATCGTACCCAAAGAGTCTGGGACCCAAAGATCCGGGACCCACTGAGTATTGGCCCTCAATTCCTCATTGATCTGCTGCTCCGTCGCTTTCCATCGTTGAATACACTGACGCGAGACCTGAAACTTCTCAGCTGCTTTCCTATTGTTGGTTTTCTTGCCGTATTCCAGCACTTTTTTTGTACTCCAATGTGTCTTCTTCTTTTCTTGCTGATAACACGCTCTTCGACAATATCTCCATATTCTTCCGACGACAAACTACCATCGGGAGCGTCGAAACTCATATTTTACTTTAAATTACAAAGTTTAAAACAGGAATATTCAAGAAAAAAGGAAAATTCAAGTGAAAAAAATTGAACACAAAAAATTGAAAAAAAAAAAAAAACAAATTTAAATTTGGTCGTAATTTCGCGTCGCTCTGTTTGCAGTACTTTCGCTAAAGTGGCCCTTCTATTCAAGGGGCCCTTCTATTTGAGGGGCCCTTCAATTAGAGGGGCCCTTCTAATACAGTTTTTACGGTATTCACCGCGCGAAGTCCTGACGAAACGTGAGACCAGGAGAAGAGACTTATAACGCGAGAGTCCGGCGGCGAGATGTGTGCGTAGACCAGTGATACGCAGGGTCGAGAGCTGGCGTGTTTGAAGTGCACGGCAAAGGTGGACTGGGGACGTCTGCTCAGGTAACATCATATTAAGCTAATCAAACAATGCCTTTTCTAATCGAACGCTGCCAATTCTAATCGTCCACTGCCGATACTAATCGAATGGGGCCGATTCTAATCGATCGGTGGCAAATCTAGCTAGCTTTTGACTAGCCTACGGTACTCAGGAAATTTTTGGCGCGTTATGGCAAGATTCGGCGTCTAGGTGGCTAATAGCCGCCTGAAAAGGCTAATAGCGGGCGATAATGGCAACTAGCCGACGAATTTGGCTATTAGCCATTATGGCTATTAGCCGTCGAATATGGCTATTAGCCGCCGAAAAGGGCTATTAGCCATTATGGGGTAATACCACCGCCTATGAAAAATTCGTTTGTTGAAAACGCAGCTATAAAATGTTTACTTGCAACAATTAGGGGAAACAGTCTTCGCGCTTACTCAGTGCTTCTGCGACTTTTTCCAGCCACAAGATGACCGAAATTTGAAATGGAAAATTTTTGAAAATGATAGCCGACGGAAACGGCTAATAGCCATGGAAAACGGCTAATAGCCATCGAATATGGGGAGTGTGCCAAATACATATGGCACACGCCCCGAATGGGTGGCTATTAGCCGTTTTCAATGTCTATTAGCCAAAAATTTCCTGAGTAATAGCACGCAAAACACGTCAGCATTGTATTTGCGCGTTTCGTGGCTATATTTTTTTTTCCAGTTTTGGGACTTTTGCATTTATTTGAATAATGCTGGGAAAACAAATGTTTTTTTTTTCTAATTCGTATTTTAAAAATTAATACAACAATTTTTCTCGTCGTTCGTCATGGATTGATTAAAAAACATTTGTTTTCCCTATTCGCCACAGTTTTTTTCGTTTCGCGTGTTTAATTTTCTAAATATTTAACTTTAATTTTTAAAGGCATTCGTCGATGCGCCAAAACAATTGTATGGTTTTCACATGGTGTTTTCGCACAGGTTAGTTTTTTATAAATATATTTTTCGGACTATTCATAGAAAAGGCGAAAACAGGAAAAATAGCAAAAAACTGTGGAAAACTTGGAGAATACTCAGATTCGTCTGAAACGTTGGTAAATAGTTTCAGAAATACTCGCGGATATGATAAGAAAATTTTGGACCGTAATATCGATTTTATAAAATATTCAGAAAAATCGATAACTCGGTCCGAGATGCTGTAAACATGCCCGGGAGTATTTTTGACATTATTTTCCAAAGCTTCAGACCAAGCTGAACATTCTTCGAGTCTTTGCCCAATTTTTTTCCATTTTTTCAATAACCCCATTAGAAACAACCCATTTCATCTTTTTCCAATTTACAGGTACTTGTCAACTTCCTCGCAGTGGACGAACATTCTTATGAAGTCGGCGCGCTGTTAAAGCATCACATTAAACACTGATTGTAAGTCTCGTTTCTATAAACTAATTGTTGTAAGACATACAGTACAATGTATTTTTAGCAACCATATTCGTCACTCGTTGCGGAGAGTCAAGTGCGAGCAGATGAAGGAGAATGATGTGCTCGGATTCGTGGCGATGATTTTTGACTACGCGACTACCCAGTATGCTCACACCACGAAATCTCGATGACATGTTGGAACAAAGAAGTAAAAATAGATCTCCAGACAAAAATACTGAGCTAACGGTCAACATGCAGATTTTGTTTAAAATATATTCATTCATTTCTGCCCAGTAATTCTGCAATTCGCGCAGCGGAGTTTTCCGAAAATGGCATCCAAAAAATGGCAGTTTATATTGGTTTTTTTTTTTTTTTTGAAATTTTCAAAATAGAAAGCGATAAGAAGCATATCATTTTTGGAGAACTCGGTTACACGATTTCCGATATTCCTTGGCTCATTGCTGACCGCAAATTCAGTGTTGTCGTTTAATTTCTATTTTTCCTTATTAAATTTGACATGCCACCGAGATCTCGCAGTGTCAAAATTCTCGGTTTCTTGTTTTGATTTTGGTGTTTTTCTTACATTAAAAATGTATGACTATCGCTTATTGTTATCATTTTTGGTGTTACTAAATAAAGTTATTTTCAATAAATATTTGTACTTTGAGGGTCAATTTTTATTTTTAAATGCTATCTATTAATAAATAATGTACTTCTAGTAACACCCATCCCTTAATCTAATCGATCGCAAACACCAGTCTAATAAATTCCAAACGCTAGTCTAATCGATCGCATGCACTATGCTAATCGAACAATCAAACGCTAATCGGAAGCTACCTAGAACGCGTTAGTCGCTCATCTGCGTTTGATTAGACTATCGCGGCCATTCGATTAGCTCAATATGATGTTACCTGAGTGTCCTGGGGAGAATGTAAGCCTGGGCTAGCCCGGACATTATAAATACATGATAAGATATACAAAATATGAAGATATTATTTAAATATGGACACTTTATGCATCCACCGCATTTCATTTTACCTGTGCAATTCTTTTTTTCAGCTGGACACTCACGCAAAACTATCGGCAGATTGTGAAGGAAAAGAAATAACAATTCAAAGAAGACGTGGAGCAGAAGATATAGAGTACTTCTGGGCGGTGATTGATAAGGTCTAAAAAGTTATTTTTCTGCTCATTTT
Organism: Caenorhabditis japonica; assembly: GCA_963572235.1. Lineage (NCBI taxonomy): Eukaryota > Metazoa > Nematoda > Chromadorea > Rhabditida > Rhabditidae > Caenorhabditis > Caenorhabditis japonica. The sequence goes on from OY754345.1 coordinate 3,243,865, forward strand.
GCATTTCTTTTCTTGTTAAAAATTGCAAAATTATGAAATTCATCGATGTTATCCTTTGTTTTTTATGTTTAAATTCATCATCCCAATAACTACTGTGATTCTACGGTCCTGACGTTTTTACACTAACTCTCTCAAATTTTTGTGATATTTGTGGCTTAATTTGTAAAATGTGGGAACGTTAATCAAACAACGCGGATTTGTTATCTATATAGCCTAAAATACATAAATGCACAATATGATTCAAAACGCTAATCCTCTCTCCCCCCCCCCCCTCTCGGCAATATATGTTTTTTTTCTTGAAAAGTCTGAAAATTAGCATTGTCCCCCATTATATTTTGAGCGTGTCAGCTTTCCTTGATTGAAATATGAAGTGTTTTTTATTATTACAATTTACGGTCTAATCACATCAAACTGTCAAGGAGCGCAACAATTTGGAAAAAAAGTCAATAACAAAACTTCAAAAAATTGGTTAACTTGGAATCGTACCAAGTTTATCGAAAATTTCAGTAACATGAGTTCAAAGAACTTCAAAAATCGACCACACATATTCATTATCATCTAATTTTTTTCTCCGAATGTTCACCTCCTTCCCGTTCGCGTCAAGACCGGAGAGCTTCGATTCGGTGTCCAACTGAAATAAGCGTTATTATTTCACTTGTAATAATTTATTTTGTAGTTTGAAATAAGCGATTGTTTTTCTAATAATATGCACATATAGTCGGCGAATACATCATCAACCTCGCTCTACTGCAAAATTCCTGTAGAACAGTGTTGCACTTGTAAGAATAACTCGAATTCTTTTATTATACTTCTTTCCAACGGAAAATGACGTATCCACGACGAATTGCTGTTAAAATTTGATTTTTCGCTTCAAAACTGGCACACTACACTGTTGAAAATTGAAAAGTGCCGTAGAGCGAGGCTGATGATGCATTCGCCGACTATAAACATTAATGCGTCGCAAAAACCTGGCAGAGCAGAGCATACAACCCGAATGAAGTCTCGTCGCGACCAGTGTCCTGACAGCTCTGCTCTGAAAGGTTTTTGCGAAGCAGTAATATTGTAATGTCCGGGCTAGCCCAAGCTTACATCCTTTCCAGGACACACGCCCCCAGTCCACAGTTGCCGTGCACTAAAAACACGCCAACCATCGACCCCTGCGTCTCACTTGCCGGCACACACATCTCGTCGCCTGTCTCACACCACCTAGTCGGAATGCACGTTCTCGTCACTGGTCTTGCTCATCCCATGTCTCGCTCACTCCCGCTCTCTTGTGATCTTCTCAGCAATTGCGCTCGGATATTAACTTTTCCCGCCAAATCGTTGTGCTCGTAAGTGCTCACGGGTTGCCTATAAAAAGGTTCGCCCTGCTTAAATGCCAAAAAAAAAACTACCAGCCAAATACGGTGGGGAGCGCTTGTAGAGCGTGTCAGCGATGAGTCGCGAGCACCATGTGTCCCCCTTTTTTCAAAACTCACAATTTCACCAATAAACTTCGCTTGCGCCCTTGCGAATCGCATATTCATGCCAATTTCTTGATACTTTTGCAATTTTACGGTGAACCAAACGCGATCAAGACTGTCCAGACCTCCTGCTAATAACGGCGTTGGGAGACCCTCGATGTACGAACTGCACGACCATTTTTGGTTTGACTGGAATGGAACAATTAGTAAAGAAGGTTGATTTACGAATATCACTTTGAAATTGCTAATGTTTAGATGTATTACATGTAATTCAAAAAATTTCGCGATTTTAATGTGGTATTCCCTAATCTTGCATTACTTTTAGTGAGAATACTCCTTTGAAAAAGTGTCCCTTGGAAAGGTTATGATTGTTTGAGATGAAGACAGCTTCCCTGAAAGAAGAACAAAACAATTAGACTAGAAAACCAGAAGGTTGTTGACGGCTATCGCATCAAATGTTTTTAAAAATATAAGGGTTATCTGCGAGAAAATAAATGTTTTTATTTTTGTTTTCGCGGAACGTACGCAGCAAAATAAACCCGCGAAAAAATCGAATTTCGTAAATTGAGGCTGAAACGTAGGTACCAGCATGCCGTGAAGTTCCCAGCACCACGTGGCCCACATGATCAATCTATAGGGGGAGAATAGCGAAGCCGGTAGTGGTGACCGCCGCCGTCCGAGAGGTCACAGGTTCGAGTCCGCCAGCACCCCCCCCCCCCCCCCCCCGGTTCACCCAGCCTCTAATTGGGTAGTAGAGAAATCTACGAAGGTTGCTCGGTCATTTCCCTAGCCAGGAATTGACTTAAATAATGTCTGGCTCTAAACGGTCACCACCAGTCGTCCGCGTACGCAGAAAACCGTGATCCGCAGAGTACCTTCGGTACTTGAAGAACGGATCGACTTTGTAATCTTTGTTGTTGTTTCGGCACGGTCGGACATAGCTAAAACAAGTGTGACAATAATCCGTTGAGCACGTTAATGGACTAAGATCACAATGATTTTAGCTGTTCCGAGTTCACTAATAGAAGAGGGTTTGTTTACATGTTCTAGACCACAGCTGTCACCAGCTAAATATAAGATATACTCGGTATAAAACGCTGGAAACTCGCTCCAAACGAACAAATAATTTCACATGCATTTGGAGTGAGGTTTAGAGAAATCAGAGCAAAACATCGGCCACGGCTCTCTCAATTTTCGGCACGCTCTCGTCGCCAACGTGGCCGCGTCCATCACTGTGCGAAGGGAGCGCGTTTGCAGCGCTCCATACTGAGAATAAAAAATCAATTTCCGTCATACTGTGTTTTCAATAGAGTTGCAATATGAAAACACGAAGCCCCAACCACTTATTTGTGCTCGACCCCGCAAACAAAGTGCTATTTGAAGAGACGCAGACAAAAAAGAAATAGCCGGCTCATGTTCACGGCATGCTGGCACCTACCTCATAGTCAGTGCAAACGCGCCCCAATCACACTAAACGTCCCAATCACACTAAACGTAAAAACATTGTGACCCGCGTGTTAAGAGAACATTCCCTCGCGGCGTTGCGAACGCTTCTGCTGTATCAAATGTTTAAAAAAACAAGGGTTATCTGCGAGAATAAAAACATATTTTAATTTTTGTTTTCGCGGAACGTACGCAGCGAATTGAACGCGCGAAAAATCGAATTTCACAAAATGAGACTGAAACGTAGATGCCAACATGCCGCACGGTGTCCCGGACGGGAAAAGCGCCGCTAGGAATACTCAGGAAATTTTTGGCTAATAGCCATTGAAAACGGCTAATAGCCACCAATTCGGGGCGTGTGCCATATGTATTTGGCACACTCCCCATATTCGATGGCTATTAGCCGTTTTCCATGGCTATTAGCCGTTTCAGTCGGCTAACATTTTCAAACTTTTTCCATTTCAAATTTCGGTCATCTTGTGGCTGGAAAAAGTCGCAAAATCACTGAGTAAACGCGAATACTGTTTCCCCTAATTGTTGCAAGTAAACATTTTATAGCTGCGTTTCCAACAGACGAATTTTTTATAGATGGCGACATTACCCAATAATGGCTAATAGCCCTTTTCGGCGGCTAATAGCCATTATCGACGGCTAATAGCCAAATTCGTCGGCTAGTCGCCATTATCGCCCGCTATTAGCCTTTTCAGGCGGCTATTAGCCATTTTCAGTGGCTATTAGCCACCTAGACGCCGAATCTTGCCATATCGCGCCAAAAATTTTCTGAGTAACTGCTGGCGCATCTCTCGTTCTCTTTCCCTCCCCACAGCAGCGCAGCTATTTTTTTAACGGGAATTCGTTTCTTTTTTGATTTTCAGCGAAACTAGACCACTTTTTGGAAATCTGTCATTAAAAAATATTCTTCAGGTCAAATGCTTCATTTTTATTACAAAAACCACACTATTGGTGCAGAATTGACGGAGGAGATGCATTTTAAAAAAATTAGTTCAGAATTTTACTAAAAACTCAATTTTCTGCAACGTAATAATGCATTTAAAATGTCTCCCTTGTGTAGAATTTTCTCGCGAACATTTGAATACCACAACCAGCTCGAAACGTGCGAATTCGGTTTTTTTCTCGATGTTTCAACATTTTAAAATGCATCTCCTCCGTCAATTCTGCACCAATCGTGGTGTTTTTGTAATAAAAATGAAGCATTTGACCTGAAGAATATATTTTAATGACAGATTTTCAAAAAGTGGTCTAGTTTTTCTGAAAATCAAAAAAGAAACACATTTCCGTTGAAAAAATAGCTGCGCTGCGGTGGTGAGCACTGGGGTATGAGGAGGGAGTGAGTAAACGCGCCCAGACGCACACACGCCACGCACCCAAATGAGGCCCAAAAAATAAAAAGCGCGCGAAAAATTTCGCATTATCGGAGAGAAAAATTAACGCGCGCGAAATAATTTTGAATAGAGTTTTGTAATTTGCACGATTTTTCTTTGGTTTTTCTCTCCGATAATGTGAAATTATTCGCGCGCCTTTTTTATTTTTTGGGCCTCATTTGGATGCGTTGCGTGTGTGCGTCCGGGCGCGTTTACTCACTCCCTCCTCATACCCAAGTGGGTGAGGGAGAGAGAAGAGAGTGCAGACAGTCGAAGACATTTTTCCACTTTGGGACACCGTGTGCCGTGATGTTTTCATGATGCAAATAGTTTGAAAACACATTAACATAAATAGCAAAGTAAAAGACAAACAATAACTCACACATGCTTCTCTAGAATCCATAAATAATGGGTCCGATTTCCAAATTTCTCCACATACTTTAAAACTACTGCCCTCAAAGTTTCATTTTTTGTCACTTTAAATGGCGATTCCACCCGAAATCCGTCGCCAGTGACCACTTGTTTAGGCCCACCCAGCTCAACTGGAATCACCAAGTTTGGTTTAGCTGCATTAGCTGGCATTCCAGTGTATTCTCCTATAACATGTGGTATTCTTGCAATGTTCTCCATTCTTTGATTGTCTTGAAAACGGGGAATATCGATTGGGCGATATCCAGGGGTCACGACGGGGACGCCCTCCGTCACTTCACGAGTATCTCTCTGAAATGTTGTCAAGTTAAATGGCGATTCCACCCGAAATACGTCGCCAGTTGCCACTTGTTGCGCCCCACCCAGCTCAACAGGAAGCAACAAGTTTGGATTGACTGCAAGAGATGGAATTTTAGAAGGCATCACAAGAGCCTGACTGTTTTGGAAATGGGGAAATTCGATTGGAGAGCATCTAGGGACCACGCCTGAGCCGTTCATCTTCACTTCACGATTGTCGCTTTGAACTTGTGATCCGAATGGTTTTGCATTGGTGCCCTCAAAATAGATGACAATGTCCGGAGAGATCCTTATTGGGGATGGTAGTAGTGATATTGAAATGTTGTAATTGCCGAGTGGAAGATTGTCGCGGCAAATTGAATCCGTGAACAGTTTGTTTTGGAATACTTTATTATTGGAGAGGTAAACCAGTTTTGAGCTGATGTTAGCGATCTGAAATTTTAAATTGGTGTCTCGCAAAGTTTTTGGTCCAAAACGCGTCATGGAAACGATGTTTCAAAGCTCCGTAGGGGGAATAGAAAAATTTGAAAAAAGGCAGTTACCCCGATTTTAAAAGCCATAAAAATTTGCTTTCAAAATTGCCGTGATCGATAGAGAAAAAAGAAGAAAAAAACTATTATCCATCCTTGAGAATCCACCGCTTGCAAATGGAACGTGCACTGCGGACTTGCCCGCATTTTGTCTCGCGTCTCTTGCAATTTATTTTCCCAGTATTCTCTATGGCTAGTTCTCTACGACCAATTTTTCCCCAAAAAAAAAAACTTACAAAAGCAACATCGCCGCAAACTGTCGAAGTCAAAAAACCCATTTTCTTCATTTGTTGATCCTTCAATCGGAAAAAATCGCCGAGCACCAAACCGTTATCTGTCAACACTTGTTCCACAACATCCGTTCTTTCTCCGTTTTCCGGAATCACAATTGTGAAAAATTTGACACCTTCAATGTTCACCCAGCGTCGAGCAATGAAATATATCACTTTGCTGTCATTGGACGTCATTTTTTGGTCCCAATTGTATGAAAATTCTGGCTTGTTTTGTTACTGCCACAACTGCAAATTAAATTAAATTGACAAAATAAAGAAAAAAACGTTACTTACTTGGCGTGAGTCAGTTTCGAAATTTTCTAGCTCCCTCTGTCACTGATAAGAACTTTATCATGGGTTATTGCCAAGAAATCAATTTTTTCTTCCCGTCTGGAGGCTTCAGATTTTTTCTTGATGTTACAAGCTGCGAGATATCGTCGGCTTTCGCTGCGAGATATCGTCGTCCACGCAAACGTAAAACTCTGCCACTGTTGTCGAACAGCTACAGTGCGCGTCATAAGTACCGTAAAACCTGTATTAGACTTGCATGCAAGTTCCAGTTTCAAAACCTGGCCAGAGCGCAAGTTTATTAGACAGACAAGTTTATTAGAGGGTGCAAGTCTATTGTTTCAAAGCCTGGACCGGGTGCAAGTCTATTAGAGTGGCCAATTATCTGGTTTACGCCACTTTTGCCACTGTTAATGCGTTTGGTTAGGGGGGCAAGTCTAATACAGGTTTTACGGTATATGCCCACCCCAAAATTTTGATGTTTGGACCAAACTGAACTATTTGGTTAAAAACAGTTATTTCTATTCGATTCAGCATGTCAAATAACCTATGTGGCCAATTTTTCATAACTATACAATTAAAATTACGTGTTCCAGGCCAAAAAGTTGAAATTTTGGTCGCGTCATAAGTATATGCCCACCCTGAAATTTTGACGTATTTTCGAAAAAACAATGCATTTTTCTTTGTATTTCATTCACAATTTAATTTTTTTTTCTGTTTTTTAATCGATCTAGGCGGCCTTCATAGTTTTTAATGTTACCGTATATGTTTTTGTTGGAGCAGTGCTCTGGAAGTGTTGCTAAAAGCGAAGGTAGCTACCGTACCCTCATTAAGTCAAAGTAGCGCAAGGAACGCTATCAAGTTATGTATTGAAGTGATAAACAGAATTTAAATCAAATCAATTTAACTTCCGGTTCGTCTTTCTGCTTTTTCCGTTGTTATTCTCAGCATTTTCCAGAATCCTAAATTTTGAATTGAGTTTCGAACATAAAATCAGCAGTTTTTCGACATTGTTAAGAATTATGATTACTGGAACGAAAGCAGAAAAGCGACATTTATTAATGTTGTGTTTGCGGCATTGACCACTCCATCCAAAATACCACAGCCGGCTTCGATGGGCTTTAAATCGGGACTGAAGTCTGGTCACTCGCGAGCATTGATCTTCTGACTTTATTCTGTTGGCTTTGTGAGCAGACGTCATGTAGAATGTGATACGAACCATTATGACTTCTCAATACAGTTAATTTTGAAATTTGGACATCGAAATTCTTGAGGATGTCTGTTGGAGTTGTTGTTTAATTGGTGGTACCAAATCACATTGAGCTTGCCTTGTCCTTTGAGCTTTTTTGGTAGAGCGCATCAAGAGTTTTGTATATTTAAATGAAATTTCACAGATAACTGCATGGTACCGCAAGTTCACTAAATTTTTTTGTTCTTACGAGTTTGCATAGTCCGAATTTCAACATGATATCCAGTTGACCGTGTTCTAAATTTACTAGATTTATTACATTTGTTGTATTGGTTGGAAAATACTGAGAAAACTATTGGAAAAATCCAAGAAAAGCATTGGAAGTTACAACAGACAGTTGTTAATTTTGCCTATCCGTTCGATAAATCACTTGATAGAGTTCTTGCGCCCCTTTGGCTTTGTTAGGGTACGGTAGCTACACTCGTTTTAAGCAACACTTTCAGAGCTCTGCTCCAACAATAAAATATTCTGTAACATTAAAAACTATGAAGACCGCCTAGATCGAAAAATGAGAACAAGAAAAATCAAATTTTTAATGGAATACAAAGAACATTTTAATGTTTTTTGGAAAATACATCAAATTGTCCGGGTGGGCATATACTTATGACTCGACCAAAAATTCAACTTTTTGGCCTGAAACACGTAATTTTGATTGTATCGTGATGTAAAATTGGCCACATGGGTTATTTGACATGCTGAATCGAATAGCAATAGCGGTTTTCAACCAAACAGTTCGGTTTATTCCAAACATCAAAATTTTGGGGGTCGGTATATACTTATGACGCGCACTGTATTCTCAGTACGGAGCGCTGCAAACGCGCTCCCTTCGCACAGTGGTGGCCGCGGCCACGTTGGCGACGAGAGAGTGCAGAAAATTGAGAGAGCCGTGGCCGATGTTTTGCTCTGATTTCTCTAAACCTCATTCCAAATGCATGTGAAATTTTTTGTTCGTTTGGAGCGAGTTATCAGCGTTTTATACCGAGTATATTTATAATGGACATGTTCAGTACTGAAAAAAATCAGTTTTTGGTGTTTTTTTAACTCTATTCAGGTTGTTTACCAAGAAAAAAAACCATCGCGTCGAGACCTGGCGTTAAAAAATGTAATACGCTTTTGGTTGTCAATGGGAACTTGGCCGGAGGGTACGACAGAATAGAAATAGGCGAAATAGAAATGCAACACAATAGAATTGCTACAAAATAGAACTGGGAAAAATAGAACGGCTACAAAATGGAAATGAGAAAAATAGAAATTCCCTCCGGAGTCCCCCAGGGCTCAGTTTCCGGGCCATTTCTCTTTCTTGTTTTTCTCAATGATCTTCTATACTCACTGCCTCCAACGATTCATTTCTCAGTTTTTGCCGACGACATTAAAGTTTACCACCACAATCCCCACATTGTACAAAATGCTATAAATATTATTTCTGATTGGTCAGTTTGTAATGAACTTCCGCTCGCCGAATCCAAAACTTCTCTTCTCCGACTAGGATCCCTTAATTCTAATCAATTGTACTTTATCAGTGATTCCCCTATTCTTGCTTCCTCATCGGTCAGAGACCTCGGTCTTCTCACTGATTCTTCCCTGAAATTTGAACTTCATATTAACCAGAAAATTGCCCTATCCCTTCTACGTGCCAAACAACTGCTAAAATCATTCCGCTCCTCTAACCCCGCATTCTACTCTGCGCTTTTCAAAACTTACGTACTCCCAATTCTTGAATACGGCTCGTCTGTTTACTCTCCCCCACCAGTCTCCAAGTTGTCCATTAAACTAGAAAAGCCTCTCAGATACTTCTCCAAAATAGCGCTCCAACGTTGCAATATTTCTTTCTCATCTTACGAAAATCGCCTAGAACTCCTCAACATGTACTCTATTCGAAATCGTCGCCTAAAAGCTCAATTGATCCTTCTTTACCGGATGGTTAGTGGTGCCTCTTACTTCCCTGCTCTCAATTCCTTTATATCTTTTGCCTTTTCATCTCGTCGACCCATGCTATTAAAGTGTCACTTTCCCCAAAACAATGATTTTTTTTCCATCACAGTCCCGATTTGGAATTCTATTGTAAGGAATATATCCGCCTTTCTAACTCCATCCCAATTCGAACAACTAGTTGTTTCATCTATTTCCCGGTTTTGAGCTTTTATGTCATCACTGCCATTTTTTTCATGTATAATGATATTTTCCCACTAGGTATATCTCTTGCGGGATTGTCCTAGTCTTTCTTCTTTATTCAAACTATCTAGTCTCCAATTTTATGTTTTATATGCGAATGACGAATAAATGATGATTATTATTAAATGCTACAAAATAGAAATTTTTGGGCGATGGAGCGCGTTTGCATCATTTTTTCAATTGCTCAGTTTTTCGCCGATTTTCCATTTTTTTTTCTGAAACTGCATTGATTTTATACCTTTCTTCATTTTCGATGTTGTTAAGTGCTTAAAATATCTGAAAATTACTGAAAAACCCTATAATAATCGGAAAATTCGAAGAATAATGCAAACGCGCTCCATCGCACCGATTTCTATTTCGCTCATTTCTATTTTGTCACATTTCTAAATATTTCGATCATTTCTATTTTGTCACATTTCTATTTCGCGCTGTTCTATTCCGCTCATTTCTATTTTGTAGCCGTTCAATTTTTTCCAGTTCTTTTTTGTAGCAATTCTATTTTGTAGCATTTCTATTTCGCCGTTGAAAGGCGCATCGAATTATTTCGTCGGCCGGTCTCGACACGACTATAGTCGGCGAATGCATCATCAGCCTCGCTCTACCGCACTTTTCAATTTTCAACAGTGTAGTGCACCTATTTTGAAGCGAAAAATCAAATTTTAACTGCAACTCGTTGTGGAGGTGCTACCTCGCAATAGAACTGAAGTGTAATAGAACTGCAGCAATATAAAACTGGCTTCGCAATAGAACAATTCGGAATAGAACTGTTAGGTAAAGAACTGTAGCAAAATAAAACTGTTTTGTAATAAAACTGTTCGGAATAAAACTGTAGCGTTTTGGAACTAAATTAGCAATGGAGCGCGATTGCATTGCTTGGCCGTCAAGGCGGGCCGAGAAAAAAATGATAAAAGTTTATTCAAAAAAACAACAAAACAAACAATGTTTGATGAATAGCTCAAATATAAAACTGTTGAAAAAAGCACGCGCATGAGAAATTCCAATATTTGAATGAGCAAGCAATGCAATCGCGCTCCATTGCTAATTTAGTTCCAAAACGCTACAGTTTTATTCCGAACAGTTTTATTCCAAAACAGTTTTATTCCGATCAGTTTTATTCCGAACAGTTTTATTTCGCTACAGTTCAATTTCACTACAGTTCTATTCCAAAGCGAGTTCAATTTCGCTACAGTTATATTACGCGTCAGTTCTATTCCGAGGTAGCACCGTTGTGGATACGTCATTTTCCGTTGAAAGGAAGTTTAAAACGAGAATTCGAGTTAATCTTGCAAGTGCAACACTGTTTTACAGGGATTTTAGCAGTAGAGCGAGGTTGATGATGTATTCGCCGACTATAGTTTTTTAAGTCAAAAAACCTCCGACTACTGAATTTTTTTTAGTTTTTCCGCAATTCTGCATAGGGTAAAAAAACACGAAAAACGGGGATTTTCCTGTGCTGAATAGGCCCATTAATAGCCATACTGAACATTTCAAATTTGTACAACTTTTTTCAAAATTTTTAATCAGAAATGACCCAAAGTTGGCTGAAAAGGCAGCAAAAGGCAAATTGAACTATTTTACAATGCAGCGCGCCTTGAGACGCAGAAAGTGAGAGAAAGAGGCGAGAGTGAGCGCTTTGTGGAGAGACGGCAGACGAGCAGGCAAGCGCGAGACAACAGCGTGAAAAAATGCATTTCATTTTATTTTTGTGATTTATTTTTTCCTTTTTTTGTTCAATTGTTCACTATATTTATGTTTTAAATTCGCTATTTATTTATCAGTGATGATGATAACCCTGCTAAAACCTATTTTTTCTCTTTTCCGCTGTCTTTCTTTCTCAATCGCTACGAGACCCGCACGGAGTAATGGCGAGTGACCTGGTGCAAACGTGCTCCATTGATAACACGCGCACGCGCACGCGCCGCATTCGACTGCAAAAATTTTGGGCACTGTGCCAATGCAAACATCTAGAAAAGAGACGAGACGGAGAAGACGAGCGAAAAAAGAGACGAGACGGAGAAGACGAGAGCGTCGCGCGTGTTCCCGCGCCAAAAAAAGTCGTTTGAAAAAAAGGCAGTCGCCATTACTCCGTGGACCCGTGGCCGAGAAATTACAGATGGCCTAATTAGTATTTTTCAAGGGCACCCGTCCTCAATGATCACACATGGATTTTCGATTATAAGACGATGCACACAACGATTTATAGCCAGTTATGGCATGGTAATCATATTAGACTTATTTAAATCACTATAAATTTAATTTCAGCCACCGCCAATGCAACCGGAGCCCGGTTTGTGCTGCCAGGAAGGGTGCGAAAGCTGCGTCTGGCTCGTCTACGCAACTGAGCTCTTGGACTTTTATCGTAAGATTTAAAAAACGTGATAAAACACTGAACATTTTGCGACCTTTTGTAGGTCAAAAGTATCCGACAGACACTTTGAACCGGGTAAAAGAGGAGATTGGGGACAAAATCGAGTCGCCGTCGGTTCGCGAATACGTAATGATGGAGTTAGCAATGGCCGATAAACGATTCCGCGATATGATGTCGGTGAAGAAGAAAAAGAAGCCGGAGGATTGAAATTAATGTAGAAAACTTGAAAAGTATAGTTAAAATAGGTGAATTCCTCAATTTTCGAATTAAAACGTGTAAAATGTGAATAACTAATTTTTGACAATAATTCATTAAAAAAGTTTTACGATACATGAGTCAAAATTCAATTCACCGAGAAATGTCACTCCACGGCGAGTACATAATAATAATCATAAAATACCCGTTTCTTCTATCAAAACCCGGTAATTAGCGATTGAAAACCAAATTAGAGATCATTTCCAACTCTCCGACCGTTTCCAATTTTTCTGTAATTGTCAGAAATCCGTGTTCGCCATAGTTGGCGGCATGAGAGATGGACGTGTGTGCGAGAGAATCGAGTGATATTCGTCCTTATCAGAACGAACGAAGGGCAGCCAGCGGAATGCGTGGTGAAAACCGACGCGGAATCTGAAATTTATCGATTTTTTTATTTTTAGACATTTTTTTTATTCATATCGAAGCTTTTTTTCGCTTTATTTTTGTGTGCATTCATTTTTTTCAGAACGAGAAAAAACGATTTGAAGCAGGATTCAACAGCTCTAACGGATGGAGACATACTTAAATAATTTTTTGAATATTTAGCAATAAACAATTATGCGTTTAATTTGATTTTTAAATGGTTTTTTTCCGAAATTTTCCAAAAAAAAATTCGAATATCTGATTTTTCAACAAAAAATGATGGGCGTTATTCATAGAAATGTCGAGAAATGCAAAAAAAAAATGAGTAATGGGGTTATTCTCGAAACCAGCAAAAAAAGCAAAAAATAGAAAAAACCAGCAAAAAATTCAGCGAAAATTCGGAGAATGCTCCGATCGGTCTGAAACTTTGGGAAATCATTAAGAAGATACTTCCGGTCATTTTCTGAAAATTTCAGACCGAAATATTGATTTTTAAAATTATCGATTTTTATTTCTGAAAATTTTCAAAATCGATATTTTGGTCTGAAATTTTCAGGGAATGACCGGAAGTATCTTCTTAATGATTTCCCAAAGTTTCAGATCAATCGAAGCATTCTCCGAATTTTCGCTGAATATTTTGCTGGTTTTTTCTATTTTTTGCTTTTTTTGCTGGTTTCAGGAATAACCCCATAAAAATTGGCAAAAATGTTAGAATGCTCGATTGGTGTGAAGCTTTGGGAAAAAATGGCAAAAATACACCCGTACACGGCTATTTAATATGGATTCGTGACGTAGTGAAACAGCGTGTCAAGTTATGCGTCAGAAATTGTTGGGTCTCGCCACGATTCAGCTCTGGGCGGCGAGATAGGAAGCGATTTCTTGCTGCTAGCGCACAACTTGCAGCAACAAGTCGCTATGACACGATTCCATAATAAGTATGTTCGAAGAATTTTGGGAATTTGAAACTTTTTAATACTTTCAGAAAATTGAAAAAAAAAATATTTTAGCCCAAAAGTTTCAGACTAATCATAGCATTCGCAGAAAAAAAAAACAATGCTTGCTCATTTTGTGCATTTTTCGGGCTTTTCCTGTATTAATGGACCTATTCAGCGCAAGCGAAAAACCGCGTTTCGTGTTTTTAACCCTATGCAGGTTGTGTGCCGGGAAAAAAAGCCATTGCGTCGAGACCCGGCGTTAAAAAAAATGTAATGCGCCTTTAATTTTCAATGGGAACTTGACCGAAGTTTAAAGGCGAGCGCATCGAATTATTCCATCGGCAGGTCTGATTTTTACGTCAAAAAACCTTCGGCTACTAGTTTATTGCCGTCTTTCCTCAATTATGCCTGCATAGGGTAAAATCACGAAAAACGGGGATTTTCCTGTGTTGATTAGATTCATAAGCCTTTAGGGCAAAAATAGTGATTCCGCGCGCTACCGGCGACCCGAAACGTGCCACGTCTCGTTCTTTTGAACTCATTTTTTTTTGGTTTTTCAAGCGTCGTTGCGTCAAGAATTTTTGCCCCGACAGTATAGTCGGGTCGTAGAAATTGAATTCGCGCTCACTCTACCGATATGCCGCGTCCAAAGTTCCACAAAAATCCCAGAAATAACAGGCGATCACAGTTGACCCCGCCGTTGTCGTAGTTCCTTCGCTGCGGGACCTTCTATGTTCAAACTGGAATTTTCCCACAGTTGCTTAAGGTTTTCTTATGGGGTTATTCTTGAAACCAGCAAAAAATAGAAAAAACCAGCAAAAAATTCAGCGAAAATTTGGAGAATGCTTCGATTGATCTGAAACGTTGGGAAATCATTAAGAAGATATTTCCGGTCATTCCTTGAAAATTTCAGACCAAAATATCGATTTTGAAAATTTTCAGAAATAAAAATCGATAATTTTAAAAATCAATATTTCGGTCTGAAATTTTCAGAAAATGACCGGAAGTATCTTTTTAATGATTTCCCAAAGTTTCAGACCGATCGGAGCATTCTCCGAATTTTCGCTGAATTTTTTGCAGGTTTTTCTATTTTTTGCTTTTTTTGCTGGTTTCGAGAATAACCCCATTAAAAAATAAATTCAACCACGGTAACTTTGGTTTCAACTGTTACCGCCTGTCATTTCTGGGAATTTTTTGGAACTTTGGACTCTAAAAACTTCTGATTTCAGGAATTTTTGAACTTTAAGCGCCGCGTATAAAATAAGGCAAAAAAAAGATACGGAGACAACGAAATATGACACGCCTCGGGTCATCGATAGCGCGCGAAAAAATGTCTAGAATTTATAGCCTTAACTAAAAATAGTCTGACCCGCTTGTAACTGAAAATAAACCACGTGAGCAGCCTTGCCAAAAATTGGGAACCCCGCCCCTCAGGTTTTTCAACGGAAAAAAAATATCTGAGTGGAAGTGTCTTCTCGTGATTCCTGCGCCACAGAATATGGTATCCGACAAGAAAATTGAAACGATAATACCATTAAAATTTCCCACCAACCTTTTATTCATAAAATAGTAGATGACCGGGTTGAAGACTGTCGACGACATGCCCAACCAATAGATGTTTATGTAAATGTACAAGCTGAGCATTCGATTGCCGATAGGTTCCACCAAATGAAGCGTCAGGTAGTAGGCGTTGTAGGGAAACCAGACGATCATGAAAATGAACACCACCACCGCCAACATGATTGACGCTTTTTTCTTCGCCGCCACTGATTTTGCGTGACGAACGTCGCCAACTGTTTTGTCCTGGGAAATTGATAGTTATTATCAATTCAATACTCTTGCCGGCTACAGTAAGCAGTGGCGCGAAACATCGAGGCTCCGCCCCATCAGGTCTTTTCAACTGAATTCAACTGAATTCAACTGAACGTAGATCAAAAAATGTGAGCGGGTGTGTCGCCACAGACATGTGTCGCTATGTCTGCGTCTATTATAAAACTTTCGCGGGTGCATGTGGTAGCCGGCAAGAATATTGAATTGATAATAGTTTTGAGGAATGTAGGAAAAATTTATGAATTTCGAAAAGTTTTTGTCTTTTCGTGCGGAAAACGGCATTTTCTGCAGAAAAAGAGACAGTAATGCAAGATGCACAAAATGAGTTGCTTTGGCGCTTAAAAGGTCACGCCACGTTGCCACGTGTGCACGTGATGTCCCGATGACACGTGTTGAGATGTGAAATGTCTAGGTTATTTTTTATAAGATTCAGTCCCAACTTTCATGTGCTGATTGTCTCTTGCCTCTCGTTTCCGTCAATAAATAAGGAACCCAATAACTAATGAATAGCCCCATTAGAGAATTGAAAGGTGGTATTGTCGGCCCGCCAAAATGGTCAAACGCGCTCCGCTGAACTCAACGCTATCCAATTTTCATTTTGGTTTCCAATTTATTTCAATTCACGTTGAATTTGCACGTGAAATAAAATAATTTAGAGACCGAAATGAAATTCGCATAGCGTTGAGTTCTGCGGAGCGCGTTTGACCATTTTGGCGTGCCGACAGTAGGTGTCGATTTACTAGCGCGCCGGACTTTGATAATTTTTGATTTTCTTATAGTTAGTGGGACTATTGTCGAACCGCCAAAATGGTCAAACGCGCTCCGCTGAAATCAATACTACGTGGATTTTATTTTGGTTTCCAAATTTTTACATTTCACGTGTAAATTCAACGTGAAATTAAATAATTTGGAAACTAAAATGAAAATCGCATAGCGTTGAGTTCAGCGGAGCGCGATTGACCGTTTTGGCGGGCCGACAATATAAATATTTTTTTTCGATAAACCCACAAAGGTTAGCGATTATTTAAACTTGAAAAAGAGACGAGCACCTTTCTCAATTCCACACCAACTCGATAATAAGCAGCCGAAAGGATGCACAATGGAAGTATGTATTGCACAGTGATCAGACCATTGTTGTAGCTGAAAAGTTTGTTATTAGGATCTGTTATGAGGTTATTCTCGGAACCAGCAACAAATTCGGAGAATGCTCCGATCGGTCTGAAACTTTGAGAGATCATTTAAAAAATATTCTCGGACATTCACTGAAAATTTCAGACCGAAATATTGATTTTAAAAAATATCGATTTTTAATTCTGAAAGTTTTCAAAATCGATATTTCGGTCTGAAATTTTCAGGGAATGACCGGAAGTATTTTTTAAATAATTTCCCAATTTTTCAGATCATTCGGAACATTATCCGAATTTTCGCTGAATTTTTTCTGGTTTTTTCTATTTTTTGCTTTTTTTTTCTGGTTCCGAGTTTAACCAAATTATGGTTTGGGGATCAGTTTAGTGGATAAGTTAGGGAAATTAAAACCTATTGGAAACAGTTTTCTTTTGTCAGTAAACCTGAGGCCGTATTCATAAACCTTTATGGTACGGTAGATGATTTTCCGGAAAGTCAACTAAATTACCAAAATGTTCACTTGATTGATGACACTGTGAATCCCTTTAAGTACGGTCAGGGGAATCATTTACCGCGTGGTAAACGTTCATGAATACGGCCTCTATGTTCAAAACTCACACTTGTCCCAAAAGAGAATTGGTGCCGCCCGGAAAGTTATCAGCCAAGCACAACGGATTCTCGTAGAGTGTCGCTCCGTCGTAGAAATAATAGACGTCAACCTGGAAATATTTAGTGGTGGGGTTTCCTTGCTCTATTGTGGTTAGTAAGTAAATAGAGTTGCATCATGAAAGCATACAATTTTTGTATGCGTCTCTTCAAATAGCACTGTTCACGTGGTCGCGCCCGGGCGGTGTTTCATTTTTTTAACATATTGTGTTTTCAATCGACTTGCGACATGTGAACGCGAGACTCCGCCCACTTATTTGTGCGCTACCTGTCTGCGTCTCTTCAAATATCACTTTGTTGGCGTGGTCGCCCACAAAAAAAGTGGGCGGAGTCTCGCGTTCTCATGTCGCAAGTCGATTGAAAACACAATACAACTCGATTGAAAACACAATAGGATAGAAAAAAAAAAACTTACTTTGCTTGCCAAAAACGCGGGAACTCCAAAAAGAAACGCTAATAGCCATATCATAATGATAATCGTGACTGTGGACCGTCTTCCTGGCCGCTTTTTTAGCGGGTGGATGATTGCGTAGTACCTGAAAAACAGCGTTTGGGCTATGTAACTTATATGGAATAGAACTGTTACACAGCCTGCGGGGCAGTGGGTTCCCTTCAATGTCTAGCCGCCTGCTGACTAACAGTTCTATTCCGTGGGGGCGTCGTGTTTAAGACTATTTACATAGATACGTTTCTGAAAACTGTTCTGATTGTGAGATCAAATTTTTGAGCGCCACTGCGTCTCCATTCTTGCACAACGCAAGACGACAAAAGTCATATTTTGGTTTTTTTTTCGGGTCTACTCTTTGAACTGAAAGGTTTGGGAGCCTCACACATGTCTGTGGAGACGCAGACATGCGATAGAGCGCGTTTGCCAATTCATATGGTTTAGAGCACACTGTGTAGGATCAAAAATAAATAAAAAATTACCTCTCAATGCTCATCACAATCATTGTAAACACACTGGCACAAATTGGTGTAATTCCCATCAGATTGTTGATTCGACAATAAAAGCCACCGAATCTAAAATGAGGGAAATTGAAAAATTAAAAAAAAATTTAAAATTTTGTCTATTGTCGGCCCGCCAATAGTTTAACAGGGTTTTTGCGGGTGGGTTGCTATTTTTTTTTTGTGGTTGTGTGAATAACCCCACTAGAAAACCAAATTACAGTCCGCAAACACCTTGAAAATCAATAAACTCCCAACAAAAAAATACTGCTCACTTCCACACATAATAATAGTTGTAAGACCATGAGAATCCCGTGTTAAACACCGAAATTGACGCGTCGGCGACCGCCAAATTGAACAGATAATAATTGGTGACGCTGCGCATTTGACGGTGGTACAGAATTATCCTGAAAATTGGGAGTTTTAGCGCGTTTGCATTATTTTTAATGAGCTTCTTGTTTTTTTGTTTTCTTGTCACGGCCCCCGTTTTTTTCCTTTTTGTTATGAAATGTTTAAAATATACGTAATTATTTCAGTTTATTTCATGACGGAGCATATACATATTCAATTTCTACTGTCCTCTGCCAGACAACAAAACAAGTGAGTTTTCAACAAAAAAAAATTCGAAAACAAGCAGGTAGAATTTTCTGAAAATTTGCCACAATGTTTTTCAAAAAATCCTGTATCTCTTGATATTCAATGAATATTTTTCTATGTCTTCATTTTTGAAAAAAATTACAAAAAATTGAAAAACAGTGAAAAATCCTGATGAAAACATGTTTTTCTCTAAAACAAGCTGGTAGAATCTTCTCAAGTTTTGCCACAACGTTCTCCAAAAAATTCTATTTTTTGATGTTTAATTTAAACTTTTCTATGTCTTCATGTTCGAGATAAATCAAAAAAATTGAAAAACAGGGAACAATTTTGATAAAAACATGTTTTTATCGAAAACAAGCTGGTAGAATCTTCTGAAACTTTGCCACAACTTTTTCCAGAAAATGCTCTATCTTTTGATATTAAATTCAGACTTTTCTATGTCTTCATTTTTGAAAAAAATTACAAAAAATTGAAAAACATTGAAAAATTCTGATAAAAACGGTTTTTCTCGAAAACAAGCTGGTAGAATCTTCTGAAAATCTGACACAACGTTTTCCAGAAAGTCCTTCAGCTTTTGATAGTTAATTTAGACCTTTTTATGTCTTTATTTTTGAAAAAATTGCAAAAAACTGAAAACAGTGAACAATTTTGATTAAAAAAATGTTTTTCTCTAAAACAAGCAGGTAGAATCTTCTGAAATTTTGCCACAACTTTTTCCAGAAAATGCTCTATCTTTTGATATTAAATTCAGACTTTTCTATGTCTTCATTTTGGAAAAAATTGGAAAAAACTGAAAAACAGTAAAGAAATTTTGATAAAACAAGGTTTTTCTCGAAAAAAAGCAGGTAGAATCTTCTGAAAATTTGCCACAATTTTTTCCAGAAAATCCTCAATCTTTTGATATTCAATTTATACTTTTCTATGTCTTAATTGTCGAGAAAAATCAGAAAATATTGAAAAAACTAGTTATAAAAGCGAGTGCTCCCGTAATTTAATACCATCAGACAAAACGGGGTTTTAAAAGGGAAGTTTTGGAATCGAAAAATATCTACTGGGGTTTTTGAAGCCTAACTTTTGAGCTGAAAGATTTGGGAGTCTCACGACGTGAATTTTCGCGTGGCATTTCTCGCGTCTCTGCGTCTCCATTCTCCATTTGCACGCTAGCTACTGTGGAGACGCAGACATGCGATAGGGCGCGTTTGCCTGTACGCTGCTCATAAAAACCCACCACATGACAGTAAAATTGCCCATCAACGCCAAGAAAATGGTCAGTGTGAAGAGAATGCCATAGAAGATTTGCGAGAAAATCGGATGCACAAATGGCGTGGGCTCAAAAATGAAATACACGCCGTGCACGGCGAACATTTGATCGTAAAATGCCTGTAGACTGCAGTTGAGTAGCGGGTTGAGCACCTGGAAAAATGACCAAAAAATAATGGGAAAATGGTCCGATTAGCCTGCTTCTTGAGGAATAATGTCAAAAAAATTAGTCTGAAATTTTTGGACTGATTTTCAAAAAAGATTCTCCAAAAGGAGTACACGGGGTCGAAATTTGAACTTTTGTGAAAATTTCGATTTTTAATGGTTTTTTTTTGCTGATTTTTGCTATTTTGCGAAGTTTTTTACACTTTTTGAGCTCTTTTTAAAAAGGAAAAAGGTTGACATTTTCGAAAAAATTAAAAATACGAAAATAATATTTTTTTTTCGAAAATTGTACATTATTTGGATTAAAAATGACCATGTTATTGAAAATATAGGTTTAATTCAAAAAAAAAAATTGTAAAACAAGTGGAAAACATAGATTTTTGATAAATTAAAAAAAAAAGATTCTCCAAAAGGAGTACACGGGGTCGAAATTCGAAATTTCAATTTTTAGCCGTTTTTTTTTTCAAAACTTTGCTTTGAATTTGCAAACAGTTAGTTATTGATCCATTTTCCTACCAGAAAAATTCATATAAATTAAATTTTTTTTTTCGAAGAAAAATATATTTAAAAAAAACATTTTTTTTTTCAAAATCAATATTTTTTGCATTACACACATAGAAACTTTAAGAAAAACTGCAATTAGAATTTCATTTTAAAAGCAAGTAAATGTCCCCGAAAAATCGACTTTTTCCCTAATTTTCGAAAAAAAAAAAGATTCTCCAAAAGGAGTACACGGGGTCTAAATTAGAATTTTCGATTTTTAGCCGGTTTTTTTTGCAAAGCTTGGCTTTGCATTTGCATACAGTCAGTCTGTGGTCCACTATATATTTGCAAATTGACTAAAACTAGCATTTAGTTGGAAAAAAATGTTGGAAAAATTTGTTGTTTTTTCAAAGTCATAAATATTAAGGTTCACTAAATGACGACAGTATTAAGATACCGTAAAACCTGTAATTGAAGTACACCTGTATTAGAAGTACACCTCTAATAGAAGTACACCCCCAAGAGGCCTTTGAAAAATAGAAGTACACCCTCTAATTGAAGTACACCCTCTAATAGAGGTACATCATCGGGTGAATTATTTTGAAAAAAAATTTTATTCAATTTTTGAAGCTTTTTTCCGTTTTTCATTGGTTTAAAGAATTTTTGGATCGAAAATCATTTGAATGCCCGCGACACAAGTATCCAAACACGTTCATAGAGGAACAAACCGGCAACATTTTAATTGACGAGCGCAGAATTCAAATTTTCGAGACCCCGACAAAACCGGGGAAAAATTACCAAAACCGGGAAAAATTTGCATGTCTGCAGCGCAGTTTTTCTCGAATTTTATAATTATTTTAGTACAAAACTCGTGCCGCACGTTTGCGGGATTTTTTCTTCGATTTTGGAAATGTTTTTCCCAGTTTTGTCTTCCTCGGGTTTGTCTTCCCCGGTTTTGTCTGGGTCTCGGGCTTTCTCGGAAATAAAAATTTCTCGTCCGAGTTCCGTCGGAAATTTTCGATTCTGTAATTTTCTCTTCCGAATTTCCGTCGGAATTCCGAAATTGAAAATTCTCGTTCCGATTTCCGATCGGAAAAATCTAAAATGAACCTGAATAGGCCCATAAAATCTTAAAGTATCCACAAAAAAGTTTAAAAAATTGAGAAAAGATGTTTTAAATAGGAAATTTGTGTCACGGACATGGTCGAATTTTTTCCAAAAAAAAAAAACGATTTTTCGTACCAAATTTCGACAGGAAAACATGTTTTTTTTTTCCGACATCGGAGTGAAACTGCCTCGGAACCGGAATCGGAAATTTCCCAAATCGGAATTCCGACTTTTTCGGAAATTTCCGAGAAAGCCTGGTCTCGAATCGTCTTTCTTTTTCTTATTTTTCTTTTGAAAGACCTTTGAAAAATAGAAGTACACCCTCTAATTGAAGTACACCTGTATTAGAAGTACACCCATTTAGGGGGTTTGAAAAATAGAAGTACATGTACTTCAATTACAGGTTTTACGGTATTATGATCACTTTGCAAAAAAAAAGGCACACGAACGCGAAAAAATCGATTTTTGACCATTTTTTGAAAAAAAAAGTTTGTTTTCCAAAAGGAGTACACGGGGGGGGGGTCCAAATTTGAGATTTTAGGGTTATTTTCGATTTTTTTTTGTTGCTTTTTCGCTTATTCTTGCTTGGTGATTAGCATGATGGATTAATTTAGCTAGAGAATTTAGTTTTTGTGGCTAAAAATTGAAATTCTAGAAAAAATTTAAAATAAAAAAAAAAAACATTTTTCGACAAAAAAAAGAATTTTAAGAATAAACAACTCTAAACAATACATTTCAATTTTCCAACCGTCTGATTTTCAAGTTCCCCCATAACATTCTTCCCCAAAAATTTCCACTTTTGCCCCTAGTAGTAACTAAGTTCCAACACACATTCCTTTTCGCGAACAGATGTTTTTCCTTGTTCTCCACTTTGCTCGCTCCCTTTCAAATGACACATTGACACGCAAAACATGCGTTTTTCGTGAATTTTTCACACTCGGTTTTCACTAAAAATGCCCTTGAGTTTGAAGATTTTTGGAGAAAAATAGTGCATGTTACTTAGTTAACTTGATTTTGCAGCAAAACCGCGTGTGGCAGAAGGAGAAAAAAAGGAAAACACTTAAAAGAACAGAAAAAAATTGCAGCCAAGTACAATAGATGGATCGCGGAAAAAAAGAAAAAAATAATTTTTTTTTTTTGAAAATTTTTTGAAACATAATTTTCTTAATTTTTTGATTTCCAAAAATGTTTTTTAATTAAAAAAAAAGCTACCGTACCCTATCTGCAGCAATCCGAAGTTGTGTTTCGTCCAAACTCGACGGTACTGGACAAAGTGGAGACATTCTGCAATGAGACAAAAATTAGTTTTTGCAATTTTGAAAAATGGAAAAATGATGCAGGTGAAAAAAAAAGAAAAAGATTAGTCAGATTTTTTGATAGAAAAAGAGATAAAAAGTGGTTTTTTGGTACTTTATTTGATTTAATTTAATGTGTAAAAAAAATTAAAAATTTTATAATTTTTTTTGCAGTTTTTAAAAATATTTTTTAAAAATTTTGAAAAAAAATTATTTTTTCAAATTTTTTTTGAATTTTTAATTTCAGTGCAAATTTTAAACGTTATCCTCTACAAATTATAGAAAAAACATACAAAAAACAAAGAACAAACGACCAAAAAAGGGAAAAAAAGCAGCGAACAATTTTGTGTTCAACTAGAATCGAAAAGTGGGCGGGGCGAAAAATTTAGTGTGTTTTGGAAGCTTTTTGACCGTTTACCGAGGCAAAAATAAGATTTATTATTGACAATTCGATGATTTTCGGTGTAATCAGTTTGTTTTTGCTGGAAAATAGTGGGGAAAAGAAAATGAAAAGCAGCGTACAATAGACCAATTGCACAGGCACGCACGCACGTACGTAATTTGTTATTTTGGTTATTTACGCACCATTTTATGGATGACGGCGATCAGTTTAATATTTTTGAATAATCTTGAATTTTTTTTTCGAATTTTTGAATTTTTTGAATTTTCACTTTTTTTAAAAATATGTTTCGTCTTAAACCATTCATTGCTAAAAATGTTCAATAAAAATTCAAAGCCTATAAATACAATAAATACCGAAAAAAAAGAAACGAAGAACATACTTCATTGCAGTGTCCCCGACAAAAATTTCTGGTCTCTTGTAGTCGGGCACAAACTACTACAAATTTTGTACTTGGTGCCGAAAATGAGAACAAAAACTAATAAAAACCATTTATGGTCTTTGAGCAAATAGAAACCATTATAAATTATTCGGAAAAATCGAAAAAATCGCTAAAATTCAAAATGTAAAAAAACTTTTTTTTTCTGTTTCAGGAAAAATTAATCTTGAAGGTAAACAGAAGACGGAACTTGGAAAACGATTTTAACAAGACGAAAAACTTTTAAAAATTCGGTTAAAAAATAGTAAAATTTTGGGAATTTTCGAGAAAAAAAAAATCGCTAAAAGGTATAACAAAATTCAGGAAAATAGAAGGCGGGCAGAATGCAGAAATTATGAAACAAAAGAATAAAAACACTAAAACCGCCCCCCCCCCCCCAAAACAGTATTAAAAATGGCAAAATATCAGAATTTTCCACAAAAATCCAAAAAATCGCTAAAAATTCAAAATGTAAAAAATGTGTTTTCTGTTTCAGGATAAATTTATATAAAAAAGAAAACGTAAGACGGAATTCTGGATATTAAACGAAAATATTGAAAAATGGCGAAAATGAGAAACTTACAAAATTTTGGCCAAGAAAAATCAAAAATTAAAAAAAACTGAAAATGGCAAAAAAAAATTCAAAAATTGCTTAACTTCCAAAACTGGCCGAAAAGTTTCGGTTTTGAATTTATACGGAAAGCGGATTGCAGAAAACAAAAATCTTAAACCTGATAAACTAAAAAACTTGCGAAAATTGGTAAAATTTGAGGCATTTTCGAGGAAAATCCAAAAAATCGGTAAAAAAAAAAATTATTGCCGTTTCAGGAAAAATTGATTTTTTAAGGAAAACGGGAAGCGGACAATAGAAAACCGAATCTAAAAGAAAAAAGTGAAACGAAATGTCTAAAAAGTAATACAATTTCGAGAAACATCCAAAAATCGCTAAAAATTCAAAAAAAATTTATTTTTTTTTGCAATTTTGTAAGAAATGTATCTGTGAAGAAAACCGCATGTCGAATGCTGGAAACAAAAACCTAACAGAAAAAAACGAAGGAAAATCTGTTATAACTGGTAAAATTTTGGAAATTTTCGAGAAAAAACCAAAATTTCGCTGAAAATGCAAAAAAAAACATAATTTTTTTCCTGTTTCCGGAGAAATTGAGTTTTTAAGGGAAACGGAAAACGGAACTTAGAAAACCGTATAAGAGAGAAAAAAATAGGCGCAAAAATGTCTTTAAAATAGTAAAATTTCGGAATATTCCAAGAAAATCCAAAAAATCCTTAAAATTAAAAATGCAAAAAAAATTGTTTTCTGTTTCAGGAAAAATTTAATATTTTAGAAAAACGGAAGACAGAACTTGAAAAACCAAACATTTAAAAATAAGCAAAAAAATTCTAAAAAGAAGTAATATTTCGAGAAAAATCGATAAAAAGTCAGAATTTTTCCGAAAAATCCAAAAAATCGGTAAAATCCAAAAAAAAGCATTTTTTTTCTGTTTGAGGAAAAATTAATATTTGAAAGAAAACCGAGAACGGAACTGGGAAACCGAATTAAAAGCAGAAAAAAAAACTAAAAAATTTCTGAAAAATCCAAAAAACCAATTAAAAAAAATTGAAAATTATTGCCGTTTCAAAAAAAATTGATTTCTAAGGATAACGGGAAACGGAATGCTAAAACCAGAAAATACGCTGAAAAAAAGCAAAAAATCTGTAAACAATGGTAAAAAGTCAGAATTTTTCCAAAAAATCGTTAAAATTCAAAAAAAAAAAGGAGTCAAAAATTAGGAAAACGGAAGACGGAACTTGGAAAATTGAAAAACCGTATAAAAGAAATAAAAATCAGAAAAAAGCTTTTTAAAAAACGCTAAATTTCTAAAATGAGGAAAACGGAAGGCGGAATATGAAAAACCAAATAAAAAATGCTCAATAAATAGTCTAGTTTGTTAAAATGTTTGTGAAAAAAAAATAAACCGGAGAAAAAAAAGTGGGGTGGTGGAAAGAAGGAATGAATGGTAATTGGATCAGGCAGGTTGAGGTTGCCGAAACATTTCGAAGTGGAAAAATGGGAAATAAACTTTATCAGTTAGCGATAAATAGAAAACTGTGAATTTGATTTGAAAATTAAAAAAATAATAATGGAAAAAAAAATTTTCTTCGAAATTTTTCCAAAAAAAAATTGTTTTTTTTTTCTTCAAAATTTCATTACACCAACAAAAAGATTAACTGAACTGATATTAAAACTAAAAGAAAAAAAAGGAAAAGCTCAGATCAAGGCGCCACCCCCCTAGTTCCACGTCATCTATAGTTCGGCCCAGAAACACCTGCCATCATACTAGATCACACTAATCTCATACGTAAATGCAGACTTTGATCTAGCACGTTGTCAGCCTTCTCAAACTAATAAAATTAAGGGGGAAAGGTGATTTCTTGATCCTTCATGGATTCTTTCTTCCACAAGACAAAAAAAATGCGTCACACCTTCCCAATTTCCTTCAAATTGGCTTCTGAAATTTGCTAAATATTTAGTTTAGTCATTCACAAGTTTTCCGTGCGAAAAAGGTAGAAACAACGGATTAGATTAGTGGGTGATGATTAGCAGATTATTTGTTTTTTCTTCTTCCATTTTTTAGTTTTTAGGGGCTTTATCGGGTGTTTTCAACCGCGGCGTGGGTTTTGCTCACACGTTTTCTATCAGTTTAGCTTGTTTGGCTGGCGAGGAAAATAAATAACAATGTAATTTGGAAGCGGGGGGGGGGGTGTCTTGGGAATTTTAGGTCAATGTCTGATATTGGGTTGGAATGCCTTCAAATGCCTTCAAATGCCATTGAATGCTTTGAAACCATAAAAACAATCTGAAACTATTTGAAAACGTTCTAAAATATTAGAAAACTCGCAAAAAATCTCAAAAAAGTGCATTTTTAAACAATTGTTTTGAATTCCCGCCACCCACTTGTCCGAAAGGAGTACACGGTGGAGCGACTTTTATTTTTTCTGATTTTTTGCAGTAATTTCAAGTGTTTTAAACTAATGATGTTGATTTTTTTAAGAAAAAAAATCAGCTTGTTCAAGTTTAAAAAAAAATTGCAAAAAATAGAAAAAAAAATTTTATGAAAAAAGTTTTTTTCCAAAATTTTACCAAATACACTTTGAAACTACTTGAAACATTCTAAAACATTAGAAAACTCGCGAAAAATCTAGAAAAATCCCAAAAAAGCGCATTTTCAAACAATTTTTTTTGAATTCTCGCCACCCACTTGTCCGAGAGGAGTACACGAAAGTGGAAATGCGTTTTTGCTGATTTTTTGATGAAAATCATGTTTTTGTAATTAATACCTATTTTTATTCTAAAAAGTTCAAAATCCGTTCTAATTTTTATAAAATTGTTTCCAAAATTGCAATTTAAAAAAATTTTTGAAAAAATTTGAAAAAAAAATTTTTCAATTTTTTTTTCTTTCAATACATTTTCAAACTGTCAGAAAACGTCAGAAACCCTTGAAAACTTCGCAAAAAAAAAATCAAGAAAAAGCGCATTTTTAAACAATTTTTTTGAATTCCCCCCACCCACTTGTCCGAGAGGAGTACACGGGGTTGAAAATGCGTATTTTTGTGGAATTTTTGATAAAATTCATATTTTTTGACTTAATAATGTTTATTTTCTTTTGGAAATCTAGAACCTGTTCTAGAACCTGTTCAATTTTTGATGAAAATTCCCAAAATATAAAGTTCAAAAATTTTTTTTTATTTTCAAAAAAAAAAATTTTTGCAATTTTTTTTTTCTAAATTTTCACGTAATACAATCTGAGACTACTTGAAAACGTTCTAAAACATTAGAAATCTTGCGAAAAATCAAAAGAAATCCCAAAAAAGCCATTTTTAAATCAATTTTTTGAATTCCCGCCACCCATTGTCCGGGAGGAGTACACGGTGAACAAACTGTTATTTTTGCCGATTTTCTGCTTAAAACCAAATTTTTATTGACTAATATTGTCTCTTTGTTTTCGAAAAACAAGAACCTGTTTATATTTTTATGAAAAATCCCGAAATATAAAAAATTTTGGAAAAAAATATTTTTTATTTAACTTTTTTTATTTGCTCAAAAATTGCTGTAACTAAACGTTTAAGCTATGACAAACTTGAACAAGACCAAAAAATACGATGAAAACCTAAAAACAGAGATTTTAAATGGAAATTTTTGAATTCCCCGCTTTTCCGAGGGGAGTACACGAAAGAGAAAATGCGTTTTTTGCTTGATTTTTCATTCAAAAGCATTCGAAACACTTGGAAAATGCCTTTGAATGCTTGTAAATGTCTTTGAATGTTTTCTAACGCCTTCAAATGCCCTTGAATGCCTTGGAATGACTTTAAATGCCTGAAAAATGCAAAACCACAGAAAATGTTCGTAAAATTGGAAAATTTTCGAATGTAATTGAGGAAATAAACGGAAGGAACCAATTTTCAAAAAAAGAAAAGTACAGAAACAAGGAAAATCCCAATTTTCTGCCTTTTCCTGTTTTTTTTTTCGAAAAAATTGAATTTCCGATTATAAACAACACAAATCACTTCGAAAAGGCATTTCAGAGGCATTCGAAGGCATTTAAAAGTATTTGGAGGCATTCAAATGCATTTGAAGGCAGTTGAAAAACTGACTCTTCCGTGTACTCCTCTCGGACAAGTGGGTGGCCGGAATTCAAAAAAGTGATTGAAAATGTGTGTTTTTTTTATGGTTTCAAGGCATTCAAAGACATTTGAAGAAATTCAAGGACATTTGAAGGCATTTGAAGGCATGTGAAAGCATTTGAAGGCATTTGAAGGCATTTTAAGACATTTTAAAGCATTTGAAGGCATTTGGAAGCATTTGAAGATATTCAGGAACACAACCATAAAAGTTCAATGTCTCAGTCTAGTCATGCATGCCAACCAGACGTAAAAAAGTCTAGTAAATATATTTTTTGATAACATTGGATTATGATGGTATTGTTAAAGTTGAGCTAGAATATTTTGACACTTTCCATGAATTTTGAACGAACAATTCTGTTTTTGAACTAGGATTAACGTTTTTCAGGATTTCATCATTTTGAACGCAGGTTTTTATGATGCTTTGCCTTCCAAAGCCGCGCAATGGCTGTTCAATGCCTCATCAGAACTAAATGTTTTCCATGGAGGCGTTGACAGCACATTGGTATGACTTTGAAGGCATTTGAAGGAATTTGGAGGCATGTGAAGGCATGTGAAGGCATTTAAAGGCATTCGAAGACATTTGGAGGCATGCGGAGGCATTTGAAGGCATTCAAAGGCATTCGAAGGCATATGAAGGCATTCGAAGGCATTTAAAGGCATACAGAGGCATTCAAAGGCATTCAGAGGCATTCAAAGGCATTGATCATTCATACAGCATTTTAAAGTATTTTAAAGCATTACCAACCCATTTTTGAAACATTGAACAGACATTGCTCTGTCTGGTGCAAAAAAACTCTTAAAAAAAGAAGGATTTTAATCAAGAAAAGAGAAAACCAAATGACTTTCTCCTCCTATTGCAACTTTAACAACTTCCTTTCCCTCCCACTTTTCAAATTGAGAAGGTCTCAAAATAAAGTGAAAAAGAGCAGAAAATAAACGAAAAATCATTCCAAAATGAACAGGTAGAACAGGAACTAAACACAAAATATTTCAAATTTTTTTAAGTGAGCTCAACGAGAGAAAGAGCACATGAAAACGAAAGGATGGTACTTGAGAATAGGCTCACGGAAAGAGAAAAAAAGTAGAAGGAGAGCAAGAATTCATGGTTCTTTTGGTCGAGTTGTGGGAAAACAAATGATCATTTTTTCATTTTTTTTAACCAGGAACAAAAGCCAAGAGATAAGTGATGGTGGCAAGGAGAAATGAGCTCAGGGCTTTCTCTTTTTTGTTTCAAAATTATTTTTTTACAGTTTCAAATTTTGTGTTTTCAATAGAGTTGCATTACTGAAAAGTGTTTTTTGGCACTTTGCCAACTTTTTTTTTTTTTTGATGTTTGGCATTTTGCGAAACTTTCCGGTTTTTTTAGCATCATTCCCCCCCCCCACCAATTATTTTTTTTCGGTTTCAAATAGTTTATAATATTTAAGCCATTTTGTCGAAGTTATTGGATAGGCAATTATACCAAATTTTCGATTATTTGGCATTTTGCCAAACAATTTTTTAATATTATTTTTCTTCGGTTTCAAATATTGTGTTTTCAATCGAGTTGCGACGTCAAGAGGTCGAACTCCGCCCACTTTTTTTTCACGCGAACGTTAAATTTTAGTGCATTTTTAATTTTTGCGTGAAAAAAGTGGGCGGAGTTCGACCTCTTGACGTCGCAACTCGATTGAGAACACAATATTTGAAACCGAAGAAAAATAATATTAAACAATTTTTTGGCAAAATGCCAAAAAATCGAAAAACTTGGCAAATTTTCCGATTTTTTGGCCTTTTGCCAAGTTTTTAGATTTTTTGGCATTTTGCCAAGTTTATCGATTTTTTTTGGCATTTTGCCAAACAATTTTTTTAAATTATTTTTCTTCGGTTTCAAATATTGTGTTTTCAATCGAGTTGCGACGTCAAGAGGTTGTACTCCGCCCACTTTTTTTCACGCGAACGTTAAATTTTAGTGCATTTTTAATTTTTGCGTGAAAAAAGTGGGCGGAGTTCGACCTCTTGACGTCGCAACTCGATTGAGAACACAATATTTGAAACCGAAGAAAAATAATATTAAACAATTTTTTGGCATTTTGCCAATATTTTCGATTTTTTTGGCATTTTGCCAAAATTTCCGATTTTTTCGCATTTTGCCAAAAATTTTAAAAAATCTACCGAATATTTTAATTTTTTATGGGTTTCAAACTGTTTATTATTTCTTTTAACATTTTGTCAAAGTTATTTATGGGGTTATTCATGAGAAAAAAAAACGGTTTGTTTTTGTTTTTTTTCCAATTCACGCGATGTCGAGAATTGTAAAAAAATACAGGTAGAGAAACGGGGATATAGCATTGATAATGAAGAGACACAGAGACTGCCCCCTTTCTTTGAACTCCTCACCTTCTGCGTCTCTTCAATATCAATGCTATATCAGGGGGACCCCCTTTTCTCTACCTGTATTTTTTTACAATTCTCGACATCGCATGAATTGGAAAAAAAAACAAAAACAAACCGTTTTTTTTCTCATGAATAACCCCATTACTAAACCAGTGTCTGAAGAACTTTTTTTTTGATTTTTAGGCAGTTTGCCAAGTTTTTCGATTTTTTTTTGGCAATTTGCCAATTTTTTCCCATTTTTTGGCGTTCCGCCAAAATTTTCAAAATCTTTTTTTTTTTCGGTTTCAAATATTTTATAATTGTTTTGTCAATTTGTCAAAATTATTGGGTTCCGTGGCATTTCGCTAAATTTTTTGATTTTTGGCATTTTGCCAATTTTTTTTCCGATTTTTCGGCATTTTGCCAAACTTTTGGATTTTTTTGGAAATTTGTTTGAGTATTTTGGTATTTTTCCGATTTTTTTTCTGGCAACTTGCCAAGTTTTTCGTTTTTTTTTGGCATTTTGCAAATTTTTTTTTTTGATTTTTTGGCATTTTATTAATTTTTTTTCGATTTTTTGGCATTTTGCAAATTTTTTTTCCATTTTTCGACATAATGCCAAAGTTTTTTTTCTAAATTTAGGGGGTTTGAAAGGTTTTCAATATTTTTTTCAAGGCTACAAAAATTTCCAGTCAAAGTTGGATAAAAAATTTTTTTCGGAAAAAAACGATTTTTGTCGGACAAGAAAATACCAAAAAGGAAGAGCAGAGAACAGAGCAAAAATAAACGAATGAGAGGAGGAAACATTATCCTCTAGAGTTTCTCCTTCTTCCCTTTATAAACTAACAAAACACGACGAAGAACATGTTGCTCATCTCCTTCTAATGTAAGATGAAAGGAAGGAGGCAAATGTCACAAAAACGTTTTTTAAGTGAACAAGAAATGTATTCGGGTAAAAGAGAGACGGGATAAACAACGATACACACACAAAAAGTAGTCGTTTCCGTTTCGTTTTCTGGAGAAAAGTCAATGCTCGAGTGGAAAATGAGTTGGAGCTGGTCGGCGAGTAGGAGGAGCAGGTGCATCTCGCCTCTTTTCCGCCTTTATTTTAAACATTTTGCTTTTGACCAAAAAATTCTTAGAATAAGGCGTTGAGAAACTGTAGAAACGCCTACCCATTTTTTGGTTGGAAAACTGCCAGGAGCCCAATTTTTGGCTTTTTGAGATGTTTTAACAGAAATTCAAATAGAAGAGTTTCTCTAATAATGGGGCACTAAAAACTCAAATAATAAATTTTGATTAAAAATAATTTCAAAGACTTTCTGAACAAAGAAAAAAATTTCAAAATTTTCAATTTTCTAAAAAAAAATTTTTTTTTTGCAATTTTTTTTTCTAAATTTCCACGTAATACAATCTGAGACTACTTGAAAACGTTCTAAAACATTAGAAATCTTGCGAAAAATCAAAAGCAATCCCAAAAAAGCCATTTTTAAACAATTTATTTGAATTCCCGCCACCCACTTCTCCGAGAGGAGTACACGGGGTTGAAAATGCGTATTTTTGTGGAATTTTTGATAAAATTCATATTTTTTTGACTTAATATTGTTTATTTTCTTTTGGAAATCTAGAACCTGTTCAATTTTTGATGAAAATTCCCAAAATATAAAGTTCAAATTTTTTTTTTTAATTTTCAAAAAAAAAATTTTTTTGCAATTTTTTTTTCTAAATGTTCACGAAAAACACTCTGAAACTACTTGAAAACGTTCTAAAACATTAAAAATCTCGCGAAAAATCAAAAGCAATCCCAAAAAAGCCATTTTTAAACAATTTTTTTGAATTCCCGCCACCCACTTGTCCGAGAGGAGTACACGGAGAAGAAAATGCGTTTTTTGCTAAATTTTTGATGAGTATCATGTTTTTTGGCTTAGTACTGTTCTTTTGCTTTGGAAAAACTAGATTCTGTTCAATTTTTGATAAAAATTCCCAAAAATAAATTAAACAATTTTTTTTTAATTTTGAAAAAATTTTTTGAACTTTTTTATAATCAAAAAATGCGGTAATCAAAAGTCTAATTGTAAGCAATGGAAAACTTCTTCAAGATAAAAAAAAACCGAGAAAAAACCCATTTTCAATCAATTTTTTTGAATTCCCGCCACCTACTTGTCCGAGAGGAGTACACGGGGTTGAAAATGTGTTTTTTTCTGATTTCCTGTTGGAAAAATAATCTAGAACTCATAATTAGAGTAATAAAGCGTTACATAAACAAATAAAAATGGTGTTTTCGATTCATAACATTCTAGAACCCGCCACAAAAAGTATATCATCGGGGGAGTGAAAAAGCTACTTTCCATTATTTTTTGCCCCTATTTCTATTCTGCCTTCTTCGCCATTGCCAAATCTTATTAGTGACCTCTCGACTATCCTTTTCCACTAATTTTCCGCCTATTTCCTATTTCCTGCCGAAAGAAGAAGAAGAAGGAAACCACAAAAAATAGACGTTTCCGCCTTTGTCCGTGCTACTTTTGTGCTTTTTTTGTGTGACCAAAGCACTATTAAGCTAAAGATCCTTGAGAACAGAGTTGCTAAAAAAGAAAGAAATAAGACAACAAAAAAATAAGCAAACAAAAAAACAATGACGCCAATTTTCGGTTTCGGGTGGACAGGTGGAAAAGTGGTGGGCGAGGAGTTTTAAACTCGTTTTCAATGTGTTTGATTATCTATTATTATAAATATTTAATTTAACGGGAAAAAATAGAAAAAAAAAATTTTTCTGAAACTTTTGAATGTGGCAAAAAATTTTGACCACCACCCGGACTCGAACCTGGGCGGTGTGGGTCCCAATTTATTTGACCACAAGGCCACAGTTCGCATTTAAAATCGTAATTAGCCAAAATAAGTGAGCAGAAAATGTTTAAAAACGGAGAAAATCGCTTAAAAATATCCCAACTGTCGATAAAAATAGTTTGGTGTCGATTTACGAGGAACGGCGCGCGCAATTGCCGAATGTCCAAATCCAAAAAATGATCAGGAAAAGCAAATAAGAGGATTCCCCACTAGTTTGGAACCAATATGTAAGCTCCAAGAGCAAGACATCAAAACTCGCGCGCACTAATATGTGCATAAACAAATTGATAAAAATGAGCAGCCAAAAACGCTACTTTGAGCTTTAATAAAGTGATTAGAGGATCATGTTGACGAGCAAAAAGCAGAAAAACGATTTCCTGACGAAAAAAAACGTAATTTAAAAAGTGCAAAAAAAAATTGACCACTGACCGGACTCGAACCTGGGAGGTGTGGATGGTGGATCGCGCAACCCACTTGACCACTCGGTCCACAGTTGTCACATTTAATGGTAAAAATGCAAAATTTCCCGAGAAAACGCTTAAAATTCCGCATTTTAGAAAAATGTCTCCATGGCCGAGTGGGTTTTGCGTCGCAAATCTGTGGTTCCCAACACCCAGGTTCGAGTCCCGGTGGGGGTAATTTTTTTTTTTTTTTTTGAAATTGGGAATAGACAGATAGAGGAACGTCCTGATTATTCAGGAATTATTTTTTATTAACTTTAATGAAAATACTGGGTCACAAATGTTGAAAATCAGGTCAGAAAAGTCAATTACTTGTTCCACTCCGCGCATGATATTTTCGAACTTTTAAAAGTTGCTATTCAAATTTCATGTCTGCCTGTCAATGTTTCTATCTCTTATCAATTCGCAAAAAAATTTGCCCACCACCCGGACTCGAACCTGGGAGGTGTGGATGGTGGATCGCGCAACCCACTTGACCACTCGGTCCACAGTTGTCACATTTAATGGTAAAAATGCAAAATTTCCCGCGAAAACGCTTAAAATTCCGCTTTTTAGAAAAATGTCTCCATGGCCGAGTGGGTTTCGCGTCGCAAATCTGTGGTCCCCAACACCCAGGTTCGAGTCCCGGTGGGGGTAGTTTTTTTTTTTTGCAAGTTGGAACAGACAGATAGACCCACGTCCTGGCTATTTAGGCATTGATTTTTTTCCTTCCAACTTTATAAAAATTTTGTTTCACAAAGGTTGAAAATCAGGTCAAAAAAGTCAATTACTTGTTCCACTCCGCGCATGATATTTTCGAACTTTTAAAAGTTTTTATTCAAATTTCATGTCTGCCTGTCAATGTTTCTATCTCTTATCGATTCGCAAAAAAAATTGACCACTGACCGGACTCGAACCTAGGAGGTGTGGGCAGCAGTTGTGCGCGCACCCACTTGGCCATTCGGTCCACAGTAGCTTTATTTTATGATAAAAAATACAATTGCATCCAAAAATATGATGAAAAACGCTTAAAATCCCGCTTTTTGAAAAATGTACCCATGGCCGAGTGGAGTTTGCGCAAATCTGTGGT
This sequence comes from Caenorhabditis japonica, assembly GCA_963572235.1. NCBI lineage: Eukaryota > Metazoa > Nematoda > Chromadorea > Rhabditida > Rhabditidae > Caenorhabditis > Caenorhabditis japonica. Next base: position 3,279,011 of record OY754345.1, read on the forward strand.
TCACAACACCCAGGTTCGAGTCCCGATGGGGGTTAATTTTTTTTTTTTTTGAAAATTTAATTTAACGGGAAAAAATAGAAAAAAAAAATTTTTCTGAAACTTTTGAATGTGGCAAAAAATTTTGACCACCACCCGGACTCGAACCTGGGCGGTGTGGGTCCCAATTTATTTGACCACAAGGCCACAGTTCGCATTTAAAATCGTAATTAGCCAAAATAAGTGAGCAGAAAATGTTTAAAAACGGAGAAAATCGCTTAAAAATATCCCAACTGTCGATAAAAATAGTTTGGTGTCGATTTACGAGGAACGGCGCGCGCAATTGCCGAATGTCCAAATCCAAAAAATGATCAGGAAAAGCAAATAAGAGGATTCCCCACTAGTTTGGAACCAATATGTAAGCTCCAAGAGCAAGACATCAAAACTCGCGCGCACTAATATGTGCATAAACAAATTGATAAAAATGAGCAGCCAAAAACGCTACTTTGAGCTTTAATAAAGTGATTAGAGGATCATGTTGACGAGCAAAAAGCAGAAAAACGATTTCCTGACGAAAAAAAACGTAATTTAAAAAGTGCAAAAAAAAATTGACCACTGACCGGACTCGAACCTGGGAGGTGTGGATGGTGGATCGCGCAACCCACTTGACCACTCGGTCCACAGTTGTCACATTTAATGGTAAAAATGCAAAATTTCCCGAGAAAACGCTTAAAATTCCGCATTTTAGAAAAATGTCTCCATGGCCGAGTGGGTTTTGCGTCGCAAATCTGTGGTTCCCAACACCCAGGTTCGAGTCCCGGTGGGGGTAATTTTTTTTTTTTTTTTGCAAGCTGGGAACAGACAGATAGACCCACGTCCTGGCTATTTAGGCATTGATTTTTTTTCATTCCAACTTTATACAAATGTTGTTTCACACAGGTTAACAATCAGGTCAGAAAAATAATAAAACTAAATATTTCGTCAGATGATTTTTAAGCATATCAAACAGTGTAAATATGACTTTTGTGTCTGTCTGTCAATTTGTCTATCTCTTATCGATTCGCAAAAAAATTTGACCACCGCCCGGACTCGAACCTGGGAGGTGTGGGCAGCAGTTGTGCGCGCACCTACTTGGCCATTCGGTCCACAGTAGCTTTATTTTATGATAAAAAATACAATTTCATCCAAAAATATGATGAAAAACGCTTAAAATCCCGCTTTTTGAAAAATGTCCCCATGGCCGAGTGGGGTTTGCGCAAATCTGTGGTTCACAACACCCAGGTTCGAGTCCCGGTGGGGTTAAATTTTTTTTTTTTTTTTGAAATTGGGAATAGACAGATAGAGGAACGTCCTGATTATTCAGGAATTATTTTTTATTAACTTTAATGAAAATACTGGGTCACAAATGTTGAAAATCAGGTCAGAAAAGTCAATTACTTGTTCCACTCCGCGCATGATATTTTCGAACTTTTAAAAGTTGCTATTCAAATTTCATGTCTGCCTGTCAATGTTTCTATCTCTTATCAATTCGCAAAAAAATTTGCCCACCACCCGGACTCGAACCTGGGAGGTGTGGATGGTGGATCGCGCAACCCACTTGACCACTCGGTCCACAGTTGTCACATTTAATGGTAAAAATGCAAAATTTCCCGCGAAAACGCTTAAAATTCCGCTTTTTAGAAAAATGTCTCCATGGCCGAGTGGGTTTCGCGTCGCAAATCTGTGGTCCCCAACACCCAGGTTCGAGTCCCGGTGGGGGTAGTTTTTTTTTTTTGCAAGTTGGAACAGACAGATAGACCCACGTCCTGGCTATTTAGGCATTGATTTTTTTCCTTCCAACTTTATAAAAATTTTGTTTCACAAAGGTTGAAAATCAGGTCAAAAAAGTCAATTACTTGTTCCACTCCGCGCATGATATTTTCGAACTTTTAAAAGTTTTTATTCAAATTTCATGTCTGCCTGTCAATGTTTCTATCTCTTATCGATTCGCAAAAAAAATTGACCACTGACCGGACTCGAACCTAGGAGGTGTGGGCAGCAGTTGTGCGCGCACCCACTTGGCCATTCGGTCCACAGTAGCTTTATTTTATGATAAAAAATACAATTGCATCCAAAAATATGATGAAAAACGCTTAAAATCCCGCTTTTTGAAAAATGTACCCATGGCCGAGTGGAGTTTGCGCAAATCTGTGGTTCACAACACCCAGGTTCGAGTCCCGATGGGGGTTAATTTTTTTTTTTTTTGAAAATTGGGATCAGGCAGCTTTAAAAAAAACTCAGGTTGATCCAAAATATTAAAAAGTTAGGAAAAAACGAAGACGAGCTGAAAAATTGTCTAAAACTTTGAAAAAATGAAGTATGAACGAAATCCGATACATTCCAATCTATAAATCATGAGTTTGAAACCTTAACTTCAGACGTGTCAAAGTTTTTTTTTCCTCCCTCTAACCACACGCAACATTGATCAGGGAAGGAAATGTTCAAAATGTCTATTTTAGACCAAAAATTGAGCATTAAAAATTCAAAAAAAAAAAACAGGAAATACATTGTGAAATGGAAAATAAAAAGAAATAGATATTGAGACTTGTGGGAACTTTTGAAATTGTGCAAATAGATATGAAACAAAATATTTGCTTTTACAATCGAAATGAAAAAAAAACAAGGTGAAAATCACTAAACTGTCTACAAAAAATACGGTTGCCTCTATCTGTCTGTTCCCAATTCGCGAAAAAAAAAATTACCCTCGCCGGGACTCGAACCTGGGTGTTGTGAATCACAAGTTTGCGCGAGCCCCACTCGGTCATGAGGTACATTTTTCTAAAAAGCGGTATTTTATGCGTTTTTCATCGCATTTTCGAAGTTTTTTCATCAAATAAAGCTTTTGTGGTCCGAGTGGCCAAGTGGGTGCGCGCACAACTGCGGCCCACATCTTCTAGGTTCGAGTCCCGGTGGTGGTCAAATTTTTTTGCGAATCGATGAGAGATAGACAAATAGACAAACAGACACAGCAAACCTCAAAGTCAATTTTTAAAAAGTTGCTGTATATAGCGTCCATATCAGACAACATGATTCTAATAAGGACACAAACGCAAACAAAAAAAATTACACCCGCCGGGACTCGAACCTGGGTCTTGTGAACCACAGATTAGCGCAAAACCCACTCGGCCATGGGGACATTTTTCTAAAAAGCGGAATTTAAAGCTTTTTACAGGTGAAAATGGGAAGTGGGACCGGTGGCGAAGTGGATTTCGTGCACAACTGCGGCTCACATCGCCAAGGTTCGAGTCCGGGTGGTGGCAAATTTTTTTTGCAACTAGTTTTATGCAACACGGACAGACTGGAATTGCTAAAAAAAACTTCATTGTGGTTGGGGGAGAAAAAATGATGCGAGGGAGTAAGAGTATAGATGGATGCCATTCCATTTCCTGCAAAAATTAATTAATTTTCACAATAATTATAAATCAATTATCTCAAACGTCATGAAATACAATTTTATACTTTTGTTTGAAAAAAATTTGAAAATTAAAGAAAAAAATGTTTTTTTTTCAAAAAGTAACATCTTCCGGTTGCTTTGACGGCGCCAACCCAATCCTCCGGTTTTTCACGTCATGAATATTGCAAAATTGGCGGATAAATGGGTCGCCGAGAATCCACGAAGGACCAAAACCTCCACCATACATGTCGAATAGTGTTAGGTCGCATTCGGTGGCGTCTGCCTGGAAATAGTGATAGATCTATTGTTGCGAAATAAATCTGAATATCAAACAAAAAATTCAATTTTTTGATAAAACTTTTTTTGAAACAGGAAAAAAAATAAATAGTGTAATGTAAAAATATATAAAAATTTTTAACTCACATAAGCCACCAAATTGATCGCCTGAATCTCAAACTCTAAATCATTGATTTTCAACTTCAAAGGCGGCAAATCTTTGACCTTGGAGCAGGGAACAACATACGAGTCGCTAAACTCGTCGTATTTGGCTCCGTATCTCTGAAAAATATACGTTTGCATTTAATTTTCATTAAAAAACCAACCTTTGCAATGTCCTGAATAACATTTCCTGGACCACCGATAAACGAAGTACCCGTATCAGATATCACCTCCCAGCCAGTGGTGTGCTCGGTCACACTGTCGATTCCTATGCTGAACACAAAAAGGTGAATAACGTAATTATAATTGCTAAATTTGAGTATAATTAACAAAAAAAAATATTAAAAACTTTTTTAATTTTTTACAGTTTCAAAATTTTTACAGAAAAAAATTCAAAATTTTTTTTTTCACATTTTTTTTTCAGATCAGGAAATGCATAAATATTTTTCAGGTTTCTTAGTTATTAGTGTTTTAAAAAAGTTGTCACCTCCAAAGTCGCGTGACCTTTAAAAATAGGCTCCGCCTCTTCACGAGAATTTCATGAAATTTTTATTTTCCTTCAGTTTTTGTTCATGAAAATTTACAAAGGTGGAAATTCGCGTGAAGAGGCGGAGCATAATTTCAAAGGTCACGCGGCTTTGGAGGTGACAACTTTTTTAAAACAATAATACATATAAAAACTGCTATTGTCGGCCCACCAAAATGATCAAACGCGCTCCGCTGAACTCAACGCTATGCGATTTTCATTTTGGTTTCCAAATTATTTAATTTCACGTTGAATTTCTACGTAAAATTAAATAATTTAAAGACCAAAATAAAAATCGCATAGAGTTGAAAACAATAATTTTCTGTTCAAAAATTTCAGTTAAAAAAAAATTATCTCAAATTTTTACTATTTCAAACAATTTACTGAAAAAAAAATAAATTTTTTTATTACAATTTGAGCCAATTTTTGTAATGTATGAATATTTCTTAAATTTTATAAAAATTTAATTGAATTTTTAAGAAAAATTGTTCATGTTTTCGGCCGGAATATTCTCATTTTGAACAGTTTTTTTCGTTATTGTCCATTCGCGAAAAAAGCAAGTGCGCTCCACGAAACGTAGTACTACGTGGATTTCATTTTCGTCGCCAAATTAATTCATTTCACGTATAAATTCAACGTGAAATGAAATAATTTGGCGATGAAAATGAAATCCACGAAGTACTACGTTTCGTGGAGCGCACTTGCTTTTTTCGCGAATGGACAATATTTTTTTAACTAATTTAATTGTAAGTAAAATCAATGGGGTTATTCATTTCATGCATTTTGCATTTTTTTTTTCAAATTTTCCTTGAAAAATCAGTTTTCTGCCGCAGAAAATGTCGTTTACAGCATGAAATGATCAATGAAAATTTGGAAAAAAAAATGCAAACTGCATGAAATGAATAAATTTTTTTTACAATTTTCACCAATTCTGGGAATATATAAATATTTTTTAAACTGTATATTGTCGGCTGGCAAAATGGTCAAACGCGCCCCGCTGAACTCAACGCTATGCTATGCGATTTTCATTTGGTTTTTATCCAAATTATTTCATTTCACGTCTAAATTCAACGTGAAATGAAATAATTTGGAAACAAAAATGAAAATCGCAAAGGGTAGAGTTCAGCGGAGCGGAGCGCGTTTTCTCATTATGGCGGGCCGACAATAATTTCAAAAGCTTTCAGAAAATTGAGAATAATTTTCTGTTCAAAAATTTCAGTTTTTCGATTTTTTCTGCCTGATTATTTTGTTTTTTGCAGATTTTTTTCCGTTATTCCCAACCTTTTTTTCTTGAAAATTGCCGTTTTTGCATTCAGAAAAAAAATTTATTTTAATTATTTTAGAATTTTGCAATTTCAAAAAATTTATGAAAAATTTAATTTTTAGAACTCAAAAAAATTTTGCAACAGTAAAAAAAAAATGTTTTATAACAAAAAATGTGAGTTTTCCCATTTTACCTCTACCTTTACCCGACCCAAACTCTAACTTACGCATCCAATCTAAACTGCCAATACGATGCTCTTGACAACGGAACCCATGTGATAATCTCCCCACAATGCTCCGGATCCTCCCCACCATACGTGAAATACCCGCCACTCGCCGCTCGATTAATCCCATGATGCTCCAAATAAACTGTGAAAATTGGCTCATCCACAAGCCCCTGATCAACAGCGTTTACAAAAGGAGGCGGAGCCCGATTGACGGCGAGTTCTGTGAATCCGAGGCCGAGAATTCCATCGATTTCCTGGTGGCCGAAAAATGGGGCTAGATGGGTGGCCTGGCCGAAAACTTGGGATTTTATGCAGAGAGTGGTGTCGGAGAACTGTAAAAATTCGATAAATAATAGAAATTAGTGTATGGGAACTTTTGAAACTGACACAAAGAGTATCCTTGCCAAAATATCCGGAAGCACTTCCAGTTCCATATTGTATGCTAAACTGGCGACCGTCTTTTTCATAGGAGTCTGATTCAGTGGCCACGTATTTGTTTTTGTGCTTGCAGGCCGAGAATCTGAAACAAAAAAATGGGGTTATATAGGAAAAACTTAACCTGAAAAATTTTAAGGGTGATCCAAAATCTATTAGTTTTGGCTACTCACTGATCATTAACTCCACAACTGTTATCGGGCACCCAAACATTCGAGCTACCCGTATCCAAAACCACCAAAAATGTCTGCTCTGGTGTGCCCAAAGTAATGTTGCCAAAATAGGCGAAATCACGGAAATCTGCCACGTGTTGGTGTTGGACTCTGAAATTGCTTGATTAGATTCAAAAAATGTTTGAAATGACGAAAAATGGGCTTGCGCGCGCGCCAATTTCAGCGAGGTGTTCCTGTGGCCGAGTGGGGTTCGCGCAGCGCTGCGGTGCACACCACCCAGGTTCGAGGTCGGGTGGTGGCGAACATTTTTTTTTTTTTTGAAAATTGACTAGGAAACAGGTTTTCTCAGCGTGCTCAACCCAAAAAAAACCGCGAAAAAAAAACAAAAACTCACAAACCGAACCGGTCGAACCTCCTAAGCCCGTACTGCTGCGTGGCATGCTTCACGATCGGAGCTCTTTGCACCCTAACCTGGTACTTTGCCCACACAAAACTTCCAAAAACACCTAATAAATACAGCACCAAGCCAAATTTCATTTAGAAAATAGAATAGAACAGAATAGAAGAGAAGGCGATGGCTCTTATCAAACTGTTTTGTTACCATGTTCAATCGGTTTTATATAGAAAAAAACCAAAACTTTTTTTAATGCTCAAAACATCCTTATCACCACTTTTATCATTTCTTGTTTTTGGTGCCTGATTTTTCTGTGGGTGGATTGCATGTGTGTGCTTTTTAATAACAACGTTGCGTCATTATTTATACAAAAGTTTTTAATTTAATAGTTTAAAAGTAAAGTTCCGGTTTTGCACTTAAAATATTTGAAAAAAAAAAAAAAACTTTTTTTTGGAAAAATTAAAATTGTTGATTTTTTCGTCATAGGTCTATTGTACAGCAATTTTAACAGGTAGTAATAATAAACAAAATGCAATAACACACATGCGCTATCAAAAAACATTTGCAAAAAAATTATGCCATCACGCGGACTCGAACTTTGATGTTGTGCACGCCAGCCCTGCCCGAACCCCACTCGGCCATGGGGACAATTTTTAAAAAAACGGGTTGTTTGGGTTGTGTATGAAATTTTTTGCATTTTTTTGCAGATTGCAGGTTTTTTATCAACATATTAATAAGACAATTTTTAAAAATTGGAAAATATGTTTTTTTTTGAAAATTGTCAAATTTTTTCAATATATCTATTATACAACGAGTGGTAATAACAAACAAAACACAAAAACATACTTACGCTACCAAAAAATTTTTGCAAAAAACTTTTACCACCACGTGGACTCGAACCTTGGTGTCGTGCACCACAGCCCTGCCCGAACCCCACTCGGCCATGGGGACACTTTTCAAAAAACGCGTTTTATATCAAATTTTTTGCATTTTTTTGCATTACAGGCATGATATCGACTAAAAATAATAAATAAAGGACCCAGAATTTCATCACCAAAAAAATTTTTTTTTTTTTGGTAGAAGTCTTCATAGTCAAGTTTTATCTTTCTTCTCTTTTTTCGCTTCAAGAACGTCCCAGGAGACACGTGGAATACTAAGAAAAAGAAGAAAATGGAAGGAAAAAAGAAAAAAGGAGGCGAATGAGAAGGACCATTACTAGTGCATTTGAGAGTTTGTTGTTGACACTGCTTTTTTTGTACTTTTTCTGGTATTTTTTTTTGGATTTATTCCTGATGTTCTGTTTAATAAATATTGCAAATAAAAATAGGTTATTGTGACAGATATTTAAACAACATTTAAAAAAAATTTGATTTTGCAAATAAAAACATAAAAAATTGTTTCCTGTTTCAATTTTTTTTTTCATTTCTATTTCTTATTTTACATTTTTAAAATTTTGCTTATTAGATACAAATACATGTAATAAATGGCAGAAAATGTTTTGAAAAGAGCCTAAAACCATTTGGAATGCACTCTTTTTACACTCCTTTCGTAAATAAAACCGGTTCAAAAAAGGAAATATTTCGATTTTTTTTGTTTCACATTTTTTTAATAGTTTTTTGTAATTTTTTGCGGTTTGGTTGCTTTGTTTGATCAGGAAAAAATGCAAAAAAAATTGGAAAATTTTGAATATTAAAAAATTTTTAAAAAAATTCTTAAAAAAAAATATTTTTTTTTTCCCGTTTCAAAAAGTCGTTATTCCAGTTTTTGCACCAAAAATTCAATTACAAAAAAACCGGAGCTTCACCTGTCAAAATGGATCAAACACAGGCAAAATGCGGTGGATGCATATAGCGTCCGTATTTTAATCATGTCATTCATATGATCCACTGGACGCTATATAATACTTTTTTATTAAATTTGCGCATGAAAAAAACACAATTCTATACATTCACAAGCCTGTAGCACTTGGCGACTTTGCTGCCGCGTTTTTGGCACTTTTCTTACTAATTTGTTCTAATTTGTATGACCTTTATAGTGCTTTCAATCGAGTTGCATCATGAAAAATGAGTCTGCTATCCCTTTTTCGTGTGCGTCTCTTCAATCAACACTGTGTTCGCTTTGTCGCGCACAAATAAGTGGGCGGAGTCTCGCGTCCTCATGTCACAACTCGATTGAAAACACAATATGTCTGTATTCGTAAAATGTGTGAACGTTAGTCGACCGACGTGGATTTATGTAATACCTAGCGATTTTTAATTATAGAGGTGTAATTTCACACAAGAGATTAGGGTACAAAAAGTAATGAGAAAACTTCCAAATCCATCCCATTTTATTATTTTCTTTCATTTCCTTTTTTTCGCACATTTTTTCCAATTTGTTCAAGCTAGACTTTGAAGGTTTCATATTAAATTCATAGCAAAAAAATAATAATTTCAGACCTCCAAGAATGATAGCAATGATAAAAGAAAAAGGCGAGGTGGAGCAATCGAAAAATGAGGTGAGTGGAATTTTTTCAACACTATGGGAAAATAGCATGGGAATTGAGGAGACGCAGACAATATTCTTGTAATTTTCCTGTTTCATAATGTTTATAGAAATGACAGTTTCTTTGGATGGGTTAGTGAATTATTTTTCCTCCGTAATAAAAAAAACCAATTTTTCCTCACTGCACCAGAGATATGCGGAATTCCGTTCCGTTCTCCGTTTTCCGTCTCCCGTTTGAAAAATTGTATTCCCCACATCTCTGCTCTGTAGTGAGAGTCTTCATCTCTTTCTCCAATCAGAAATACAAAATATTCATCGAAAAAATTTTTGGTTTCATAATCTGAATAATACCGGCTTTCATACGATTAGTTTAGTTATTGTTTTAGGGCTTCCTTTAAAATTATGATTTTGCGGAAAATTGGGTGATAGGCGCCTATAGGGCGCCTACCGCCCGCGGTTAACGGGCCAGGGTGCCTTGAACCACCAAGAAAGTTTAGGGAGTCCACAACTATAACTGGTTTTCTATAATTTTTTGAAGCAACGAGATTGGTTATTGGGCGGTAAGCGCCCTCTCTGTCTGAGAGGGTCTCTGTCTTACTAGCGAGAGGTCGTCTCTTTTTTTCGCCTCTCATATTGATTTTTTGAGCACCTATCATAATCATTTTCTTCATGAAGAGAAATCAAGCTTTCTCGCCCCCTGGCCCTCAAAAGTTCTCTAGAACTATGTCCTCTACTTCTATTCCCTCGGATTCTATTATTCTGGCGCCAGCGGAAGATCGCGAGTCGAAAACACCGGAAATGTCGTTTGAAGATTTGTACCGTGTGGTTGTGGAGATGTCTACGTCTCTTGAGCAGGTAACACTGCAAAACAACAAACTTGTTCAATTGAATGGAGAGTTGATAAAGAAGGTTGAGAGCTTGGAGCTCAATGTGAAAGAATTGAAGGAAAATTGTGCATCAAAAAAGACATTTGCTCAAGTCGTCACTGCTGGCTTGAAATCGTCTGCAGCGCAGGTCAGTTTTATTAAAGCAGCTGAGATAGCCAATGACACTGAGAAGAGGAACGCAGCTGTGATTCTGGATAAAGTCGAGCTACCGGAGAATGTTTCTGATGATGGTCGGTTTGGGCAAGCATTGCTGAAAGCTTGCGAAGTTCAGGAAGATTCGGTTTCGGTTTTTCGCCTCCAAAAAAGAGTAGGCCCGCCGTTGCTCAAGATTCAGCTACAGAAGAAAGAAGATGCCAGAAAAATGATGTCACAATTCAACAAAGTCAAGTCAACGGTTCAAGGTTGCTCGTCTGCCATTATTCGTCCAGACCTGTCGAAGCCAGAGCGAGAAAGGCAACGTGCGGCATGGAAGGAAGCTGTAATGAAGAACAACAAAGCCGGAGAGTTTCTCTTCACTGTGAGAAACCTGGAATGTGTGAAGGTGCAATACAAAGAGGGAGAAGCCCATCGCGCCTGGGAAATTCGAGAAACGCGTACATCAAACACCCAGTGAGTACTTTAAAAGTTGGCTATGCAAATTGTTGTTCTGTAGTCAATAAGATTCCCCTTCTAGAACTTACCGTCAATACTTTGCTTCTTGATATTGTATGCCTCACTGAAACTAAATTAGACAATTCCATTACTGATTCCATTCTTTCTCTCAACAACTCGTTCTCAGTTATTCGTAAAGACCGTGATAGGCACGGAGGGGGTGTAGCCGTACTAATTTCAAAACTTTTAAATTTTTCCATAATCAAAATTCCTGATTCTTTTGGGTCTCTTGAAGTGGTTGGGGTCGATGTTTTACTCAAAAGTGGTAGGTTGCGTGTTCTGTCAGTATATCATCCAAATCATAATTTATCCTACGACAGTCTTCTTGATTGTCTCAAAGATCTGATAAGTGTTAGAGGCAACTGTATTATTTTTGGTGACTTTAACGCTCCACACGTCGACTGGGCCAACCTCAAAGCATCTGACCCTAAGTGTAGAAAATTGTTGTCCTTCTCCATCAAGTGTGGTCTTAAGCAGCATGTCATGTCCCCAACTCGTCTTAATCCTGCTAATGTGCTCGACTTGTGCTTCACCAACACTGACATTGTCAATGAGATTACTGTAGGCGACTTGTTCAGTGATCATCGTTTTGTGCATGTTTCACTGTCCCGTCAACGTAAAAACTCACAAAAAGTGTCCACCGTTAAATGTTTCAGAAAAGGGTCGTTTGATGAAATCAACTGCATTCTCAGTCGCATAGATTGGGATCTTCGTTTCTCAACTCTAACTGTAGAAGAAATGTACCAAGATCTTGTTGCTCTGTTGTCCAATTTGATTGACAAATTTATTCCGGTCAAAATTCTTAAACCTTCTACAAAGTTGCATTCCAGTGATATTCGCAAACTTCAAAAGAAAAAGCTCGATGTTTGGAGGAGTGAAGGGAATTCTGTAAATTACAGAGCTCTTGCTCTACTCCTCCGTACTCGTCTTTCTCTGGAAGAAAAACGAATCACGGAAAATCGACTATGCGAAGGTTCATCCCCACATGCCTTCTATAAATTTGTTAATTCTAGATGGAAGAGTGACGAGAAAATTGGTATACTCCGAGACAGTGCTGCCGGTGAGGATGTCACTGATGACATCACTAAAGCCTCTTTGTTTTCTGACACATTCTCCTCCGTTTACACTACTGATGACGGATGCGCTTCGGAATTTCCGGTTCGTACCTCCCAGTGTCTTTCGTCCGTTGATGTTAGTCCCCACGTTGTCGAGTTTCATTTGTCACATCTTCCACTCAAAGCCAATACCACTCCGGAAGGAATTCCCTCTATTTTTCTGAAGCGCACGTGTACGTCTCTAGCCTTGCCATTGTCCATAATTTATCAGCGATCGTTACAATATAGTATTGTTCCTACGGTATGGAAATCAGCAATTGTGAAACCGCTCTACAAAAAAGGTTCTCGTTGTGATCCAAAAAATTACCGGCCTATCAGCCTAACTTCTTCTGTCTGTAAAGTCCTTGAAAAAATTGTTCGTTGTGAAGTTACAAAGCACTTGAATGTAAATAGACTGATTATTGATCGCCAATATGGATTCCGTTCAAATCGAGGAACCGTCTCCCAGCTGCTCTCGTATCAGTCAGCTCTTATTGGTATATGCATGAAAAAACTTGTTACTCACAGTGTATATGTCGACTTCAAAAAAGCCTTTGATACCGTTTCTCCCAAAAAGCTTGAAATTAAGCTTCATTCTTATGGGATTAGCGGGAGTTTGCTCTGTTGGCTTACAAGTTATCTCACTGGTCGTAATCAAGTTGTATGTGTTAATGGGTCCACTTCTGCATGTTCGTCGGTCATGTCTGGAGTTCCGCAAGGGTCTGTCCTTGGGCCGTTGTTGTTTCTGTTGTACATCAACGATATTGGAGATAATTTCAAATCAAATTATCTGCTTTATGCAGATGATCTGAAAATTTTCTCTCATTCATCGTCTGATGTTCAACATGACCTTGATGTTCTGTCTGATTGGTGTCGCACTTGGCAGCTCGATGTGGCTCCAAACAAATGTGAGCACATCAGTTTTTGTTTTTCAAAAAAATTGGTCCCCAGTCGTAAACCCACATTCACCATCTCAAACACAGTAGTGCCCTACACTGATAAGATCCGCGATTTGGGTGTATACTTTCAGTCTAACCTTTCTTTTGACAATCACATCGAATCAACTGTCCTCAATTGTCACAAAAGAATCAACATTATTTTCAACGTTTTGCGGTACGCCCCTCTCGATTCCTTTATTCGGTGTTTTACTGTATACATCCGTCCCTTGATTGAATATGGTTGTGAAATTTTTTCGCCTACTCTCCTGTCTCATACTATTCTCCTAGAGTCTGTACAAAAATCCTTTATTTATCGTTGTTTTAAAAAATTTAAATTACCTTATGTATCATATTTTGAGTCTTTATATTACTGTAACCTTGATTCACTTGAATACAGGCGTATTTTATTTGATCTCACTTTATTGTATAAAATCTTTATTACCGGTGACACCCATCTACACGAGTCCCCATCTCTTGCCTTTGCTAATTTACGATCTCTCCGACGTCACTCTTTCATTCTCCGGTGCTCTCTCAAAAATTCCTCTAAACCCCTACAGCAATTCTTCTCTAACCGTGTTCTTAAATGTTGGAATGATCTCCCTTCTCATGTTTTTCCTGTCAAACCTTCCACTAATTCCTTTAAAAACAACATCAAATTATTGAAATTTCATGAATATCTTCGTCTCAATTGTCATACATACTGACACACCTTCTATTTCTTTTGTAAACATTGATAGTATAAGCGGCCATGCCCTTCTTTTCAATTAAATAAATATATATATATAAGAAGAGTGCCAGGAGGGCGCCCACCGCCCGCGGTTATCGGGACTGGGAGCACTGAACCATTAAACAAGTTTAGGAAGTCCACAACTGTTTACTGGTTTTCGATCGTTTTTAAAGCAACGAGATTGGTTATTGGGCGATAGACGCCCTTAAGGACATTCCTGAGGGCGCCCAACGCCCGCGGTTGACGGGCCAGAGCGCCCCAAACCCTCAAGACATGTTGTCTGGAGTGTTGAAAGCTGTTTAAGAACTTTTTAGTTTTCTATCAGTTTTTTTTGTTGTTTGAAAGCACTTACTGGGCGATAGACGCCCCAAGAAGGGCGCCTTCAGATTGACCAGGCTTCATAGGGTAAACGTTCCTGAACCCTCCATAAAGTTTGGGCTGCTCAAGGTGTTAAAATACGTTTTGTTTGCTACTCTCATGTGATTTGTTTTTGGACGTTGGACGGCGTTGGGAATTTTGCCCTGAGGGCGCCCATAGCCCACGGTTCTCGGAGTGGGATGATCTGGGCCCACATGAATGTTTAAGGTGTCCGAAACTGTTAAAATATAGGTTGTTGGCCTTTAGCAGGAACTAAGGTCGCCCAAAAGGAGGGCGCCTACCGCCCATGTTTTGCGGCTTGGGGTGCACTAAACCCTAAAGAAAGTTTGGGAGTTTTAAACGGTTTTTCAGGTTTTTTAAACTTTTTTGCTCACTAAAGCACTCAATTTTCCTATTGGGCGGTAAGCACCTGCATCGAGGGTGACGGAAGGGCGCCTATCGCCCATGGTTTATGTGACGAGGTGTCTTTGACTCTCAAGCTAGTTTGGGGTGACCAATTAATTTTTGTTTTTATTTTTTATGTTATGACATTTTGTATCGGGCGGTAGACACCCTCTTGGAGGGTATAGAAAGGGCGTTTGTCGCCCCCGGTTTATGTGACGTAATGTCCTGGATCCTGAGGTAAATTTGGGCTGTCGAGAGCTGTAAAAGTGTGTTCTAGGTTTTTCAAGTTATGATAGTTCCTATTGGGCGGTTGACGCCCTCAGAAATAGTGCTATCAGGGCGCCATCCACTCATAGTTCACGAATGGGCAGCACCCTGGACACTTCAGGAAGCTCGAGGTGTTCAACGCTGTAAAAATGTTTTTTTGGTTTTTCAACTGGTGAGATTTTGTATCGGGCGGTATACGCGCGCCCCAAGGAGGGTGCATTTTGGGCGCCTACCGCCTGCGGTTCAAGGGAAAGAGTGTTAGAAAGCCTTGAGCAAGTTTGCGGTATCCAAAGTAGTTAAAACATTTTCTAGGGTTTTTTCTATACTTTTTGGTTCTTCAAAACATGAGATTTACTATTGGGCGGCCCGCACCCTATAGGAAAGGTACTTTAGGGCGCCCAACGCCCAAGTTTCAAAAGTCGAGCGCTTTGGATCCCCAACAAAGTTTGAACGGTCAAACGATGTCAAAATGTTTTCTAGTTTTAATAATATGGTGCTCTGAGGGCGCCCATCGCCCACTGATCGGGGGGCGGTGAGTCTATTACCACCCATAAAAGTGTGAAAAAACCACCAAGTAAACTGGAGCGGTGGCAAGGAAAACAGAAACAAATCCTGCCCCCCCCCGCTCTCTGCCACTTTATTTTCACTCCTTCTCTCTCCCTGGCAACTTTTTCCTTCCTTTTTCCGGACGAGATCGCCCCTGGGGGGTTCTTCTTTCGCGGACGGACGCATCCACCCTCACTCACACTTCTTCACCCCCCGCCACTTTTGCTAGATTTCAGTCGGTTTCTTTCTCTCTTTCTCTTTATTTCTCTTAGTGACCACTCGGTTGGGATTTCAGATGACTAACCAAAAAATTTGGATCCTCAACTTGTCTTTGGTTCTAAAAAAAGTGACTATCTATAATAGCTCTATCGCGATTTTCCTTCTCCTATGAAATTTGTTTTGCTGTGTGTCAAAAAATTGAAAAATGAGCTGAAATTGATGGTAGATACGCCCAAAAAATTCCTTAAACGATGCTCCAAAATTACGGCACTGCCCATTGTTTAGTGTTAAATTAATTACACCGATTTTTTGGTTTTTTTTACGCTTTTTAGAGCGATTTTTTCAGTTTTTAGCATCATTTTTGAAGAAACTTAAAAAAAATTCATCTTTAAACGATGCTCCAAAATGACACCATTGACCGTAGTTTAACCAAAAATTTTCAGCGATTTTTTCGTTTTTTATAGGTTTTAGCCGGTTTTTCCTACAGATTTGAATTGTTTTGACACTAAAAATGCAAAAAAAAATAAAGAAAAAATAATAATTTTCAAAAAAAAAAAATTTTTCCAAATTTTGAAAAAAAAAATATTTTTTCATTTTTTGAACTTTTTCTTTCAAACGGCCCTTCACATTCACAATGTTCAAGAAAAAAAAAACCTAATTTACACCGGTTTTTCCACCAAATAAAGGTTCTCAACGATGCTCCAAAATTACGGCACTGCCCATTATTTAGTGTAAAGCTAATTACACCGAAATTTTGGTTTTTCAAAGTAATTTTGGCAGTTTTTCGTAGTTTTTAGCACTGTCTTTTAATGGAAAATCTTAATATTTATCTTTAAACGATGCTCCAAAATTACGGTACTGCCCATTGTTTAGCGTCATGTAAATTACACCTAAATTTTGGGTTTTTGACTGTTTTTGGAAATTTTTCGTAGTTTTTAGCCCTGTTTTTTAATGCAAAATCTTAATATTTATCTTCAAACGATGCTCCAAAATTACGGTACTGCCCATTGTTTAGTGTCAAGCTAATTACACCGAAATTTTGGTTTTTCAAAGTAATTTTGGCAGTTTTTCGTAGTTTTTAGCACTGTCTTTTAATGGAAAATCTTACTATTTATCTTTAAACGATGCTCCAAAATTACGGTACTGCCCATTGTTTAGCGTCATGTAAATTACACCGAAATTTTGGGTTTTTGACTGTTTTTGGCAGTTTTTCGTAGTTTTTAGCCCTGTTTTTTAATGCAAAATCTTAATATTTATCTTTAAACGATGCTCCAAAATTACGGTACTGCCCATTGTTTAGTGTCAAGCTAATTACACCGAAATTTTGGTTTTTCAAAGTAATTTTGGCAGTTTTTCGTAGTTTTTAGCACTGTCTTTTAATGGAAAATCTTAATATTTATCTTTAAACGATGCTCCAAAATTACGGTACTGCCCATTGTTTAGCGGCATGTAAATTACACCGAAATTTTGGGTTTTTGACTGTTTTTGGCAGTTTTTCGTAGTTTTTAGCCCTGTCTTTTAATGGAAAGTCCTAATATTTATCTTTAAACTATGCTCCAAAATTACGGTACTGCCCATTGTTTAGCGTCATGTAAATTACACCGAAATTTTGGGTTTTTGACTGTTTTTGGCAGTTTTTCGTAGTTTTTAGCCCTGTCTTTTAATGGAAAATCTTAATATTTATCTTTAAACTATGCTCCAAAATTACGGTACTGCCCATTGTTTAGCGTCATGTAAATTACACCGAAATTTTGGGTTTTTGACTGTTTTTGGGAGTTTTTCGTAGTTTTTAGTCCTGTCTTTTAATGGAAAATCTTAATATTTATCTTTAAATTATGCTCCAAAATTACGTACTGCCCATTGTTTAGCGTCATGTAAATTACACCGAAATTTTGGGTTTTTGACTGTTTTTGGTTGTTTTTTCACAGATTTTTGTTGTTTTGACACATAAAATAGCCGAAAATTTATTAATTTTCAAAAAAAAAACTATTTTCAAAATTACGAAAAAAAAATGTTTTTTTTTTCGAATTTTTGATTTTATTTTCTTCAGAAAACTTGTTTTCCACCCAGGGGGCTCTCAAAATCTGCCCGAAAAGACGGCGTCGTCCCACTCAAAAAGCAAATACTTGAGAAGAAATGAATCCAATTTTGGCGCTGTATGCCTGTCGCTTATAAACAAAAAAGTTCGAAGCTCTTTTCTCATTTCCCCTTTAACTTTTTCTTCGTCTTCTTCTTTTCATTTTTGACCTTCTATTTTGATTTGATTTAAATTCTGTCAAGAGGGTGACGAGGAGGGCGGAGAAGAGAAGGTCCTTGTATTTTCATTTAATGCTCATGTTTTTCAGAATTGGTTGAATTTTGCTAAAAATTTTTTTTTACAGTTTCAAAGTTGATATGAATTATATTTGTCACATTTGATTTTCCTCTCATAAAATACTGAAAATTTCAAAATTTACCAACTTTTTTCCCTGGCTCCGCCCATTTTTGCAACCAAGGCACAGTTTGTTGCAAATTTGCCGCACGGTTCTCTTTTTTGCTGTTATTTGTGTTTTTTAAATGTTTTTTTCGAGCAAAACACTCAAATTAGGTGAAAAATGCATTGCAGTTTTTAAAAATGAAATATTTTGTCAAAAATCTTCAAAACGAAAATACAAAAAATTTAAAAATTTTCCAAAAAATCAACCTTTCTTTGTTAAATTCTGAAAAATCTACCCCAAAAAACCATACAAACTCAAAAAAAAAATTGTTTTGGACCTTTTTTCCCAAGCTCCGCCCTTTTGTGCAACCAAGCAAGTGTGCCGCATGGTTCTCGTTTTTGGTGGTTTTGGGGTGTTTTTACTGTATTTTATGAAGAAAAACTCAAATTTGTAAGAAAAATTTTTATATTCGAAAAAAAGACAACATTTTGTCAAAAATCTTGAAAAAAAATTTTTTTTTTCGAAAATTAAAAAACTTCAAAATTTCGGAAAAATCAATGTTGCTTTGTTAAATTCTAAAAAAATGAAGCCCAAAAAACAATACAAACTCAAAAAAAGCTCATTTTGCCCCTTTTTTCCCAGACTCCGCCCCTTTTTGCAACCAAGGCACAGTTTTTTGCAAGTTTGCGGCATGGTTTTTTTGGTCTTTTTTGTCGTTTTTTGAGGTGTTTTCACGGTACTTTATAAAGAAAAACTCAAATTTGTAAGATAATCTTCATCTTCGAAAAAAAAAACACAAAATTTTGTCAAAAATCTTGAAAAATTTTTTTTTTAGAAAATTCCGAAAAAATACAAATTAAAAAAAATTCACATTTTTATTTGTTTAAATCTGAAAAAACTAGTCCCAAAATCACAAAAAAAACTCGAAAAGTTCGTTTCGCCCCTTTTTCCTGACTCCGCCCCTTTTTGCAACCAAGGCACGGTTTTTTGCAAGTGTGCCGCACGGTTCACTTTTTGGTCGTTTTTGGCGATTTTTCGATGTTTTTTTTTTAGGAAAATACTTAATGCGGTCAAACTAATTGTAAGTTTCACAATCTGAAAAAAAAACGAAATTTCTTCAAAATTCTCAAAAAAACATTTTTTTTAAGTTAAAAAATCGACTTTATTTTAAAAAGTTAGCCTTGTTTTTGTCAAAATTTTCCGAAATCTCAAAAACAATATGAACATTCAAAAAAATTCCTTAACCAACATTTTCCATTGACTCCGCCCCTTTTTGCAATCAAGGCACAGTTTTTTGCCAGTTCGCCGCATGGTTTTATTTTTGGTCGTCTTTTGGTTGGGTTTTTGATGTTTTTTCAAAGGAAAAAGCTTAATGCGGTCAAAATAAGTTTCACAACCTGAAAAAAAACGAAATTTTGTCAAAGTTCTCAAAAAAAATTTTGTTTTCGAAATTACAAAAAGCTTAAAAATTTTCGAAAAATCAATTGTTTTTTGTTTAATTCTGAAAAACCCAGCCAAAAATTACTACAAACTCGAAAAGTTCGTTTCGCCTCTTTTTTCCTGGCCCCGCCCCCTTTTGCAACCAAGGCACAGTTTTTGTGCAATTTTGCGGCACAGTTGTCTTTTTGGTTGTTTTTGGAGTGCTTTCAATGTTTTTTCTAGGAAAACACTTAAATTAGGTAAAATATGCTTTGCAATCTGAAAAACATCCAAAAATATTGAAAAAAAAATTGTTTTTCGAAAATTGAAAAACTCTTCAAAATTTCGGAAATATCAACCTTTCTTTGTTAAATTCTGAAAAATCGACATCAAAAACCCATACAAACTCAAAAAAATTCGTTTAGCCCCTTTTTCCTGGCTCCGCCCCTTTTTGCAACCAAGGCATAGTTTTTGTGCAAGTTTGCCGCATGGTTAGGCACCACAACATAATTTTCAAACGGTTTTTTGCTCACTATTTTCGATATAAATATGTTCAACTATTTAATCGAAGTACGTTTTGAAAATTTCAGCTCAAAATATTCATTCGTTTTCGAGTTACAGTCCTTTTTATGCCCCTTCAATTTGTACTGAATTTCTACCCAGTGAGGGGGCGGGACCAAATCGCAACGCGCTGATTCTCTGCGTCTCGAAAGGCCTACCGCGTTAAGAGTGTCGCAAGCGATTCGATTTTCGTGGTTATTTCACTGAAAATTGGTTAAACGGGGAAATTAATGTTCGAAAAAGTTTGTACTTTGTAAAAAAATAATTGAAAATTGTCGCCGAATTTTAATTCACACAAAGAAATTGGCAGAAATTCATTTTATTTGCTAAATACGCAACAAAAGTATAGTTTTTTATCAATTTTCCGACTATTTTTTGTATTTTTCACTTTAAATAACTTAAATATGCGATAACCAGTCAGCAAAAACTCGGAGCGGGCCAGAAAACGCAAAAAAGTTGTTAAAAAAAATCGAACCTCGGCGACAAAACTTCAAAAACAAGCGCTTTACCACTGCGCCATGCCGACAGCAAAAGAGGCAAGGTGCGACTGCCTACATCTCATAGCGGCCCACGGAACACCACTGTGTGTGCGAAATAGCAACCGCAATAGAAATTTCGGCACTTTTTCACTTAAATTCTCACCTTTGAACAACTGTAACAAAAAATGGCAAAGTAAAAGTTTAGTTTTTATTTCTTTAATCGATGTATTTTTTTACGAAGAATCCGATTCCAAAATAAAAACATGCGTGTGCGACCTGCATCAACCCGAAAAAAGCAAAAAACCAGAAAAATGGATGACCGGTGCCTATTCAAGAGCAATAAAAAGTAGTTTAAAGTGGTTCAAGGGCTCTGAAATTTTTGTTGTGGAATCTCTGACATTAGTTTTATGAATTCCATCAATAAAAATAGGGGGTCATCGCTGAACTTTTTTCTCAAACTTTAGTTGAAGTTTGACGGGCTGTACCAAAAAATGGCAAAGTAAAAAGTCGATTTTTATTTTAAAAATGGATTCAGCATGTCAAAAACTATCGGAATCAAAAATAAAAAGTACCGTGTACCCCCCTAGAAGGACCCGAAAATCTCAAATTTCTGACTTCCATTTCAGTTTTCTGAAATTTTCAGCCAAAATTAGGGGTTTTCAGCAAATTCTGATATCACCAATCGATTCCTTAGAGTCGATTACATATGAACAAGTTGTAATATCAGCTATTATGTATGTAGTATTGGCGTAACAGGCCCAGAAAGATCCAAAACCAAAATGGGTAGAAGAATATGCACGCTCCGCCCCCTTTTCATTGCGCTGCCTACGCATGGTTCACTTTTTGGTCGTTTTTGGTGATTTTTCGATGTTTTTTTTTCAGGAAAATACTTAATGCGGTTAACCTAACAATAAGTTTCAAAATCTGAAAAAAAAAACGAAATTTTGTCAAAATTCTCAAAAATAAATTTGTTTTCGAAAATTGAAAAAAAAATCTACAAATTCTCGAAAAAATTGACCTTTTTTATTGTTTTAATTTGTCAAATCTAAAAAAAAAGTGAACCATGCGGCAAACTTGCACAAAAACTATGCCTTGGTTGCAAAAAGGGGCGGAGCCAGGAAAAAGGGATGTAAATTCTCATGAACAAGCTCAATTTCACAATGAAAAGCTTCAAAATCGCTAAATTTAGCCAAATAGCTTTGAAATTCTAAAAATTCCAAATTGGAGCCTAGGGCTCGATAAAGTGCTCTAAATTGAGCATGCAAGTGTGAAAAAAAGACAAAAAAAACCAAAAATGGAAAAACAAAGGAAGAATGAGAGGAAACATGATAATGTGTGGTTGGCAATGCAAACAGACATAAACACCCCAAACGACCCATATATATAAAGATATATCCTTATTCCTTCACACATTCTTTTATTTCATTCCATTTTGTGCTTTTTGTGCTCTTTTTAGCAGAAAGGACGAGTGAAAGACTAGAAACAAAGAAATTCCAGATTCTGGAAAGAAAGCACAGTTATTGTTGAAAATATAGGGAGTAGGGGTGAAAAAAAAAGTTTTTTCCGGGGGTTTTCTGTCTTCTCTACAGATGGATTGCTCATTTTTATGTTTTGAAAGAACGGAGAAAGAAAAAAAAATGTGTTTTTTGCTTTTCAGAAGTCTGGACGTGCCAAGGAGATGTCGGCGCCCACCAGGTTACTGGGTGAGTCTTTGTTCTGTTTTGTTTTTAGCATGGATAGGTTTTCATAGTTTTTTGAAGTTTTGTATTGGTGTGAGTGGGTTTTTGTATTATTTTGGAATGGAAAAAATTGGTTTTTTATTTGAATTTTTTTTTTTTAGAAAAAAAAAAAAAAATTTTTGTTTGAAAAATTTAAAAAATTGAATTTTTTTTTTGTAACCTTTAACAGAGTATTTTTTTTCTGTTTTTTTTTTTTGCTTTGAAAAGAAAGGTAAGCAATTGAAAAAACTTTAAAAAAAACTGAAAATTGAATAAAAAAGTTGAGAATTAAAAAACAAAATTACCAAAAAATTAGGTTTCAAAAAAAATTTCTTAACAAAATTTTCTAAACAAAAAAAAAGTTTCAATGATTTGGGCTTCAAACTCTAGAAAATACTGTCAATTTCCCTGCCGACCTGTGTACTACACGCGGAAAATCAATTAAAAAAAACATGTCATTTCCCTAGCCATGAATTGACTTAAATAACGTCTGGCTCTGAACGGTACACCACCAGTCGTCCGCGTACGCAGAAAACCGTGATCCGCAGTACCTTCGGTACTTGAAGAACGGATCGACTTTGTAATCTTTGTTGTTGTTGTTGTAACCTAAATTCTTTGTTAAAATTGCTTTTCTTAACATTGTTTTTTTAGAAAAAAAAACGGTTGAAATCACTATAGAAACAGTAAAAATTAAAACAAGATAGTTTGTTTTAAAAATTTTTCAAAATGTTTTTAATTGTTCAAAAAATTAAAGTTTCAAAAAAAATTCCACTAAAAAAAACGCAAGGTTTTTTTCTAATTAAAAAAATCTATAGGAAGCTCGGATTCTGCTAAATATTGTAAAAATTGACATCAAAAATATCAAAAATAGCACCAACCCGGTGTACTACACGTGGAGAAGCGACCAAAAAAATTTTCAAAAACTCGAAAAAAAAATTTTGTTGAAAAATTTGGAATTAATGTTACCCTTTAAATGTGTATTTTAGATTATCATTTTTTAATTTTTCTCTATAAAAAAATTAGTTTAAAAAATTCTTCAGATTTCAAAAATTCAAAAAAAAATTCAAAAAAAGTTCAAAAAAAAATAATAATAAAAGTTTCAAAAAAAATTCGAATTTTTTTTCCCAAACATCAAGTAATCAATCATAAACTGCTTTGCACTGTGAAATTTAATCGAAAACTATGAAAAAATTGCCAAATCCAAGTTGCTTACCTTCGAAACCCCGTGTACTACAAGTGGAGGACCGGTCAGAAAAAATTCAAAAATTCCAAAAAAAAAAAATTTGTTTTGTATTTTTTTTTGAAACTTTTTTTTATTTGTTTTTACATTTTTGAATTATTTCGAAGATTCAATGTTTAACAAGCCTGCTGCGCACTGTTTGCTTACAAAATTCCATTTTTTGCCCTATCAGAAAAAAAAAAATTAATTTCCTCAAAACCCAGGAACGGAAATTATTTCGATTCCATTTTCTTTTTTTTTTGGCTTTTTTTTTGCTTTCAGCCGCGTCGTGTCGTGTAAAGTTGTGTCCCAGTTTAATTCAATTCGCATTTTAATGTTTTTTCAACCCTAAAAGTTTGGATTCTGCCAGAGGGAGAGAGAGAGAGGGAGAAAAGCGTGTGAAATGAGTGAATGAATTTTCTTTCGCGTGCTCTTCTTTTTGCTGCTTTTTCGAGATATCTGTCTCTACGGATGTGCACGCGTTTCGCGCCCCCACCACCTCCCCCCTAGTATAATTAAATTGAGCAACACAGAGCCACCAAATGTGGCACCTCTCGCGCCGCCTCCTCACGCCTCTTCGGCTTTTTCGTTTCGTTTTGCTCTAAAACTTGCTTTTCCTGAGCTTTTTCAATTTGCGTTGACCGGCGTTTTTGAGATTTTTGATTGATCAGGAGCTTCTTTAAAAAAAAACCGTAGTTCTCTCACGTTTCTAGCACTTAGGCCACGCCCCTTTTCACATAAAAAGAATAGAGCAGTTATCTCCTACCGTAACCCGAAAAATATTAATGTTTTTAAAGCACTTGGATATTAGACTTTTTTTTAGTTCAGTTTTCAGTTTTCTCTGTCTGTATTTTGTTTTTTGACCATAGGATTTTCCAATTCAAAAAAAAAAAATTGGGTTGCTACAGTTTTATTTCGTTTCACAACGTTCATAAATTTTGTTTTCTTTTCAAAAATTATTGTTAACACACCAAACAAGTTTCCAAAAGTTTAGCAGGAACTTGAAAGAAAGTGCTTCTGTTTCGAGATACTGTGTTTTCAAACGAGTTGCAGCATGAAAACATGAGTCGGCTATCCCTTTTTTGTCTGCGTCTCTACAAATAGCATGGTGGTTGCGTAATCGCGCGCAAATAAGTGGGCGGAGTTTCGTGTGTTCATGCTGCAACTAGATTGGAAACACAATGGAACTCCTATAAATAACGTATTTCCTTTAATTTAAGCACATGCTCTTCTATTGTCTCATTTCATCACAACTGCCGGATATTTAGAGATTTGTAAACCTTGGTTAGAAAGTGTTTTGCCGAGTTTGGTGTGAAAATTTCTAAATACCCGGCAGTTGTGATGACATGAAACAATAGAAAAGCATGCGCTTAAATTAGAAGAAATACGATAGAGCTGTATTGGAAATTCGGCGAAATTGAACTCAATTACCCACCATGTACAATGGAATACGCTTTTCTGGGTCATTACACCTTCATTTCAGGCGGTTCAAACACAGTAATTCAAACATTTTTTAAGTCTTTTAAAATCTCTTAGTTTTACCAGTTATAATCTTTAATAGGCGAAAAAAAAGTTCAAAAATTAACAAAAAATTCGAATTTCCGCCATATCGTGTACTACACGTGGACAATCTTTTTTTGATTTTCCCGGTTTTGATGAAAAACTGACTTATAAAACTTGCAAAACGGTAAAAAAATAAATAAAAAAAACACAAACTTTTTTCGAAATTTCAAATTCCGGCCACATTGTGAATCCCTGAGTTCTATTTTGTACAGTTGTTTTTTCTTAGTTAAACTCCATTTCGGACGATTTTATTTCGCGCAGTTCTATACCGTAGTTTTTTTAAAGAATTTTTTTAAAAAGCTCCTAGTTTCATCAGTCAAGGTCATCAGTTAAGATCGATAAAGCGCAACAAATTAATTGAGCAAAAAAGCTTTTAAAAAAATTAACAAAAAAATCGAATTTCCGCCATCTCGTGTACTACACGTGGACAATCTTTTTTTTTTTGATTTTCGGGATTTTTTGGTGGAAAAAGATGTTATGAAACTCGCAAAACGGTAAAAAAATTAAAAAAGAAAACTTTTTTTTTGTTGACATTTCAAATTTCGGCCACATTGTGAATCCCTGGGGCTATCAAAACTTGCAAAAAAAAAACAGCGGGTAATTCAAACTCTTTTGGGACATATCTCATGTATTCCCGCTTTCTGATAAATGTTTGATGCATATCATATACCGTATTGTCCACCTCATAGTCAAATGTTTTCATCAAAAAGTTATCAAAGTTGTGACATTTACCGTAAAACCAGTATTAGACTTGCCCCTCTAATAGAGTTGCATGCAAGTCTAATACAGGTTTTACGGTATATTGTGTTTTCAATTGAGTTGCAACACAAAACCCCGCCCACTTATTTGCGCGCTATCACGCAAACACAGTGATATTTGAAGAGACGCAGACAAAAAAGGGATAGATAGGCGACTCATGTTTTCATGATAAAAATCGTTTTAAAACACAGTATTTACCGCAAATAATTTGAGAAGTAAGTTCCTTTTTGATCCACGGAAATTATTAATGTCCTCTCAGAAACTGTAACATTATTTTGATAAATTTGAAACTTGCTCCGATTGTCTTGATGCAGAGAGTCCTGGTTTTTTATAAGGAGAATGCATTTTTATTGTTTAAAACTGTAAATGCGCGTCGTTGTGTTTGCACACAAAAAGGTGGAGGGACCTAAAAGAAAGTACCCATTACTCTGAGTGCAGCTTTTCCTTCTTTCCTTCCTTTCTTCTTTTTTTTTCCTTTGCCCACCCATCCGCCCGCCCGCTCGTTTGCTCTTTTTTGCAATTGCGATAATGTACAACAAATGTACAACATTACTTAAATCCTAATTTGATCTACTCGGCACCCCTTCCCCTCTTACCCCATCCAAATTATTCATCGCGTGTGTTTTTCATTTCTCGGTAACATCTGGACCAAATTATAGACATATTTTATGCGGTTTGAGAACGCGATGTTGTGTTCGTTTCGTCCCACAACTTTTTCTCTTATTTTTTTTTCTTCCTGTCTCTCCATGAGTTGAGTAGAGCTCTTTGTCTCGCTCCACATGTCCTTGAATTATTCATTCTAATCATCTCCTCTTTGTTATTAGGTGCGAAAATTGTGTACGTTGTCTCATTTCCTCTTTTTTTCCTCATTTTTTTCTTATTGTCCCTTGAGGTTCTTTTTTTTCAATATTTTCAAAAAATATAAGCAATTTAGAACTGTTTTTACCTTTTCCCTGAAATTTCATTCATTTTTCAATGAATTTTGCAAATTTAAAATTTTTGCCCCGTGTACTCCACGTGGACAATGTCATTTTTGAAGATTCAAGGTTTCAAACTCCCGAGCTTATTGTTAGGGATTTTAACTTTTTAAGCTAAACACATTGATTTGTATTATGTTTTTAATAACCAGAAAAAACTAGCTTTTTATAAAAAGCTTTAAAAGAAAATTTTTTTTTGAACTCCCTCCATCTCGTGAACTCCACTTGGAAAACAGGAATTTTAAAACTTTGTCAAGAATTCTATCATTTTCTGTCAAATATCACCGAAAATCTGAACGAAAAAGTAAAATTCAAGATTTTCACCTCGTGTAATACACGTGGACAACCATTCACCGTTTGAATTGCCGCGCGCGGGAATTTAAAAATATAAAAACTTTTGTGTAAAAAAGCTTCAAATTTCATTATTTTTGCTCTTTAAAAAAATCCAAAAAAAAACCAATTGAACTTAAATATTCAAAAACTCAAAACAAAAAAATTGAATTCTTGCGCCCTCGTGTACTCCACGTGGACAATCTTTTTTTTTGAGTTTTGCGGTTTTTTCTTTGAATATGACTATTTTCATCCTTAAAAAACCCATGAATATAATTTTCGCAAAACAGGGAAAATTTAACTACATTTTTTTTTTTCAAAATTTCCAATCCCCGCCATCTCGTGTACTCCACGTGGACAATCTTTTTTTTTTTGAGCGGAAATTAATTTTTCGTGTAGAACAATGGCAGTTTGTGTCTAATTTGAATAGTAATCGTGAAAATCATTTTAAAATGGAAAACATTTGGATTCCCGCGCCCTTGTGTACTCCACATGGACAATCTTTTATTTTCTGGATTTTTTGGTGTTTTCCTCGCATTTAACTGTTTTGATATCTCAAAAATTAGACAAAAAGTTCGCAAAACTGGAAAATAAAATAAAAAAATTTTTTTAAACAAAATTTCAAATTTTGGGCAGCTCGTGTACTCCACGTGGACAATCTTTTCTTTTTCCGATTTCTGCGGTTTTTCTTAAGCTTACTGTTTTTATCTATAAAAATACATGAATATAATGTTCGCAAAACAGGGAAAAATTAATTTAAACATATTATTTTTATTCAAGTTTTTGATTTCCTACCATCTCGTGTACTCCACGTGGACAATCTTTTTTTTTTGATTTTTGAAGTTTTTTTTTGCATTTAACTGTTCTGATATCTCAAAAACATAGATGAAAAGTTCGCAAAACACTAAAAAAAATTCAATATTTCAAATTCACGCCATCTCGTGTACTCCACGTGAACAATCTCTCTTTTATAAGCGGAAAATTATTTTTCGTGTTGAAGAAATGGCAATCTGTGCTAAATTGTGTTAATAATCGTAAAAATCAAGTAAATTTTGAAAAAAAACTTGAATTCCCGCCAAATCGTGTACTCCACGTGGGCAATCTTTTTTTTCTAATTTTTGCGGTTTTTTCTCAGAAATTTACAAGTTTTCCTCAGTAAAAAAATTAGATTGCTAGTTCGCAACAAGCTGTTCAAAAAACAGAAGAAAAAAAATTTTTTTTAATCAATATTTCAAATTCACACCATCTCGTGTACTCCACGTGGACAATCTCTCTTTTATGAGCGGAAACTCAATATTTATGTAGAAAAAAACAGGCAGTGCTAAATTGTGCTAATAATCGTAAAATTACTTAAAATTGGAAAAAAAATTTCAATTTCCCGCCCTCCCGTGTACTCCACGTGGACAAAAACTTTTTTTTGGACTTTTTGGATTTTTGGATTTTCTTTCCAGTTTTTTTTTTGATATTTAGTGAAACAATGAGGCTATTTTTTTAATTTTTGATTTGATTTACACTTTTTAAAAAAAACTTTTTTTATTGCTATTAAACAATTTTTTAAAATAATTTTTTGTCCCACCTATTACCCGTCCGTTCTTTTTTATAGCGTCATTACTTTGTTTTTTTCTGAACCGCTATTACACTTTACGAGCTTTCAAATGACCGATTTCCTGTAGGGTAAAAAGGAGAGAGGAAGAGAGGAAGTTGGCTCGGGGAATAAGTTGAAATTGATGAAAAGTGACCAGGGGTTTGTTAAAGTGCAGTACAACTATAGGCGTTGTTGAGGTAAAATGTAAGGTTTGAGCGGCAAAAAACCACGGTAATAAATTACCGAAACTTTAATATTTTAAGCGAAAAAAATTTTGAAGAAAAAAGTTGAAAAAAATTTATTGTTTTAAAGTTTTTTTCTGTTTCATATTATGTTTGAAAATTATTATTGCTTGAAATTTGCAATAGGGTTACTAATTCTGAATACCTGACATCATGTGCAAATACTTCCAGTTTCAACACCTTTATATAATTCACGTAAATTTCAAAACGCGTTGATGGTTTACCAGTCCCGAATGCCCAATACTGTTGATCCACCTCTACAGGGTGGCCGATAAGTATAGGACGTTTTGAAAGTGCTCCCATTTTTTCAATTTGAGGATTTTTCGAGAACAACCTTTATTAAACAACAAAAAATAAGCAGAAAATTTGATTTTACAAGAGAATTTCGAAGTTGGATCCACGAGCTTTGACACAGGCTCTCAAACGTTTCTTCACCGAATTGACAGTGCGCCGCAGGTATCCGTCGTCGATCGAAGCCCATGCTACCTCGAGAGCGGCCTTCAAGTCATCGACAGTAGCAAAAACTTTTCCCGCGATCTTCCCTTCCAACATGCCCCAAACGCTGAAATCCATCGGATTGAGATCCGGGCTGGAAGCAGGCCACAAGTTCTTGTCCAGGAATCCAGGGAAATGCGCCTCCAAGACGGCCAATGTCGATCTCGAGCCATGGGACGGTGCCCAGTCTTGTTGAAGGATAAATGGACCACCAGCAAAGTGCCGTCGAAGAATTCGAACCGTCGAAGACGAAATTTGAAGGCGTCGAGCGATCTCAGCACTTCCGAGGCCTCTCTTGAACAAGAGTTCAATGGAAGGACGATGAGGAGAACTTTTCATAGCTCGGCGATATGGAGAAGTGAGAACAAATGACTGAGAAGCTTACTTATATAGTCTCTGGACTTTCGAAAAGTTTCGAAATTTTTCGAAAATATCCCTTGGCACCGTGCCAGGGAACGCTGAAAGCGAGCGTCCTATACTTATCGGCCACCCTGTATAAATTACCACATCTAGCATTTTGGTGAACGGAGAGCAAAAAAAAAAAACAAAGAAAGCCTTGGTCGCTAATCCGTACCCATTTTTCCTGGTTCCTGACACTTTTTTAGTTGTTTTTTGAGAGGAAAAAAAAATCCAAAAACCCCTATCGCGTCGTTTCTCCAAAGAGCACAGCAACAAGAAAAAAATCCTATTTGGTGCCCTCCCCCTCGAGTGCAGTGCAAATTGCAATGCAATCTCGTTTTCAACAATGAAATCGTTTCTTTCGCATCTTCCCACCCATCCACAAAAGAGAAGGAGGAAGCGAGCCAAGAAAGACACATTTCGAGCAAACAGCTCTCAGAGCCGCCAAAAATTGATGGGCTCGACGAAATGTGGGCGTGCCCAACCAGCCAGCCAGCCACCCAGCCTAACTGCACAAAGAGCATCACATCACATCAAAATCGCAATTCTTTGCTTTCCTTGTTGTTGCGCTGTGGAACTACTTGTATTTTATTAGCTATTTTCTGTACTCTTTTGTCAGTTGATGGCTGCAAAAAGGATGAAAAATTGTAAATGAACATGTCAGCGGAGAGAAAGAAAAGTCTGATCACTACGGTACACAATCAGAGAAAATGCTCGCAAGGTGGGTTTTTGGGGAGTTTTTTGGATTTTTGGGTGGTAGATAAGAAGGCCATTGTCTGGAACAGTATTTCCTGACGGTTTTTTCTTAATGTTTCAATTTCAAATCTGGTTGGAATGACAATAATTGTCATAAAAGAAATTATAGTTGGCCTAGAAAAAAGTAGGGAAAAATATCGAAAATTGAAATTTTCCGACCGAAAAACGTAATTTCAGGGTTCAAAGCATTATAAATCAAAAAAGGCATCGAAAATAACTTTGCAAAAAAAAATTTGTCATTAGAAAAATCGATCCCGTGACCTTGAGATTATTGGTCGAGCGCCAAAACCACTACACTAAACAGTTCAAGATTTTAATTTTGTTTTTTCGGCTGGGCGTTAATATTTCCATGTCCCGACACTTCACGGGCTCCGACACTCCTCGCTTCTTCCTAACTAGAAACGACTAGGGTCTTCAATTTCATGTCCCGACACTTCGCGGTTTGCGACACACTTTGCTTTTTCCAAATTTGAAATGTCTGGTGTCTATAGTTGCATGTCCCGACACCTTACGGGTTCCGCCGCTCCTCGCTTCTTCATAGCTAGAAACTACTAGGGTCTTCAACTTCATGTCCCGACACTTTACGGGTTCCGACTCGCGTCACTATTTTCGCGCTGATTGCTGCTTTCAACGTCTAATTTTCAGCACAACCAGACGTGATAGATCTATTGTGTTGCTCTTTGTTTTCTTCCTTCTTTTTTGACCATTTTTCCCCGTTTTTGCTCGGCTTTGATTCAAAATTGCTCCCTTGACAGCAGCGTTCTTTTCCACACAACAACACAACTTTTTGGCAACATTTTTATGCGCTTGTGATGTGTGTGTGGAAAGTAAGAAAGGGAAAAAAACGAGGGATCGGATTTCAGTTTTCACTGGAAGATCATTTATTATTTCTTATTGTAGGGGAAGATAAATAAATAAACGAATAGTGTGTAAAGGAGAACAAAAAGGAAAAAAGAAGAAGAAAAAAACTATTTTTCAGTGGCAAAGGCGGCGGTTCTCTCGTCGGCAATGTTGGCGCGCAAGAACTCGTCGTCGCGCGGACCGCCCGGCTCGGCGGCCACGTTCGGAGCTCGTGAGAGCATCGCGGCCATCTCCGACATGCTCAGCACACAGCACAAAAAGCCGGTTAGGAGTAGTGAGTTTCTTTGAGTTTTCAATCGTGTTGTATTATCAAAACATAAAACCGACTACGCCCAAAAATTCGTTTAGAAAAGTGGGCGGGGTTTCATGTTTCAATAATGAAAGTTGATTTAAAATACAATAACTGCCTGGAAGAAGTGGGCGGGGTTTTCATTTTGATGTCGCAACTCAATTTAAAAAACAATACTTACAGTAGTAATAAATTATATTATTTTCAGGTTACGTGGAAAGTGAACGTGTCGAATGGGCGCTGAAAATCGCTTGCACAATTTCCATGATTACTGTGAGTTTTTTTTTCCATTTTTTCTTGCTTCCCAGTGCACAAAAATGTTAAGAGACGGGGCGAAGTTTAAAATTTTCGCCTTTTGCACTACTCCATTAAAAATTTTTTTACTGTTTCAAAAATTAAACTTGTTTTATTTTTTCCAAAATCAATTTTTTTTTCAAAAGTTTTGCGCGTCAAATATGATGTTTTCTTCAAAAAACTTTGCAGCAGGTTTTTCCCCGAAAATTCGTTTTTTTTTGTTTCAAAAATGTTTAAAAAACAAAAAAAACCGATAAAAACAGAAATTTTCAAAAAAGTCCGCAAACACCGTGTCGTCTCTTTTTTCTGCTTACCGTATACCATGGTAAAGGAAAAAATGTTTGCTCTTGGTAAATTTTAGACATTGCGCATTTTTTTGACGTTTCACTCGTCAAATATGATGTTTTCTATTAAAAATCTAGTTTTCAGTGTTTTGCTCGTCAAATATAATGCATTCTTCTCAAAAAACTCAATTTTCACATTTTGCGCGTCAAATATGATGTTTTAAGTTAAGAACCGAATTTTTAGCGTTTTGTTGGTCAAATACGATATTTTCAATTAAAAAATTTAACCGTAAGAGTTTTGCGCGTCAAACGTAATGTTTTCTTCTCAAAACATGAATTCTCACGTTTTTTTAATGCTATATTACCATACAATCCCCAAATTGGGTCATTTTTCGAAAGCATCGGGTCAAACTGAGAATTTGCGCGTCAAATATAGTGTTTTAGGATATAAATTACAAAATTACAATAATTACGGGTCAACGATAATATTTTGACTATTACTCCGTAAAAAATCACAATTTATAAGAATTGCGCGTCAAATGTGATGTTTTAAAATAAAAACCGAAATTTTAAATGTCTTACGCGTCAAAAATGATGCATTCTTCTTAAAAATTCAATTTTTTGTGCTTTGCGCGTCAAATGTGATGCATTTTTGCAGAAATCACAATTTTCATGTGTTTTTCGTCAAATAAACGATGCTTCAACTTCAAAACCATTATTTTATGTGTTTTGCGCTTCAAATATGGTGTTTTGAACTGAGAATCGAAATTTTAAGTGTTTTGTCCGTCAAATATGATGTTTTGAAGTAAAAACCAACATTTTCGTGTTTTGCGCGTGAAATATGATGTTTACACTACGAACCTCAATTTTAAGTGTTTTGCGCGTCAAATATAATGTATTCTTCTCAAAAATTTGAATTTCAAGTTTTGGGGGTGAAGAATGATGTTTTAAAGTAAAAATTTAAATTTGTAGTGTTTTGCGCGTCAAATATGGTGTTTTAAACTAAGCATCAAAATTTTTAGTGTTTTGTGCGTCAAATATGATGCTTTGAAGTAAAAACTTCAAATTGTAGTGTTTTGCGCGTCAAATATGATGTATTAAATTAAAAATTATGTTTTTTAGGGTTTTGCGCGTCAATTATGATGTTTCAATTTCAAAACCAAAAACCTATGATGTTTACACTGCGAACCTCGATTTTAAGTGTTTTGCGCGTCAAATATAATGTATTCTTCTCAAAAATTTGAATTTTAAGTTTTGCGCGTCAAATGTGATGTTTTAAAGTAAAAACCGAAATTTTAAATGTCTAACGCGTCAAAAATGATGAATTCTTCTCAAAAATTCAATTTTTTAGTGTTTTGCGCGTCAAATATGGTGTTTTGAACTAAGAATCGAAATTTTAAGTGTTTTGTCCGTCAAATATGATGTTTTCGATTAAAAACCAAAGTTTTAAGTGTTTTGCGCGTCAAATATGATGCAATTTTCTCAAAAATTCAATTTTTTTGTTATTGCGCGTCAAATATGTGGTTTTAAAGTGAAAACCTCAAATTGTAGTGTTTTGCGCGTCAGATTTGATGTTTTAAAGCAAAATTCATGGAAAACCCCAAATTGTTTCAATTTTTTGAAGATTTTGACCAATTCCAGACTTTGTGCGTCAAATAAGACGTTTTAATTTCAAAAAGAAACATTTTAAGTGTTTTCCGCGTCAAATATGATGTTTTCGACCAAAAATCAAAATTTGTAGTAAGTTGCGCGTCAGATATGATGTTTTGAATTCAAAAAGAAAACATTTTAAGTGTTTTGCGCGTCAAATATAATGTTTTTGATCAAAAACCAAAATTTTAGTGTCTTGCGCGTCAAATATAATGCATTTTTCCCCTCCAGGTATGTCTTCACACCCCACAGACGATCGAGTGGTTCCCACCACTTCAATACATTATTCTGGCGTCCGATTTCGTGTCAGTCTCGATTTTTATGCTCGACTCGGTCCTACGCATTCACTATGAGCGGATTTTTCGAGTAGGTCTATTTTTTTTTTTTGGGCGTACTATGGTATAGAACTCGCACGGAATAGAACCGCTCGAACAACTCGAAGAATTATTTTGTTGTTGTGCATTGTGAGGTCCTGCGTTCTATTTTGTGCAAGTTCTATACCGTAGTACCCCCTGTTTTTTCAAGTTTTGAGCCACAAAAAAAAAATTTTTTTAATAAATATTTTTAGTGCGATTCATCATATTTATCAAATCGCTGGTCACAGTTCTCCGTGTTTATATCGGTTATTCATCTACTCTCGTTTCTTCTTCATGTTTATCAGCTTATTGGTGAGTTTTTTTTTTGGGATTTTTTGAGGTTTTTTTGATTGAGAGTGAAAAAAATTTAAAATTTTGAAAAAAAAAAATTTTTCAAAAATTTTTCAAAAAAAAAAAATAATAAATTTTTTTTCAGACAAATTTTTTCCATTCCTCCACCTTGATTACCGGTTATGGTATGGTGCAATACGCTCTATCCGACCATTTATAATTATTAGATTGATACCACTGATAGTCAAGTTCAAGTTGCCAAAAAATCGAATCGAGCAGCTTTTGAAGTGAGTTTCGGGGTTTTGACGGTGTTTGCAGACGCGTCAATTTTTTAGTCTTTTTTTAGTCAGGGCAAGTCTGCAAACACTCCTCTGATAACAAAACATTTAATTTAAAAAGACAAAAATTTTCAGACGCTCCTCCCAGCAAGTGAAAAATGTCACCTTGTTTTTCGTATTTTTCATGACATTGTACGCAATTTTTGGCATTCAATTGTTTGGCAGGATGGATTATCATTGTGTGCAACCAAGTGAGTGGGAAATAAAATGTTAAAAAACAAAAAAGTTCAAAAAAAAAACTGAAAAGAAAAATTTTTTTTTGGAATTTTTGAAAAATTGCTCCAAACAGACTAATTACGTTTTGAAAAAACGTTTTTCTATTTTGAAAAACTGAAAATGCAGAAAAAACGAATAAAAACGACCAAAAACCAACATTTTGAAAAAAGTCCGCAATCACCGTGTCACCCTTTTTTCTGCTTACCGTAATCCTTGGTAAATTTTTAAATTGTTAAAAAATCAGTGTTTTTTAAGTAAAAATGCTGCATTTTCTGATAACATAACGCAAGAAAAACACTTTTGCGAAATTATTTTTTATTGAAAAAAAATTTATATTTGAAAAAAAAATTCCAAAAAAAAAATTTTTTTTTCAAAAAACACCTGAAAATAGTTCTAATTGTTCTAAAAATGCGGTTTTTGACTAGAAATGCAAAAAAAACTACCAAAAACCACCAAAAACCAAAATTTTGAAAAAAGTCCGCAATCACCGTGTCATCTTTTTTTTCTGCTTACCGTAACCCATCGTAAATGCTTAAAGTGTTAAAAATCACTGTTTTATGTAAAAATCCTGCATTTTCTGGTAACATAATGAAAGAAAAACACTTTTGCGGATTGAAAAAAAAATTGAAAAAAAAGTTTACTTGAAAAAAAAATTTTTTTTATTGTTTTTTTCAAATATTTTTTTCAAAATTTCGGAAAAAAATTGCTCTAAACCGATTAATATTGTTTTGAAAACACACTTTTTATATGGTTAAAATTCAAAAATGCAAAAAAAATCGATAAAAACGACCGAAAACCAAAATTTTGAAAAAAGTCCGCAATCACCGTGTCAACTATTTTTTGCTTACCGTAACCCATAGTAAATGTTTAAATTGTAAAAAATCGCTGTTTTAAGTAAAATTTCTGCATTTTCTGATTAGATGACTCAAGAAAAACATTTTTGCGGAGGTTTTTTAATAGAAAAAAAATTCCAAAAAAAAAAATTACAAAAAATTTTTTTTTCAAAAATTTATAAAACAAAGGGATCTGAAAATAGTTTTAAATTGTCTTAAAAATGCAATTTTTGACTGAAAAATGCAGAAAAAATTAGCAAAATTCATAGAGTTGCATCCTAAAAAAATGAAAAAAATGAAACCCCGCCCACTTTTTTGCTCTCGGCCATGTGCTATTTGAAGAGACGCAGACAGAACAGTGAATGTATTGAACACGCAATATTGAAACACAAAAAAACCATAAAACTGTTCATTTCCAGACACCGACCCAAACAACGTGACAATCATGGACCTAGCCATCCCAGACACCATGTGCGCACCAAACGGCATCGGCGGGTACGAATGCCCTGCACCAATGGTGTGCATGCAGTTGAACTTGAACGCAAAAGGCGAAGGCTTCTACGGAATGTTCAACGACTTTGGCGCCTCTGTATTCACCGTCTACCTGGCCGCATCCGAAGAAGGATGGGTGTACGTTCTGTACGATTGTATGGACTCTTTGCCGTCCTACCTGGCGTTTCTATATTTCTGCACTCTCATATTTTTCCTGGCGTGGTTAGTGAAGAACGTGTTTATCGCTGTAATCACGGAGACGTTCGCCGAAATTCGTGTGCAGTTCAGTGAGATGTGGCAGAAAAAGGAGGTCACTTTGGATGAAGGGTTTCGGAAGAGGTTGGAGAAGACTGAGGACGGTTGGCGGTTGATTCGGTTGGATGGCGAAGTGGAGATGGAGGGACCGAAGCAGAAATTACAGGCGGTAAGTGGCTCTGGCAGAGAAAAATGGTGAAGTGCCATGGGATTTGCTAATGGGCATCTAGTAGGCAAATTGCCCCGCTAAAATTTCACCATGGGCGTCCCACACTCTGTCGGCCCTTTTGAAGGCGCCCTTAATCACAAAAATCGTTTAACTCTACATTTTTCGCTAAAAAAAACCATTTTAACTTGAAAAAATCGATATTTGTGCGTTTTCGGTGTTTGCGGACTTACGAGCCTACAGTAATCCAGTCTTCACAAGCTCCGCCATTTTTTGTAAAAAACACTAAATTTTTAAACTAAACACAGCAAAAATTGAGTACTTAAAGCGAGAAAATATCAATAACAGGAAAAAATAGAGGTGGACGGAGTTTAAGGTTACGGTAGGTCCGCAAACACCGAGCCTAACAGTTTTTGGGTAATTTTTTTGGTATTTCATGAGTTTTACACTCATTTTGTTTGAAAATCAAGTTAAATTTGTGATTTTTTGACAAAAAATCTAGAACAAATTGATATTTGTGCATTTTCGGTGTTTGCGGACCTATGAGTCTAAAGTGATCCCAAGCCTACAGGCTCCGCCCCTT
Organism: Caenorhabditis japonica; assembly: GCA_963572235.1. Classification (NCBI taxonomy): domain Eukaryota; kingdom Metazoa; phylum Nematoda; class Chromadorea; order Rhabditida; family Rhabditidae; genus Caenorhabditis; species Caenorhabditis japonica. The sequence continues at coordinate 3,316,278 of OY754345.1, forward strand.
TTTGTTCGAAATACTCTTTTTTTAAATTGAAAATTGCAAAAATTGAGTGGTTCATGCAAGAAAATATCCAAAACAGGAAAAAAAAGAGGTGGGCGGAGTTTGAGATTACTGTAAGTCCGCAAACACCAAACTCTTCATTTTCCGGGGTAATTCGAGCTATTTCAGGGGCTTAAAAAATTTTTTTGCAAAGAAAAATGTGCGTTTTGACAACAAAAAAACTCGAAAACTTGAAAAAATCTATATTTGGGCGTTTTTGGTGTTTGCGGACATACGAGCCTACAGTAATCCCAAGCCTACAGGCTCCGCCCCTTTGTGCTTGAAATATTCTTTTTTTTAAATTAAGAACGACAAAAACTAATTGGTTCACGCGAGAAAATATCAAAAAGTAGCGAAAAATAGAGGTGGGCGTAGTTTAAGGTTACTGTAGGTCCGCAAACATCGAGAGAAACATTTTTGCATTTTTTTTTGTTGGTATTTTATGAGTTTTATGAATCATTTTTTGTTTGAAAATTAGGCTAAATTCGTTTTCTTTTTTTTTTAAACACAAAAGTCGATATTTGGGCGTTTTTGGTGTTTGCGGACTTGTCATGTCTACAGTAATCCTGAGCTCCGCCTCGTTTTGCTTGAATTAATAAGATATCCGATTAAAAACAACAAAAATTAACTTGTTCACCCCAAAAAAATTACAAAACCATGATTTTAAAAAAGTGTCAACGCCTAAGATTACGGTAAGTCCGCAAACACCGAGCTTAACAGTTTTTGGGTGATTTTTTGGTTTTTCATGAGTGTAACACTCTTTTTGTTCAAAAATTAGGTCAAATTCGTGACTTTTCGAAAAAAAAACTCGAAAAATCGATATTTGCGTGGGTTTGGTGTTTGCGGACATACGAGCTTACAGTAATCCCGAGTCTACATGCTGCGCTTCTTTTTGCTCGAAACATTATTATTTTTAATTAAAAACAGAAAAGAATTAGTTTCTAACGCAAAAAATCGTTTAAAAAAATGGGCGCAGTTACGGTAAGTCCGCAAACACCGAGTCCAATAGTTTTTCGGGAGTTTTTTGATTTTTTGGAGCATTTATCGTGGCAATTTGAACATTTAAAAACCAATAACAAATTTCCCAGTTTCAGATGCTGCGAAGTATGTACTTTCAATGTTTCGTCATCATATTCGTGGTGCTCAACGCCATCGGCAACGCCATGTTCGTCTACCGTCACGACGAGACAGACGTGCCACGAAAACACAATTTCTACATATTCGAAGTCGCCTTCACGATACTCTTCAACGTCGAGTGCATCATCAAAATTCTGTGCTACGGATTTCGAAATTTCATCCGTCGCGGCATTTTCAAATTCGAGCTCATTTTGTGCATTGGAAGCTCGTTGAATTGCGTGAAGTTCTTTTACGATCGCAACTATTTCACGTACTTTCAAACGTTTCGACTTTTACGGCTCATTAAGGCGTCGCCGATTCTCGAGGATTTTGTGTGGAAAATTTTTAGCCCGGGGAAAAAGTTGGGTGGTCTCGTGATCTTTACAATTGCTTTTATTTGTTGCTGCTCGGCAATTTCGCTGCAATTGTTCTACTCGGTGCCGAATCTTCATCACTTTCGGACTTTTCCGCAGGTGGGATTTAAGAAAACAAAAAAAATTTGCCGCCAGCAGGGGTCGAACCTGCGACCTTGGGCTTATTAGACCCACGCTCTAACCGACTGAGCTATCACAGGTAAACCGCAAATAGTTTCAACAGATTCTAAAAAGAGTGCGGGCGTTGATTCTAAAAAGTGCACAGAAAGAGTCTCCTAGAATCTGTTGAAACTCTTTCCACATTTTTTGCGCATTCTTTTCAAACTCTTTTGAAAAAATTTGCTTATTCCGTTGGGCTAATTGTATCTTTCATTTGCAACAAATTCGCCGATATATTTTATTAGATTGAAAGATTAAAATATCATTAATGAACAATACGAACACAACAAAGTAATGCAGTGTGTTGGCCCGTAAATTATTTTCAAACGGAAAAAAACACTGTTAAACACGCAGTCGAGTTTTATTATGTGTTCACGAATGACTAGTGCTGACGACGCTCCGATGTTTCGTAGTTTTTTACTGTTATGCAGTATTTGCTACGAGACCGCATGGAAAAACTGCGGAACATTGGAGTGTCGTAACCACCAGTTGTTCGTGAACCCAGGGGAAATAAATTGCCTGCGTACAAAACGGTATTTTTCCGTTTGAAAAACTTACTGCAAACACACCGGTGTTACATACAACGAAAACCATTAACAAAATAGAGGCGCAATTTATAAGCCGCCTGGATCCCGCAACAGATGGTTCCTTGTATTTCGGAACAACACTTTCGATGTGATTTGTTTCGTGTCTAACTCAAACTTTATTCGACTCGAGCCTCTGAAAATAATATTCATTAGACGTTTCCAAAAAAAACACCAACATTTTCAGAAGGTGATTGCATTAGTTTCGAGCCAAACCGAGCTGTCCTGTTTCCTGTCGATCGATCACTAAATATGAAAGATTTTTTTCGGGTACGAAATTTCAAATAAACTCACTGAACATTTGGCGTGAAATTTTCGTACTCCCAGTCGCTGAGCCCATTCCAAATCCAGTGCGAAACACCGCTAAAAACTAATGTTTGTTTGAAGTATTGTGAAAACAAACGAATTGCAACGCGGTGTTTGAGTATTTTTGAATTTAGAACAGAAATTTTAATTTTTTTTTTTAATTTTTTTAAAGGATTAGCATTTGTTAAGACGATAATAATACTGCCCGACGCACTAACGACCGGACATGTTTCCACGAGCGGACTTACAAAATCGATCAAATCGGCAACTCTATGTCTCGACAAAAATAGCTCCTAAACCTCGAAAATTTCTCTACACACCGCTTATAAATTTCAAAAATAACATATACCGGCAAAAATTTGATCAAAAAAAGGCTGAAAATAGCAGAAAAATAACCAAAAATTATTAAAAATGAGAAGAAATGGCAAAAAAAAATTCAATAATTTAGGCTCCGCCCTTTTTGCAAGTAGCGCATGCCTTTTTGCAATTCTTTTGATAATCTTCTCAAATTCTCTGAAGCAGAAAGAATTTCAAAAGAATTTCAACAGATTCTGAAAAGAATTCGTTTGAATTATCAGAATGCCACTCTTTCGATACACTTTTGCGGTTCACAATTCTCCCTAGACTCTTTTGGGACTCTTTCCGCACCAAAACTCTTTTGAGACACTTTTAAAACTATTTGCGGTTTACCTGTGTATGGCGGCCGACGCTTCTCCTTGTTCTTAGGGCGTATATATACTTGCTGTCGTCCTATTATCAGTTCAAATTTTGCAGGCATTCATGTCCATGTTTCAAATCATTACACAGGAAGGTTGGACGGATTTTGTGGTGGAAGTGCTGAGAGCCACTGATGATAATTTGGTGCCATTCGTAGCATTGTACTTTGTAGCCTATCATCTTTTTGTTACTTTGGTGAGTATTTAAAAAAATCGCCTAAAATTCGAAAAAAAAAAATCAATTTTTTTGAATTTCAGATCGTGCTCTCCCTGTTTGTCGCCGTAATCCTGGATAACTTGGAGATGGACGAAGAGTTGAAAAAGGTGAAGCAATTGAAAGCAAGAGAAGCAACGACTTCAATGAGGTCCACACTTCCTTGGCGACTTCGCGTTTTTGAAAAGTTCCCGACGAGGCCTCAGATGGCGGCGATGAAAAAGTGAGAAATGGGGTGCGTGGGCAAAATTATAGTATATACCTTTAATATAACTCATCGTTGGTTCATCTGGCATCATTAGCCTCATTTAGCAGTGAGATGGGCGAAAAATGGGCGATTTATTGAATATATGCCTCTAATATGCCTCTAATATGCCTCATGGATTCCATTTTTCATTTGTACTTTTGTACAAAAGCACAATGGGCAAAAAATAGGTCATTGACGCCTCGAAATGCATTTTTTAAAAGCCTATAGACCAAAAATGGGTCATTTTATGATATGATCCATATATGATCCATATATGATCCATATTTCATTCACATTTTTGTTTAAAAGCATAGTGGGTGGTGAAAAATAGATCATCAGTGTTGTCAAACCCCATTTCTGACACATAATGAACCATAATTGAGTCATTATATAATATGATCCATATATGATCCATATTTCATCCATTGCTCCATTTTTCCCGAACATGGGTCAATTTTTGGATTTTTCAGAGCCGATAGTGACTTCCCGATGCCAAAAGTTCGCGGAAGTTTCACTCATCAATTTGCGGTAGATCATAGCTTGGAGACCACCGATCTATTGGACACAGGTTTCATATTTTTTTTGCATTTTTTTGTAAGAAGAACATTCCAGAATTCGAATACCCAAAACGGCTAATGAAGGCGGCGGCAAAACGTAAAATCTCCAAGCACGGTCTGACATTCCGCCAAGTCGGCTCCACTTCTCTCCGCTGCAGTCTCAACAATTTACTAGAGTCAGTTTATTGGTTGCCATTGCGCTCTACTGCACCCCCATCCTTTGTTTTTGTGTGTTCTCCTACCGTAACCTTGCATGCGTGTCTCATCTGTCCCACATCGCGTCCCACACATTGCAGAATGTCGGACCGCACCCGTCAATCGTTGTCTAATTCGTTGTCGTTCTTGCCTCATTTCACACGTTCGTCCGGCAGTTTGTATCCGAGGAAAGACGCTCTACCGTATGTTTTTTGTATACTGTACATCGTAAAAAAACCGATTCTTGTTGCAAACAAGCGTGAGCGTCGGAACCCGTGAGGTGTCGGTGACACGTAGATATTCACCCTGTAGAGTCATAGAGGTCGGAACCCGTGAGGTGTCGGAACATGTGGATGTGTTTTTGTTGAGAAATGTTAAGAGGTGCGCCGGAACCCGTGAAGTGTCGGTAGACAAAAATGTAGACCACAGATGATTCTAGCTTGCGAGCGAGATGTGTCGGAACTCGTGAAGTGTCGGCACATGTTGTCGGCGCTTAGAAATTGCACACGTGCTCCACCGAGGCTGGCTTCGGAACATTTCGAAACCAAGACGTTTGTTTGGCGGCTACTTGGCTGCTATTTGGCTGCTATTCGGCTGCTAATTGGCGGCTATTTGGCTGCTGTTTGGCGGCTAATTGGCTGCTATTTGGCTGCTATTTGGCTGCTAATTGGCGGCTATTTGGCTGCTGTTTGGCGGCTAATTGGCTGCTATTTGGCTGCTATTTGGCGGCTTTTTGGCAGCTATTTGGCGGCTATTTCGCTGCTATTTGGCGGTTATTTGGCTGCTATTTGGCGGCTATTTAGTGGCTATTTGGCAGCTATTTAGTGGCTGTTTGGCTGCTATTTGGCGGCTATTTGGCTGCTATTTGGCAGCTATTTGACTGCTATTTGACTGCTATTTGGCGGCTATCTGGCTGCTATTTGGCTGCTATTTGGCGGCTATCTGGCTGCTGTTTGGCTGTCAGTTGGCGGCTATTTGGCAGCTAATTGGTTGGCTATTTGGCGGCTATTTGTCTGTCATTTGGCTGCTATTTGGTTGCTATTTGGCTGCTAATTGGCGGCTAATTGGCTGCTATTAGGCTGCGATTTGGCGGCTGTTTGGCGGCTATTTGGCTGCTATTTGGCTGCTATTTGAATGCTGTTTGGCTGCTAGTTGGCTGCCATTTGGCGGCTACTTGGCGGCTATTTTGCTGATATTGTGCAGCTACTAGGCAGCTTTTTGGCTGCTAATCAGCGGCTATTTGGCGGCTGTTTGGCGGCTATTTGGCTGCTATTTTTCTGTCATTTGGCAGATATTTAGCTGCTATTTGGCTGCTGTTTGGCTGAAATTTGACGGCTATTTGACTGCTATTTGGTTGCTATTTAGCTGCTATTTGGCGGCTATTCGGCGGCCAAATAGCAGTCAAATTGGCTGCTATTTGGCTGCTATTCGGCTGCTATTTGGCGGCTATTTGGCGGCTGTTTGGCTGCTATTTGGCTGCTATTTGGCTGTTATTTGGCGGCTATTGGGCGGCTGTTTGGCTCAATGTATCTGACAGAGGTTTAGCCGGAATAAAACTGCCTGGAAAAGTTTTCAAAACTACACTCGGTGTTGAAACGTCTGGTTTTGAAATGTCCCGGAGCCCCGAGGCGACAAGCTAAAAATACAAATAATTTGAAAATAATTTATCCAATTAACTCTTCAAACAATGAAAAAATCCATCGTTGAAAATTTCAGAAAATTGCCGTAAATTCCAGAAAATCATTGAAAATTAAAGAATTTTCTAGAAAATAGGGGAAAATTCTAAAATAAATTTTCTCAAAAGCTTCAAAAACCGATAATTTTTCCAAAAATCCACGAAAATCCAATTAAGAGCGCTGGAAACACCGCGAGTTTTCAGGAAAAGTTTTAAAAAAGTCGATTAAAAAAATCTAAAGAATCGCTAGCTCTTCCCGTGTAAATAGTGATAATGGTCTCCTTTTGTCCAGTGTCTTGTGGTCCGACTGTCCAAGTCTTTCCTCTTTTTTTGTCACCTCAAACTGTCAGTTTACCGTTTAGTTTCACCATTTAGTTTACCTCCCTCTCTCATAAAGCAAACTTTCAGGAAAATTTAGAACCAAAATAATTTTTTTTTGTTGCATTTTTTAAACTTTGAAAATTCCAAATTCCAGAAAATCCCGCTCAATGACCGGCAAATTTTTGCAAGCAGCTGTGAGGAACAAGCAGTTCAATTTGTACAGCGAGAATGGCGATCTTGCGAGACCTTCAGATTCGGCGCCAAAGAAGAATGCAAAGCAGGGAGAGATTGATATTCGGGCTCTTCAGCAGAAACGGCAGTTGGCGGAGATAACGAGGTATGTTTTGAAACCCCGTAATTTGTTTTGATTTGCGCCCCAGCGATAGCGTGAAATGCGTCTCGTTGTCTGCGCATCCTCGCTTTCCCTGGTCGTCCGTTTTGTCTAACTGTCTAAGTTCTCTCGCGCCGCCTTTCGCGCAGAGGGTCGCAGCGTCGCACCTTGTCTCGCGTCATCCCTAAAGCGCGAATACAAAACTTTCCCCCGACAAATCTAGACTTTCCTTATCCAGAAACCGCATCGAAGAGGACATGCGTGAAAACCACCCATTCTTCGACCGCCCACTCTTCCTGGTCGGTCGAGCGTCGCAGCTCCGCGAGTTTTGCAAAAAACTCGTTCACTCCAAGTACGACAGCCAAGAAGACAGTAGCAATGGTGGCGGAAAAACTAAAAAACGATTCAAAGAAATTAGAGCCCTTATCGGAATCATGCCTTACATTGACTGGGCAATGGCGACAGTCACAATTCTGTCATGCATCTCGATGCTCTTTGAGAGCCCATGGCCGACGACTGGCGAGAATTTGGTGATGAACAATTTTTATTTGCAGGTAAGATGTGGTGGAAATGTGTTAAATGTGGGAAAAAGTTCAAAAATTTGAAAAAAAAAAAATTTTTTTTGAAAATTTTGTGAATTTTCGAATTTATTGATGGGCTTTTCTTTGTTTAAAATTTGTCAAAAAATTTAAAATTTTTTTATAAAACTAGAATGTCATCGTTAAAAGCACTAAAGTTGCTAAAAATTCGAAAAAAAATCCAAAAAATCGCTAAAATCCCTGAAAATTCAGAAAAAAAACCAAAAAATCGCTGAAAATCCCCCCAAACCATTTCCTTTTCCAGATAGGCGACTATTTCTTCGTGCTCGCAATGACGTTTGAACTTTGCGTAAAAACCATTGCCAATGGGCTGTTTTTCACGCCAAATGCAGTTGTCCGAGATGTGGGCGGAGTCATGAACTTGTTCATTTATTTTGTGAGTTTTTCCTTTTACGGAGAGCTGTGAATTCGCTCCACCACCAGTGGACGATGATGGCGACGAGAGAGTGCAGAAAATTGAGAGAGCGTGCGTGGCAACGCCGTCCGCTGAGTGGGGAGGCTGCTTGTCTGCGTCTCTTCTGCGAGAGTCGCTGGCCGCGCGCGCACTCTGCTTCTCTGCGTCTCCCCGTCGTGTCAGTTTAAAGCCACGTTGGCGACGAGTGAGTGCAGAAAATTGAGAGAGCGTGCTGACCGGAACGTTATTGGCAACGCGCTCCGCTAGGTGGGGAGACTGCTTGTCTGCGTCTCTCCGGCGAGAGTCGCTGGCCGCGCGCGCACTCTGCTTCTCTGCGTATTCTCTTCGAATCAGTTTAAAGCCACGTTGGCGAAGAGTGAGTGCAGAAAATTGAGAGAGCGTGCTGACCGGAACGTTATTGGCAACGCGCTCCGTTGGGTAAGGAGGCTGCTTGTCTGCGTCTCTTCTGCGAGAGTCGCTGGCCGCGCGCGCACTCTGCTTCTCTGCGTCTCCCCGTCGTGTCAGTTTAAAGCCACGTTGGCGACGAGTGAGTGCAGAAAATTGAGAGAGCGTGCTGAACGGAACGTTATTGACAACGCGCTCCGCTAGGTGGGGAGACTGCTTGTCTGCGTCTCTTCTGCGAGAGTCGCTGGCCGCGCGCGCACTCTGCTTCTCTGCGTCTCCCCGTCGTGTCAGTTTAAAGCCACGTTGGCGACGAGTGAGTGCAGAAAATTGAGAGAGCGTGCTGACCGGAACGTTATTGGCAACGCGCTCCGCTAGGTGGGGAGACTGCTTGTCTGCGTCTCTTCTGCGAGAGTCGCTGGCCGCGCGCGCACTCTGCTTATCTGCGTCTCCTCTTTGTATCAGATTAAAGCCAAGTTGGCGACGAGTGAGTGCAGAAAAGTGAGAGAGTGTGCGTGGCCGATGTTTCGCTCTGATTTCTCTGAATCTCACTCACTCCAAATTCATGCGCATTTGAGTTCTCTGTTCGATTGGAGCGAGTTCGCAGCAGTTTTCAAGCGAGTTGCAGCATGAAAACATGAGCCGGCTATCCCTTTTTTGTCTGCGTCTCTTCAGTGATCGCGTGCTCGCAAAAAATCAGTGGGCGGGGTTTCGTGTTCTCATACTGCAACTTGATTGAAAACACAACACTCATACTCAGTATCCCTCAATTTTTAGACCTCTGTAATCTTCCTGGCCTGGATGCCAAAACACGTGGAAATCAACAGTTTGGCACAGTTTTTGATGATTTGCAGGGCAATGCGGCCACTGAGGTTTAATTTGTAATGACATATTTTTGATCCATTTTTCTGCTTCCAGAATCTACACCCTGGTTCCCCATATCCGCCGCGTCGTGTTCGAATTTTTTCGTGGCTTCAAAGAAATCGTGCTTGTCACCATTTTGATGATCGTCGTCATGTTTATTTTTGCGAGTTTTGGAGTGCAAATTGTTGGCGGGAAATTGGCGGCGTGCAATGATCCAAGTGTGGCTTCACGGGTAAGGGAATAAATTTTTACGCGGCGCTGCGCTGGGCTGCGAGACGAGACGAGACGCAGACAGAAAAGCACAATAACAGCGCACGTAGGAAGGAGGGTGGTAGAGAAAGAGGGCACATAAAAATAATGTGTTTTTGGGTAATGTGTGCACTGCGAGACGCAGAAGGTAATTCACGAGAAAAAACTGTTTGAAATATGTTTAAAAAAACAAACACACAGTTAGAGAAACCAGACTTTTCCACGATATAGCATTGATTGTGAAGAGACGCAGAAGGTGAGGAGGTCAAGAAAGGGGGGGGGGGTAGTCTCTCCGTCTCTTCAATGTTATATCGTAGGAAAATCTCGTTTTTTGATTTACCCCATGCGAGACGCAGACGGAAAAGGAAAAAAAACAATCTCAAAAGTCCGCAAACACCGTGCCGCTCTTTTTTTTTGTTTCAAAAATTATATGATTTTTACAGTATTAAAAGTTGAAACGCATTCAAGATACAACATTTCTCTTACTTATATAATCTGCTTGAAACTGAAAAAAATTTCGTATTTTTTAAAGAAGAATAACCCCATCTAGACACATTTACATTTTGTGTTTTCGAATGAGTTGCATCATGAAAAATACATGAGTCGACTATCCCTTTTTTGCCTGCGTCTCTTCGAGTAGCACTGTGTTTGTGTGGTCGCGCACAAATAAGTGGGCGGGGTTTCATTCTTTTATGATGCAAAACACAATAAAACTGAACTTTTAGTACGAAAGAAGTTAGATTTTTAAAATCACCGTTTTGAAACACAAATTTTGTTTTGAATTGTCCTAATTTTAGAGCAACTGCACCGGCGTATTCTGGCAAAAGCTCTTCGTGACACGTCTCGAAGTCTACGGCAAAGACTCTGACACAATGCACCCGAAAATTATGGTGCCCCGAGTGTGGACAAACCCACGAAACTTTAACTTTGATCATGTTGGCAACGCAATGCTCGCCCTTTTCGAAACTCTTTCTTTCAAAGGATGGAACGTTATTCGTGACATTTTATGGACCCGGCATGGTGCATGGGCAGTAGTTTTCATCCACATCTACGTCTTCATTGGCTGCATGATCGGATTGACACTTTTTGTGGGCGTGGTCATTGCGAATTACACCCAAAACCGAGGAACCGCATTGCTCACGGTAGATCAGAGAAGATGGCACGATCTAAAAGCCCGGTTGAAAATGGCTCAACCCCTACACGTGCCCCCAAAGCCTTCGGAGTCTGCACGACTTCGCACCAAGCTCTACGACCTGACAATGTCCAGATGGTTCAACCAGGCGTTTGCCCTACTTGTGGTCCTCAACAGTTTCACTCTGGTAATTCCATGGAACGTGGAGGAAGAGGAGCAGCGAGCCACATACGTGTTTACTGTGACGGCGTGCTCAGCGGTGATGAATATGCTGTTTGTGGTGGAGATAATACTGAAAATCATCGCCTACACATTTTCGGGGTTTTGGCAGTCGCGTCGGAACCGCGTGGACTTGTTGATCACAATTTTTGGTGTCATTTGGATAGTTTTGCACTTTTTTGTGGCGTTACCGGCGTCAAAAATTGATGTGCAGGTGCAGGTGGAGTTGAAGAAGTTCACGTACACTTTTGGATACTTGGTCGTCATTTTGCGGTTCTTTACTATTGCAAGTAAGTTCAAAAATTTCAAGATAGCCTAGTATTTTAGTGGAAACATTGTGTTTTCAACGAGATGCAGTATGAAAAATGAGTCTGCTATCCCTTTTTTGTCTGCGTCTCTTCAATTAGAACTGTGTTTGCGTGGTCGCGTGGGTGGAGTTTCGCGTTTCGCATTCTCATGTTGCAACTCACGCGGAACGGAGACACAGAGAAGCAGAGTGCGTGCGCGGCTAGCGACTCTCGCCGAAGAGACGCAGACAAGCAGCCTTCCCACTCGGTGGAGCGCGTTGCCAATAACGCTCCGGTCAACACGCCGTGCCAACTCGATTGAAAACACAATAGTGAAGAAACTGGAAAACGAAAGTACCGGAAAATGAATTTCGGAGTGAAACAGGCAAATAATTTTCCATATAATTCCATTTTCCAGTTTCTTGCACATGGCCTCAGGAAATAGTTAAAAGCAACGATTTTAAATTGAAAAAAAAAGTCCATAGCTTAGTTTGACCTCGTGTACTCCTTTTGGAATTTGTTTTAAAAAAATTTTAAAAAATAACAGAAAATTCTTTTTTTTTCTGCTTTTTTTTTTTGCTACTCCATGAATAATCCTAAAATAAATTAGCAGATTTCTGGTTGCCAGGGGTTTGAAAAAAAAAATTCAACGGGGATTTTTAATGGAAAATAATTTCAAAAATTGGAAGAAATTAATGTTTTTAATGGAGCTAATCAGCAGAGGAAAAAAAACCGTTTCTTGTGGTTTTTTTCCCCTATACAGAATTGAGAAAAAAAGACAAAAAACTACAGTAGTCGGAGGTTTTTTGACGTAAACAACTTGTCGTGTCGAGACCTACCGATAAAATAATCGGATGCGCCTTTAAATTTCAACAAAATTGGAGACCCCACGAAAAGGGGGGAAAGTGTTGAAACGCAGGAACGAAAAGGGGGGAAAATGGGCACAGTTTGTCTGCAAAAGTGCCGCACGGTTTTTTCTGCATTTTTGGAGAATGAAAAATAGTGTTTTTTTTTTCCTGCTTTGTTTACTGTGTTTGCGTGGTCGCGTGGGCGGAGTTTCGCGTTTCGCGTTCTCATGTTGCAACTCACGCGGAACGGAGACATAGAGAAGCAAAATTTCGTAGAAAGCTGTATGATAAGGGCGAGAGACGGAGAGAAACAGGCAAACCATTTTCCAGAAAACTCCGTTTTCCAGTTTCTTGCACCCTTTTGCTTTTTTGAATCAATTCTTGCTGGAAATAGTTGAAAGCATCAATTTTAAATTGGAAAAAAACCCATAGCTTAGTTTGGCCTCGTGTACTCCTTTTGGAATTTGTTTTTAAAAAATTTTAAAAAATAACAGAAAATTCATTTTTTTTTTCTGCTTTTTTTTTTGCTATCCCATGAATAATCTTAAAATAAACTAGCAGACTTCTGGTTGCCAGGGTTTAAGAAAATGGGATTTTTGAAGAATAATGATTTCAAAAACTCGACGAAATTCATGTTTTTAGTGAAATTTTGAAATATTTTTTCGAAAATTGCAATTTTCAGGCCGAAACTCCACTCTGAAAATGCTGATGCTCACCGTGGTGATGTCAATGTTCCGCTCATTTTTCATCATCACTGCTTTATTTCTCCTGGTGCTCTTTTACGCCTACACTGGCGTCATTTTGTTCCCAATGGTCAAGTATGGAATGGCGGTGAGCAAGTGAGTTTAACTATTTTCATTGGAGAGCTGTAAATTTGCTCTATTCGCAGTGGACGAGGCGGAGATGAGAGAGTGCAGAAAATTGAGAGAATGCATGCGCAGACATCACTGTGCGATCAGAGCCGATTATAATTTAAAAAAAATTCAGGCACGTAAACTTTCGAACCGCATCCGAAGCTCTTGTGGTCTTGTTTCGGTGTCTGACTGGCGAGGATTGGAACGATATTATGCATGATTGTATGGTAAGTGGCTGTGTTTAAATCCCAGAGTTTAACGACCTCTGGTTAATTTGTTTTTTTTTTTGGATAAAAGCAGTTGAATCAAGTGAGAAAAAAAACCGAAATTCAATTATAGTTTCAATAAACTGATTATACCGTTTTTAAAACGCATCTTGGATGGACAAAATGTAAAATTATATTTGTAGAAATTACGACTTCCATTCGGACGAAAAAAAATCGGACGTTGATTGAAAATGCTTGAGAAAAACCAGTTTAAACGGAGAATGTTGATTGTGCTTCTTTGCGGAATTTTTTTCCGTACAGCTCCATTTTATGCAGCTCTATTCCGCGGTAGCACCTAAATTATTGATATATATTTAAACTGTTTTTCTCAAAAATTTGACCCCTGAAGATGGGGACAACCCACTCGAACATTAGGTTAACATATTTAAAAGAAATATAATATCCGTTTCGAAAATGTCAGTTAAATAAAAAAAAACTTTCTAGAATTGATGAGAATAAACAAAAAATAGGGCTTTGAAAAGTGGGCGGAGCCGAGCAAACGCGCTCCACTGGATTTTTCCCGCGAAATTCAAATTTTCGGGAAAAAAAATCTTAAATTCTTAATTTTTTCTCAAATGTGCTCCGACTGAATTATAGCTGAGGTCTTTAGAAATTTTTTAAGCCTAAGAACGTTAAATTTGGTTCAACCACCATGTCGGAATAATCGTTTTTAGCGTTGCGGAGCTAAAAAAGTGAATTTTTTGGTGTTTTTGCAGGATAAATCTTTACGAAAATCATAGTTTGGGCAATTTTATGGTATCAAAAAATACAATACATATTTTTTACAAAGAAAAACAGGTTTTACTCAAAGAAAATCAGCAAATTAGGCTCCGCCCACATTTCCGATCAGGGGTAAAATAAAAAAAATAAAATTTTTTTTCTCTCGAAAAAAATAACAAAAAAAAACAAAAAAAAATCCAAAAATATACGTATTTCTGCCAGTTAAAAATAAATTTTCAAAGTTTTCAAAAAATTTTTTGTCTCATCCAAAAAAAAACCCGAAAAAACAAAACAAATCGAAAACACTTTTTTTTTTGATCCCACCCTGTTTCCGATCCTGGACACAGTGCCCTCCTTAATATGAAAAATCGAAAATTTCGCCGAAATGAAAAACTTTTTAAAACTAACTTTCCGTTTCAAAATTGTCAATAACTGTTTATTTACAGCAGAAAGTGAAATTGGAGAATTCCAGCTATGATAGAAATTTTAAAAAATTAGGGGTTGGCCTATTTTCAACCCATTTTTCATCCATCGTTTCATTATTAAGACACTATCAAAAGAATCGGGCCTAAATGAAAATGTAAGCGGTTTTGAACATGCCAATAAACAAAATGAAAATCCTACATGAAAATGCATGTGACCATTTCGCATCAATACCAATTATCAAAAACATGAACCTAAAAAAGAATAAGGGTTTTAAGGTGTCAAGGAACGAATCATGAACCATACACATAGGTGAAATGCGGTGGATGCATATAGTGTCCGTATTTGAATCATATCGTGCATTTATGTAAATTAGGCTCTAGATATTTGATAAATCCGCGTCGTTTGATCAACGTTTACACATTTTACTAATTCAGCCACAAAAATCACGAAATTTGGAAGAGATGAAGTACAAAAATCAGTGCCGTTACAAGACAAAAAACTTGTTTTAAAAAAAGTGAAAAAAAAGCAGGGGCAAAGTTGCCAAATGTCGCAGGCTTGTGTATATACATTCAATTTATTTATTTTAATGCAAAAACTAAATAAAAAGTTATTATATACCGTCCAATTGACCAAAAGGACGACATGATTAAAATACGGACGTTATATGCATCCACCGCATTTCACCTGTGCATGCAAGTTCCTTTAAAACACCATAAATTGAATTCATTTACAGCGAAGTGCCCCATTCTGCTACTGGATCGAAGGAATGAATTACTGGGAGACGGACTGCGGCAACTTCTACGGAGCAATCATCTATTTTTGCTCCTTCTATCTCATAATCACCTATATTGTTCGGAACCTTTTAGTGGGTAAGTTGACCTCAAAACATTGCAATATAGACATTTTTCTCAATATTTTTCAGCTATCATCATGGAAAACTTCTCCCTGTTCTACTCATCCGAAGAAGATGCCCTGCTGAGTTACGCCGACATTAGAAACTTTCAATTTGTGTGGAACATGGTGGATCAGGAGCAAAAACGGACGATTCCGGTGCAAAGGGTGAAATTCTTGCTGAGACTGCTCAAAGGAAGACTGGAAGTTGATCCGGAGAAGGACCGCATACTTTTCAAACACATGTGCTATGAAATGGAGCGGTTGCATAATGGCGAGGAAGTGTCGTTTCATGATGTTCTTTAGTAAGTTTGTACACACAGATAGACAGATATTGTGTTTTCAAACGAGTTGCATCATGAAAACATGAACCTCCTATCCCTTTTTTGTCTGCGTCTCTTCAAAGGGGGTGCCAACTTTCTGGGGAAAGTTGTTCAAAATATATTCTTGGGTGGGGGATTTACGAATATCAAATTGAAATCGCACAAAAAAATTTCTCTGATTTTTTATGATTTTTACAAAAAAAAATAGAAGAACACGAGGAGTACACGAAAAATCGTGGCCTAGGAAACCCGCGGCCGCGGCTTCTAGAAAATTCCATTTTCACGAGAAATATTTATTTTTCTCGTAATTTTCCTAGTTTTTATCATCGATTTTCAATAAAACATGCTCTAATCGCTTATTGAAATTTTAGATACTCGCGAAAACACATTTTAGTCATGAATATTGTAAAATCGATAATCGGCTGTCGTTCGGTTCAACGTTTTCAATAATTTCTGGTGAACATTTTTTGTTCAAATATAACCGTTACTAATAAAATAGTGAATTTAATGCGGAATTGAGCAGGAAAACGGTCAAAAATTAAAGTATGAGAAATTTTGTTCCGAATTTGTTTTATTGTTAATTTTTTTATTAAAACGCGTTATTTTGGTACTTGAAAACACGGAATGATGTTTGTACATTATTTCCCAAAAATTAATGCAAAAAAGGATAAAAAACGGGAGAAAAATGTTGAAAAAGAAAATGACGTTTGAATTCCGCGCCAAATCGTGTACTCCTCGTGGTCTACTATTTTTTTTTTTGTAAAATTCGCCAAAAATCAGACAAATTTTTTCGTGCGATTTCGAAGTGATATTCGTAAATCCCCCACCCAAGAGTATATTTTAAGCAACTTTCCCCAGAAAGTTGGCACCCCCTTTAAATCGCATTGTGATTGCGTGGTCGCGCACAAATAAGTGGGCGGGGTTCCGTTTTTTTCATGACGCAAGTCGATTCAAAGCACAGCAGAGAATCTTTTCAGCATGCTCTCCTACCGCTCCGTGGACATTCGTAAATCTCTGCAACTCGAAGAGCTGCTCCAGCGCGAAGAACTCGAGTTCATAATCGAAGAAGAGGTGGCCAAACAAACAATTCGTACATGGCTAGAAGGATGTCTTCGTAAGATGCGAAATCCGAGTCAAACAGATTCGGAAGGCGTGCTGCCAGTTCTTCAACACTCGTCCGGACATTCGTCCATTTCGCACGATGATCCGATGATGCAACGATTACGGTTCGAAGCGGTTCGGGGAGAAAGTGTGGAGAGTGAAGAGTCGAATAGTAGTGAAGAGGAGACTCCGCCGCCCGTGAGAAGGAAATCGGCGGTTAAAAATCGGAGAGGGAGTATTCCGGATGTTCTTTCGGTGAGTTTGAATGGTCTGGTAGCGATAAAATGGGGAACAACTGAATATGCCTCTGATATGCCTCTAATATGGATCATTTTTAAAATGATCGTAATACGGCCCATCTTCCTTCCACCCTTTCAAACAATGGCCAATTTATGCATATGCCCTCAAAATACATCCCCGAGGACTCATTTTACACACACCTACTCATTTTAGCCACATAATAGACTTATCCCATTTTTCAGCGCACCGGTCTGTTCCAAGAGGCCGCCCGAAAATTCATGGTGGGCAGTTCGAGCGAGAAGAAACAAGTGAAGGTGAGCTGCTCTTAAAGTGTGGATCCTGCGTTTTTTTTTTGTTGGTTTTCGGTTTTTTGTGTCTCTCGTAAAAACATGCAAGTTATCCCCGCCGCCTTGTCTCGCTTCTTTTCATTGTCCCGCCCTTTTTTATTTGCAGTCGTCGCAAAGATCGCCTGAAACCGTCCAATTGCTTTCGAAACGAGCCGGCACGGAAATCCGAAAGGGTTCCGGCCAGCCGAAGAATTTTCATGTGAGTACCGCTTGTTTTGGTGGACAAAAAATTGATGGGTTTCGCTGTAATTTGTGGCTCGTTTTCAGCTACAACTCAACGTGTACGACCTGCCGGATGTGGAGGAGCGTGGCGAGGATTCGCCGTTTTCGCCGAAAATGCTGTCCGACGATTTTATGGGCTATCATTCGCCTTTGGTACGTTTTTTTTTGTCTGCGTCTTCAAGGGGCTGAGATGGGGTGGGTGGCCTAGAAATTGCGCGTGGCCGCTGAAGCCGAAGCCGAAGCATAGCCGTATTTTTTTTTCAGGTAATAACCCCATCTTTACCGGTGCCATCCACTCAGGCGAGTCCACGACCGATTATGCCGTGCGACACGATGAAAGACATTGAACTGTGGTGGAATAGTCTTATCGATTGATTATTGAGTTATTTTTTGTTGATCCTCGTTTCTTTTTTTTTAATCACGGGTTATATTCATTACGCTTTCAAGAGAATTGTGCTTTCAATAAATTTCATTTTTTAAAGCATTTTCAGGGTAGTTATAGCCTGAAAAATTGCCACTTTTGCGCAGCGAAGTGTCGAGTCGAAGCGCAGACCGAAAAGACGAGAAAACAGCGCGCAAAGAGGGAGGGTGCTAGAGAAAGAGGGTGCGGAAAAATGCATACGTACTACGAGACGCAGACAGACAAAGAAACCAAAGGGAAACAGCGCGCGAAATTGAGAGAGTGGTAAGAGAAAATGGGATTTTCTTCAAATTTTTTTAGATGAAGCATCTCTGAGCGAAAAATTCTAATTTTTCAATAACCTTCTTGAAACCACAAATTTTCTGTCAGATTAAGCGCGTTTCTTGGTGAAAGGAGAAGAGACGCAGACAGAAAAGACGTAAAAGAGCGTGTGAAATTTTATTGATAAGGTAGGCGGTTAATAATCACTGAGCAAGTTAAACGTGAGCAAATGCTGAGTGCAAAACAGTATTTTTTGAAAAGAAAAACATGAACGTTTTTCCACTCGCATTGCAGTGCAGCGACGAGACGAGACGCAGACTGAAAAAAGTAAAAACAGCGCACGAAAAAAGGAGGTTGGTAGAGTAAGAGGGGACGGAACATTATGTGCGTGATGTACTACGAGACGCAGAAAGAAAAGACGGTAAAAATAG
The DNA here is from genome assembly GCA_963572235.1 of Caenorhabditis japonica. Taxonomy (NCBI): domain Eukaryota; kingdom Metazoa; phylum Nematoda; class Chromadorea; order Rhabditida; family Rhabditidae; genus Caenorhabditis; species Caenorhabditis japonica. Next base: position 3,334,606 of record OY754345.1, read on the forward strand.
TGTGCGTGGGCGAAAGAGAGAGAGAAAAGGTTTCAATATGTATATTTTTATGTTACGCTGAAAAGCTCGAAGAAAAATATTAATACCTATGTACATTAACCACAAGTCCTTAAGCTCCGCCCACATTTGCTTGAATCACTAACAATGAGAATTGGTTTATTGCTACGTACAGGAAGTACTAACCGTGCCGCAGAATTGAATTGCAAATTGTCCCCGGTTTTGAGTACCCCGGCTTTGTGTTAACCGGTTCAATTTCTCAGTCCTAATAATTGACAACGCATTCAAGTTCAATCATTTGTCTTACTTGAATGATCTGCTTGAAACTGTGAATTTTTGCGATTTGGAAGATAAAAGAAACAAAAGGAAAGGAAGAAATGTCCCGTCTAGACGAAGGCAGAAAGTTTTAAAAACGTTAAAAGCGTAGTTAGAGTGTGACAGAAAAAATAGCTAGCCACCATTTTTTTTACATTCTTAGAAGCTTTTATTGCAGAATTTCACAGAAACAGATATTAACTTCGTTTGCCTGGCAAAGGGGTTTGTCGATCTTTGTCAGGACCTTTTTGAGCTTTGCCTGGGGGGTCAAAAGGTATTTCTCGCAATTTTCGTAATTCTAGCAACCAGCGACCGTCCTAAAAAGAAGAAAAGAAAGAAATCCAATGTATTATGTATTCAATAGAGTTTTTGTCTGCGTCTCTTTAAATAGCACTGTGATTGGATGACAACAAGCAAAAAAGTGGGCGGGGTTTCACCTATTCATGGCGCAGCTTGTTCGAAAAGACAAAAGAAAAAAACCATTCCCCAATCCAAATTCTTGAATATTAAATGCCCTACTTGCAACGGAAATGTTTAATTAACCTACAATGAATTTCTCTTGTAAAAGTGTACTACGATATAGACTTGCACGGAATAGAACCGCCTAAAATTTAGCTGTACTGACACAGAACCGCTCGACCAACTCGAAGAATTATTGTATTGTACATTTTGAGTCCCTGAGTTTTATTTCGTGCAGTGGTTTTTTTTTTCAGTACAGTTCTATTATGGATTCGTAACGTAGCGAGACTGACAGCGTCAGCAAATGTTGGGTGACGCCACGATTCAGCTGCAGCGTAAGGGCAAACAATTTTTGCAAATGCGCCAGCAAAAATTTCAATCTACTTGCGACATGAGAACGCGAGACTCCGCCCACTTATTTGTGCGCTACCTGTCTGCGTCTCTTCAAATATCACTGTGTTCGCGTGGTCGCGCACAAATAAGTGGGCGGAGTCTCGCGTTCTCATGTCGCAAGTCGATTGAAAACACAATATAGGCTGGTCAAAACTGCAATTTTAAATCAATGTAACCTTGTTATTTGGCGGCGGAGGCAGAATGGGGCCTTGCAAAGGTTTTTTTTTCCAAATAACTTTGGTTCTTAGTTAAAAATTGTTGTTTCGCCCAGCCTATTTCTATAACATAAATCTTTGCAGGATGTTTTGTATTCCGTATGTATAAACTTTAATAAAGAAAAGATGAATTGATATTGTCGGCCCGCCAAAATGGTCAAACGCTCTCCGCTAAACTGAACCCTATGGCCCATAGCCTATGGGATTTTCATTTTGGTTTCCAAATTATTTCATTTCCACGGTGTCCAGGATTCGAAAGGTGGGCGGAGCCTAATTTGCTAACGCGTCAGCAAACTTCCATGGCGCACTTTCGGTGCTTGCGCATTTTTCGACTCTCGCATTTTATTTTATTGATTTTATTGTTTTTCTTTGTAAAATGTATGTATTTTATCTTTTAATACCATATAATTGCCCAAACTTCGCTTTTCGTAAAGATTTATCCTGCAAAAACACCAAAAAACTCAAAACGAGTATTTCGAAATGGTGGCTGAACCAAATTCGACGTTCTTAGGCTTAACAAATTTCTAAAGACCTTAGCTATAGTTCCGTTGGAGCACATGTGGGAAAAAAAATTAGGAATTTATGCTTTTTTCCCGAAAAACATAAAAAATGCCTCAAAATTTGAATTTCGCGCGAAAAAATCGAGTGGGGAGCGTTTGCTTGGCTCCGCCCACATTTCAAATCCTGGACACCGTGATTTCACGTATAAATTCAACGTGAAATGAAATAATTTGGAGACCAAAATTAAAATCGCATAGCGTTGAGTTCAGCGGAGCGCGTTTGACTATTTTGGGGTGCTGACAATAAAAACATTTAAAAAACAATCACAGTGATATTCAAAGAGATACAGACAAAAAAAAGAATGCATACCCGTGTTTTCTTGATGCGGCTTGATTGAATACACAATAGAACGAAAATTAATCAAGAACTAGTTTTTTTCTTTCTTTTTTTTTCCTGAGTCCGGCCCATTTTCCTTTTTCATGGATCGGGCTGCTGAGGCCGTATGCAAAAACCTAGAAAACGTCAGAAAACCGTTATCTTGCATATGGTCTCTGTGTAAAGAATCAAGGTTGTAAAAACAGTTTACACAAGCTCTGCTTACTATTTTCTTTTCTTAGCCCTTTCAAAATGTGACAATTTGATTTATTTAAAGAAAACCCTTGTTTTAAAGTTGCGCATACTCTAAACTCGTGTAGATAAGTCTGCCAATGGATAGGTCCGTCTCTAGTTAGACGCACTCTCTCTTTTCTTTGGCCGCCCATTTCTCCAAGAAAGACACACTCTATCGTTTCTATGACCACGCTTGTTTTCCAATAACAGTGTGTGGTGGACCGCTGAGAGAGAAGTGGCAGACATGAAAACACAACAGGGCAGAGAAACCTTCGCAGAAATGAAATCGGGCCTATCTACACGAGTTTAGGGTAATTGTATCAAAAATTTAAATTACAGTTTTACACATCAAATTTAGTTATATCTAGGACTGAAATGGGAAGGCTCGGAGTGCTCTGGCCGGTGAAAAATGGGGATCGAGCAAGGAGACTATGCTCCGAACGTTCAAGGCGATCATTAGGCTTCTTGCGACGTACGCTGGACCAGCGTGGCACCAGCTCATGTCGGAGACTCAGAAGACGAAGCTCGAGAGACAGTATGTCGGGGGGCTCAAAGCCTGCTGTGGCCTCAGCAAGGACACCGCTGAGCGAGGAGCTGAAACTGTGGAGCGAGCAACTTGCAATCGCGGCCCTGAGGACACCCGGCCACCCCACGAAAAACCTAAACCGCAGGAAACCAAAGAAGAGATCGTGTGGAAACAGGCCACGCACACCGCCACTTGGCTGCTTGGAAGTAAGTCAGAGAAGATGAATGGAGAAGAATGCGAGGCGACACGAAAGCTGAACAGAAGAAGAAGAACCACACGAGTTTTGTGAAGAGCTACCTCAGCAACCACTGCACCCACCCAATACTTGGCGAACAACCACCACCATTGAGCGAGGAAGAGTCCATATTGCCAAGGAATACCAGGATGGAACTGGCACGGTTGCGGGCGGAGAGATCTCTTCTACTCGAAAAATACAAGGCAAAAGTGGAAAATCGCCCAGTGGAGAGTTGCATCAAGTGCAGTGACGATGAGGGGGATCTGAAGAATTTCCTGAAATGCTACTCATGTCGAAACTATGGAAGGACCCCGTGGCCGCAGCCACAGCCCTTGGCTTGGCTGTTACGCCATTCGATCTGGGAGGAGACGCCCATCCGTGACCGAAGATTGATATGGAAGAGAAGTGTTGCACAACAGCAACAACAACAACACGCTCTCAATTTGCAAAAAATGTATTCAGTTTCAAACAAGACATTTAAAGTACGAGAATCTTTGTAAAAAATAATCCCATTATAATATGTAGACTCAAAGTTTTTCAACAAAAAAACGTTTCGAAAATTGGCCCACGAAAAAACCCACTTTTAAACTTATTTCTTACTGCTTCGTGTCCAGAAGAGCAGGCAAAAACGTGACAGCTTCGCGTTAGTCTCGCCGGGACAGCGTGTCGATTCACTTTTTTTTTCAAACTTACTGAAATTCTTAATTTCGAGCATAAATCGACACACTGCCGCGGGTTTGTTTTCCTGGAATGCGTGATATTGGGTGAGAGATTTACGAATATCACATTGAAATCGCACAAAAACTCAATTTTTCTGATTTTTGCAAAATTTTAAAACAAAAATAGAAGTCCACGGGAAGTACACGAAGTCGCGGCCTAGAGAACCGGCGGCTTTTTATTCCGAAAGTTTCATTTTTTGAAATGGACAAAACCTATATTTCCGCTTCGGTTACCTGGCGTAGTTTTTTCAAAAAAGAAATAGTGAAAAATGAAGAAAAAAACCGATTATTTCAAAAGAAAATACAATTTTCTATATAGAAAACGTGTACTCCCCGTGGTTTTCTATCTATTTTTCAGTTTTACAATTTTGCAAAAATCAGAAATTGGATTTTTTTGGCGATTTTATTGTGATATTTGTAAATCCCACACACAATATAATGGATTCGTGGCGGAATGACAATTTTTTTCACGTTTTTATTCGAAAAAATCAAGAAATAACTGAAGAAATTAAGAGATTTTTCGTCTCCCAGTTTCACGTGAAATGTCACTCCGCCACGAATCCATTATACTACATTTTAAAGCAAATTTCCCCGAAAAAACGTCATTCTAAACCTGAATTTTCAGCTGTCAGAAGACTTTAATTTTGGTGTTAAAAATCTGTATTCGAACTTGGAATACTCGAAAAATTGAAAAAAACATACAAATGAGGTTATTCACGAAATAGCAGAAATTCAGCGAAAATTTGGGAAATAATGGCGAAAATACTCCATGTACGGAAAATTTCAGACCAAAATATCGATATTTCTGAAAACTTGCAGAATCGATATTTTGGTCTGAAATTTTCTGGAAATGTCCCGGAGTATTTTTGTCATTATTTCCCGAAATTTCAGATCAATCGGAACATTTTTTCTTATTTTCGCTGAATTTTTGGTTTTTTTTGTTGCTATTTCGTGAATAACCCTATAATACCTCAGCGATATGGAGCAGATTCAGGTAAAAAAAATACATTTTTCCCGAAAAACAATTTAAACATTCAGTGGAGCGCATTTGCTTTGGCTCCGCCCACATGAACACCATGTTCAAAGAAAAGCCAAAAAAAAGGAACACTTGAAAAATTATGGCTATAATTCCAGGTAGACAAAGCCGCCATAAAATTTATCCTCAATGGCTCCACAATCATGTGCCCCGGGCTAACATCTCCAGGCGCCAAATTGACATCATTGGTGCCAAAAGATACTGTAGTCGCAGTAACGGCAGAGGGAAAACAAAACGCCCTGGCGATTGGATTGATGTCGATGAGCTCTGGGGAGATTCAAAGTGTCAATAAGGGAAACGGTATTGAAAATCTTCATTATTTGAACGACGGACTCTGGCATCTTGCGGAGAAGTCTTTGAATTGAGGTCTTCTGTTAAATGTTAATTTATCGATTGCCCTTTGCGATTCTCATAAAATTTCCGCAGTTTCCGGTCCAGTTTTTCGATTCGCCGCTCCTCGCGCCTTATCCGCCACTCGATTTCCTCGATTTTCGCCTCTTCGGCTTTGCGGACTTCTCTGGAAGTGAAATTGGGAATTTTCTGCCCGAAAACCAAATCGTGGCGAGACTCACAAATTGGCATCGCGCGTCTGCTGCAACGCGTGAAATTGACACGTCAAACTCGACAATTTGAACGCCTTCTCGGCAAAATCGTCGACCAGAACTTGAAAAGAGCTTTCCAGAGAGCAGTGGTACTGTAGAAAAATTAAAATGGGAGGGAAAGGGAGGGGGCGGGCGGGGTTTTGAATTTTGAAATCAAACCTTCTCGGTAATCTCATTGCAAACCGCCAGACAGCCGAGCGCCTCGCTGATCTTTTCGTTTTGCTGGTTGATATTTCTGGAAGCGGAATTTAAAACTATCAAAAAATTAGAAAAATAGGGACTTACAACTCCATAGCCGCCAAAATGCCGCGCTTTTCGAAATAATTGGTTCGCTGGGCATGAAGATCGCCTTGGATTTTGGCGAAACTGAAGAAAAATATTGATCTATTATCCTTTTCATAATATTGACACTCGGTGTTTGCGGATTTCATGATCTACCCATTTTGTGTTTTTTTTTCAAAATTTAGTAGAAATCCCCGCAATTCTACGAAAAATTTTGAAAAGAATTCAAAATGGCCGATTTCTGCAAACACCGCGTGACAATATTATCAAAACGATAATAGATTTGAATAAAGAAAATTTTTTCAAAATTAGAAAAATTAATTTTTTTACTGTTTCAAAAAAAATACAACTATTCTAAAATCCAATTTCTTGGATTGTTTGAAGTTTCGTTTTGCTTTCGTTTTCGCATCAGCTAACAATAAGTATTACGTATTTACCACGGAGTGACACTCAAAAATTGGGACTTTTCTGGAAGCCTTTTTCCGAAAAAATGTTGAAAATATCTAAAAACCCCGCAAAAAATTTAGCGAAAATTCGGAGAATGACATGAAACTTTGGAAAAGCATGGCAAAAACAATCCGGGACATTTCCAGAAAATTTCAGACCCAGATATTGATTTTGAAATTATAGATTTTTTCTGAAAATTTTAAAAATCGATATTTTGGTCTGAAATGTTCTGAAAATGTCCGTGAGTATTTTTGCCACTATTTCCCAAAGTTTCAGGCAATTTCCGAGTTTTTTGTTTCTTTTAGCTATTTTTTTGCTATTTCGTGAATAACCCCATTAAAAACTCACCCTGATTTTTTTCAACTAATTTTCTTAAACATACGCAGAAGTGCTTGCCTAGTTAGGTAAAACTCAATAGAATTTATTATCCTTTTCATATCATTGCAACTTGGTGTTTGCGGATTTCTCGCAAGCTCCGCCCATTTTTGCGTTATTTCCAAATTTAGTAGAAATCCCCGAAATTCTACGAAAAACTTTGAAAAGAATTCAAATTGGACGAGGTCTGTAAAAACCACGTGGCAATGTTATTAAAACGATAATAAATTCCAAAATGCGGAAAACATTTTTTTTTTTAATTATAAAAAAATTTTTTTACTGTTTCAAAACATTTTCTTCAAAAAATGTAAAATTATTTGCAATTAATTTAGTGATATCAAAGAAAAGTTCTCGTGACCTACAATTGGAATTGACGCGATCGTGATTACGTAAATATTGTCGGTCCGCCAAAATGGTCAAACGCGCTCCGCTGAAATCAATACTACGTGGATTTTATTTTGGTTTCCAAATATTTTCATTTCACGTAGTATTGAGTTCAGCGGAGCGCGTTTGACCGACGTGGCGGGCCGATAATAGCATATTATGTTTTCAATTGAGTTGCGACATCAAAACGTGAAACTCCGCCCATTTTTTTCACGCGAAAATTTAAAATGCAGTAAAACTGCATTTTCGCGTTAAAAAAAAAGTGGGCGGAGTCTCACGTTTTAATGTCGCAACCCAATTGAAAACACATTAGCAGCAGTAGCAGTAGCAATAGCAGTTTTAAAAGGTGTAAGTATTTATTCAATAAATTAAAAATTTCTTACGCATTGAACGCTTTCGTCAAATACTCCACATCGTTCTCCACCTTTGGCTTCTCATTGATATAATTTGAAAAATACTGATTGTCAATACACAATGACGGTGTAATTGTGGGTACAATTGGCGGAAGCGTAACTGCGGATGGACCAGCTTTCTCTTCTTCTGCCACTATTTTTGGCGGTTTCCCAACTGTTTGCCGACTTTTCGCATTAATCGGCGGCAATTTCACGTACGAAATTCGTCTCGTCGATTTTTGCCATCGCAGTTTTGACGTGGATGATGTGGGTTTTTCTAAAGAACAAAAAATAATTTTAAAACATATTAACTCGGTATAAAGCGCTGCAAATTCGCTCCAATCGCACAGTAAACTGTGCATGCATTTCGAGTGTGATTTAGAGAAATCAGAGCGTAACATCGGCCACGCTCTCTTAATTTTCTACACTCTCTTGTTACCAACGTGCTCCAGTGTGAATGGAGCGAATTTACAGCGCTCCGCACTGAGAATATCTGAAACGGATTTACCTGCAATAGGTGGGAGCATGTTTTGGCAGGGCAAGTAAAATAATAGCTGAAGGAGGGGGAGGGTGCGGTGCCCGATTTCGAAAAATCACTGACGCGGAAAAGAAAATTTTAGCTAAATCTGTCCAGGGTGTTGAACTGGAAAAGGATATTTTTCAAAACAACAAAAAAGCAAATAGGGTGTTTTAATTTTTCAAAAAATCCGTTTTGACCTTGTTGTTAGAGGAAAATTCCAAAAATTCGTTAAATTAAATATAAATAATCTGAAAATCAAAAAAAAAAATAGGAGAAAATCAATAAATGTTTAATGTATCGCTCAAATTATATTAGAACGTTTTCAAAGTTTTGCCGAAAATTATGCAAAATGTTGATTTTGGGGCTCTTTCGGAATAGAAATTCGACAAAATAGAAATGTAATAAATCAGAAACATAACAAAATGAAAACGCGTGAAAACAGAAACGTAGCAGAGCAGAAATGTGTCGAATTGGAAGTAAAATGGCAATGGAGCGCGTTTGCGATATTTATTTTTTAAAACGACGTTTTCGATATTTTTCACGTTTTTCTCGATATGTTCCACGTATTTTTTGATTTTTTTCACGTTTTTTTCGATTCTTTTCGATTTCGAACCGTGGAAAATTTTTTTAATCGACAAAAAACGTGAAAAAATGTAAAAATACGTGAAAAAAATTCCAAAAATACGTGAAAAGTATCGAAAAAGTCGTTTTAAAAATAAATCTCGCAAACGCGCTCCATTGCCATTTTACTTCCAATTCGACACATTTCTGCTCTGCTACGTTTCTGTTTTCACGCATTTTCATTTTGTTACGTTTCTCATTTATTACATTTCTGTTCCGTGGATATCTATTTTTACGCAATTTCCAAAACATGACATTTCAATTTTGTCGAATTTCTATTCCGAAACAGCCCCTTGATTTTAAGGTACTTCTCCAAGAAAGAAATTAACCAAAACTATGAAAATTTCGGTAATGGCGCGGCCAGAAATGAAAAAAAGGTGGCCATAAATGCAGAAATTTCCCCTTTTTTCTAAATTCAACTGTGCGATTTAGAAAAAAAAGGGGGAAATTTCTGCATTTATGGCCACCTTTTTTCATTTCTGGCCGCGCTATAAAATTCATTTAAAAAAATTGGTCAATTTTTGAAAAAATTCGCTATAATTCTGAAAAGTAGGCAAAAACCTAAAATAGATTTGAAATTGTGAGAAATGCCGTCAAAAATAGTGCAAAATTTCAAACTTTATCTTTTAACGAAAAAAAAAAGAACAATTTACTCCATACCGTCAAATGGATCACATGATTCAAATACAGACACTATATGCATCCACCGCATTTCATCTGTAAAGTTGATTAAATGGTTTGCGCTTCGAGATATTGGCTAGGTCGAGAAGTTAGGGGTATAAAACAGTTCAGAAACGGAAAAAAAATAAGAGCAAAAAATAAAAACATTTATTATCTCTCCCATTCCGTTCAATATAAGAGCTCATTCTGGCTTCCCAACAGGCGTTCCCGCCATTGCTCCGCCGGCCGCCCCCGCAGCCGCCATCTTCTTTTTCTTCTTGAGCTCGCTAATTTTCGGCCGAGTGCCTGGCTGGAAGCCGTGCTTCGTCACAGTCTGCTTCTTTTTGTGCTCTTTTCTGAAAAACAGCAAAATTGACTGTGCAATTGGAGCGAGTTTGCAGCGCTTTATCCCGAGTATAAGCACAAAAAATACCTGCTATAAACCGTGCACTGTGTGGGCGCAGTAAACTTGACGCGCTTCTGTTTAGGCGCCTGTTCTCGGGTCGAATTTTTCGTCAATTTGAGGGTACCAAATGCAAACGCTTTCATTGAACAACTATTGTAAACCGTGTTGGCGAGAATCTAGAAAATTTTGTGTTTTTAGGGGCGAAAAATTAATATTGTCGGCCCGCCAAAATGGTCAAACGCGCTCCGCTAAACTCAACGCTATGCTATTCGATTTTCATTTGGTTTTTATCCAAATTATTTAATTTCACGTTGAATTTACACGTGAAATGACATAATTTGGATAAAAACCAAATGAAAATCGCATAACATAGCGTTGAGTTCAGCGGAGCGCGTTTGACCATTTTGGCGGGCCGACAATAAAAAATAAAAAAAGAAACAAACCCTTCGATAGTCGAGAAAAAACTCCTCGTCCCGGGCGCGCAGCTCTTGGATATCGTCGCAAAACGGGGTGAAATTATCGCTGAAAAAGGAAAAAAAAACATAAAGGAAACGTTGAAGAAAGCGCGATAAATCTATTATAAGCTGCTTCCCTATTTTCTGTCCAATTTGAAATTTGATCCGTAATAGATCTATCGCACTTGGTTCAAAAACAACGGCCGCTAATCGGCCGCTAATCGGCAGCTATTCGGCAGCTAGTTGGCAGCTACACGGCAGCTAGTCGGCAGCTGGCCGGCAGCAAGTTGGCAACTAATTAGCAGCTACTCGGCAGCTACTTGGCAGCTACTCGGCATCTGTTCAGCAGATACCCGGCAGCTACACCGCAGCTAGTTGGCAGCTAGTCGGCAGCTACCCGGCAACTACTGGGTAGCTAGTTAGCAGCTATTTGGCAGCTATTTGGCAATGAATTAGCAGCTACTCGGCAGCTATACGGCAACTAGTTGGCAGCTATACGGCAACTAGTTGGCAGCTACTCGGCAGCTATTCGGCGGCTAGTCGGCAGGTACTGGGCAGCTAGTGGGCAGCTACCAGGCAGATACTCGGCAGCTACCAGACAGCCAGTCGGCAGATACTTGACAACTAGTCGGCAGCTAGTTGGCAGCTACCAGGTAGCTAGTCGGCAGCTATTCGGCAGCTACTCGGCAACTACCCGGCAGATACTCGGCGACTAGTCGGCAGCTACTGGGCAGCTTGTCGACAGGTTGTCGGCAACTAAGCGGCAGCTACTGGGCAGCTACTCGGCAGGTAGACCGCAGCTAGTCGAAGGCTAGTAAGCGGCTAATTGACAACTAATCGGCATGTTCTGGGCAGCTAGACCGAAACTAGTCGGCAACTACCTGGCCGCTAGTTGGCAGCTACCTGGCAGCTACTAGGCGACTAGTCGGCAGCTACCAGGCAGCTATTCTGTGGCTAGACAGCAGCTAGTCGGCAGTTGTTCGGCAGCTACTCGGCAGATAGTCGGCAACTAGTCGGCAGCCACTCGGCAGCTAGAGGGCAGCTAGTCGGCAGCTATACGGCAACTAGTCGGCAGCTATACGGCAACTAGTTGGCAGCTACTCGGCAGCTACTAGGCAGCTACAAGGCAGCTAGTCGGCAGCTACTCGGCGGCTAGTCGGCAGCTAGACCGCAGCTTGTTGGCAGCTAGTCGGCAGCTACGGGGCAGCTAGTCGGCAGGTACTCGGCAGATACTCGGCAACTACTTGACAGATACTCGGCAGTTACTCGGCAGCTACTCGGCAGGTAGACCGCAGCTAGTCGGCGGCTAGTAAGCAGCTAATTGACAACTAATCGGCATGTTCTGGGCAGCTACCTGGCAGCTACTAGGCGACTAGTCGGCAGCTAGTCGGCAGATAGTCGGCAGCTACTCGGCAGCTACTCGGCAGCTACCCAGCGTTTTTCAAAATTAGGATTTGTAAAAATTTACATTTTCAATTGGTTTACATAAAATCAAACAGAATTCCCATTGTGATCCTAATATATTTCTCAAAAGATCTTAAAAATTACTTATTTTTCAAAAAAGGGCGGAGCTCATGGTATTAGGCTCCGCCTCTTCGCAAAAAGGGGCGGAGCTAGATTGTGTCAATTTACGAGGGGACCTGCTTATATTGATTTGAAAAAATAGTGAGTCGACACAACCACCGGTGTTTGTGGACTTATTCGCCCGTGCCCGCTCGGCAAAGCCAGTGAGCAGGCTCCGCCCCTTTTGCAAGTGCGCCCAACTGTTTTTCTGTACTGGCATCTTACCCTTTTCTAGGATTCATAATTTAAAAAGTGGGCGGAGCTTTGTCCAATCAATATTAGGATACGGTAGTCCGCAAACACCTCAGCGCTGAAAAAAACTCACGGTCTCGTCTGCTGCTGTACCAACTTGAGCGTGCCGTCCTTGATGCACTGATCCACCAGTCCCATCATTATAACCTTGGCCTGTGGCGGCTTCTCGTCACGAATCAGCCAATACGGCCGACCGCCCGGAAACAGGCGTTCCGGATGATTCTTGTCCGTTTTGGGCGGCACAATGCCCTTTGGATAGTCGTGCGCCTGACCGTACACTGCCGACACGTCCGTCTTGATGACTGTGGCTTCCGTGCTGCAAAAAATGGGGGAATCGTGAGGAAAAGGGGCGGAGCCTCCTTGAAAAAAAAACTCACACAACAAGCGTGTCATCACCGCTAGTGTTCGGCGCCGCCGACGCCGGCGCGTTTGGATTCTTGTGCATCTGTGAAATTTTCTGCCGCGCCTTATAGTACATGGCTTTGAAGAATCCCTCTGAAAATTGATATTAATTGAAAATAATAGAACAAAAAATAAAAAATAAAAAGAGCACCATTCGGCTCCTTAGCGGCCTTGTCGCCCTTGGCAAGAACCTCCGCAGCGGCGGGCTGAACTTTCTGAACTTGTTGTGGCGGTGGCTTGACGAGTGCCAATCTGCCAGATGCTGCTGACGCTGACGGGCGTTTTTGGCGCTGAAAATTTAAGTTTTTTGGGGGAAAAATGGATTTTTTGCGACAAAAAAAAAGTTTTTTTTTTTTAATTTTTAAAAATTTGTTTTCACAACATTTCATCAACTGAATTTTGGTTTTTTTTTTCACGATTTTTTGCATTTTTTTTTTTGTATTTTCATTCTTCGAGACACATTTAATACTTCCAGTTCCAATTTTCACTAGAAAATTCAAAAAAAAAAACAAAAAAAAATTGTTTTTTTTTTGGAAAAAAAAGCGACAAATTTTGTCGTAAATTTACACTTTATTGTCTTGTTTTCATTGTTTTTTCCCAAAAAGCAAAAAAAAACGCAAAAAATTGCATCCTTCGACGCTCCAAAATAACGCATTGCTTATTGTTTATCGTAAATCTACACCAATGAAATTTCACCGAAATTTTGGTTTTTTTCACGATTTTTTGCATTTTTTTTTCTGTGTTTTATTGTCTAAGACACATTTAATATCCACAGTGCAAATTTTTACAAAAAAAGTTTTCAAATAATTCCAAAAAACATTTTTTTTAAATAAAAAATTTTGCCGCTACGACACTCCAAATTGACTCTTGTTTCTCTTAATTTGACACTTTTTTCGTGTTTCTTCCACTATTTTGTTTCCACAACCGAAAAAAATGCAAAAATTGGCATTGTTACGACACTCCAAAATAACGCTACGCGTGTTGTTTATCGTAAATGTACACCAATAAAATTTTACCGAATTTTCGGGTTTTTTTGTCAATGTTTGTTGAGTTTTGTGGTTTTTCGTATGATTTAAAAGGTTTTCACCCATAAAAAATAAAAATTTCCGAAAAAAAAATTGTTTTTTAAAAATTTTGAAAAAAAGTTGGAAAATATTTTATTTAATATTTTCGTCCCCACGACACACAAAATTGACACTTTTTGGTGTTTCTTTCATTGTTTTGTCCTAAAAACCAAAGAAAACAGCAAAAAATGGCATTCTACGACACTCCAAAATAACGCAATGCGTGTTGTTTACCGTAAATCGACAACAATGCAATTTTAGCGAAATTTTGGTTTTTTCACGACTTTTTTGATGATTTTTATTGGTTTTTGGTTTTTGAGAACCGTTTGATAGCAAAATGTTAAACATTGAAACAAAAAATGTTCCAAAAAAGTAATTTTTTGAAAAAAATATTTTTAAAAAATTCCGATTTAAAAAAATCAAAAAAAAAAAAAAAAAAACTTTTTTTGCTCAAAAACTCCAAAATAACGTCGTTTCACTTCAATATTGGCTCAAATATAGAAACAATGCGTTAAAAATTATGAAAACCGCTTCAAAACGGGAAAAAAATTCCTACCCGACTTCCCGACTCTCTCTTCTGAAATCCACTATTAGGCGTAGTGTTTTTCCTTCCTCGACAACTCCTCTCTTCCTTTTTTGCATTTATGCGCTGAAACAACAATAATCAATAATCAGAGTATTTCCAACAAAAAAAAAATAAAAGAAAAACCGTGCTCGACGCCTCCTTCTTTTGCACATTTCCTCGAGCACTATTGTTGCGTTTGCCGCGCTGAAAGTTGTCAATTCTTCACTATTTTGAGTTACAGAATGTTCAAAGACTCCAAAACTCACAAAACTAGCATCCGTCTTTGGCTCACCACGAGAGCCACGTGGCGTCGGTGCCCTCTGCAACCGTCTAGAGTCTCGCGGCGCCTTCTTCTTCTTCTTGTCCTCCTCTTCCGTCTCGTCGACAAACTGACCGACCGCATTGTTTGGATCCTTTTGTTTCTTCTGAAAAAGGTGGAAAATTTGGGGCAGAGGCGCGAAAAATCGAAAAAATCGAGATCCAAATTTTTTTTCATTTTTCGTCAAATTTTTTGTTTTTCCCCGTGTTCACAAGAGCGTCAATTTGAAAACATTGTTTTGGAAGCTAACCCCTGCAATTTTAGCTCCCTAAACGTTAAAAAAAACCGTTTTTCAAACTTCGACCAATCAGATGCCTTGGCTCCGCCCCTTTTGGCATGATCAGCCAATCAGCGCATTGCTGTTTAAAATTTCAAAGATATTGTTTTTTTCAGAACATGCAAAGAAGCAGGGTACGTAAACTTTGTTTTTCTTGTAAAACAACTGAAACTGGGAATTTTTTTTGTGAAAAAATGTGAGAAAATTTCTAAAATTTGGATAAATCCAAAAAATCGTTAAAACCAAAAAATTCGAAATTTTTACTGCGAATCAAATTTGTTTTCTATTTTTTAGAGCAGTAAACGAAAAGTTCAGCTAGAAAAATATAATTTTTCAGAAAAAATTACAAATTTTCAATTTCCGACCAATCAAAGGAGTTGGCTCCGCCCCTTTTTTTACATGATCAGCCAATCAGAGCGTTGTATTGTAAATATCTGATTTTTCGCGTTTTTTTTTTGAATTTGCAAAAAAAAAAAACCGGGAAAATATAACCTCCTTTTTACGAAAAATGGTTAAATTTGTTATAAAAATGCAAAAATTCTAAAAATTTTGTGGAAAACTGCTTGAATAATGGGAAATTTGGAAAGAATTCGCTTCAGAATAAAGCTGTTTGAACTAAAAGACTATTTTACCATAAAATTTGGTAAAAAATTTACAAAAATCGAAAAAAATCATTGTATTTCAATTTCCGACCAATCAGATGCATTGGCTCCACCCCTTTTTGGAAAGACTAGCCAATCAGCGAGTTCCCTTGCGAAGTTTTGATGTTTATTATACTTTTTCAACAAATTCTTGTGGAGCAAGAGTATATGAGCTCCGATTTATTTACATAACAAGCTAAAACTTGGAATTTTTTTGGAAAAATTCCAAAAATCGCTAAAATTCCCAAAAAATCCGAAAATATATAAAATAAAACTCTGAAAAGTGGCATTTTTGACCACATTGTTCCCAAAAACTTCCTATTTAACTCCAAAATTGAAAAAAATCGATGAAACCCTCATATTTTATTTTCCGACCAATCAAAGGCGTTGGCTCCGCCCCTTTTTGACATGCCTAGCCAATCAGAGCGTTGTCGTTCTATTGTGAAATTTCGATTTTTCGACGTTTTTTTTTCTCAAAATTTGCAAAAAAACTGGGAAAATATAACCTCCTTTTTACGAAAAATGATGAAATTTGTTAGAAAATTCCAGTGAAATGCAAAAGTGCCAAAAATTAATTAATTTGGGGAAAACTGCTTAAATATTGGGAAATTGTGAATGAATTCGCTTCAGAATGAAGCTGTTTGACCCAAAAGACTATTTTACCCCAAAAATTAATAAAAAATTTACAAAAATCGAGAAAATCGATGTATTTCAATTTTGGTCCAATCAGAGCCGTTGGCTCCGCCCCTTTTAAAAAGACATGGCCAATCAGCGAGCCCTCCTGCAAAGTTTTGATGTTTATTATAATTTTCAAAAAAATTCTTGTGGAGCAAAAGTGAATGAGCTCAGTTTTATAAAAAAAATGAGCTGACACTGGAAAATTTTTTTGGAATAATCCCGGAAATTTGGAAAATTTCAAATAATCGCAATAAAGCTTCAAAAAATTGAATTTCTAAAATTACCGAATACATTATTGATAAAAACTATCAATTTAACCCCCCCCCCCCTAATCGAAATAAATCGAGAAAATCGTTGTATTTCAATTCCCCACCAATCAAAAGCTTTGGCTCCGCCCCTTTTGGCAGTTGCAACCAATCAGCGCGTTTCAAGCGGAAATAGAGGAAAATGCTTAAAAATAATGAGTGCGACATTCTTGCGATAGTAAGACAGTATCATACCTCAGAATCATCCAGGAAAATGACACCGGGCACCTCGTTCTCCTTCTTTTTCGGTTTTTTCGGCTTCTTCTTCTTCTGCACCGTTTCCTGACCTTCCGCATTCTCAGCCATGATCGGATCACTGCTAGGCGGTAACTAAAACACGCAATTTTGATTTTAAACCAATGAATTTTCTCACCACATCCTTCTCCGACAAGTTTTCCTTGGGCTGTGGAGCAGAGCACTCAGACGCCTGAGGGGCGGGCGGAGTGACGAGCACTGGTGAAGATTGAGTTGGTGGAGATTGGGTGGGTGGTGGTGTAGCCGCATTTGGTGGATGCAGCGGTTGTGGTTGTGCCGGTGGGATGAAGAGTGGTGTGCTCGGTTGAGCTTGTAATGGCTGGGCACTTGATGGCTGAAAAAATGAGAATATGTTGTTAAAATTCGGAAAATTTTGTTAAGATTCCAAAAAACTCGCATTGTAGTTTCAAAATGTATTCATAAGCCAGAAAAAACCCACACGAAGCATTCATACAATATCTATATTTGGTGCTACCTCGGAATAGGACTGACGCGTAATAGAACTGTAGCAATATTAAACTCGCTTTGAAATAGAACTGTAGTGAAATAGAACTGTAGCGAAATAAAACTGTTCGGAATAAAACTGTAGCGTTTTGAAACTAAATTAGCAATAGAGCGCGATTGCATTGCTTGCTCATTCAAATATTGGAATTTTTCATGCGCGTGCTTTTTTCAACGCTTCTATTTTTGAGCTATTCATCAAAAATTGTTTGTTTTGTTGTTTTTTTGAATAAACTTTTATCATTTTTTTCTCGGCCCGCCTTGACGGCCAATCAATGCAATCGCGCTCCATTGCTAATTTAGTTCCAAAACGCTACAGTTTTATTCCGAACAGTTTTATTCCAAGACAGTTTTATTTTGCTATAGTTCTTTACCGAACAGTTCTATTCTGAACGGTTCTATTGCGAAACGATTTCTATTTCGCTGCAGTTCTATTTCGCTTCAGTTCCATTACGAGGTAGCACCGTTAAGATTCCTCAAAATTCAAAAAGCGTTCTTAAATCCAGAAAATGTAACTGTAATTCTCAAAAACTTGTTTAAAAAAATTTGAAAAATGTTCGTTCAGAAAAGTTCAGAGAACAACACAGTGATATTTGAAGAGACGCAGGCAGAACGGTGAATGCAGACTTGAATTGCGTTTTCGTGTCGCAAGTCGATTGAAAACACAATGTTACTGTATTTGCGTGATCGCGCACAACTACGTGGGCGGAGTTTTGTTTGTTCATGCTGCAACTCGATCGAAAACACAATATTATGGACTTTTGACGTAGCGAGACAGACAGCGTGTCAAGTTATGCGTCACTTCAGCAAATGGTGGGTATCGCCACGATTCAGCTCTTGGTGGCGTGAGAGGGTGCACAACTCGCAGCATTGTGTCGCTATGTCCAGAATATATAATAGCTATTTATTTTTTGTTTTTTAATAAAATGCTCCCAAGAAATTGGCTAGAATTTTGAAGATTCTTAAAAGTTACAGAGAAATACAATGTGAAACCGGAAAAATTGCAAAATAATTGAAAATTTTTTAGAAAAGCAAAGCGTTTCATCAAAAATCGAACAAGTTGTTTACGTCAAAAAACCTCCGACTACTGTAGTTTTTTGTCTTTTTTTCTCAATTCTGCATAGGGAAAAAAGCCACGAAAAACGGTTTTTTTTCCTCTGCTGAATAGTTCCATTATGGACCTATTCAAAGTACTGTAGAAAAACGGAAAAAATGACAAAAAACTGGGAGAAAACTCGGAAAATGCTCCGATTTGTCTGAAATTTCGGCAGAAACTGTCAAAAATGCTCCCGGGTTTGCTCAGAAAATTTTGGACCGAAATATCGATTTTAAAAAATATTGATTTTTTTTCTGAAAATTTGCTAAAATCGATATTTCCGTCCAAAATTTTCTGAGAAAGCCCGGAAGCATTTTTGACAGTTTCTCCCAAAATTTCAGACAAATCGGAGCATTTTCCGAGTTTTCTCCCAGTTTTTTGTCATTTTTTCCGTTTTTCTACAGTACTTGAATAGGTCCATTAAAGTCTAGAAATGTCGCAAGAACAAAAAAGATGCAGCACTTCTTGGAAGAATTTGTTAGAAATTATAAAAATTCGCTGAAACTTAAAAAATTGCAGACATTCAGAAAGTTCAGAAAACTCAGGAAAGTCTGGAAAAGTAATAACATCTAGAAAAAAGCATAAAAATCTGGGAAAACTCGATGAAGTTCTGTAAAACTCGCTAAAATTGCGAAAAGTTCAGGAACGTCTGGAAAATCAATACAGATTGGAGCAATACTGCACAATCCGAAAAGTTGGCTAAAATTTGGAAAAAAAAAACATTTTAAAAAATTGCAACAGCGTTGAAAATTGGTCGCTAGTGATCAGAAAAAATCCCTAAATATTGTGGTACTTTTCAAAAATACAGAAAAATTCCCTGACTTTTGAAAATTTGATGGAAATACCGAAAAATTCACAGAATACCGCGAGCCTAATAATATTAAGACTAGTTAATTAGAATTAACATAACAAATGATTGAAACTCAAAACAAATGCCGTGTTTCATATAGAATTCGAAAAAATCGCTAAAATTTTAAAAAATTCAAAAGACTGAGAAAAAAGAAAGAATTCACACTAATTCGCCAAATTTTATAGAATAAATGGTTGAAACCCAAAAAAATCCAAAAAAATCCAAAATATACCGGAGCAGGCTGTGTACCGACCGCCGGACTGGTATGCACTGGTGGTGGTGGTAGTAGTGGCGCCACCGGTGCGTGTGGAGTTTCAGGTTTTAATGGAAATTTTGGTTTTAATTGATTTGGCAACTCTCCTGGTGGTTTTGTTGTGCGACGCACTGGCGCGCATTTTTCTTCGACGTATCTGAAAAAGCTGCATTCGCACAGTGCTCTCTGTGCATGCATTTGGAGTGAGATTCAGAGAAGTCAGGGTGAAACATCTCTCTCAATTTTCGAGAGCGCGTGGCTCTAATTTCTCTGAATCTCACTCCAATTGCATGCGCAGAGAGCACTGTGCGATTGGAGCGCATTTGCAGAGCTCAATTTTTTTTTGAAAACTCACTCATTTCCGCCAGCACTCATTGTCTTTTTTTTCACTGCAAAATTTTGAATTTTTCGGTGTTTTTCGGTCAATTGAAATCTAAATTAGAGTTACCTGATATTGCAATGAATACTATCAATTGTCGAGTAGCTTGGCGGCTTGGAAAATTATGGAAATAATTTAGATTTGAGCTTTTGGTCTCGCCTCATTTTTTTTGGGATATTTACGTGAAAGTTCACGTAAATATTCAAAAAAAAAAATATTTTTTAACAAATTGATTTTTCGTGAGACAAGCCTGCTGCGTTATGTCTCAAAAAAACATTTTTTTATTTAGTTTACAACTTTTTCAGTTTCAAATAGTCTAGAAATTGCGCTCTAAAACGGACTTTGAAACACGACTCTGGGACGCCTTGAAACCTCTCATTTCGAAACTAGGACGATTTGAAACTAGGACGCTTTGAAACTAGGACGTTTCGAAACTAGGACGTATTGAAACTAGGACGATTCGAAGCTGGGACAATTTGAAACTGAAGCGTTTCGAAACTAAGGCGATTAGAAACTGGGACGTTTCGAAACTAGGACGATTCGGAACTAGGACGTTTCCAAACTAGGACTATTTGAAACTGGGAAGTTTCGAAACTAGGGCGATTTGAAACTGGGAAGTTTCGAAACTAGGACGATTTGAAACTGAGACGTTTCGAAACTATGACAATTTAAAACTGGGACGTTTCGAAACAAGGACGATTTGAAACTGGGACGTTTCGAAATCAGGACGATTTGAAACTGGGACATTTCGAAACTAGGACGATTTGAAACTGGGACGTTTCAAAACTAGGACGATTTGAAACTGGGACGTTTCGAAACTAGGACGATTTGAAACTGGAACGTTTCGAAACCAGGACGATTTGAAACTGGGACGCTTTGAAACTAGTACCATTTAAAACCGGGACGTTTCGAAACTAGAACGATTTGAAACTGAGACATTTCGAAACTGACCCAATTTGAAACTGAAGCGTTTCGAAACTAGGACGATTTGAAACTGGGGCGTTTCGAAACTAGAACGATTTGAAACTGGGGCGTTTTGAAACTACGACGATTTGAAACTGAAACGTTTCGAAACTAGGACGATTCGGAACTAGGACGTTTCCAAACTAGGACGATTTGAAACTGGGAAGTTTCGAAACTAGGGCGATTTGAAACTGGGACGTTTCAAAACTAGGACAACTCGAAACTAGGACGATTTGAAACTGGGAAGTTTCGAAACTAGGGCGATTTGAAACTGGGAAGTTTCGAAACTAGGACGATTTGAAACTAGGACATTTTGAAACTAGTACGATTTGAAACTGGGACATTTCGAAACTAACACGATTCGAAACTAGGACGTTTCGGAACCAGGACAATTTAAAATTGAAGCGTTTCGAAACTAGAACGATTTGAAACTGGGAAGTTTCGAAACTAGGACGATTTGAAACTGGGACGATTTGAAACTGGGACGATTTGAAACTGGGACTTTTCAAAACCTGGAATTTCGAAATTTTAGGGAATTTTTTTGGTCCGTGCAAAGCTACGATCCACACCTCCCGGGTTCGAGTCCGGGCAGTGGTCAAATTTTTTTGCAGATTGGAAATATTGTAGATTAATGTTTGTCAAGGAGACATAATAGATCTACCGCAATTTTAAAAATTTTTTGAACCAATTTTTCAACATTTTTGAGGATCTTTTTTTTCCATGTTTTCCTATTTGTTTCTATTTTTTTCATTGTTTCCTCAATTTCTCAACTTTTTTTAAAGTTCTATCGTGGTAATATCGTATGAGTCATACTTTATATTTAATAAACCATATCCAAGTTGTTGCAAGCCTGATGCGAAGCTTATTGTTTGCAAAAAAAAAAAATAAATAAAACTATTTCAAGTTTCAAAAAGGCAATATAAACTAAAGTTTTTTATCGCTATTATTAATTACGGCCCTATTGGACACGTAAGCTACAAAACACGAATACATGGCCGAGTGGATAGCGCGAAAAACTGCGATCCACATCATCCAGGTTCGAGTCCGGGTGGTGGTCAAATTTTTTTGCAGACTAGTTTTGACAAGTCTGTTGTAGTTTTAAGTTTGTTTTTGATTCAGGATGGGTCTATCACGGTTTTTCGCTGCTGGTAGAAAATTTTAGGAGTCGATTGTATTAAACTTTTAATAATTGTCTTATAAAGTCGAGGAAAGTCCCCCAAGCCAAGTTTTCCGGTACCAAGTAGCAGAGCAGTAAACTGATGCTGCTCCAGACACCGATGGGTGGACAAATCCGCGCACCACATGCACATACTCTCACATATCATTCTTTTCTCTCACCACTCTCTCCATTTCCCCCGCTCTCTCATTCCCACCAATGCCATCATAAACACAAGTGTAACGAGCTAAGCAAAAAAGAGTGTGGTGATTGGAGAGACGCAGAGAGGAGGGACCAAGTATTTTCCAAGATGATCTGATCCAAATGGACGGACGGCGCGCTGCGCTGCGCGGATGTGGATGTGAATACGGATGCCAACGGAGACAGATGACCGGACAGAAGCAAGAAATCTATCATGTTATTGGTGAACAACTGACGAGAGAAGAGAGCAAAAAATGGTGTAAATTCAATAGGTTGGTAGGCCCGCAAACACTGGAGGAAGTAACTTACAGGGTCATTTAGAAGGTGATGGGAATTCAGTAATATTGTGTAACCTCTTGTTTTTATGTTTTTAATGGTTTTTTTTTTTACAATTCTAAACATTTTTGTGGTATTTGCGTGATTCTTCTGCCTGGAAACAACAATTTTTGGATTGGGACGATTTTTCTGGATTTTTCCGATATTAATTAAGGTTTTGGATCCTCCAAAGAATTTCAGACGTTTACTGTGCTTTCAATCGAGTTGCGAATTGCGAGTTGCGACATGAGAACGCGAAACGAAACTCCGCCCACTTATTTGTGCGCGACCACTCAAACACAGTGATACTTGACGAGACGGAGACAAAAAAGGGATAGCAGACACTTTTTCATGCTGCAACTCGTTTAACAATGAAATAAAAGCAGACGGATTAGTATTACGGTACTTAGAAGGTCTGCAAACAGGCCCAAAAGAACATTTCATGTTGAACGGCATATTGAAACTGTAAATTTTGATGTTACACTTTTTAAGCCAACTGTTTGATTTTTAGTGGGAAAAACATTTTAGTTTGTCCTTATGAGTTTTTTTTTTTGCAAACTTTTGTCAGTACTAGTTGTGTTTTTTTTCGCATTTTTTGCATTTAAACGACGTTTTTGAAACTTGTCGATTTTTTCTGGATTTTAGTGATTTTATTTTTAATTTTCAGGTAATTTTTTTGTTCTAAATTAATTAAGATTTTTGGGGAAATTTGTATGGTGATCGGCAGTTTGAAACTGTTATTTTTTAAGCAAATAGTTGCGCAAAAAATTGAGCGAAACTTGCAAAAAATTCAGCGGAAATTCGGAGAATTCTCTCAGAAAATTTCCGACCAAAATAGCAATTTTGAAAATTGTCAAAATCGATATTTTGATCTGAAATTTTCTGGGAATGTTTGAAAGTATTTTTTAAATGCATTTTCAAAGTTTCAGACCGATCGGAGAAACGAGTTGCAGCATGAAAACATGAATCGGCTATCCCTTTTTTGTCTGCGTCTCTTCAAATAGCACTGTGTTCGCGTGGTCGCGCACAAATAAGTGGGCGGAGATTCGCGTTTTTATGATGCAACTCGATTGAAAACACAATAGCTTGGAATCGTAATTTTCCAAATTTTGAGGATTTTAGTGAAATTTTGAACTTTTTTCTAATTTTTTGAGTTTTTGCCGATTTTTGCGTCTCATAATTTTTCTAAAATAATTATTTCCAAAAAAAAACCTTCCGAATATAAATTTCAGAAAACTGTAATAAATTTATAATTTTTCGAAAGTTCACAGTTTCACAATGGTAAGATGATGGAATAATTGGTTTTCAGAAAACGTTATTGCCCCTTCCTTCACTCCTTCTTCCCCAACTTTTTTATCCACCGTTTTTCTGTTCGGGCCGGGCCGGGCGGGCTGGTCCGACTTGACTTGACTCTTTTCAACTTTCCAAATATCAAATATCAAACACACAAGCACACTACTAATATGTACATGCCTCGTTTTCTTTGTTTTCTGTTACTGCCAGCTTCTTCTTCACCTTTCCTACCTCCTATTTCTATTGAGACGTTTGAATGGCGTGACGGCAAACAAAAAATGACTGTGTGAGCGTAGTTGAGAGGTGCTAACGAGTGGCTAGAGGTGCACAAATATTGCTCAGTAGTGCTCATCACAATTGTAAAATAAAATTGACCACTTGCAGGACTTGAACTTGGCAGGAGGAGGTAGTGATCACAGAAATCCACTTGGCTATTCGGTTTTTTGTTACGGCATATAAATAAAAAAGTGAAAATATGATACAAACGTATTTATCAAGAACCTGAAACTGTAAAATTTGAAGTGAGCACAAAAAAGAAATGACGGGATCGAACCCGGGAAATGTCGGCCACAGTTTTTTTGTGAAATCCACTTGGCTATTCTGTAAAGGACATGAATTACAAATAAACTAATCGATTTCTGATACAAAATTATTCACCAGTAATCTGAAACTGCCAAATTTGGAGTTTGAAAAAAAAATTTTGCCACCACCCGGACTTGAACCTGGGTGGTGTGGAGCCATAGTTCTCCGCAAAAACCACTCGGCTACAAGGCACATGAAATGTAATTTGCAAAAAAATGGTTATTTGGAGCATAAACTGAAAAAAGCAAGTACTTTTTGTTTTCCATTTTTTGCGATAAGCCTGTAATTATTTATTAAACGTGCCCCGGATTTTAAGCCCATTTTATTTGCATAATAGAGCTATTGCACTTTTTAAAATTGTGTTTTTAGTTTTTTTTTTTTGTAATCTCAGATCCAATAAGATAGGTAAAGTTATCGGTGAAATTTCAAATTTCTGAAACTGAAAAAAAAAGTATTTTAAAATTAATTTTCGGTTCCAAATAGTTACTAAAAACTGATATTTATTGCTTAAAATGATCTTATACAAATTGACAATGGTTGATAAAGATTTCCCACCTAAATTAGCCACAGCAAAAAAATTTGACCACTGGCCGGACTCGAACCTGGGCGGTCTATAGAGGTTTTCGATTAAAAAATCAAGTTTTTATTCAAATTTATTCACCAAGAATGTGAAACCGTAAAATTTGAAGTTTGCAAAAAAAAAAATTGACCTCTGGCCGGACTCGAACTTGACGCCCTATCGCATGTCTGCGTCTCCACAGTGAAGAACAGCAAGTTTAGCGAAACGCGTGCAAAAATGGAGATGTAGAGACAGAGACGCGAGAAACGCCAAATGCCAATTTTTTAAAGCAATTTTCTGTTTCCATGAACAAATGACCCCTTCCCCCTTCCCCACCCCCCAAAAAAGTTACAATTAATTAAATATTTACCAAAAGTACCAAAAGATTTCATGCCTGAAACAAGATACCGACACGACACGCATAACACAAATACACACTGCACTGCTGCTCATCAACCTGTTGGGTACAGTAATCTCTCGAGTGCTTGATAATCCAAATAGCAAACATTGGTGAACAGATTTTACGGTTTCATGGTGTTTATAGATAATTGGGCAGCAAAGTTGACAATTTTCGATATAAGATGGAACAGACAACCAATAGTCGAGTGGATTGGATTGGACAAAGGTGAAATGCGGTGGATGCATATAGTGTCCGTATTTGATCCATATCGTGCATTTATGAATTTCGGACTCTAGATGTACAATAAATCCGCGTTGTTTGATTAATGTTCATATATATATAGCGCCAATTGGATCATATCGACGATAGGAATCAAATGCGGACACTATATGCATCCACCGCATTTCACCCTCTGCATCTGCCAGGTTCGAGTCCTGGTGATGGTCAAGTTTTTTTGCAAACTGCTGGCAGATGTAGAAACAGGCAAGTAGACACAAAAGCTGAATTTTGACTTTATTTGCAATCGATTAAAAGGTTTTTTGCATTTAAAAATTGTTGTTTTGTTAATTTGAAATTTAAAATTTAAAAAACACAAAAAAAAAACAAAAATTCCTAAAAATTCAAACTTTCAAAAGCCGAAAAAAAAACAAAAAATCCCAAAAATTCCACAAAACTCGAAAACTGGTCGGATGGCCGAGTGGGTTTCGCGCAAAACTGTGTTCCACCCCTCCTCCCAGGTTCGAGCCCGGGTGGCAGTCAAATTTTTTTTTTAATTTTCATTTTTACAGTTTCAGATTTCTGATAAATAATTTGCATCAAATTTGATATTTTGATTAATAAAGGGTATATCGTCCCCATTAGTCAAGTGGAATACTCGCGAGACTGTGATAACCACCCCCCATCCAGGTTCGAGTCCTGGTGGTGGTAGTATTTTTTTTTGCAAACTGTGGCAGACGTTGAAATGGTCATACATTTGTTTAAGCTTCATTTCCCAATGATTTTTAGCTTTCTTTTTCATTTTTTGCAAAAAAATTTAATTTTTTGTAAATTTATATCATAAAAATGGATTTTGCAGTTCAAAAACGGTTACTATTTCATAAAATCTAAACAATTTCCCAGAAAAACTCCGAAAAACGCTGAATAACAAAAAATGACGCGGTGGCCGAGTGAATTTCGCGCAAAACTGTGGTCCTACCCTCCATTCAGGTTCGAGTCCTGTCCGTGGCGAAATTTTTTTGCAAAGTGAGAACATGCACATACATAGACAAACCTGTATATTAATTTATTTTTTTATCAAAATTTCCTTCTGGTAGTCAAAAAATGCCCAAAATCTGGTAGGAAATCAAAATTTCGAATTTTTTTTTCAGATGATGCAAAAAATTCCCATGTTGCAGATTCTTTATAAATAAAGCAAAAAAAACAATCCGAATTCTTGATTCATAGAGAGTACCTTGTACCAAATAGCCGAGTGGATTTCCCGCAGATTTCACGCAGACGCTCTCCCAGGTTCGAGTCCGGGTGGTGGTCAATTTTTTTTTTTTTTGCAAAGCTTGCTTTTTTTAATTCTATTTTCAAACCAATAGCCTCTCACACAAAATTTTAAAATTCCTCTTTTTTGCGTGTCACAAAACAACACATTCGCAACAGTTGCCTGTGCCAGTGCATGCACCTGGCACGGGTAGGCTTTTGCTTTTCGCGAGCCAATGACCTCTTTCAAAAGAGCACGCGAATGACCACTATCTCTTTATCAGCGCGTGGGGTGCCAGGCTCGTAGAAAAACATCATCATCAGCTGCTGCTGCTCTTTTCTACGAGAGGTCCCACGACCTCTTTACGCTTTGTTGACCTTCACGATTTTTTCATAGTTTTTATAATTTTGGGGCTCATGTTTTACCTGTAGAGTCAGGTGTTCGGATGCACTTTTTGACATCAAAGCATGCGAGACGGATGTTAGCAAAAAAAAATTGCGAAAAAAAAATTACAAAAAATTTTTGTTCCTATTTTTTCCTTCGTTTTTTCGTTTTTTGTTACCTTGCACGTATTTCCATAACCTAATTTACTAGTTTCTGCTAGGCTCCGCCCACTTTTCGGTGTCTTTCTAAAAATCAACTGAAAATTGGCATTTTTAAAAAAACTTTTTTTTCTTTTTTTTTCCCGCAGTTTCCACTTTCGCTAACCCCTTATTTCTCCGTCTGTAAAAATGTACTGCATAGCCTAGTGGCACAGGTGACTTGAAATGCGGTGGATGCACATAGTGTCCGTATTTGAAGGATGTCAACCAAATGATCCATTGGACGCTATATAACAATTTTGGTTTGTTATTTGCTTTAAAAAAATGTTTTAATATATATATTAAAGCCTGAAGCATTTGGCGGTATCGTCAATGGTTCAAATATGGACACTATATGCATCCAGCAATTTTCATCTGTAAAGTTGATCGAAATATTTTACTTCAGGAAATTGGTTAGGCCAAAAAGTTGAAAATTTAAAAAAGTAGAGAAACGGAAAATTGTAGCAATATTGATTATTTTAAAATACAACAAAACCGTAGCAAAAAAGAAACAAATTTATTATCTATGTTAAAGCCTGAACATGCGCACAGCGTTATCGTCAATGGTTCAAATACGGACACTAAATGCATCCACCGCATTTCACCTGTGTGATCCGTAAATCCCCGGTTCGAGTCCTAGTGAAGGTCAAATATTTTTGCAATATAGGACGGGTCTGAATAAAGACTTGCAGAAACTGTAATATTTGGTGTACCGTTGCAAAAGTTGGGCCACCAATACATTTTTTTATTACAGTTTTTTTTTGAAACTGCAAGTATTTTAA
Source organism: Caenorhabditis japonica (assembly GCA_963572235.1). NCBI lineage: Eukaryota > Metazoa > Nematoda > Chromadorea > Rhabditida > Rhabditidae > Caenorhabditis > Caenorhabditis japonica. The sequence continues at coordinate 3,362,455 of OY754345.1, forward strand.
TAATTTTTAAACTCATTTTTTGTTAGCTTAACTTTCTAAGAAACCCCTTCCTCCCTCTCTTCTTCATGAGCCCAGGAGCCCATTAATTTCCACCTGTTGGCCACTGCCAACCAACCACTTTTCCACTTATCAAAAGGAAAAAGCCGCGCGCGCGCGCGCGGTCCCTCATTCCTCCGCCAAACGGCAAAAAGATGGACCACGCAAAGATATAGATTACAGTAGGCACACACACACACACACACACGCGACACATGTTCTTCATCTTCTTTGCTTCCTGGGCAAATGCCGCGCGCTTGCGCGCGCGCACCCAAAAGAGCAAGCACAAAAAGAGCACAACTGTTTGTAAGAAGTAGGTCAATGTGTGTGCGTGTGTGTGTGTGTGGTGCGGTGCGGTGCGATGCGCAAAAGGTGTAATATCTGGCAATGATAGATGAACAACGGAAGAAATGAAAAAATTTTAATACTCGGGATAAAACGCTGCAAATTCGCTCCAATCGAACAATGAATTTCGCATGCATTTGGAGTGAGATTCAGAGAAAGCAGAGCGAAATATCTGAATTTTCTTGTTCCCAACGTGGCCGCGTCCCGTTCTCCACTGTGCAAAGGGAGCGTGTTTTCAGCGCTCCGTACTAAGAATAGAGAGAAAAAAGTGTATAAAAAGTTTCAAACAGTTACTGTTTCAAAAATAATTTGAAATAATTATTGAACATTTTTTGAAACAGTAAAAAAATTTAAAAATTTAATTTTTAAAAGTAAATAAAATGAATTTGTTTATTACTTAATGAAAAAACTGAATAAAATAAAGTTTTTCAATGTTTTCAATCAAATTTAATAGAGAAAAAACCCTGAAAATTGGCATTTTCTGAAAAAAGACACAAAATTTACAAACTGGCTGAATTTTATCCAAATTGAATTATGAGTTTGATTTTAAATGATAAATTATGCAAAACGTTTACAAATCGTGACAAACAATGCATGAAAAAGTGCAAAAAGTAAATTAAAAACATTTTTTTTTCTTAAATTTGGGAAAAACTGTGAATTTTTGAGCAAAAAATAAAAATTTCGAAGCAAAATTGTTTTAAATTGTTCGAATTTTTTAAATAAAGTCATTTTTTGAAGAAAAATTTGTAATTACCGTAAAAACTGTAATAGAACACCACCTTTAATAGAACACCGCCTGTAATACAACGCCACCCCCAACGTCACTTCGAAAAATAGAACACCACCCTCTAATAGAACGCCACACTGTAATACACCGTCACTGTGAAAAACTTCGGCCTATTGTCCATTCGCGAAAAAAACAAGTGCGCTCCACGAAACGTAGTACTACGTGGATTTCATTTTCGTCGCCAAATTATTTCATTTCACGTTGAATTTACGGTGCTACCTCGGAATAGAACTGACGCGTAATAGAACTGTAGCAAAATTGAACTCGCTTTGGAATAGAACTGTAGCGAAATTGAACTGTAACGAAATAAAACTGTTCGGAATAAAACTGATCGAAATAAAACTGTTTTGAAATAAAACTGTTCGGAATAAAACTGTAGCGTTTTGGAACTAAATTAGCAATGGAGCGCGATTGCATTGTTTGCTCATTCAAAAATTGGAATTTCTCATGCGCGTGCTTTTTTCAACAGTTTTATATTTGAGCTATTCATCAAAAATTGTTTGTTTTGTTGTTTTTTTGAACAAACTTTTATAATTTTTTTCTCGGCCCGCCTTGACGGCCAAGCAATGCAATCGCGCTCCATTGCTAATTTAGTTCCAAAACGCTACAGTTTTATTCCGAACAGTTTTATTCCAAAACAGTTTAATTTTGCTACAGTTCTTTACCGAACAGTTCTGTTCCGAACGGTTCTATTGCGAAGCAAGTTTTATATCGCTGCAGTTCTATTACACTTCAGTTCTATTCCGAGGTAGCACCGAATTTACACGTGAATTGAAATAATTTGACGACGAAAATGAAATGCACGAAGCACTAAGTTTCGTGGAGCGCACTTGCTTTTTTCGCGAATGGACAATATAAACACGAACCGGTGTTCCAGTAATTTTTTGCAACGCGGATTACTGTAGCTAAAAGTACGGAAACACCGAGGTGTCCAATGAAAGATGAAGCTAACTGATTAAAGAGTACTACGGTATAGAACTCGCACATAAAAGAACTGCTACGGAACGTAACTGCGCGGAATAGAACCGGCTAAAATGGAGCTGTACTAAAAAAACCAGTGCACGAAATATAACTCAGGGACTCACAATGTACAAAAAAATTCTTTTTGGAATTGGTCGAGCGGTTCTGTGTCGGTACCGCTCAATTTCCGGCAATCCGTCCGAGTTCTATATTACTGCGTCGCGAAAACCTGTCAGAGCAGAGCGCGCGACGCTGCTGTGACTCTGCTGTGACTCGGCTGTGACCACCACTTTTCGCGGCGAAACCACAACGCTCCGCTCTGACTGCTTTTCGCGACGCAGTAATACCGTAGTAGGATGACAGTGACATGTCTCTTGAATTCGAATAGCAGTACAAATGCATATTGTGCATATTATCGGCTCTCCATGACGGTCAAACGCGCTCCGTTGTGTTTAGTATTTTTGATTTTCATTTTGGTATCCAAATTACTTCATTTCACGTATAAATTCAACGTGAAATGAAATAATTTGGAATCCAAAATGAAAATCACAAAGTACTATAATCGGTGGAGCGCGATTCGCCGTCGTTGCGGGTCGACAATATTTACATTCGTTTTTTTTTCTATTTTTCTGTTGATTTTTGTTATTTTTGGTTGTAGAAAAATAAAATTTGATTTTTTTTTTCTAATAATGCAGCTCCGGAAAATACACCGCCACCCTCTAATAGAACGCCACCTCTAATACAACGCCACCCCTAGACCCACTCCGAAAAATAGACCGCCATGGCGGTATATTACAGTTTTTACGGTATCAATGAAATTCACGAAAGTACACTAAAATTCACCAAAAATTAACTAAAATTTCCAAAAAAAAAAAATCAAAATTTGCATTCACTACTGCACTTTTTTTTCAAATGAAATAAACTAATTCAAACTTGCTGAAAATTTCAAGTTTTACCGTAAATTTCTCTAAACTTTCGCAAAAATTTGAAAAACCTCAATTTATGATGAAATCTAGGATTTTCGATGTAAAATTGCTGGAAATTTGTGATTCCTGCTGAAAAAAGCCAAATTAGCAGTAAAATCTGTAAGAAGTAAAGAAACACATTAAAAAAGACCTAATAGATCAAAAAAACATTTTGAAAAAATTTCTTCAGGTTTACAATTTTTTCGGTTTCAAAAAAAATTAATAAATTTCTTTAAAAGTTATGCCAAACTGTTTATATTTTCACTTTTCTTAACCTGGTTTTTAGTTTAGAAAGCTGGACAGGTCAATAAAAAAAAACAATAATTTATCACTTAGTTTTACATTTACTGTTTCACGCGCCAAAAACCCCGTTTTAAATTAAAAAAAAACAATAATTATTTCCCATTCATTTTTTTAGCATTCCTATCAACCTAGACAAATTATGACCCAATTAATGACGCAACAATATTTTCCTGTGATCCTCCTTTAAGCGGCCGGACCTCTTCACCTTGTCAAGTGTCAAACATGATACCGAAAAGGGAAAAAGGTGGATTAGGAGTGAGAGTGAGAGTGAGAGTGTATCAATGTTTGGATAGGATAGGCGGTGCGTTCTTGAGCATGATGAGCATGAACGATGGGAAAAAATGATAGGCACATTTTTGCAAGGCTAGATATTTAGAACTGTATTGGAGTATCGTGCACCAAGTTTATGATTAAAAAGTTAATGGAACTGCAATTAGGTATTTTAAAGTTTTAAAAACAGGAACTCCTCAAAGTTTGTGGATAAAATGAATGCATCAGAAGCGCAAAAGTTAGAACAACAATTCTCTTGCGTAGAGTTTCAGACTGAAAATAGTGCAAACATAATTCGAAAAAATATGAAACTCTGTTGAAGCCACAGAGTCAAAAAACCGTCGAAATATAGTCATTTACCACTGTTTTTTGCAAATTCTTTTTAGACTCTTTTCAGACTCTTTCAAACCTTTTCAAAGTGTTTTCATGTCTGATTTAAACTCTAAATGGTTCTATTTTTATAACGGTTACTGGTAGCAGCATCACATGGAATTAACCAGAATTATGATTATCAGCTCGTTGAAACTGAAACAAAAACTATTCTCTAGCGTCCAATGACTCATATAAACGACATGATCCAAGTACAGAACCTATATGCATCCACCGCATTTCGCATGTGTTTTTTAAACTTTCATTTATATTTTAAACATTTTACTGGTAAGCAGCAGCATAGCCGGTTTTCAGAAATCTGATTATAAGATTGTTGAAACTGAAAAAAAACCATTTTTCCAAGTCATGAGAAACATGTCATAACTTTCTTATTACTACCATTTGCACCAACTGTTCACCATCACCACCATTACCACGCACAGCCTTTCATTCAGACACATGGCGTAACCGGAGTTCTGCCATCTTTACTCGCCAGACGCCTCCTTTCCACCCGGGCTGCTCACCAGAAAAGTATCCGTTGGCATCCACTGTTGAGCTCTTCTTTTTGTTTTGTTTTGTTTAGGTTTAGAATTGCCTCATTTTCTCTTTTTTCTATTTATCCTCCTCTTTTTCATAAAAGGGAGAACGCTTGTATATAAGACCACCCTCATTTGACACGTATTGTCTCGTTTTTCTAGCAGCGCGCAGACACGACAACGGCTCTATACACAAGAAGTCAGAGAATCTATAAAAACGAGAGAGTACTGACTTATACACAAGCGATTTCATAACGTGATAGAAAAATTTAATAATTTATTAATATAAACTGTGAAACAGAAATTTTTTTTTCATTTTTATTTTTTGCATTTGTTTTGGATTTTACAAAAAAAAGTTTTTAAGACTGTTTAGTTTGTTTTATTGACTAAAACTATTTTTCATTAAAGTTAAGTTAAAACTCAAACCAAAAAAACCCATTTTTGCAGCCATAAATGGAAAAAGTTCCAAAAATCGGTAAAACATTTTTTCAGTTTCAGGACCAAAAAAGTCAAAATCAACCATTATGGGGCTCCGATTGATCTGAAATTTTGGGAAATAAGGGAAAAAGTTATCTCGGACATTACCCCAGAGTTTCAGACAACAATACCGATTTTAAACAATTTCAGAAAAAAAATCGATTTTTCTTAAAATCGATATTTTGGTCTGAAATTTTTTTTTTCAAGGAGTGCCTCAGAGAATTAAAAAAATTAATAAATTTTTTTGAAAATAGGATTTTGAAACAGAAAAAATTTAAAATTAGTTTTAGAGTTTTCTAGCATTTTTACTTTCAACAAACCCAAAAAAATATGAATAATTTTGCTTTCAATGTAAAACAAGAAATTAAAACTCGGAGTCGATAGCGCAGCCGGTAGTGGGAGGAATTGACTTAAATAATGTCTGGCTCTGAACGGTACACCACCAGTCGTCCGCGTACGCAGAAAACCGTTATCCGCAGTAACGTTCCTAGTCATTTTCGTCATTTCCTAAAATCACACGATATTGACGAAAAATGATAATCGAATTTGTTGAATTCGTCAAAAATGAAATGGAAATGATTATCAAAAATTATTTGAAAAATATGAAAATGACGAAAACGATAATCAAATTTATTCATATCGAAATTAAACTGACGAAAACGATATAGCTGGAGAAAAAAATCAACAAAAAAAAATCATTTCCATCGGTCACGTGGAAATTCCTATGCCATAAAATCTATTAAATGTTTTGAGAAAAATACACTGAAGACTGAAACTTTTCCTCCTCATCTACGTCTATGCTTATATAAATCTCTTCTTTTTCATTATCATTGTTCATATCGAGTTGGATTTCATCAGTCCAATTTGATTTCAACCAATCGATTCCTCGTTACCGATTATATATAGGTTGATAATAACATTACTAGATTTGTCCACAGTATCCGAAAAATTGTGAGCGCAAACTCCAAACACCAAAAGTCAAGAAAAAAAAAATAAGAGGCCACGCCCCTCTCATTGCGGTGCCTATTTATAATGTTGTGTTTTCAATCGAGTTGCAGCATGAAAACGAGAGATAAAAAGACATATTTTCTCTGCTTCTCTTCGAATCAAACTGTGTTTGCGTGGTCGCGCGAAAAAAAGTGGGCGGAGTCACGCGTTCTCATGTCGCAAGTCGATTGAAAAAACAATAAAATATACCAGTTTCATCGATGTATACGATATTTTGTGGACAGTCGTCATGTGGTATATCAAATTCGAGGTGTTGGACCTGTACGAAATCCACTTGTAGCACTGGCTGCAGCAAGCTCTTTTCCAGCGACATTTTTTCGGGTACCGTATTTCCTCTAATATAGGTGCATGCGCTTCTATTTTTTCATTTCTTCACAATTGCCGGGTATTTAGAGGTTTGCACACCAAACTTCGGTCGTCTCATGCCTGTTTGGTCAAGAAGTATTATGGCGAGTTTGGTGTGCAAACCTCTAAATACCCGACAGTTGTGAAGAAATGAAACAATAGAAGCGCATGCGCCTTTATTAGAGGAAATACGGCAAATAGTTCCCAAACGGGGCTTACCATTTTAGGACAGAAAACAATACTGTCTGAAGAAACCCAATTATCGGGCAGCTCGTATCCACGTAACCTTACGTGTATATATTTCGATAGTTTACGTCATTAGTATTTTGACGAATTTTGACGTAAACGACGTAATTGACGAATTTGATATTCGTTGTTTTCCTACCCGATATTTTTTCGACGTAAATGATAATCGGATTCGTCATTTCTCTTTTCAAAACAATTAATTTGATAATCGGATTCGTCATTTCTTTTTTCAAAACAATTAATTTGATAATCGATATTTTTGATATAGATGCGTGACCAGTATAAATGATAATCAGTCTAAACTGATTTCGTCATTTTTTTGCACTGATTCGGAACGTTAATCCGCAGTACCTTCGGTACATGAAAAATGGATCGACTTTGTAATTTTGTTGTTTATTTGTTTAAGCTATTATTAAAAAATTTTATATTTTATTAAATTCTATAGAAAATCGGAAACAGTAAAAATTACAAAAAAAAATTTTTTTTTGACTGGCTTTGAGCGGTTTTTCGCGATAGATCTATCACGTACAAGTCGTTGTATCTTACCAGTTTCTATTTTATAGGCGATAATGTCTTAAAGTAGACAATAATTTCGAAAAAAAAAATCGAAAATTTCGCTAAAAATGTGCAAAATACGAAAATTTCGGTGAAAAATTGGAATTTCACAACAAAAAAAACGTTGAATTTTACGATTTTTTGACAGTTAATAGCCGTTTTCACATTAAAAATTCCGTCGATCCTTAATTAGATGCCAAAAATGTTTCGAAAAGCATTTTTTAAGGATTTTTTGGCTATTAGCCGTCCAATGGCACGTCGAGGTGTTTAATAAACTGCTAAAAACCATTTTTAACAGCTAATAGCCATATCCGCGCCGAAAATGTCCAATAACTTTGGAAATTGCTCAAAAATCGAAATGTTCGTTGAAAATGAGAGGGAGAGCCGCTAAAAGCTTCTAAAAATCGAGATTGAAGCCCATAAAAATACACATTCGGTACTTCAACAACGGATCAACTTTTTAATAAATAATTGTTGTTTGAAATTTGAAAAAATAAAACGGCGCTCTGTTCCAATCCTACTGTAATTTTTTTTAAATCTAAAAACCCCCACCACACTTGACCCCCCTTTCATGAGCAAGTCGCCCTCTTTCATTACCTATCTCACCCCAAATCGATACCAATATTTACTCCTCTCATTCGCCTTGAAAAGAGTCGACACAAACGGTTAGCTGCTTCCGATTGTGCTTGAGCACTCACTCACTCACTCATTCACTCACTGACTCTCCGCGCTTTTTTTGTGCGCTCCTGTGCTTCGTGTGTTTGAGTTATTGGTTAGTTAGGGTAAAAACGGTTTGTTTGGAAGAAAAAGAAGAAGGGGGAGAATAGAGCGCTCGGTTTTTGGTTTGTGTAAACCAACATTTTTCGGGATGACGTTGGGTATGGTATCGAATTGGGAAAAACGTGTAGGTGGCAATGAATTTGAAGAATGTGCATGGATGTCGATCAAAATTTTTCAAAATCTTCGTTTTTTGAGCAGTAATGTTATGTTTTACCTTTTGATCGTTTAGCTTGCGCGGATAGTTTCGCTTTGATTTATGAGTGGGACACTTCTAATTTGTTGTGTATAACACTGTTTTCACGTCGTTCTCTCTCAACGGCCTTATACACAAGGATTTGGGTTTACACGAGTGACCAGAAAAACGGCTTTATACGCAAGAGGTCCGGGTAACATATATTTTTTATTTTTTTGCCAAGTTTGAAAACAATAAATTTTAAAATTTAAAAAATACTCAAAGTTTCAATGAAACAGAAAAAATTTAAAACACCCAAAAAACTTTTTTTTTTGTGTAAATTTTGGGAAACAGCGAGTTTTTGTAGGCCCAAAAAAAAAAGAGGTTTTAACCGATTTTTTTGATTTTTGATTAGTTTTTGAAGGCGGCAGTTGTGTGGGCTTTTTCACAGTGGTCAAATCGTTTGAAATGGTTTTTTTAAATATTTTTTGCTGAAAATTCAATTTTTTTTTCTGTAGAATTTTTTTTTTAATTTTTAGCGTGAACTATTCTATTTTTTAACAAATTTAAAACATAACACTTCTAGAAAATGTAAAAAAAATTAGAAAATTTCTGAAAATTTCTAAAAATTAAAAAAAAAAAATTTTTTTGAAATTTTTTTTTCAAAAACATTTTCTAATTTTAATTATTTCCTTTTTTTTTGAAGTTTTTATGTATTTCAATTTTTTTTCATTGTTTTTTCCATTTTTTTAGCGAAAAATCAAAAATTTCGCTAAGATTTTTTCCAAAAACACAAACAATTTTTTACCGTTTCACAGAAATTATTTGACAAAATTTGAATGTTTTATCAATATTCTCTATCTAAATTTTCTTGGCCGCCACAATAATATGCTCTAACAAAACAATAATGTCAAGAAGTTTGCATTTTCCCTCATGGGCCTATGCAGAGTACTGTCGAAAAACGGTAAAATAAAAAAAACTGGGAGAAAACTCTGAAATGCTCCCATTAGTCTAAAATATTGGGAAAAACTGTCTAAATTGTCTCGCACTTGTTCAAAAAAATTTTGGGCTCGGCTGGACCGATTTATCTCTTTTGAAAAGTTTCAGAAAAGTTTTTGGTTTTTTGCGCTCTTATTAACTGTATTTACAATTCAAGAAAAATGTGTTATTAAACAACATAGAGCAACCAATAATGCTCCAACCGTGATTAAATTGCCTTACATAATTTTTAGAAACAGTGAAACAATTTTTTTTTATTTTTTAAAACGTTTTCTTTGCTGTATTTAAATTTGACACATTTTTACGGTGAGTTTTTTTATTTACTATGCGTTTTTACTTCTAAAACCTAATCTTTTCACACATTTCACGTCGGTTTTCAAAAAAAAAGTTGAAAAATACAGCAAAAATCAAAATTTTCGTTCAAAAAAAAAATTTTTTTTTTAATTGTTTTTTTCACTGTTTCAAAAATTTTTTATCAGTAAAGACAGTCAAACTTATTTAATGCTAGTAGTCAGCAATTGCCTAAAAGAGCCCTATCCCAATTTTGCTCCTGTGATCCATTCCATCCATGGTCTCTTCTTACATCCCGAGCAGCCACAGCCACACGCTTCCCTATATTTGTCAAGGTTAGAGTCGCGACGTCGCGACTTCTCTGCTTTGGTTTTGGTTCCTCATCTTTTTCTATGTGTCTAGCAGAGGAGATGAGGCGTGAGCGTCTGTATGTGACACTAGACAAAGTTGCTCACAATGTGAAGAGTGAGTGTGTGTGTGTGACCAATTGGTTACCGCGCACAGGAGGCGCCTGGGCTCCTGTGGGAGCAGCCTCCTTTCTGTCTCGTGATGAATTGGGCGCCGCAAAAGTACCGTATCACGCAGAGAGCAACAAGGTCGCTGGTCTTTTCACCACCTCTCATGTTCTCGAATTTTTCGGTTTCATGGATTTTGATGAAGTTTTGCACTGTTTTTTATGTTGTCGAAAAGATAAAAAGCGGCGAGTTACAGTAACCAGAAAAAAAAGAGAAATCACATTTCGTCCGCGTTTGCAAAAACCAGGAAAAACGAGAGTCTCTTAAACCAATCCAAAAAATTGAATTTTTCGGGTTACTGTAGGTTACCGCTTAATTTTCTTATCACCTTACCGAACTGTTGAGTTTTGTAAACAAAATGGTGATGCGCAACAAGTCTATTATGTTTTGTTTGTTACGGAAAATGTTTGAAAAAAATGCTCAAAAAAAAAATTTTTTTTTAATTTTTTTATTGTATTTTCAAATTTTTTATTGTATTTTCAAATTTTTCTTTGTATTTTCGTTACTGTACCAGTTTTTCAAACGTTTTTAATTACTTCATTTCAGTATAAAATGCTCAAATTTTTGGTACTTAACACTGAAAAAACAAAAAAAAAATTTCATTTTTTTGTAATCTTTCTTAATTTTTTAATAGTTCAAATTCTAACTTTCTAGACTTTCTAACCTCAAAAACAATTTTTTTATGCTTCTCACATATCCAACATCAAAATCCACCAAAAACATAGCCAAAATAGCAAAAAATCCAAATTTTCGCCTAAAAAATTTTTTGAAATTTTTCTTAATTTTTTAATAGTTCAAATTCTAACTTTCTAGACTTTCTAATCCACAAAACAGTTATTTTTCATGGTTTTCACATATCCAACATCAAAATCCATCAAAAACATTGCCAAAATAGCAAAAAATTCAAATTTTCGCTTAAAAATTTTTCAAATGAAAATTTTTTTTCACTGTTTCAAACTTTCTTTCAATTTAAAAATGTTCATGATTTTTTAATGGAACAGTTTGAAGAATCGGCAAGTTTGCATTTTCAGCTTCAAATCTCAGCAGTAACCGTTTGATTTAAAAAAATCATTTTTAAAAGTACATGCATTCCTTCCACCAGTAAAAGTGCATTCATCCTGAAACCCCGTGGCACATGTTGTAAAGAAAAAAAAAGAAAAAAAACTTGACTGTGTCTGTCCGAGAGTTCGTCCAGGGGGTGGTTTATGAGTGTTTCGAATTGCCAGATGGGTGGCACAAAAGAGCACCGATTGAGCGAAAAAAAAAAGTGGAAAGGTTCTGTGATATTTTGATGGCGGAAATGAGAGGAAAAGGGCATGAGAAAAAAGGAAAAACAGTAAAAATATAATTAATTTTTTAAATTTTTTTATTTTTTCACTGTTTCAATTTTTTTTAAAGTTTTGTTTCAAAGATCTCTCTCTACTGATGTCGCACTATGCAACTCATTTAGTTTCTGTGTATAATAGATCTATCACAAAAAACATTTTTTTAGACGAAAAGAAATTGTCTGTCCGTGCAGAGCAGACAAAATAATTTTGATTGAATTGCCAGATAGCGCTTTATTTTTTTCTCATGAACATTCCTCCCCCTTCTCAAAAAAATTTTCCCGAAAACTTTCACTGTTTCACAGATTTACCAACTTTTTCTTTTTCAAAATCAAATTTTATTCATTTTCTTTTAATAGAAATTTCCGTGACCCAAGGTCATGAAACTCTTGAGCTCAAACTTTTCTTTTCTATTGCTACCGAAGAGAAAAAAAAAACCGAGCAAGTGTGTGTGTGCGTGTGTGGGAGAGATGTAAAGAGCAAACAGTCACCCAAACAAACCATCTTCCTAATTTTTGCGCGGTTTTGTTTTCCGTGGTTACTGTAATGCGCTTCATGCTTGTGCGTTTTGTTGGGTGTCGGTCTGTTTAATTTTGAAAGGCAGATTTTGTTTTTAAAGTTTTTGTGATGCCAGATCCTTTAAAATGGTAAAATTCAAGAAAATGCTATTTCAAAAAAAATTATCATTTTTCAATTTTTTTAAAGTTTTGCATTTTTTTACGTTTTTTTTTGGGATTATAACAGAATAGGCACCCACATTTTTCAAAAACGGTACCAATTGCACTAGCTATAGTATGGCCACGCACAATCCGCACATGGGTGTCTATTCTGGAATGATGGGCACTTATATTGAAGTGCAATTTTCAGCTTGTGGGTGGCTATTCTGAAAGATTCTCTAGGAAACCAGTATAGACACTCATTACCACTGAGTGGGCGGCTTAACTGTAATAATAGATTCCAGTAAAAGTGTCCATATGTTTCAAAATAGAGACCACAGAAAATCGGAAAAATCCCATTTTTCAGTTATGTGGGTGCCTATACTGGAATTTTTTTTTCAAGGACCGTTATCTACAGTCTATCTTAAGAAATATTATTAGAGAAAAACATTTATTTAGCAATCGGAACTTTCAAAAAATTAGTCACAAATTGATAAAATTGATAAAATTTTATAGAACAAAATATGGTTTCACAAAATGTATTTTATTTCACAAAGATTAAAAAAATCAATTTTATTAGGTCGCTCATATTTTGTACTTAAATAAATAATTGGCTAAAAATGTATCTTCCTATTCTCACAACCAGTACGGAGCGCTGCAAACTCGCTCCCTTCGCACAGTGAAGAACGGGACGCGGCCACGTTGGCGACGAGACAGTGCAGATGTTTCGCTCTGATTTCTCTGAATCTCACTCACTCCAAATGCATGCGCGTTCAAGTTTACTGTGCGATTGGAGCGAATTTGCAGCGTTTTATGCCGAGTTTATCTATCTATTACGTATTCCTGGAATGGTGGTGAGATACCGCGGTGTTTGCATTTTCGCGCCAATTCTCACACAGTCTGCAAACACCGCGGTAGCACCATTCCAGGTAAATTTCGAAAATCCCTTTGAAAAATTAGAGATTTTGAGGTGAAACTTTGACAATTTGACGGGAAATTCAATTTTTTTTTCTTCCAAGTCGGTAAAAGTGTCAAATTCGAAAAAAAAAATGGAATTTTTCGCTGTAAAATAAGCGGCTGCTCTTTTGGTGGGGATACTACGGTATAGAACTTGCACGAAATAGAACTGCTACGGAATAGAACTGCGCGGAATAGAACCGCCTGAAATTGAGTGTACCGACCCAGAACCGCTCGAATAACTCGAAGAATTGTTTCGTTGTACATTGTGAGCCCCTGAGTTCTATTTCGTGCAATTGTTTTATTTTTTGTTCAGTTCCATTTCAACCGGTTCTATTCCGCGTAGTTTTATTCCGCGCATTTCTATTCCCTGCGAGTTCTATACCGTAGTACCCCCAAAAAATAGTCAATTTTGTGAAAAATCACCAAAATTGATAATGTTTCGAAAAGTTTGCTGAAAATGTTTTAAGACACTTTGAAAACGGTAAAAAAGCTACGGAATTTTAAAAAATGCCAAGTTTCACTTTAAAAATGTGCATTTTCAAAGAAAATCACTGAATTTTCCGAAAAGTTCAGGGTTTCTCTGAAAATGTTCCAAAATTCTTTAAAAATTTGAGCATTTTACAGTAAAATTTGTTTAAAACGTTCAAGCTTTTGTAAAAATCTCTAAAATTGGCCATATAATTCTGGGGGTACAAAATGCATAATTTTGGGTGAAAAAGTCACCTCTGAATCAACTGGTCTGTACGCCTTATGCATTGAAATATTGCATCATCACGTATTTGTTCTCAAAAAGGGTGGTACCATTGAATTTATTACCCCCAAATTATGCATTTTGTATCCCCCGAACGCCTCCCCCGTCTTCCAACGCGCCACCAAGTTCGTCGGATAATGAAATTATTTTTTCACTCGAAAATTTACTTTTTTGAGAAATTCGAATCATTACCTGATTATTCCGGATGACACCATCATTTTAATCTAAAAACGAAGCTTTTTTGTCAAAAAATGAGCGAACCTTAGAGTTTTAAAAATGCGCCAGGTAGAAACAGTTTTGGAAGAAGGCTGGGGTGCCGTGCAGAGTGGTAAGAAAAATGAGAACAATTTCTAATTTTAACAAAAGCTGTCAAAATGGTCTAAACTTGTTGAAAAATACTCAAAATTCCTCTCCAAAAGAGCTCAAAAATCGAAATTTTCGCTAAAAATGTAGTTTTTCATTAAAACTTGTTGTCCAATACCCAAACTTTGTTTAAAACCGCAGAAAATGCTCAAATTGCAATCGAGTTGAGTCTTAAAGTAGATTTTTGGCGGTAAATTTGGCACTCCACTGGACGGCTAATATCTAAAAATTCCCCGAAAAGCCAAATACTGTCCATTATCTAAAATACCGGGGCAGCAAAATTTTAAAAGTTCACAAATTTTAAACGGTTTCACCCATTTTTCAATAATTTTTAACATTTTTCAGCGAAAATATCGATTTTTTTAAACAATTTCCAAACTTATTGGAAATTTTCGGCGCGGATATGGCTATTAGCCGGATATGGCTATTAGCTGTTAAGGACCCGCCCACTTTTATCTGCGCGCCATTTATTTGGAGAGACGCAGGCATGATGCAACCCGATTTTTCCCCAATTATTCATGATCTACCGTGTTGCTCAGAGAATACCGCTGGAGATTTGGGTGTGGTGTGGTGTGGTGATGGGTGGGTGGCAGGTCAACTCGTTTCTTTTCTTTTCTTTTCTTTCCAAACACACACACAGTTTCCCGCATTCTCCTCCTCATCTTTCTTTGCTTACTTACTTCTTTTCTGTGCCCCCTCCCTCCCTACCTACCTACCTACCTACCGTTCAAACGGTAGGGTAACAAATATCTGTATAAGTGGCTTCTCCTTCTCCTTCTCCTCCTTTTCGCTGAGCACACACAATGACCCCCTCTCTCTCTCTCTCTCTCTCTCTCTCTCCCTCTGTCAAAGTAGAGTACATGTGAAAGCAATCAAGCACATCGTCGCAGCCCGCCGCCCCACTGACGTTTACGAGCTCCAAGTACCACCCAGTGTGGTCCCTCTATTAGTGTTCCTTTTTTTCTCTGTGTGTGGTGCGCAACACCTCTATTATACATGTAGACGCTTATCTTTTCAGCACGTGGTGGTGATGAGCTCGTTGTACTTGTGTCGTGACTGCACCGGCGCGTTCGACAGTTTGGACGAATTGCACCGGCACACAAGGGAAGAGCATTTGGATGATGAGCCGGTGGAAAATTTGGAGGAAATTGATGAGGTGCGTAAGGCTATTAGCCGTAGAAAATGGGAATCGGCGCGAGCTTGGCGCCAATCGGCGTTAATTTGGCGGTTTAACAGGGAAATGGCAATTATTGTAAATTTTTGGCAGTGAAACGGCTAATAGCCGGTGAAAATAGCAGATAGCCATCACTGGCGTCTAGTTGGCACCTAACCGGCAAGTTTATCGATAATCAGCGCTAATTTGGCGCGAATATAAAGGACGATATCAACTTTTCCAGCGAATTTTTCGAATTTCACACATTTTTTACCTCTTTACTGCTCATTCTCAGCCATAACATCACTTGAAAAATGAATTTGGCGCGGATATAGCTATTAGCCATTAAAAAAATAAAAATACTGTCCATTTCTGAAATACCGGGGTTTTAAGGCATTTTTTTATTATTTTTCAGCGAAAATTTCGAATTTCACACATTTTAAACGGTTTCACCAATTTTTTGAATAATTTTAACATTTTTTAGCGAAAATATCGATTTTTTTAACAATTTGCAAAGTTTTTGGAAATTTTTGGCGCGGATATCGCTATTAGCCGTTTAAAATTGCTTTTAGGGGTTTTTTTGGCACCTAGTTGGCGATCAATAGACGTAATCGGCGCCCAACCGGCAGTTAGCCATCGAAAATCGCTATTGTTCGCCTAATTCAATGGCTAATAGCCGAAAATTCCCTGAAAAACAAAAATCTTTTTTGTGGGCTCAAATCTAAAATTTCAGTGACTTTCAGCGGCTCACTTTCATTTTTACCGATTTTGAACAATTTCCCTCAATTTTCAGCGAAATTTTCGATTTTTTTAAACACTTTCCAAAGTTATTGGAGATTTTTAGCGCGGACATGGCTATTAGCCGTTGGAAATGGCTTTTAGCGGCTTATTGGACACCTCAGCGTGGCATTGGACGGCTAGTAGCGGAAAATTCCAAAAAATCAAGTATTGATCATTTTTGAGCCCAATTGTTGAATTTTGGAAAGTTTCAGTTAATTTTAGTGATTATCTGGCATTTTTTCCGAAAAAACCACTTTTTAAAATTCTTTTTCTCGTAATTTATCAATTTTTCAATTTTTCAGCGAAATTTTCGAATTATGCACATTTTTTCACTGTTTCAACCCATTTTCAGCGAAAATATGAATTGGTTAACAATTTCCAGAGTTACTGATCATCCCAATGACTTTTCGGCGCGGATATGGCTATTAGCCGTTGAAAATGATTGTTAGCGGCTTATCGGACACCTCGGCGTGCCATTAGACGACTAATAGCCAAAAAATCCTTTAAAAAAAATGCTTTTGTGGGCATTTTTGGCACCTAATGGAGGATCGGCGCAATTTTAATTGTGAAAACCGTGAAATTCAACGCTTTTTTTTGTTGTAAAATTCCAATTTTTCACTGAAATTTTCGTATTTTGCACATTTTTAGCGAAATTTTCGATTTTTTTCAAAATTATTGTCTACTTTGAGACATTATCGGTTATAAAATAGAAACTGGTAAGATTGAAACGGCTTTTGCGTGATAGATCTATCGCGGAAAACCGGTCAAAGCCAGTCGAAAAAAAATTTTTTTTTGTTAATTTTTACTGTTTCCAATTTTTTATGAAATGTGGAAAAATGTAAAAATTTTTAATAATACCTTGTGCATAAATGCGGTCTTATTTTGTTTGGTAACGCTAACCTTTTGTGTATAAGGCCGCTGTGCACTTTTCTACCAGCGGCCTTATAGACAAGACAAGGAAGCGAGGTCAGAGGAAAATGAGAGAGAGAGAGAGTGCGTCTGCGATGAGAGTGCGATGAGGACGGGCTTGTACACAAACAACCTAACGGAATAGAACTGTTTTTTACCGCAAAATTTTGGCTCACAGATAGCCCAATCTAAAAGCTTCAAAACACGTTTCTACCGTTTCACCTCTCCACCCGCTTCCACGCATGTCCCTTTCCTTCCTACCGTGTCAAGCACTAAGCTCCGCCCACCGAGCAAGCAACATATCTGTTTGACCGCTTCTCCTCCGCTCCGCTCCACCCCGCCCATGCTACTACTCCTACTACTACCACTACTCATATTGCCATTCATTCCATCACCCACGTGTGGGCGTGGCCGGTGCTTGGTGCGGTGCGCGTTGGTGCCACCAGAAGGCCTTGAGCCATCGAACAGCAGCAACAGCAGCCGTTCTTACACATACTTTTGCTTCTGCATTCTTCCGGACGGCACCCCCGCCATTTGCATATCTCCTCTGTTCGTTTTTGCTGGCCGTCTGGCACCAAGCGGCACCGCGAGCCGATGGAGAGTTTCGGCTCGACCGGGGGTGGATCAGAGGATGACGATGATGATGGCTCATATGCTTTCGCATTCATATTCACATTCAAAGTCCGGTTCACCCCTTGATCTGCCCCGGCTTCTTTTCAAAGTTTTCTTTTCCTCATGGCTAAAATCATATATCGACGCAATAGGTCTACAATAGATTAATCACAATTTGAAACCAAAATGTTTACTTTTTCGTTTTACACTCTTCGAATCGAGTTTCCCATGCTTTCAATGCCACTTTTTTCGTCGACTGATTACGCAAGCCGTTGCAACAAGCAACGCTTTTTACAAAACGCATCAGGTCCCTAACAGCCATTTTCAACTACTAAAATTCCAAAAAAGTCCCAAATGAGCTAGGAAAATACTCAAAAACCTAAGAAAAATGGCTAATAGCCATATGTCCACCGTACCCGTTCCAGAACCCCCTAATATATCAAAATTAAATATTCAAAAATCGATATTTTCGCTAAAAGCCTCAGAAAATTGCCGAAAAGTATCGAATTCGATGGCTAATAGCCTAACTTAGTGACTGACTGCCACCTGGGCGCCAAATCCTTCCAAATTCATGTCGCATAGACGCCAAACTTGGTGCAAACCGGGGAACCCGTTTTGCGCTGATTAGATGCCAACTAGGTCCCTAACTGCCATTTTAAACGGCTTATAGCCATATCCGTGCCAAAAATCACTAACAGACTTGAATCAAACAAGAAAAATTCTCAAAACTCAAAATGTTCGCTAAATACCTCAGAAAATGCCAAAACGTACAGAATTCGACGGCTAATAGTCGTGCATAGACACAAATCTTGGTGCATCCCTTTAAACCCTTTTGCGCCGATTAAATGCCAACTAGGTCCCTAACTACCATGCTCAACTCCTAATAGCCATTGATCCACCATATCCACACCAAGAACCTTAAAAATTCCCAAACGAGACTCGAAAACTGCTTAGAAATCGATATTTTCGCTAAAAAATTGTATGAATACCAGAAAATGACTCGAAAACCTGAGAAAAATGGCTAATAGCCGCTTTCAATGACACACTTCCGACTTGGCGCCGAATACTGCCAAACTCGCATCGCATAGACGCCAAACCTGGGCCAACCCGTTGAACCCCTTATTGTGCAGAATATCGCCGATTATATGCCAACTAGGCCCCTAACTGCCTTTCAACGCCTAAATCCCTAACAGTCCCAAATTAAACTCGAAAAATTCTCCAAAATCGACATTTTCGCTTTAAAAAAATCAGATTAATACTGGAAAATGGATTGAAATCCTCAGAAAAATGGCAAATAGCCCTATATCCGTGCCTAAAACCTCTAAAAGTCCCAAATTAGACTCGGAAAATGCTCAAAAATCGATATTTTCGCTAAAAACCTTCGAAAATCGCCAAAAAATAAACAAATTCGACAGCTAATAGCCGCGCACAGACCCCAAACTATACCATCTTTAAACATGTGCTGCCGAATATCGCCGGATAGGTTCCAACTATGGCCCTAACAGTACCAAATTAGACTCGTAAAATGCTCAAAAATTGACATTTTCACAAAATACCTCAGAAAAATGCCAAAAAGTACCGAATTCGAAGGCTAATAGCCGCGCCTAGACGCCAAATCTGGCCCCACCCGTTCTTGTACCGAATATCGCCGATTATATGCCAACTAGGCCCCTAACTGCCTTTCAACGCCTAAATCCCTAATAGTCCCAAATTAAACTCGAAAAATTCTCAAAAATCGAAATTTTCGCTTTAAAAAAATCAGATTAATACCGGAAAATGGCTTGAAATGCTCAGAAAAATGGCTAATAGCCCTATATCCGAATGGTCAAAAACCGATATTTTCGCTAAAAACCTCAGAAAATTGCCGAAAAGTAACAAATTCGACGGCTAATAGCCGCGCACAGACTCCAAACTTGGGCCCACCATAATTAACTTCGGAAAATTCTCATTTCCAACGGCTAATAGCCACCTTGCTGCCAAGCCTCCTGACCCCGCCCACTTGTTGTTCTAGAATTAGCAAATGGGTGGAGCCTCATTTTTTTCATTTCGTAACTCAACAACTCTGCGCAGAAAAAAACCACATAACCTCTAACACTCTTTTTTTTTTCTAGCCCACCGTGCCAATGATCAAAATTGAGGACCTAGACTGTACGTCTGACACGGACTGCTCTATGAAAACGCCACTGTCCGACAAGACGGACAAACTTGGGCGGTACGAGTGTGAAGACTGTCACGAGACGTTTGCGGTCAAAAGAGAACTGGCCACCCACCAGAGGATTCACAGCGGAGAGCAACCACATAGTGTAAGTCTAGCAATTCTACCAGATAGGTCTACTTCTATTCGATAACCGTCCAAACTTTCAGTGCACCCAATGCGGAAAAGAGTTTGGCACCCGACAACTGCTCAAAAAGCACTGGATGTGGCACACCGGAGAGCGATCACACGTCTGTCCGCACTGCAACAAGGCCTTCTTTCAGGTTCGAAAAATTGTGTCATTTACCCTATCTTGCTCTGTTTTACAGAAAGGCCACCTAACTCAACACTTGATGATTCACTCGGGAGGCCGTCCGCACGAGTGTCCACAGTGCCATAAGACGTTTATTTTTAAAGTAAGTGTCACTGTCAACAAATGTGTACATGACAA
The DNA here is from genome assembly GCA_963572235.1 of Caenorhabditis japonica. NCBI lineage: Eukaryota > Metazoa > Nematoda > Chromadorea > Rhabditida > Rhabditidae > Caenorhabditis > Caenorhabditis japonica. Next base: position 3,382,568 of record OY754345.1, read on the forward strand.
AAAAAGTTACATTTCATAACGTTTTGCAGTTCGATCTCAACCGGCACATGAAGATCCACCAGGAACGCGGATTCTCGTGCCTACAGTGTGGACGCTCGTTTATGAAGCAGACAATGCTCGACGAGCATCATTTGAAGTGCAAGGGAAAACCGTAAGTCAATCAAGCCCCGACGAATCCAATCTGACCCTATTTTCCTTCAGATCTTCCCCCATACGATCCCTACTCACACCCACTATGAGAGCGGGTCTGGAAAACTCATTTTCCATGAAACCATCACCCGAAACGCTCATTTTGACACCAGAGACGATTGCGAAAATGGCGCAAAAGTTGTTGATTCAACAGCAACAGGAGAATGCGTTTGGCACGCTTTTGGTGAAGCAGGAGAATATTTTGAACAATAATAACAATAACAATCAAAGTATGGACAAAAATGTGGTTTTTGGTGCAAGTTCAAATGTTAAATTTGAAATTCCAGGTGGGTATTTATCGATTTTTTTTTCTTATTGTGTTTTCAATTGATTTGTTACACGAAAACTTGAAACCCGGTCCATTTTTTTGAGGGAAAAAACCCAATTAAAGGGGCAAATCTCGGAATAGAACCGCAGGAAATTGAGCTGTACCAACACAAAACCGCTCGAACAACTCGACGATGTATATCGTGTTAATTTTGAGTCCTTGAGTTCTATTCCGCAATAGTACCGCAAATTTAGTTTTATTTCAAAATTAGTGGACGGGGTTTCATGTGTTATTGTAGCAACTCGATTAAAAACACAATATTCTGGCAAATCGTTTCGTGTCTAGTAGACATAATTAAATTGTTTTTCCGCCGATTACCGTACCATTTTCCGAGGGTACTCGCTTTTAAAGATGTGCGAAATATACCTTAATTTTTCTGAGAATGCTATTTTTTCATGTTTTTCTAATCATATTTTTTGACAATGAGATGATTAGATATCCAAGAAAACAATAACATGCTCAGGAAATTGAGCTTTACAAGCAGTTTGAAACTGGTTAGTTCTATGGCCAAGAACACCCTTTTTTGTGAATTTTGTAGAAAAATTGTTTTATTGCTCGTTAAGAACATTTTTTTGAGAATTTTCAAGGAAAAATTACAGCGTTTCCCTCGTTCTCAATGTGTGTGATTAACCAATAATAAATAAACTTTTCTACAAAGTTCTCAAAACAGTTTTCAGCTTACTTTGCCACATTGCCAAAGACGCAAAATGAAAATTAGGCCGAACCTCATTTTCCAAATTCCCAACATTAAACATTGAGAAAGAGGCGGTGCCTAATTTTCATTTTCCCGCCTTTGACAAGGTTGCATTTTTTTAAACAATAACTGTTAGGTTATGGCTAGACACGTAACGATTGGCCAGAGTTTTATGGGCCTATTCAGGGCAGGAAAAAAGGTGTTTTTTTTTTGTTTTTTAACTCTATGCGAAAAACCGCTAAAAAAATACCGGACCCTGGAAAACGACAGAAAAAGTTTCCCGGAAAACGCTAATTTTTGCATGATGAGGGTGAGGAACTAACGTTTGCAAAAACGTGTTGTCTGTTTCTCTTTTTAATGAACTTAACGCCAGGTCTTGGCGCAAAGGGTCATCTGTTCCTAGTAAAAACACTGCACAAGGTTAACAAACACCAAAAACACCGTTTTCTTTTCCTGCACTGAATAGGTCCATTACAAAAACATTTATTCAAAATTACACAATAATAATAAATATTATCAAATAAATTTCAATATCTTCCTTTCTTTTCCAGCTCCACCAGTCCTGCCACCACTCAGCTTGACATGTATGATCTGCAACTCGTCGTTCAACTCGCAGAACGCCTTCACCCTCCACATGTACATGTATCACATCTCCCCGCCAGCTCTTTCCGTCGACTCGACCCTTCTATCGTCTCAATCCGAGCCATCCTCTGACGTCGATCCGTCCACCGACACGTCCTGCTCTTCGAGTCCACAAAAGGCGTCACCGCTGACACTTGAGAGTGCTTCTTGTCTGGAACAGAGCTCTGTGAGCCCGTCAAGTTCTTCGGGCGCTTCACCGCAGCCCACCGTGTCCGAGTCGTCGACGACGTCTTCTTCGTGTAAAGATTGTTTGGGTAGTTGGCGACGGGTGCACGATTTGGAGCAGCAAGTGGTGAAGAAGGACGAGGAGTTTGAGAATTATAGACAGATGACTAGACAGGTTAGTTGGTATTTAAAGAAAACGAATAACTGTAGAAAGGGCAGAAAAATAATAATAATGAATAAATAATAACTTTCATTTTTTTCAGCTCGTCACCAACGTCTCTAATTTCTTGTCTAGCACTGCGTCTCCCGACAATTTATTCATGCTCAATGTGTTCACCCAGTTGAAAAACACTTTATAGACGTTTTCTTTACCCATCTTGTCGTTGCCACCCACCCACCAATTCAGCTACTCACCCAACCACCCTCCCTCCCAAAAATTATCGATAATCACCATTTCTGACCTCGCCCAATATTCCAATACTTTACCTTTTTGAGCATTTATTTTTCACAGATTTTTTAGAGCTCTGGGACGTTTCAAAACTTGTTTACATTCGCAAAACCGTGCGCACAAAAGTTGCAAAACGTCCCAGAGCCTTTTGTCTCCAAAAAACACGCGTAACATCCATCCCACCAGATATTTGTATAAAAACGTGCCTTTTTTTTTCTATGTATCAATTTTGACCTGAATCGGGTCTAATTTATTATTGAACCGTTTGTTTTTGTGCCCAGAATAAATTTTAAATTATTAACAAAACAGCAAACAAAAAACCCCGAATTTCAAAGAGGTGGTATGCAAATGCGCCCCGCCGAATGGAAATATGTAGTTCGTGTAGAAGACGCCGAAAGGGGGCTATCCCGATATAATGGGGGACGACATTGATATGGAACACAGAACAAATTCGCAAAAAAAAAAAAAAGAAGGAAAGAGTGGTGGTTGTTCCTAGCTTTCCCGAGAGGGGCGATACTGGCATGAGCTGGTTGGCAGAATGACCCCGCCCCGTATTTGTACTAATAGGGGCTATACTAGTCTACTAATCACCAATATATCAGAATAGACCTCCAGACAGTAAAAAAAATCCACTAACGGGGGGGGGGGGGGGGCTGCTGGTTATTTGGGGCCAGATCAGCCGGGGACTGTACTGGTAAAAAACCTCCACCTTTTTTTTTAAATCACTTCGGCCACTCTGTTCCACATAGTGGCAACGAGTTTCTTCAGTTCCCCGACGCTGATATTGTGTTTTCAAGGAGTTGCAACATCAAAACGTGAAACACCGCCCAATTTTTTTCACACGAATACTAAATTTTAGCTTTGGTTGAAAAAAGTGGATTTCATGTTTTGATGTCGCGACCAGGCTTTCTCGGAAATTTCCGAAAAGTCGGAATTCCGTCGGAATTCCGATGTCGGAAAAAAAGAAAATTCCGGTTCAGAGGCAGTTTTACTTCCGAAAAAATTTCCGATTCCGTTCCGAGACAAAATTATTTCCGAAGATATTTCCGTTTCCGTCGGAAATAATATTTTTCCGACGTCGGAAAAAAAAAAAACATTTTTTCTGTCGAAATTTGGTACGAAAAATCGTTTTTTTTTTTTTGGAAAAAATTCGACAATGTCCGTGACACAAATTTCCTATTTAAAACGGCTCCGCGACATCTCGAAACCAGATTTTTCTTTTGCTACAGCTGTCTTTAGAATGTTGTTTTAGGAACAGCTGCTTTCAGACTGTTTAGTGGAATACAACAGTTATTGCGAAAAGAGTTTGCAAAACGCAGATTGCGCCAAACAGTCTAATAACTCTCGTTAGACTGTTTAATGTTTTTGCCGAGGCGTTAGCAGTGGGGAGGGAGGTTGAAAAAGAGGTAGGAAGTAAACAATTCTTTTTTCATATATAATTTAATGACTATTCAACAAATAATCAAAAACTGCAAGATCTGGGCATCATTTCTTTGGCGGCCACCAAAAAATGTTTACAGTATGCAAACTGCAACCTTGCATCGGGAGCAGGGGTGGGACCAAAAAATGTTTTTTTGTTCATGCACGTGAGAAAAAAGGTTTTTTTTAAGCCGCGGAGGCGCAAAAAATCAGACATGTCGCGGGCCGTGAAATATTGTGAAATTTTGTCGGCCCGGCCCGGCCCGGTTGGCACCATCGGCCCGGAAAATTTTATAATACGTGAAATGAAGAGAAAATACCTGCTTAAAAATAAAAAATGTAATCACAACAAACGAATTTTACGTGAAACTGTGAGACAAAAAATATCTTCATTTCTTTCCTGATATTCTCAGTACGGAGCGCTGCAAACGCGCTCCCTTCGCACAGTGATGGACGCGGCCGCGTTTGCGACGAGATAGTGCAGAAAATCAAGAGAGCCGTGGCCGATGTTTTGCCCTGATTTCTCTGAACCTCTCTCCAAATGCATGCGAAATTCTTTGTTCGATTGGAGCGAGTTATCAGCGTTTTATACCGAGTATATTTGTTCATTTTTTCGAATAAAAACGTGATAAAAATTAATCGGGCCGACCGGGCTCTCAAATTTTCAACAGAAACGTTGGAAAATTACGATTTTTTTGTTTTTTTTTTTATTTTTAAATGTTTTAAGGACAAATAAAAATGTTTTTCTCAAAAAAAATTTTGTTTAAGAAAATAATACCAAAAAAAAAGTGTATTTCTGCGAGTTAAATGGAAATTTTTCAAAAGTTCGTTGAAAATTAAAGATTTTTTTTTCAATTCAGAGCCCGGCAAAATTTTTGTTCAAGTACAGGCATTTTTTTGCGCATCCGCGGCTTAAAAAAAACTTTTTTTCACGTGCATGAACCAAACAAAATGTTTTTTGTTTCATAAAAAAAAAAACAAAACAAACGACCGAAGAAACATTTTTTTGGCCCCACCCCTGCTCCCGATGCAAGGTGCAGTTTGCGTACTGTAAACTATATTTGGTGGCCGCCAAAGAATTGATGTTCAAATCGGTGTTACCTCGGAATAGAACCGAAGCGGAATAAAACTGTAGCGAAATTGAACTCGCTTTGGAATAGAACTGTAGCGAAATAAAACTGTTCGGAATAAAACTGATCGGAATGAAACTGTTTTCGAATATAAATGTTTCGGAATAAAACTGTAGCGTTTTGGAACTAAATTAGCAATGGAGCGCGATTGCATTGCTTGCTCGTTCAAATACTGGAATTTCTCATGCGCGTGCTTTTTCAACAGTTATATATTTGAGCTATTCATCAAAACTTGTTTGTTTTGTTGTTTTTTTGAATAAACTTTTATCATTTTTTTTTCTCGGCCCGCCTTGACGGCCAAGCAATGCAATCGCGCTCCATTGCTAATTTAGTTCCAAAACGCTACAGTTTTATTCCGAACAGTTCTATTCCAAAACAGTTTTGTTTTGCTACAGTTCTTTACCGAACAGTTCTATTCCGAACGGTTCTATTGCGAAGCGAGTTTTATTTAGCTGCAGTTCTATTTCGCTTCAGTTCTATTCCGAGGTAGCACCGTTCAAATCTTGCACTTTTTGATTTTTTGTTGAATAGTCATGTAACGGGTACCGTGGGACAATAGACATTGTATGTCTATTGGAACCGGTCTCCGCCCACTGACCCCAACCCATCAGGCGAGCCGCGCTCGAGACCTTCGTCAGTCTGGTGGACGGGGCTCGAAGAGATCGTTCTCTCCGAATGAATCTTCTATATTTGCTTTATTCATATTACTCTATCATTATTCTATTCACTAAAATAAAACCGTATAACATGGAGGTCCCACCTTGAGAGGATGTCTCTCCGAGACACTCCTCGACAGTGAAAGGCTGAAAGTTAAGGTGTAATGTCGGATCTTTTAGGGAACAGTATTGTTCGTGACTTCCACCTAAAAGTAATCAAAACAAAATTTGGTAGCGTAAGTGCGGTCGCACAGACATTAATGTACAGGTAAAGACGAGCCGTTTCATAAACCTGTCTCTCCGTCATCAATTCGGACGGTTGGACCGTTGTGTTCGGAACGCCATCAGAGAACCTATACCCAGGACCGAGCCCAGGGATTAGGTTTGGTAAGAAAAGGGACTCTATCGGAGAAATGGAGTTGGGCAGAAAGGTAAAAAAATGACACAGGAAGATAGGCCTATCGTCGCTTTAAAGTTATATTTTTATCCTCGTACTATTTTGCGTAGTAGTTTATCAAAATTTGGCCAAAACATTTCAGTTATCGACGGGAACAGTACAGGTAAAAGTTAATGGTAAGCAGAGAGTATGCTGGAAGTGCATTGCTCTGGTGTCGGGAAAAAATCTCTGATTGTTTATGTATCGAAATTGTAAGAATTTCGAGGGGAAAACCTGCGTAAGGGATTCAAGTGAATCCACATTTTTGGTCTTCTCCGTGCCTGCCGCCCGTTCTCACGTATGCACCACTTTTTGTTGACAATTTCACCTATCAATCAAATAAGAACAGACTAATTTGAATATTGACAGATAAGATTTAAGGAATTACGGCCCAGATAAAGTAACAGATGACGCAATGATCATGACGTCACCGCTCTTCAAAGAAGATACGATACAACATTGTAACATACACCGTCTGGCATTCTGGCGACATGTCAACGGTTCGAGAGCAGATGGTCTTTGCGGCAATAAATCTGGAGGGTACAGTCGTTGGCAAGTTGCTCCACAGGAGGTCGGACCACCAAGTTACCCCCTGGGGCCGGAGCCATCGATAAGCAAAGGAGGACAGGACCTACAGAACGATGGACGCATCATTCGGTGGTTTTTTTTTTAACCCGGCTACGGTTCAGAGACGTAGTTGTGGTCCTGATGGTCTTGCTACTGTCTACTGTTACGGACAGCCCAGCAACCATTTTTTCTTTCTTTTGCAAGTACCTTAGTTATTGCAACCCAGTAGACCCCGTGGTGTAGATATTTTGTTTAACTTTTACTTCATGACAAATTTCATTCAAGGCATTTTAATTCACTTCATTCCATCTTTCAAAATTAAAAAAAGGCCTTATTTCCATTCATGTCAAAAGTAAGCTAACCGAATTATCACGCACTAACCATGCATGCACCTTTACCACCATCACTCAGCCCCACGTTAGGCAACTTATTGACGTCAGTTACTAACACTATGATTTTGCAGAAAATTGATAAACGAGGAAGAAGAGAAGTTCGCAGAATGGGAGGAGCAGCACCGACGAGAACAACTTGCATGCTGGGAACTAGGAAACGGCGTTCTGCCAGCGGAGGAAGGTCTGAATCGGAACGAAGAAATGCATAGACAAGCGAGGATGGCCGACAAAGCACTACACCCAAAACAAGACCATCTCTGAGGGATGCACCTCGATACGACGGGATGGGCAGCGTTGGAGCTTAGACAAACGGAAGTTGGAGTGCAGAACATGACAAATAGACCCATCGAGCTAGAAGAAGGAGACATTATCGGCGAAGGAATAATCGTGAAACTATCGGATCTTCCAAAACCAGCACCACCGGATGTTTCTGCCTAAGCAAAAAGTGAAGCAAGGAAGGATTGCGCGAGCAACAATACGGTCATTTCGAGAAGATCAGCGAGGATTCAAGCAAGGAGACGTGAGGAAGGACTGAACTTAATCATTTTTTTTATTATTTGTTTTTTTTTTTTTTTAACTTTTTAGTTAATTTATTTATTTATTTATTTTTGTTTTTGTTTCGTTTTTTTTTTCTTTGTAATTTTATTTATTTTATTATTTTTGCTTATTATAGTTTGATTGTAACTCGGACAACACCTGTCGAGGGTTGAACGAGGGCGTTCAACTGATAGGGAAGGGGGATGTAACGGGTACCGTGGGACAATAGACATTGTATGTCTATTGGAACCGGTCTCCGCCCACTGACCCCAACCCGTCAGGCGAGCCGCGCTCGAGACCTTCGTCAGTCTGGTGGACGGGGCTCGAAGAGATCGTTCTCTCCGAATGAATCTTCTATATTTGCTTTATTCATATTACTCTATCATTATTCTATTCACTAAAATAAAACCGTATAACAGTCATTAAATTATGAAAAAAGAATTGTTTACTTCCTACCTCTCTTTCAACCCCCCCTCCCCACTGTTAACGCGGTTTCGAGATGTCGCGGTTTCAAAATGCCTGGTTTCGAGATGTCGCGGAGCATTTAAAACACGAGTATACGTATCTTTCCTCAATTTTTTTTTTACTTTTTGTGGATAATTTAAGATTTTATGGGTCGATTCAGGTTCATTTCCGATTTTTCCGATCGGAAATCGGAACGAGAATTTGAAATTTCGGAATTCCGACGGAAATTCGGAAATGAAAATGAAAAACTCGGAATTCCGTCGGAACATCGGAAGAGAAAATTACAAAATTGGAAATTTCCGACGGAACTCGGAAGAGAAATTTTCATTTCCGAGAAAGCCTGGTCGCGACTCGATTGAACACAAAATAGCATCCCATTCACGTTGCACAGCAGTTTTGAGGTCTTGAATATGGTCTCAGCAAAAACCGGCAACTCTAGCTCGAAGTTACTGCAACTTCTCATCTCTGACAGTGCGAGAGCTGTGTAAAGTCTGTGTAAGGATTGCATGAAGTTATCACAGTTCACGAAATTACAATTAATTATTTTGAAAACCTTGCGATATTCTCAAAAGTTGCGCGTTCATTGTGGATGGTTTGCGCGACAGTTGCAAAACTTTAAAGTTTGCGTAAAAGTTGTGGGTTTTTGCTGAGGTTGTATTATAGTGCGTCCAAAAAGCAGGAAAAGGAGAAAATGGAAGACAAGTGTGTATCCAAACTCAGCAAAAACCCGCAACTCTAGCGCAAAGTTACTGCAACTTCTCATCTCTGACAGTACAAGAGTTCGTGAAGTCTGTGTAAGGATTGCATAAAGTTAGCATTGTTCACGAAAATTCACTGAATTATTGGGCAAACCTTGCGAGATTCACGAAAGTTGCGCGTTCATTGTGGATGGTTTGCGCGACAGTTGCAAAACTTTAAAGTTTGCTTAAAAGTTGTGGGTTTTTGCTGAGAAAAATGCGAATTTTTATCACTTTCGCTTTGTTTCCACGTGAAATCAGTGCGGACGTGCCAGCTAAATTGAGTTCACATGTAGAAAATAGCAAAACTGGTAAAAATAAGCACCTTTTCTGCTTATTTTTCTGTACCACTATGGATTCGTCACTTAACGTAGATCCTCGTTGCTGCAAGTTGTGCGCCGGCAAAATGAAAAAAATTTAAAAGCTAGATTGTTTTCCCCTCGCCGCCAAGAGCTGAATCGTGGCGAGACCCGGCGATTGCTAACGCACAACTTGACACGCTTTCTCGCTACGTCACGAATTCAAAATATTGTTGTCATGTTGATATTATGGATTCGTGACGTAGCGAGACAGCGTGTCGAGTTATGCGTCTCGCCACGATCAGCTCTTGGTGGCGAGAGAGGAAACAACTTTGCAAAATTTTTTTATTTTGCTAGCGCACAACTAGCAACAACGTGTCGCTACGTCACGAATCCATAATAAACACGACGAACGAGAATTCCCCACAAGTTCTCAATCGGATTGAGGTCCGGGCTGCAAGCTGGCCAATCAGAGGAGGCTACCCCGAATCAGAACGTTCCCGAATCAGAACTGTCCCGAATCAGAACCGTGTCCTGAATCAGAACTGTTCGTATCAAAACTGCCCTGAATCAGAACTGTCCGAAATCAGAACTGTCCCTAAGCAGAACTGTTCGTTTCAGAACTGCCCCATATGAGAACTGTCCCGAATCAGAACTGTCCCGAAGCAGAACTGTTCGTATCAGAACTGCCCCAAATCAGAACTATCCTGTATTAGTTTTAAATAAAATTTGTTTTATTATGAAAAAACAACATATTAGGCCGTAAGCATGCTTATTGAATAGTTATGATTTGGGGCAGTTCTGATACGAACAGTTCTGAATCGGGGCAGTTCTGATTCGGGACAGTTCTGCTTTGGGGCAGTTCTGATAAAGGACAGTTCTGATTTGGGACAGTTCTGATTCGGGGTAGCCTCCCCACATTGTTGCCAATTGTCCTGAATCGGGTCTAATTTTGTGCCCAGAATAAATTTTTAAATTATTACCAAAACGTGTTTATCAATAATTTAGTTAAAATGCATGGTTTTGCGTAGAGAATCGTGATGAGCAAAAGAGAGAAAATAATACACAAGTAATTAGAGACGCAGAGAAATAGTAAATTAAATTATAGAAGGGAAAAAAAACGTCTGGATATCTGAGAAATAAATTAAATTTAGACAGTTTCAAATTTCGTTATAGTACAAGAAATTGACAGGGAGGAGAGGAGAGAAGTTAGAGAAAATGAGAAAAAGGTAAATCACTTCCGGCCTGGATCCTCGTGTGTTAGTTTTTCAATGTCGTTGAAGAAGACGGCTGTGCCTCCAGAAGCCGTTGGGATGACGTCACCCTGGAAAATTGGATTTTTCTAATTTTACAGTGTTTTTATGGTTTTTCTGAAAATTTGAAAACAGCACTACATGTGTCTATACATAAAGTTGTCAAAACTATTCACAAAACCAAAAAAAAAGACATTTAAACAGATAAAATTAATTTTTAAAAATTGTGAAAATAGTGCGCAAAAGTGCACACTCCAAGTTACTGCTACCGTAGTCAAAATCGCTGCGGGATATCGCTTATCAATTTATTTACGCGGGAATTCAAATTTTCAATCATTTTTTTCCAGTGATTACGGTAACAATAACTTTGCGTGTGTCAGTTCAATTTTGTGAAAACTAGGAGTGTGCAGCAAGCTCCGCTCATTTTTTTCCGGAAAAATGGACAGAGCGGGTCCGCAAACACCGTGCGCCCACAGAATTAATTCGTGCATTTTATAGGCAAGCTCAAGCGTTTATCTAGCATTTTTCACACACACACGTAAAGCTACTGTTACAGTAATCCTAATCGCTGCAGGATATCGCTTGTCAATTTATTTACGCGGGAATTCAAATGTTCAGTTATTTTTTCCAATTTTAGGGGAAAAAACGAAAATATTGAAAACTTTCGTAAATAAATCGAGTAGCGATATCTCGTAGGATTACGGTAACAATAACTTTGCGTGTGTCAGTTCAATTTTGTGGAAAATCCGCCCATATTTTTGGCGGAAAAATGGACAGAGCGGGTCCGCAAACACCGATACACCATTTGGCGCAGTGTCACCAAGCGTGGCAAGCGTTTTCTAGCAATTTCGTGCAATTTTAAGGCAATTATCAAGCAAATTAGCGCAATTTTCTTTACCATTCCTTCAGATTCGCCTTCTTCTCTCCTCTCCATCCCAAATCATTCCTGCTGACTCGAGTATATCGTCACGGATCGCACGTCGGAGCACGGCGAGTACGTAGAGCTCTGCGAATCTTCCGCAACCATCGGGGGCGGAGAATTCTGTCAGTGAACACAGTTAGTGCAGTGCGAGAAAAAGAAAGAAGCGTGGGGGCATGAGGACGTGCACAATACGGGACAAGAGGACAAACTTGTGGGCAAAAAAGACAGTGGGGGACACGATGGGCGGTCATAAGCGGGTGACAAAGGGTTTTACCTTGACAATGTTTGTAGAAATGTTGCCCTCCTGATCGACTTCTTGATGCGTCAGGCGGTACTCGCCAGATTTGTTGAGATGGTGAAGCTGGAACAATAAAGATTTTTCGGGGCTCTTTTGGATTGGAAATTCTACAAAATAGAAATGTCACGTTTTAGAAATTGCGTGAAAATAGAAATCCACGAAATAGAAATGTAATAAATCAGAAAAGTAATGGGGTTATTCTCGAAAACAGCAAAAAAAGCAAAAAATAGAAAAACCAGCAAAAAATTCAGCGAAAATTCTGAGAATTCTTCGATTGATCTGAAACTTTGGGAAATCATTTAGAAGATACTTCTGGCCATTCCCTGAAAATTTCAGACGAAAATATCGATTTTGAAAATTTTCAGAAATAAAAATCGATAATTTTTAAAATCAATATTTCGGTCTGAAATTTTCAGGGAATGTCCGAGAGTGTTTTTTACAATCCAATCGGAGCATTCTCCGAATTTTCGCTGAATTTTTTGCTGGTTTTTTCTATTTTTTGCTTTTTTTGCTGGTTTCGAGAAGAACCCCATAACAAAATGAAAACGCGTGAAAACAGGAACGTAGCAGAGCAGAAATGTGTCGAATTGGAAGTAAAATGGCAATGGAGCGCGTTTACGAGATTTATTTTTTCTAACGAATATTTCCATTTTTTAAGGTTTTTCTCGATATCTTCCAAGTTTTTTAAATTTTTTCCACGTTTTTTCGATTTTTTTAAAGTTTTTTTTTCGATGTTTAAAAAAAGTTTCCACGTATCGTAATCGAAAAAAAAACGTGAAAAAATCCAAAAATACATGGATTTTTGAAAAAATAAATCTCGTAAACGCGCTCCATTGCCATTTTACAGGGTGGGGAATAAATATGGAGCCGCATTCAAAACGGTGTAAAATCGTCCAAAAATGAGATTGTTTTCTACAAATCTAACAAAATGTTTATTAAACAACAACAAATAAGTGACATTAACAGTTTTCAAATCGTCCACCTTTCGCCGCGATGACAGCTCAGAGTCTCTTCGGGTACGAGCCAATGCCGGTACGCAGGTGTTGACATCAAGATCGTCCCACGCCTTCTTCAAAGAAATTTTCCAGGCTTCTAAATTTGCGTTATTCTTTGTGGCGACTTGCTGGGTTAAATATCCCCACACTGCGAAATCCATCTGTTTCAAATCCGGACTCGAAGTAGGCGCATTGATGAAACCAGGAAAATCGGCTTCCCAACACTGTTGAGTGGCTTTTGCACATGGAGCAGGTACGCCGTCTTGCTGCAAGATTCAATCACGATTCTCGAAGTGGGAATGGGACCAAGAAAACAATTCGGACTCCAAAATGTTTTCAATGTAGTATTCCGGGTTGATTTTGGCTCCCTCATTTACGAAAACCAATTGAGTCTAGCCATCTGCGCAGATTCCTCCGAAGACCGTAATTGATGAAGAATGAGACGTTTTATTAAGGCATTTACCTTTCTGATAGGCAGACTGGAAGTCTACAACAATGATCCTGTTGTTCTGACCATTTTTATTGGCTTCCACGGTGAATAATTTCTCATCTGTGAAGAGTGCCCCCAGGTGCGTGCCACGTCGCGCTCTCAATGGTAGCAGACCGGGGTGGTGAAGCGGCCATCATTGACCTCAAGTTTTATATTATTCGCTAAAACGTTGTAAAATAGTTTAAAACAATATACTTCGTTAAAAAATAACATGGTAGACGCAATGTGTGTTTCTGCAAGCAACAAAACTAACGCAAAGTTGCGGCTCCATATTTATTCCCCACCCTGTACTTCCAATTCGACACATTCCTGCTCTGCTACGTTTCTGATTTATTACATTTCTATTTCGTGGATTTCTATTTTCACGCAATTTTTAAAACGTGACATTTCTATTTTGTCGAATTTCTAATCCAAAAGAGGCCCCATTTTCTCGGTCAAAGACCACGCGCTGCGGTTGCGTCGCGTGCCACCGCTGTCTCTCGTCTGCGTCTCATCGCTAAAAACACTTTCTGGCTCACAGCCAAAATTTTTTGCGCCGAGTTCAACGGAGCGCACTTTCGCTAGGGCAGTGGCCAGCATTCTCACCTCCGGTTTAGTGGTCCGTATCGCATTACCAGGAGTTCTCGACTGTAAAACCGTGCCCGTTGGCACCCGATGAATCGGCTGATGATCGAGAAGACGTGACGCCGATTTCGACCGTCTCTGATACTTTGGATTCACATATCCTTGCCCACCAGGCACCGCAATTCCATTAGAAGACGTGGTGGCCTCTAGACGCTTGCGGAACGCCGGAGGACGTCCCGGTGTCTGATAGGGAGGCGGTGGAGTTTGAAGTGGAGCCGTCGGAATTGCATTTTCCTGGTCAAACCGTGAACGAAGAGAGGCCACAGATGGCGATGGGTTGTCAATAATTCCCCGAACATGTTTCATGGCCTTTTTCTGCTGCGAGATAATCTTCCGGTCCTCCATCTTTTGTTCCATCATCTTCTCCATCGCCAACGCATTCTCCTCTTCTTCTTGCTCGCATGACGCGATGCGTTGCTTCAGGCTCTGATTCTCTCGTTTGTATTTCGAGCAAAAGCCACGAAGTTTTTGAATTTCCGCGTCTTTCGTGTCCAGGGTGTCACGGAGGCGGGCAATTTCGGTGCGCTGATAGTCAGCTTCCATCATGTATTGGCGAATGGCGGTCAATAGAGCGGGAGAGTTGGCCGGGTCTTCGGTGGTCGATTGGAGGGCGGCTAGTTGACGGACATAGGCGCGATAGGATTCTACAGTCGCATTGTCGTTGTAGTCCTGGAATCAGGAAAGTTGGAAAAATAACCATTTGTACGGTCGTTTTTGAGGCTCTAGGAGGTTCTGGGACGTTTCAAAACCTGTCATTTCGAAACTTTGAAAATTTTTGCGCGAATTTGCTTTTTATTTTTTGTTTTTGTCGATTTTTTAAATGCCTTAAATCGGTTCTCGGATGTTTCAAAAAATTTTCTGAATTTTGTCGTCGCGGTGTTTACATACACTCTTTTTTTGCAACGGTTTTTATGAAATTTTCCTAATATGCAAAAAATTCAGCGAAAATTCGGAGAATGTTCCGATCAGTCTGAAATTAAAAAAAAATGTCAAAAATACTTTCGGAGAAAATTTCAGACCAAAATATCGATAATTTTTTTTTTGAAAATTTTCAAAATCGATCTTTTGGTCTGAAATTTTCTCCGGGAGTATTTTTGACATTTTTTTTTTCAAAGTTTCAGACTGATCGGAGCATTCTCAGAATTTTCGCTGAATTTTTTACATAAGGAAAATTTAATAAAAATCGTTGAAAAAAAGAGTGTATATAAACACCGCGACGACAAAATTCAGAAACACTTTCGAAACGTCCGAGAACCAATTTGAGGCATTTAAAAAATCGATAAAAACAAAAAATAAAATAGTTTTTTTCCTTATGCAAAAAATGCTCCGATCAGTCTGAAATTTTGACAAAAAAAAGTCAAAAATACTCCCGGAGAAAAATTTAGACCAAAATATGGATTTTGAAAATTTTCAAAAAAAAAAATCGATATTTTGGTCTGAAATTTTCTCCGAGAGTATTTTTTAAAATTTTTTGTCAAAATTTCAGACTGATCGGAGCATTATCCAAATTTTCGCTGAATTTTTTGCACAAGGAAAATTTCATAAAAACCGTGGAAAAAAAGAATGACTTTCGAAACGTCCGAGAACCGATTTAAAGAATTTAAAAAATCGATAAAAACAAAGAATAAAAACCAAATTTGCGCAAAAATTTCAAAAAGTTTCGAAACGTCCCAGAGCCCATTTTCAGAGTTTTCCTCTAAATTTTTTTGCAAAAAATTCCTCTCTTACCCTAATACAAAAAGTGGGCCGACACGGCGTCTCACTTCTCGCCTCCAAATCCCTGACGGCTCCATCGAGCTCGGCGTTCCACTGGGTGAAAAACGAGTGTGGAACACGGTCGGACGGCATTCTTTCCACTTGCTTTTTCACTTCCACTGCCTGCGACTCTTCGGCAAATGCCAAGGCGCTCATATTCTCATCATAGTCCTCCGGTTTCGGGTTCACACAAATCACCATTCGGATCTTGCCGTTTCCTTCCAAGTAGTTTTTGAATAAATGGGTGAGTTTCGACTGGCGGTATGGAACTTGTTCCGGATAGCCCGAGCCAGGTGATTTTTGGTTGCGCCGGAGCACTTCGATGCATTGGCGGAGCACCATTAGTGATTGGTTGATAGAGTTGGCCTCGGCGAGGCGTTCGCCCACGTTTTGGGTGCGTTTTGCTCTGCAATATGTGCGTTTTTCGATGGATGTTTTTTGTCAGTTACATGGCTATTAGCCATTGAAAGTGGCGGTTCGCCATCGAACGGCTCAGGCGTCTTGAAAATATTTCTCCATTTTGTCGTTACGGTGTTTTTTTCAACGCTTTTATGGAATCTTCAAACAAATCCAATTTTTAGCATTGTGTGCAAACACCGTGACGACAAAATGCCAGAAAAACTTTCGAAACGTCCGAGAGAATCGAACATGCTCGGCAAAAACACTGAACAGTCTAGCGAGATTTGTTATGCTGCGTTCAAAGTGAAGAGAAAATTTTATATTTTTACGCTTAAAAATAGTGTAACCGTACCCAAATCATGGCGAGAACTCTCAATTTCGTCAAAAAGTTCCGTAAATTGACACAAACTGAGGTCACGCCACGATTTGGGTACGGTTGCAATCTTTTTACGTGAAAAAAAGTAGAAATTTCTTTTTTACTTTGGACACCGATTTTTCTCCATTTTTATTACTTTTAACGCAGCATTAGGAGTTTGGCCCAACCTATGCGTTTCGCACACTCTTTTCGCGATAACTTTTTTATTCCACTAAACAGTCTAAAAACAATTGTTGCAAAAGAGTGTGCAAATCGCATAGATTTTTGTCTGCCTTGCGCCAAAAAGTCTAACAATTCTCGTTAAACTGTTCAGTGTTTTTGCCGAGTGGTAGATAGCCATTATGGCGCGACCATAAATGAAAAAAAGGTGGCCATAAATGAAATCCCCCCTTTTTTTTTTAATTCAA
Source organism: Caenorhabditis japonica (assembly GCA_963572235.1). Classification (NCBI taxonomy): domain Eukaryota; kingdom Metazoa; phylum Nematoda; class Chromadorea; order Rhabditida; family Rhabditidae; genus Caenorhabditis; species Caenorhabditis japonica. The sequence continues at coordinate 3,399,191 of OY754345.1, forward strand.
CTGTGCAATTTAGAAAAAAGGGGGAAATTTCTGCATTTATGACCGCCTTTTTTTTTTATTTCTGGCCGCGCCATTAATGACGCATAGCTCGCGCCTAATCGGCGATTCGGCACTTCCTTTAATGGGGTTATTCACGAAATGGCAAAAAACCGCTAAAAACTGCGCGAAAACTCGAAAAATCCTCTGATTGACCTGGGAATATTGGAAAAATTCTCCTGTACACGCTCACAAAATTTTGGACCAAAATATCGATTTTAACAATTATCGATTTTTTCTGAACATTTTTAAAAGCGATATTTTGGTCCAAGATTTTTTTGAGCGTGTACAGGAGAATTTTTTTCCAATATTTCCCAAAATTTCAGAACAATCGGAGCATTTTCTGAGTTTTCGCGCAGTTTTTTGCCATTTCGTGAATAACCCAATAACATTTTCGATTTGTGATACTCACAAGTATCACAAGTAAGTATTTTCGATTTAAAAACAGGATTTATTGGTCAATATTCATGAAAAAGACATTAAAAAATAATAATATTTTGTGTTATTTCATGGCGACGAGTATCGTGATGTTTCTGGCAATTGGAGCAACGTTTCGTTTTGTGTTGGGACTTCTGAAAATTATATGTTTTCGTTAAAAAAAATATTTATCTTGAAAAAATAAACTGGAAAATAAAAAATTATATTTAGCAACAAAAAAAAACGAATTAAAATGAATTAAAATATCATGTTCTGCAGTGCAGTGCGCCAAAACGTTGAAAAAATGCTCAAAAATGTGAAAAAATTGAGAAAAACGTCCAAAATGGTGTAAAACTTGAAGAAATCGGGTGAAAATGGTCCCGGCCATGCCCGGGACCATTTTTGTCACCATTTTTCAAAGTTTCAGGCCATTTTTCTAATTTTTTCATAAACCGCGGTACAAGCAGCAATATTGGTTACCTTTCAGATCCAGCCAAATCCACAAGGCACAGTTGGGAAACAACGATTTTGGACGAATCCATGACTGGGTACACATTTTTCGACTCGTAGGCTCGTGGAGCCATCACCAACTTAATGGTAAAGACAGAGTGTGACCGGGACGAGTCTTTGTTGAGAAGAGTGGACGAGACGCGTCTGCGCTCTTCGCCAAGGCAGAAAACTTCGAGAGCTTCTTCACTGGAGGACACCTCGACGTCTTTGGCGCCGTCCACGTACACTTGTTGTTGACGGTCCTGGCGGAGCTCGCGTTTTGAGAGCGCTCTGGAAGAACTTTGGAGACGTGAGGGGGTGAATCTTTGTATTGGTTTTTTCTTCATTATAGATCTATCGCGAAAGTCTATAATAATTGTATCGTAGGTTCACAATAGATCTATCGCCTTTGGTTATTCAGAGGTAGCAAACAACTATTTTTCCACCTATATTTTACCCTCGCACTGATTCTGGATCTATAATAGGTGTATCGCCATTCGATTCATGATAGATCTATCGCGATTTGCAACTCATTTTACTTCTAGAAATGTTGAAAAATGGCAAAAATTGGGAGCAAATGCTCCAAAACTTTGGAAAATAATGTCAAAAACGCTCCCAGCCATTACATGCTCAGAAAATTTCGAACCCACTTAAATATTGATTTTAATGGATAGAGTTATTCATGAAATAGCTCAAACCAGTAAAAATGCTCCGATCGGTCTGAAACTTTGCAAAATAATGGCAAAAATTCCCGTGGACATGACATTCCCAGAAAATTTCAGATCAAAATATTGATTTTTCTGAATTTTTCTGGGAATTTCATGCCCGTGAGTATTTTTTCCATTATTTCGCAAAGTTTCAGGCCGATCGGAGCATTTTTGCTGGTTTTAGCTATTTAGTGAATAACTCCATCCATTAAAATCCGTATTTATGTGGGTCCAAAATTTTCTGAGCAAATCATGTCCGGGAGCATTTTTAGCATTATGTCTAAAGTTTTAGAGCATTTTCTCCCAATTTTTTGGAGTTTTTCGACATTTTTAGGAGTCAAATGTGTTGCAAATCGCGATAGATCTATCATGAATCGAATGGCGATACACCTATTATAGACCCAGGATCAGTGCGGGGGTAGCAAAAATAGGTTTTCCTACCTCTGAACAACCCCATAAACAAACTACAATAATCTAGGGCGATAGATCTATTATGAACCTATAATCGATCTATCGCTTTCATATAAAACGGCTTTTATCCATTTAAAGTTTGGAAATTTGAAAAAGTTTAAAAAAAATTTCCCATTTCATTCAAACCCCCAAAAATACTAGTCACTGAAAAAACCGGGGAATAAGCTCCGCCACCTTTTGCAACTCTGCGGCAGGATTTTTTTCACAGAAAGTCCTGGAAAAAGGCAGAAAACCTGTGCCTTAAGGTTGCAAAAGGGGCGGGGCTTAATCCCCGATTTTTTAAATTCTCAAAAAATGAATTTTTCGGCAATTTTCCCCTTAATTGGCTAGGATACCAGAATAGCCCCCCACTGTATCAAAATCTCTTTTTAAAAAACCGGGGAATAAGCTCCGCCCCTTTTTCCAACTCATCGGCAGGATTTTTTTCACAGAAAGTCCTAAAAAAAAGCAGAAAAACCGAGCCTTGAAGTTGCAAAAGGGGCGGAGCTTAATCCCCGGTTTTTAAGGTTCTTGAAAATTGCATTTTTCGGCAATTTGGATATCAGAATAGCCTGGGAATAGGCTCCGCCCCTTTTTAATTCAAAAAATGCAGAAAAACAGTGCCTTAAGGTTGCAAAAGGGGCGGAGCCTGTTCCTTGGTTTTGTTAGGGCCTAAAAAATCGTATTTTTGAGATTTTTCTCTATTTTTTTTGGGTGAGTAGCAGGACGCTGCCAAGCGCAACGCATCTATTATAGACCCCACCAAGCGCGATAGATCTATTGTGAGCCTAGAATAGATTTATCGATTTTTCAACTTAATTGGTAAATTTTCAACAGAAATATAATTGCAAAGGTTCAAAAATCCTAAAAAAAAAAAAAAGAGCAAAATTCCGTTTCAAATGCCCTAAAATCACGGCTTTTCGAAAATTCGTTCTGCATCTTTTTTTTTGCCGTCGCGGTGTTTGCACACAATAATTTTTAAAAGCTTTTTAAAATTATTGTGTGCAAACACCGCGACGACAAAATGAAATGCAGAAAACATTTCGAAACGTCCGAAACGCCCTTAAAAAAACAAAAATTACCCATTTTTCGCGTCCTCGAGTAAATCGTAGCAATAATTGTTGTAAATCTCCACATAATTAACGAAAACAGAGCACACCATGTCTTCATTGTAGCCGGACAACTTGATCGCCTCGTAGTATCTTTAAAAACTCACTTTTTCTAAAAAAATCAATATTTTCCTCACCTATCGGTGAGCTCTCGACTCGTGCTCATTCGGTCATGATCCAACTGACTCCGTTTCATGTGAGCATCTAGCGTGGAGCGAATTTCAAAAGTATTTAGGGCCGCTGGATAGAAGACGCATTTTTCTACCCTGAAAGCAGGCGAAATCATGTGTTTTTTTTAATAAAAAGAAGCAAAAAAAAAACTCACCGATTATCAATACTGTTAAAAATGACATCCAGCGTCCTTGGCAACAGGCCCGTGTCATTTTCCGTCGGCTTTCCGGTCATGGTGTACGTTTTTCCGGAGCCGGTGACGCCATATGTGAAAAGCAGTGAATTCTGGCCTTTCAGCAAGTTCAGAATCAAATCCACAGAGGTCCTTTCGAAAACTGTCGCCTGGCCATCAGTGTCGGAAAAAACGCGTCCAAAACCAAAGACTTTTTCGATTTGTGGAGCATTTTCGCGGCGAAATTGAGCCGGTGGGAGCACTGTTTGAATGGCATTTTCGTCGACTGCGATCAGAGATGGAGTTGAGCCGGAATATGGGCAGAGCCGACATACAACTTCTATGCTGTCCGTCTCTTCGAATGACTTTTTGCGGCGAATACCATCGCGAGACGGCGTTATTCCTCGTTTTCGCGATGACATTCTATTGAAAAATAATAATAAATCAGATTTTAAAAATATTAACGTGAAAAATGAAGAAAAACAATGAAAAATAACGAAAAATAAGCCAAAAATCAATAGAAACCGTTGCGAGAAAATTCAAACTGGCGGACATTGAGCTGGGTCGTGGTGAGATATCTTTCGTAAATAGTGGTATGCGCCTTTAAACAAAGTGTCTGCGCGTCATCGATTCGCACGCTCTCTCGTCGGTTTATGGTAGAAAGGAGGGAAATTTGAGTTGAGATTGCTGGAAATTGAGTTTTAAGGCGATTTTGCTTGAATTTTTCGATTTTTTGTGATTGAAAAATAAAAGAAAAAAAATTTAAAGTAGAATTCGTCAAAAAATGTGAAAATTATTCGAGAAAAACGGCAAAAAAATTGGAAAATGAGTTTTTATTGGATTTTTCATGAATTTTCTTTGATGAAAAAGCAAAGAAGAACTAATTTACGACTAATTTATGCAATACATGTAAAGTTTTTGCAAAAAATGGGCAAAAAACAAGCAAAATGATCATTTTTATCCAAATGTTACATTTATCATTTACGGGTATGCGCCTTTAAACTCAGTGCCTGCGTGCCGTCGATTCGCATGCTCTCTCGTTGGTTTATGGTAGAAAAGTGGGAATTTTGAGCTCAAACTGCTGGAAAATGAGGTTTTTTGTGTTTTTTGGCGCTTTTTAGCGATATTTTCCATTTCTTGAATTAAAAAAAATAGAAAAATCATTTTTAAAGAGAAATCATCGATAGTAATGTCAAAAAATGACAACAAAAAATTATGAAAACCGAAAAGTTCGCTTTTTCTTTTTTTTTTAATTGTGGATTTTTTAGAGTTCTGGACTGATTTTTGCTTTGTTTTTTTTTGTTGAAAAGTTGCCTGAGTTTTTGAAAATAAAGACCTAAAAGTGTTAATTTTTTTATTTCATAATTTTTTCATCATTTTTCATACCGTTTCAAAATTTGCTTCCCTATTTTCACTTAAAAACATTTTATCACCGTTTCTTCATGCCAACACAAAATTTTCCCAACCGACGAGGGTTTCCCCCAAAAATTGTCCAGTGTTTATCAATTCAGCCAGTGTCCTTTGATTCTCTTATCACCAAATTGTTGATAGCAAGGGATTCCTCGCACTCATGTCGACAGGCAGACACGTTAACACGGGGGGTGATATTTTTAAATTTCCTTCTTTTCTACTATAAACAAATAACACTGTATTTTTGTTTTTCTGGCGCCGCCCGCTGCATTGTGATTTTTGACATTTGCAATCAAATATTTTATTTACACGTGATATTTTGCTGTTGAATCACTGGGGTATGAGGAGGGAGTGAGTAAGCGCGCCCGGACGAACACACGCAACGCATCCAAATGAGGCCCAAAAAATAAAAAATCGCGCGCAAAATTTCGCATTATCGGAGAGAAAAATCAACGCGCGCGAAATAATTTTGGATAGGATTTCGTAATTTTCACGATTTTGCGTTGGTTTTTCTCTCCGATAATGCGAAATTTTTCGCGCGCCTTTTTTATTTTTTGGGCCTCATATTGATGCGTTGCGTGTGTCCGTCCGGGCGCGTTTACTCACTCCCTCCTCAGACCCCAGTGTTGAATCGGTTGAAAATTGTTGAAAATTACTGAAAATCGCTGAAAATCACTGAAAATTGATTTTTAACAGTGATATTGGATACGGTAGACAAAGCGGGTCCGCAAGTACACCGTCACGTCAAATTGCACACTTTTCCAAGAAAATTATACTTTTTTTTTAATTTCTCAATTTTACTCAAATTTTCTCGTTTTTTTCTTTATTTTTTTTAAATTCGCATAAATTTGAAGTGGTGGTTTCAGAAAAGTTCAAAAATGCCACTCACCTACACGCCAGAACGAAATTATCGCCCATCATCACCGCCGCCAGAAAATTATGGATTTCGGACACCGCTGCCGACTTGGGATTTTGATAGTTTGCCTAATCAGTGAGTATTTTGTTGGGATTGAAGGTTTATCGTTAAAAAAATTTAGAAAAATTGCGAGTTTTGACGAAATTTGGTAGTTTCCAGAAAAAGTTGCATCGATTTTGATTAAAAATTTTGGTTTTTCCATGTTAAAAGTGATAAGGAAAGGCCTACAATAAATGGAAAATTTGGCCTATAATGCGCCGATCGCGAAAAGGGATGATTGGCACCCTCATAATAGGCTTATCGCGCTCTCTGGCAAGTCGCGATAGATCTATTTCTCGTCTATTATTATTCATTTTTTGTTTGCTAATTAATTAGGCTCCCCGACGATTCGCAACCCGACGCTTCGAAACCGCGTCATTCCGCCACTCACGTAGATTTCAAACCGCGACATGTCGAAACACAGCAGTTCCAAACCGCGACAAACAGAATTTACGCGCTCTTGATACCCGTCAATTTGCAACCCGATATCACGCAACCCGTTATTTCGAAAATTCGCTGTATAAATATCGACATAAGTAGCGAAATGACGCGGTTTCGAAGCGTCGGGTTGCGAATCGTCGGGGAGCCATTAATTATTATCAAATATATTTATTTATTTGAATATTGTTCATTCGCGAAAAAAGCAAGTGCGCTCCACGAAACGTAGTACTACGTGGAATTCATTTTCGTCTCCAAATTATTTCAATTCACGTGTAAATTCAACATGAAATTAAATAATTTGGCGACGAAAATGAAATCCACGTAGTACTACGTTTCGTAGAGCGCACTTGCTTTTTTCGCGAATGAACAATACACTATAAAAATTGCTTATCGTTAAAATTTTTCAATTGTCATGATTTTCACGTGTCGCAAAAATGTGTTTCTTTGTTGCTTCTTTTCTTTTGTTTTTTTCATATTTATTTTCTTTAAATTTATTTAAACATAATTAACTATTTAGAACTTCCGCCGGAGGAACACCACAAGGAAACTGGTCTCGCCACGATTTGGAAAGGATACGATTATTGTGAAAAATTAATAATTTTATTCATTTATAAAAACTTATTTTTTGTCTTTAAGAGCATAAAATAGTTTTCTGTGAAAAAGGGAAAAACTGTTATGGAGTTATTCATAGAATTGTCAAAAAATGACAAAAAATTTGGAGAAAATGCTCCGATTGGTCTGAAACTATGGGAACTAATGTCAAAATTTCTACCGGGCATGATACGCTCACAAAATTTTGGACAGAAATATCGATTTTAAAAAATATTAATTTTTTTCTGAAAGTTTTTAAAATTGAAATTTCAGTCCAAATTTTTCTGAGCATGCCATGTCCGGGTGTATTTTTGCCGTTGTTTCTCAAAGTTTCAGAGCATTCTCCGAGTTTTTCCGTAGTTTTTTTGTATTTTTTCACAGTTTTCATGAATAACCCCATTAGAAGATCGTGCCGGGACACACTGGTGACTAAATACGTAATATTCGTAGAAATGTCGAAAAACGACGTCAAAAATGCTGAGAATCATTCGATTAGACCAGTGTGCCTTATCGAAAAAAGCATTTGTCGACAAATGCCCTTTTTGACAAATTATCGACAAAAAAATTTGTCGAATTTGTCAAAATTTTGTCGACAAATTTATCGACAAAAATTCGAATTTGTCGTTTTTGTCGATAAATTTGTCGACAAAAAACGACAAAAAATTTCGACAAATTTGTCGACAAAAAATCGACAAAAAAATTTTCGACAAAAAACGACAAAAAATTTCGACAAAATATATTTTCTTGCTAGTCGACATCGGTTGCCGCGCCGATCTCATGCAAATGATAGCGATCGTGGACCCGTGATTTGTCGGTACAAGAAACTATGTATAGCCGGTTGCGTTCTCCAAGAGGGCAGCTACCAGACAGCTACCTGGCAGCTACCAGACAGCTACCTGGCAGCTACCAGACAGCTACCTGGCAGCTATTTGGCAGCTATTTGGCAGCTACCTGGCAGCTACCTGGCAGCTACCTGGCAGCTACCTGGCAGCTACCTGGCAGCTATTTGGCAGCTACCTGGCAGCTACCTGGCAGCTACCTGGCAGCTACCTGGCAGCTATTTGGCAGCTACCTGACAGCTATTTGGCAGCTATTTGGCAGCTACCTGGCAGCTACCTGGCAGCTACCTGGCAGCTATTTGGCGGCTATTTGGCGGCTATCTGGCGGCTATCTGGCGGCTATCTGGCGGCTATCTGGCGGCTATCTGGCGGCTATCTGGCGGCTATCTGGCGGCTACCTGGCAGCTACCTGGCAGCTACCTGGCAGCTACCTGGCAGCTACCTGGCAGCTACCTGGCAGCTATCTGGCGGCTATTTGGCAGCTACCTGGCAGCTACCTGGCAACTACCTGGCAGCTATTTGGCAGCTACCTGGCAGCTACCTGGCAGCTATTTGGCAGCTACCTGGCAGCTATTTGGCAGCTATTTGGCAGCTACCTGGCAGCTACCTGGCAGCTATTTGGCGGCTATTTGGCGGCTATTTGGCGGCTATCTGGCGGCTATCTGGCGGCTATCTGGCGGCTATCTGGCGGCTATCTGGCGGCTATCTGGCGGCTATCTGGCGGCTATCTGGCGGCTATCTGGCGGCTATCTGGCGGCTATCTGGCGGCTATTTGGCGGCTATTTGGCGGCTATCTGGCGGCTATCTGGCGGCTATCTGGCGGCTATCTGGCGGCTGTCTGGCGGCTATCTGGCGGCTGTCTGGCAGCTATCTGGTTCGATTTCATACCAGTTCTATTTCGTACGAGTTCTATTTCGTACGAGTTCTATTTCGTACCAGTTCTATTTCGTACCAGTTCGATTTCGTACGAGTTCGATTTCGTACGAGTTCTATTTCGTACGAGTTCTATTTCGTACGAGTTCTATTCCGTGCAGTTCTATTTCGTTCAGTTCTATTCCGTGGCAGTTCTATTCCGTGCGAGTTCTATTCCATAGCGGTTCTACTCCGTGCGAGTTCTATACCGTAGCATCCCCGAAGAAACTGCCCGGAATACAGCTATCCGAAATAGAATTGTAAAATTTGATGTCTTCTGCAGTTCTACATACAACAACACTTCGAAATTGCGCGCTGCATTATTTAGCCAATTTGTCGAAATTTTTTGTCGAAATTTTGTCGACAAATTTGTCGAATTTTTGTCGAAATTTTTTGTCGAATTTTTGTCGACAAAATTTCGACAAATTTGTCAAAATTTTTTATCGACAAATTTGTCGAATTTGTCGATTCTTTGTCGATAAATTTCGACGAAAAACTTTGACAAATTTACCGACAAATTTGTCGAACCTTTGTCGATAAGGCACACTGGATTAGACAGACAATGAGACTTTGGTAAATTACTGGAAAAATGCTCACGGACAAATTTTTGAAAATTATATATCCGTGAGCATTTTTAACATAGTTTACTAAATTTTTAGGGCAATTCTCTCCATTTTTGTCATTTTTCGACATTTATCTACTTTTTTACGAATAAATCACAAAAACTATGGGGATATTCATGAAATAGCGAAAAATGACAAAAAACTCGGAAAATGCCCCGATTCACTAGAAATTGTGGGAAATATGGGCAAAAATACTCCTAAATTTGTTCAGAGAATTTTAGAACGAAATATTGATTTTTTAAATTTGCAAAAAAATCAATATTTCCTAAAAATCGATATTTCGGTTTAAAATTTTCTGAACCTGTCCAGGAGTATTTTTAGTCTTATTTCAAAAAATTTCAGACCAATCGGAGCATTTTACAAATTTTCGCTGGTTTTAGCTATTTTTTACTATTTCGTGAATAACCCAATGGATCTCATCACAAAACCGGAAAAAAAAGGAATAAAACGGAAAAAACTTCGGGAAAAATCGGATAATGTTCCGATTGACCTGAAATTTTGGGAAAAATTGGAAAAAATTATCCTGTACAAGCTCAAAACATTTTGGACCAAAATATCGATTTTTCTTAAAATTTTTAAAATCGATATTTTGATCCACAATTTTTTGAGCGTGTATAGGATAATATTTTCCAAAATTTTAGGTCAATTGGAGCATTCTCCGATTTTTCGCGAAGTTTTTTTTTCCGTTTTCTTCCTTTTTTCCGGTTTTGTGAATAGGTCCACAATTATTCCACTTTTATTATTGATTTTTGATCAGTTTTTTCCCGCAAAATGTAAATCCATTTATCTGCCGTCGTTTTACGCGTTCGTCGCGTCCTTCAATTGTTCCCAGAGGAGGAGGAAGACGCGAAAAGAAGTAGTCGTGAGAAAAAGGAGACGATGGCGGAAAGTGGGCGTGGAAAAAATGAAGAGAGAAATTCGTTTGAATTGTATTCGATTCATCGTCGTTCCATTTTCTTGCGGATTTCGATTTCGGATAGGCTATTTTTTTTTTGATTTCATGCAAATTTCTAGGTGGACAATTTTTTCTTCTAATTATTGTTGTAAAAATGTTTTTTGTGTCTATTTGTTGCATAAATCTTTATTTCACTTGTCATAGTCTGCAGGGTAGTGAGAAAGGGGCGTGGCCTATTATTTGGGAAAATTTGAACGTTTTTATCGTTTCATTGAAATAAAATAGCTTATCTACAAATTTTAGTTTTGAAGAAAATTTCCATTGGAATTTCCCAATTAAACATTCAAAGCTCTCGTTAAAAACCTCTGGATAAATACATATGCTCTGATCTTTTGTGTATAAGACCGGCGCTAAGGGAATTTTCGGTGCGGGTATGACGGATATAAGCAGGTATTACGTATTCCTGGACAGTGCTTGCATACTTGTGGATTTATGCGCAGATTTGAATTTTTCAAAATTCCATATTGAAATAAAAATGTTAAACATTTGCCAGGGAAATTTTTTTTTTAATTCCATAGAGTTAAAAAAAATGGCACAAATATTAACAAAAAAACCTGAATTTATTCGTCTACAAGTCTGCAAACACCGTCCGTGGCGAGACCGCAACGTACATCCTTTGACGTGGTATCACCGTTCCAGGAATACGTAATTTATGGCTATTAGCCGTTGAAAATAGATATCAGTCGTTGAAATTAGCTGATAGTCGTTGAAAATAGCTATCAGTCGTTGGAAATAGCTATTAGCCGTTGGAAATGGCAAACGCCCCGAAATGAACGGCTAATAGCCAGATAAATTGCATTAAATTTTCAGTTAATGAGTTGTGCGCAAGCGGCCTTATGCACAAGAGATTAGGCGAGAAAGTGAGAGTACCTCCTCCTTGCAGAAAATTAATCGGTCTTATACACAAGAGATTAGGGTAATTTTACGGCTCTGGAACGTTTCGAAACTTTTTTGAATTTTTGCGGAATACTAGTGGATTCAAATTCCCAAAAAATAAAAATAACTGATAAAAACGAAAAAAAAAATACCAAATGCACTGTAATTTTGTGTCAATTGGTGAAAAACGCTACGCAAAATGAAAAAAAGTTTCGAAACGTCCCAGAGCCAATTTTTACGTATAGGGATGTTTCGAAACTTTGGTGAATTTTTAACGCAAAATTTTCCTGTAAATTTTGATAAATGCTCCTAAAAATTAAAGTTTCGAAACGTCCCAGAGACATTGTTTCAAAAAAATTTTGCAACTTCACCAGAAACAGGAATATTAAAATCAGACTCCGCCTCTTTGCCTAAAATTGAAGGCACGTCAAATTTTGAAAATCGGACTTTTTTGTAAAAGGGGCGTGGCTTATTTTCATTTTCGCGGTTCTGGTGAGGTGACACATTTTTTGAAGAAATAATGGCTCTGGGACGTTTTGGAACATGACGTTTCGAAACTGGGAAGTTTAAATTCGGTGAATTTTTTAAATTTTACTTGAAAATTTACCGCAAAAAATGCACAAAAGTTTCGAAACGTCCCAGAGATGACATAATAGGCTCACATATTCAGAGACGAATCCATGAAAATTCTGAAAATTCTGATTTTCGTAAGAGACGCAGAGAAACATTTTCTGGAAAACGGTTTTCCTGTCGTTTTGCAGTTTCATAGATTAGCCCTCAGAATTTCCGAAAGCATGATAAAACCAAAATTTGGCCCGGTAAATTGAATGAACACTAAAAAACTTTTGCGTGTTCGTTCGCTCCAATGATTCCATCTATTTTCATTTCATTCAAAGAAAAAAAGTAGGAATTCCTCCATAGCGTCTCGTTCTCATTCTCTACGGTTTTCTGGGTTCCGAAGGTCGCGCCCTCGGCGTGCGACGTCCAACACTCTCCATCTCTTCGCTCACTCTCTCCGCCACTTTCCCACGCTCGGTTTTCCCACACACCAGTTCCTTCCCATCGCCGCCCCGTGTCCTCGTCGTCGTCGTCGTCCGTCCAGTTCTTTCTCACACATTGTGTGAGACTGAAGAGAGAGTGTGGGGTGAAGAGACGCAGAGATGGTAGAGAAAGGGGAAGTGTCTGCAAACCGACAGAGGAGAGACCCTTCCCTCATCGCACCGACCACCACCGCAAGGCCAACGTTTTTTTTTGTTGTTCTCCTCGATTTTCCCACGTTTTTTTTTTGGTTTTTTGTGCAGTTTAACTCTCCTCCTCCCAAAACTCTAGTGGTCCGCCTACAGTAACTCCTTTCTGATCAGAATCAAGAAAAGACCAAAAAAAAAAAAGAAGGAAGAACAGCTCGGTCGTTTCCTCCCATTCCCTTTGTTTCTGTGGCGTCTCTGTGGGAATGCAATCTTTGTGATGATGGTGGTGGTGGTCGGGGCGGGTGGTTATGTGTTAGTTGATGCGTCCCTGGGAAACCCCCAGGACACATTTCCGAAGTTTTCATCCTCGTCATCTAGTTGTCTCGAATTATACCGTAGGAATTCTTGACTGAAAAGGTTTTGTTTGATTTTCCTACTTCTGGCCACATAGAATTAGATAGACTCGAATTGTTTGCTGGTTTCAGCGATTTTTCGCTATTGTCCATTCGTGAAGAAAGCAAGTGCGCTCTACAAAACTTATGGACCTATTCATAGGAGAAAAAAAAAATCCAAAAAAAAAAAACATTTTTTTTCCTATTCATAGATGTCAAAAAACAAATGGTAAACAAGTGTTTATTGACCATGATAGACCATTGATAGTGAGGAGGAACAGAGAGTTTACAACCCCGTGGGAACGTAGTTGTTTACTAGTTCATGAGAACTCCGCCTCTTCTGTGTGCCTCCTCACTATCAATGATCTATCATGGTCAATAAACACATTGTTTGTCGTTTTTTGACATCTATGATTAGGAAAAAAAATTGTTTTTTTTTTCTCCTATGAATAGTTCCATAATACTTTGTGAATACCCCCACAAGCTCCGTACTTTCCTTCCTAAAAATAAGTTATTTCGAAATTTTCTCTGGGTTTAGTTGTTTGTTTTGTTCTCCGCATACATAGTTAGGACTGTTAGAGCTAGGAAAAGTGAAGATCTGTGCAAAAAAATTGACCAACTTGCAATTTAGTGTAACTAAACGCTTTTCACCATATCTTCCAATCGGATAAAATCTGGTCGATAAGGCTCTTATGCTAGGTTTGAAAATTATGAGCTTCTGAAACTAATCGTTTAGCCTTTAAACCCCTCCCCGGAATTTTGGTGTGTTTAAAAATGCAGAAAAACGGGAAAATTGACGAAAAATGAGGCTCTGGGGCGTTACGATACTTGTGAATTTTTGCGGCATACTAGTGGATTTAAATTGCCCAAAAAAAAATCGAAAAAAATTGGAGCTTTGGGACTTTTCGAAACTTTTTTGGCATTCTAAAAAATTTGTGAATTTAAATTCCCAAAAAATAAAAATAATTGATAAAAGCGAAAAATGAAAACCAAATACGCGTGTTTTTGATGTCAATTGGCAAAAAACGTTACCGAAAAATGTGAGAAAATTGTTTCGAAACGTCCCAGTTTTGAAATGACAGGTTTCGAAACGTCCCAGAGCCCCACTTTTCTTCGATTGTTCATTATTTTCTGGTAAATTAAATCCACTAGAAGACCGAAAAAATGCACGAAAATTGCGAAACGTCCCAGTTTCGAATGGCAGTTTTCGAAACGTTCCAGAGCCCGCCCATTTTTTCTTCAATTGTCACTTTTTTTCTGATTTTTTATCGGCACGAGTTCGGAGCGGTATTGTCGCATAGGTGGCATGAGTTTGGCTGCAATAGGCACACAAGTGGGTTTTAGAAATCGGAAACGTCTATTATGGACCTATTCAGCGCAGGAAAAAAAAACTAATTTTCGCGGTTTTTTTCCCTTAATCGGCCGGTCTCGACACGACAAGTGTTTTTTGTCTTTTTTCTCAATTCTGCATAGGGAAAAAACCACGAAAAACGGTTTTTTTCTCTGCTGAATAGGTCCATTAGCCTTCAAATTTGGCGCCTCTGCCACATAAATTTGGCAAGCGTCCCGAAAAGAAGGGCTAATAGCCGAAAATTCCATGAGATTTTACGGTTTAAAAGTAGTGCGCAGACGTGAAAAGGGCTTATACACAAGAAATTAGGCTATATAGGGTTTTTCTTGCAGAAATATAGCCGGTCTTATATACAAGAGATTAGGGTTTTTCAAAAATTGATATTTGGAACTTTTGCAAAATTTGGAGAAATTTGCTAAAAAGCAGAAAAATCGATAAAATTGAGAAAAATTGGCTGATTTTTTTTAAAATTTTATTAGAATTTGAACGGTTTGCAGAAACCCTGAAGTATAGAAAAATTTGTCAAAAAAATCTAAAATTTTCTCAAAAAATCGAAAAATTCTCCATAAAATCTAAAATTTCCCAAAAAATCGAAAGATTTCCCAAAAAAATCGAAAATTTCCCATAAAAATCGAAAATTTCCCAAAAAATCGAAAGTTTTCCCAAAAAAATCGAAAATTTCCCAAAAAAATCGAAAATTTCCCAAAAAATCGAAAATTTCCAAAAAAATCGAAAATTTCCCTAAAAAATAGAAAATATCCCAAAAAATCGAAATTTTCCAAAAAAAAAATCAAAAGTTTTCCAAAAAAATCTAAAATTTCCCAAAAAATCGAAAATTTCCCAAAAAATCGAAAGTTTCCCAAAAAAATCTAAAATTTTCTCAAAAAATCGAACATTTTCCCAAAAATCGAAAATTTCCCAAAAAAATCGAAAATTTTCCCAAAAAAATTAGAAAATCTTCCCCAAAAATCGAAAATTTCCCCAAAAAATCGAAAATTTCCCAAAAAAATCGAAAATTTCCCCAAAAAATCGAACGTTTTCCCAAAAAATCGAAAATTTCCCTAAAAATTTAACAAATTCGCTGAAACCCGGACGATTTTTCGAAAAAATGCTCACTTTCCCAAGTTGCCAAAAAAACTGTAAATATTTCGTTACATTTTCGCAATTTTCCCAGTTCGCCTTTGGTTCTCACACTCCTATTTTCCAATGTTTGCCTATTCAAGCACATTCACAGTCACACAGTGACATGCCTCCTCTCTGACTACGCACTCATACACGCTCGTTCTGACACGGAATAAATGCAAAAAAAAAAAACTCGAAAAAAAAAATCATCCTCATTCTCGACTTTTGCCCATATCAGTTCGCCCCGCTCGACTCCGCCTCCACTCGGTCGGTTCTTTTTGCTCTCAGAACGCATGAGCTTGCTTGTTACTTTTTATCTTATCTTGGTTCCCGTACGCTCCGCGGCCATTCTCACAGTTTATTGTTTTTCGATAAAAATAGGCTTTGCATACATAATAGAAGGCTAATGTGTTGTGAAATTATCGATTTGACGGGGCCCCGATTTTTATTATCGTGAGAAACTGAGAATTACTGTAGTTTGTCGTCTTCTGTGAATGAATAAATCTTGCGGTTCGGTTCGGTTCGGTTGTTTGACGTGACCCCTCTTTTGGACATTTTTATGCCCCCACACCTCTCTTCTCCGACCTACCGATCTGTATGGGTGCATCGCTCGTAAAAATATGATACCCTCTCTCTCTCTCTCTCTCTCTCTCTCTCTCTTTCTGACGCTTATATTCCCATCATTATCTTCTTCTTTTTCTTTTTTGATGATGGTTCTAGAGGTTTTCTTCTTCGCAATAAGTTAAGTACGGTAGCATTAAAAATTGATTAGAGGGTTTTGGTGGCCGCGAGTCCAAAACGACATTTTCCTGAAAATAGGCTTGTCTGTTTCTCTGCGTCTCTCTGGTCTCAAGATTTAGCAATGTTGAGACAACAAAAAATAGCGACACGGTGTTTGCGTATATCTCTTTCATTTTCAAAAGTACGCAAACACCGTGTCGCTATTTTTTTGTTGTTTTCTCAATAGAACGCATTATCTTAGTAGTGTTTTGACTAATTTTAAGTTTAAAATTTTATTCTGGCTCTATTTCCTCTATTAGAACGGCATGATAACTCTTTTAATAGAGGGAATTTTGATCAATTTTTCGAGAACAACATAATTTTTGCACGAAAGTTTTTATGCATATCTGTACAGTTTTTAGGTCCTTTAAAATAGTTTTCAGTCAATTTTCTTCAAAAAGTTGTGCAATGGCTAGGCTATTTTTCAAGCAGTTTTTCAATTTTCGAGTCCATAAAAATTCGGGGAATAAGCTCCGCCCCTTTTGCCCCTCTCTTTTGCAAGTCTGCGGCACATTCAGGAAGTGCCTTAAAAATGCATGAAAACAGTGCCTTAAAATGCAAAAGGGGCGGAGCTTATTCCTCAATTTTTTTAAGGTCCACAATTTTCAAATAATTGGAAAACATGCTTAGGAAATACTTGAGATCATAAAAAACCCGGGGAGCAAGCTCCGCCCCTTTTGCAAGTCTGCGGCACATTCAGGAAGTGCTATAAAATGCAGAAAAACAATGTCTTTAAGTTGCAAATGGGGCGGAGCCTAATCCTCGATTTTGTCAAGGTTTTCAGACGTTGAAATAATTGGAAAACAAGTAAAACATTTTTTTGAAGACTCTGATAAACCGGGGAACAAGCTCCGCCCCTTTTGCAAATCTACCTTACCAAGTTCTATAGAAAAATTGGTAAAAAATGCAGAAAAACAGTTCTCTAAATTTGCAAAAGGGGCGGAGCTTATTTCTCGATTTTTTCAAGGTTTTCAGACTTTGAAATAATTGGAAAACAAGTTAAAATTTTTTTTGAAGACTGATTAACCGGGGAACAAGCTCCGCCCCTTTTGCAAGTTAGACATCAAGTTCTATAAAAAAAAGCTTCTAAAAATACAGAAAAACAGTGCCGCAAACTTGAATAAGGGGCAGAGCTTATTCCCCGGTTTTGTCAAGGTTTTCAAATTTTAAAAATTTGGAAAACAAGTTATTTTTTTTTTGAGACCCTGAAAAAACTGAGGAACAAGCTCCGCCCCTTTTGCAAGTCTGCCTTACCAAGTTCTATAGAGAAATTGCTGTAAAATGCATAAAAACAATGCCTTTAAGTTGCAAAAAGGGGCGGGCTTGTTCCCCGGTTCTCCAATATTAAATCACCCTAATCTCTCGTGTATAAGGCCAAGGGCTCTGACAGACCTGCATACTTCATGCATTTTTGACACGGATATAGGAAACTACATGGCTATTAGCCGTTTCATGGCTTGCTCCTAGTGCCTAATCGGCGATCGGCTCAAGTGGCGCACAAACCAGAGTTAGCCACGGCTATTAGATGTCGAATTCGGCCCCTTTGTACATTTGGCACACTCCCTGAAATCCGGCTATTAGCCAAAAGAGACTGCGCATTCCTTGCGGAAATGAAACCGGCCCTATGCACAAAAGATTGGGGTCATTAGAAATTTGCACAAAATTTAGGGAATTAGGGAATGTATATAAATTTGAAACGAGGAAACAAAAAAAAATAAAAAAATTTGATCATCTGATTTTTCTTTCTCATTTTCTCATAATTTCCCATTATCCTTTTTTTTTTCACCCTTCCCATCTTCCCACAACCTCTCAATAACCCATTATCTCTAAACGTGTCACTTGAAAGACGGGGGAATCCCTTTCACTCGCCTCAGGTTCATCTTGATATCATGATAAGAACCGGTCTTTTTCAGTCATGTTGCTTTCTTGACGGAACGCAATTAGGCTCCGCCCACTTTTTGGTCGTTTTGCAAAAAGACGCAAAAAAGGATAATAGAAGACATTGGAGAGGGGGATCAAAGTAGTACGTAGAATGTGAATTTTCGTCGTTATCAGTTATCAGTTAACAGTTTTCTTTTATTTTTTTTGTTGCTTTGCTTTTTTTAAGAAATAGGTCGAGTGTCGTTGCTTCCTGTTTTTGCAATGAAAGAATGCTGAGAGGTTTCATAAATGTAAACAGATAGTAATGGCTTTTTTTTGGTGGTGATAAGGGGTGGAAAGTGAGAGTTTTTAGAGAATCTTGACAGACTTGAGTTTTAGTGGTTGCTTGGACTTGTTTTTGTGTTGCTCCGAATCTAGTACTTTCCTGAGGCCTTATGCAAGAAATTGGAAAACGAAAGGAAAACCATTTTTTGGAAAATGAAATTGACGATTACTGCGGGACATAGGAGCGTTGTAAATCCCACTTGTTCATGAACACATAATATGATCAAAAATTGTCGGAAAAAGTGTGCGGCACTCTTGCAATTGGCTACGCCCATTTTCTTCCCATTTCGTGCCCCAGTTTCATGCCTGTATTTAATGGACCTATTCATAAAACCGGAAAAAAGGAAAAAATTGCGGGAAAAATCGGAGAATGCTCCGATTGACCTAAAATTTTGGGAAATATTGGAAAAATTATCCTGTACACGCTTAAAAAATTTGGACCAAAATATCGCTTTTTTTAAAATCGATATTTTGGTCTACAATTTTTTGAGCATGTACAGGAGAATTTTTTCCAATATTTCCCAAAATTTCAGGTCAATCGGAGCATTCTCCAATTTTTCCCGCAATTTTTTTCTGGTTTTGTGAATAGGTCCATAATATGATAAAAATTGTCGGAAAAAGTGTGCGGCACTCTTGCAATTGGCTACGCCTATTTCTCCCCATTTCGTGCCCCATTTTCTTCCCTGTTTTAAATATCTCTGAAGTCAGTCGCCATCTACAGTACCCTTTTCTCCGCCAGTCTCTGATCAAAACTATAAAATTCGTCCTCCGAGTGCTCCCACCTATATCTTTTACCGTACCAATCCATTTTCACATGTTTTACCTATTTCATTTCTCTCCCTGCCTTTCCCCTTCCGAGAAAAATTTAACGATCGTTTCATTTGGCGGGTGAGAAGAGGCGATATAAAACCGCTCCCCGTTTTTTTTTTCCTTCTGCTTTTCTCTGATAGTGAGGCTGATTTCGTTTTCTTTTCTTTTCAATGTAGAAAATCAGACGGTGAAACAGGGGGAAAGAATATTGCTCTAAACCTGAATATCTGCAATTTGTTTTAATGGACCTATTCATAAGATAAAGAAAACAAACAAACAAAAACTTTTTTTTTCCCTTTTCATAGATGTCAAAAAACGACAAACAATGTCGAAAAACGAATGGTAGATAAACAAGTGTTTATTGACCATGATAGACCATTGATAGTGAGGAGGCACAGAGAAGAGGCGGAGTTCTCATGAACTAGTAAACAACTATGTTCCCACGGGGTTGTAAACTCTCTGTGCCTCCTCACTATCAATGGTCTATCATGGTCAATAAACACTTGTTTACCATTCGTTTTTTGACATTGTTTGTCGGTTTTTGACATCTATGAATAGGAAAAAAAAAGTTTTTTTTTGTTTTTTTTCTCCTATGAATAGGTCCATAAGCTTCTGAAAATTGCTATAAACTTGTGTAGAGAGGAGATGAGCGGAATTCCGTTTTCCGCTTTCCGGTCTTTCGCTCATCTTAGAATTTGAGTGTGTTCAGTGTTTTTTCTATACCCAAGAAGAGTTTGCGTCTTTGCTTTCCGTTGAATTCATCTTCTTCCGTCGTCCGTCTTCCGAAACTCAAAATTCCACTTCCGGTCATCTCTGAACTTGTGCTCCAGCCCGCTATGTGTACACCATTTTTTCCGATTACCATAGTCTGAACCATCACCCCACGGCACCCCAGCCTTCCAAAATTGATTCTACCTGGCGCATTTTTAAAACCCTAATGCTCGGTCATTTTTTCACCAAAAGGCCTCGTTTTTGGATTAAAATGATGGTGTCATCCTGAATAATCAGATAATGATACGAATTTCTCAAGAAAGTAAATTTTCGAGTGAAAAAATAATTTCATTATCCGACGAACTTGGTGGCGCATTGGATGGCGGGGGAGGCGTGCACCCTAGATCAAATAGTAAGCAAAAAGTAATTCTCTGTTGTTCTAATCAGTGATCGATTTGCCAGCAGACTCAATTTTAAGTCCAAGAAAAGTTTTAACAAGTCCTAAAATATTATTTTTGTATCGGAAAACCATCCGCTATCTGGTCTAGTCTCTTGTGTATAGAGCCGTTTTCATATCTGTACATTTGTCTATCACACGGCATGTCGGTGGCTATGTTTGCACAAACGCGCCCCAGATCTCTGCTCAAACTGGACTCATACACAAGAGATTAGAGTAAATCGTTTTTCCTTCATCTTATGGTCGAGGTTTACGATTCTAGACTAGAGTCCGACGAGGGGTACTTGAGCGATATTTTTTACAACTCTAGGACCACAATATCCACCAATTCCATCTTCAATTTTTACCCCTGATCTTTTGTTTACAAGGCCGTTTTCATGCCTCCCAGAAGGTCAATTCTTGTTTTCTCTGAATCCCCTAACCTCCTGTGTATTGGGCTGACTGTTTCCATGTCTGCGCACTTTCCTCTCGCCGGCCTTATACACAAGAAATTAGAGTAATTCCACGAACGTTCAGGGTATAGTGTCCTGAAGGGTATAAACTCTTTGATCCGTTGAACAAAATGTCGGAAAATTGTGTTGTTTTCAAAATGTTGACCGATTATGGCGTTATTCTCGAAACCAGCAAAAAAGGCAAAAAATAAAAATACAAACCAGCAAAAAATTCAGCGAAAATTCGGAGAATGCTCCGATCGGTCTGAAACTTTGAGAGATCATTTAAAAAACACTCGAATATTCCCTGAAAATTTCAGACCGAAATATTGATTTTAAAAATTATCGATTTTTATTTCTGAAAATTTTCAAAATCGCTATTTTGGTCTGAAATGTTCAGGGAATGTCCGAGAGTATTTTTTAACTGATTTCCTAAAGTTTCAGACCGATCAGAGCATTCTCCGAATTTTCGCTTAATTTTTTGCTGGTTTTTTCTATTTTTTGCTTTTTTTGCTGGTTTCGAGAATAACCCCATTAGATTTTAGAGACCCTGACAAAACCGGGTAAAAATTACTAAAGCCGATGAAGATGTTTTGCAACTGCTGCACGAGTTTTGTACCTGAAAAGGTTGTAAAAAATAAAAATCAAGAAAACTGCGCCGCAGACTTGCAATTTTTCGCCGGTTTTGCCAGGGTATCGAAAATCTAATCATTTTCAAAAGTACGCAAACACCGTGCCGCATTTTTAGTCCAGAAAATTTCCTTATAATTGCTGAAAAGCTCCTTTTTTAGCTCCTATTTTTTTTTAACTTTTTGCACTGCTCTGGGACGTTTCGAAACCTGCCATTTTGAAACTGGGACATTTCAAAACGTTAGTGCAATTTTTCGTCGTGGTGTTTGCACTAGTGACAAAAAATTTTTCGATTCAAATACCTTGTAAAAATTGACTTGAAAATTTTCACCAAAGTTTCGAAACGTCCCGGTTTTGAAACGTCCTAGTTTCGACATGACCCAGAGCCTTTTGTCCATCTTTTTTCAACTTCATGTCTCATATTTGCCCATTTTCAGACTTGGTGAGCCCAATCACAACCTGGACAAGATTTTTGGTAACTTTGTTAATGTTCTTTGTCCCTTTTTAAACATTTATTGAGTTCCAGAAGCCATGTTCCAGTCGGCGGCCTCGCCGCTGGCCATCGCCACCGCACCGAGCCAAATTGCTGCTCTTCAGCAGGTAAGAAGTTTTGAATACCGTATCCCCTAACTCCCAAAACACATTTTTTACATTTTTCCCATATACGTTTTTTTGTTGTTGATTTTTCGAAAAATCAATAAACATATCTCAGATTCAAGCACTTATGGCGATCCAAATGCAGCAGAACAACGTTTTCCCGGCCGCCGAGGATAGCAATAACTCGGTATTTATTATTATTTTTTTTTGAAAATTTTTCTGAAAAAAATTTAAAAAATACGTTTTTTTTTTCATCCAGAAGTCACCCTCACCGGAAATGTCGTCACCGGCCGCCAAGCGAGTTAGTCTTTTTTAAAAATTAAGTTTTTAATTAATTTGTTCCTCTTTTTCTTCCAGATACGCCTCTCGCCAAACTCTAGCAATCACAGCGACGGCAGCGTCGCATCAACATCTAAAGATCACGCTGAAATTGCGAGAAAATCGCCGAAATGTGAGTAAAAACTTGTAAAAACATTGCCATCGAAAACGGCTAATAGCCATAGAGTTCGAAATCTGTGTCACATGCATTTAGCATACGCCCCAAAATAAACGGCTAATAGCCATATTAGAGATTTCTCTACCCATCAAGACATCCGCGATAGATCTATTATATGTCCCCTATTATGTGTTCCCGAGCGAAATCCAGTTACGACGCTCCGATGTTCCGTAGGTCAGGTCAGTTCAGGTCTCGCAATTACGATAAACACTGTGCGGTTTTTCGTTGCGAGACCTGACCTGACCTAACCTGCGGAACATTGGAGCGTCGTAACTAGATTTTGCTCGTGAATACATAATAGGGGCAATGTAATAGATCTATCGCCGATTTTTTGATGGGTAAAGGAATCTCTAATATGCCTATTATACTCGGGGAATTTTTGGCTATTAGCCGTTAATTCTGGGGCGTATGATAAATGCATGTGACACCGATTTGGCTATTAGCCATTTCCGATTTCAAGATTTTCGATGTGTGCCGATGGTCGCCAAAATGGCTCGAAATCCACTTCAAACTTGAGCCGATTATCGCCGAACTCGCGCCGATCACCAATCTGGCCCATACTGTACTTCAGTAATGGCTAACAGCCATTTTTCAAATGGCTAATAGCCTTTTTCAACGGCTAATAGCCATATATCCGTTGTAAAAAACAACTTTCCTGAAAATGCCCGGAATTTGAAATGAAATGCGGCTAATAGCCATCGAATTCGGGACCAGAAGTGAGCCAAAAGCGTATGGCACACGGCCCAATGGCTGTTAGCCGTTTTCAATGGCTAATAGCTGAAAATTCCCTGAGTAGTTGCCAAAAGCCATATTCGATTGCTAAAAGCCATTTTCAACGGCTAATAGCCTGCCTATAATCGATATCTGAGCGCCAAAAATTCCCCGAGTATGGCCCTGCCCCTGCTCACCGGTGAACAACAATAGGTCTATCGCGTTTTATCTGTGATCAGGAAATTAACCAATTTACTCTATTAGAAGGGCATGGCTTATTCTCAGATTTTTTGTTGTTGTAAAAATGTCGAAAAAATCAGATAAAATCGAGGAAAAAATAAAAACCTTAGAAAATTGGCTTGTGGACGTTTCGAAAATATTTCTGCATTTTGTCGTCGCGGTGTTTGCGCACAATCATTTTTCAAAGCTTTTCATGGAGTTTAAAAAATGATTGTGTACAATCACTGCGACGACACGATGCAGAAACATTTTTAAAACGTCCGTGAGCCTGTGCTAGTGCTCTTTTAATACAGAGCTATGAGCATAAATGCTGTTTATATTGATCTATTATGGCTCCTGTAATAGATGTTCAATTTTCGGTGCTACCTCGGAATAGAACTGAAGCGAAATAGAACTGTAGCAAAATTGAACTCGCTTTGGAATAGAACTGTAGTGAAATTGAACTGTAGCGAAATAAAAATGTTCGGAATAAAACTGATCGGAATAAAACTGTTTTAAAATAAAACTGTTCGGAATAAAACTGTAGCGTTTTGGAACTAAATTAGCAATGGAGCGCGATTGCATTGTTTGCTCATTCAAATATTGGAATTTCTCATGCGCGTGCTTTTTTCAACAGTTCTATATTTGAGCTATTCATTAAAAATTGTTTGTTTTGTTGTTTTTTTGAATAAACTTTTATCTTTTTTTTTGTCGGCCCGCCTTGACGGCCAAGCAATGCAATCGCGCTCCATTGCTAATTTAGTTCCAAAACGCTACAGTTTTATTCCGAACAATTTTATTCCAAAACAGTTTTATTTTGCTACAGTTTTTTACCGAACAGTTCTATTCCGAACGGTTCTATTGCGAAGCAAGTTTTATATCGCTGCAGTTCTATTACACTTCAGTTTTATTCCGAGGTAGCACCCAATTTTCTATTACACTACTTTTGTTTTTAAAAAATTCCCTCCCCTCCCCCTTCCCATTTGTGCCAGAAAACCCCCTCACATGGTGAGCATGCAAGTGGTTGTGTTGATGATGGTGGTGGCTAATTCATAAGCTTCTCCTTCTTCTTCTTCTTTCCCGGCCCCGAATTCCCACGCTGATCGATAATTTGTGTGAGCAGCACACGGCTCCGAAGCCTCCACTGTCTCATATGACTTTGTGGTGGTTGTCTGGAGCACAAGGAGCACACAATCTTCACGAAAACCTCAATTTTTCGGCTTTATCGCACTGATAAAAGTGAATGATGAAGAAAACTGAAAAGCGAGAGGAGTGCATAAAAATGTGTATATATGCATATTCATGTGGGAACTTTTCATTCCCCCTCTATCCGAAAATGGAGAGGAGACGACGACAGTCGCACGAATAATTTGTTTGAAATAGAGGAGAGGAGGGGAAAAGATCAAAGGAGGAGAGCATCAGGGTTACGGTACCTGTCACCTCCTCGCTTGCTCATGATCTATCGATGATAAAGGTTGAGGATGATAATGGGATTGAAATGTGATGCACAATGGGTTGGACCTTTTTGTGAAAAGGAATGAGGTTGAAGAGGGCAAACGCGAACACCGGTGAAGTGGAATGGAATGGAGAATTGGATTGGAAAGAAAGACAGTTTTAAAAAAGTTGAATGATTGATCGAAATGGAGAATTCTTCTTGAGACATACATATTTGCTAGAACTTCCATACATCTGAATTCTCATTGTCAGAGCCGAACGCTTCAAATCGTCAAAATTTTGTGAATTTTGTAAATAAAATCTAGACGGGAAACCACTCTCTTTCGATTTTCCCACAAGGGCATGAGACAGGAGTCAGTGTCAGCTAACGCGCTCGAACGCACAACTTCAAATTCTTAGAAATTTGGCCTAAATTAATATAAAAACTAGCACGTTTTTTATATTAATTATTGGCCTCATTTGTATGAGTTTGAAGTTGTGCGATCGGGCGCGTTTGCTGATACTGACTACCGTCTCATGCCCCTGTGGGATAATCGAAAGAGAGTGGCTTTATCGTCGAGATTTTATTTACAAAATTCAGAAGGATTTGAGGACGTGAAGCGTTCAGCTTTGTGGATTCTGAAGTATGGAAGTTATCAACAGAAGATCTAGCAAATATGAAGAATTAGAAGGTACAAGGCTATGTGGTCTCGCAACGATCGAAGAAAAGACCACAGTTGCCGAGGAGTTTTATCAAGTCGTTCACAACTGCCAAACCCCGCAGGAATAAACAATATCAGTTCCAAACGAAACAATGAATTGGGATCAAGAATATCGATGAAAAAAGAATAAAAATTTCGAAAAATTTAACGAAACTACGCCGAAAACCGCGTCAAATGGTGCGCGTTCGGGTCTCGCCACGACTCTGTAACACACTTGTCGATTTACGAGCAAAATTGAGTTTTTTCGTTTTGAATTTTAGTAAATACATGCACACTTGTGGATTTACTAAAATTAAAAACGAAAAAACCCATTTTTGGGCGTAAATCGACAAGTGTGTTACACTGTCGTGACGAGACCCGAATGCGCGGCATTTTACAAGGTATCCTAAATAGAGGAATACTTAATAAATGGTGCCGACAATATTGTAAACGACGTCAAAAGTGTTTAACGTAACGCAAAGCCCAACGCGCTGCGGTTGCGTCGCGTGGAAATGTTGTTTCTCGTCTGCGTCTCGTCAAATGTGAATTAACATCAATTGGCCCAGTTTTTCTGCCGAGCTCAACATAGCGCACTTTTGCGGAAGTTCTTTGAAGGAACACAGTGACATGAGCATTGAACAAAACAATTTTTCACAAATAAAAATCGATTCAAGATTAAAGATCAAAATAACGAACAAAAAACTGATTGGAATCAAGAATATCGATGAAAATTGTATTTTCGTGGAAATCTCGAAACACTTGACGGAACTACGCCGAAAATTGGAAGAATGCTCGAAGAACTGCTAAATAATGTCTGAAATACTGAAAACGACGTCAAAAAGTTTTGGACTGACCATCAAATTCTGAAAGCTTGTTTCACGCCAAAGCACAACACGCTGCGGTTGCGTCGCGTTTGATAAATGTGATTAGCACACTGCCAAGAAGTTAATTGGCACACTGTAGAGAAAATCCCGTACGACAACTATGAAGGAATACAGTTACAAGAGCATCAGACATTTTCACAATTAAACAACAATCCTAACAACTATTCTTTCGCAGGGGCCAGGCCGCATCAGACATTGCAAGACGGAAAAAATAAACAATTTTTTCACAAATATTTAGAAATCAATTCAAATCATGGATACTGTAAACAGGAAGAAGAACAGCAACAGCAACAAAAAAGACCAACCACAGACAGAAAAAAGTGAAGAATCTCACAATTTTCGCTTCCTCTTCTAAATATTTGCCGCTTCCCCATAGCCGCCGTCGATTTTTGTGTGAAGATTCACACGATTCTTGAGATCTTCTTCCCCATGACTTTTCGCCCTCTTCCGTTCCCGACAGTGTTCGGGGCGGCAAAATGGACAAAGGATGAGGAGGAGGAGGAGGGGACGAGTGTTTGTCCATCCACATGATGCGATGCGCAGGATACGGTACAACGAGGAGGAGGAGGAGGGGATTAAGTCGAAGTAATAAGTAATGGAAAGTGAAAACTGTTTTCTTCAGTTGAATGCAATAAAAACATAATTTAATTATCATCAAATTGGACGGAACACATGACAAACGATTCAAATACAGATATATATGGAAAAGAGCCGCTGATTGGTCGCTTCCCTGCCTGGCTCCGCCCACTTTTGCTGCTTTTCTTCCCCTTGCCCATACCACAAGCTCATGTGGAACTGAGAGAGTGTGGGAGGCGTGGCAACTGGCAACCGGCAACCAAAACCAACACGGAGCGACGATTTCCTTCTCCTCTTCCCACAGCTCCGTCGACCAGCCATTGTGTGCTTTTACTGACAGCCGGCTTCATTTTTCGCCACTTTTAGTATTCATCTTCTTCTTCTTCTTCTTCTTTGCCATCGGTGGGAATCTTCGCATCGAATATCCGCCGACTTTCACGCGCCACCCTCCGTCCGTCCTTCCTTCCCTACATTAGCGAAGAGAAAAGAATGGATTATCATGGTGGTGTCCAAGAATCTACAGCGTCAACTGTGACAGCGGCGGCTGCCGCCGCGGCCGCAGCCGCTTCCATGCACCATCAACACTCGCATCATCTGAGCATGATGCAGGAACTCACAACACCTTCGTCGACAGCTTCTAATCTGTTGGGAGGAGAGGAAAAGCCGGCTATGAACCTATCAGCGCTCTATTGCGAGGACGGATCGTTATCGAGATCGTTGACCGATATGATGACCTCTGGATATGACACATCGTCGTCAGCGCTGTCAGCAGCGGCGGCTGCACAAATGTGCTATCAGACACCGGATGCGTATTATTATCATGCGCCGGTCCAACCGCCGCCACCTCCACAGCCGGTTCATCCTGGAAATTTTGCAAGTGCCTCGGATTCGTGGATAATGCAAATGCCGCCGTATCATAATTTTGGGACGACTGTCGTTTCGGCCAACTCGCCACATTTGATCAGCTATGGAGGACATTCGGCATTTCGTAAGTGTTGCGGTTTAGAAATGCTACATAATAACACTTCGAGATGATTAGCACACGATAGGAAAACAATAACAGGATCAGGAAATCACAGGATTAAGTTCCATCCTGCACAGTTCTGCACCTCTTTAAAATTGATGTTGTCGATCTACCATGACGTTCAAACGCGCTCCGCTGAATTTATTACTTTGTGATTTTCATTTTGGTTTCAAATTATTTTATTTCACGTATAAATTCTGCGTGAAATGAAATAATTTGAAAACCAAAATGAAAAATCAAAGTACTAGATTCGGTGGAGCGCGTTTGACCGTCCTGGCTGGTTGACAATATCAATTTTAAAGGGGTGCAGAACTGTGCAGGATAGAACTGGACTTTCCTCCACCTGTTATGGTTTTCCTGTGCTGTGATAATCATCACAAAGTTTGATTATGTAGCACTTTTATACCGCAAAGTCCACAATTGAAATTATCAGAAAATTACAAAAATACGTTTCAAATCCTCAGTAATAAACTTATTACGCATATACAAACACCACCCTTTCCTTTTTGATAGCCCCTTTGGCGTGGCGGCGCCAAACGCCGTGCCGCCAATTGGGTCGTTGGACAAACAAGATTTACGACCGCTTGCACACGTTACACATTTGACCTTTCTGGGCGCCACCCACGTCGTTATCACTGTCATTCTAGACGAGAACTGACGAGCAATGCTCAATCCCTACTGTACTACTTATTTTTTCGATGGAACTGCAACTGCACCTGCAGGAGCTAGCCTCACAGTTCCGGAAGGTTCTGGAGGAACTACCAGTTCCACGGCAAATGCCACGCCATCCTTTGTGGATTTGACCAATTTCCGGCCTATTGGTCAAAACCTAACAACCAGTCTTCCAAACTGGAGCTTTCCCGCCAATTTCCCAACAGTGTCAGGACTAACGACTCCCCGTTTTCCGTCGCCTATTCCAGCCTTTAGTGGTTTTGGATTTACCGGTTTTCCGGTTTCCTCACACTTGACCGGTCTGGAATTGCCAAACTTTGGCGTTTCTTATGGTGGCAGAACTGTGAATGTGAATGTGAATGTGAATGCGAATCAGTTTGGAAAAATGCCAAAAACGGTGAAAAGTGGGCATTGGAGAGGTGAGGACAAATTTTCGAAAAGTCCGAGAGCCGAACATTTGCATGAGCCCACTGAATTAAATTAACACGTTCCCAATCCTATTCTTCAGCCGAACCATTCTACACGCTCAATCAATCGACCCCGTCCTCATCATTCCTGGACACGTCCACGTCAAACTCGAGCTTCTCCTCTGTGAATCCGACACCAATGTCTTCGTACCAAATTGCGTTCCAGGCAAAACTGACCGCCCTGCACAATGCAATTGGTGACACGCCCCGAAATTTGACACCGTAAGCATGGAAAAAATGGCTGTGGAACTGGGACGTTTTGAAACTAGTTTCGAAACGTCCCAGTTTCTGAAAGCCAAAAAACGACCAAATAAACCCATAATTTTTGCAGAGAAGTGATGCTAGACTTTCTGGCGAACAAGGACAAGTACGAATGCACCATTTCCATTTTTCACGCCAAAGTCGCCCAGAAATCGTATGGAAACGAGAAGAGGTACCGTAATCGTTTACCATGTTTATCTCGTTCATTAGTAACTAGCTAATATTGTGCAGCCAGGTGGCGAGAACAACCCACTCAATATTTGCTCATAATTGATACACTTGCCAAAAGAAAGGCATACAAGAGGATGTCTTACATGGCTAACGTTTTGTTAGAGCAGGTGGCGCACAACGATCATTGTCTTGTTGCAAAAAGTGGTATCAATTAGCTGCGCGCGCGGGAGATTGCGTAAATGGAATGGGGAATGAAAGTTTCGCCAGACTGGGGTTAGAATGTCAGTAGACTGTTCGCAGGCAGTTGTATTAGAGTAGAAATGGCCGAGGAAATCTCGAAAACATTTTAATGCATTTCGCGCGCGAGAACCAACTTTGAATTTTTTTTTGCAGTTTTCTATATATCCGTTTTCTATTATTTTTGATTTAAATAATTGTTTTTAAAAAAATAAAAAATCGTTTCAGAGCTGAACACGAGTCTACAATCTCGAAAACAATGTACTCCAGGAAATGATCTCAATTTGTGGATACCACGACTTCATTATTAATTCATTTTCAGTTTTCTTGTTGTTTCAATCTTGGTGTTATCATTTTTTGTTTCCAGAAATTTTCAATAAAATATAACCATTAACTTTGTTGTTGATAACTGTAATGCTTCGTTCAAAGTGATAAAGATAGAGAAGTATTTTTGTCCAAAGTGAAGAGAAAAAATTATATTTTTTACTCTCAATTTCGTCAAAAAGTTCCGTAAATTGACACAAAATGAGGTCACGCCACGATTTGAGTACAGTTGCAATCTTTTTCCGTGAAAAAAAGTAAAAATTTCTTTTTCACTTTGGAAACCGATTTTTCTCCATTTTTATCACTTTGAACGCAGCATAATGGGGCTATTCACGAAGCCAGCAAAATATGCAAACAAAATTCAGCGAAAATTCGGAGAATGATCCGATCAGTCTGAACTTTTCACAAAAATTGTCAAAATAGTCCCGGACGTGTGCAGAAAATTTCAGACCAAAATATCTTTTTCAGAAAAAATCGATATTTCAGTTCAAAATTTTCTCAGCAAGCCCGGAAGCATTTTTGACAGTTTCTCCCAAAATTTCAGACCAATCGGAGCATTCTCCGACTTTTCGCTGAAATTTTTGCATTTTTTGCATTTTTTGCTAGATCTGTGAATAGACCCATAATGCATCTATTCAGCACAACAAAAAAAACACAGTTTTTCGTGTTTTTTCCCTATGCAGGCTAGTTGTGACGAGACCGGCTGATGGAATAATTCGATACGCCTTTAAAAGTGCATTACATTTTTCAACGCCAGGTCTCGGCGCGATGGGTTTTTTTTTTCCTGGAAAGCAAACTGCATAGAGAAAAAAACACGAAAAACGGTTTTTTTCCTGTGCTGAATAGGTACATAACAGACACACTCTGCAGTTTTGCGTCATGGTGTTGACGTGGTTTCCAAATTATTTCATTTCACGTATGCATTGCACTTGAAATGAAATAATTTGAAGCGAACATGAAAATCACAAAGTACCATGTTCAGTGGAGCGCGTTTACCCGTCATGGCAAGTTCTCGAACCCAAATTGCGCGAAATCAACACGAACCGCTGCCGCACCATATGCTCATTGCTCTTAGCAGATTATCCCCGTTACGCAACCCCCACCCTCTTAACATAAGAAACACAATATTTAATGCAGCACAAGTGGCAAACACGGTATTTATAAGCTTACTCGTCGTCTTCTACGACCAATTAGACCACTACTAGCACTAACACTTTTGAGGGCATGCTCGGGGTGCTAAGTGCCACCACGTGGCTCTTGAGTGGATATGGATAGGATGGGTACTGTAGGTTTTGATTACGCGCTTGGAGATATTTATAAATAATTATTATTTGCCATGTGATATGATTACTGATTACTTTTTTCGTGATACATATATATTGCGAAAAAAAAGTAAAGAAAAGCAAAAAGAAAGGATACGATGGTTTTTCCCACGTTACGTGATCTCTTTCTTTTTTTTTACTTTTTGGCTCTTTTTGTCGTCTTCGTTTTTCTAAAATATTGTTTTTCTTGCAATATTTGAATATTTATTTACATTGTGGAAATATGAAGAGAAAATTGAGTATTTAAATATTTAAATACCAAAAAATATCAAATTAGAAAAGATAGGAATTGATGCAACATTCACTCTGGGCTAATAGCCAATGAAAATGGCTATTAGCCATCTAATTCCGGTCATGTGCCAATTTGGAACTTGTTCCGAATTCCATAAGACACCTCACATTAGACCCCCTGGAGGATATAGGCAGCCATGTGGCTAATAGCCATTTGAAACGGTGATCGGATATGGCTATTAGCCTCATAGCTGGCGCCGCGTCTACAGAATAAGAGAATGTTCGCATTCAACAATGCATGAACCGCTTTTGCCGGGCAAACGGCTTTGTCGGCCTTTGTCAAGGGCTCAGAGGCTTCGCTTTTATCTTTAGACGCGCCCAGAGTTTAAAAAATTCCTAAAGTTTTTTGTAGTCCAAAGTTCCTTTAAAAAGTCCCAGGCGTTCACAGTTGAAACCAACGTTACCGTACTTGCTTCGTTGCGGGATTTTCTATGTTTAAACTTAGAAAATCTCACAGCGAAGCAACTACGGTAACGTCGGTTTCAACTGTGAGCGCCTGGGGAACTTTGGACTACAAAAAACTCTAGGAATTTTTTAAACTTTGGACGTGTCATAAAGATAAAGGCAAAGCCCTCTGAGCCCCCGACAAAGGCCGACAAACCCCTTTGCCCGGCAAAAAGGGGCTCATGTAGACGCGGCGCCAACTATGGGCTAATAGCCATATCCGACGGCTAATAGCCATCATCACGCTCTATTAGCCGTTTTCGGCTCTTGGAGGTTTCGAAAAAGCTATTAAAAATCATTGTGTGCAAACATCGCGACGACAAAATGCAGAAAAACGTTCGAAACGTCCTAGAGCCCCGTTTTGGCTATTAGCCACAAGGCTGCCTATATTCGCCATTTACGTTCCAAAAATACCTGAAAAAGTTCGGGAAAAATCGGAGAATACTCCGATGGACCTGAAATTTTGGGAAATATTGGAAAAATTCTTCTGTACACGCTCAAAAAATTTTGGACCAAAATATCGGTTTTTAAAATTATCAGAAAAATCGATATTTCGGTCCAAAATTTTGTGAGCGTGTACAAGAGAATTTTTTCCAATATTTTCCAAAATTTCAGGTCTATCGGAGCATTCTCCGATTTTTCCCGAAGTTTTTTTCCGTCTTCTTCATTTTTTTCCGATTTTGTGAATAACCCCATTAGGAAACGAAATCGTGATGCTTCTAAAATAGATCTTTGACTATCATCAATTTACTCAGGAAATTTTTGGCGCGTTATAGCGAGATTCGGCGTCTAGGTGGCTAATAGCCACTGAAAATGGCTAATAGCCGCCGAAAAGGCTAATAGCGGGCAAAATGGCAACTAGCCGACGAATTTGGCTGTTAGCCATTATGGCTATTAGCTGTCGAATATGGCTATTAGCCGCCGAATTAGCCATTAATATATATACCACCGCCTATAAAAAATTCGTCTGTTGGAAACGCAGCTATAAAATGCTTACATGCAACAATTAGGGGAAACAGTCTTCGCGCTTACTCAGTGCTTTTGCGACTTTTTCCAGCCACGAGATGACCGAAATTTGAAATGGAAAAATTTTGAAAATGATAGCCGACGGAAATGGCTAATAGCCATGGAAAACGGCTAATAGCCATCGAATATGGGGAGTGTGCCAAATACATATGACACACGCCCCGAATCGGTGGCTATTAGCCGTTTTCAATGGCTATTAGCCGAACATTTCCTGAGTAATTAGTATCCTTCAGATTCTTCTGCCCACCACCATGCATCTACCTGATCGGTCAGGGTTGGAAGCTGAAAAAGCAGCGACTTCTCGAGCTCGCCAAAGAGATCAAAAAAGAGATGCTCCCCGCCGCGGTCGATCCGAGCGAGGAGCAACAGTGCACAGAGCTCTGCGCCTACATTGGCATCGGCTCGGACACTGTCGAACGGCAACAACTCGATTTTTCGACCGGAAAAGTGCGGCATCCGGGTGATCAGCGACAGGATCCGAATATACATGTTTGTGTTTTAAAAAATTATTGAAATATATGGTCCAATCGTTATGACTTTAGGACTACTGCGCCGCCAAAACCCTGTTCATTTCGGACTCGGACAAACGAAAGTACTTTGATCTGAACGCCCAGTTCTTCTATGGTGGGGGTCTGGAAGTTGGGTCGTTTATCTCGCAGCGAATAAAAGTGATCTCGAAGCCGTCGAAGAAGAAGCAGAGCATGAAGAACACGGATTGCAAGTATTTGTGCATTGCCAGTGGCACCAAGGTGAGGGAGGAGTCTACGATAGATCTATCGCATTTCTTTTTCAGGTCGCCCTGTTCAATCGTCTTCGCTCGCAGACTGTCAGCACTCGATACCTCCACGTGGAGGGCAACGCGTTCCACGCCTCCTCCACGAAATGGGGAGCGTTCACTATTCATCTTTGTTAGTTTTGGCTCAAGTTATTTTTCTGCATTTTGCCGTCCGTCGTGGTGAATGTTTCAAAAAGACATGCAGAAAAACGTTTAAAACGTCCGCGAAAATCATATTCTCCTCTATTTCAGTCGACGACGAGCGAGCCATTCAGGAGCACGACAATTTCGCGGTACGCGACGGATTCGTCTACTATGGAAGTGTGGTGAAATTGGTGGACAGTGTCACTGGAATTGCGCTGCCCAGGTTGAGAATAAGAAAGGTTGGTTGGGTGGGAGATTGTTTTAATTTCAGGAAAAAACTCTAAGACAACCCACACAGAAATCAGCAAAAAAAAAAACGGTTTTGGGACGTTTCGAAACCTGCCATTTCGAAACTGGGACGTTTCGCAACTTATTCGACAACTATTTAACCTTGGACGAAATTTGTCGATAGTACGGTGACGAAAAATAGCACGAAAGTTTCGAAACGCCCCAGTTTCGAAGTGAGAGGTTTCGAAATGTCCCAGTTTCAAATCTCCCCAGTTTCGAAACATCCCAGAGCCTAAAACACAATAAAGTTTCGAAACGTCTCAGTTTCGAAGTATCCTAGTTTCGAAACGTCCCAGGCAGGCTTGTGCGAAAACGGGGTGCTCGAAAAAGTCGAAAACGAATTTCATTTTCGATTTTTTTTTTCGAAAATTCGAAATCTCGAATTTTTTTCGGTTTTATTTTTCGAAAAAAAAATTTTCGACCTCCATTTTCGAGTTATTTTTTCGAAAATTCGAAAATAAATCGAAAACGATTTTCAAGCGAGCAGAAAACGGATTTTAAATTCATCACTGGCACTGAAGTCAGCTAAAATTTCAATTTCGCTAGAAATCCCGCATTTTTCATAAATACCGTAAAAACTCTATTAAATGGCCATCCCAATTTGAATGCCACCTCTAATAGAATGCCACTCAAAACCCTACTTCGAACAATAAAATGCCACCGCCTATTTGAGTGCCACCCCTAATATAATGCCACTTTTGTAAAAATATTAGAACTATTTTTAAGTGTACCGTAGAAAATGAAATACGTAATTTCCAAGTGAACTGCTCCCAAATTGTTCAAACATTTCAAAAAATTTTGAAAAAAAATCGCTTCGAATAATAGAATGCCACCCCCTAATTGAATGCCACCTCTAATATAAAACTTTGCTTCAAACAATAGAGTGCCATATCTTTCTTATATAGAAAATTTTAGATTAGTCTGTGTGTTTGTTTGTGTGTCTCACACACGAGTTTGCAGTCGACAAAACTCGATCCCGTGACCTTTCGATTGACGTTCAAACGTGCTAACCACTATACCACAAGGGTCACGAGAACTTAAAAGAAATAGGGAAAAGAGATGATTGCCATTACCAGCAATAAAAACAAAAATAAATATTTGACGAAGGCGACTTAGTCGCCACAAGCTGCAAGCTTGTCTATATAATAGAGATTTTACAGTAAGTTTTATAAATCTGTCTTTAGACTCTTTCGAAACAAACGTACCATACATTTCAAATTCTAGAGGTGCGATCAAATAAATCATACTCATCTTAAAACTAGGATCTAAAATTGATCCAAACACTAGAGAATCATTATTCTCGTGTTTTTCGAGCTCCTTTTCAATTTTTCAGACAGCCTTATTCATTCCAGTATTTTTTTCGATTTTTTCGAATTTTCTCGAAAAAATTCTCGTCGAAATTTTTTTTCGAAAAAAATGGTCGAAAAAATTCTCGAAACATTTTTTTTTCGAAAAAAAAAGTCGAAAAAATTTTCGTCGAAAATTTTTTTCGAAAAACTTTGAAAAAATCGAAAATTCGAAAATTTTCGTTTTCGTTTTCGCACAAGCCTGGTCCCAGGGCCTGAAATTGCACTAAAGTTTTGAATCGTCCCAGTTTCGAATCGTCCTAGTTTCGAAATGTCTTAGTTTCGAAACGTCCCAGTTTCAAATCTCCCAGTTTCGAAACATCCCAGAGCCTACAGTGCGCGTCATAAAGATACGCCACCCCCCAAATTTAAATTTTCCGTCAGAACTGGTATGTTTCGTGAAAAACTGTTATTGTCATTGAATTCAGCGTGCAAAAAAACCTATATGCACAAATGTTCAGAATGTTACCTCAAAAAATACAGCCCCACCACCAAAAAGTCACTTTTTCGACCGCGTCATAAAGATACGCCACCCCTCAAAAAAGTGGTAAATTTTTTATTTTTTTCAACTATTCGTTCATTTTATTCACGAATTTTGTTTTTTTTATTATTGTAATTCATTTTTCACGTTTTTTTGTTGATCTTTTCCTATCGTTTCAACATTTTTGGTCATTACTTTCTCTTTCAGCACAAGATTTTGAACTTTTGAGCCTACAGTTCTTTGATAGCACGGTAGCAGTTAGATGTGCATAAATAAGAGACAGTATGATGTTCAGGTACAGCAATCTGAAGTTTAGACCCAACAGAAATTAAAATTAGGAACTCTACTTGATATCAATTGATTCATTATCAACGCTTTTATCTATGGGACGGTTCGCAACCAAAAAAGTCAAGGTTTCGGAGTGGCCAACGAATTCTCCAGATTTCAACTCCATCGAGAATGTTTAAAATCTTCTTTCTAGAGCTATTGGTCACAATGGTAAACAGTTTCAAACAGTTGCAGAGTTGACGAATACCAATGAGACACGATCATACCATCCTTCAACTCTGAAAATGTTTGAAATTGTTTACCATTGTGATAAACAGCTCAAACATGAATACCCCGAACATTCTCGATAGGGTTAAGATCTGGAGAATTCGCAGACCACTCAAAGACTTTGGCTTTCTTGGTTGCCAACAGTCCCATGGTTACCAAATCGTTGATAATGAACGAATTGGTATTCTTGCGTCGCGGGGAGCAGGCACAAACGTGACAGAGTTGCGTGGGTCTTGCCGAGACAGCTGGTCAATTCATGATTTCTTTTCCAACTTACTGAAAATTGGAAATTCAGAGAGTAAATCTAAACAAACACTATCGCAGTGAGACAAACGCGATGCTGCCACGTTTCTGCCTGCTCTTCGCCACACAGTAATAGGAAGTAGAGTTCCTAATTTTAATTTCTGTTGGGTCTAAACTTCAGATTGCTGTACCTAAACACCATACTGTCTCTTATTTATGCACATCTAACTGCTACCGTGCTATCAAAGAACTGTAGGCTCAAAAGTTCAAAATCTTGTGCTGAAAGAGAAAGTAATGAACAAAAATGTTGAAACGATAGGAAAAGATCAACAAAAAAACGTGAAAAATGAATTACAATAATAAAAAAAACAAAATTCGTGAATAAAATGAACGAATAGTTGAAAAAAATTAAAAATTTACACCTTTTTTGAGGGGTGGCGTATCTTTATGACGCGGTCGAAAAAGTGCCTTTTTAGTGGTGGGTCGGTATTTTTTGAGGTAATACTCTAAAAATTTGTGCATGCAGGTTTTTTCGCACGCTGAATTTAATAGCATTAACAGTTTTTCTCAAAAATTTCCGGTTCTGACAGAAACCCGAAATTTGGGGGGTGGCGTATCTTTATGACGCGCACTGTAAAACACAATAAAGTTTCGAAACGTCTCAGTTTGGAAGCATCCTAGTTTCGAAACGTCTCAGTTTCGAAGTATCCTAGTTTCGAAACGTCCCAGGGCCTGAAATTGCACTAAAGTTTTGAATCGTCCCAGTTTCGAATCGTCCTAGTTTCGAAATGTCTTAGTTTCGAAACATCCCAGAGCCTAAAACACACAGTTTCTACCCAACTCCTTATTGCTCTATTATTTCCCTGCACATACCTTAAATGTATCTGTGTACACAATATCAACATGTCACATTGGCGTAAATAAATAAATAAAGTTTCGAAACGTCTCAGTTTCGAAGCATCCTAGTTTCGAAACGTCTCAGTTTCGAAATGTCCCAGTTTCGAATCGTCCTAGTTTCGAAACGTCCCAGTCTCGAATTGTCCCAGTTTCGAAACGTCCCAGAGCTAAAAAACAGAAACCCTGACAATGCCGAGAAAAATATTTTTCGAAAACCCAGGAATAAGCTCCGCCCCTTGCAAGTTTGCGGCACGAGTTGTGTAGAGAAAATGCTATAAAACACTGAAAAACTGTGCCGCAGGTTTGCCAAAGGGGCGGGGCTTGCTTCTCGGTTTTGGCAGTGTCTCAAAAAACTCGTTTTTTTTTTTTGGAAAATAATTTTGGAACCAAAATAAATATCTATTCTCAGTTTACATAATTACGGGGATCCTCGGTGTTTGCGGACTTTTTTTTAGTGCCTACCGTAATCTTTAATTCAGCAAACTGTGACTTTTTTCTTTTTTTCAAGGTTTCCTGTACTAAATTGATCGCTAAAAACCAGTTAAAAGTGGGCGGAGCTTGTCGGAAAACTTGGAAAAAATCGGGTAACAGGCCCCGCCCTTTTGCAAGTCTGCGGCACAAAGAGTTCAAGGGTCGGGGCTTGTCTTCCTCAGTTTTTTGAGGGTCTCTCACAACCCCGCCCACTTTTTACTGGCTTTTGGAGATTAATTTAGTACATGAACCCTGAAAAAAATTAAAATGGGCGGATTTTGCAATCAAAGAATACGGTAGGCACCAAGAGTCCGCAAACACCGAGTACCAACGTTATTAAACACCTTTTTATATTGGTTTCAAAAAAAAAAACGCGCCTCAAATTCGATGGCTATTAGCCGTTTCCGATAACTTTTCAAATTCAGAATATTGGGTTCCTTAAAAACGCCGAATATGCGCCAAACACATCCTGATCGTTTCCTTCAATTTTTGAGGGCGAAAACTCTATTAGCCGCGCTGCCAGGAGGCAAATATGGCTAATAGCCGTGTTAAGCGGCTAATAGTCATTATCGTCCGCAATTTGCCGTTTTAAATGGCTATTAGCGACATTTCGAAGGTTTTTCTGCATTTGATCGTCGCGGTATTTGCACACGCTCCTTTTTTTTCAAAGCTTTTTAAATTATTGTGTGCAAACACCGCGACGAAAAAATGCAGAATAAATTTTGGACTGTACTGAACTGAACTGTCCACGGTGTCCAGGATTTGAAAAGTGGGCTGAGCCGAGCAAACGCGCCCCACTGGATTTTTTCGCGCGAAATTCAAATTTTGACGCATTTTTTATGTTTTTCGGGAAAAAAAGCATAAATTTTTAATTTTTTCCTACATGTGCTCCAACAGAATTATAGCTGAGGTCTTTAGAAATTTTTTAAGACTAAGAACGTCGAATTTGGTTCAGCCACCATTTCGAAATAATCGTTTTGAGTTTTTTGGTGTTTTTGCAGGATAAATCTTTACGAAAATTGAAGTTTGGGCAATTTTATAGTACTAAAAGATACAATACATACATTTTACAAAGAAAAACAGGTTTTACTGAAAGAAATAATAAAATCAATAAAAAAAATGCAAGAGGCTCCGCCCACATTTCCAATCCTGGACACCGTGCTGCCCCATTTAAACCCATTTTTTACAGGTCGACAAACAGCAAGTGATCCTCGACGCATCGTGTGCCGAAGAGCCAGTCTCGCAACTGCACAAGTGCGCCTTCCAAATGATTGACCAAGAGCTCGTCTATCTCTGCCTCTCGCACGACAAAATCATTCAACACCAGGCGCAAGCCATCTCCGAGTCTCGCCATCAGATTAACGATGGCGCCGCGTGGACAATCATCTCCACCGACAAGGCCGAGTACCGATTCTACGAGGCTATGGGCCAGGTGACGGGACCGATTTCGCCGTGCCCGGTCGTCGTCTCGCTGGAAGTCGATGGACACGGGGATGCGTCTCGTGTGGATTTGCACGGGCGGGACTTTAAACCGAATCTGAAAGTCTGGTTTGGCGGTGTTCCCGTCGAGACCACTTTTAGAAGTGAGGAGAGCTTGTCGTGTCATATTCCACCGGCTGCTCAGACTAGAAATAATAATCATCCATGGTTGTTTACCACGAAAACTGGGGATACGGAGGTTGGTCATTATTTTTTTTTCTGGAATTATACCATATTATACCCGAAAAATTGGCACTCGGTGTTTGCGGACTTGACTACTTCCCACTGACAACCGTAATCATTGAAACCGCTAGCTCCGCCCACTTTAGGTGGGCAATTTTTAGCGAAAAGGGACTTTTTCTGCTTCTGCACACAGACCCGAATAAGCCCCGCCCCTTTTGCAAAACAATTCTGCGGCACAAAATTCTGTAGGTCAAGTTTTTACATTCCAAAAAAAAAACTGCGCCGCAGACTTGCAAAGAGGCGGATCTGGGCGGAGCCTTACAACATCGAGGAACAAGTTCCGCCCCTTTGCATGTCTGCGGCGCAGTTTTTTGGAATGAAAATAACTTGTCCTACAGAAATCGTGCCGCAGAATTGATTTGCAAAAGAGGCAGGGCTTATTCCCAAAAAAAGAAGTCAAAACCAAAGATCCTCAAGCCTGACAACATCGAGGAATAAGCCCCGCCCCTTTTGCAAATCAATTCTGCGGCACAAAATTTTGTAGGGCAAGTTTTTTACATTCAAAAAAAACTGCGCCGCAGACTTGCAAAGGGGCGGAGCTTGTTCCTCGATGTTGCCAGGCTTGAGGATCTTTAATTTTGACTTTTTTCTGGGAATAAGCCCCGCCCATTTTGCAAGTCATTTCTGCGGCACAAAATTCGGGAGGGCAAGTTTCCAAAAAAAAAAAAACTGCGCCGCAGACATGCAAAGGGGCGGAGCTTGTTCCTCGATGTTGTAAGGCTTCGCCCACTTTAAGTGTGCGGCACAAAATTCTGTAGGGCTAGTTCTTTACATTCCAAAAAAAACTGCGCCGCAGACTTGCAAAGGGGCGGAGCTTGAAGATCTTCGGTTTTGATCTATTTTTTTGGGGAATAAGCCCCGCCCCTTTTGCAAATTAATTCTGCGGCACAAAATTATGTAGGGTAAGTTCTTTGCATTCCAAAAAAATACTGCGCCGCAGACTTGCAAAGGGGCGGAGCTTGAGGATCTTTGATTTTGACTTTTTTCAAGGAATAAGCCCCGCCCCTTTTGCAAATCAATTCTGCGGCACAAAATTATGTAGGGTAAGTTCTTTACATTCCAAAAAAACTGCGCCGCAAACATGCAAAGGGGCGGAGCTTGAGGATCTTTGATTTTGACTTCTTCCTGGGAATAAGCCCCGCCCCTTTTCAATTCTGCGGCACAAAATTATGTAGGGTAAGTTCTTTACATTCCAAAAAAACTGCGCCGCAGACTTGCAAAAGGGGCGGAGCTTGTTCCTCAATGTTGTAAGGCCCCGCCCACTTTTAGTGAGGCGGAATAAGCCCCGCCCCTTTTGCAAATCAATTCGGCGGCACGATGTCTGTAGAGGAAGTGGTATAAAAAAGGGGCGGAGCTTGTGGATTTGGATTACGGTAGGAACCGAGAGTCTGCAAACACCAACACTGAGTGTCAACAGTTTGGCTGCGTAGCGACTCGCAAGCTTGTATTACTATTTATAAAATATGCGGTAAAAATTAAAAAATTTTCCATTAAAACTTCTGAATTTTCAGGTTCCCATCTCGTTGGTACGCGACGACGGTGTCATTTACTCGACAGGTCTCACATTTTCCTACAAAAATTTGGAACGGCACGGAACGTGCCGAATAGTTGCAAACTATTAGTCCCCTTCAAATTTCTAAACCATATCCTATAAGGACACCACGCATTAACCAAATTTCCCAATTTTTTTTGTACGTTTTTTTTTGTTGGTTCTCATCAATTTTGCGTTTGTTTTCGGGTGGCTTTATCGATTTTTTGGACACGTTTTTTTGATGATTTTCCAAAAGTTGATTGATTTCAATTATGTAAACTTTAAGTATATTAATTGTGTTAAATTTCTAATTTATAAGTATTAAATTGAATTAACCAAGCATATACATTTACGGTGGCAT
Source organism: Caenorhabditis japonica (assembly GCA_963572235.1). Lineage (NCBI taxonomy): Eukaryota > Metazoa > Nematoda > Chromadorea > Rhabditida > Rhabditidae > Caenorhabditis > Caenorhabditis japonica. The sequence goes on from OY754345.1 coordinate 3,441,091, forward strand.
CTCTTCTCTCCTCGCTCTTAACGATTTCTTGTCTGGAAATTTTTTTTGTTTGTTTATTTCTTTTTTTCTCTCTTCTTCTCTCCATTTCCCCCATTTTCTTTGTGCACAGTATTTAACGATAAAGTACATATTTACATTTAACACTTTTATTGTTGTATTCCGACCAAAAATTTTTTTTTGTTCGAAACAATTATTCATTCATCCGCGCATCCGATTCGAGATGATGTAACGCGGATTCTGCGGCACCTCCATCGCCTCCTCGTCCGTGTACATTTGACGCCACTGACCGCCGTACGTTTGGCCCTGGAAGGGAGTTTTTGAGTCTAATTAGGGGTTTGCTGGAAAAATTTGTGGAAACGGGAGTTTTTTTTAGTTGGTTTCAGAGAATTTCGAATCTAATTAGAAACTTTTCTATATTTAGAGTCTAATTAGGAGTCTGCTGGATCAATTGAGCTTATTTAGAGAAATTGTATGTCTAATGAGATGGTTTTGAGTCTAATTAGAAACCCCTTATACTCTGGGTAGACGATTTTTGCGTCTATTTTTTTTTGGAACATTTTTGAAAATTAATAGAATTTTAAAAGTCTTTTTATAGTCGGCGAATACATCATCAACCTCGCTCTACTGCAAAACTCCTGTAAAACAGTGTTGCACTTGCAAGATTAACTCGAATTGTAGTGTTTATACTTATTTTCAACGGAAAATGACGTATCCACGACTAATTGCAGGTAAAATTTGATTTTTCGCTTAAAAAAAGGTGCACTACACTGTTGAAAATTGAAAAGTGCCGTAGAGCGAGGCTGATGATGCATTCGCTGAGTATATGTAAAGGGTTTTGGAGTCTCATAAAAATATTTTTGTGTCTAATTAATAAAAATCTTTAAAAACATTTTGAAACAAAAAGTCGAGTGATTTTCGAGACCAATTTGAAGTTTGCTGGAAAAAGTTAGCCCAGATAGATTTTTTAAAAGTCTGTTTAAAACAATTTTGAAGCTTATTATAATTTCTAAAGTTTGATTAGATGAATTTTGGTTCTAGTTATGGGGTTATTCAGGGTCGGAAAAAAATAGTTTTTTTTCCTTTTTTTCCTTATTCAAATGACGGAAAAAAAGAAAAAATTCGTGGCCGCGAGAGTTTTTTTTGCTTTTCTAGGCCATCGCAAAAGTTTTTTAGGCCCTCCGCTGTGAGACCTGCGAAATAACGATTTACAGGCGAATAATTTTTGAAAAAAAATTTTCTCACAGCGGAGGGCCTAAAAAACTCTTACGATGGCCTAGAAAAGCAACGGAAAAAAACTCTCGCGGCCACGGATTTTTTCTTTTTTTTTCCGTCATTTGAATAAGGAAAAAAAGGAAAAAAACTATTTTTTCCGACCCTGAATAACCGGTGCTACCTCGGAAAAGAACTGACGCGTAATAGAACTGTAGCGAAATTGAACTCGCTTTGGAATAGAACTGTAGCGAAATTGAACTCGCTTTGGAATAGAACTGTAGCGAAATTGAACTCGCTTTGGAATAGAACTGTAGCGAAATTGAACTGTAACGAAATAAAACTCTTCGGAATAAAACTGATCGGAATAAAACTGTTATGGAATAAAACTGTTCGGAATAAAACTGTAGCGTTTTGGAACTAAATTAGCAATAGAGCGCGATTGCATTGCTTGCTCATTCAAATATTGGAATTTCTCATGCGCGTGTTTTTTTCAACAGTTTTATATTTGAGCTATTCATCAAAAATGGTTTGTTTTGTTGTTTTTTTGAATAAACTTTTATCATTTTTTCTCGGCCCGCCTTGACGGCCAAGCAATGCAATCGCGCTCCATTGCTAATTTAGTTCCAAAACGCTACAGTTTTATCCCGAACAGTTTTATTCCAAAACAGTTTTATTTTGCTACAGTTCTTTACCGAACAGTTCTATTCCGAACGGTTCTATTGCGAAGCAAGTTCTATATCGCTGCAGTTATATTACACTTCAGTTCTATTGCGAGGTAGCACCCGATTTTTGGGTCTTTTTTTTTGAACATTTTTGAAACTTAATAGAATTTTAAAACTCTTTTTAGAGAGTTTTTGAGTCTAATAAAAATCTTTTTGTGTCGAATTAATAAAAATCTTTAAAAAAAATTGAAACAAAAAGTCGAGTGATTTTCGAGTCCAATTAGAAGTTTGCTGGAAAATTTAGTCCAGATAGACGTTTTTTGACTCTAGATAAAATAATTTTGAAGCTTATTATAATTTCTAAAGTTTGATTTGATTTATCTTGGGTCTAGTTAGCAAATTTTCGAGTCTAATTAGAAGCCCATTATAGTCTGGATAGGAGAATTTTGGGTCTAATTAGAGAAATTTTGAGTTTTATTAAATATTTTGAAATCGAATGAGAGAGCGTGGCCGATTTATTTTTTTTTTAATGGTTCCGATCAATGTGCTCAACCGATTTCCAACAACCGGTTTTCACCGGTTTTTTAATCAAAAAACCGGTGGAAAAAAACCGGTTGTTCGAATAACCGGTTATTCGAAACAACCGGTTTCTATTCTGATAAAAACCGGTGTTTTGTGTGCAAACACAGCGACGCGCAATTGCAGATGCATTGAATAGTACGCGCAAAATTGTTCTTTTGCGGCTCCACAAGGTCTGAATAATTAATTCTTCATTCATCTTAAAATTTACGTTTTTTTCATCTTTGAAAATTATATTTCTCTTGGTAATTAAGAAATTTCGTTTTATTTCAACAAAAAGTAAAAAAAAAAAAAAAAAAAAGAACGAATGAATAAAAAAAAAACAAATGTATTTTAGTAATTTGATCAGCTAAATCTAGTCGAACAAAAATAATCGACCTCGTTTTCTGAATTTTAAGATTCCGCTCTGACTTTTCCTGGATCTTCCACTGCTTCCGTATCAATGTAATCGTACTCGATGTCGTCTGCGGTGTCTTCGTTTTCGTCTCATAAATCAAACCTGCAATAAAAATAGCATGAAATAATCCAGACTTATCATTGGGAAAAATATTACTTTTTGAGAGGAGTTCCAAAAAACACCGACATGGTGGTGGTCAGGGTTCCGGCCGGGGGGACAAAGGCGAAAGCAGCCAGGGCGTCAGCTGGAGCTGGGGCGAATTGAACGAAAGGTTTGTCCTTCTTTGGCGCTTCGGTGTTACGGGAGATGGCGACGTCCTTGGAACCGACTGGAGTGATGCGATACTCCTTGTTGTTCGAGGACTTGATTTTGAAGAAGATCTTGTCGGCTCCGCCGTTCACGATAAGAAAAAATTTTTTTTCAAAAAATTAATTTCCTAGCTTACCTTTTTGTCCTTCTTGCGTATTTATCTAAGTGAGTATTTTTTAATTTCGATAATTTTTTTGAACATTCCACAATTTTTTGACTCGAATCAATCGACTTATCGAATACTTTGCATACTGGAGACGTCATTTTGCTGAAAAATTCGAAATTTGGGGAGTTTTATAAAAAAAAAAGAGGAAAAAAAAAGATAAAAATAGAAAAGCAAGCAAGATTTGAACATTTAAAATTTAAAAAAAAAACCAACTTTGGTCCGCAATTGCGCGTCGCTGTGTTTGCACACAAAACACCGGTTTTCACCGGTGGAAACCGGTAGAAACCGGCGGAAACCGGTTTTTTTCACACCGGTGGAAACCCGTTTTTTTGTAACCGGTGGAAACCGGTTTCTACCGGTTTTCACCGGTATTAAAAAACGCCGGTTTTTATAGGTTTTTGCCACCGGTGGAGCACATTGGTTCCGATTCAAAATCAAGTTAGGAAAAAATTCGAGTCTAACTAAAAAACACCAAATCTAAAAAAAAAATCAAAGCTTCCTAAGAAGATTTCAGTTTCAAGTATAGTATAAACAAACATGCTTCAAATTAATTGATTGCTGAAATCAAAGAATAACTATGAAACTTGGGTCTTTTGTATCGAATTACTCCGATCTTTTGTGTATAAGGACGCTGAGAGAGAAGTGCGGAACAGTCCTATACACAAAAGGTTAAGCTAGCCGGACAAAACGAGAGAGAGTGCGCTTTCCTTTGAGACATGAAAACAGACTTACCGTATTTCCTCTAATTTAAGCGCATGTCCTTCTATTGTTTCCTTTGATCACAACTGCCCGGAATTTAGAGGTATGCACACCAAACTTTGGTCGTCTCATGCCTGTTTGATTAGAAAGTGTTTTGCCGAGTTTGGTGGGCAAACCTCTAAATACCCGGCAGTTGTCATGAAATGAAACAATAGAAGGGAATGCGCTTGAATTAGAGGAAATAAGGTTTACACAAGATATTAGGGTAATTCAATGACTCTGATCTGCGAATTTGATTTGGCAGATTTAGAGCCTGGACATGAGCAACTTTACCCTAAACTCGCGCTCCGTTAGGATCCTGTTATAGAAAACAAAAAAATAAATAACAGTCTGCACAGTTCTATTTTGTAGCAGTTCTAAGAACAGTTCTAAAAGCAAACACACCCCTCACTTACCGTAGGCGAGTTGAAGAACGGAAGAGCCACAATGACGGAGATGAGCACGACAAGCAGGACGACTTGGAAGAAACGCATAGTTTACTGTAAAAAGGGCCAAGTTTTTAGATAATTGGGTCTTGAAACGAACAAAAAAAAATAGCGGGAACGGAGTTGAAAAAAAAATAAAGTTTCACGATGAGCATTAACTTTTACTTGAGGTCTTGGATAGTTATTAAAAATTGCTAGGCACACACATATATTACACAACTAGTCTCGTTTGTATAAGGCCGGTTTTATGTCTACTCTATTTTATCGGCTGAATTTTCGAGAAAAAAAAAAGAAAGCTTCACAACTTTTTTTTTCAAACATCCCTGAGATTGACATGTATACATACACTTTTCTATGCAAGTGTCACCTTTTTCTAAGAATTAAAAAAATAAAAAATAATTGGCAATATGCCAAATAATGGGATAACAATTCCTGGAATTGTCTGTCATTATAAAAAAAAAAAAAAACTTTTTTTTTTGAAACTGAAATTTTTTTTTCAAATTTTGAAAATTTTTTAACTTTTCAAAAGTAGGTTTTAAATGTGTAGTTTTGCTATTTTAGGTACTTAATATTGCATTTAAAAACAAAAATCAATTAAAAATGGGAGACAAAGCACCCCTCCAATAAAAAACAAAACCCCAAAAAAATAAACAAATTTTTTCACATTTCCAAAAAAATGCATTTTTTCAGGTAATTCCTTAATGTTTCCCGTATAAAAGAAAAAAAAAACTCAGATTTTTAGCAGTGGCACGCAATCCGCAATCCGAGATGGGGTGAACGTATGAAACTAGGAGATTAATTTTTTATGAACGCAAAAAAAACGTAATCAACAAGACTCTTCCTCAAAAGAAGCCTCATAACCAGTCTATACATATAGAATGATTTTGCAGAATTGTTTTGCCACAAAAATAGGCTGAAAACAAGAAAATTACACCTATAGCCGAGTGGGGTTCGCGCGCGTCTACCACGCACACCTCCAGGGTTCGAGTCCGGGTGGGGTGACATTTTTTTGCAACTCAATTTTTTTTACAACGACGGCTTTCTTTTATAGTTTTTTAGAAAGGGGGCGTGGCCTAATAGGCCACGCCCCTCCCTTTTACGAAATGAGGTTTGAAGGGTGAAAATTTGAAAGTTAGAAAATGAGGAAAACAAAAGGAACTTGAAGTGAAGCGGAAATTGACCTCTTTTCCGAAATTTTCTCACATAGAAAAGGCGTTGGCGTTTCGTGAATTTTTTAGCCCGCCCCAACCAACCCCTAGCCCATTCCCCATTTTGTCACCTTTGCTTGCAAAGGAAAAAAAAAACGTCATCTTATTCAGGATATATGTACGTATTACGTGACGCCCACAAAAAGAGCAAAACGAAAAGATCATTTCTAATCCATTCAATCTGGTCTTTTTTCGGCTCAATGGGCGCCGAAATCGTGAGAATTCGGGTTTTCAGGGTCCCCCAGACTAAGCGGATGTTCAAGTTCAATGTGCACTTTAGAGTGTCAAGTTATGAGTAATTCTGGATTTTTGAACCTTTCCGTTTCAAATAGGACATAATTCAAAAGCAAAATCAAGGAGGAACTCAATAAACAGTAAACATACTTTAAGTGTCCAGAAGTTGAAATATAATCAACCTCGTGTACTCCCCGTGGACAATCCGACCCTTTCACAGCTTTTTTTCCATATTCCTGGTTTTCGCCAATTCATCAAACATCAAAAAAAATTCTGTAAATGAGCGAATCCAAATCCCAACTTTCTCATTTTTCCGTGCTTGTCTCAAAACCCTAACGAAGGATACTTGAATTTTCGAAATACAATTTCTCGGCCATTTTTCAATTTTTTCGGGCGGGTTCGCGTTTAAAATGTATGTTTTTTACTATGTTTTCAATGATATCTAAAAAGAGACCCTTTGACTTGAAATTTCAGAGATTTTCAGCAAAGCGTTGATATCTTTTTTATTTCTCAACCAATGTATTTGATCGCGCAAGGTCTAATGTCCCCAAAAATTCAATTTATACAGTTTAATCGTTACCTTCATTAACCCATTTGCTCAAAAATTGGCCTCAAAAATATTATGTTTTCCTAAAATTCTGAATTTCCGTTAAAAAATCTAACTATAAAATTAGCTTAAAAAAATTATAATTTTTTTCATGTTTCTCCCATATTATAAATTTTCATAGAAAAATAGGAGAAAATTACGATTTTCTTAGTTTAGTTATTTATTCATCAGCAAGTGTAAAAAAGAAAAAATAAAACAAAGTAAAACAATAAACGGATGGAACAAAAATAGTTATATATTCGAATCATGTCTTTGGCGATGGGATGAATAAAACAAATGAAGTGATAAAATAGGCCCGCAAGAGTCCGAAAACTATGATACAAATGATTCTAAAAGAGAGACTCCCCTTACTAATAAAATACCGTTTTCAAATTATCCTAGGGAACTTTTGCATTATTTTCTGGATTTCTCATTCCGTTTAGTTTGATTGAAAATTTTTTTTCGTTCAGATAAAATTAAAAATGGAAGAATGACTTGTCCTTAACAAGAATACGTAGATACGAATCTGGGCAATCATTTGATCTTCCGATTCGCAATGCCTTCCTCCAATTTTTTCCACGATTTTCTCTGCAAGACACTCTAGGAGCGATATTGGCATGTTGCTGGTGCTGCTTACAGTCAGTGTACTTCTCGGAAGAGAAAATTTGCGGATGTAAAAGTTGATAAATATTACTCTCGTCTCAGCAGCCGCTCTTAAACTGAAAATAGCCAATTTTCTGACTAAATATTTATGACACAGTTGAAATGAGTGCGACCGTAACCCATTGAAAAATGTAAACAAGTGTAAAACAGTCTATGAGGGATATTGATACTCGCATTTACTGTACTTCTCGGACGAGCTCTTGGTAATGGAGAATCGAATCCAGTCCGGCTTTTTTCAAACAAAAATTAAAACTAGTGGAAAATTATAAAAAGGTCAATGAAATTGAGTCTAGGAACAATGACTTGATTCGGTTTTTCTGTTGAAGTTAGCACAAATTAATAATTACGGTGCGTTTTTTTTGTTCAAGTTTTTAAAACTATTTAGAACAAATCAGAGCTTCGCAATCTGAAATTTAGACGATTAGAAAGATTTCTTGGTCTATTTACGGTTTTATGATATTGCAAAATCTCTATCAAACGACAAGCAGTTCAATAGAATTAGGGAACTGTGGCCAACCAGATATCATGTGCAGGAAACTGAAAACGGCAGGGCAACCGTTTTCCGGAAAGCGAAAATTGGAATTGGCTATGATAGGGGTGAGAGATGCAGAGAAATAGGCACCCATGAAAACGCTGTTCTCAATTTTCTTGTTTACTGCCTCACAATCAGAATCATCCTTATATATAAAATTCCGTTTGGGTCTGTAACTGAGTTTCTTGGTGTGTCTGTTTCCAAACTGCATGGCGGAAGCGAACTGAGCGCCCAAGACGAATATAAAAACTCGAACCTGTGTCGTTCGTTTGAAATGCAAGCGCGTAACCATCTGCGCCACAAGGGACACGCAGGAATTAAATGAAAAAGAAATTTAAAAGAAATTGAAGAAAAAACATTTTTAAAAATGAAAAGAAATCAAAAGTAGCTTTTGATGCAGCCAGGCTTGTTATAATTTAAAAAAATACGCAAAAATAATTCCTGTCCGATTCAAATCAATAATAATCAACAAAAAAAAAACGTTTTTTTTCTTAATTTTAAAAAAAGATGTCTTGCTCTTTTAAAACAACAAACACCTGCGCGTTTTTATAGCGACCGTAAATCCGCATACGCATGACAGTTTCCCAGTTTCACCGAGTAGTGCCTCTAATTGGGTTTACGGTAACCTGCAGTTCTATCAAAGAGTGCCGCTATATCACATGTGCCGTTCTATTACTGCGTCGCGAAAACCTGTCAGAGCAGAGCCGCGACGCTGCTGTGGCGAGGCGCGCGACTCTGCTGTGACTCTTTTGTGACTCGGTTGTGACTACCACTTTTCGCGACGAGACCACAGCCAAGTTGCGCGCTCCGCTTTGACTGGTTTTCGCGAGGCAGTAATAATACAGATTGTAAGGTATTTATTGCTTTTGGTTTTTTTTTCCAACCCTGTATGGGTTTTTTTCGTAATCCGAAAAACTATGGCTCTTTCCGTCTTCCGTAGTTTTCTTTGTTCCACATTTCGTCTTCCGTCTTTCGAAAAATAAAATTTTTCCGTATGTCACGAATACCCATTGAATAACATCTTGTAATATAAGTAAATTCTACGTGAAATGAAATAATTTGGGGACCAAAATGAAAATCGTATACGTTGAGTTCAGCGGAGCGCGTTTGACCATTTTGGCGGGCCGACAATAGTATTTGGGCTGGAAATATCAGGTACCGTATTTCCTCTAATATAGGCGCATGCGCTTCTATTTTTTCATTGCTTCACAACTGCCGGGTATCTAGAGGTATGCACACCAAAAAGACGCGAACAGAACGCTGCATGCAGACTTGCCTTTTCATGTCGCAAGTCGATTGAAGAAGCAATAAAAAAACCTCAATATTGAAGTTCAGTTGAATTAAAATTTATGCAGAGAGGTAAACTGAAAAAAAGTAATATTTATTTTCAAATGACTTAAGGACAACCTGAAACGCATACACTTCTATTTTTAAGTCAGTTTTTACGGTATCTAGAAAAATCTTCAAATTTGCTGGTTTTTCTTATTGCATTTTTATTCCGAAGTTTTCAAAATGTTCGAAATGGAACAATGGCTTGTTCTCATTCTTTACAAGAACAGATACAAATCTAGACAATCATTTGAAATTTCAATTTGCTAGGATTTTTACCGATTTTATCCCATTTTTTCGTCTTCTTTTGTACCGTCTCTAGAAAACACTCTAGGAGCGATATGGTCAGTTTTATTGCAAACATAAAACTATCATCAGAAAATATGTCGCAAGAGTTTGCGGTTTTTTTTGCACCTGGCTCCGCTCCTTTTCCCATTTTCGTTCCCACATTTCGACGCTTTCCCCCCTTTTCGTGGGTCTCGAAAAAAAATGTCTTGTGACATTTGAACTAACTAGAAAAATGCCGTAGGGTCAGGATTTGGGAATTGTGCAGGTGGAGACTATGGAAAATCAATTCAGGAGGCAAAATAAGCCCCGGGTAAAAACTTTAAGAAAATTCCCAAAGCAATAATTTGAGTAGATTTTCAAAGTTAGATCTTTTTGCTTTGATGCAGGCCTTCAGACGATCCGGAACAGAATCCACCGTGCGCCGCAGGTAGTTGTCTCCGATGATATCCCATGACTTGAGAAGTGCTTGCTTGAGAGTCAGGGGTGGGACCAAAAAAACAATTTTTTTCGATTTTTTTTGTTTTTTCGGGTTTTTTTGGATGAGACAAAAAATTTTTTGATTTTTTTTTCGATGGTGAAAGTGAGACCAAAAATTTTTTGATTTTTTTTTCGATGGTAAGAGTGAGACCAAAAAATTTTTTATTTTTTTTTTGATGAAGCGCCGCAGGCAAAAAAATTTTTTTTAGAGACACCCCTGCTTGAAAGTCATGACCAGGCTTTCTCGTAAATAAAAATTTCTCTTCCGAGTTCCGTCGGAAATTTCCGATTTTGTAATTTTCTCTTCCGATGTTCCGACGGAATTCCGAATTTTTCATTTTTATTTCCGAATTTCCGTCGGAATTCCGACTTCCGATTTCCGATTGGAAAAATTGGAAATGAACCTGATTAGGTCCATAAAATCTTAAATTATCCACAAAAAAAGGTTAAAAAATTGAGAAAAGTGTTTTAAATAGGAAATTTGTGTCACGGACATGGTCGAATATTTCCAAAAAAAAAAATAGATTTTTTGTACCCAATTTGGGCAGAAAAACATGTTTTTCCCGACATCGGAAAAAAATATTTCTGACGGAAACTTTCATTTGGAAATCCTTTTGTCTCGGAACGGAATCGGAAAGTTCCGACTTTTCGGAAATTTCCGAGAAAGCCCGCTCTCCAGGTATCCCTAAACAGAAAAGTCCATCAGGTTGAGATCCGGCGACAAGGCAGGCCACAAACGCACGTCGAGTACAGATTTGGTGGATTCGGAGCCGTGCCAGATCTTGTTGAAATCTTGTTGTTGAATGGTTGTTGGCCAAAGTTGCTTGGAACCCAGGGAAGCGAAATACCCTTCAAAACCGTATTTTGGTAGACCTTCGAGTTGATCTTCACATTTCTATCAATGTTTAACCGAGGCATGACCAATTTTGTTTAAAAAATTGGAAATATGGGAGATGACAGAAAATATAATTTTTCTTATTTCTGCATTACGAGCAACAGGCAGAACGTCGCCAATGCGCGTGGCAGTGTGTTATTTTATTTATTTATTTACTAGAATATCGACACAACACGCGAAAAAAAGATACATAAAACATTGAGGAAAATAAAAATGGAAGTTGATTTATGATAATTTGTTTTCAAGCTAATGGAAATTGTTGAATTCGAAAAGTTTAAGAAGAGTGAAAACTATCAATATTCTTGAATTATTACAGTTTCCTAATCTTTATTGGTCGCCATACTGAGGTCGCCAATTTCCGAAAACGGAATTCCGACTTTTCGGAAATTTCTGAGAAAGCCTGCTCACAACCATCATACAAAATTCATTATTTTCCAAATTTCATTTTCCGGAAAACGGTATTCTTCTTGTTTTCTAGTTTCATAAATCGGGCCTAAGGAAAATGCCGAATTTTGAATGATGGGATGACAGAAGAAGAGAAGCAGGCAAACGCATTCACAATAAAAAGCAACGAATAATTATACTGACATCAAGTTATAACATTTTATCGAGATCCTAAAACATTAAAAATTAAAGACCTCAGCTATAATTCCGTTGGAGCACATGTGGGGAAAAAAAAAGAATTTATGGTTTTTTTCCCGAAAAACATAAAAAATACGTCAAAATTTGATTTCGCGCGAAAAACTCCAGTGGGGCGCGTTTGCTTTTTTGTAATGATAGATTCTGAATTATCCTCCTGAACTTCCACATTATAAATTGCTCGTCGTCCATTTTTAACGAAATTGCAATTTCCATAAGTGATAAGAGCATATGCCAACATTCCGCTTTTGGAGCACGTGGAATCACCGACAAGGACCTCTAGAATTGTGCCGGACCCAGAAATTTGAGCTTTCAGGAACTAAAAACTGGGAGAGACGTTTTTTCAATAAATTACGCATGCTTACTTCAACAGGCACCAAATAATTTCCTCCAGACTGGTTTTCATTCATTTTTTGAACGGATTTCCATGCTTCAGGGCTTCTTCCTAGAGTTTCTAACAAGACGAAAAATCATGAAAAAAAAATCGGAAAAAATCATTTCGATTCGGAAAATCAAATTTTTTCACTGACAAGCGTCAAGTAGTTTCAATTCAATAATTTTCAATTTTTTCTGGTTTCTAAATCAATTTACATACAATAAGCAAATCCAGCAAATTCAATCGTTGCATAACAGACAAGGTACGCCAAAAGTATGGTAACAAGAGTTTCGCGCAAGCTGGCAAGAGCTAAGAGGGGTAAAAGCCCAAAGGCTCGTGAAAAGCTTATTGTGATTGAAAAGCTGAAATTCTATCGGAAAATAATACTCTTGCCCAAATGCAGAAGTGCGAAGTTCTCCTTGTTGGGACGCGCCAAAATGAACATTTGAAGATTTTGTTTGCCGATGAGAATATTTTTACCGCGGAAGCCGAATTTAACTCCTAAAATCATCGAATTTTTATTACAACAATACAGAAAGCAAATGAAAACGTAATTATGATTAACAGAGCTTCTCATCCGTGACAAGTCATGGTTTTCGGAGCAATAACCTCCGATGGCAAGGTGTCTCGTTTTCCCGTGGTATGAAGATCAACAAGGTGTACTATTTGGATAAGCTTTCCAATAAGCAGGTGTCTCCTTGGACCCAGTACCGTTTCAGAAACCAGGTTTAGAGTTTCCAACAAGACTATGCTCCCGCTCACAAGGCGAAAGTTGTCAAAGCCTGGTGCTCAAACAACTTTCTTTATTTTACCAGCAGTTTTGATCCGCTTGACTATGTAATCTGTATGGGGAGTTCTTCAGTCGAAAGTTCAAGCATATCCACATCCCAATTTGGAGTCATTGAAAAATAGTTTGAAGGCAGAATGGGCCTAGCTATTTTCAGAGTACCTCGGTGCCACAGTAGAACTCTTCCCGAAGAGACTCAAGGATGTTGTGAAGAAAAAAGGCAACTGCATTGAATAACTTTAATATTTTCTGGTTTACAAGCCTGCTGCGCAGTCCTGCTGTTCGTGTTTTGTCCACACTGCATTTTCTTGCAAAAAGGCAAGTGCGGACGCGCACAGACATCCCGATCTGGGTTTTTATATAAAAGAAAGATAAAGATAGTGGTTCCCATAAATTGTAATTTAATTTTCATGTTGATATTATCAATTCAATATTCTTGCCGGCTACAGTAAGCAGTGGCGCGAAACATCGAGGCTCCGCCCCATCAGGTCTTTTCAACTGAATTCAACTGAATTCAACTGAACGTAGATCAAAAAATGTGAGCGGGTGTGTCGCCGCAGACATGTGTCGCTATGTCTGCGTCTATTATAAAACTTTCGCGGGCGCATGTGGTAGCCGGCAAGAATATTGAATTGATAATACCAGTATTGTTGCAAAGATTACATTACTTTAGATCTGTTACCATAATTTTGGCGCGCCCTGTACATACCGTAAAATCGGTAATAGGGCGGCGCTCATAATGGCACTAAAAGAAACCGGCTTCTCAAGTTAATTTAACATTTTTTTTCCAGTAATTTGGTTAGATGTTTTCAGCCCCATAAAATGACCGGACCCGTTAGAAAATAGTGAAAAAAAATGGAGCAGTTGATCTTTATTTATTTTTTTTTATTACAGAATTGCCGGTATATTAAAATATATTCTTCTAGGAGTTATTCGACGACCTAAGTTTTAGAGGTGTATCTTACTGGAACATAATGAAGATACACGACCTTGTAAATCAAATTAAGCAAAAAACACTGCAAAAATTGGCGATTCAGTACAAAAAAATGTGTTTTTTAACTTCTTTTTTTTTGCGAAATCTTGCTCATTTTTTCAAACAATTTTCTTGAGTTTTGAAAAAAAACATGTTTGTAATTTCCGTAATACACAGCTTTTTTCCAGAAAAATAAAATAAACATTACAAACTTTATTTTCAGTTTCTTCTTCACCTTGAATAGTACCCATAGTTATAGTTGTACTCTAACATTGGAAAGTTTTCTATTACCGCCACCTAGTCACAGGAGCAGGAATTTCAGGAAATTCCTAATTTTCCGGCCAGGAATTTTTATTAAAATTTTTCAAGTACTTCTGCTTCACAAGGTTTAAAAATTGCGCGCCATTGCATGGAATTTTTTAGACATTCCATGCGGGCAAAATTTTGACCGCCCGGCCTACCCGTTGCCCGCGACCACCCGTCGACCGTCCGCATTTTGCCCGCATGCATTTGCGCGTCACTGTGTTTGCGGACTTTTGCGATTTCGACCTAAAAAAATGTATAATTGAAACAAAATAAAAAGATAATTCAATAAAATTAATTTATTACTCAAAATTTTACAAATCAAGTATAAATTCAATATTTTTTCGATAAAATCTGGATTATGGTTACATCGATCTCTGTAAAAAGTCTTCCGAGATGAAAAAAGACTCTCTCGCGGATCGATTCACTCGATAGCACGCATAAAAACCTCCATAGATTTTCGCGAGATAAGGAAAAAAATCGATTTTTTTTTCACGAAGGAGTTATTGATCTCGGCAATTTAAATTAACATATTAACTGCCACTTTCGCCACTTTCGTGTAATTTGTTTCTCGTGTGAAAACTCATATAAGCACAAGTGAGAACTCAAATAAGCACCATTTTACAAACCATACAATAATTGAAAACATGGAATCAGGCTCAGAACGAAAACTATCGACCATTTAACCAATCGTATTGCGCTAAAAAAATGTTCAACTATTGATCGGATGCGTTTCAGATCGTAGAAATGTCCGTCCTAAACATGAGTATCATTTTCGGGTTTCCATTGACATGTGGAAGTATTTTTTTTTTTTTATTTCCTTCAATTTTTTTTCCGTTTTCCGTCCCTTAAACAGTAGAATTCGTCGAATTCCTTGACGTCCGCTAATCTTCCATTCCTAAAACAAAACCCAGCTAGTAATCAAATTTTTCAATAAGAAAATAAGCGTTTAGAAACAAATAATTGCATTATTCTATTCACAGAAATAAAAAAGATCCGTGTTTATTGCTACGGTTAACTTTTGGACGCAAACACCGCTACGCGCAATTGCACATGCGGGGAAACGGGCAAAGCGGGCAAACTTTGCCCGGACGGTCGGCGGACCACCGTATTTTGCCCACCGCTCATGGAGAGCCTAGAATTTTTTCATGTTCTCACCGTGGACAATCTGACGCTTTCGCAGAATTTCTTCAATTTTCCGTTTCCGAATTTTCTTATATTATGGATTCGTGAATGAGCGACAAAACACGGTGAATTTGTGGGCAAAAGCTGGCTGGTCTCGCCAGGATTTTGACAGACTACGGTTAGTGCGTTTTTTTTCTTTTATTTTTAATAAAAACGCGATTTTTTGCCTTTTGACTAGCATTTATACTATTAAAATTTTTTGTGTAACCTAGAATGGGTAAATTCTTTTCAAAAACACATGTCAAAATTGTGGCAAGACCAGCCAACTTTTGTCCCACAATTCACCGCGTTTTGTCGCTCATTCACGAATCCATAATACTTTTACTCTCTTTTTCACGTACCGTAATGGGCGTAATCAAATAAATAAATCTCATTATTTTCCTGATTTTCGCCAAGTTTTCAATCATCAATTTTCTGTAAATAAACAGAATTCAAATCCCAACTTTCTCGTTTTTCAGTGCTGTTTTCAAAACCCTGAGGCTCGGTCATAGCATTTTCAAATGCCTAGTTCTCAGCCATTTTTTGGTGCTACCTCGAAATAGAACTCGCTCGAAATAGAACTGTAGCAATATAGAACTTGCTTCGGAATAGAACTGTATAACCAAAAATCCCTCAAAACCTGGATAACCCCGAACTGCGTGTCTTATTAGCTTTTGTAAATGGCATACAAAAGATCAAATATTGTCAATAAAATTCGAGAAACTGCCATTTTGAGATTAAGATGACTCTATTGACCAAGAGATCAAGATTTAAGTAAAAACCAAACATTGATTAAAATTTTGTTCTTTAGGGCTTAAAATACCACTTAAATAGTCAAAAATGTTTCTTATAATTAGGCACCACAACATAATTTTCAAACGGTTTTTTGCTCACTATTTTCGATATAAATATGTTCAACTATTTAATCGAAGTACGTTTTGAAAATTTCAGCTCAAAATATTCATTCGTTTTCGAGTTACAGTCCTTTTTATGCCCCTTCAAATTGTACTGAATTTCTACCCAGTAAAGGGGGCGGGACCAAATCAAAACGCGCTGATTCTCTGCGTCTCGATAGGCCGACCGCGTTAAGAGTGTCGCAAGCGATTCGATTTTCGTGGTTATTTCACTGAAAATTGGTTAAACGGGAAAATTAAGTTTCGAAAAAACTTGTAATTCGTAAAAAATAATTGAAAATTGCCGCCGAATTTTAATTCACACAAAGAAATTGGCAGAAATTCATTTTATTTGCTAAATACGCAACAAAAGTATAGCTTTTTATCAATTTTCCTACTATTTTTTATATTTTTTTACTTTAAATAACTTAAATATGCGATAACCAGTCAGCAAAAACTCGGAGCAGGCCAGAAAACGCAAAAAAGTTGTAAAAAAAAATCGAACCACGGCGACAAAACTTCAAAAACAAGCGCTTTACCACTGCGCCATGCCGACAGCAAATGAGGCATTGTGCGACTGCCTACATCTCATAGCGGCCCACGAAACATCACTGTGTGTGCGAAATAGCAACCGCAATAGAAATTTCGGCACGTTTTCACTTAAATTCTCAACTTTGAACAACTGTAACAAAAAATGGCAAAGTAAAAATTTAGTTATTATTTTTTTAATCAATGTAATTTTTTACGGAGAATCTGATTCCAAAATAAAAACATGCGTGTGCGACCTGCATCAACCCGAAAAAAGCAAAAAACCAGAAAAATGGATGACCCGTGATTATTCAAGAGCAATAAAAAGTAGTTTAAAGTGGTTCAATGGCTCTGAAATTTTTGTTGTGAAATCTCTGACATTAGTTTCATGAATTCCATCAATAAAAATAGGGGGTCATCGCTGAAAATTTTTCTCAAATTTTTGTTGAAGTTTGACGGGCTGTACCAAAAAATGGCAAAGTAAAAAGTCGATTTTTATTTTCAAAATGGATTCAGCATGTCAAAAACTATCGGAATCAAAAATAAAAAGTACCGTGTACCCCCCTAGAAAGACCCGAAAATTTCAAATTTCTGACTTCCATTTCAGTTTTCTGAAATTTTCAGCCAAAATTAGGGGTTTTCAGCGAATTCTGATATCACCAATCGATTCCTTACGGTCGATTACATATGAACAAGTTGTAATATCAGCTATTATGTATGTAGTATTGGCGTAACAGACCCAGAATGATCCAAAACCAAAATGGGTAGAAGAATATGCACGCTCCGCCCCCTTTTCATTGCGCTGCCTACTTATAATACCGGGTTTTCTGCTGAAATAATGCAATGCAGAAAGACATAACATGGTTTTTTCTATTTTCTAAAAATATGGTAAATTTGAAATTGTAAAAACTATTTTTGAGGTTGAATTTTTCGGTCTGTCTAAACGACAATAAAAAATTAATTTTTTGCATCTAAATTCCCATAATCACTCCACATTTTTTTAATAGAGTGATAAAGATATCCTCAATACGGAACGCTGCAAATTTGCACTGGGCCACGTTAAGAGAGCGTGGCCGATGTTTCCCTCTTTTTTCTCTGATTCTCTTATGGGGTTATTCTTGAAACCAGCAAAAAAAAGCAAAAAATAGAAAAAACCAGCAAAAAATTCAGCGAAAATTCGGAGAATGCTTCGATTGATCTGAAACTTTGGGAAATCATTAAGAAGATACTTCCGGTCATTTCCTGAAAATTTCAGACCAAAATATCAATTTTGAAAATTTTCAGAAATAAAAATCGATAATTTTAAAAATCAATATTTCAGTCTGAAATTTTCAGGGAATGACCGGAAGTATCTTCTTAATGATACGTTTTGCGGTACGCCCCTCTCGATTCCTTTATTCGGTGTTTTACTGTATACATCCGTCCTTTGATTGAATATGGTTGTGAAATTTTTTCGCCTACTCTCATGTCTCATACTATTCTCCTAGAGTCTGTACAAAAATCCTTTATTTATCGTTGTTTTAAAAAATTTAAATTAACCTATGTATCATATTTTGAGTCTTTATATTACTGTAACCTTGATTCACTTGAATACAGGCGTCTTTTATTTGATCTCACTTTATTGTATAAAATCTTTATTACCGGTGAAACCCATCTACACGAGTCCCCATCTCTTGCCTTTGCTAATTTAAGATCTCTCCGACGTCACTCTTTCATTCTCCGGTGCTCTCTCAAAAATTCCTCTAAACCCCTACAGCAATTCTTCTCTAACCGTGTTCTTAAGTGTTGGAATAATCTCCCTTCTCATGCTTTTCCTGTCAAACCTTCCACTAATTCCTTTAAAAACAACATCAAATTATTGAATTTTCATGAATATCTTCGTCTCAATTGTCATACATACTGACACACCTTTTATTTCTATTGTAAACATTGATAGTATAAGCGACCATGCCCTTCTTTTCAATTAAAAAAATAAAAAATATATATATATTTCCCAAAGTTTCAGACCGATCGGAGCATTCTCCGAACTTTCGCTGAATTTTTTGCTGGTTTTTTCTATTTTTTGCTGGTTTCGAGAATAACCCCACTACTTGTGATACTTGTGAGGTTCGACCTCAGTTTCCATCCTGGATACTGCGAACCAAGCTGCGCCAAGTTACACGATCCCTTCCGACAGTGGACCATGCGCGTTTTGCCTCGAGTATGCCAATTTCTGCATTTTTCGCGTGTTTTTCGTGACAAAAAGTGCATTTTGCAGTTCGACAAAAAATAAATAACCCCATAAAATTAGCGTCTATAATAATTACATTTTTTTCATGTTTCTCCCATATTTGAAATTTGCATAGAAAAACCGGATAATATTACTATTTCTTTTGTGACTCCCCTTACCAATAAAATACCGGACATGTCGCCGGCGGGGCCGGGCCAATGGTGAAATTTTGTCGGCCCGGCCCCGAAAATTTTATAACACGTGAAATAAAGAGAAAATACCTGCTTAAAAATAAAAGAATGTAATCACATTAAACGAATTTTACGTGAAACTGTGTGACATTTCACGTGAAGCTGTGAGACAAACCCGGCCAGGACGGCCGGCCCAAATTTCGACATGTCTGTAAAATACCGTTTTCCAAATATTCCAGGAAACTTTTGCATCATTACCTGGATTTTCTCATTGTGTTTAGTTTGATTGAAAAATGTTTTTTGTTCAGATAAAAGTTGAAAATTCGCAATGGAAGAATGACTTGTCCTTACGTAGATACGAATCTGGACAATCATTTGATCTTCCGATTCGCAATGAGTTTCCCGGTTTTTTCCACGATTTTCTCTGTAAGCCACTCTAGGAGCGATATTGGCATGTTGCTGGTGCTGCTTACAGTCACTGTACTTTTCGGAAAAGATAATTTGCAGATGTAAAAATGGATAAATATTACTCTCGTCTCAGCAGCCGCTCATAAACTTTGAAAATAGCCAATTTTCTGACTAAATATCTCGGAATGCATTTTATGGCACAGTTGAAATGAGCGCGACCGTAACCGATTGAAAAATGTAAACAAGGTAAAAAAATCACGAAAAACAAGAGAAAAAATAAAACAATTAGAACATGTTTAATGGGTTACAGTCGCACTCCTTTCAACTGTGTCACAAAACGCGCTTTGAGACTTTTCATGGAAAGTTGGCTATTTTCAAAGTTTATGAGCAGTTGCTGGGGCGATAGTAATACAGTCTATGTGGGATATTGATACTCGCAGATACTGTACTTCTCGGAGGAGCTCTTGGTATTCTCAGAACGGAGCGCTGCAAACGCGCTCCCTTCGCACAGTGATGGACGCGGCCACGTTGGCGACGAGAGACTGCGAAAATTGAGAGACCGTGACCGATTTTTTGCTCTGATTTCTCTAAACCTCACTCCAAATGCATGCAAAATTCATTGTTCGATTGGGGCGAGTTTTCAGCGTTTTATACCGAGTATAATGGAAAATTGAAGTCTTTTTTTCTTTTTTGACGCGTTTTTTTAATCAAATCAATTCGCACAACGGTTCTCATTCGGGACGATTCTTATTCGGGGCAGTTCTTATTTGGGTAAGTTTTTACTCGGCCGGTTCTTATTCTGTGAGGTTCTTGTTCGGGCGGTTATGATTGGGCGGTTCTTATCGAGGGTAGTTCTGATTCGCTTGGTTGTACTTCGGGCGCAGTTCTCATTCGGGGAGGTTCTTATTCGGCTGGTTATGATTCGGGGCTGCACCGTGCAATAGAACTAAGATTGAGACTAACCAGATATTATGTGCAAGAAACTGAGAACGACAGGAAAACAATAAGAAACACACAGGTTCATGTTCCGGAAAACGCTGTTTCCCAGTTGCTTGCTTACTGCCTCACAATCAGAATTATAATAAAAAATACGCATAAAAATAATTACCGTCCGATTCAAATCAATATTTATCAAAAAAAAAACTAACACCTGTGAGTTTTTATAGTGATAGTCTGACAACACTTGAACCACCGTAGTTCCGCATACGCATGACAGTTGCCCAGTTTTACCGAGTAGCCCCTCCAATTGGGTTTAGGTAACAGGTTTTTTTGGTACAGCTCCATTTCAGGTAGCTCTATTTCGCTACAGTTATATTCGGAAATAGTTCTATTTCGCTACAGTTCTATTTCGAGCGAATTCTATTCCTAAGTAGCACACGAATACCGTTGATTCTTTTCTGCAATTGAAACTTTTAATATAAAGCGTGTAAAATATATTGTTTTGTTTTCAGTTTTTTAGTATTTTACTGTAGCTTTTAAAAACATATTCTTAAAAATCTTTTGGGCCATACTTCCTATTTTTCATAAATTTCAACAATTTTAAATATGGTCGCTAAATTGCATTGACATTTTGGAGAAAAATGACTCTAATTGCACCAAATACTAGAACATTGTGAAAACAAAAAAAATGGCAACGCGGTGTTTGCGTACTTTTGAAATTCAGACGAAAATGAAAGAAATAGCATGGCAAATGAAGAGATTTGTTCTCATTTTCATTTGAATTTTGAAAGTACGCAAACACCGCCTTGCCATTTTTTGTTTTCACAATAAATAGCGTCATTATTATCAATCTTTAAAACTTCCACCGTGCCCCTATCAGGCTAGGCCACTGACGAAATACTCCTTTTCTACGTGGGAACTTGAGAGACGCGAGACGAAATGCGGGAAAGTCCGCAGTGCACTGTCCGTGTGCGAGCGGTGGAACTCTCAGAGATGGATAAAATTATTGTTTTATTTAATTGTAAGTTTTCGCACAGTATTTGCGTACTCGCGTTGCTAACCGGTTTACTGCCTTGCTATTTTTGCTGTGATTTTTCCTTTTTTTTCTAATTTTTTACAGTATTTATTCTGTTTTTTTCAATACATTATTGCTTCAGATCGATGAATGACGTTTGCGAATAAATATTGAACAAGAAAATTCGATAAAAATAGAAACAATGGAGTCTTTTCATGGTAATTTTTGCATTTTTTCCTCATTGTTTTTTCGAAAATAATTGGTTTCAGGTGGCTACTCTGACATTGGAGCTTTCTATCACCGCCCCCGATTCACAGGAACAGTATAGGAATTTTAGGAAATTCAAATTTTTCCGGCAACAACTTTTTATGAAATTTACCTACTTCCGCTTCACAAGTTTTACAAATACTTAAAATAAAATAAATGTCACAAAAATAATGATAGAACATCACAATATTTTTTATTTGCAAATGTATGCAGAAAAAAGCCGTGTCGCAGTATGTCGCAGCATATTTATAGGCCGCTGTTTTTTAGAGTTTTTTTTTATGGTAAATAGCGTCGTTAGATTTAAATACGACTTCTAAAAATTATTGTAAATCATAGGAAACATCAAAAAAATTCCAAAAAATCTTTGAAAAATCTTTGAAAAATCAGATTTAGTTTCAAAAATTTAATTGTGTTTCTTCATTTCCTTTTTCTGGGTTTTTGAAAAACCAAAAATCGTTAACCAATCATTCATTAACTCAAGCATGCTGTGTTTTCAATCGAGAGGCA
The DNA here is from genome assembly GCA_963572235.1 of Caenorhabditis japonica. NCBI lineage: Eukaryota > Metazoa > Nematoda > Chromadorea > Rhabditida > Rhabditidae > Caenorhabditis > Caenorhabditis japonica. Next base: position 3,463,011 of record OY754345.1, read on the forward strand.
ACATGAACACACGAAACTCCGACCACTTACCCGTGCGCGAACACGCGAACACAGTGATATTTAAAGAAACGCAGACAAAAAAGAGATAGTAAACTCGTGTTTTCATGATGCAACTTGTTTAAAAGTTTGAAAATTAAAAACACAAAAAAAAACAAGAAAAATTCAATAAACCCGAAAAATTTCCAAAAAAAAAATTGAAAAACTCCCGAAAAAAATCAATAATAGTTCCCCACGCTCAAAAAAAAATGGAAAAAGGTCGGAAAAGCAAAAATTCCAAATTAAGCAATGTGGCCGAATGGGTTTTGCGCTTTCGCGCGCGCACAACTCTACTCCACACCTTTCAGGTTCGAGTCCTGGTGGTGGTCAATTTTTTTTCAAAGCGCCAATATTGTTACAAATCACAATTATTAGTGTTTGGTCAAAAGGCCAACAAATCTCCAAATCGGCATGAAAGTTGAACTTTTATCGGTCTCGTCTCAGTGTTGTGGTTCAACGTTTTGTTGATTCACTTCTTTTTTTTTTGCCCGCACTTTTATCGCTCTGCCACAGTTTACACAGTATAAAAACAAACTGATTGTGCTCATTTCTCTATTATCAACACTATGAAATCATCACTTTTCATCACTGTTTTTATTATTTTTGCTACATTTGACAATGCTATTGGTCAAATTGTCGGAGGCTTGAATGATGTAGATCCAGCTCAATATGAGGTTAGTTTTGCTTGTTTTTTAAGTGGAAACGAGCAATTTTTGCAGCCAAAAGCTTGGCAATCCGTGCCAGAAATCAATACCGATAATGTGGGAGAGTATCTGTGGATTCCGATTGAGGTAGGTAAAAAATTGGGGAATTTCGGAAATTTGATAGAAAACGCAAGACAGAGAGAATAATTCAACTTAAGTTTGTTGAAATTTGTCTAAAAAATAGCCAATTTTGCTTTAAAAACCCAAAAAAATGGAATTTTTTTTTTTTGAAATTTTTTTTCCAGTTTCGCAAAATTAGCGCATTGTAAAACTTAAAAAATAGGTCTTGTTTTTAATGTTTTCTTACACAAAAATGCATGAAAAAAATATTATTTTCCATTAATTAATAATGTGAACAATAAAATGTGCCTGATAAGAAAAAAAAGGAAAAAAACCAAAAAAAAAAAAAAAATTTTTTTTCAATTTTAATTTTATCGATTTTCAGATAACAAAAGCCCAAGTTCAAGTTGTGGCCGGCAAGAAAATCGTTCTAGAAGTGCTCGTTGGCGATTCAGACTGTCCTAGAGACCGTAAACTAGCAGTTTCGGATATTCCAGAGATTTGCCACGTCAGTAATGAAGGGGATCGTCAGCTGTTCCAAGTGGACATTTGGGAGAAACCGTGGGAGAATTTTGAGAATATTACGGTGACCAAGATTCGAGATGTCAAGCAGGGAGAAGTGTTGTGATAATTATTGAATTTTCAATAAATTTGTATATTTGATTTTATAAGCGCAGAAGGCTTTAAATTTAAAAAAACAATTCTGAAAAAAACTCAACAAACCCCATGAAAAAGACCAGAAATTCGGCTGAATTTGCCTAAATTCAGCTAAATTTAAAAAACTGAGCCTTATGGCCAAGTGGGATTCGCGCAAAACTGTGATCCACACCTTCCAGGTTCGAGTCCGGGTGGTGGTCAAACTTTTTTGTGAAATCTCGTTTGCTCTTTGAAAGAGTTTGTTTTTGGTCTGGAACATAAAAAACTTGAAAATTTTGTTCAAAACCTTGAAAACAGACGCTCCGGGACGAAAAATGATAGTAAAAATGGAAAAAAAATGTTTGTCCAAATAAGATCGAAAACGTTTTGAAAATATGTAAAACTCAACAAAACACATAAATGAGGCCAAAAATTCGGCTAAATTTGCCTAAATTCAGCTAAATCTAAAAAAACTGAGCCCTATGGCCAAGTGGGATTCGCGCAAAACTGTGATCCACACCTCCCAGGTTCGAGTCCGAGTGGTGGTCAAATGTTTTTGCAAAGTCTTGTTTGCCTTTTTAAGGAGTTTTTTTTTGTTTTGGGCGATGAAAACGTGACATTTTGTTAAAAACCTTGAAACAGAGGCTCTGGGACCAAAAATGATAGTGAAAATTTAAAAAAAAAAGTATTTTCCAAAAAATTTAGAAAATGTTTTAAACAATATGTAAAAGTCAGCACAATCTATGAGAACAGTTTCAAAAATTTAAATAAATTCGCTCCAAAGCGAAAAAAACAAAAAATAGAACCCTATGGCGGAGTGGTTTCTCGCAAAACTGTGATCCACACCTCCCAGGTTCGAGTCCGGTTGGTGGTCAAATTTTTTTGCTAAATCTCGTTTGCTCTTTTAAAGAGTTTTTTTTAATTTGGTACACGAAAAACTTAAAAATTTTGTTGAAACTCTTGAAAACAAAGGCCCAGGAACAAAATAATCAAAAAAAATTAATAAAAAAAGCTTCGAAAAATTTGTAAAAAGTCCAACAAAAAAAAATTAACAAAAACACCATAAAAATAAGAAATAAATTTAAAAGCTTTTGAGGCAATAAAGAAAATACAAAAAATCAGAAAAAAATGGTTTTTTTCCAGTTTTTCAAATAACTGTAAAATATTTTTTTAATTTTTTTTTTAAATTTGAGGTTTTAGCTTCTTATCTGTTTTTTTAGATAATTTTTACACATTTTATTCGTTTATTCACAACGATAAAAAAATAAAAATTGAAAGAGAAATAAGGCATTCAAGAATTAATCACAATCTGTCAAGGATATAGTGAATCTCCATGACTAGTGTCGATGCACCATGTCAAGGAGATAGTATAGGGCTCGGTGACAGCCACTATTCCCTGATTATAAACGAGAGGCTCACGATAGTTATCACGCAAAGAGGACATGTTAATTACATTAGTTTATCTCAATAAAGCAAATATACAGTGGTTAGAAGTAAAGAAGGACGAAAGTCCCAAGTCTAGAGCTGGCGTGGTCCAAGAGCAAGGCTCGAGGAAAGAACCTCTCGGAAAGCGAGAGGGGTCGAGGTGTCGGCCGTCCTCTGATACGATAACCGACGGGACGTGCGGCAGCTACCGCTGGAGACTCCGGAGAGAATCCTACGCTTAGAAAGAAGGGGGAGGGACGCCGACTACTAAACAAGGTTCTAACGACTTACAATACATTGAGTAGAATCAGTGGGTTCCAAGAATAACAGTCGGTAGAATTCCAGTGGTTCGATATAGAGTGACGGCTAGCAGTAGTCCATTGGGTGAGACGCAGACGAGCAGAGACGCGTAGGCGTCCGCGCTGTGTGTGTGTGTGTAGGCGGCAGCAGCGATCTCTGCTCTCTCGTGGCGCCGCGCATGACGTGGCGACGCGAGGTCACTAAGAGACGCAGGTGGTCTCGCCGCGCGAGTGAATTACGGTCGGTCCTCGGAGTCCTCTCGGAGAAGTTAAAGGCGCATGAGAGAGACGCTTGCAATTGGAGAGACGGCAGTAGTTGATCCAGTGAAGCGGATAAAGGGAAAATTGTCCGCGCAGTTGGTAAATTGATTGATTCCGACAAAGTCGGGCTTGAATAAAGTCAAGACTAATGGAATATCACAATGATAGTCCATTATTGTCTTGACACTGGGGGGGCGACATGAATCTCCATAACTAGAGTCGATCCGGATGAGTCGTGCAACGCAGCTTTGTAGATGTTGACTTGAGATGTTTATGTTACGCTGCAGTTGTATTAGTCCATACGAAATTCCGGATTGACGCTGGGGTTGGAGATTAAGACAGTTAATTCCGTATGTTCAGTGAGGGTACAAAGCAACCTCAATGAAGGCATTTGTTGTAGATGATAGTATGTTCGGTGAGGGTACAGAAGCAACCTCAATGAAGGCATGGCATTTGTTGGAGTTGTTGAAGGTGACGAAGTTTTTAAAGATTTGCGTTTAATGAAGGTGACAAAGTTTTCAATTTTGCAGTTGTTGTAGGTGACGAAGTTGTTGAAATTTTGTAGTTGTTGTAGATGACGAATTTGTTGAAAAATAGACGTTGTTGTGAAGAAAAATAGGAGTTGTAACAGTAGTTATAGCAGTTGTTAATGGAGTTGAAGTTGTTGAAGAGGTGCCAAATAGTTAAGAGAATATAACAGTAGTTGAGAAAGGTTTCCTGGTTCAGCTTGTAGACGGCAGTGAAGTTCGTTTTTTGATCATCCTTGTTTCAGTGTTGAGAATTGTTCCTTGTGAAAAAATTTTCATTGTTTCGATAGCGATCCAATCCATGACGAAAAACTTTTTAAAGTTGCGAAGGCAGTTGATCCAATTGTTGACGTAAAAATTTCCAGAAGTCCAAAAGTAGTTGATCCAATTTGAGATGAAAAATTCAGAGTTCCAAAGAGCAGTCGATCCAATATTTGAATAAAACGTACTTGAGTTTGAAAAACAGTTGATCCAATCCTTGACGAAATGCAGTCCGAAGTTCAAAAAGAAGTCGATTTATTTTGGGATAATGTTCTTGTAGTAATTTTTCGTGATTCCTGTCGGTAGTGAATTGTTCAGGACTTGTTCGCGAATTAACGAGAACACGTCTGGAGAACACCGTAAATTTTTTTTTTTTTTTTTTTTTTTTTTGAATATATTGGTGAATTTGGTAACTTGTTTGCTGGACTGTTTTGAAGCATCCAAAAAAAATTTTGGTCGAATGGATGCTTGGGCATTTGTTGGATGATGATGATTTTCGAATCTCCACAGTTGTTGATGAATAAGAAAATACCTTATTGGCGTGAGCAGTTTTGGGTAGTCTACTTTGACAATCAGAAGTCGTCGTTGTTGTCCAATTCAAATGTTTTGTCATTAGTTTAGGAAAAGAGTGAATGCCCTGAGCTTACTGCAAAAAAGTGCAACTCAGCGAAGACAATCTTTTCATGTTGGGGCGTGTTTTGATGAACACATATCTGTCCAGTTGCAGTTGTTGGCGCAGATTTGATCCGTGATGATGTTCCAGGATATCGTGTTGTTGAAAAATCAGCATTTGGTGTGTTTTTGAAGCCTAATTCCATTCGATCTTTTGTGCCGGGCTTTTGTCGCGGATTTCAGTGGTAGAGTTGAGCATTGGTGAGATATTCAACAGTTTCTTTAACTTTGTCCGTGATGTGTTTAAAAGATTGGAGGGATGGTTGGAGGTTACTACCGCGTAATTGGCTTCATTGTCCGCGGAGTGTTGTTTTGTTGGGTTACCGTTTCCATCAGTTGTTCCGCTACGCCTTTTTGTTGAATACGGGATGTTCGAAAGCAGTTGTATGATAGCATTAGATTGTTCCTCGGAAGTCGGCAATTGAGGTCGTAACGTGATATCTTGTTGTCGCAGTTGGCAGTGAAAGCGGTGATTATCCGAGTTACCATGTCGGTTCCTGCATGATGATTGTTCATCTTTCAAATGTTTGGAGAATTTCGAAAGAGAATGCGTCAAAGAAGTATGCAAATAATTCTGGGCCGTGAGGCCAAAATTATCGTTGCTTGGTAGAGGAGTGAGCGCGTATTGCTGTAAAAGTCAATGCCAACTAGTACAGAAATAAGAGCTAGCACTGTGTTGTTCTCGCGGTGTGGCGAGTGAAGTGTTGTTTCGCGTTGTGGCGGTTGAGAAGTGTTGACTCGCGTTGCGGCGAGTGAGATGGAGCATTGAGTCCGTACTCCATTGTAGGACGGTGTTTGCGACCGTCGTGGACGACTATGTTATTAACGTCTCCCGAGCTTTGCGTTGCTCCTGTCGTAGAAGAAGACGTGTCGGTCCTATGGTCCTGCGCTCAACTTATGCCATTTAAGTGGGAGTAACCTATAGGATGCATTCCTTTTGAAGTGTAAGGTAGATGCAGTTGTCAACATTGATTCCAATCCATTTCATTGCAACTCCATGAATCTTCCTCGCTGAGGCCGACGTTGGCGGGGGTCCCAAATATCGCAGTTGTTGCAGTGAGCTGCGAGTTGAGAAGTTTGGGGGTGACAGTTTGGTGAAGGGCCGCATCGTTGTATGTGGGCGATGGGTCTTGGCTGTAGCATGATTAAGCGATTCGTAATTTGTTTGGACCATTAGAATGCGCTGATGTGAGGAGCTCGTATGTCCTTGAATGCAAGCCGGGTGTGTAAGTTGCCAATTTTTTTTTTCTTTATATCTCCTATCTCCGAGTCCTTCTTCTCCTTTTCTTTCGTTGTTTCCAGGCGTCCAGTTATTTATCATAATGTTCTGTTTGAGATGATGACAGCAGTTGTTGGCAGTTTTGTAGCATCCCAGTGAGAATGAGCAAACACAGTTGGTGGCGGCATCGTCTCCAATCCGTATGGTTACCATGTGAATCGATTGGCGAGCCCATTTGCGTTTCTGTTTTGCTTTGCCGTGGTTGTGTTGCTCAGTAGTTCGGAGCTGGGGCGTCCATGCTGTCTGGGAGACTGCCAAGGAAGACCCAGCGCCACAACCAGTAGTTGAGAGCTGAGGCGTCGTTGCCGTCGTATTAACAGGCGATGATGACTCAGCGCCCATACCATTTGAGTGATGCCAGTTGGAGTTTCGTTGAGTTCTGCCATTTGTTTCCAATTATTGAGTAGGTGCAATAGAGACCGTAGAGGTGATCCGTGTATACAGGCGTTCAAGTCGTTTAGAATTGTTGCTGTTTTTTTTGTTGTTGACATTTTTGGGACATTGGAAAGGATAACGAAAAGGTGGAAGTTTCTAGACTATTTTTGCCCACTGGTTGCGGAGTTATTTTTCCAGAAAACTCAATAGAAAAATAAGGTGTTTAAAGATAAATTTTTATGAATTTGGTAATTGGTCTTATACTTAGCTTATGAACTGTCCGCACAGTGAGATGGCAATGTCAAAGTGCAAGGATGTCACGTGTGGTGTGACTGGGACCCGCTGTTGTGACCAACAAGTTAGGTTTTTTGGTGGCGCTAGAATAGTGATAGTGAACCCATTTTAAGTAACCTAGTACGTAAACAAACTGATCAGGAGTATTTACGTGAAAAAGAATTACTAGTTAATAAGTGATCCTACCTGGGAATCTACACTAACTATTGCCCTTAATTTGCTAACTTCGCTAGGGGGTTTGGTGGCATTGGCTTTTTTTTTTTAATAATTTTAAATTTTTCCGAATAGATGAGGCGGGCGCCGCTTCCTTCCCAATTTTTGGAAACTCCTTCCAGTTTCAACTGCGTTTGCAAATTACCGGTTGTTTGAAATGTAAAATTTAAAAAAAAATGTTTTTTTTTTTTTGTTAACCGCTAATTCACAAATGGTTCATTAGTTACTCCAATCTTCGCCTCTGTGATTATCTAAATGTGTGCATTAGCACAACATTTGACGACGCAGAGCCTTCGGATAAGAATAAATAATATACCATGCAAAAAACACAAGAACTCACGACCGGTACCTTGGACGGGTACCGTAGCCACAAGTTGCTCATATTTCCGCTCACAATCGTTCCTTTCTGGAGTCCTTCCATCCAGTGGTTGGGTTGCGGTATGCCGTGCGCTCAGAAAAGTTGTCTGATGGGCGTAGAGACTGTACAGTTTATGCCTTCAGATGTAGTAGAAATCTACGACCACCGTGTTGTACAGAGGTGGGCATATTTGTTGATTAGGCCAATTGGAGTGATGGTGACCTTGATAATTTGGTTCCATATTGGCACATTGGGTACACGTGAGTGGCATTTGGTGACAGCATTGTGTGACAAAGTATAAGAAAATTTTTATCGATTGGTCGAATTCAGTTGCTGATCCTTCCTTTTTTCTGCTTGGTTGACTCGAGTTGGCTCGTCCCGGCATTTGTTGACTCAATTTTCCGGCCAATTCTTCTGCAGTGGTTGCACAAAATTTGTCTCGAGTTCAAAATTTGTGTTGGCAGCTGATTTGACCGTGTTCCCTGCTGCCGCAGTAGGTGCACATGGTTTTGGTGTTGGGTCTCAGAAGCCGGCCAGTTCTTTTGAGATAGCGGTTGCAGTAGGTTGATATGTGTCACCTGGCGCAGAACATGCATGGTCGTGAAAATCATTTTCCAATTTCATTTGTTGCGTCGTTGGTGCCATTATTTTTCAAGTCATCCCATCATTTGTTGTGCATGATCTTTATTTTGATGAATTGGTTGCAGAATTGGGAGGCAGCGGTGACTTGGTCAACGCTGACTCCTGCAATTGTTGCACTTAATGACATTATTGATCGCCTCGCTGGAATCTTGTTGCTTAGGTTGACTCGCATTAGTTCCTTTGAGCAGCGAAGTGGTCTCTTCTTGTTTTTAGATGGTTGTGAGCAATTGGTCGCCATTTTGGTGCCTTTTTGCTTTGGAGCGCAGTTGTTCCAAATTGTTTTGAAGATGGAAGACGATTTCTTTGACAATCGTGTCTTCTTTTTCCTCGATGACATTGATATCCTTGTGCATGGTCCCGGCGGCTTGAGAAAATTTTAAAAATCGCTCACTGTTATTATTTTCGTCCGGTTCCATTTGTTTCAGTTGTTGTGTTCGCAAGGATATTGTTGGAGTCCTCCCGATCCCATTTGTTTCCGGAATCCGATCTCGTGTCAATTTGATCAAGCGTTGGCGGGTGCACGGATAATATGCGTATTCGTGGGCGTAGCGGGAGTGCCGACGGCAATTGAGAGTTGTTGCGGGTGGTTACAGTGATTTTCCTTGGGTTGCGCTCCATTTTCCCGCAGTTGGTGGTGGTTCAGTAAGTTGATTCTTCTCATGATCTGGATTGTTCTGAATTTTGGCAAATTAATTTTTTATCGGTGCTCAACGAGCGAAAGAGACCGAAACGATGGAAAGTTAACATAATTTGCAAAATTAAGAGAAGAATTTGGTACCGGAAAGCTCACGATTCGAATGCCACTTCATCCGTTGGTAAGACGGATTACGAATGGAGCAAAAAAATGATTGAAAGAGAAAAAAAATATAAATTGGCTGCGATTTTTGGTAAAAAGAGTGTATTGGGTAAATTTTGACGAAAATTGAGTTTAACGGAATTTTTCTAGAAAATTGCGGCAAAAGTGGCAAATTTAAAAATAAAAAACTCGCGTGAAACTTGAAAGAAGTGGTTCGTCGAAAAAATATCCAAAAATCCGCGAAAATGACGTTGAAAACGATTGGCGAAGGTCCCGATCGTTATTGATTGGCGAGATAGTGCTGCAGGCGGGGAGGGGCCAGAGTGCCGGACGCTCACCGTGATGCACGCGGCGCACAATTGCACCATTTGATGACGTAATTCTTCCGCTACAGTACCACCTCCATTGTGTTCTCGTGGCCAAATCGTTCGCATTTGTTGAAGCAGACCAATTAATTCGATTTATTGATTTTTATGGCGGGGCAGTAAAGAATTTTTAGGTTCAATATGCCGGCCTATCTAACGAAAAAACAGTCATTTGACGTGAATACCGAGAGCTTTTTGTTTCACCGAGGGTCCGTTTTTGCAAAACAAGGCAAAAATTCAAACGGCTCGATGCACCATGTCAAGGATATAGTGAATCTCCATGACTAGTGTCGATGCACCATGTCAAGGAGATAGTATAGGGCTCGGTGACAGCCACTATTCCCTGATTATAAACGAGAGGCTCACGATAGTTATCACGCAAAGAGGACATGTTAATTACATTAGTTTATCTCAATAAAGCAAATATACAGTGGTTAGAAGTAAAGAAGGACGAAAGTCCCAAGTCTAGAGCTGGCGTGGTCCAAGAGCAAGGCTCGAGGAAAGAACCTCTCGGAAAGCGAGAGGGGTCGAGGTGTCGGCCGTCCTCTGATACGATAACCGACGGGACGTGCGGCAGCTACCGCTGGAGACTCCGGAGAGAATCCTACGCTTAGAAAGAAGGGGGAGGGACGCCGACTACTAAACAAGGGTCTAACGACTTACAATACATTGAGTAGAATCAGTGGGTTCCAAGAATAACAGTCGGTAGAATTCCAGTGGTTCGATATAGAGTGACGGCTAGCAGCAGTCCATTGGGTGAGACGCAGACGAGCAGAGACGCGTAGGCGTCCGCGCTGTGTGTGTGTGTGTAGGCGGCAGCAGCGATCTCTGCTCTCTCGTGGCGCCGCGCATGACGTGGCGACGCGAGGTCACTAAGAGACGCAGGTGGTCTCGCCGCGCGAGTGAATTACGGTCGGTCCTCGGAGTCCTCTCGGAGAAGTTAAAGGCGCATGAGAGAGACGCTTGCAATTGGAGAGACGGCAGTAGTTGATCCAGTGAAGCGGATAAAGGGAAAATTGTCCGCGCAGTTGGTAAATTGATTGATTCCGACAAAGTCGGGCTTGAATAAAGTCAAGACTAATGGAATATCACAATGATAGTCCATTATTGTCTTGACACAATCTTCTCATGGGGCTTCACATCCCTGACCTTTGTCACATTGATATCACCAGAACTTTTCCAAATTTCCAAGTTATACAATGCTCGTTTGCCGTTTTTACGCAGCGGACACTCGGCAGACGTGATTTTCCACGCTTTGTGCTCAGTTTTAGTGCAATTTGATTCGCCAAAAAGCACTTCCAGCACCATGTTGGTGTCCGTGTCGATTAAACGGACTTCTGTTTGGATAACCTGAAAGAACGGTTTTTTAAAGAAACTTTACTCAAAAACAGAAAAATTACGCTAAGTTTTGCTATAGAATTCAATAAAAAATCGAAAATTTCGGTAAAAAATGTTTTGACCAAAAAAAAAATTTTTTTTGTTTCAAACATTTTAACCACAAAGATTCTAGACTTCAAAAAATCAGTCAAATAACATGAAAAGGCTCACTTTAATCGGCACGAAATAATTTTTCTCCTTTGGATTCACATTGTTCACCTCTGGTACCGCCTGCCAAGCTTGACCGCGAAACTGCAAAAAAAAAATTGTTTAAATTATTTTTTCCATATTTTAAGGTTTACGACTCACAGACAACTGAAACGTGGTCGGTTCAGCAAACGATCGCGCTGAAAAGCAGGCAAAGACGGTGATAAAAAAGAAATAATTTAAAGTTGGACTCGATGGTGTCATTTTTGTGATTTTTGTTGTTGGCCAAGTTGAAATTGAAGTGGTCGAAAACAAGTCGATTTGTTTTAAAGATTGTAAGAAATAGATAGAAAGGGAAAAAAACAGAATAAGGAGATGGCTGTAGAATAGGCGGAGATTCAAATAATACAAACCAAAAACACACATCAAAAATCAAAAATTAACAATATTTTTTTAACAAGTTTGAAAAAGTTATCAGAACAATTGGTGTGGTAAAAGTATAATGATTGAAATTTTTTGCATGTTTATTTGTCCGTCCAGAGTCTATCAAAACTTTGCAAAAAACATTGCCACCACCAGGACTCGAACCTGGGAGGTGTGGACCACAGTTGCGCACGAGCAAAACCCACTCGACTACTCGGGTTTTCCAGGTTTATTGAGTTTTCTCCGACCTTTTTTCTGGTTTTTTGAAGATTTCTTTTGATTTTGTCGTCAATTTCCAAATCATTGACGGTTTTTTTTTGGGAATTCCAGTAATTATCGATTTTTTGAGAATTTTTCAAGTTTTTGGGTTTTGGTTTGATTTAAAAAAAATTTTTTGTCAACTTAAAGTGTTCCGTGTGTTTATTTGTCCGTCCAGAGTCTATAGACACTTTGCAACAAAAAAATTTACCACCACCCGGACTCGAACCTGGGAGGTGTGGGTCACAGTTGCGCACGAGCAAAACCCACTCGGCTACTCGGGTTTTTTTTTTTAGGTTTATTGAGTTTTCTCCGACTTTTTTTCTGGTTTTTTGAAGTTTTCTTTTGGTTTTGTCCTCAATTTCCAAATCATTGACAGTTTTTTTTTTTTGGGAATTCCAGTAATTATCGATTTTTTTTTTTGAGAATTTTCAAAATTTTTGAATTTTTGTTGGATTTTGACATGTTTTTTGTGAATTTGATGAGCTCAGTGTGTTGCTTTGTCAGTCTAGAGTCTATCAAAACTTTGCAAAAAAAATTTATCACCACCCGGACTCGAACCTAGAAGGTGTGGGTCACAGTTGTGCGCGAAACCCACTCGGCCACATGGCTCATTTTTCGAATTTAGCTTTATTCAGCCGGATTTTTTGATTTATTTCTTGATTTTGATGAATTTTGCTGTGTTTTTAAGTATTATGCAAGCCTGCTGCGCTCGAAAAAACAAAAAAAAATCGTATCGATTTTTAAAGATTTTTAAAAGGTTTTTTTTCTGAAAATTGACGGGGGTTTTGCCGATTTTTGTTGTCTTTTTGAAATTCTAGTGTTGTTTTGGTTGCTTTTTGGGGTCGCATAAGTAATTTTTAAGTTGTTTCGGCTTGATATATTTTTGCTGAATTTTTTTTGTTGCAAATTTTCACAAAAAAATTAGTTTTCTGAACTAAAAAACAACAAAAAATGATCATCAGTGTGTTTATTTGTCCGTCCAGAGTCCATCGACAGTTTGCAAAAAAAATTTTGCAACAGCTAGGAATCGAAACTGGAAGGTGTGGGTCACAGTTGCGCACGATCAAAACGCACTCGGCCACAGAGCTCATTTTTCGAATTTAGCTGTACTCAGCCGGATTTTTCGACTTGTTAATGGATTTTGATGAACTTTGCTGTGTTTTAAGTATTCTGCAAGCCTGTTGCGCTTAAACGTTGAAAAAAAATAAATTTTCCTGATTTGACAAAAAAAAATGTATTTTAAAATAAAAGGATGCATGGCAACTCAAATCAATAATAATTTTTTAGAGTTGAATGAATAACAAGTTTGAAACGGTAATAAAAAAAAAGTTAAAAATTTTTTGTTTTTACTTTTTTTTGTGTTGTTTTTTAAAGTTTTAAAAACTTGTTCCATATTTAAAAACGTTTTTCTGTCTATTTTTCTTTTTGCAAACTAATAACACCCAACAGGAATCGAACTGAGGTCACCAAAAAAATGGCGAAAACCACTCGGCCAAGCTGCCAAAAAACCTAAAAATGCAAATCGCACAGTGAGATTCAGAGAAATCAGAGCGAAACACCAGCTACACTCTCTCCATTTTCTGCACTCTCTCGCTGCAAATAGAGCAAATTTACAGCATTGAGATTCATAGATAAAACAATTTTGGGGATCTTTTTCCCGAGTGAGGGTGTCTAACCAAGGTCATATTTTATGACAAATGACCTACAAAAGTGATCCTTTGTACGGGAGGACGATGGTCCGACTCTGATAATAAAGTATATCCATTTGCAAGGAAAAATGCCAAGACCCTCTAATATTCTCATTATTTTCTCGATTTTAACTGTTAAAGGTATGTTTTTTCGATTTTTATGTTTATTCCAGCTTGTCCGAGAGGAGTACACGAAGGCAAAAACGCGATTTTTGTAATTTCACCTTTTTTCTCTTACAGTCTCCGCCTACATCCCTTTCGAATTCCAAACGTTAAACTATTCGCCGGTGGAGTTCTCATTTAACGACGATAACGATCTGGACGAGCAGTTGCTCACAAACTGTTGCACCGAGACTGTGAATTTCAATTTTCGCGCCTATGGCCGAGATTTTCCGTTGAGACTCTCCAGAAACTGTGTGAGCGGTGAAGAGGATCGTGGGGAGGCTGTCAAGTTTACGGATGGTGGTGCCACGTGGCAGGGAAGGCTGGAAGGTGAGTGGGACACGATGCGATTGTCCGAGAGAAGTACACGGGGAAAAATGAAGTTTTTTGGAAGGAAAAGGTTTTTTCGGTATAATTTTGCGACTTGCAGTTTTTTTTCTGCCGCTAATTACCACATAGCTGCCGTTTCCGCGCCGAAAATCCCATGTCATGTAAATACTAGTCCGAGAGGAATACACGGGAGAAAAATCGAATTTTGGAGGAAAAAGCCATTTTTCAGTATTTTTGTAATTTCCAGCTTGTCCGAGAGAAGTGCACGGAGGAAAAATCTGATCTTTGAGAAAATCCTTTTTTTTTTGGTATTTTCGTCAATTTCGTTTTGTCCGAAAGGAGTACACAAAGAAAAATCGAATTTTCCTTATTTCTGACTTGTCCGAGAGGAGTACACTGGAGGAAAATCTAATTTTTGTGAAAATTGCTTTTTTTTCGGATTTTTTCATTTTTGGCTTGTCCGAGAGAAGTACACGAAGACATTTTCATTTTTTGTAAAAAATTATGTTTTTCGGTATTTTGGCCATCTCCGACTAGTCCGATAGTAGTACACGAAGGAAAAAGCTAACTTTCGTGAAAAAAGTTTTTTCGGTATAATTACGCCACTAAAAATCATTTCTAACTGCTATCAGCCATTTAGCTGTGTAAATCTGTCATAGTCGTGTCGAAAATTTTCAAAGTTACGTAACTGATTGTCCGAGAGGAATACACGGGAGAAAAAGCGAATTTTTGTGAAAATTGGTTTTTTTTTCGGATTTTTCTCATTCATGACTTGTCCAAGAGGAATACACGGAGGAAAGACCTAATTTCTAGAATTTTTTTTTGTTTTTGTTCATTTCCGGCTTTTCCAAAAGGAATACGCAGAGAAAAATCCGATTTTTCTCATTTCCGGCTTGTCCAAGAGGAGTACACGAAGAAAAATCAAAATTGTGTGAAAAAATCTAAATTGTATAAAAAAGTTTTTTTTTTCGAGCTTCTTATCATTTTCGTCTTGTCCGAGAGGAGTACACGAGATTTTCTGAGACCAAATTTATAAGTGGGATTTTTACATATTATAGAGCTATCGTGAAACACCGTTATGATCAATTTTTCGCAATAAAAAATAAAGAAAATCATTTTATTTCCAGACCAACCCAACTCTACCGTAGACGGAGACGTGATTGATGGAAAATTCGCAGGGATCATTATCACTGGAGACGGAGAGAAATTCATGGTGGAGAGACAGTGAGTTTTAGATGGAGCGATGTAAATTCGCTCTATTCGCACTGGGGCACGTTTACGACGAGAAAGTGTAGAAAATTGAGAGAGCGTGACCGCTTTTTTCTCGGAATCTCACTCCAAATGCATGCGCAGTTCACTGTGCGATTGGAGCGAGTTTGCAGCTCTTTATACCGAGTATAGAATGAAAGGTTGATTATTAATTTTTTTCCTTTGCAGAAAAAACGGCCAAGGACACTCATTGATCTACCGTATCTCTTCGAGAAAACTGGTTGAGAAGACGCTTTTTCCCGAACCAGTGATAGTTGATAAAGAGGAAGGGAGTGGACAGGAGGGCAGTGGATTGGAGGTGCCTTGAGTTTGGAGAAATAATTTTTTGTATTGTATTTATTCATGTTCATTGTTTCACTTAGCGATCGTTGATTGGGTTATAATAAATGAAAACTATATCTGCACGTTTTTTTTTCTTAAAAATTCTGCAAAAAAATCCATCTTTGTCAGAATTTGTGCAACTAAAAATTTATAAAATTGTCTTTCGAAAAGCAATTAATGTTTTTATAGTTTCTAAATTCTTAAAAACTAAAAGAAACCGTAAAAACACTCTGGCAATACTTTGGCTGACAAATTGCAAAATTGCACTGCGGCTAATGATACCGATAGAAATCCCCAAAATGCGTGAAAATTAAACAAAAAATTTTCCATTTTTTTAAAAACAGTTCCACTGCTCGCAAACAGGTCGTGAATTTGAGGATTCTGCATTTACCTCGTTCTGCATGGCCTAGAATCCCATCTGCCCCCGCCCTGGAACTTTCAGAGATTGATAATATAAGAAAGATATTTTGAAATTAACAAAAATCAATAAACTATTGGAAAATTGCCAAAATTTTCCAAAAAACTTCCCAAAAAATTATGAAAATTTAAAATGTCTTTCAACAAGTAATGATTTTTTTTTTAAATTTCTAAACCTTAAAAACAAATAGAAACAGTAGAAAAAATTAAAATTGTTTTTTGAAATTTATTGGAAAATCGCAGAAATTTGCCCAAAATTTTCATAAATCACAACAAAAAAAAAACAGTTCGGATGACAATGGCAACACTTCAGCTAGCTTCAGCGAAACACTGACGGCCCATCGGTAGGCAACCCCAACTTTTCGGCAATACATTTCTGACAATGGCATTACACCGGCAACACTTTGGCTAGCTTCGGCTGAGCTCGGCAGTACATCGGCTGACAACGGCAATACATCAGTGACAATGTCAAAACATTTACAGGATAGCAGCAATACATGGGCTAGCACCGGGAACACATTGACTGACAGCAAGACACCGGCAAGACTTTGGCTGACCACGGCAATACATCGTCAAGACAATTTTTTGAAACGACAGTAATTTAGCGGGCAGCCGCAAAGCACCGGTAACCCTTTGGCTGACTTCGGCTAACAACTTCCAAATGCCTGGAATTGCTCAAAAACAAAAACTTTTTTACTTGAAAACAAAATGAAACAAAAAAAACATGTAAAATGCCTATAAAATTTTAGAAAAACGCCCAAAAACTTCAAAAAACACAAAAAAATAAGTTCGGCTGAAAACGGCAACACATCGGCTAGCTCCGGCAATAAACTGACAGCTGCAATTCATCAGCCAGACAATGGCTGACAACTGTATCACATTGGCTGGAAACGGCAACACTTTGGCAAGCTTCGGCAATACACTTGAACGTCGCTGACAATCGCAATACACCGGCAACACTTCGGCTGACCATGGTAATACACCGGCTGGTGATGGCAAAACTCCGGCAACTGTTAGGCTAGCCATGGCTTCACACCGGTCATTCTCTGGCTGACAACGGCAATACACCGGCAACATTTTGGCTAACCATGGTAATACACCGACTGGTAATGGCAATATGTGGCGGCAATATGCCGTTCATCCTCCAGCAATACACTGGCGGCACATCGGCTAAAAACGGCTCTGGGACGTTTCAAAACAAGACGTTTCAAAACTGGGACGTTTCAAAACTTTTTTGCATTTTTTCGTAGCGTTTTTTGCCAATTGACACCAAAATGCACGCTCATTAGGTTTTTATTTTTTGCTTTTATCAATTATTTGTATTTTTATGGAAATTTAAATACACTAGTACGCCGCAAAAATGTAAAAAAGTTTTGAAACGTCCCAGTTTTGAAACGTCTTGTTTTGAAACGTCCCAGACCCCTAAAAACGGCAATACCACAGCAACATTTCAGCTAACAAAAACCAAACACCGGCAACCCTTCGGCTGACAACGGAAACACTTCGGCTGAAAATGGCAATACACCGGCAACACATTGTTTGGCAGCAAAACACCGGCTAGATTATGGCTGACTCCAGCAATACTCCGGCAGCACTCCGACTATTAGTGACAGTACACCGGCAACCCTTCGGCTGACTTCGGCTAACAACTGCCAGAAATTTTTTTGTTTTTACAAATTTAAAACCATTCATTTATTGATTAATTTTGCCTTGCATACACAACTTTTTTTTTTGCGACAAAAATCAGTAAGTACAATGAAAGAAATGTGCAAATTCCAAATTTCGATGTCATGCAAATCAGGGACGATAAAAAGCGAAAATACAAGAATTCAATTAATTAAATACAAGAGAAAAAAACGAGATTTTTAAAATTTGTGACTTAATATCCAAAAAAAAAGAGAATAAAAAATAAGTAGAGTTGTGGTGAGAAAACTCGTGAAAGTCGGGGAAAATCGGGAGGAAGGAAGAAAGGAAAGAAAAAAATTTAAAAAAAATTAAAAAATCTAGATTTTAAACGAAAAAAAAAAGATATGGGGTACCTGTGTGTGGGGTGTCGGGGGTGTGTAGATGACGTCACAAAAAGAAAAAAAAAAGGAAAAAAAGAAAATGAGAAAGAAGAGAACGAATTTTTGCCTAGACAAGGAGAATTACGAGTAGATGGTGACCACTTCGGCGCCAGTTCCGCGCACCAACAGCACACGGTCCAGGCCTTCGGTGAGCGCGTCGATAAAGTCCATGTCTGCAAAAAATGGTTTTTATGGAATGTGGTGAAATTTCGGCTAGCTTCGGCAATACACCAGCAATAAGTCGGCTAGCAACGGCAATACCCCGGCTAACAATGGCAAAACATAGGAACTTTGTGTGCCATAAACCATGCACCGGTAGCAGTCCGGCTGACAACGGTATAACACCGGCAACACCCGGCAGCATTTCGGCTAGCTGCGGCAAGACACCGGCAACTTTTTTGGCTGATAATGCCAAGACATCGGCAAGACATTGCCTTGTTCCGGCAAAACTCCGGCAGGAAACGGCAGTACAAGGGCATAACACCGGCAAAACTCCAGCTGGGAATTGCAATGCACTGGCAGTACTTCGGCTAACTAGACTGGCAAAGTACCGGCAAAACTTCCGCTAGCTTTGGCAATAAAACAGCTATCCTCTGACAACCCTTCGGCCACATCCCAGCTAGCTCAGGCAACACCTTGGCTGACTACGGCAATGAACCGGCAACACATTGGCTGACACCGGCAATACAGCGGCTAAATCAGCAAAACCTTACGTTTGGCAAGACCCCGGTTCGGTTCGGCAAAACTTCGGCTAAAAACGGCAATACACAAACAATCGTTTAGACGACATCGACAACATATCGGCTGACAATGGCAATGTACCGGCTACCCTTTGGCTAACAATGGCAATACACTGGCTGGAATCGGCAGTACACCGGCAGCTCCTCGGCTGACAACAGAAATCAATAAACACCCTTTCGGCACATAAACAGGACATCAGCCACTAATTGTTTGACCACGGCAATACACCGGCAACACTCCGGCTGACACCGGTAACACCGGCAACACCCCGGCAACCCCAAAAATATGTTTTTCACTCACAATAACTATCCGAATCAGCGTCCGGCGGTCCGGGCAAGTTGACAAACACCAATTGCGCTTCCGACGATTTCTGACGCATCAGCTCGTTCAACTTGACAGCCGTGTGCATTTTGTGCACATTGTATCGACGCTTGCGTTGACGCTCCTCGCGATCTCGTTCCAAGGTTCCGTTGCCGAGTTTTGGCTGAAAAAAAAGAAATTAAAAATAGAAATATTAAGGAAAAAGCTCACCTCCTTGCTCTCCTCATCATCCGAAAACCGGACACCTTTGTGTTCCAATTTTTCTGGTGCTTGCTCAGATTTTTTCTCATCTTCATGCTCCTCGCTCACCGCTTCTAAATGACGTTGCTCTGGGATTACTGCTGGCTGAAAATCAAGAGAATTCTATAAAAAAACAGTGTAGATCAAAACTAACCGCCTCCTCATTGATTCTGCTCAGCTTTCGCTCACGGGTCACAATTTCCAGATGGTTTTGAATGTCTTTTTCGCGATCCGACTTGTTCAGGTTTTTGAGGAGTTGATTACGCTCTTCCATCTTCATTGTTCGTTCGTACGTGTAGTCAGAGATGTCGGAATCGGTCTGGAGAGGGGAATTTTGATTTCTGGGGTTTGTGTCTAATCAGAAGTTTTAGAGTCTAATTAGAAACGTTTCGAGTCTAATTCTAATCAGGAAAAATCTCAATTTCGTCAAAAATGCATCAAATTGAATTTAAAATTTTTAAAATTTCTAAAATTAAAAACAGTTTCAATATCGCTAGAAAACTCCACGTCTAAGTGAGGTGTTTAGAGTCTAATTAGAAGTGTTTTCAATCTAATTATAAAATTTATTTTATGAGTCTAATTAGAAAAACATTAATTTCAATCAAAACAACTCTCAATTTCGTCAAAAATGCATCAAATCGAATTTAAAATTTTCAAAACTTTTTTAATCAAAAGCAGTTTCAATATCACTAGAAAACCCCAGGTCTAATTTTGAAGTTTAGAGTCTAATTAGATGTGTTTTAAATCTAATTATAAAATTTAATTTACGAGTCTAATTAGAAAAACCTTAATTTCAATCAGAAAAACTCTCAATTTAGGCAAAAATACATCAAATTGAATTATAAATTTTAAAAATTGTTTTAATTAAAAGCAGTTTCAAAATTGCTAAAAAATTCCACGTCTAATTCATGTGTTTAGAGTCTAATTAGAAGTGTTTTAAATCTAATTGTAACCTTTAATTTACGAGTCTAATTAGAAAAACCTTAATTTCGATCAAAAAAACTCTAAATTTCGTCAAAAATACATCAAATCGAATTTTAAATTTTAAAAATTTTTTCACTTATATCACTAAAAAACTCCACGTCTAATTTAAGTTTTTAGAGTCTAATCAGAAATTTTTGAATCTAATTATATGGATTTCGAGTCTAATTAGAAAAACCTTGATTTCAATCAAAAAAACTCTCAATTTCGTCAAAAATACATCAAATCGAATTAAAAATTTATTTTTTTAAAGTTTTAATTAAAAGCAGTTTCAATATCGCTAGAAAACTCCACGTCTAATTCAGGTGTTTAGAGTCTAATTAGAAGTGTTTTAAATCTAATTAAAACATTTTTTTACGAGTCAAATTAGAAAAACCCTAATTTCAATCAGAAAAACTCCCAATTTTGTCCAAAATACATCAAATCGAATTTAAAACTAAAAAAAAGTGTTTAATTAAACGCAGTTTCAATATAGCTAGAAAAATCCATTTCTAATTTAAGTTTTTAGAGTCTAATCAGAAATTTTTGAATCTAATTAGATGGATTCCGAGTCTAATTAGAAAAACCTTGATTTCAATCAAAAAAAAACTCTCAATTTCGTCAAAAATGCATCAAATTAAATTAAAAAGTTTTTAATTAGCAGTTTGAAAATAGCTCAAAATAATTCCCCGTCTAATTTAAGTTTTTAGTGTCTAATTAGAACGATTTCAAATTTAACTGAAATTTTTGGAGTCTAATTAGAAAAATTGAAAACTTTTTTTTTGTAACTATATAATCGCAATTAAATCAAAAATAATTCGATTTTCTTGCTTTGATAAAAATTTTGAAACAGCAAAAAATTAAAAAAAAAAAAAAATTTGTTTCAAGAAGCCCCGCCCCTTTTTCAAGGGGTGGAGCTTCAAAAACCCACCATTTCAATAACATTAACCGCCGCATCGATACGCAAATGATACAAAAACTTCTCCAAGTCAGTCTTCATCTGCACATTGTTATCCTCAATCTGCGCAATGGCAAACAGTCGAACCGTCGTGTTTTTCCACGTTTTGTGCTGACGGAGCAGGAATGGCAACAACATGAGCAGACCTCCATCGTGCACCACCCACCTGAACCAAATGTTGTGTCTAATTAGACTTGAGTCCAATAAAAGTCTTACCAAACGTCAATAAAACCAGACACCTTTGTGCCATTCGCCGGAAACTTGTCCGCATACTTTGGCACCATAATCGCACACTTGGCCGCCGAAATGGCGCGAATGGCGGACACGAATTTGTGCGCCACAGACCATTCCTGCTCGGCACGCCACTCGCCTGGCCACGAGAGGACGACAGTGTTGTGACGCATACCGCCCAGTCCCGAGGTCTGTAATGGCAAGGGTTACGGTGGGGCAGTTGGGAGGAGAGGGTGTGAAAAATGATGGGTGCATGGCAAAGTGAGTGGTTAGTAGTTAGGGTGCTTGAAAGGTCATATTCTAATTAGAACAAGCCCCAACATGTTACGAATTATAGAATTCCAGTTTAATTAAAGGATTTATGTGTTAAATTTGAAACAGTAAAAAAAGTTTTTTGTTCAAGTCTAACTAGAACAATTTTGTGTCTAATTATAAATTTTTTGAGTCTAATTAGAAAACTTTTGAATCTAATTGAAAACAATTCAAGCCTTAACAAGAAGAAATAAACAAAAACAATGTTTTTTCGACTGCAATACCAACAAATATTCAATAGTAGGCTCTCTATGCGTCAGTACTGACTATTAGCCTGATAGCTGCCATATTACCGCCAAACTAAAGACGCAAAACTCAAAAACCGGGTGAAAGACTCGAACCAAAATGCAACTTCTGTGCGATAGGCATCCATGCTAACCACTCGGCCACCCAGCAAAAAAGAGTGTGGTAGTGGAGGGTAGTGATAAAAGTGACGCTCGTCGAGAAAGCGCAGGAATCCGATGGCTAGCTCCTTATTGCGCGCCGACTACCGCCAAACTCGTGCCGATCGCCGATTTGCACCCAATTATGGGTCTAGCGGTGATTTTTAATGACTAGACTCGGTATAAAACGCTGAAAACTCGCTCCAAACGAACGAAAAATTTCACATGCATTTGTAGTGAGATTTAGAGAAATCAGAGCAAAACATCGGCCACGGCTCTCTCAATTTTCTGAACTCTCTCGTCGAAAACGTGGCCGCGTCCACCACTGTGAAGGAAGCGCGTTTGCAGCGGTCCGTACTGAGAATAATAGCCTTAAACTTAAGACACAGAAAGAAAAACCCTTGTAAGAGCTTTGGAGCTGTTCCCAACGGCTATTAGCCTTATAGCTGCCGTATTATCGCCAAACTAAAGATGCAAAACTCAAAAACCGGGTGGAAGACTCGAACCAAAATGGCGTTATGTGCGATAGCCATCCGTGCTCACCACTCGGCCACCCAGACGAAAAGAAAGTGAAGAGCGGAGGGTAGTGATAAAAGTGACGCTCGTCTCTTGGGCGCCGATTAGGTGCGGAAGAGCTGCCAATTGTTGGCTAATAGCTGCTCAGGTTCGCTATATACTTGCACTACCTTTTTGGCCGGCTAATAAACAAACCAAAAAATTTGAAAAAATTTTAAAAGTCTAATTAGAAAATGCAATTATTTGTAGGTGCACGTACAAGCAAATTAGGATAGAAAGCAGCACAAACATACGGGATCAATCACCTGAACGAGACACGAGATGCCCTCGATGAGATTACTGGTCACCAGGATGTCACAGAATCCCTTAATCTTGTTCTTCTTCACCACCGCCTTCAACTTTTCCTGCGCCTGCTGCGCCTGCACATACTTGTCCGCGTAGTCGCCCTCCATACAATGCGCGACCAACGTCAATCCTTTGCCGGCTTTTAGCTGACTGACAAACGACAAAACGCCATTGGTGTTCTCCGAGTCCACGTCTGGAGCCAGCACGAGTAGTTGTGGTCGCCAGTTTCTTGAATGTTGGGGTTTGTCGTCGAGGTTCAGCAGGGCGAAACGAGCGGCCGATAAGCCGAGACCACGAATTCCGTCTCCCCACTCTTTCTCGGCTCCTGCGTACTCAATGTACTTGTACACGCCGGCTCCGATAACAATGGCAACGAGGGCAAAGTGCCACGCTGAAATGAACATTACGGCCACACAAAGAATGGCTCCGAGCATTGAGGCCATCCAGTGGAAGTAGCGGAATCCGGGGCGCCAGCCGGGAGATTTGAGAAGGGATTGGAGGGCGCAGGCGGCGTTGACACCGAGGTAACACATCAGGAAGAATCTGGAAGAAATTTGGTTGAAAATGGCGATTTTAGGACTTCGGCCGGACTTCGGCCGAACTTCGGCCGAACTCCGGCCAAGCTCCGGCCAAGCTTCTGCAGGTCTTTGGCAACTCGAAAATTGAATTTAAAAAGTTAATATTAGCGTGAGTTGGCGCTGTTTGAGCTGTTTTTCATTTTTAAAAGCTTTTAGAAACACTCCGGCTATACCCCGGCAATACTCCGGCAATACACCGGCAATTTTCAACTTTTTGTGAAAAAAATTCATACATTGGTTTATTGGTGAAATTGAAAGCCGTATTGGCACAAATATTGAGTAAAACCAAAAAAAAAAAAAAAATTTGACCCAACTTGGCCTACTCCGGCAATACCCCGGCAATACACCGGCAACTTGCCGAATTTTACGGAAAAATCCAAAAAATGGTTTTTTTTATTGTTTTGACGTCTATGTTACGCTACAGTGCAAAATCTCGTTTTGAAAAGACATCGGCCATACTCCGGCAATACATCGGCAATACATCGGCAATTTTCAAATTTTTGAAAAAAAAAAGACAAAGCTTTGTGAATTGGTCAAATTCAAAGCGATTTAAACAGAAAAGTTACATGAAGCCAAAAAAAAAGACAACTTTGGCCTACTCCGGCAATACTCCGGTAGAACTCCGGCAATGTGAAAATTTTCAAAAAAAAATAAAAATTCAGAAGTGAAAAAGCAGCACTAGCCTGGTCAAAAAAACACAAAAACGTTGTTTTCGAAGGAAAAAAATGTTTTGGTTAAGCTCCGGCAATACTCCGGCAAAACACCGGCCACACATCGGCAATTTTCAAACTTTTCAAAATTTTGAAAAAAAAAAGACCGAAACGTGTTTATTGGTTAATTTAACAGCCAATTTTAACACAATTGCTGAATATAACCAAAAAAACGACTTCGGCCAACTCCGGCAATACACCGGCAATACATCGGCAACACATCGGCAATGAAAAAATTTTCAAAAAATATTTGAAACTGAAAGTTTCTGCCTAGTCAGAAAAATAACAAAAATTAAACTTTCAAAAAAAAAAATAACCTCGGCCAAACTTTGGCCAAACCCCGGCAATACACCTGCAACGTGAAAAATTCCAAAAAATTTGAAATTTATAGTTTTTGCCTAGTCAGAAAAATAACAAAAATTAAATTTTCAGAAAAAAAAAACTTCGGCCGAACTCCGGCTAAACTCCGGCAATACATCGGCAATACACCGGCAATGTCACAAATTTCAAAAAAATTGAAATTTGAAGTTTTTGCCTTGTCAGAAAAAAATCAAACATCTAATTTTCAGAAAAAAATAACTTCGGCCGAACCCCGGCAAAACTCCGGCAATACATCGGCAATTCAAATTTTTTTCCAAAAAGACCAAAAAAAAAACAATTTAGTTGATAATAACTGTCCTGTTTTGCTACTTTTCATAACATTCTGACATAGCAGATAAAAAACGAACTTTCGCAAAAATGAGTAAAAATCATTATTGTTTGCTTCAAAGTTAACAAGAACTCGGACGCCAAGTAAAACATTTTTTAAAAGCTATTTTTCAAACATCGGCAAGACTCCGGCAATACATCGGCAATTTCAAAAACATCGAAAAAGGCTAACTTACTGTGTGATAAGCGCCGTGATATTCTCAATAACCGCAATCAAAATTCCAATCTCACAAATGGCCAACGTCATCAAAATGGCACGAATCGGCTCTCCTCGCGAGTCCATTTTGCCGAACGGCTTCAAAAACGGAAGCACATCATCGGCGGCAATAGCTTGAAGAAGACGTGGTGCTCCGGTCAACGATTGCATTCCGGCACCAGCGGTTGACATGAAACAACCAAAAAGAATGACCTGGGGGAATGGCCACGAGATTTCTGATATGATAAGTTTGCCCATTGCCGATCGACCGTACTTGTCACGGATGAACATTTCGGAGACTGAGCCGCCGAAGAGGACGACTCCGAGCAGGTCTGGAGAAAGGTATGATTGTTTTGCAAAAAAAAAAAAAAATTACCCCCACCGGGACTCGAACCTTGGTGGTGTGGACCACAGTTTTACGCGGTGCCCACTTGGCCACAATGCAGCGAAAAGGAAGGGGCGGCGCCCCTTCTGTTTCTCCCTTTTTGGCCGAGTGGGTTTTGCTCAAAACTGTG
This sequence comes from Caenorhabditis japonica, assembly GCA_963572235.1. Classification (NCBI taxonomy): domain Eukaryota; kingdom Metazoa; phylum Nematoda; class Chromadorea; order Rhabditida; family Rhabditidae; genus Caenorhabditis; species Caenorhabditis japonica. Next base: position 3,488,389 of record OY754345.1, read on the forward strand.
GCCCACACCACCTAGGTTCGAGCCCCCGTGGTGGAATTTTTTTTTTTACAAAGTCGTTTTTCTTTGAATTCTAAAAACCTACAAATGATCGAAGAAAAATTCTGTGCAGCCAGTGTTCCAAACGGAATCGATTTTGCCGCATCTCTCAAATTTCCGGACCGATTCGATCCGGCCATGATTCCAGTGGCAGATGGGAAAAACACCCCGACCAATATCATGAAGTTGGTCACAGATTCAGCATAAATGTACGACGGGTGTCCACCACGATTCAAGTCTCCTTTATCCTTTGGGTTCTTTGACAAAACCTCTCCGGCTCTCAGATATTTAGGCCACAGATTGTCGAAAAAGACGCCCGATGCGATTCCTTTGATGGCGCGTTCTTGGCGGATAGCGGGCAGCCCGGAGGATTTCCAGATTTTGATGTCTTTCATCTGGAAAAGTGAGAGTTTTAATGGTAAGTTTTATGTTTCACTGCAGCGACTTGTATAGGTTTTTTTTTGTGCGCTTATTACGAAAAAGGATAACTTCCATAATTCTAACAAAAAAAACTTGAATAAAAAATGCTGTGTTTGATGGAAAATTTCTTAAAAATTTTTTTTTTCTGTTTTAATGAAGGGGCGAGGCAATTTTTTTTAATAGGATTGTGATTCATTCAACAAGTTTTATGGATTAAATTATTTCCCACAAATTAGAAGTTGAATCCGGAAATTATTGATGCACATTAGGGAAAGTTCTAAAAAAAAACAATATCGAAAAATCTAGAAAATTGTTCAAAAATTATTTTAAAAATCAGAAAATTCTAGAAAAATGTAAAAAAAATTCTGCAGGTTCCAAAAAATTTCAGAAAATTCCAATAAGATCCAAAAAACCATCAAAATTTCCATATTTTTATAAATATTTTTTTCAGCTTCAAAAGTTCTGACTAACTACAGAAATGTCAAAAAATTCCTAAAAATACAGAAAAAGTTCCTAAAATTTCCAGAAACTGTCCAAATATTTTAAAATTTACACAAACTGAGAATAAATTCTAAAAATATTTTTTCAGTTTAAAAAATTTTTGAAAATAAAAAAAAAACCTAAAAACTATTAAGAATTTTCTAGAAACATGAAAAAATCTGGATCTTTTTTTAAAGTTTATAGATTTCCGGGGAAAAAAAAAGTTTAAAGGGGGTGCCAACTTTCTGGGGAAAGTGGCTTAAAATATACTCTTGGGTGGGGGATTTACGAATATCACATCGAAATCGCACGAAAATTTTTTTCTGATTTTTTATGAATTTTACAAAAAAAAATAGAAGACCACGGGGAGTACACGATTTGGCGCGAAATTCGAACGCCATTTTTCTTTTTCGTCATTTTTATCCCGTCTTTTTCCAATATTTTTGCATTAATCTTTGGGAAATATATTACAAACATCATTTCGTGATTTCAGATAGCAAATTAATGCGTGTTGATCACAAAATTAATGATAAAACAAATTCGAAACAAAATTCTCATACCTTTCATTTTTTCCCGTTTTCCTGCTCACTTCCGCATTAAAATCACTCTTTTATCTGTAACTTTTATATTCGAGCAAAAATTTTCACCGGAATATATTCAAAACGTTGAATCGAACAACAGGCAAATATCGATTTTTCGATATTCATGACTAAAATGTGTTTTCGCGATTATCTAAAATTTTAATACGCGACTAGAGCATGATTTATCGAAAATCGATGATAAAAACGAGGAAAATTACAAGAAAAAAAATATTTCTCGTGAAAATGGAAGTTTCTAGAAGCAGCGGCCGCGAGTTTCCTAGGCCACGGCCACCATTTTTTCGTGTACTCCTCGTGGTCTTCTATTTTTTTTTGTAAAAATCATAAAAAATCAGAGAAATTTTTTTGTGCGATTTCAATGTGATATTCTTAAATCCCCCACCCAAGAGTATATTTTAAGCAACTTTCCCCAAAAAGTTGGCACCCCCTTTAAACCCCCAAAATCCAAAAAATTTTTAAACTCTCTAAAAATCTTTAAAAATTCCAGTAAATATCAAAAATTATTGTCGGACCGCCACGTCGGTCATACGCGCTCAGCTAAACTCATAACTACTTGGATTTTATTTCGAATTCCAAATTATTTCATTTCACGTATAAATTAAACGTGAAATGAAATAATTTGGAAACCAAAATGAAAATTGCATAGCGTTGAGTTCAGCGGAGCGCGTTTGACCATTTTGGCGGGCCGACAATATACATCTAAAAAATTGTTACAAAAATTACAATGAGAAAAAATTCAATAAATTCTAATAAAATCCAGAAAAACGTAAAAATCGCATAAATTTACAAAAAAATTTTCAGTTTCAAAAATTTTTCTGAAATAAAAAAATAAAAAATATTTAGAATTTTCTTCGAACATGAAAAAATCTAGAAAATTTTATAAAATTGTTTTTCTTATGGAGGTACGACAGAATAGAAATAGGCGAAATAGAAATTCTACAAAATAGAATTGCTACAAAAAAGAACTGGAAAAAATAGAACGGCTACAAAATAGAAATGAGCGGAATAGAACAGCGCGAAATAGAAATGTGACAAAATAGAAATGGGCGAAATAGAAATCGGTGCGATGGAGCGCGTTTGCATTATTCTTCGAATTTTCCGATTATTATAGGATTTTTCAGTAATTTTCAGATATTTTACGCATTTAACAACATCGAAAATGAAGAAAGGTATAAAATCCATGCAGTGCAGTTTCAGAAAAAAATAATGGAAAATCGGCGAAAAACTGAGCAATTAAAAAAATAATGCAAACGCGCTCCATCGCCAAAATTTGTTCTATTTTGTAGCATTTCTATTTCGCCTATTTCTATTTTGTAGCCGTTCTATTTCGTAGCATTTCTATTTCGCTCAGTTCTATTTTTTCCAGTTCTTTTTTGTAGCATTTCTATTTTGTAGCATTTCTATTTCGCTTATTTCTATTCTGTCGTACCCCCTTTCTTATTTATAAAATCTTTTGAAAAATTCCAGAAAATACCAATAAAATTCAAAGCACACCAAAATTTCCATAATTTTTACAATATTTTTTTTGTTGATAACTTCCAAAAATGATATGAAAAAATCCTAAAAATCCTAAAAAACTCCAGAAATTTTCAAGAAGTGTTCTAGAAATGTCAAAGTCAAAAAAAAAAACAAAATTTCTATAGAAACTTCAGAAAAATCGTAAAAATCAGAGGTTTGCTGAATAAAAATTTTCAACGGAACACTTGCTCTAGCTGCTCTAGCTTTTCTGGGTCAGTACAGCTTCATTTCAGATCGTTTCATTTATTTTGTACAACAGCACAAAACTCTCAGTTTCAAATACTGATTTTATTACTAGAAACGACACAGTCTCCAATTGAAATAAACATATTTTTTCAAACAAGTTGCATCATGAAAACATGAGTTTCCTATCCTTTTTTTGTCTGTGTCTCTTCTGTACTTGCGTGATCGCGAACAAAAAAGAGGGCGGGGTTTCGTGTGTCAAAAATATGCCAAAAATTTTAAATTTTAACTCACTCTGTTAAAATAATCATCACATGTGCCATTGTTAGTGCAAAACAGATCTTTCAACCCTTCTGGTGTACATTGCGGTACAATCTGCGTCCTCTCATAATACGACGTCAAGTCCACAGGCCGATCGCCAACCATACACGACTTTAACGTGTCACTTCCATCGTATCGCACAAAAACGCCAACAATCGCCGACAAAATGCAAAAAATGACCACCACAACCAGAGGAAATGCGCATCGATTCACAAACTTCACGCCGGCCATCACAATCAACCCGAGAACCACCAAGAGCACAGTGCCCAGCACTCGATAGTTGTGGTAAATGTTGTCAAAGATTTTGGCTTGCGGATAAATGTACAGTATGAGTATTTCGATGGCTCCTGTGATGTACATGGAGGCGGCGATTGTGGTGCCCAGGTAGAAGAGGATTCCGACGGCGCCGCCTAGCTCGGGACCGAGGTTTCGGGAGATCATGTAGTAGGGACCACCAGAGGGTACTACCCCGTTAGTGGCAATGGCGGAGAGGGAGATCGAGGTGAGGAAGGTCTGAAAGTTGGTTATTGTTTTTATTTGCAGCCAAACATTTTAGTTAATTTCCGTTTCAAAATGTTTACTTTTGATACTAAGCAGTTTCTTTTGCACTGGTAAGTCTGAGTCTTCGTAAATTTCGAAAATATTTTAAAATAGCTAGAAAATCGAGAAAATTCCCAAAAATACCGTAAAACCTGTATAAGACGCGGTAATTGCAGAAACACGCATCTCATTTTAAAATCCAAAGGGTACAATTAAAAAAAAACAATACGAACAGTGAAAGTAATAGGCATATAAAAGTGCGCCTCTATTAGAGGGGCGCTTCTATCACAGTTTTACAGTACTAGAAAACAGTTAAATAATTCCAAATCTGGGAAACATTGTGTAATACTTACAAAAAATCCTAAAAAATTTTCAGTTGCAAACCTTTTTGGAAAAAAATTAATTTGAAACTTCCAAAAAATCCTCTAAAGTTTTTAAAAATGACTTGGAATAAACAAAGAAACTAATATTCAGAAATATATCTAAAAGCCTAGGGTTTTTCTGAGATAAAAATCAAAAAATTCGGTAAAAACTTTTATTTTGAAGCAGCAAAAAATCTATGAAACAGAGATGTATTTTTTCGATATACTACAAGAAAAAGCGTAGTTTAGCTCAAATTTCAAGCAGTTCTTTTCTGAACGATTTTATTCTGCTAGACAGTTATATTCCAAAGTAGCACCTTTTTTTTTCCTTACCACAGAAACACACGTGAGGACCACAAAAAAGGCCTGAAAGATTCCAGCGGTGCCAATGATCCAGGCGAGTCGAATGAAGAAGAGCACACCGAAAATGTTCTGTAGACATGGCAAAAAGACACCCATAATGGTTCCCATTTTTGCGGCGGCCTGGAAAAGAAAAATTTCTGAAAAAAAGTTTTTTTTTTCAATTTTTTCTAAAATTATTTTTCTTGAATTTTCTCTTTTTAATTTTTTCTCTTGGTTTTGTCTGTTTTCATCCTTTTTTTCTTTTTTTGGAAAATTGAATTTTGGAGAGAGAAAGAAGAAGTAAAAAAGGAGAAAGAAGGTTGTGGTGCCCTGGGATTTGCATTAATTTATTGTTAGTCCATTTTTTTTTTTTTTTTTTGGAAAATCTCGATTTAGTGACGTAGACAACGTAAACCAGGCTACATGGAAATAGGAAAATCCTTCAAAAAAAGTAAAATGTCAATAAAAAATTAATTATTAAAAAATAAATTTTCAGATTCAAAAAAAATTTTCAACAAAAATTTTTATATATTTATTTTTCTAGAAAACTTTGGTATTTTCTGCAATCATTCCGTCAATTTAATAAATTTTTAAACTTGTTTTTCATTGTTAATCACAATAATTAACCCTTTTTCTTTAATTTTTCGTTTTTTTTTCAAAAAATTTTTTCAAAAAATTTTCAAAATTCTCCGAACCTTCCAATCCCCCTCCCTCATGTGGTCTGGGCTTACTGTGCTCCTCTAATTTTTTTAAAACTCAAATAAAGTGCATTTTTTGGGAGAAAAAGCGTGCTCGGTGATTGATGAGCGGATTACCCATTTTTCTATGGGCTGGAGCAGAAAATGCTCGTGACAAGAGAAAAAAGGAATTAGAAAGTTTTTAGGAAGACTAAAGGGTAATGCTAATCCTCAGAGTGCAGAGATTTGGGACAAAAATTGGGAAAATTGAAAAAAAATCGATAAAAATAAAGATAAGTTCAAAAAAATTTTAAGTTTCAAAAAAATATATTATGAAAAATTTGTTTTTGTTTTCAAAATTTATTTCAAAATTCTCGATAATTCTGAGAAACATTAAGGACAAACTAGGTCAAATTCTACAAAAGCTTGCTAGCAAGCCAAAAAATGAAAAAAAAAATAAATAAAATAGTTCGAAAAAAAATTTTTTTTTTCTAAAAATTCAAAATTTTTTTATTTTTATTTCCAGAAACAAAATATTAGAAAAATTTAAAGAAAAACTATATTAAAAATTGAGTTTCCAATAGAAAACGCAATAATTCCCTTCTAAAAGCCTGAAAAATCATAACAATTCGAAACTTTTGAAAAATATAAAAATGATTTCAAAAAAAAATTAGAAATTTTTTTTTTCAAAAATCCAAAAAAATTCTGAAAATTAAAAAAAAGCTATTTTAAAAACCGGGAGAGATTAAGCAAAATATTTTGTAGAAAATTAAATCAAAAAACATACAATTAGCAACAAAAATAATCAGAATTTCTGAAAATTTTCTTATAATTTTTTTGCAAAAAAATTTGAAACTGTAAAAAAATTTTTATATAATTTTTTTAATTTTTATTTTACCTATTTTAATTACAATTGTCCCGCTGTAACAGTCAATTTTTCTCCCCGAAACACACCGCTTTAGGTTTCTCATCCGCTTCGGCGCTGGTCGCCTCTGTCGCATTGTACACGGAAAGTTTCCGCAGCATGGTTCCAATTTTTTGTCCTTGCGTGTCATAGTCTTGCTGAAATGAAATCACTGTTTTTCTTTTTCTCTTTTTTTTCTTGCTCATTTTTCTCATACTCATGCGTGTGTCCGAGTGCACTAAGGAGTAAAAGCGCATGTAATCGGAAACCGCCAGTTTCGCCTCAAAAACATCACTTTTACCCTCTTGACTACTCAACCATTCTTTTGCTTTTGCTTTTCTTTTCCGGCCCTTTTTTTTACTGCAGAGATTTTGTGCTCATTGACACTTTGTCTATGACGTCAAGGTGAAATAGGAAATGTGCACGAAAAAAAGTTTTATGGTGATGGATTTTATTGAATTTCCTGACGACTTCATGTGTATGCAAAATGCTATACAACTTGAAGTTTATGAAGGAAAAAGTAAAAAAGGCAAGAATTTTGGTCTGATGGCCTGGAAAAGTTGATTTTCTATGCTGGAAAAACAATAGTTTTGACAGAACATGTCTTGGCAACGAAAGGGCAAGATATGAGCAAGGATTGGACAAGAAATGAACACGGGTCAGAAGAGGTCAAATTATCGGAAAATGTTCTAGAAAGCTGTTCAATAGCTTGAAAAAAAACAGATTTCCAGCCCATGAAGAGACTTTTCTGATAAAGGCAAACCATTGGCAAACATTGGGCAAGTAAAGGGCATGAACTGGGCAAGAATTTAAGTATTATTTTCATGCTAAATAATTAGTCTGATATCCTTAAAGAGTTGATTTTCTGTGCTAAAAAACCTTCTTTTTTTTTTGACGGAACAGATCTCGGCAATCAAAGGGCATGAGATGGGCAAGAATTGGAAAAGTAATGGGCAAAGTTCAGAAAAGGTCAAAATAATGACAAATGTTGCAGACAGCTGTTCAATAGCTTGAAAGAAAAACAGCCCTCAAGACCCACAAATAAATATTCTGGTCAGGGCAAGACCTCGGCAAAAATAGGGCAAGACCTCGGCAAAGATTGGGCAAGTTAAAAAAAAACTGGCGAAAAAACCAATGTTTTGCTCAAAAACATGTTAAAAAACACTTTTTCAGGCTCAAAAAAAGTTTCATGATACGGTCATGTTTTGGGCAACAGATGGGCAAGAACTGGGCAAGAGATGGGCAAAAATTGGACAAAATTTTTGACAAGTCAAAACCACGGCAAAAACGTCAATTGCTTTGCTTTGAAAATTGTTTTTCAGGGCTATAAAGATATTTTCTGACCAGGGCAGGCCCACGGCAAAAATTAGGCAGGCTTTGGGCAAGAACTGGGCAAGAAATGAATAAAACTTCCGGAAAAGTAAAAAAAACCGCGAAAATTTCAAAAAAACTGATTAATTGCAACTGATTAAGTAGTTTTTCAGGTCCATAAAGCAAATTTGTGACCAAAGTAATCCCTTGGCAAGATTTGGGCAAGGGCTGGGCAAGAATTGGACAAGATTATCACACGGTCAAAATGTCGCTAAAATCCAGCAAGATTGAAAAAAAAAAAACAAAAAAAAACCTTTAAAATGTGCTCAAAACCGTAGAAGGAACATTTTTTAGGGTCAAAAAGAAACAATTTTTTTCAGCAAGGTCATGTTTTGGGCAACAGGTGGGCAAGAATTGGGCAAGACTTTGAAAAGGTCAAAAAGTCTCAAAAAGTCGAGATGTTCGAAATAACGAAAGACTTTGATAATGTGCTCAAAACCCTGAATGGAACACTTTTTTAGGCTCAAAAAGAAACCATTTTTGGCCAAGTCATGTTTTGGGCAACAGGTGGGCAAGGATTGGACAAGTGATGGGCAGGAATTCAAAAACTCAAAACTTATTTAAAATTGAGAACTTTTGTGTTGTTTTCTCTTGATAATTCAAATTTTTAGTATTTTTTACCAATTATAAGACTTCGGCAAACATTGGGCAAAGGCTGGGCAAGAGATGGGCAAGGATTGGACAATAGATGAGCAAAACTCTGAATTTTTTGAATTTTTTTTTTCCAAAAATGTAATAACAAACTTGTTTTTAATTGAGAAATACATTATTGTCATAATTAATAAAGTATTTTTGACAAGGACAAGCCCTGGGCAAGAAATGGGCAAGAACTGGACAGGAGATGGGCAAAATTCTGAACTTTCTGAATGTTTTTTTCTTCCAAAATGTAATAACAAATTTGATTGAAATCTGTGAAATATTGAATTTATTAAGATTAAAAAAAAAACATATTTTGGCAAGGTCATGTCTTGGGCAAGAGATGGGCAAGACTTGGGCAAGACTTGGACAAAAGATGGGCAAAATCTCAGAAAACTGTAAATAACACACAAACTTGCTCCAAATCGTGAAAAAAAAAAGATTTTGAAAACTAAAAAGACTTTTTTTGGTATGGACAGGCCCTGGGCAAGATATGAGCAAGGATTGAGCAAAAACTGGGCAAGAGATGGGAAAAATCCCAGAGAGGTCTAAATAACACTACTTTGCACCAAATCGTGAAAAATAGAGATTTGAAATACCAAAAAAACAGTTTTTTGACAAAGACAGGCCCTCGGCAAAAGATGGGCAAGCCCTGAGCAAGAGATGGGCAAGAGATGGGCAAGAGATGGGCAAAATCTCAGAAAGGTCTAAATGATCACAAATTTGCTTCAAATCAAGAAAAATTAAGTTTTTAAAAACCAAAAAACCATATTTTTGACAAGGGCAGGCCCAGGGCAAGATATGGGCAAGAACTGGGCAAGAACTGGGCAAATTATCAAATGCTCCAAACTCGGTTTTAAACTGCTTTCTTTTTTCCTCTTTTTTTGGTATTTAGATCTTTAAAAATGTTGAAAATATTATAAATGTCCCCTGTCAAATTTTTTCTGTTGTTGCCGTGTACCCAAAATGTGCACCCAAAAATTCTGACGTCCATCATTTCCCGGGCAAACAAAGGATCATTTTTTGAGCTCCCTCTTAGCCAAAAGGGTCCTTCAACTCACCCAGGTTGGCCCCGTATTTTTCCGGCGACACCAAAACAAACAACTCTTTGGAAAATTGGCGGAAAAAATTGGATCTAATTTCAATTCCCCCCTATTCTTTGTTTTCTTGTTTTTCTTTTTCTTTTTCTTTTATCGGCTTTAATTGAAACGAGGCTCTACCATCTCCAGGGAACGCTCATTAGTTGGAAGGGGTATTTTTGAAGGAACGGGTTCCGTCTGTCTGTCTATCGGTCTGTCACCTTTTCTTCCCTGTTACACATTTTCCCACAGCGAAAAGTGACAAAATCAACACCAAAATACACACACACACACACGCAAAACAATTTTCTTTTATTTTTTCAAAGAGCTTTAGCTTTCACTTTGTTGTCAGGCAGTTGGGTGTGTGTGGGAAACTACGAACCAAAAAAATAGAAAAAGAAAAAAAACTTGTTTGAAATTACCTCGTAAAGTGCCAGCGGCGAGTGTTGCTCGCACAGCGGTATCCGCTCGGCGCCTTCATCTGCAAAAAAAAAAATGAATTTTAGCGATTTTTTGGATTTTTTTTTCTGATTCCCGCTCTTTGAAAATACCCTAGATTTCATACCTTTTATTAAGAAACTGCCAAAATCCCAAAAAAAAATTTTTTTTATTATAAATTTTATTTTTAATATGTGCCAAATTTCCGTTTCTCAAATGGTATATAAAAGCTCAAAATGTTACAAAGCCCAATCATATCATTAAGCTTTCTTCAAAAAACAATTTTTTTTGATTGTCCACGTGTAGTACACGAGGTTGGCGGGAATTCAAAAAGTTGTGAAAATGTTTCCAATTTTCAAGTTTTTAAAGTTTAAAGGGGGTGCCAACTTTTTGGGGAAAGTTGCTTAAAATATACTCTTGGGTGGGGGATTTAAGAATATCACATTGAAATCGCACAAAAAAATTTCTCTGATTTTTTATGATTTTTACAAAAAAAAATAGAAGACCACGAGGAGTACACGAAAAAATGGTGGCCGTGGCCTAGGAAACTCGCGGCCGCTGCTTCTAGAAACTTCCATTTTCACGAGAAATATTTTTTTTCTTGTAATTTTCCTCGTTTTTATCATCGATTTTCGATAAATCATGCTCTAGTCGCGTATTAAAATTTTAGATAATCGCGAAAACACATTTTAGTCATGAATATCGAAAAATCGATATTTGCCTGTTGTTCGATTCAACGTTCTGAATATATTCCGGTGAAAATTTTTGCTCGAATATAAAAGTTACAGATAAAAGAGTGATTTTAATGCGGAAGTGAGCAGGAAAACGGGAAAAAATGAAAGGTATGAGAATTTTGTTTCGAATTTGTTTTATCATTAATTTTGTGATCAACACGCATTAATTTGCTATCTGAAATCACGAAATGATGTTTGTAATATATTTCCCAAAGATTAATGCAAAAATATTGGAAAAAGACGGGATAAAAATGACGAAAAAGAAAAATGGCGTTCGAATTTCGCGCCAAATCGTGTACTCCCCGTGGTCTTCTATTTTTTTTTGTAAAATTCATAAAAAATCAGAAAAAAATTTTCGTGCGATTTCGATGTGATATTCGTAAATCCCCCACCCAAGAGTATATTTTAAGCCACTTTCCCCAGAAAGTTGGCACCCCCTTTAAAATGGTTTTTTTAAATAAAAAATACCAAAAAAATACACGACCTTGCATTGATTTTCGCTGTTTCAGCAATTTAAAGTGATTTTCCAAGTGGAGTACACGAGGTTGGCGGGAATTAAAAATTTTTAGCCAAGTTCAGGAAATTAACATTTCAGACGGTATTTTATGCAAAAAATCAACAATCAACGTGCAATTTTTTCAAACTTTCAATGTTTCAACAACTTTCAGTGATTGTCCACGTGGAGTCCACGGGGCTGGGGGGAATTCAAATGTTTGATACAAAAATATAGTAATTGTATTTCTTTTTTAGTTTTTAATGATTTTTTTTAATAAAAAACCACAAAAAAACACGAAATTTTTATTAATTTTCACTGTTTCAGCAATTTGAAGTGATTGTCCACGTGGAGTACACGGGGTTGGCGGGAATTCAAAAAATTGTTCCAATGTTTCAATTTTTTTTAAATATTATGTGGTTTTCCAGACAAAGAACACAAAAACTGCGATTATTTTTGTGGAAACAGTAACTTTGAAAGGTTGTTCGCGTGAAGTACACTAGGTGGCGGGAATTCAAACTTGTGATGCAAAATTAGGTTATTTTTAGTTTTTTTTACAACTTTTCAATGATTTTTTGAATGAAAAATTACAAAAAATCACGAAATTTGCACAAATTTTAGCTGGTTCATCAATTTGAAGTGATTGTCCACGTGGAGTACACGGGCTAACGGGAATTCAAATTTTTGATACAAAAATAGGTTATTTTTAGTTTTTTACAAATTTTCAATGATTTTTCGGACAAAAAAAATCAAAAAACACGAAATTTGCACTAATTTTAGCTGGTTCAACAATTTGAAGTGATTGTCCACGTGGAGTACACGAGGTTGGCGGGAATTCAAAAAATTGTTGCAAATTTTCCAATTTTTTCAATATTCAGACTTTTTTTTCGCAAAAAACACGAAATCCGCGATTATTTTTGGGAAAAAAGTAACTTTAAAGGATTGTCCGCGTGGAGTACACGGGAATGGCGGGAATTCAAAAAATTGTTCAAATATTGTTGAGAATTAAGATGATTATTTCTAAATAGACAAACAGAATAATAAACAATCAAATTGGCTATATTTCATGGCTGAAACAGCAATTTTTTCAAAAAATTTACGTACGGTGTGGGCGGCAATTCAAAATTGTTTTGAAACTTTTTCTATTTTTTGACATTTTAAATGGTTTTTTGGTGTAGAAACCGAAAAACGCGAAAAACGTTGAACTTGCACATTTTTTTGTGTTGTTCCAACAATTCTAAGTGATTGTCCACGCGGAGTACACGAGAGTGGCGGGAATTCAAAATTTTGATTAAAAGTGAAGCAATTTAGATGTTTTTTGACCCTATTGATCAAAATTTTCACAAATATATTGCACACAACAAGTACCAGTACCTGCCGGTATTTTCACGTGCATATTGGGCGGTTTTTTGCTGGCCGGACCAGCCGCGCCACCGCCGCCACTGTTCGCACGTTCTCGGACTACGGTAGTAGCAGGAGAAGAAATGTTGTCGTCAGACGACGTGGAAGGCACAGTGCTCACTGGAAGACCCGACGGGCGTGATATTGGCGCCGATGAGGTGACGATCAACGTCATTTTGGTGTAGAGAGAATAATAAGGACAAGAAAATATGGAGAAGACGGACGGGCGGTGTGGAGAAGAAGAAGTAGGAGAAGAAGAAGAAGAAGGGAAGGAAAAGTTTGTTTGAAGAGGTGAGAAGCTGTGTGTGGAGCACCTCTTCTGAAGAATGTGTGCTTCTCCTCCTCCTGCTGCGAAAGAGGCGGAGGGAGGGCGGGCGGGCGAGCAGTGGGGACCCTGAGAGCATGTGCTCCTCTTCTCTGGTTTTCTATCTCTTTTTTTTTTACTAGTATCCTATTTTTTTTTCTCTCCGCACGTTTTTGCTGCGCCTGCTGCTGTTGCTGCTGCGGCGGAGAAGGTAATCATCTTTCTTCCGACGCTGAGTCGTTCATCGATGGTCCCCTGCCAGATTTTTTGGGCGCGAGCGAGCGCGCGCGCCGACTGGAGAGAGCACAGAGAAAAAAGCGACGGTTTTTGTGGCAGAGAGATTTAGACAGGCAGACATCATCGGACTTCGTGAAAACAGAGATCACCAGTGATAAATAAATTCAATAAAAGATACCCATGGTCAGTGCATGTGCACAACACGAAAGTACAAATTTTTAAGGTGCAAGAGGTCCAATGCGCAGCAGGCTTGCTAAACACTAACATAATACAATTTTCCGTCAATTTGTGTGTCTACCAAGGGTTTGCAAAAAAATATTACCACCACCAGGACTCGAACCCTGGTGTTGTGATCAACAGCAGAGCGCCAGATCCACTTGGCCATGGGTACAAAAAACCAAATTTAGTCGTTTTGGGGCGAAAAATCGACTTTTTTGAAATTTTTTTTCGCGGATTTTGGCATGTGGGTCTGCCTGGGTGCCTGTGGGTTTGCATTTATGTCTATCTGTCTATCTATCTTTTTGTAGGTCTGATTGTCACTGTCTAGTGCACAGCAGGCTGTTTTTAAATTAACGTTTTAACATGTTTCATTAATTTCTGCATCTGCCAACTTTTTGCAAAAAAATTTTGCCACCACCAGGACTCGAACCCTGGTGTTGTGAACGCCAGCCTGGCACCAGATCCACTTAGCCACGGGGACAAAAATTAAATTTAGGCGTTTTTGGGGCGAAAATTGATGTTTTTTTGCATTTTTTTTTTGTGAATTTTGGTATTTGGGTCTGCCTGGGTCTATAAGTTTGTCTTTCTGTCTGTCTGTTTGTCTGTCTGTCTCTGTCTTTTTGTCTCTGAATCTCTGTTGGCTTATTCATTGGTGTCAATGGCGCAGCAGGCTGGCTTAAAATCAACGTCATAACATTTTCGGTCAATTTGTGCATCTGTCGGCAATTCGCAAAAAATTTTGCTCCCACCAGGACTCGAACCATGGTATTGTGATCGACAGCTAGGCGCCAAATCCACATGGCCATTGGTACAAAAATTGAATTTAGGCGTTTTTGGGGCGAAAATTGATGTTTCTTTGCATTTTTTTTTTGGGTGGATGTTGGTCTGTGGGTCTGTGGGTCTATTTGTATGTCTGTCTGCCTGTCTGTCTCTGTCTTTTTGTGTCTCTGACTCTCTGTTTGGTTATTCATTGGTGTCAATAGCGCAGCAGGCTGGCTTAAAATCAACGTCATAACATTTTCGGTCAATTTGTGCATCTGTCAGCAATTTCCAAAAAAATGTTGCCACCGCCAGGACTCGATCCCTGGTGTTGAGATCCACAGCCGGGCGTCAAATCCACTTGGCCACGGGGACAAGATTCAAAAAATCATGTTTTTGGGAGAAAAAATTGACTTTTTTGGAATTTTTTTTTTGGGATTTTGGCATGTGGATCTGTCAGTCAGTCAGTCTGTTTGTCTGTCTGTCTGCTCATTTGTCTGTCTGAAGGTTTGTTCTTTGGTAAGTCTCTCTATTCTCTATTTGTCTACCTAACTAATGCGCAACAGGCTTGCTTAAAATTGCAATTACAACGTTTTCTAACGGTTCATGTGCCTGCCAACTTTTTGCAAAAAAAAACTTTACCACCACCCGGACTCGAACCCTGGTGTTGAAATCCACAGCCGAGCGCCAGATCCACTTGGCCATAGGTACAAAATTCAAAAAATCGTGTGTTTGGGGCAAAAATTAATTTTTTTTTTGGATGTAGGTGTGCGGGTCTGCCTGTCTACCTGTGTCTGTTTTTTATCTGTCTGTCTGTTAGTGGGTTTGTCTGTTTGCCTGCCTAATGCGCAGCAGGCAAAATGTGACCACAACGTTTTGATGAACTTCGCGTCTAACAAGTGCTACCAAAAATTTTTTGCCACTACCAGGACTCGAACCCTGGTCTTGTGATTCACAGTCGGGCGCCAGATCCACTTGGCCATGGGGTACAAAAAACCAAATTGGGCGTTTTTCGGGCAAAAATTGGTATTTTTTCGAATTTTTTTTTTGTGGATCTGTCTCTCTGTCTGTCAATTTACGAGAGAGACAGCGCAGAGAAAAATAACGTGTGTGCGCTCTCTTTTTCTCTGCGCTCTCTCGCGTGGCGCGTCGCGCCGCAACTTTTACTCACTGTTCGCCGAAACTACGCCAAGAGGTCAAAGATTTCGCCGAAAGTTCTGCAGTTTTCACCTCCTTTCCCTCTTTCTCTTGCCGCCATAGCCGCCAATCGAATTACGGTTAGCACACCCGCTTCCGGCGCTTCTTCTTCCCTTCTTTTTCCTATTTTGTTGCTGTCGCTGCCGCCGACAATTGCGTTTTCGCCAGAGCCCATCATCCTTTTTTCTTTCGTTTTTAGGAAGAAGTGGCGAAAATTCTAAGCATTTTTTTTCAGAGCCCAGTGTTCGGGAACGGGCAAAAACAGGGAAGGTGGCCAGGCAAGGAACACAAAAGAGGAATTTCGAGAAGAGAACATGTGAAAATAAAGTTTTTGGAGAAGAATGGATGGCAATGGAAAAAGAAAAAGTAGAAAAAAAGAAAAATAGTAAGGGAAAATAAGGAAAATTCCAATTTTCAAAAATTTAAAAAAAAAAAATTTTTTTTGCAGTTTCACAAAAAATATATGGTAAAAAATTTTTTTTTGTTTTTTTTTGTTTAATGTTAGTTCTAGCCGAAATTGTTTATAAAAACTAAACAGCAATACAAACTCTTAAAGTTTGCAAAAATAAGAAAGAAAAAGAAGTGTCAAAACAAATCTCATCAACAATCACAATTATGAGCCCCAATTGCCTTCTCAACGATTATCTATATTTTGTACTAGATAAAAGTGCTCCAGACGCTCACGAGGATCACAAAGTAGCAGAGAAAAATCGCAGAAAGCAAACTAAGGAAGAACCGTGCTCAATTATTCACTGGAAAGAGAGCTCACTGAGCCGCGTACTTTGAAGAGAAAAGACGCGAGGAAAATGTGGAAAAAAAATTCATTTCATTCCACGTGTCAGTGTGGAATGAAAGGTGCAAAATGGGTGCATGACACGGCGATGCCAAGTTTAAATTTTGTAATTTTTTTTCTGAGTTTTTACGGTTTCAAAAAAATTAAGAAATTGTTAATTGTTCATATTTTTGAAATTCTGGAAAATCCAGGGTGTATAAGATCGCTAAAATTAAAGGAAAAAATGCAAAAAAATACTAGTCATGTATACAAAAGATTAGACCATAAAAAAGCAAAAATACAAAAAAATCGCTAAAAATCCAAAAAAAAAAATCCCATTTTTTTACTGTTACAAAAAATGTAATATCAAATACTAGCTTGATTATAATTTGTTTTTACCACAGGTTCCATATAAAAAAATGAAAAAAAAAGTCGAAAAATGTTTTTAAAAAATCGCTGAAAACGTTTCTATGGATTTTTCGTCAAGGTTCGCGAAAATTAGCAATTTTCTTTGAAAAATTGAAAAAAAATTCACAAGTAAGAAAATAAATGCTGAAAATGTGGAAAAACTACAAAAATGTAATCAAAGAAATCAAAATTTCGTAAAAAATTCAAAAAATGTTTAATTTGTGTTTAAAGCGCAATTTTCAGTGTTTTCTTTTAATTTTTTCATTTTTTTTTGATTTTCAATAAATTTCCTGCTGAAAATGTTAATTTTGTTTTAAATAATTATTTTTGGAAGATTGAAACAGTTAAAAAAAATAATATTTTTTTTTACAATACATTTTTGAAACTGCAAGAAAAAAAAAATTAATTTTTAATATTTTTATTACTTATTTGTCTCATTAATTGCTAGTAAATTATGTTTTGAAAAAAAAAAAAGAGAACAATGTTTTCACAATTTCAGAAAAATTTATCTCTCAAGTTCTGAATACTTTTGAGCAGAAAAATTCTTTGCACCATGAAGAACTGGGCTGCAATTAAGTTTGCAAAACGTGGCGGAAGAAAACAAGAAAAAAAAAGAACAAAAGCAGATAGGAAACACACTATAATTCTCTCTTGGAGCTACCCGCTGAGGAAGTGAAGTACCACGCACAGGAAATTGGGCCAGGATAGGAATGGAAAATAATTTTTCACAAAGCTTTTGTAGTTTTGTTTGTCATGCGTGATAGATCTATCGCGAATTTCGTCATTTTTCATGTAATTTTTAATTTAAAAAAACAGAAGAAAAAAATTTTAAAAATTGTTCTGTTTCATAAGAACTTCGAATTCTTTTCCCAAACTTTTTCGTTAATTTTTGAAACTAATTTTAGAAATTTTGTACATTTTTCTGGAATTTTTAAAAACATTTTTTTTTTTCTATTTTTAAAAACATGTTTTTTTCGGATTTTTTGAAAATTTTCTGATCTTTTTTTTGGATTTTTAGAAAATTTTATTCTTATTTTTTGGAGTCATTTATGAAATTTCATCCGGTTTTTTTTCTAAAGAACTTTTGTTGAATTTTTGTAAAAGATTTTTCAAAAAATTAGGCATTTTTTTTTTAATTTTCGTAATTCTATAATTATTTTGAAACATTTTAAATTTTTTTTGTGAAACAGTTTTGTAATTTTTACAATTTTTCCTGGTTTTTTCTCAATTTCCGGCAATACTTTTACTTTTAAATTTTAAGAAAGAAAGATTTTATGCTTAAACCCTTAAAAACTATTCCCAAAAAAAAAAATTATTTTTCCAGTTCCTTCACTCTTATTTTTCCCCCACGGCAATTCCATGTCATTTTGCTTGCAATTTGTGCATTTTTTCAGAAAGAAAAGAGCCAAGAAATGTGCGTGAAGGGGTGTTTACCTAGAGACACACCCGTATGTCACCAACACGTGATTTTGCTCATTTGGTGAAAAACATGCAATTTTTTCTTTTTTTTTGTTTTGATGTAGTTTTTTTTGCCAAGAATCATGTTTTAGAATTGATGAGTGATCAGTGAAAAAGGAGGGGAAAATGAGTTTTTAAAAATTTGAAAGGTAAACATTTTTGGGAAAAAACATTTTTTATTGATAATTTTTTTGAAAAAGTAAAAATTTTTTTTTTTAATTTTGGATCTAAAATTTAAAACGGGCTAACGCTCTCAAATTATATATTTTTGTGTTGTATTTTGTTCTGTTTTGTGATTATGTGGTTACCAATTGCTCCAGTGCTCCACACTCGACTGGAGCAGCAAAAGATAAGAGAAAACAGCAATTAAGAGGATAAGAAAAAAGAGTTTCCGTGTTGTGCAAACCACTTCACAGAATGATAACAATGCGATAATTTAGAGATGACAGACAATGAAGAGACGCAGAGAAAAAAGCTAGACAACGTTCAGATCTAATAGTGTCAAGTGGACATTCTGGGCAAACAATTTTTGAACGTTTACGATTATTAGCGTGAAACAGAAAAAAATGACATTTTTTTTTAATAAAAAAATTATAAAAGTTCGAAAAAAATCTGTCAGGTCGTTTCGCAACCACTTTTCATTTCGCAATCCGCCATTTCATTTTGCAACTGGTCAAAAGTTTTGAAAAATTATCATTTTTCTAAACATTTTTTCTCTGTTTCACTCAAAATTATTCCAAAAAAAAAACGTCTAATCCCTCATATAGAAACACTATTGTCCTCGGGCATTTTTATTCATTCCCCTAATCCCAGCCGTCTTCAATTCTCGATCAAGCTCACACACACACGCACGCGACCATTTCCATTTCCGCTCAATTTCCCCGTCGCGCGCTCTTGAATTTGAATTTTTTTTCTTGACAAAACAGAGAAAAAACAAGAAAAAAGCGTTCAAAAGAGCCGTCTTGAAACTTGTTCAAATGGAAAAATTTGAGGAAGTAAAAACAGAAAAAAGAGGTAGAAAATGAGAATTTTAGTTTAGCGGTGAAATTGAGATGGCGGGTAAATTGAATTTTGGAAAAAAAAAATGAAATTGGTTGGGATTTTTTTTTCGTTTTTTTCCTTTTTCAATCATGTCCTTGCAACTCTAAAGTTTTGATGGAGGCTCCGTAAATCTACACTAAACCCCGTAAATCGACACCGTTCCCTTAAATCTACACTAGCCTTCCGTAATTCTACACTAGCCCTCCGTAAATCTACACCAAGCCCCGTAAATCTACACAGGGCAAAATTCAATATAGTAAAGCTGTAATCCTACGTCACACCATTATCATTATCATTATCAGCATATCACCTGCTCAACTCTTTTCTTTTTTTTTCTCACCTCATGAGGATAGCGACCACAAAAAAGAGTGTCAAACACGAAAATACGCAGACAGCCGACGAGACATCGTGTGATTGTGAGAGACGCAGAGATAAAGTGAGAACAAGAGGAGGAGAAGGAGAAAAAGTGCAATGCTCGCTGATTTGTGCATCGGCTGTATGTATGTATGTGTTTGTTGGCTCATACCAGTATAGTTGGCTTACGCATAAAGTGTGGGATAGGTGACGTTAGACAAAAAATATTTTTTAAAAATTTAAAAAATTCAAGAAAAAAATTTGAAACAGGAAAAAAAAAATTTTTACTATTGAAAAAAATTGAAAACATTTTTAGCGAAATTTTTAATTTTTTGGTGTTTTTTGCATTGTTTCGGGTGGTTTTTTGATTTTTTCAGTTTTTATTTGCTGTTTTGAATTTGAATTAAAATGAAAACTTATTCAAACGTTAAAAACAAAAAAAACAAAAATAAAAATTTCAAAATTTCAAAAAAAAAAAATAAAAATATATTTTTTTATTTTTTAAAAAGAAAATTAAACTGATTTTATTACTTTGTTTGGCAATTATAACCAATTCATACTGACCAAAAATAAATGAACACAAATCAGTTCACTGATAACTCTAAAAATAGCCGGAAATTCAGTGATAAAATTGGGCGACTTTGGACAAAAATATATTTTGTACTATCTGTTGAAATTTGCAGGTAAAAATAGAAAATAACGTCAAATGTTGGAAAGCCGAAGATTATAAATTGGCAAAAAAGATAATAAAAAGTTGCAAAATTTTTCGGTTTCACAAAAAATATTGAAATTTATTTTTCGAAAGTTATTTGCGCATTTAAGTGCAATTAATCACAGTTTTTATGCAAAAAAAAATTAACAATTTGGTTTTAAATTCCCGTCAAAGTGACCCAGTCATTTTAAAGTCCAAAAACGCCTTGAAAAAAATTGGCGGTATTTTCAATTTTTTTCCTGTTTCAAAAAAAGTATATTCAAAAAAGTTAAAAAAAAAAACTTGTTTAAAAGTTTTTTTCCAAATGTTTCAAGAGCGTATTATAAAAATTTTAACATT
Source organism: Caenorhabditis japonica (assembly GCA_963572235.1). Classification (NCBI taxonomy): domain Eukaryota; kingdom Metazoa; phylum Nematoda; class Chromadorea; order Rhabditida; family Rhabditidae; genus Caenorhabditis; species Caenorhabditis japonica. The sequence continues at coordinate 3,508,723 of OY754345.1, forward strand.
TTTTGACATTCTCTATAAAAAATTAAAAAATTAAAAGAAAAAAAAAAATTAATTCCAGCCGAAAAGTTTTTTAATTACTAACAATTAACAAAAAAAAATTTTTTTGAAACAGAAAAAATTTGTACATTATCAAAACTAAAACCATTTTTTTTTTTAATTTTACCATTAAGGCCAAACCAACTCACTTTCCTCCTTTTTCGTCGCCGAGCTCACTGCCAAGTTGCTCTCGGAGCCAGCCGCCTCGCCACCGCCTCCGTCGATCACCGATTGGACGCGAAACCGTCCGCCAGACATTTTTCAGCAATTTTCAGCAGCAATTCAAGCCCCAAATGGTCTCAGGAAACGGAAACCGGACGAAAAAGACGATGCGTCTGGGTTGTGGCCGGTGAAATGGAGAGGAGGACGGCTGGCCGGGCTGAGAGAGCATTGTGTGGCGTGAGAGACGCAGGCGGAGGGGGAGAGTGTGGAGGATGGAGATACGCAGAGGGGGAGGGGGAATTTGAAGTGCTCCAAACTAACTGCCACGCCCATTTGGCAGGGAGGACGGACGGCGGGAAAAAGGAGGAGAAGGAGGAGGAAAAGGCGGGCAACGGAATTGTGTTCGTTTTGATGAAAAAGGGAAGAAGAATAAGAAATGGAATGAGCTGGTTCATTGGCTCCATTCCCCTTTTTTCATTAGAAAAACAAAAACCTCACCAAAAGGCTCAGATCAGCTCAACTGTACAGATCATAAATTCGAATGGCAGTGAGTGCTCGCCAAAGTGGCTCATAAGTGGTCCTTTCTTGCTGTCCCAATTGGCTCATTTTGGAGTCCCGACACGCAGCTAATTACGCAAATTGATTGTACTAATGTGCGGAAATTCGAGACGGACCGGACAGGAGCGAACGGCGGCACAGCGAGAAAACCGAAAAGGAATGAGGGACGAAAATAGGAAAGCTAGTAAATTTACATTTAAAAAATCCCGTAATTCTACACTAACCCCGTAAATCTACACTAGCCCTTTGTAAATCTACACTAGCCTCCGTAAATCTTCACTAGTCCTCCGTAAATCTACACAAACCCCGCAAATCTAGGCTACCCACAACCTCCGTAAATCTAAACCAGTTCACCGTAAATCTTCACTAGTCTCCGTAAATCTACACTAGTCTCCCGTAAATCGACACTTGACTTCCGTAAATATTTAATTGTCCCGTAAATCTACACTACCTCTCCGTAAATCTACGCTAGCCCCATAAAACTACACTAACCCCGCCAATCTACACCAAACCCCCGTAAATCTGCACCAGCCACCGTAAATCGACATTTGATTTCCGTAAATCTACAATTGTTCCGTAAATCTACACTAGCTCTCCGTAAATCTACACTAGCCGCGTAAATCTACACTAGCCATCGTAAATCTACACTTGTTGACTCCCGTAAACCTAAACTGGTGCCTTGTAAATCTACACTAGTCTCCGCAAATCTCTACTAGCCCTTTATAAATCTACACCAGCCACCGTAAATCTACATTGTTCCTCCGCAATTCTACACTTGTACTCCGTAAATCTGCACTAGCCCTTTGTTAATCTACATTAGCCCTCTGTAAATCTACAATGGTCCCGTTAATCTACACTACCCACCGTTAATTTACACTATCCTCCGTAAATCCACACTAGCCCTCTTTAAATCTACACTAGCCCTCTGTAAATCTACACTGACCTCCGTAAATAAAAACTAGGCTCCGTAAATCTACAATAGCTCTCCGTAAATCTACACGGACCGCAGTAAAATTACAATAGCCCTCCGTAAATAAAAACTAGGCTCCGTAAATAAAAACTAGGCCCCGTAAATCTACAATAGATGTCCGTAAATCTACACTAGCCTCCGTAAATCAACACTAAACCTCTGTAAATTTACACAAGCTGATCGTAAATCTACACTGGACCTTAGTAAATCTACACCAGTTTTCGTAAATCTACACTAGCCCCTGTAAATCTACACCAACCACCGTAAATCTACCCTAGACCTCCGTACTTCTACACTTGTTTTTTTGTAAATCTACTTTGACCATCTGTAAATCTACACTAACCTCCGTAAATCGACACTTGACTTCCGTAAATCTACAATTGTCTCGTAAATCTACACTAGCTTTCCGTAAATCTACAGTAGACCTCCGTAAATCTACACTAGCGCCGTAAATCTATACCAACCCCGTAAATCTACACTAGCCCACCAGAACTTTGAAAAATCTCAAGAATGAACAGAACCTAAGAAATAAATAGCCCCGAGGCGGAATTGAGCAAAACCAGAAGATTTTAATGTTCAAAATACACCAAAAAAAAACAAGCAGCCCCCTCCCCCCCTCGATAAGAAAATGACTCCCCAGTGACGTAATGTTTGTAAAAAGTGCAGGAAAACGGTTTTTGTACCAAAAAACGCAAAAACTTTTATCTATCATGGTGTGGTGTTTAAATTTGCTGACTTTTGATCTACCGCACTTTTTCAGTGTAGATTTACGGGGTTTCGCGCCAAAATTGGAATTTTTTGATCTACCGTTGTTTTCAGTGTAGATTTACGGGGTTTGGCGCCAACATTTGAGAATTTTGATCTACCAATGTTTTCAGTGTGTATTTATGAATTTTGGCGCCAAATTTGAGCCTTTTTGATCTACCAATGTTTTCGGTGTAGATTTACGGGTTTTCGCGCCAACTCGTGAACTTTTTGATCCACCAATGTTTTCAGTGTGGATTTACGGCATTTTTGGGTCGAAGTTTGAAGTTTTTTGTCTTGTTTTGTTTTCCCGATTTTTTTTCGTGCAATTCTCATGACCCTATTTATGTGTTCGAAGTTTTTCAGCTTTATTTAAAAGTCTTGAAGAATTTTCCAGAAAAGTTCATCATTGGTCGGTCAACAAGCAAACTCTTTGCTGCACTTGCTTTGTCTATTTTTGGCGGGAACCAATTTTTGACAAAAAAAAAAACGCCTTTTTCAAATTTTTTGGTCTCGGCCCCATGAGAGGAGCACAAAGCGCCGCAATTTAAAACATTTTTTTTTGGTTTTTTTTGCAAAAAAAAAATTTCATTTTTCAAAATGTTTGAAAGATTTTGAAAGTTTTCAAGTGCACGGGGAGCAAAGAATTAATAGGTGTAAAAATGTTTTCAAAAATTTCAAGAAAATTTTACAAAAGGGGTCCAAGAATGGCGAGAATTTTGAATTATTTAAAAAAAAATAAATAAAATTATCGTTTTTCAGGATTTTTTTTTTGAGATTATCTATTTACTTATTTATTGTGAAAAAATAAATTTTAGAAAACCATAAAAATCATGATTTGCAGAAAAAGTTGCACGAAAACCAAAAAATTCGCTAAATTCTTCGGCCACGGGTATAAAACTAGTCCATTGTGTAATTTAGCAGGAAATGTCTTGATTTTTGGATTTTTGCGCTATTTTTTGAAATTTCCCATCTATTTTTTTACATTAAACTCTCATTTGAATTTCAGATTTGGCTAAACAATTAGCCGAAAATCGAAAAATTTGCTAAAATCGCCGGCCACGTCCATAAAACTAGTCCATGGTGTAATTTTGCAGGAAATATCTAGATTTTCCGGTTTTCCAGCTATTTTTTGCAATTCTCATCTGTTTTTCACAATAAACTCTCGTTTGAATAGCTAAAAATCAAAAACTTTGCTAAAATCCTCGGCCACGGCTATAAAACTAGTCCACACTCATTTCTCGCGTAAAACCTAGTATTCTTTGAATTTTTGTGCAAAAAAATGCAATTTATTTTATTGTTTCACATGACCCAGCAATAAAAATCATATTTTTAGAAGAAATATTGCGAAAAATCAAAAATTTCGCTGAAATCCTCGGCCACGTCCATAAAACTAGTCCATGGTGTATTTAGCGTAAAACTGGCTATTTTTTCGGATTTTTGCTTTGTTTTTTGCAATTCTCATCTATTTTTCACATCAAACCCTTGTTTAAACTTTAGATTTGGTCAAAAATAACCAAAAACCAAGAAATTCGCTAAAATCCTCGGCCACGGCTATAAAACTAGTCCACGCTCATTTCTCGCGTAAAACCTGTTATTCTTCAGATTTTTATGCTACATATTGCAATTTTCTCATTTGTTTCATATTAAACATCAATACAAACCATTTTTTCAAAAGAAAAATTGCGAAAATTTAAAAAATTCGCTAAATTCCCCGGCCACGTCCATAAAACTAGTCCGTGGTGTATTTTTCATGAAATCTTGTCAATTTTCTCTGTTTTTCCGTTATTTTCCGTCATTTTCCGTCCTTCCGATCAAGATAATAGAGAACGACGCGTGCGTGTGTGCGTGTGTGTGTGCATTTAACCAGTAGTGAAGTGAAGAAAAAAGAAACGGAAGGAAAATGGATTGGGTGTTGGATGCGGGGGGATTTTGTTATTCTTCGTCGTTCTCTTGCTTCATCTATTTCCCATTTCCTTCCTTCTTCTCATTGTTTTCTTTTTCTTTTTTTTTACGCTGTTGTTTTGGCGGCTTTTTTTTGAAAAAGCAAAAAAAAAAAACAAAACAAAAAAATTTTTGTTGTTGACTGGTCCGTCTTTGGTTCTTGAGGAGGGTGGTCAATTGTGCAGGGAATGCATTGAAACGTTCAAGAAAAACGTACAGTAACATGTTATGAAGGTTTTGTTGCTTAGTGTCGATTTACGGGCGAAGTGTCGATTTACGAGCGCCAAATTGTTTTTTTAATCTTTGAAAAAGCGTAGTTTTCGTATGGTTTAGATTAAAAATGTTTGTGAAACGCGTGAATGCCTTCGTAAATCTACACTGACAAAAAAATGAAAAAAAATAAAATTTTTTTTGAAAATCAAAAAATCTAAAAAAAAATTTTTGTTGTTTTTGGCACAGTACAGTAACTAATTGCTCTTTGCCGCTTTTGTCGTTGTTTTAATGATATTAACAAAAAAAAAACCAAAGTTTATCATTTTACGGTTTGAGTACATAATTAGTGATAAGCGACGCGAAAATCGCCATTTTCGCTAAAATTTAATGCGATTTTCCGCTGATTTTTTTTTGGTGATAAGCATCGTGATTGGATTTAATAATGTGGCAGGTAGAGGTAAACTTGGAAGGGAGAAGGAGGAATTTTTTGGAAATTTTGAAAAAATTAAAAAATAAAATAAAATGTTTTTTTAATTTTTTCCAAGTTTTGCTGTCTTTTTTTTGTTTCTAATTTCAATTTCACTGAATTTTGTTTTAAAAATTTTGGTTCAATGTAGAAGCATACAATTTAACGATTAAAAAAATACATGAAAATCCAAAAATTTCATAAAAATTGATTGGATCTTTAAAAATTCCAAAAAAATTTTTTTTTGATTTTTGAGGGAATTATGGTTGTGAAAACGGAACAAGTTTGATAAAAAGACATTAAAGGAAAACTTTGAAAAAAATGGGAAAAATCCAAAATTTCGCTAAAATCTAAAAAAAAATGTTTTTTTTTTTCTGAAAATTCAAAAACTTTGTTTAAAAAGGACGCCTTGATTTTGTGAAATGATAATAATAATAATAATAATAATAAACCAGAATAAAATTTAGGATAATTCGAAAAAAAAAAAACAATTGAAAAAATCCGAAATTTCGCTAAAATTCAAAAAGAAAATTTCTTTTTTTAATTTTTAAAGTTTGCAAAAGGAGTAACAGATTAATACAAAAAATATGAAAACAGCTAAAGAGGTGATTGAAATTTAAAAAAATGGGGAAAAAAATGAGAAAAAATCCAAAATTTCGCTAAAATCAAAAAACTCGCCAAAAGTGAAAAAATGCCCAAAAATTCCAAATTTTAAACAAAAAAATTATAGAAAAAAAGCAAAAAAGTAACTTTGAGCTTTCACCGTAATTATAGCAATCAAATCTATTTGAAAAAAGAAAGTAAACATTTTTTTAAAAAAATTTTCCATAAAAATCCAAAATTTCGCTAAAATCAAAAAATCTAGAAAACCGGAGAAAAGAGCTCTACTAATCAAGCAATTTAAATAAAAATAGTATGAATAAAAAAGAGCACACAGAGAAGAAAAGACATGATGAATTAATCACAATTTGTCACCTACATCAGTGTTGTTGATTAAACACTGCTGCAAACTTTGCAAGAGAAAATCCCGAGAAACGCATGATTTTTGATGGCAAACGAAGAAAGGGCAGTTGGATGAATTGAAGAAAAAAGAGATAGAGCAAAAGAAAAAGCAAAAAGTGCCCATGGTCCCGAGGGGACATGGGACAAAGTCGGCAAACGATGAGTTATGATTTGATAAACTTTTTTTGAATTTGTGGGGGAGAACTTTGGAGCCAAGCTAGCGAGGATTGTCAATGAGGTGCTAGTGATGGCTAATAGCCATTTATCTGCCTATATCAGCTATGCGCACTCCAAATTTGTGCCGATTATCGCTTAGGGGCCAATATAGCGGCTATCTGCCCTATTCAAGAGCTAATAGCTGTATAGCTGCCTATATCAGCAGATCGTCGATTAAATGTCAACTATGCAGTGGTAATAGCTATCTGCCAAGTCGATGGCTATTAGCCGCCATATCCGCTGGAAAAATTTTTGGAGTACACACAAAATTGCAATTTTGGCAAAGTTTTGTACTTTTTGAGCTGCTCTAGCATTTCTGGGGCAGTACAGTTTTATTTCAGGCAGTTCTATTTTGTTTCAGTTCTATTCCGAACAACCAAATGCTGTCGAAAACGATGAGCTTGATTATGAAAAAAATTTTGAAACATAATTAAAAAAAAATTTTTTTTTTTAATTTTTAGATTTTTTGCATTTTCTTATGATTATTATGGCAAATTCGTTTGTTTTGGCAACTATGTTTTATGTAAAACCAAAAATCAATTTTTTTTTAAGTTTCAGGACTAGTTCCAAGCTCCTGGGAGTTTATATTTCATTATGGTACGTCCAAAGTAAAAAAAAAGCGCAAAAAAAGACGAAAAAAGGCGTCCAAAGTAACTTTGTTTTTGCGTCTTTTTTCTCTACAGTATACCGCAGAACCTGCAGATCAAACAAAAAAAAACAACTAAAAACATGTTTCAAACAATTAAAAATGTAAACAAACATGTGAAATTCAAATTATTCACTTCGCGCGTCGCTAAGATGTGCAGGTTTGGTGGGATACTGTAGAGAAAAAAGACGCAAAAACAAAGTTACTTTGGACGCCTTTTTTCGTCTTTTTTTGCGCTTTTTTTTTACTTTGGACGTACCATTAAAACTTTATTTTTTTTTTCAATTTTTAAAATGTATTATTTTTTTTTTAAATGTATTATTTTTTTTTATTTATTTTTTTTTGTAATTTTTTGTAATTTATTAAGCGTTTTTAAAGTTATTTTGTTTTTTTTTTTCAACTTTTTCGTGAATTTATTGTCAATTTTCTTTGAATTATGTGAATTTTTCTGTATTTTGTATTTGTCTGGTTTTTTTTTTGGTGATTTTTGGTCAAATTTTTTGCCATTTTTGGGAATTTCAGGATTTTTTTGATAGTTTAATGAATTTTAAATTAAAAGCTAGTGTTTTAAGTTCAAAAAAAGCACGGTTATACTTTCTTTTCGTTTCCGACAATTTCTGAAAAAAAAATGTTTTGAAAATTTTTTTTTGTTGTAATTTTTCCATTTGCACGGTGTCCAGGATTTGAAATGTTGGCGGAGCCGAACAAACGCGCCCCACTTAATTTTTTCGCGCGAAATTCCAATTTTGAGGCATTTTTTATGTTTTTCGGGAAAAAAGCATAAATTCTCAATTTTTCCCACATGTGCTCCAACGGAATTATAGCTGAGGTCTTTAGGAATTTTTTAAGCCTAAGAACGTCGAATTTAGTTCAGCCACCATTTCGAAATAATCGTTTTGAGTTTTTTGGTGTTTTTGCAGGATAAATCTTTACGAAAAGCGAAGTTTGGGCAATTTTGTGGTATTAAAAGATACAATACATACATTTTACAAATAAAAACAGGTTTTACTGAAACAAAAACAATAAAATCAATGAAAAAAATGCGAGAGTCGAAAAATGCGCAAGCACCGAAAGTGCGCCATGGAAGTTTGCTGACGCGTTAGCAAATTAGGCTTCGCCTACATTTCAAATCCTGGACACCGTGATTTGCCAAATTTTATAAATTTTAACGTCATTTTTTTTCAAAAAATAAAGTGAAGAAATCACTTTTATTCACAGGTAGATTCACTCAAACCTCAAAAAAAAATTAAAAATTCTGAAATTTTAGAAAATGTTTAGAAAAAAAATTTTCTGAAACATTTTTTTTTTAATGAAATTTTTTTTTATTTTGCTTTTTGATTTTTCAATTTTTCCTCCAATTTTTAGAAATTTACTATTAAATTTTATTCAGGCTCCTCCAACATCTAGGATCCAGAAAAAAGTAGAGAAAGACACAAAAAAATTTAAAAAAAAATTAAAAAAACTGAAAAAAAGTAGAAAAGAAATGAAAAACAAACACTATGCACATTTATTACTTTGTTTTCTCATTTTTCACAATTTCTGAGCAAGAAAAAAGGAATAAAATATGCGAAAAACCATAAAAATGAGAAAAACAAGACATAGTGGGTATTAAAGTATCATGTACCCAGGGTAGGTTTCGAATTTCAATTCTTCCACATTTTTGACAGGAAATTTTAGTTTTTTGAAGGAATTTTGGCTTTTTCAATCATTCAACCGTTAAATAAATTGTCACGTTTTCTATGTTCTTTAAGATTTTTCTTTTTTGAGAAATTTTTTTTTCAAAAATTTTCGAAAAAAAATTTTTTTTTCAATTTTTTTTCCAATCTATCGCCTATTAATAGATACGCTGATTAATTGGGTTGCTTTTTTGATGCAAGTCCCAAATAAGTCATTTTTCAATGGGAAAAATGAAAAATTCATAAAAAAAATTTCAGATGGGAATGAATGGGGTACGTGATGGATGAGGTTGTTATTATTATGTTTATTTTTATTGTATCATCTTTTAATGTTTTTCAGACAATTTCAGATAATTCTTGGATAAAAAGAGAAATGTTTTCAATTGCTTTGATGGATCGGAATGAATAATTGAGAAAAAAACATTTTCCTGAAAAAACATTTTTGAACCCAAAAACAATTAAATGATAAACTTCTGGGGAAACTGGTGAGGGATGCTGAAAGTAAGTAAATTATTGTGTTTTCAATCGACTTGCGACATGAGAACGCGAGACTCCGCCCACTTTTTTGTTCGCAACAACGCGAACACAGTGATATTTGAAGAGACGCAGACAGAAAGGCACAAATAAGTGGGCGGAGTCTCGCGTGTTCATGTCGCAAGTCGATTGAAAACATGATATACACAATAAAGACTTTTAAAAAAGTTGTTTTATCTTATAGAGGTTTAGAAACAGTTTTATTGTAAAAACCGTAAAGTTGCAACGCGGTGTTTGCGTACATTCAAAATTCAAACTAAAATGGGAAAAAATCTTTTCATTTCCCATGATATTTCTTTCATTGCCGTTTGAATTTCCAAAACACGCAAACACCGCGTTGCATTTTGTTTGTTTTCACAATATAAAGTTTATTAATTAAAAAAAAAACTATGAATTTTCCAAGTTTTTAAAGTTATGTCATAAATTTATAAATAACAAGCCTGGCGTCATCAAAAGCTACTTTTTGATTTTTTTTTCTTAATTTCTAAATTATTTTTTCTTTTTTCTTGTTAATTGTTTCTGCATTCATTTCTCGCATGTGCCCTGTGGCGCAGGCGGTCAATCGGTTGCCTTTCAAGCGAATGACTCAGGTTTGAGTTTTTGTGTTGGTCTCGGGCGTTCAGTTTGCTTCCGCCATGCAGTCGAGAAACAGACACACCAAGAAACTCAGTTGCAGACCCAAACGGAATGTTATATATAAGGATGATGATGCCGCGTCCAAAGTTTAAAAAAAAATCCTGAAATCACGTTTTTTCTGCAGTCCAAAGTTGCCCAAAAAACCCCAGAAATAACAGGTGTTGAACACTATATTTTCGCGTGTTTTTTATTTCCAACTTTCACGCCGAAAAATTCAGTGGTAAACACCTGTTATTTCTGGGATTTTTCGGGCAACTTTGGACTGCAGAAAAAACGTGATTTCAAGATATTTTTTTAATTTTGGACGCGGCATAAGAATGATAATTATAATAACAAACACTTTAGAGAACAGAGGAAATAAGAAAACTTCTTTGAAAAAAATCTAACAATTTTGAAAATTCACTGAATTAGAAAACAATTTTTTACTGCTTCAAAACTTAATTTTGCATAGGTAATTTACAATTATCTTATTGAAATCGCAAAAATAAGCTGAAAAACGTCAAAAAATGATCGAAATCTGTAAAACTTTATGTAAACGGCGTAAATCCACAATGTAGATTTACGCCGGGTAGGACAAAGCCTGTTTTCTTCAAATTTTTCATAAAAATCGGAAAAAAAATTAAAAACGTCTAAAATAAGCTCTAAAATTCTTTAAATTTGCTATTTTTCGTGTCTGACGTAAATCCACAATGTAGATTTACGCCGGTCACAGGAACCCCCTATTTTCTTGGGGTGTTTTAATGAAATTGCACAAAAATGAGAAAAACGTCCAAAAATGATCAAACTCAAAAAAACTCAAACGCGTTTGGCACCGATTTGATGATTATTTTTTCGATTTTTTAAAATAAACATAGCAGATATATATGCTAGGACAGCATCCACAATCCTCGTGTATTCCTTTTGGACCACTTTTATTTTCTTTTTAAGCATTAAATTTGCCAAAACTGAACAATTTACATTTGATATTCGTTCTCAGAAAGTTTCTGGAAGTTTATGGGTAATTAGGCCGCCAGGGCAGCTGATGGGCAGCTGATTGGAAGATAATGGGCAGCTGGTGGGCATCTATCCACCCAAAAATCCCCGTGGCCTAGATTCTGCCCATTTTTGTTCGGCCAGCCGCTTTTTCAATTCGTAAAACTTTTTTTTCATCAATATTGTTATCACCCCCTTGCTCAAACTCACAATTCCAATGAATTGTGAATTAGAATTGCCAAGCCCCAGAGGAAATTAAAAAATGAAAATTACCTGATAACATGTCAATAATATTCATATTTTGTTGAGCAGACAGAAAAGGTGAACCCGAAAACGGGGGAGGGAGAGAAAAAGTGGTCCACTCTGGCGGCGTTGGAGCGGGGATTAGAAATGGAGCGCACAAATCGGAGCGAGCCGAGAATGGAAGCGACGGAAATGTTTATGGAAACGGAAGAGAATGAAAACAAGACGACGTGAAGGAGAAAATGGAATGGAAAAGAATAGCAAAAAAAAAAGCAGGAAAAGGACAAGTAAATCATTAAAAAGAATGTGTTTTAAGAAATGTTTGATCATTGTAGAGTTCAATTTCTGCACCTGGCGTAAATACAGTGTGGATTTACGCCGGGCACGAGGAGTTGCTAGTGTACTGAAAGTTTGTCAGTTCCTTTTCAATTTTAGTGTCAGAAACTTATATTGCGACGAGAAGTTGAAAAAATAAAAGTAAAATAATTTTTTTAAGGATGCAAAAAAAGGTTTTTTTTTATTTCTCCCATTTTTGGTACAATGATAATATTTATCCCAATAGTACGTGAAAAGAAATAAGCAACCATGTTTCTAAAATTCGGTTGCAAAGTAAGCAGGTAGCTTCGACTCCCGGCGTAAATCTACAGTGTGGATTTACGCCGGGTACAAAAAGTTGCAAATACATGATTTTGAAATGCAAAAACAAAGCAGTTTTTGAAGTTTTGAGTTAATGAAATAAGTTAGCGACATAAAAATGCAAAAAATAGTGTGACATTTTAGTTTTTTTTGCGCTATGCTCGTATTTATTTTCAGTTTGTAAAAAGTAAACAAAAAAGGTTTTCATATTTTTCAAAATTTTCAAACGTAACCGGTCGCTTCCGGGTCCGGCGTAAACCTACAGTGTGGATTTACGCCGGGAACAGGAAGCTGGCATTATTTGTTTGTGGAGTGACCAATTTTGTAGTTCTGAGAGAGATGAGCAATAAAGTCGGTTAGTTGTGTAAAAACGAAACTTGCAAAAAAAAAATCGAATAAAATTGTTGAAAAAGTTTTTTTAACATGTTTTTTCCCATGTTTGCCTTAAGCTCGTATTTATCTTTCTGACACGTAAAAATGAAAAAAAAACGTGCTTCTACGGTACTGTTTTGCAAAAGTAGGTAATTTCGAGTCCACCGTAAATCTACACTGTGGATTTACGCCGGGAAAAGAACGTTGAAAATTGAAGGTGCGAAGTGGCAAATTTTGTAGTTTGGGAAAAGAAAATATGAGCGAAAAAGATGGTGAGATGTGTAAAAACAAAATTGGCAAAAAGAACATCGAAAAAAATTGAAAAAAAAAACAATTTTTTCAACTTGCTTTTTCTTCCATTTTTTGCGCTAATATCCTTTTTTATTTTTTTGAACCGTATAAAAATGGAAAAAAAAACTGTTTCCACGTTGTTGTTTAATGAATCAGGTAATCCCCCCCCCCCCGCCCGGAGTAAATCTACAGTGTGGATTTACGCCGGGAACAGAATGTTGAAAATTTATGACGGCGAAGGGAGCAATTTATCAAATTAACTTACCAATATCCAAGAGTCGAATCGCCTCATTGTTGGGATTCACGTAGAGAAACGTGTGTCGGGGATCCGACGACATCTGAAACTGTGAAACTATTGGTCAGGTTCCGCCTACTTTTCTTTGAGATAAAACAGGGTCCAAGAATAACAAGATTTATTGAATTGAAAGGTAAAGTTCTTATGCTTTTTTTAAAGGAAAACATGAAAGGTTCCTCTACTGCACACATACATATATTTTCCATTTTTCTCTCTTCTTCAAGAAAAAAAGGGAAAAAACTCCTATAAAACTTTATTATCTTTCTCCCTCTTTGTTTTCCCCATCTTCTTTTCCCAAGTGTTCTGTCTAGTAAGCACAAAAAAAGGAAAATACAAATTCCATTAAAAACTAGGGAGAAGAAATTGGCAAAAACAGAAAGTTAGAGGGGTTATTTATTTTCTTGCCTTTATTTTGTTTTTTGAAAGGGGTTAATGTGTCGTTATGGTTTTTATGAGCTGGAATTCAATTTGAAGGTCTGTCGCGAGTTAGCAAAAAAAAATTATCACCGCCGGGAATCGAACCTTGGAGGAAGGAAGGTGGGAAGGTGTGGTGTGCGCGATATCCACTCGGCCATGCAGTTTGCGCTAAGAACTTTTGCGCAGGGATTGGAAAATGTTTGTTTTCAGGGTAAAATGGGAGTTTTACTGGAAAAAAGTGGTAAAAAATATGATTTTTTTTTTTTGGAAAAAAATTAACAAAAAAATTTTTTTTTTCTGAAATTTTTTTTTCAAAATTTCAAAAGTTCTAAAATCAAAAAATAGAATATAAGGTTAAAAACCTTGAAAAAAACATCTTTACTGCCTCTTTTTTGCTTTAAAAATCCTTAATTTTGCTCTAAAACTTTCAAAAATTAGCTTTGAATTTCTAATGGGGTTATTCACGAAATGGCAAAAAATGGCAAAAAACGGCAAAAAACTGCGCGAAAACTCGGAAAATGCTTCGATTGATCTGAAATTTTGGGAAATGAGGGAAACAACTCTCCCGGACGTTACCCCAAAATTTCAGACAAAAATATCAATTTTTAAGAAATATTGATTTTTTTTCTGAAAATGCTTAAAATCGATATTTTTGTCTGAAATTTTGGGGTAACGTCCGGGAGAGTTTTTTCCCTCATTTCCCAAAATTTCAGATCAATCGGAGCATTTTCCGAGTTTTCGTGTAGTTTTTGCCGTTTTTTGCCATTTTTTGCCATTTCGTGAATAACCCCATAAGAAACACAAAAAATTTGAAAAATTATTTTTTTTTCCAAATTTAAAAACAAAATCGCGTTTCACCGCTTTTTCCTTAAAAATCTTCAAAGAAAAAAGCCAGGAATATGTCAAAATCAGATAACTATGAAGAGAAGAAAAAAAAAGTATAGCTTTTATTTTTTATTAGAATTTTGACTGACAGATTGAAAAAGCGTAAAAAAAATGAATAAAAAATAATGTAATTGGGAAGAAAATAATATAGATTTAGGTTTTTTATGGTCTTTATTGTGATTAAGCTAGCCAATTTTTGGTTTTTGGTATAGGAAAATCTAAATTTTTCAACAAAAAAAAAAAAAATTTTTCAAAAACAGAAAACAATTTTTGACCAATTTTTTTTTTCGATTTTTCGCTAAACTCTTTTATTTACAATGTGAAAAAAAAGGTTGTAAAATACAAAAAAAAATACATTTGAAATTACCAAAAAACGTCTAGACTGAAAAAAAAAATCAAAAAATGTTTTTAGTGAAAAAAAAACTTTTTTATAAAAAAAAAACAAAAAAAAACTTTGTCGTCCTGGGAGACATGATTGACGTAAGTTTATGAGATTTTTGTAGTAAATAAATCAAACTTCTAGCTCAAAAAGGCAGGTAGACAACTTTTAAGCAAGCTCCGCCCATACCTATGATTTTTCGAGAAACTGTAATTTTTCAAAATAATTTTTTTTATTTTTTCGATATTTTCCTTTATTTTTTTAAAATTCCCTAACTTGCTAAGAAATTAACGAGGCGACCACTTATTAAAAATAGATGAAATCGAATTTGGTGGTCTCTGGTGGTGGGTGAATGAGAGAAATGGTGAAAATGAAATAAAATGAGCACAAAAAAAGAAGAAGCAGAAAATAATAATTATTGGCCAAACGTTGTGACTCTGTGTCGTCACATAAATGGAAAGGAAAGAGCAGAAAAAAGTTTTAAAAAATGTGGAAAAATGGAAATTTTCATTGCCTGAGGGCAGTGGGATTAACTCGTTCCATGGCTGCTAATTCTAATTTGGGGAACAAATTGACTTGTTTATAAACTTTTTTCCTGGGAATTTTCACAAATTCCTGCTCCAGCAATGTCAATCTTCCATATCAAATGCCTAAATATCAATTCCAATGACTATTAACAACCATATTGTGTTTTCAAATGCGTCTCTTCAAATAGCACTGTGCTTGCTTGCATGGTCGCATCCCAATAAATGGATGGGTGGATTTTCCTTCGAAACCCGATTTAAAACATACTACATACGCCATACCCTCCCCAACACTTTCTTTCAGAGGAACGATGTTTGTCTGCGTCTCCACACGGCAAGAATCGCTTGCCGCCGCACACTCTTCTTCCCTGCGTCTCCACACGGCAAGAGTCGCTTGTCGCCGCACAGTCTGCTTATCTGCGTCTCCACACGGCGAGAGTCGCTTGCCGCTGCACACTCTGCTTGTCTGCGTCTCCACACTGCAAGAGTCGCTTGCCGCCGCACACTCTGCTTCTCTGCGTCTACACACGGCGAGAGTCGCTTGCCGCCGCACACTATGCTTCTCTGCGTCTCCACACGGCGGGAGTCGCTTGCCGCAGCACACTCTGCTTCTCTGCGTCTCCACACGGCAAGAGTCGCTTATTGCCGCACACTCTGCTTCTCTGCGTCTCCACACGGCAAGAGTCGCTTGCCGCCGCATACTCTGCTTGTCTACATTTCCACACGGCGAGATCCGCTTGCCGCCGCACACTCTGCTTCTCTGCGTCTCTACACGGCGAGAGTCGCTTGTCACCCCACACTCTGCTTCTCTGCGTCTCCACACGGCAAGAGTCGCTTGCCGCCGCATACTCTGCTTGTCTGCATTTCCACACGGCGAGAGCCGCTTGCCGCCGCACACTCTGCTTCTCTGCGTCTCCGCACGGCAAGAGTCGCTAGCCGGGGCACACTATGCTTCTCTGCGTCTCAACATGGCAAGAGTCGCGTGCCGCTGCACACCCTGCTTCTCTGCGTCTCCACACGGCAAGAGTCGCTTGCCGCCGCACACTCTGCTTCTCTGCGTCTCCACACGGCAAAGGTCGCTTGCCGCCGCACACCCTGCTTGTCTTCGTCTCCACACGGCAAGAGTCGCTTGCCGCCGCACACTATGCTTCTCTGCGTCTCCACACGGCGGGAGTCGCTTGCCGCAGCACACTCTGCTTGTCCGCGTCTCCTCGCGCACAGTTTTGGCATGTGTTTTAGGGTAATTTAGCGGCTATAAAGCTAAATACAGGCTACGGTATACACGCTTAGGCCAACATTTTTTTTTGGGGAAAAGTCTGCGCAGTTCGGTTTAAATTCTATTTTCCAGCGTTCCGCGCAACACACCGTAAACTCACAGCAATTTTCAACCTTTTCATTTTCCCCGTAATATTTCTCGAACCCTCCCGGTGACTGCCGCCAACAAATAACCATTACAACTCAACTCTACTCTTTTTATATTTTTTGCTCGCTGTGCCGCAAACTTTGCAAAGATCCTGGAAAATTAAGAGTGGCAGAGAAAAATAGAGCGGTCAAGTTGAGTTTCGTTGGCAAATGGGCGGCTGGTACTAAGAGAGAAAAATGTGTTCTTTTTTTTTGCTTTTTGTGTTGTAAATTAGTCGGGTCGGGACAAGTGCTCAGAAGGAACGGGTGATATGATAAAGAGTTTAGTTTTCAAGTTTTTATTTATTTTTATTAACCCGCTTTTTGTTTATTTGGGGTGAAAAAAAAATTAGAATTAGAACATGAAAGCGCGATAGATCTATTGTAACCCTAGAAAACTTAAAATTACCCAAAATTTGTCATCCAGGTTCCAGTCCGAGTGGTGGTCAAGTTTTTTTGCAAAGAAAACCTGAAAGGTATAGTGTCATATGGGCCGAGTTTGACGGCTATCAGCCATTTTTTATAGCTCAGTCCAGCGATTACCGCCAAAATTATGCCGATTTCGGCCAAACTCCCGCTGATCGTCGAACATTTGACCTCCAGGTTCGAGTCCGGGCGGTGGGCAACATTTTTTTGCGAAATCGAAAAAATTGTTTTTGATATAAAAATCTCAATTTTATGGTTATTTTGCTTTTTTCATAAATTTTACCCTCCTTGAGTCCATACAGATCCAGTAGCCAAGTGGTTCTCGCTCATTGCAAAATTTGGCTTCCAGGTTCCAGTCCGGGTGGTGGTCAATTTTTTTTTGCAAAAATACCGTGAATGGTACAAGTGTCATACGGGTCGAGTTTGACGGCTAATAGCCATTTTTGATGACTCACCTTATCTTGCGCTAAGATTACGGCCAAAATTATGCCGATTGCGGCCGAACTCGCGCTAATCGGGGGGTACGACAGAATAGAAATAGGCGAAATAGAAATGCTACAAAATGGAATTGCTACAAAAAAGAACTGGAAAAAATAGAACGGCTACAAAATAGAAATGAGCGGAATAGAACAGCGCGAAATAGAAATGTGACAAAATAGAAATGGGCGAAATAGAAATCGGTGCGACGGAGCGCGTTTGCATTATTCTTCGAATTTTCCGATTATTATAGGATTTTTCAGTAATTTTCAGATATTTTACGCACTTAACAACATCGAAAATGAAGAAAGGTATAAAATCAATGCAGTTTCAGAAAAAAAAAATGGAAAATCGGCGAAAAACTGAGCAATTGAAAAAATAATGCAAACGCGCTCCATCGCCAAAATTTGTTCTATTTTGTAGCATTTCTATTTCGCTCAGTTCTATTTTGTAGCCATTCTATTTCGTAGCATTTCTATTTCGCTCAGTTCTATTTTTTCCAGTTCTTTTTTGTAGCATTTCTGTTTTGTAGCATTTCTATTTCGCTTATTTCTATTCTGTCGCACCCCCGCTGATCGTCGAACATTTGACCTCCAGGTTCGAGTCCGGGTGGTGGTCGAATTTTTTTGCTAAATCGCTGATAGTTGTTTTGTGATATTAATATTGCCCAAATTAAGGGTTATTTTCCTATTTTTATGAATCTGATCCTCATGAAATCCTCATGGATCCAATAGCCGAGTGGTTTTTGCAAATGGCAAAAATATAGCTTCCAGGTTCGAGTCCGGGTGGTGGTCAATTTTTTTGCTAAATCGAAAAAACTTGTTTTTGATGTTAAAACATCGCAATTTCAACGTTTTTCATTGTTTTTTATGCAATTGACCTCCTTAGAATCCTCCTAGAGCCAATAGCCGAGTGGTTTTTGTGCATTGCGAAAAAATGGCTTCCAGGTTCGAGTCCGGGAGGTGGTCAAATTTTTTTGCGAAATTGAAAAAAATTGTTTTTGATTTAAAAACTTTCTATTGTATGGTTATTTTACTATTTTCCTACAGTTAAGCCCTCTAGAACGTTCATAGCTCCATCTTGTGCTAAGATTACCGCCAAAATTATGCCGATTGCGGCCGAACTCGCGCTGATCGCCGATTAGGTGCCAGCTATGTTCCAGTTATTTAGCTGCTATAATTTCAGGGATTTCTAACGATTAATAGCCATATAGCTGCCTTAATCCGCCATTTCCGGGCCAAAATTTTTCTGAAAAGTTCGAGTCCGGGTGGTGGTCAAATATTTTTGCAAAATCGAAAAAAATTGTTTTTGATGTTAAAAATTGTAATTTTTTGACGATTTTACTATTTTCCAACAGTTAAGCCCTCCAGAACGTTCATAGCCCCAATAGTCGAGTGGTTTTGCTCATGGAAAAATCAAATTCTTGCTTCCAGGTTCGAGACCGGGTGGTGGTCAAATTTTTTTGCTAAATCGAAAAAAATGGTTTTTGATATAAAACAAATTTGTTATGGTTATTTCACTGTTTTTAAGCAATTTACTTCCCTAGAACTCTCGGTGACCCGATAGCCGAGTGGTTTTGCTCATGGAAAAAACAAAAAACTTGCTTCCAGGTTCGAGTCCGGATGGTGGTCAAATATTTTTGCAAAATCGAAAAATATTGTTTTTCATATAAAAATTCCCTATTGTATGGTTATTTTACCATTTTCCTACAGTTAAGCACTCCAGAACCTTCATAGCCCCAATAGCCGAGTGGTTTTGCTCATGGAAATAACAAAAACCTTGCTTTCAGGTTCGATTCCGGGTGGTGGTCGAATTTTTTTGTGGAATTGAAAACATTTGTTTTTGATTTAAAAACTCCCTATTGTATGGTTAATTTACTATTTTCCTACAGTTAAGCCCTCTAGAACCTTTACAGCCCCAATGGTCGAGTGGTATTTGTGCGTTGCGAAAAAAGGGCTTCCAGGTTCGAGTCCGGGTGGTGGTCAATTTTTTTTTGCAACTATGCACAAGCTTCAAAACCTGATTTTAATGACTACAAACTCAATTTTTCAGCCCCTTCCACCAATGACCGAGGTAAATGGAGTCTACGTGCCTCCAGCCATCGCCCCGCTTTTCTCCATGCCTCAAAGCACGATAGATGACATTCAGAATATTCAAAACCGATCGATTCCGTTCAGCTACTCCCGGCCGATCCCTGGCGGACCAAAACTCCACCAACGCATCAAATGTCCGAGGGTGAGAAAGAAAGAAAGAATGTACAAAAATTAATGAGTGTGAACGAAGTTTGTTCCCTCTATCTTTTCCTCTGGCTCATTCTTTTCTTTTTTCTCTTCTTTTTCATCTTCTGCCTGCTCAGTGTAAGACAGCCAGCATGGATCTTTCTCTGCGTCTCTCAAATTTCTCTGATCTGTTTTTGAGCCGAATGGATGGATGGATGGCAGCGAGTTGATACGTTAACACTGGATAGGACCGCCAACTTTTTTCGTCGTCGCCTACCCACACACTTTTTACTGATACTGCTGATTCTCTTATCATCATGCCTATAGGGTCCCCCCTACTTTTGAGATTTGGGGGATAAACAACTACGATTTTCTTCTCACTTGACTTGGGGCTAAAAATCGAAAAAAAACCCCATTCTTTTCGGTTTTTTTTCCTGTTTTGATGTTTTTTATTGTGGTTAGAACTTTAAAGTTTGCCAATTTTATTAGACCCGACAACAAAAAAAATTGTTTTTTTTCGAAAACTTGAAAAAAATTTTTTTTTTTTCAATTAAAAAAATTTTTTTGTGAATTTTTTCTACTCTTTTCGCTAACCAAATTCTATAAAAAATTCAGAAAAATATATAAAAACAAATTTTTAAACAGCCAGCCTAGATTCCATGTACTCAACGTGGAAAAAATCGAAAAAATCGCTAAAAATTAATTTTTTTTCCGTTTTTTTGCTATTTTTGCATCTTTTAGTTTTATTTTACTTGTTTTTGCTGAAACTAACAATTTTTAACCTGAAATTCAATTGTATTCCTCTCAAAACTACAAAAAAAACCGTTGAAAAATCCAAAAAATCGCTGAAAATTTTTTTTTCAAAAATTCAAGTTTTCGTCCTTTAAAGGTAGTTTCTTTTGATTGAAATTATGAAACACACTATTTCAAATAAAATAATAAAAACAAACAAACAAAAAAGAAAATAATCAATAAAATCGATAAATTCGAAAAAATCGAAAAAATCGCTAAAAATCAAAAAAAATAATTTTTTTTTCTTATTTCTGTATTTTGAACTTTAAATTTTCCAACTCAATTTTCCCAAATTTTTCCACTACAAATTCTTATTTAAAACGTTAAAAAGTAGGCAAAAACAATATATAAAAAATTTTAAAAAAAATTATTCGAAAAATTTATAAAAAAAACATTTTTTTAATGCTTCAAAAAAGTCATAAAATAATTCAAAACCCATAAAAAACCACTTTTCTAACATTGAAAAATCATAATTAGCGCCCTTTTCCCGAAAGGCCTTTCCGATAGCCGAGTGGTGTTCGCGCCCGGCTAGTAATCTAACGACCAGTGTTCGAGGTTCCCCGGTGGCAAATTTTTTTGCTCTCAGCTATTATGCCTAACAACAAGTCTCACACCATTTAAAACCTTAATCAGACTTCAAAAATCCAAAAATAAACACTTCTTTTTACAGGTAATCCCGCGCTCCTTTTGGTCTTCGTTCGAGAACGACGACGACGACGACGTCACTGTAGACGTGCCAATTTCTGAGCCGGAGACAATAATGCCGCAAACTGTGCACCTTCAGTACAACTCGCCGATGGGCTTGTATTCCAAGTAAGTAGGAGCCCATCCCCTGCCTATGGGCGATTGGCGCCCGCGCCCTCGACTGATCACAGCCTAGAATAAGGGCGGCACCGTGATGCCTGAGGGTGGCGAGCGGCCACGCCTCGACCAAGAGTGAAAGAAGCCTTTTCTTTAGCCAAGGGTGATTAGCGCCCGTCAACCGTATTAGGGTGAAGGGTACCCACATCCGGCTTGAGAATATCGGGTAATAACGTCCCGACTGACGATGAGGGTGCAAAATACCCACACCTCAACAGCAGTCTGCCCACGTATTGGGGTGGGAAACGCCGCCATACCCTTTAAGGGTGAAGGTCGCCCCCGCCCCCGCTTGTGAAAAAAATGGGCGGCCATTCCCTGTTTGAGGAATTGAGTTTCCACGCATCGATTAAAGGTGAAAGTTGCTTGTCTTAGGAAGAAAGTTGCCCACGTCCGTCTGGGCTAAGGGTGAAAAGCGCCCACGCCCGCCCCGGCTCTCTAAAGGTTGTGGGCTACTACGCCCTGATTGAAGGTTCACGTTCCACATAAGGGTAAAGAACGCCTTCACCCATACCAACTTGAAGGTGAAGGGTGACAGAGCCTCATTTTGGGTTAAGACCGCCCACGCCCAACTGGAGGTGAATGACGCCTATTCGCCACATAAAGGGGAAAGGGGCCCACGCCCCGCCTGAGGGTGAAATACGCCCACTCCCCGGGCGACGGTGAAGGCTAAGAGAGCCCACCCACCTGCAAACAGTTGACGGTTCTTTTTTTTTAATAATTCCTAAAATTGAATTTCAGAGAGGCTGCCGTCGAGCAATTCCAGCAGCAAATCGGCGAGACACCCCAAGACCTGCCCGCCCAGGAAAAACATTTTGATCCCACCAAAAGTGCCACATTGAAGTACTTGAAGGTTCGTATTAGTTGCTTCACCCCACTCCCACACACCAAACCCCCTAATTCCAGGAAGGCGAACGAGACACGTTTGGCGAGAACTTTTTCGAAAAAGTCGCTCAGGCGGAGGCTCCCCGCGTGCCCACGCACTCGGAGCCCGTCTGGGCGCGTACCGCCCGCGAAAAAAGCGAACGCGCCCGATCGAAAACGCCAGCGGACCCGCATCAAGCGTACCGCCCGGCCACTTCGCCCGCACCGTCCAATCATCCGGTGCACGCGGAGAACGCGCGCGAGTTTGCCGAAAAGAGCAAAGTGTTCACGCACAATACGAATGAGCCGTATGGAAGAAGCTATTGGGAGGCGAGCAATACGGTGCCAAGATATGCGAGAAGTCAATCGGCGGGAAGAGAACTTTCTAATAGAGGGTGAGTGGATTTATTTTTTTTTCAAATTTTCAATTTTTGGATCTTTTCAGCTACGAGCTCGGCGGAATCGATTACACCGGAGGTATTCACGTGGACCATGGCACCGACTACCAGTACTACGAGGAGCCTGCCAGAAAACCACAACCACCGAAGCTCCCGCCTGGCTACGAGTTGGGCGGGACAGACTTTTATCGTGGACACGTGGCTGGCGACTCCAATTATAGAGGACACGGTCCGGATCCGCCAAGGCTTCGTCCAAAGTACACGGCTGATGCACATGATCCGTGCAACGTGGCAATGGCGCCGAATTTGGAAGGGGTGAGTATTGTCGACCCGCCAAAACGATCAAACGCGCTCCTCTGAACTCAGTACTACGTGGATTTCATTTTGGTTTCCAAAGCATTTCATTTAACGTTGAATTTACACGTGAATTGAAATAATTTGGAGACCAAAATGAAATCCACGTAGTACTGAGTTCAGCGGAGCGCGTTTGACCATTTTGGCGGACCAAAAATAGAAAAAAAAAGTTCTGCGTTCGGGGGGAATCGAACCCCCGTCGAGTGCTTGGAAGGCATCCATGCTGACCATTACACCACGAACGCGGCATGTCTCTCTTGCTATTGAGTTTGTACGCTATGCAGCGGAAAAGTGAGCGAGAGAGAGAGGTGGTGGCAGTTAGTGCATAGTGCGTTGTTTATAGAGTCAAGCCTGCTGCGCAACCTGGAAGGTCAGTAGCTCATGGGCAGCTAATGGGCAGCTAGTGGGCAGCTAGTCGACAGGACAGCAGCTGATGCGCACCCGATGGGCAGTTTATGGGCAGATGGTGAGAAACTGATGGGCAGGCAGCTAATAGGCAGTTTATCGGCAGCTATTTCGCAACTAGTGAGTAGCTGATGAGCAGGTAGTGGGCAGATATTGGATAGCTGATGAGCAGCTAGTGGGCAGCTAGTCGATAAAACAACAGCTGATGCGCACCCGATGGACAGTTACTCCGCAGCTGATGGGCAGCCAGAGAGCAGATAACGGGCAAGCCACCGCTCGGGCCCTCCGGGTGATCCAACTATTTTTGCCTAACTAACGTGTTGCCCGTTTCCAGGTCGACGCAAACCTGCTAGTCGGTGACACCCTATCCAACCAAAAACTCCGCCACGAGGTTCGTCACATCGACCAAAGCCAATTCGGCACCTCTTTCGGTCCGACCCAAGGATTCACCCACGATCATCACACTGTGCCACGTTACGTGAATCCACCTGGACCAGTGGTCTACTCGCTTTCGGCTAACAAAAGCCTGGCACGGTCCGCCTCGGTGCCACGCTCATCGGCACCGCCCGAGCAGCGCAATGTGTGGAATTTGCAGCAACAGGAGGTGGACAAAGAGGTAGGTTCTAGCTCAAAGTAGCAAAAACAGTTAGTACGGTAATGGTGAAAGGTGAACATTCGAACGCTGCTCAACGACGAGGCGCTGAGGGCTTCGAAGCGGGAGCAGTCTCCGTACTGGGCAGATCGGTCAGAGCAGAAGCATGAGGCGTGGCAAGGACGAGTTGATCCGCGTCTTCAGAGATATGAGGTGCCCGTAGTAGTGGTAGTATCGATTTTCAGTTTCTCTCACTCGGATTTCAATGGCTTTCATAACGTTCTAACTTCCTAACTTCTAACTGGTTAACCCCACCCAACTTACAGACGTACATCACCGAGCCAAACTGGCGCCGAAACGTAGATCAACGTCGCTCGGCATGGGAACGTCGCGCGTTTGAAACAGAACAGCATTTGAGCCGTCCGTATTCCGAAAAGGTTAGTTCTTGGTGTCTCACCACGCGAGTTCAAAGGCGCACGCCGAAACACGTGGGAAATTGAGAGACACGAGACAGGACGGCGGTTGTGTATTTGCGAGAGAGCGCGCCCTTTTTTCTCTGAATCTCACTCCGAATGCATGCGCAATGCACTGTGCGATTGGAGCGAACTTACACCGAGTAAAATACATTTCACTTATGTTAGCGGATTGCGAAACAGCGGCTTAGCTTAAGTTAACAACCGGAGAAAAAAAAGAAGACAAGATAGATGATTCGTCTTTTTTTTTCTTTTTCTCTCCACTTCCTCCCTCCAACAAAATAGCCTGCGAACACTGAGAGACACCAGAGATTACAGGTGGCGCCTGGCATCCCACCCGCTTGGCACGCCGAGGCTGAGCACAAGCATCAGCAGTGGCAGCAGCAGGCGGACAACATGCACACGAATCAAGTGGGTTTTTGCTTTTGCTTTTGCATTTTTTTTTTGTATTTTATGCAATCCCTACTCAATTTACCCTAAATTTAACTCGTCACCCCTTAAAAATAGCTAACAACGACACCCCAATATTCCGGTAGATCAAAAGTTCAAATCTCAGGGTTTCAAAGGTTTCTTTTTGTCTTGTTTGGTGCATCAGGTCTATTGTACCTAAAATACGTGATAATAATGCAAAGTTTGGTTTTTTACAGTACTCTTACTCCACCACCGGCTACCAGCCATCGCAGCCAGCCGCTGGCGGACAACAGTCGTACAACGAGTCGAGACAGTACTCTTCAACTACTTCGGCTAACAACTATGTAAGTTATTATGTCTGAACGTAACAAACTTGAGAAAAACGGTGAAAAAAAAATTTTTTTTTTTTGAAAATTTTTTTCCAAAAATTAAAAAAAAAAATTTTTTCTCATGTTTTCCGGTAAATTTTTTTAGCCCTTTTCAGTTATTTTGCGTTTTTTTGCTCCAAAAAATTACCAAAAACTGAGAAAAAGTGGGCGGAGCATGTGACATTAGATTACTGTAGGTCCGCAAACACCACCACGGTGTCGCGACGGTCTTGAACTTCAATTCTTTGTTTCAACGGTTTTTTGTACACATTTTCAGATAACTTTGTCGTCAAACAATTACAAGGAAAAATGCGAATAATGTTGTAAAATTAAAAAATTAAAAAAAAAAAATTTTTTTTTGAAAATTTTGAAAAAATAATTTTTTTACAAATCTGAATTTTTTTTTTAAATATTTAATCAAAAATAAACAACTCAAAATCACCAACCCGACGAGCTTACAACGCATTTAAAATTTTATGCTCTGGTGGCCTAGTGGTCCTCGCGTAAGCACCAGCATCTTTGAGAGTCACGGGTTCAATCCCCACGGTGGTAGTTTTTTTTGTTTTTTTATACAACATTTTTTCCGGCTATTCTAAAGATTCTAGACCGTTTTAAATTATTGTTTACAGCCGTCCCAGCAGTCGCATCAATATCAACAACATAACTCGGACAGCACAAACGCTCAACGTCTCTTGAACTCTGGTAAGTTAGGGACAAGAGCAGTTGTTCTTCACGCCTACGATCCCCGTACTTTTTTTGAGCTTTTAACACAAGAAACCCAAAAAAACATCTAAAAACCTTCCAGGCTACAACACCAACCAAGTGGACTATGTGCTTTCGCACAAGGACAAGTACAATGAGGGACCACACTACCAGCCACCAATTGTCAACTCTTCGGCCTCGGCCACCGCCGCCAACAACTCTTCGTCCAGCCATCATTACTCGACTCAAGTGATTCCGGGCGGACATTCAACTTCTTCGTACACCACGGAGACCCGGGTTTCTGGAGGAGCTCCGGGTGGTCAGCAACAGCAGAACAACTACAGTAATCAGAATTATTCGTCATCCGCGTATAATACGTCCTCGACCACCCAGAGGGCTGTGCCAGTTCAGAATTATCAGGTAAGAAGGTTGAGCTGGGGGGAAAGATGTTTGAAAAGTGGGGGGAGGAAGGGTTATGTTTATCGAAAAAACAAAGTTTCAGAATTTTCCGCCTCTTTCTATCCAAACACCACCGGCTTTCAATTCTTCGTTTTTTGAGGTTCTAAAATTGAAAATGACAAAAGTTGTGTTCCCCTACTGATACAGTAATCAAATCTTTCAAACTGGAAGTTCCGCCTTTTCCGTTAAACTCATCTCAACTTTTTCTAAGTTCCTTAGCAATAACCTAGATCCTTCTCGGTTTTTTTCCTCTCTTAACCAGGTTTTCCTCTAACGTCATTCCATGAAAATTCATTCAGAACACTCAAAAATCGTTCTCCGAATCGACCGAAAAGTTCCATCGGGATCTAGCGTCTCCCCTTTCCCGCGAAATTCCTGTCCACACGGCTGGAACTTTTTCCGAGGTCTCAAAAGTGTTCAATTCTCAAGAGGTACCCCTCAGAGCCAATTTACCAGTTATTAAACAGATTTGACACATCTATTTTTCTAGAAATCCGAGAACACGGAAAGGGTTGAGAGCCGTCAAGAGTCTCATCATCATGAGGAGGAGATTAGTGAGAAAAAGGCATAGAAAAAACCAATTGGGGAAAAATTTAATAGTAGCGCGATTTCAGGAGACTGTCGCCATACCACTTCCAGCCGTTGAGCAGGTCTATGAGGTTGTTGGTTAATTGACTAATTCATTAAGTTGGGCTAATCAATAATCAACATTATTCCTAGTATATTTTATCCCGCTTAATCTTAATCAACGCTTGATTACATAAATTGGAACCAAAGAGCGAATCCATGAGACTGGAAAAATACAGGACACTTCTCTTACTTTTCCAAATTCAGTTTTACGGAAGATGGTTTTCCTATATTTACAAGCCTCATGGTTTTGGCTTCAGTAAGATTGAATACTGTGAATTGCCCGGTTTTCAGAGCTCCGACTACAATAAGAGCTACTCGAGCCAAACGACCACTCAGCAAACGCAACCGCAACCGCAACCGGTGCCAGTGTCCGCCAATAACAACAACTACTCGAGCAGCTATCAAACCGAAAGATCTTACAATACTGTCAGTTGCCTACACGCCCGAACCGCTTTGGAGGGTCTACTGTGACTTCTCCTATTTCACCCGTACTTGTTCTCACAGTTCTCCCTTCCAGACCACCCAACAACAACCGCAACCGATTGCCCTCCAACCACCACAAAACCACTCGAGCAGCTATCACACTGAAACTCACTCGTCCACGGTACATACTCCACTCATTTCCCGCCCGCTGACCAAAATTTCTATCATTTAGGGACCCATCACCATGCACTCCCCTGGTGGCCACTCTGTGAAGAGCACCGAGTTCTCGTCCAGCCGTCATCACAAACAGGAGACCACAACTACCACTACTACCACCCAACCACAGCAAAGAATCCAAACAACCACTTTGCCACTGACCAAGACGACTTCTTATAACTATTCTTCGGTATGTTAGAATCTTTTTAAAACAATGTCCTATTTTCTTTTCCAAAAACCGTTAAACATTTTCCAGAACACTGTCCCAGCTCAGCCGGCAAAGCCATCTTTCAACCAGGAGAGCTACACATCGCATACCGAGCGCAACAGCTCTTCGCAGACTCAGCCACGCCCACAACCGGCTGCCTACCAGTACGAGAACTATTTGAGCAGTCGCAAGGAAGAGGTTATTAATAGTTTTTTTAAAGTGTTTTGTTCTGTCCAACAACAATAATTTTCCAGAGCCGTCGTGAAGAGACCTCTCGCCCTGTCTCGCAACTGTCTCAATTCTCGGAATCCCGCAACTACAAACGTAATTACGAGGAAAAGACAGAGACAACCACTGTGCCTGCGGTTGCTCCAACTGTCACGTACAAAGATTTGTCGAATGCCCAATCGGTGGACGATGTGTTCAATAAGCGAACAGAGATGAGTGAGGCTCTTCCAGTCGGATCTGTCTTCAATACTCATAATAATACGGAGGTAGGTTAGGCGAAAAAAGATTTGGGTTCGCTTAAAGACGTCAAGTGGGCTAGATGCGCACCGGCTTGTTTGAGGATTTTTGGACGTGCCGCCTACGCCCTCATCTGTTTAACTAAACTGAGAAATACCACGGAGCTTTGCGATATACCGAGAGAATTGTAAATTTCTCGGATGCGCTCTGACTCGCGTGATGAGCTGTGGGTGAACCGGTTAAGCCCTGATCCTCTCAAGAAACCTGAAGACGTCCTAGGAGCGTTCAAACCTTCCGAGGAACAAAAAGAACGTTCTTAGGGGCTTTCACTCGCTACAAGACGTTTAGACGTGCCGAGTACACAGCGGCCCGCTTTGGCACGTTATGAAATCCGGTAGGTGCAACAATTCTCCAGAGGACGTCTGAACGCACGTGTGTTCCCTGATCCGGTGGAAGGCAAGAAGACAACCGAATGCACCGCAATCAGCTTGATGGGCAGGAGGAACCCACGGAGTTTCCCAAAAGACGTTTTAACGCCCGACGTGCGCCTTGGGTCGATTACAGACGTCTGGACGTCCAAATGCTCCCTTTCACGTCAAAAGGTTCGAGGACAGCCGGGTGGACCCAAAACAGCTTTTGGGACATGGGAACGCTACCTGTGCATTTTAATCTCCCGTGGGACGTCTAAACGCCCGGTATACTCTTTGACTCGCCCGAGAAAGTTGAGACGGGCCGGGTGCGCAACGGTCCGCTTTGACAAGTCAAGGCACCTGGGTGCTACCAGACTCTGTAGATGGCATGAAGACAGCCGGATGCCATTAAAAGAGTTTTAGGGGCTCGGAGACATTGCAGAGGCTTTTCGACGATTTGAAGGACGTTTGAATGCCTGATGTGCCCTTTGACTGGCTTGAAGACGTTTGGACGGGCTGGGTGCGCAACGGTCTGCTTAAACACCTGAGGGCAATCGGGAGATTCCCTTAATTTTCTAAATAACGCTTCGACGCCCGTGTGCTTCCGATGACATGAGTGCAATCAAATAACCACTGATCAGCTTATGGTTACGCACCGAATGTTCCCGATCGGCTTAAAGACATGGGGATGTCTGAGTGCGCCCTGGTTGCGTCCTGACCAGCTTAGACGTGAGGGCAACCCAAAGGTTTTCCTATCACTTTGAGGAACATTATGACTTTGCGAATGCGTTTTAACAATTCAGTAGGGTCTCGAGACGTTCAAGGTGCACACAAATCCACTCGAGGTTCCGTACCGTGTCTTTCCGGCCAGATTAAGGACATGGGGACGTCTGAATGCACGCTGAAAGTGAGTGCCCTTGCTCGCTTAAGGATCTGGGTTTAACCCGGATAAGTTATGTCCAGTTTCAAAAACGTGAAGCGCTTGGGTGCTTTTCTATACGCATGTAGACGTGGTGAAACACCGTGTTTTCCCTGATTTGGTTTAGAACTTTTGGACGCCCAAGTGCGTCTCAGGTCCGCTTGAGACTGTGGGTTTGCGTCGGCTGGTCCCAAACCACTTTAGAATGTAGGGACGACCCTGGTGGGCTCCAGCCCCTTTTGGGCGTGTAAATTCTAATAGTAAGGCTCTGCTGGTGATAAGAGCAAAAGAACGCCCATCCGTAAACGTGGATAAAGGGACTCACCGTGTCTTGCCAACTCGAAATAATTTGCTTTCATTAAATTACTCTATTCACTCTATTTTCAGGGCGGATATCGTGACGTGAACGGTCACGACGTGTCGTACAAACGTGAAACGCAAACTTCTGCCGACCCTGGTCGCGAGACTGCTCTTCTCAAAGAAGAGGAGAAACGAGTGGTCGAGACACCATTGGAGCCAGGGGTGATCTCTCGCCACGTCACCACCAAGTACTATAAGAAGAAGACGGTCACCGACACCACCACCACAACCGCTTAATTTTGATAATTGTTTTGCTAATGTTTAATTCTGTTCATTTTAACCCCAATGTAGATTAGGTTTATTTTCAGTAAGAGTGTGGACGCTTAATTGTAAGAAATTATTTTCTCGACCGGACGATGTTTGCACGTTTCGATTACTTAATTGACTAATACCACTTTTCCGCACATATAACGCATATTGCTCAAGTATTTTTCTATTTTTCTTTCTGATAATTCTTTCAAAACAAAAAAAAACAAGTAGCTGAATAGGGGGAAATATTGCATGCTGGCTTTTATTTTAATTTTTAATACATATATAATTCTTATAAATTTTACTATCTGTAGCGTTTACAACTCCCTGAAAACAAAAAAAACCTGTACATTTATTAAAATTAAAATTTAAAAAAGTAGGAAAACCGAGTTAATGTGGAACTAAAAGGGCTAGGCAAAGACGGGGTTTGAAAGGAGTTATTTTTTTGGAATTTTTTCAATGTTTTATTGGCTTTAAACAATGAATTATCGCTTAATCAGGCAGCAGGCACGAAGGGAGAAAATAACGGCAATTCCGATGTAAACACCGCATGCGATCCAGCAATTGTAGGCGTTTTGTTGGTACTGGCTGGAAAATTGGGAATATTTTTGTCGGTCAATTCAATAGGTTCAATACTAGTTTTTTAAGCTTCTGCAAGCTTTGAAAAGTTGCAAATTAAATTTAAAAATAGAGTAGCGGTGGCCGAGTGGCATTCGCGCTGGGCCACACGTCAGTCTCAAGGTGCTTGGTTCGATTCCTTGTGGTGGGAATATTATTTTTGTCAGTTAAATAGATAAATAAGAGTTTCTTAATTCAAAAAAAAAAAAGAATTCTGTCATAAAAAAATTGTTTTAATTTTTTTTTAATTTTTTTTCAAATCAAAAGTTACCTATCAAAATTGTTCATTCTTGTTTTCCAATCATTTCCAGCCATGGTTTTAGTCTCTTTTGGCAAATTTTCAAAAAGTCCGACAGATTGGTTGTAGAAAAGTCCTCCCAGAATTGCCTGAAATTTTTTTTTTTTTTTTTTTTTTGAAAAAATGAAAAAAAAAATTATTTTTTCTCATTTTTTTGGTTTTTTTTCAAAGTTTTTATGGAATCTCCTTGATAAAAAACATCATAAATTTGCACAAACAATAATAATTATAATACTTACCATAAAAATAGTTCCCCAGAGGGCCAAAAACAAGATAGTCCCTGTTAGGAATGGACCGAACATTGATTCTTGGCGGGTTTTACCTGAAAATAAAACTTTTCAAATGTATGCAGAATAAGAATATGTTTGAAAACCCTGTAAACCGTTCATGGTTAAAAAAAATCAATTATTCCCCTTGGCTAGTCTTCGGACTCGAAGAGCAACAGTCTTTGATTACTGATAACGGGTGGGTCTCGTCGCGAAAATTGCGTTTCTTATCGGGTGGTGTCTTTTTCTTTATTTCTCTGCAAATTTATGCAAATTGTAAAAAAAAAACTGTGAATTACATGGAATGAAACAAAATTTTCATTCATGTATTTTTCCGAAAAAAAATTTTCTTTTTTCAATTTTTTTTTGTCAAAATGATTTTTGAGAAAAATTCATTAAAAGTTCACAGGCATTGGTTTATTACACTCAAATTTTCAGGTTTAAGACAATTAAAAAATTACAGAAAATTGCGAATATTCAAGAAAAAGTGTTCTTCTAGAAGAAGAAGCGTCCGGTTCTTTTGTAAAGACGACGAAGAGCCAATTTGTCGTAGTGCTCGTGTGGGAGGGCTGTTGGAGTGGCGACAAAGACCTGAAATAATTAAAAATCAGTTTTCCACGTGGAGTACACAAGATTGCAACAAAAAAAACTTTTTTTTTTGCAAAATTTGAAACAAAAAAAAATTTTTTTGGGTTAAAAAAAATTGTTTTCACATAAAAATTTAAGAAAAAAAAACACTCTAATTAATCTCCGAACCCTAGCCAAACTTACTCTCTGAGTGGTCATAAACTCGCGGTTAAACGCGTGATCTTGCGGCTTTCTCCACTCGTAGGCAGTGTAAGCAAAACGGTTGGCGTAGTCGTCGGCCTGAAATCTCACACATCATACTTTTCCCCAAAAAATCCATACTTTGAGACGAGAAGACACATATCTGTCCATGTAGCGTTGGGATTCCTTCAGGTACGGAGCCAATTGACGGGCTTTCTGAAAATTGCCGAACTTTTAGACCTGATGATCACACCTATGTACCTCATCAAAAAAGATGCGCTTTGTCTGGAACGTGTAATACGGCACATGGGAGGACGCCGGTGAAATGTACGTGTCCAGTGGCTTGTACGGCTTGTTGATCTCGCGGTGCGTGTCTCTCCAGCGAGCGTCACTGTAGCTCTTGTTGTACCAGTCGTGGACGTGCGGCTTGTAGACTGGCACGGTGTGAACGATACGTTGCGCTTCTCTGGAAAAAGTATGATGATTTCAAGGAAAAAACGGGGTACGAATGACTTCGATGGGAAATTGGCCACTAGCTGCTCATTACCTGCCCAGTAGCTGCCCATTAGCTGCCTATTGGCTTCCCAATCAGCTGCGCATCAGCTGCCTGCCCATTAGCAGCCCACTGGCTGCGCATTATCTGCCCATCAGCAACATAACCATCAGCTGCCCATTACCTGCCCATTACCTGCCCGTTGGCTACACGTCGGTTGCCCAAAATCTGCCCATCAGCTGCTCATTGGCTGTTCATCATCTGCCTGCCCATTAGCTGCCCGTTGGCTGCCTGCCCATCGGCTGGTCATTTACTGCCCAGTAGCTGCCCATTGGCTTCCCAATCAGCTGCCTGTCCATCAGTTCCCCACTATTTGCTCATCTGCTGCTTCCTGGTCGACTAGCTGCCCACTAGCTGCCAGTTGGCTGCCTGTTTCTCAGTTCCCCACTATCTGCTCATTGGCTGCCCAAAACTTGCCCATCAGTTGCCCATTAGCTGCCTGCCCATTACCTGCCAATCCGCTGTCCATTAGCTGCCCAGAATTTGCGTGTTTATCAGTTGCCCACTTGGTGCCCATCAGCTGCTTCCTTGGCAATTAGCTGCGCACCGGTTTCTCAAAACCTGCTCATCAGCTGCTCATTGGCTGCCCATCAGCTGCCTACCCATTAGCTTCCCATCGGCTGCCCATCAGCTAAGCGCTCACCCGCTGCTCACCAGCTGCATGTCTATTAGTCATGTATTAGCTGCCGCATCGTCAACTAGCTGCGCACCGGTTTCCCAAAACCCGCCCAACAGCTGCTCATTACCTGCCCCTATCTGCCCATCGGCTGACTGCTCATCAGCTGCCTGTCCATCATTTCCCCACTATCTGCCCATCTGCTGCTTCCTTATCGACTAGCTACGCATTAGTTGCTCATTCGCTGTTCATTAGCTACCTGCCCTTCCACTGCCCAAAACTTGCTCATAGACTGGCCATAAGCTGCCCACTAGCTGCCCACTAGCTGCGCATTAGCTTTCTGACCATCTACGATTCATCAGCTGCCTGCCCATCAGTTGTATATTATCCACCCACTAACTGCCTATCTGATGTCCATCACCTGCTCAATTCCTGCCCATCACCTGCCCACCTCCCCCAACAAAATCAACCACCGCTCACCTGCAATACTGCGGCAACGCGTGAGACGGCGCCAACGTGGACACCGAATCGGACTTGTGAATCGGGTAGTCCATGTCCTTGTCCTTGATGTACGTCAAGTTGGTGAACGAGGCGGAGCGCGCCAAGCGTTTCGACTTGCTCCATGTGTTTTGGATATACTCATCGTAAAAGTTTTGGGGACGAGCACGCTCCACGTAGTACTTGGACGGGTACTCTTTCCACCATTTCGTCTCCTGATCTACGTCGTCTTTCGCAAAACGACCAGCCGCAATGGTCGACATTACCTGCACAGAGAAAATTTGAGAAAGCTTGAAAGGGACGAGGAATACGGTATTGTCGTCAAATATGGCGCCTGGTGTGCAAACACCATGGGCCTGAATGTGGACTGTTTGATAATTTTGGAATAATAAAAAATCGTGAAATGACATTTTGGAGTGTCGTAACCAAAAACTTTTTTTTTGAATTTTTTGGGTGAAAAATAGGGAAATGGAATAAAACAATAGAAGATATTATAGAAAAAGAAAAATAATCAAATAAAATGACAATAAAATGACGAAAAATCCATATTTTCGTTAAACTCAATTTTGGACTGATTTCGATAAAAACAACATTCAGTGCGTTATTTTGGAGTGTTGTAGCAGTTAAAACAAGTTTTTTGCTATTGTTTTGTTTTAGTGTAATAATAAATCAACATTTTGCAACAAAAAAGCCGAAAAATCAAAATGTTCGCTCAAAAACTGTTGGGGTCAATTTACGGTGAAAGCGTTATTTCGGAGTGTCGTAAAGACATATTTTTATTTTTTTGACTATTTATTTGTGGAAAAAACCAAAAATAGATTGTTAATAGGTACAAAACCAGAAAAAACGAAAGATTTTTCAAAAAAAAATTCAGATGATCAAAATTTCGACCAAAAAAAAAATTTTTTTTTTAATTTTGTAAAACTCAATTTTTTGTCTTAAAATGAAGTACCGGATCTAAAAACACTATTTCAGTTGAATTTAGGTTGATTGGGTCGTTTTAAGCTGTTTTAGAGCACTTTAACTATTCGGGTTCCCATCGGGTAACCCGATGGGAACTCTATTACTCAAAGTGCTGTAACTTTGCTGAAAGCTGTTCGATTGACCCAAAATCAATTGAAAACATTTTTATAGTCTAATAAAATTATTTAAAGAATATACATCGAGTTTAAAAAATTTTAGAAATTTTAGAAAAAAGAATGTTTTTTTTGGGTTGAAAAATTTGAAAAAAAAAAATGATTTTTTGTAAATTTCAAAACTCAATGTTTAGTCTCAAAACAAAGTATAGGGCCTAAAAATAGGGTTTTGGTAAGTTTTGGGTCGATTGGGCCGTTTTAAGCTGAGTTAGAGCATTTTGAGTATTCGGGTTTCTATGGGTAACCCGATGGGAACCCTACTACTCAAAGTGCTGTAACTCTGCTGAAAATTGTCCGATGAACGTAAAAATAAGTTTAAAATTTTTGTATAGTTCCAGTACATCATTTTATAAATAAAAATTGAGTTTAAAATTTTTTTAAATTTTAGAAAAAAAATTGTTTTTTGTGTTATATAAATTTTTTTTTGAAATTTTTAGAAGTTTTTTTTTCAAAATTGGCTGCATCTAATTGAGACTAATTAAACAACATTACAGGACCTATTCATGCAAATTTTCAGGATCCTAACCCTCTGCGGTACTGAAAAAAGATGAAAAAATCCTAAAAATAGAACATTTCGGTGAAATCAAATAGGGTTATTTTGGAGTGTCGTAACAACACAATCAGTTTTTCTTTTGATTAGCAGTTTACGATGAAAAAAATTATAAAACGTTAGAACAAATAGAGGGCAAAGAAATTCCAGATTTTCGATAAAAACAGTTTGGTGTCGATTTACGGCTAGCACTGTGTCAATGAGTCAAAAAACCATAAACAGGATAAGAAATCAATCAATCAATAATCAAAAACAATCAATAACTGGGGCGAAAAGTTCCCATCCTGCTCTTTTCGTAAAATACTTGGCAGGAGGCTCCTGCCAAGCGGATCGGCATCATGAAGTACCGAACCCGTCAACTTTTTTCTCTGCGTCTCACAGCTCGGATCATTGAATTTACTGCTCCCTCAGAGAAAAAAGGAGAGCTCTCATCGTCTCTTCGTATCATCCGCATCCTCATCATCCGATTGTCTATTGAAACAAAAAAAAAATCCGGTGATGATGTAGAGAGAAGAGAAAAGATTACACTTACGTGGGTGGAGGGGAAAAGAGCTGTGATCTGGCTCTGGCGATCAGAAAGAATGAGAAGAAGTAAGGTAGAAGAAAGAAAACCGTTTGAATTTAAAATTGGCGGTTACCATATGCGCTCGCGCAAAAAAAATTGTGAGAGACGCAGACAAGACACATGTGCTGCTGTGGGGGGAAGGGGCGGGGTTTCAAATTTATTTTGTTTTGACGCCACCGCTAACTGGTGGGGATGCGCAACATCGGAGCATCGTAACTGAATTTTGCATAATAAGGAAAATTTAGAAAAATTGTCAAGCCAACAACCATGAAAACCAACTAAGGACCAAAACCACCAGTTTAAGAGTTTCGAGAGCTTCTGGACTTGATAGAACTGACAAATTTCGGTCTAATCTTAAATTATCAACAAGACACACCAAAAAATTACCTGAAAACGTGGAAACCAAGGATTTTCCACATTTTCCCAATGAAACGCGTCAATCGAGAGGTCACTCAAGAAATTCCTCGCGCCGTTTCTATCTCTCAATTTCTTCTACGCCCTCCTCACATGTCAAAGTGTCGGCCGCCATAGCTCAGTCGGTTAGAGCGTGGGTCTAATAAGCCCAAGGTCGCAGGTTCGACCCCTGCTGGCGGCAAAATTTTTTTTTAAAGTTTTTTTTGAGAACTATTAAAGCCCATCAGTTAGGCCCAGCAAATTGACCACTGTATTTTTAATATTTTGCGTAAAAATCTGGATCGTTTTGACCACAATCGGCGAGCTTTTTTTGTTTTTAAACAAAAAAAATAAAAAATAATTCGTTTTTTTTTTTCAAGCAAAGCTTTATTAGCACAAATCGATTAACATACGTTAAATATCAAACTTTTTGTAAAAATGAGAAAAGAAAAGAAAACATGAAAAGAAAAGAAAAGAATTCAAGCGTTTTCTCACTGACTAGTGTTTCGAGAAAATTGAGATTAGAGCTCTCTACAGAAAAATCATCAAGAGTTTTAAAATTACTGAAAACCGCGTAAACTAATAGTAAAAGAAAAGAATATAATAAAAGGAGAAGGAAAACGATTTTTAACAAAGAAAACTACGAGCAATAATTGGAGATTTTTAACAATGAAAATTAATTTGTTTGGGGCTGACAAACAATTTTTTGCAAAAAAAATCCAAAAATTGAAAAAAAAAATTGGAAGCTTAAAACATGAAAAGTTAGACGAGAAACGTGGGTTTTTAAAGCTGTGGTATTCAAAAAAAATTGTCAAAAAATTTGAGAAAAAAAAATGTTTTTTCTTTTTTTGCGACAAAATTCAAGTTGGGGCATCTTGAAATTGTCATTTCCAATTTTTTTGTTGAGAAAAATTGAAAATTCTCGTAAATCGACACACGATGGCTTGGGGCGGACCATCGTACAATAATATCAAATAGAAAATGAAATTTTTGGGGCGAAAATTTCAAATTTTTGTCAATTTACGAGAAGAATAAACACTGGTGAAAAATAAATAAATACTGTTGTAAAAGCTCATGTTCACTGGACTGGAAATACAAAAAAAATGGGACTGGAATGGGTAGGAATGTTTGAAAAAAAAATGTTGGAAGGAAGCGGGTAAGAAAACAAAAAAAAAATAAATAATGATTATGGCAGCAGGCGGAGAAGAGAAGCGGCAAAATTTTGGACCTGAAGCACAGTAGATCAAACACTGTTTGGCAAATTTTCCAAACTCACCTTAATAATGATGTTCTTGCTCACGTCGGAACGTGGTTCTGGTCACGTTTCCCTCCGTATCCACAGTTTCGAATTGCTCCTCGTGCGGAAGTTGATCGAGACGCTCTTGGCTTTCGGTTCCGGTGAATGTGACATGGGAGACTAGGGGATCGGTGACCTAAATCTCTATTTAATACTTTTCACTAACTACAGAAACTCACTCTTGTCTCAACTCGTCTCGAAATTGTCTGCACAGTGCCATCCGGTCCAACTACAGTGGTTTGAAAGGTGGTTAGAGTGGTAGGGTAGCTCTGCAGCATGCTGGAAACCTCTCCGTCCAACGAGTCCTTGTCCTCATCATCGGTCACCACGTTGCCAACTGTGTCGCCGGACAGCATTCCATGGGTGGACTGGGTTGATTCGATTCCCTGGCTTGCTCCTTCGAGCAACGAGTCCTGAAAAACACACCATCTACCTTTATTTTTTGAGAACCCTACTTACCTTCTCAGTGGGTGCTATTCCTCCATCCAGGGAATCGGTGGTGGATGTTTCCATGACACGTGGCACCATTTCATACTCGGCCAATGACGTGTCCTCTGCACTATCTGCTCTTTGTTCTACTTCAATCTCTTGGAATGTTGGTTCCAGAGAATCAGTGCTGGTCTCTAGGTATTGGAATTGCATCGGGTCCACCTGGTGCTCCAAAGAGTCAGTTGGGGAAGGAGCAACTGGGGTGGCCGCTCGAAGGTCTTCCTCTTGTACTGGACGGCTGTGAAGCTCGGTGTCTGAGCCAATGACTTCTTCCTCATCGTCATCCCGAATACTCATGTCTTCGGCTTCTGATTCCTCACGGATATCGGACAGCATCATGACATCATCTGTTGGAGATTGATTCTCAGTAATCTCTTTCTCAAGGCGCTCAAATTCGGCAAGAGAGCTAACGGATCCTTCTCCTGACTTGTTTAATCTTCCAGCCATGAGCAACTCAATTTCAGATCTGGTCAGGGATCCATCGCCCCGGGCACCAACTTCTTTCTCCAATCGCTCAAACTCTTGGAGAGAAGTCAACGAAAGATTGTCGCTGGATTGATGGCGATACTTTCCGATCATTGCAAGAGTGTCGGCTGGAACGCCCACAGATGAATGTCCGCTTCCATTTCCTTCGTTGAGAGAATCGGAATCCTCAGGTTCTTCTTCAACGGTCTCAAGTTCTTCAATAGGCACCTGTGGGGGTTCCTCTGTGTCAGCATCGTAGATTTCAAAACCAAGTTGTTCAGCTTCGGTTGGTAGAGTTTGATGAACAATTGGATCTTCTGGAATTGTGGGAGTGGAAGTCTTCTGTTCAACCCCAGTTTCAACGACCGGCTCATGAACTGTTTCTGGTGACTTCTCCTTGTCTCCGCTTATAACACTGATCACCTCCAACGAATCGCTTGATCCGCTTCGTTCACCCTCCACTCGAATAACTGTGTCCGCATGACTTTCCGCCGACGACGACAGGTCCGATAGTTGTCGCGAGTAACGTGAAGACTCGCTGTTAGCCGGATCGGACGACGCCTCCATGGCTACACCATGGATGCGTTCGGTCTCCTGCACGTCTTCCTTTTGGGCGGTAACACCCACGTCTGGTGGCGGTGTGGGTTCAACAATAGTGTCTTCTTCTCTAACAAACACAAACACTCCTCCGTCTTGCTCGGTAGCGGCTCTTCTCGGTGGCACTGGCGATACCGGTCTACCTGGATCGGAGGTTGGCGGGAGTAGCACTCCACTTGGACTGATTGGCAATTTGTCATCACTCTCGTCCTCTTCCTCGATGGTTACTTGGAGTGCGACGTCTGGTGTGGACCGGGCAGTTGATTGCATGAAATCTTCGGGTTCGAATGCGCGGATTGACGGCAACGCCGGAACTTGCACGTCATAGTCCTGTTGCACGGTGAATTGACGATCAGAGTCCACAGGTGACAACATCGCTTGTGGTGTTGATGTCTCTTGTCGTTCTAAATCTCTGTCACGAGCTGTGTGCTCACCATCCGAGTCACTGAGGCGGCTAGGTGCTTGAGAAGTTGCCGTGGTGTATTCTGAGTCTTGAGAGGTCCAGCCTTGTGCAGACTCGTACGTGTCGTCCTGGGAGGTAACACATGTGTCATACTGGTCATCTTTTCCTTCTCCTTCCGAGGCCGCTGTCAAGTAGGCATCTGATGTCATCGTCTTCTGGTCCTCATCTTCTCCCTCGGAAAGCTCCGTGACAACTTGCTCGAGCACCTGGTTAACAAGCTCCATAGCGGTGTTCTCGGCTTCTTCTTCTTTTTCCTGCTCTAGTTGCTCTTGATGTTCTTGTTGCTCATTGTCAGATTCATGAATCACATCAAGTTGATCTGAGGCAGTGCTTGGTAGCTCTTCTTCAACATGAGCTCCCAGATTGCTCTTTTCTCCGGCTAGAATGTTCAGTTTTTCCTGGAGATCAGAATAGTAATCTACTTCTGGCTCGTTGGAAATCTCCTGGCAGCTCTCTTGTTTCAAGAATGTAGATCTTCTAGGAGAAATTTCAGTTGATTGTTTCTGTTCTTCTTCCTGGCGCGTCAGATGATACGTAGCATCGTCCTCAGCCTCGTGAATGACGTCTTCGGTGAGCTGGGTGGAGAACTCTTCGAGTACCTCTCCGTGACGATCGTAAACCTTCCATTCCTCTTTCTCATCGACATCGTCTTTTGAATCATGATCATGGTCATGATCATAAGTTTCTGCGTCTCCGTAGCTTAACTTGGTGACATTTTGGAAAGCTTCCGATGTGAGATCATCGTGGGAACTCTTTTTGTGTTCAGCTGGAATTGGAGATGGACGGTTTAGAGATTCAATAGATGATCTGTATTGCTCCGATTCGATGAGAGTACGATCGAGTGGTTGGAAAACTTCTGACACCAGTTTCTCAGCGGTTTGCTCAGCAATATCTTCTCTAGAAAGATCGAAAGCGGCCTCCTTCGATTGTAGTGGTAAGCCCTGGTTCTGCTCTCCGTGGTCCACGAACGATCCTTCGGATTCAGAATCGTGTGTTTCGTGGCTTTCTATGCGCTTTTCTGGTTCTTGAAGATCAGTGGTTTGATAGTGAATAGGTTCATCTTGAGCCGAGGCAACTGGAGAATCAAGGTCGCGTTTTTCACGGGATTCACCAAGAAGATGTTCCTGTCTTTCAGGCTCTTCCTCATCGTCACTCTTCCTGAGAGCATCGTAAG
This sequence comes from Caenorhabditis japonica, assembly GCA_963572235.1. NCBI lineage: Eukaryota > Metazoa > Nematoda > Chromadorea > Rhabditida > Rhabditidae > Caenorhabditis > Caenorhabditis japonica. Next base: position 3,549,365 of record OY754345.1, read on the forward strand.
CAGATTTTGCTCCAATTGCTGCAAGCGCAACTGGTGCAGCTACGACAGCTCCGGCAGCCATTCCAGCTTTCTTGGCAAAACCAAACATTTTGCTACCAAATCCTTCTTTTTCGCTTTCATCTCCAGAATCTTCTAGTTCATGAGGTTGCTGTTGTTCAGTAAGAAGCGGAGCTTGCTCAGTTGGTGCTGGAGATTCGTGTTCTTCTTCACGATCAAAGTTCTCGCAAGTCACAGTAGTAGTAGTAAGGGTCTCAACTAGCCGAGAAATAGATCCTTCGGATGGAATTGGAGATCCAGACGTGTATTCATGGGATTCCACAACATGATGCTCTTCTTCAGGCTCCACGTGTTCTTTGGTAACAGTAGTAGTGGTTGTGGTTTTTATAAACCCGTGGACGTCTTCTTCTTCGTCCTTCTTTAGTTCGCGAGTCACTGGTTCTACGGCTTGCAAAACAGATCCTTCCGATGGAACTGGAGATGCGGATGTGTATTCCTGAGATTCCACGAGATGTTCTTCTGGCTCAAACTGTTCTTTGGTGACAGTAGTCGTAGTGGTGGTTTTGATGTATCCGTGAACATCTTCTTCTTCTTCTCCGCTCGGTGAAAGCTTGTGCTCACCCTCCACTTGACGTTCTTCAGGTTCATAGTGTTCTCTAGAATCTGTTCTTTCGACACCACGAGTCACAGAATGTTCGGATAGAACTGGCGATGTAGATGTGTATTCATGGGATTCCACGACATGTTCTTCTGGCTCAGTGTGCTCTTTGGTAACAGTCGTTGTTGTGGTTGTCTTGATATATCCGTGAACGTCTTCTTCTTCACGGTCAGTTGGTGAATGGCTGTGCTCGTTCTCCACTTGATGTTCCTCAGGTTCATAGTGCTCACGAGAATCTGCTCTCTTGAAACCATGGGTCACAGAACGTTCAGATGGAATTGGAGATCCAGATGTGTATTCACGGGATTCCACGACATGTTCTTCTGGCTCAGTGTGCTCTGTGGTAACAGTAGTAGTGGTTGTGGTAGTCCTGATGTAACCGTGGACATCTTCGTCTTCCTCTCCGCCAAGCGAAACCTTTTGCTCAGTCTCTCCTTGAAGTTCCTCCGGTTGATATTGCTCACGATAAATACCATGATCGACAGAACGTTCCGATGGTACTGGTGATCCGGATGTGTATTCCTGAGACTCCACTACATGTTCTTCTGGCTCTGCGTGTTCTGTGGTGACAGTAGTAGTGGTTGTGGTAGTCCTGATGTAACCGTGGACATCTTCGTCTTCTTCATCCCCGCCAGGTGAAACCTTTTGCTCAGTTTCTTCTTGTGGTTCCTCCGGTTGAGAGTGCTCACGATAAATACCATGATCGGCAAAACGTTCCGATGGAACTGGTGATCCGGATGTGTATTCATGGGATTCCACGACATGTTCTTCTGGCTCAGTGTGCTCTGTGGTAACAGTAGTAGTGGTTGTGGTAGTCTTGATGTAACCGTGGACATCTTCGTCTTCTTCATCCCCGCCAGGTGAAACCTTTTGCTCAGTCTCTTCTTGTGGTTCCTCCGGTTGATAGTGCTCATGATAAATACCATGATCGGCAGAACGTTCCGATGGAACTGGAGATCCAGATGTATACTCCTGAGATTCCACAACATGTTCTTCTGGCTCAACGTACTCTTTGGTAACAGTCGTTGTCGTGGTAGTTTCTATTCTTCGCCGTTCAATATCTTCATCATTTGCCTCAGACTTCACAGAAAGAACTGGGGATTCATGTCCCGATCGCTGGTATTCCTGCGAATCCACAACGTATTGTTCTTCTTCTGGTTCTTCATGGCTGGTAGTAGTAGTGGTGGTTCTTACAAAGTCATGAGTTTCTTCTTCGTTTTCTGGATCGAAATGTTCTTGGTCGAAGTGTTCATGTGTGGTGTCAAGATGTTCCGTGCTCACAGTAGTCACCACAGTTGGAGATGTGTCAGTTTGGACAACTGGTTCTACGGCTTCCACAGTAGTCACAGTGGTGTGACTATCGTAATCTTGAGAATCAATAATCGAATTTCCCTCTTGTTCTAAAGCGTCTTCCTCATCAATTTCCGGTTCTGGAATTGCTGGTGGTTCGTGATGAACACTGATCACTGTAGTGGTTGTTGAATCTTCGAATGGTCTTGGTGATCCTCCTGACTCAGAAGTTGAGCGGTTTTCCAGATTTTCGAAATTAGCTTCATCACGTGGATATGCTGCTGACTCGATGACGTCCTCTTCATTTTCGTCTTGTTGCGTTGGAGACGCAATTCTTGGCTCATCACGTCTTTCGAAAGCATATTCTTCAGATTCGACGACGTAGGGAGCGTCAATTCTTTCAGTGACTACTGGTGTTCTTGTAGTATCGTGTTCTTCTTCCTGGTAATGAGAAACCTCATCAGAGTCGGAGTGCACTGGCGAGCTAATTCGAGGCTCTTCTTCAGTTGCCACCTGGTAGTCTTCGGAATCGATAACGTATTCCGGATCTTCAACATTATCTGGTTTTTGATGTTCTGGTTCTACAGAATGAGTTGGTGTGATAAACTTCGGCTCGCTGGTAGCGGGATGATCTTCCAACTCGCCGGCTCGATCTTCTTCCTCTGGCTCGTAGAAGGTTGCAGTTGGCTGGGCAGACTTTTCCTCCCCCTCAAAATGAGATGAAAATTCTGACGACTCATGAATTGGTTCTGGAGCGTAATGTTGCTGCGATACAACTGGCGATTCAAGATCTCTTCTCTCACGGGATTCTCCGAAAAGACGTTCTTGCTCTTCCGGTTCTTCCTCGTCGTCACTCTTCCTCAGAGCATCATAGGCAGATTTAGCTCCAACTGCTGCAAGAGCAACTGGTGCAGCTACGACAGCTCCGGCAGCCATTCCAGCTTTCTTGGCGAATCCAAGCATTTTGCTTCCAAAACCTTCTTTCTCACTTTCATCTCCAGATTCTTTTAGTTCTTGATGTTGTTGTTGCTCAGTAAGAAGCGGAGCTTGCTCAGTTGGCACCGGGGATTCATGATGGTACTGATCCTGATAGCACTGACCAGCTGGGAACTCTGGCTCTTCTTCGTGAAGCTCGCGAGATACTGTAGTTGTTGTGGTTTCCTCTACACGAGTAACATGGTGTTCGAATGAAGATGAAGATAACTCTTGTTTTTCAACTACATAGTGTTCTTTCTCAGGTTCGAAGTGCTCATGAAGACTTGAAGTTGATGTGATAGGACTTTTTTGAGAGGCGGGAGATGTTTGCTCTCTCTCGTAGTGAGTTGGTGATCGAGAAGTTAACTCCTCTGAGTCTGGCTGTTCAAAATGCTCTTGAGTAACCGTTGTCATTGTGGCGGTGTCAATATCATATCGTTCGGATTCCTCAGACAGCGTTGGAGAGCCGTGACAGTCCGATGACACGTCTTCCGGTTCAAAGTGCTCCCGTGTCACAACAGTGGTGGTTGTGGTTTTAACAAATCCATGATCTTCCTTTTCAGGTGGAACTGGAGATTCAAGCTGCTTCTGTGTTTCAGTAGGGTAATCATGTTGTTCATAATCTTCCGGCTCGAACTTCTCCTGAGTAACTGTCGTTGTAGTGGTTTTTTCAACAACATGAGTGACAGACTGTTCACTATCCGATGGGACCGGGGATCCTTCTTTTTGCGGATAATCCTCCTCATCTTCCGACACTTCATACTCACGGGTGACTGTCGTGGTTGTGGTGGTTTCCATGTATCTTGGAGCATGTCCTTCGTCGTCAGCTTCCGATCCAGATGGTGGTCGGAATCCTTCCGGCTCCTCATACGGTTCACGAATCACTGTGGTAGTTGTTTCCACGATATGTGGTTCTTCGGAGTGTGTTGGAGAAGCTTGACCATCTTGGTGTCCTTCTGGCTCTTCGTATTCTTCTTTTGTGATCGTAGTGGTTGTGGTGGTCTCAATATAGTGATGCTCGGGCTCTTCTCCTTTAGCAGTCTCAAAGACTTCTCTGGTCACAGTAGTAGTCTGGGCGGGTTCCTCGAAACTTGATGGCTCAGTTGGTGGCTCCGTAGAGATCTGCTGGTGTGAGTCGTCATGGTAGTCTCGGGATACTGTAGTCGTCGTAGTTGACTCGATGTGGTGAGGATGCTCTTGCTCTTTCTTTTGATCTTGCTCCGAGATGCTTGGAGATTGAGATGGTGAACCTTGCTCTTTATCTTGCTCGTCGTCGAAATAGTCGCGAGTAACAGTGGTTCTGGTGGTCGTCTCAGTGTAATGATGTCCTTCTAGATGCACTGACTCTTTCTCAAACTGATAAGATTGCTCCGATGGTGCTGGTGACTCTTGAACTGGTTCGTAATCTTGGTGTCCAATTTCTTGAACAACTGGTGATTCTCGTGATTTACCAAGAAGATGTTCTTGTTCTTCAGGTTCTTCCTCATCATCACTCTTTCTTAGCGCATCATAAGCAGATTTGGCTCCAACTGCTGCAAGAGCAACTGGAGCAGCAACAACTGCACCGGCAGCCATTCCAGCTTTCTTGGCGAATCCAAGCATTTTGCTTCCAAATCCTTCTCCGTCACTATCTTCTTCGGAACCTTGAAGTTCTTGGTGATGTTGTTGCTCAGTTAGAAGAGGAGCTTGCTCAGTTGGCTCCGGAGATTCAGGGTGGAACTGCTCTTGTTGGTATTGTCCAGCTGGGAACTCTAACTGCTTTTGAAGCTCACTGGGTTCTTCCGTCGTAAAGGTCTCCTCTATACGAGTAACCAATTTTTCGGATGGGATTGGAGATCCTGATTGTTGGTGGTATTCTGGCTCAACGTGGGATGGTGAAGCTCGACTATCAGCTGGTTCATCAACCGAAACAATTTCTCGATCCAAGTCAGTTGTAGAGTGGGCGTGAGAAGAAGACGACGCTAGAGATATATTCGATGCGGCTGGAGATTCGTGGTATTCTTGAGTAACTATTGTTGTCGTTGTAGTATCAATGACATGATGCTCTGGTTGATCTTCTCTCGGAGCAGTTTCAGTTAAGTAACTCGGTGATACAGCACGCTCTGATTCAATATGCGATGATGGAGCTGGTTCTGAAAGCTCTTCTGAAGCGACTTGATCTTCAAGAGACTTTTCAGATAGAACTGGAGAAGCAGCAATGTCATGAGAATGTGGCGTTGGTTCAAACTCTTCAAATTGTATCTCTTCTTGATGAGTTTCTCTTGGCTCAAACTGCTCACTGATGGTATTAGTGTCCTTAGCTATGTCAATCTCTGAAGAAGCTTGGGAGAGAGTGTCTTGCTTCTCCGCATCTTCTGGTGTTTCATGAGAAAGTGTTGTGACTGTAGTAGTAGTTGTCTCCACATTTTGGCGAAGCTCTGGTTCTATCGGTGATGATCTTGGTGACTTTGGAGAGTACCCTGAAGAGTAGGATCCTTGTCGATCAAGCTCTGGTTTCTGTTCCTGAGCTAACTCTTGATCTTGTTCGGAGGAATCAGACGATTGTTCATCTTGGAATTGTTTGAGCTCTTCGGATTTGTGAGACGGAACCGGAGAAAGGGCTGATTCTTCCTCTCTGTGATGCTGTTCGGGCACAGTTGGGATGAATTCAGTTTCAATTGGAGCTTCTTCCTCATCAAAGTGTTTCTGAGATAGAGTAGTCGCGGCGGTTGAAGTCTCGGTAAAATGGACTGGTTCTTCTGGCTCTTGGGGCTTGAATTCGGATGGCACCTCTTCATGAACGCTTTCTTGTGTGTATGGATGTTTTTCCAACTCTGTTGATGGTTCCGATGGAACTGGCGATTCGTAGTGACCAACCTCCTTGGCAACTGGAGAGTCAATATCACGTTTTTCACGGGATTCTCCCAAAAAATGTTCTTCTGGTTCTTCCTCATCATCGCTCTTCCTTAGTGCATCGTAAGCAGATTTGGCTCCAACTGCTGCAAGAGCGACTGGTGCAGCAACAACAGCTCCGGCAGCCATTCCAGCCTTCTTGGCAAATCCAAGCATCTTGCTTCCGAATCCTTCTCCTTCACTTTCTTCTCCGGAATCTCCATGTTGCTGCGGTTGTTCAGCAAGAAGTGGGGCTTGCTCAGTTGGTACTGGAGATTCGGGATGATACTGTTCTTGTGGATATTGTGTATCAAACTCTTCCTCGTAAATGGAACGAGTTTCAGATGGGAGGGGCTGAGAATCACGTTCAATTTGTTGTGGGAATCCAGCTTCCGCTTCCTCAAGAGGGTAATCACGTTGTGCTGGCACTTCTGGCTCCTCGCCAAAGAATCCATGTGTAGTGGCCGTAGTGGTAGTTGTCTCAGTTACCAAATGATGTGATGGCTCTTTATCAAATAGAACCTCTGATTCAACATGAGATGATGGTGTTGGTGAAGCGGGAATTGATTCTTCTTTAACTGATCCTTCTGGTTGGTAGTGGAATTCGCGAGTCTCAGTTGTAGTGGTCTCAACAACGTGGGGCAAAGATTTCTCACTTTCAGCTGGAGTTACAGCTGGAGAGTGTGCTTGCTCAGACAGGCGTTCAGACTCCGTGACGTATTCCGGTTCATCCTCATAGTAATCGCGAGTTACGGTAGTAGTGGTTGTTGTTTCAATCACTTTTGGTTCTTCTTCTCTGTCAGCGGATAGTGTAGATTCTTCAATATCTTCCTTCTCTGACGGCGGCGACTCAACTTGTGGATCAGCTGGATACTCACTGGTAACAGTTGTAGTAGTGACGGTTTCCTTTACCAGCTCAACACTATCCTCAGCAGCCTCTTCTGGCTCAGTATGGAATTCGCGAGTTACCGTAGTTGTGGTGATGGTCTCGACAAGATGAGGCTCATCTTCGTGTACCTCGTGGCTCACAGAAGTAACACTTTCATTGGTTGGTGAAGAAACTTCTTTATCATCTCCGACGGATTGATCCTCCTCAGATCCATCTGGTGATTCTGTATCATCCGGCTTCTCACCATAGTACTCGCGGGTCACTGTAGTTGTGGTGGTGGTTTCGGTGACGTGGGGGATTTCCGAGTCGGAAGGTTTTTCTTCATCATCGTACTCGCGAGTGACTCGAGTTGTGGTGATTGTCTCAACGACATGAGGATCTTCTTCTTCTGGAACTCCAGCCTCTTCTCTGTCCTCTTCGTCATCAGAATATTCTTTTCTGACAGTAGTGGTTGTCGTGGTCTCCACAAAATGATGAGCTGGTTCCTCTCCCTCAGCTGGCTCATATACGTCACGAGTAAAAGTTGTAGTGCTCTCCATAGGACCATGTTGATCTTCCTCGGATTCTTGTTTTTCAACGCGTGGATCTTCCTCGCGATAATCACGAGTAATAGAAGTAGAGGTAGTAGTTTCGGTATGGTGAACATTCTCCTGATCAGTGATGGATGGTGATGGAACAGTTGGATGCTCATGTGTTTGATCAGATGTGTAAGATTTCTCAGAAGGTTCCTGAGCTAACTCCTCCTCGTCATCAAAGTATTTTCGAGTTACAGTAGTCGTAGTAGTTGTCTCTGTGAAGTGATGCCCGTCTGGATGTTCTTGCACTTTCTCAATTTGGGATGATGATTCGGAAGGCACTGGAGACTCCGGAACTGGTTCTTGACCGTATGATTCTTTCTCAAACCGATCTGATGGTTCCGATGGGACTGGCGACTCGTTTCTTTCTGAGGCAACTGGAAATTCAAGATCTCTTCTTTCGCTAGGTTCTCCAAGATTATGCTCTTCCGTTTCCTCCTCGTCATCGCTCTTTTTGAGAGCATCATAAGCAGATTTGGCTCCAACTGCTGCCAGAGCAACAGGAGCAGCAACTACAGCACCTGCGGCCATTCCAGCTTTCTTGGCAAATCCAAGCACCTTGCTTCCAAATCCTTCTCCGTCGCTTTCCTCTCCTTCCTGTTCAGTAAGCTCCGAAGATTCAAAGCGATACGGCTCGTGCTCACCGCCGATGGTAGTAGTCGTTGTAGTAGTTTCAATGACTTGGCTTACAGATGGCTCCGCTGGACTTTCCAATTCAATTGGAGAAGCTTTAGTATCACGTTCCTCCTCTTCCAGTTTTTGATGGTATTCTGGCTCAGTGGGTACAGGCTCTTCGGGCGCTTCATAAAATTCACGACTGGTTGTTGTAGTAGTTGTAGTCTCAATAATTTGTGGGATTTCCTTTTCTGAAACTATCGGTGATCCAGCACGTTCTGACTCAATATGAGATGATGGAGCTGGAGAAGCGGCAACTACAGCCTCATGAGCTGATGATTCTGAATGTTCGTAATCATCATCATAGAACTCGCGTGTTTCAGTTGTAGCGGTCTCGACCACTTGTGGCAAAGACTTTTCACTTTCAGCTGGAGTTCCAGCTGGAGATTGTTCTGGCTCATCTTCATAGAACTCACGTGTCACAGTGGTAGTGGTCGTAGTTTCAATGGCATGTGGATGTCTCTCAGAGTCGTCTGCCAATGCGTGATGATCTTGATCTTCTGGCACTTCATGAGTGACAGTTTCAGTTAATTCAGATATGTGGTGTTCTGGGTGTTCTGGAGAATTGTAAACTTCTCCGGTTGTAGACAACGCTTCAGTCGGCTCATCGTAGAATTCACGAGTAACTGTAGTAGTCGTAGTGGTTTCTTTGACTAGATCTTCTTCTTGTGGGACTGGAACTGGCGATTCTGGTTGCTGTGCAAACTCAGTGGGAGATTCAGCTTCTCCGTGATACGGTTCTTCTTCCATGATACGGTCTTTTGAATCAATGGGATGTTCCTGAGTCTCAATAGTGGTAGTAGTAGTTTCAACTACATGTGGATGTTCTTGCTCCGAAACCGCTGGAGAAGCGGGATAATCCGACTCGACCTGGGCAGAAGGAGTTGGTGAGGCGGCCGCTTCTTTGAAGGACTCTGTTGTCGACTCTGAACAATCGTGCTCCTCATCGTGGAATTCTTTGCTCACAACTGTTGTAGTGGTGGTCTCGACAACATGGGGAGATGATATTTCTTTTTCAACCGACTCTTCGTACAAACGTTCTGATTCCTCAAAGTGTTGGGGTTCCTCTTGACGTTGTTCAACAAAAGCTGTGACCGTAGATTCTTGAAATTCCCGTTCTTTTGGCTCTTCCTCTTCGTCGTCACTTTTGGTCAAAGCATCGTAAGCTGATTTGGCTCCAACTGCTGCCAGAGCAACTGGCGCAGCAACAACAGCTCCCGCAGCCATTCCAGCTTTCTTAGCAAATCCTAGCGCTTTGCGTCCGAATCCTTCACAATCACTATCGTCATCAGAACCAGAAGAAGATCTTGGTTGTTGCTCGTAAGTTTGGAATTGAGTTGGAGATTCATGTCGATGCTCTGAGTCTTCCTCGTGATACTCGCGAGTCACAGTGGTAGTGGTGACGGTTTCAGTGATAAAGTGAGGCTCCGCGCTTTGTAGCTTTTCAGAGATGGCTGGGGATTGTGAAACGGGACGATCGGATTCTACATGTGATGACGGTGCAGGAGAAGTTTTACCATAGCCAATTGGAGATGCAGCTCTTCCTTCGTGTTGCTCTTGAATTTGAGAAACGTCAGCGTGTGCCCTTTCAGAGATAGCTGGAGATTCAGCTACTGGACGTTCTGACTCTGCACGAGAAGATGGAGTGGGTGAGTAGGATTCCCGAACAGGCTCCTGCTCTTCAAAGTATTCACGAGTTGTGGTGGTCTCGGTGACAATCTGACTACCCGGCCGGCTTTCTTTATCTGATGGCACTGGGGAAGCAGCAATGGATGTTTCCTTTACCGATCTTGTTGGTGATTCCGGCCGCTCATCATCGTGGAATTCACGTGATACCGTAGTAGTGGTTGTAGTGGTTTCAGTAACAACGTGGCTTTCTGGTTGAATTTCTCTCTCGGATGAAACTGGAGATTCAAGAACTTGTCTATCCGATTCGGCATGAGATGATGGAACTGGAGAAGCAACCGTTGGTTCTTCTTTGGCTTCAGGAGATTCGGGACACTCATAGTCACCATCGTGGAATTCACGTGTCAGAGTAGTGGTGGTCGTTGCAGTTGTTTCAGTGACATAGTGGCTTTCTGGTTGAATGTCTTTCTCAGACGGCACTGGAGATTCAGTAATTTGATGTTCCGATTCGGCATGCGAAGATGGGACTGGTGAGGCAATCTCTGATTTTTTCTTTCCTTTAGGCGATTCCGAACGCTCGAAGTCATCATCGTGGAATTCACGTGTCACAACAGTAGTTGTAGTTGTCTCGGTGACAATCGGTTCATCCGGTTGGCTTTCTTTTTCAGATGGCACTGGAGAAGCAGCAGTGGAAGTTTCTTTAACTGATCTAATTGGTGATTCCGGCAGCTCATCATCGTGGAAATCGCGGGTCGCCGTGGTTGTTGTTGTAGTGGTTTCAGTAACAACTGGAGATTCAGGAATTTGTCTATCCGATTCGGCATGAGAAGATGGAACTGGAGAAACAACTGTTAGGTCTTCCTTGGCTTTAGGAGATTCAGAACGCTCATAGTCATCTTCGTGGAATTCACGTGTCACAGTTGTGATGGTTGTTGTAGTTGTTTCAGTGATAACTTGGCCTTCAGGTTGAATGTCTCTCTCAGACGGCACTGGAGATTCAGTAATTTGATGTTCCGTTTCGGCATGCGTAGATGGGACTGACGAGGCAATCTCTGATTCTTCCTTCCCTTTAGGCGATTCCGAACGCTCGAAGTCATCGTCGTGCAATTCACGAGTCACTACAGTAGTTGTAGTGGTCTCGACAACATGTGGCAACGAATGCTCACTTTCAGCTCTAGATTCACCCGCAGTCTCCGATCTCTCGTAGAGATGTTCCGGCTCGTCTGGCTGTTGTGGCTCCTCAGCTTCACGGGTAACTGTTGTCGTAGTGAAAGTCTCAACAACTTGGGGAACTCCCTCCTCAATCGGTGATTCTGGCTTCTGATAAACTTTTTGGACGGCTGGAGCAGAATCAAAATCTTCCTTGTCTTCCACGTATTCACTGGTCCAAGCAGAAGTGGTAGTAGTTTCTGGAATTATGTGTTCTTTTGGCTCTTCCTCCTCATCATCACTCTTGGTCAAAGCATCATAAGCAGACTTGGCTCCAACTGCTGCAAGAGCAACTGGCGCAGCAACAACAGCTCCAGCAGCCATTCCAGCTTTCTTAGCAAACCCAAGTGCTTTGCGTCCAAATCCTTCACCATCACTATCGTCATCCGAGCCAGGAGAAGATGTTGGCTGCTGTTCGTGTGGTTGGAATTGAGTTGGAGAATCGTGGTGGTGCTCTGGCTCTTTTTCATGATACTCTCGAGTTACAGTTGTAGTGGTAACGGTCTCAGTGACAAAGTGAGGTTCCTCGCTCTGTAGCTTTTCAGAGATGGCTGGAGATTGAGAAACTGGACGCTCGGATTCTACATGTGATGGCGGTGCAGGTGAAGTTTTACCATCATCAGTCGGAGATTCTGATATTTCTACTTTTTGCTCTTGGATTTGAGAAACGTCAGCGTGCGCCATTTCAGATATTGCTGGAGATACAGCAGTTGGTCTGTCTGACTCAGCACGAGAAGATGGAACAGGTGAGTAAGATTCCTGAGCGGGGTCTTCAAAGTATTCACGAGTGGTTACGGTTGTTGTAGTAGTCTCGGTGACAACCTGACTGTCCGGCTGGCTTTCTTTTTCAGATGGCACTGGAGATTCAGCAACTTGTTGCTCGGGCTCCGCATGAGATGATAAAGCTGGTGAAGCAGAAATTAAAACGTCTTTCACCGATCCAGCAGGTGATTCCTGCTGCTCATCGCCGTGGAATTCACGAGTTACAGAGGTGGTTGTTGTAGTTTCCTTAATCAGATGCTCTTGAGGATCCTGTTCCGGCTCTTCCTGATATTCACGAGTGACAGTGGTAGTTGTAGTGATTTCCTTGGCAAGCTCGTCTTCGGAATCAGCAGCTTCTGGCTCCTGCCGGAACTCGCGAGTTACTGATGTCGTGGTGGTAGTTTCAGTGATCAAGTGTTCATGCTCCAAAGATGGTGATGGAGCAGAAAAGGATGGTGAAACGGAGACTTCCTTGGTATCATATTCAGAAACAGCTGGAGACTCTGGTGCTGGTGCAGATTCACGGAATTCACGTGGAATTGTGGTAATTGCACTAGTTTCCACAATATGTGGCTGTTGTTGTTCTGGCTCATCGTACTCTTCCTTTTTGAAAGTAGTAGTTGTGGTCTCGATGTAGCGATGCTCTGGCTCTTCTCCTTCAACAGTCTCAACTACCTCTCGGGTGATAGTAGTAATGATCTCAGCTGGCTCCTCATGGGTTGAAGATACATTTGGGGATACGGCAGAGAGTTCCTGGTGTGGTTCGTTTTGGATCTCTCTAGTCACAGTAGTTGTTGTTGTAGTCTCAATGACATGAGGTCGATCTTGTTCAGAAACTTCCGGTGTTTCTGGTTTCTCTTCATTGTAATTTAATGGAGATTCTGGTTCTGGACAAACACCTTCTGGTTCACCTGAATATTCCCGAGTGGTGGTAGTCTCGGAAACAACATGGAAAGATTCTGCTTCAGCAGCTTCAGTCGGAACATCTTCTTTAAGTTCCTTCTCTCCGTCATCGCTCTTAGTAAAAACATCATAAGCAGCTTTAACTCCAACTGCCGCAATAGCAACTGGGGCAGCAGCAGCAGCTCCCGCAACCATTCCAGCTTTCTTTGCAAAATCTCCCAGCCGTCCAGTCTCATCGTCTTCTTCTGGTACACTTTCCACGGAATGTTTCGCAATCTCAGGATCATGTCCACTCTTCAAACTCAAATTATCGCCCTCGTCGTGGCTGGTCACACTTTCCGCGTACTCCTGAGCAATTGGATGTTCCGCGACAATTGGAGATGTCTGTCCTGGCGAATGATGGCCTCGGTAGACTGGCTCTTGCTCGATATTTTCCGCGTGGTGATCCTCTTGTTTTTCAAATGATTCTGCCACAAAATGAGCAGCCAACTCTTCGTCCTCATGAGTGGATTCGCTAGCAACAGGGTGAACGACGTGACGTTCTTGAGGAATTGGTGGACTTATTGGCTGTTTTTGTGAAGATCTTTCGTCTTCCGAAGACGTTGGAGAGTATGACTTAATGTCTTTAATTTCAGCGGTAGACACCTGCTCTTCGGATGGTTGAAGTTCCTGAGCCAGCTCCTCGTCAGAATACTCTCGAGTGTCTTTAAGCTGTGCATGTGCAACCTGCTCTGGCTCAGACGGTTCTAATGGCTCTCTGGGCTCATCTTCATCTTTCAAATGTTCTTCTGGATGCTCCGGTGGGATTGGAGTATGTGGAGTGATCACAATTCCAATAGAAGACTCTGTCAAGCCATGATGACGATCTGGGGCCACTGGCGCAGTTTCGTCTTCCACGTGAACCTCTTCACCTTCCTCATCCTCAACGTGCACTTGAACCTGCACCTGCTCGATGACTTTTGAGTGATCTGGTTCCGGAATGTAAGGATGCTCAGGTTCTTGTTCTTCTGGAAGAATTTCGGATGATTCTTCCTGGATTTGTGAAGATGTCAACGATGATGGCGCGCCAGACGCTGATGGATCCGGATGGAAATCTTTGAGCTGCTCGAAACGGGCGATCCGGTCTTTGACACTTCCGAGTGATTCCACGGGAGACTCTGTAATAAAAGTTGTTTTTGAAAAGAAATTGAATGGGGTTATTAACGAGGAAAAAATCGGTTTGTTTTTTTATTATAAAAAAACTAAAAACAAACAATTTTTCCTCGTGAATAACCCCATAAGAAAAAGAGAAAAAAATCTTTAAATTTACCGTGTCCGAACCATGACCCTATCTAGCTAGAATGAGAGGAGAAAATAGAGAACAAAAAATTCGAAGGCAAAGAATTTGGATAGCCTGGGCAGATCAAAGTGCACAAATATCTAATCGAACAAAACAGCGTTACATTGAAAAACGGAAAATAGCGCACAATGTTTGGAGAGATGTTGAGCCGAGCCGAGCTTGACGAGCTTGACGAAAACCATTATAAACAAAAAGTGCATGTGGATCGATCCTTCTAGCAGCCGGTTTCCGAGCTAAAAGTAACTAAAAACTGAAGATGTTGGTCCTTGATCAATTCTAAATTGCTCTGAAAGTGTGTGTAGTGCATCCATCACATTATCTATCACAAGCACCGAACAACAAAAAAATTTGGATGAACTGAACTGAAACGGCTGTAGTTGTTTGTATTTGTTGTTTTTTTTTTCCTTTTTTCCTTGATACGTTTTTGGCATGGCATCTAAAGTCTGAAGTCTCAAATCTGAAGTTGTCCTGTCCTGCCCTGTCCAAATTCACCAACGATTCACCATGCAACCACCAACAACTAAAAAACCAAGAACCAAAGACCAAAAATCAAACAATAATCAATCCATCAGAGCCATCAATCAATAAGATAATTTCCACTTTATTAAAATTGATAATATTTGGTACTTTATTTGTGAAACTAGACGCGAGAGAGAGAGTGAGAGAGTGAGAGAGAGAGAAGAGAAGCAGAAAATGAAAAAGTCGTAAATTCTTTTTTAGCACGGTAGGTTCATGGTCCAAACGGTTTGACGGCTGGGGCGTGTACGGCTTACTCACCAGGCGCAGATGGTTCTTCTCCTTCTCCTGAAAAATTGGAAATTGTTTATTTTGCCGACATTTTTATTAAAAGAGTGTTCCCCTCTGAGCTTGCTCGTTGAGTGAGCGGCTCGAGCCAGAGCGAAAAGTTTGTGTAAAGCGTCTGCCGACACGCTATTTCCACGGGATTTTAGAGCAGCGGAAAGCCCGGCAAAACAAAACAAAACTCATTTCATTTCATTTCTCACGTTCGTGTCTCTGCTCTGCTCGGCTCGCCCCGACTCAACGAGCAAATAAAATGATATTGATTGGCTGGAGAGAAAAATCAAAAAAGTTACCTGGCAAAGTGGTTCGCGTAGTGGTCACCACTCGAGTCATCTTCTTCGACACCACCACCGATCCGTCCTCGTTGGTGAAGCCCTCCTCGGCCGTCTCCCTTTTTTGCGTCGTGCCAGAGTCTTGGCCAGCGTGTTGCTCAGCGGCAGAAGCTGAAAAAACGAGATGTATTATTTGGCATTGAAAATTTGCAATATTTAAAATTTGTTTGGGAATGTGAAAAGAAAAGTGAGATACTGAGGGGGCATGCAAAGCGTGTGTACATATACATACAAATATCGGCCAAAATTTCCTGTTGAAGATTGCGAATCTGATCCGTATCCATATGCGCCATAGCCGAGGTCTCTGTGTCGTACACGGTCTTGGTGGTAGTGGTGTGCTTTGACTGGTTCACACGAATTTGGACATCTCTCCCGGCTCCTGCCACTGCGAGAGCTCTAGCCACAGCTTCACTAACCGCTGGATCCGCTGGCGTCACCGCTCCGGCCGCACGAAGCTCCTCTTCTAGCTCGCGAAGTCGTTGAACAGCTTCCGAGTGCTTCGCGTCCGCTCCAGACATCTTCAGCGAGCGCAAAGTGAAGAGCAGCTGGCTCAGGACAAGCTCCGCCCCGCTCGGCTCCACCTCATCCTCGCCCTCGTCCACCTCGAGCAGCGGTTCGTTAGTGGCGAGTTTGAAGAATTGCACAAGCGGCACTCCGCGCGGATCAAGCTCGAGCAGTGCAGCGGCAAGGGATGCGGAACGTTGGCGCTCGAATTGACCGCTGGATGCGATTGGTTGTTCTTCGTCTTCTTCTACTTTTGCTCCAATTTCACCACCATCTTCCAGGTATACAGAAAATCTTCTAACGGCTTCATCCTCATCATGATGCTCATTCTCCGCATGCTCACCATCCCAAGACTCCGCTTGGAACTGGGAGGCAGAGTTTACATGGTGAATAATTGGAGCAGACGTTCCATCAGAGGCCAGTGAACCGAATACAATAGGAGTACCGTCGGCGAGGACGCCGGAGACGATGAAGTTGGCGGTGGAGGACATGAGCAGTGAATAGCAAAACGATGGGCGGGGAGAAAGAACGAAAGGAAGAAGGTATGGATGGAGGGAGCGATGGAGGGAGGGAGTAAAAAGGTCCCGGAGCCAAGCGGGAGCTTTCTGGGTCTCGTCGTGAAGAGAGCAGCTGACCCCATTTGTTTTCCTGCTCCGAGAAAGAAAGCAAAGTTTCTTTCGTCACGATCTCCTCGCCTCGCCTCACAGAACAAAACAAAACAAAACAAAACAAAAAACACAACACAAAAGAAGCGGTAGCAGTTTTCATAGCGACGGCACAGCGTAAAGGCAAACGCGCCCTATCGCATGTCTGCGTCTCCGCAGGGAAGACGTGCAAAACGCGAGACGCAGAGACACGTGTATGTGCGTGATTTGCTTGTTTTTTTTTTCTTTTCTCATTTTATTCTATGTATTTGTTTCTTGGCAGCAAGGTCAGGCTGTGTGTATGTAGTGAGTGCAAAAGTGGTGCAAGAGTTGGGCAGGAAAGGGTTTCGAGAAGCAAGGGATCAGATAGATAAGATAAAATAAAATAAGAATTAATACAAAATACAGTTAATAGTGGGTGTCGTCATTCTCTACCTTCTTCATCTCTGTCTTCCGTGACTTCACGTGACTCGGACCGTCTGGGTGAACCAAGCTGGGAATCAGATTCTGAAAGAGTGCGTTAGTTGTAGTTGCATGAGGTGATTATGGAGAAGGACAAGGTGCCAGGTTACCCAGAAGCGTTAACCCGTTAACCCAACTCAACCCAATATCCCATGCGTCTACTTACCGCTGATGTGACTAGTGGTCACGGTTGTCGTGACAATCGTACCGTCGTCTTCACGATGGCTTTCCGACTCTACGCTTTGCTCGACGTCTTCGGGGACCGGTTCTGATGTGCTCTCTGCTATAGTTGTTCTTTGGGCTGGCGAGGGGGATGACTCATCGGCCAATCGATTCAGCTCTTCCCATCTGGAACAGAACAAAATGTTTTTTTTTGAAAGTTTTAAAGATTTTTGGTTGAAAGTTCATACTTTTGTCTTTCTTCATCACTGAGCGGGACAGTTCTATCAACAATATTCTCATTGACAGCCACATCGTCCTCGTAGGTGGTTGTGATCGTCCGCTCTTCCACCACTGGTCCTTCCTCAGAGTCATGGACGTGGCGCTCGGTGCGGACAACGGTTCGCATCTCGGCTACTGGAGCTTCTACTTCTTCTTCCTCCGGTTCCGTCTCCTCTGGTACAGGACTGTGATGAGCTGGTGACGAGTAACTTGGCTCCTCCACCTGGATTGGCTCACGCGTCACAATATCCTCTGTTCGAACTTCACGTTTAATCAAACTAGCACTTGGCACATCTTCAAAATGCCTAATTGGTTCGCGTTTGACGCTCGGCGAATCAGCTTGACTGTAATTGATCAGCGCTTCTGGCTCTCCGTAGGCAATCGATCTGACGATATCGTCACGTCCAATTTGACGAAGCGCATTGTCCAGATTTTCTTGATTCGCATCGTCTTTTTTGAGATGAATCCAGATTTTCAACGTGTTCTTGCACTCTTGTCCCGGGTAATTGTGCCTAATGTGTTGAATATCACGGTGGGGGACTTCGAGTGCGCGTCCAAGACGTGGCCAATCGGCTCCGATTCCTTTCAGAACATTTTGATGGACAAATTCTGGAAGCTCTTTGTCAAGGGCTCCCTGATATCTCTGATCGAATGGCTTCTGATCCTTCTTTGGCGCTGGTGTTGTTTTGATTTCGCCAGCATATTCTGGAAGAGAAATTGCCAGCGTGCAAATAGGTTGCTGTGGTGGAAGCGCATCGGATCGGATCTTGGGCTCTGCCATAAATCCAATTCTGCCTTCAGTGGCCGCCTCGGAGTCATCCTTGTTTCTCGTTTTCACCAAGAATGCCAAACGATTCTCTTGGAATGGCAAGAAGAACAAAGAAAGTTGATCGCCAGATTTGGTAATTGGCACCAAGTTTCCAGCAAACTCGAGGAATTGATGTTTTCCCTTAAGCACCTCTACATCTCGGCTCTTGGCAATCAGTTTGAAGTGTTCTTGTTTTTCCAAAGTCTTGTCCTCCTTGTCATCGGTCATGCAGAACACACGGAGTTGTCCTTCGACCGGGAAAGTTCTTCTAGCAAAAACAGCAAATTTAGCCATGTATGGAATTGAAATCGCTTCGTTGTAAACTTCCTGAGCCATTCTCGCGGCGTCACGCGGAGTTTGACAATCCATGAGCCAGAATCTGGCGGAGACGGTTGTGGTGAACGAGACTTCATCTCCTGTGAATGTCAATTGTGTGGTTCCAGTTATATCTTCCCATTGAGCCGGAGCGGATCCTCCCGTGATAGAGCAAAGAAGTCGGAGAGTTGGTGGCTCTTGTCCCTGTTGTCCAGAATACTGCGTGAGCATTCCCTTGTTGCTGCTCTGTGGAAGTGGAATGCACAAGGTGATCGGTTTGTGGAACTTTCGCCGTCTTGGCTCAACTGTGACAATTGGCGACACAGCGACGCGATTTCCATGAAGCCGGGTAACCATTTCTTGTGGCACTGGCTGGGCTTGAACTGACACCTTGATAGTCTTGGTGAGCGAACCGTCGGGGAAGATGGCCTGCACACGTGGCACCACTGATGAAATGATGACACCTCCTTCTGGTCCGACGCAGTGAACTTCTTGGCGGACACGTGTGACCACAGCAAAGTACATTGGGAAGTCGTTGGTCAGAATTCGGGTGATTCTAGGAGTGTGCAAGTCGTCGAGTTGAGCAAGATCTTCTGCATCAAAAGACTCGTTGAGCACTTCTTGAACTGCATCTTCTGTGGCCTCGAGTTGATGCTCTTTCCAATGTTGACCATCGTCAGATCTCAAAATGACAATTTCTCTCTCCCGATCTCTGAGCGATGCAAAATGAGGAACTTCTAAGATGACTGGGCCTAAGAACTTGGCTCCAGCTGGCGCCATCTCCAAAATTCTCGACGCCAACTCTTCTCCTTCACTGAGCGGTGGTGGATGGGCAAGTTTATCCTGGAAATTGAAAAAAAAAATAATAAGAATATGTTAATTAATACATACCTTTCTCAAATACCTACAAGTGACACGAATTGGCTGTGAGGCCTTTCTGGGCGGCACAATAATCCGGACCCCAGAGTGTCGGCATCCACGCATGGCTCCTCCGCGAGCATCCACCAGGAATGAGATGAGGAAGCTGTAAACGGTAAAAGATCATTTTGAGCTCCAAAATTTTGACTTGTGCATGCTGAGAAAGAGATAGATTCGGAACCAAATAGACACAAGAAATGACAACACGATAACAAATTTCTTTTTGCTTTTTTTGGGCAGTGCTCAAACTTACGTTCTGTGTTGAAGTTTACTGCAAACATTGTGGATGATTAGTTGGGGATTATTGATTTACATCGATAATTAATAGGTGGTGGGGTTTGAAAGCGCTTGGACCCGTTTAGCAGTGTCTGCACACTTCAGATTTGTGCACACAACACCACAATGATTTATTCTACTTACAACCTCGAAAGCCCTTCTTCGGGCTCATAAATATCGTAATTGTTTCAATAATTCTAAACACGTGTGGTGAGGAAAAAGCGCCAACAAACCCCGTACACACCACTCTTCATCCAAACAAACCTGGGCTGCGTGACGTGATGTCCAATCGGCACGTTATCCGCGTGTCCCCCATGATCCAAAATCCCCACTCCATTCTCATAGTTGGCAGTGTGAATCGGATTGGCCTGGGCTCTACGCACAAGCTCTTCGAGGTTGTCGCCAGTGTCGACGTGTCCGTGGATTGGTTGTTGAGCAAATTGGCGGGAGATGGAGCCGGCACGTGGAGCCATACCAAGAGGCTGCGAGTGCGATTGTGCAATAGGAGATGACGTGGCGACGGGCGCAATCTTGGCAAACTCCTTGTCCGGTGACATTTCACCCGAGTTGACTTTCGGGATCGCGCCGCCGTTCTCCAGCTCTTGACTGCGATGGAGCAACTGGAATGAGAGAGTTATATTCTAAATATTATGATTTAATGTTTAAAAGGGCGACGGAAGGGTGGGGGAGAGAGTTCGTCTTGACGCAGTCTCGAGTGTACGAGCCACATGTCTTGCGGTGTGAGTGTGTACGCTGGCTTATGATGTGCTCGCTGCGAAATGCTCCAATGGATAGGATAGCAGCGTTGAAAATGTGTTGAAAGGGGAGAGCAAGAGAGGGAGGGGATCGATTTTCAAAATAAATGGACTCGTTTTCCGGTCGTCTTCTTCTTCTGCTGTTATGACAATCATTTTTCATTTTTTGATTTGTCTTATAAAAATCTTGGTTTGCGCTAGAGCTCGCAGCTTGATTAAAAAATGGTCGCGTCTCTGCATCTCCACTTTTTTTTTCGCTTTTACCTGTGGAGACGCAGAGAATGCATGGTCTAAAAAGAAAACTCACCGCCGTACTCGTATCCCCCGTATGAATCATATGCACTCCCGACGAATCCTGCAACGCTTGCGTCAAATTGTCCGAAAAGTCCTTGGCGTGAGCCGCGGCCGCCTCATGCTCGGCCGCCTGTCCTTCGTCCTCCGACTCGGAGAACATTGTCTCGTTCATCGCCTCCGGATTCTGCGGCTTGTAACGTTCGTCCGACACCGTGGTCGTTTCAGTGATGACGGTGGTTTCGGTGACGGTGCGAAGTGTCTCGACGACGGACACGTAGCCGAGACGTTGGGCGATGGAGAGCGGCGTTTGACCGGTCTGAATGTAAGTGTTTAGAATGAGGAGGGAGCGAGGGAAAGACGTTTGTGAGGGTAGGGGGACGTCAATTTTTGACAAATTACCCTAGCTTAAAAAGGGATTTTTTGCATCGATTTTACGACGCTTTCAATCGAGTTGCAACATCAAAACATGAGACCCCGCTCACTTTTTTGAGCGCGGCCACGCAATTACAGTGCTAGTTGAAGAGACTTGCGACATGAAAACGCAAATCAAGTCTGCATTCACCGTTATGTCTGCGTCTCTTCAAATATCACTGTGTTCGCGTGGTCGTGGTCGCGCACAAATAAGTGGGCGGAGTTTCGCGTTCTCATATCGCAAGTCGATTGAAAACACAATATTTCTTATATATAATGGATTCGTGACGGAGTGACATTTCACGTGAAATTGTGAGAAGTAAAATCTCTTCATTTCTTCTGAAATTTCTTCATTGTTTCGAATAAAAACGTGAAAAAAATTGTCACTCCGCCACGAATCCATTATATAAAAAGATCGGGATGTCTGTGTGCGTCCGCACTTGCCTTTTTGCAAAAAAATGCAGTGGACAAAACACGAACCCGTTAAATTAGGATTTGAATTCAAGCGCACTACCGACTGAGCCACAGAGGACAGAAATATTCCCAAAACAGAGTGCGTATAAATGAATGAGGAAGAGTGGAACGTAAAAAAATAGAATGTGGCGACGACGTCGCCAATAGGCTGCGTCAGCAGCCGCGCAGGACTGCGCAGCAGGCTTGTACTAACTAAAAACTAAAGTAGAATGGAATAAAATGGAAAAACTCACCGCAGTTTGCTCATTCGGTGACGCTCCATTCTCGAGTAGGTACCGCACACAATTGTTATGTCCTTGCTGAGCAGCCTGATGCAATGGAGTGTACGAAGCTCTAGTCTTCTCGCCAACATCCGCACCATGCTCCACCAGGAACTTGACCATATTAAGTTGTCCAAAGTGACAAGCCACGTGGAGCGGTGTGTATCCTGCATTTGTCTTCGAATTGATCTCGGCTCCAGCGTCATGAAGAATCGCAGCGACTGGTACATGATCTTCTTGGGCACACAGGTGCATTGCGGTGAGTCCGTTGTTAGCCTTGGCTCCGACATTTGAGCCGTTCTCGATGAGAAGTCCGGAGATTTCTTTGTGACCCTCCTGGGCGGCTAGATGGAGAGGAGTGAATCCTGCCCGGGATTTCGCGTTCGGGTCAGCATTGAATTTGAGAAGGGTTGATGCAATTTCGATTTGATTTTTCTTTGCGGCAATGTGCAATGGCGTGTATCCATTCTTGGCAGCTGCCTTTGCGGAAGCCCCATTTTCCAGCAAAAGCATTGCGACACGATCGTTATTGTAATGTGCGGCCACGTGAAGTGGAGTCACCTGGTTCTTGCCTTCGATGTCAACCGGAGTGCCCCTCTCCAGCAACAATCTCACGACTTCAAGATTTCCATATTTCGATGCCAAGTGAAGTGGTGTGAATCCCTTCTTCGTCAGCAACGTCTTGTCCGCGTTATGGTCCAGAAGAATGCCCGCAACTTCCTCTTGACCCTCCTTGGCGGCGATATGCAACGGCGAATAGTTGTCCCGCGTGGTCGCATTCGAGTTGGCTCCAGCCTGCAACAGCAGCACCACAATGTCAGTGTTCCCCAAACGACTGGCAATATGGAGTGGAGTTTGAAGTTCGCGCGCCTGCGCATCCACTTTGGCCCCATTGCGGATGAGCACTCGCACCACATCAGTCTGATTCGCCCTGGCTGCCAGGTGCAGAGGGGTCTCCCCACGGACCGTCTCGACATCTGGATTGGCGCCTTGTTGTAGCAGATAGATGACAATGTTGATGGCTC
Source organism: Caenorhabditis japonica (assembly GCA_963572235.1). Classification (NCBI taxonomy): domain Eukaryota; kingdom Metazoa; phylum Nematoda; class Chromadorea; order Rhabditida; family Rhabditidae; genus Caenorhabditis; species Caenorhabditis japonica. Next base: position 3,571,854 of record OY754345.1, read on the forward strand.
CCATGAACGCGGCGACGTGCAACGGAGTCAGCCCCGATTCCGTTGTTGCCTCGATCGCAGCGCGGTACTTGAGAAGCAGCTCTACCACCTTTATACGGTTCTTCTTGCATGCAATGTGCAGTGGTGTGAAGCCATTTAGAGCTCGAGCATTGGGATCCGCGGATCTGTCCAGAAGAAGCTTAGCGACTCTTACGTGTCCACAATGAGCAGCCACATGTAGAGGTGTCAAATAGTCAACAGTGACGTCATCAACTGGAGCCCGATGGTACAAAAGAGTTCTTGCGGCATCCACATGATCTCCCTGTGCAGCCATGTGCAGCGGAGCAAGTCCATTCTTGGTTTTGGCAGAGATCGGAGCTCCCTGTACGACCAAAAGATCGACAACCTGATCGTGACCAGATCGTGCAGCGCAATGAAGCGGTGTGAGCAGGTCCTTGGTGCGGGAATCGATGATGGCGCCACGCGAAAGCAAGAGGTTGGCCATGTTGGTACGTCCCCATTTTGTGGCCACGTGGAGAGGGCTGAAAGAAAAGAAATGACGGGGTTTGTTGTGTTGCATAAAAAAGACGGCGCGACACAATTTGAAGAAGTGAGTGCACACACTTGGGCACCCAGAAGTGTCCCTAGAGACGATGCATTCTTTTCTTTTATTTTGTTCTTCTGGTGTGTATGTAGCCTTTTCATTTGATTAAATAGGAAACATCTGAGCCCAAAATCCTAAAGCTGTACCTGATATTATGCCTCGCTTGATAGTTCACATTGGCACCCTTTTCCAACAGCAGTTGTCCCACATTTTCGTGACCGTAATGGGCGGCAATGTGAAGTGGGGTGAAGCCGGATTTTGAAGTCACGTCCGGGTTGTGTTCGTTCTGAAAATTTGTGCATATGGTATCTGTTAGAGGGTGGGCAGCGGGGGGCAGCGGATGGGCAAAGGGTGGGCAAAGGGTGGGCAGCGGATGAGCAGCGGGGGCAGCGGGTGGGCAGCGGGTGGGCAGCGGGTGGGCAGCGGGTGGGCAGCGGGTGGGCAGCGGGTGGGCAGAGGGTGGGCAGAGGGTGGGCAGCGGGTGGGCAAAGGGTGGGCAGCGGATGGGCAGCGGGTGGGCAGCAGGTGGACAGCGGGTCGGCAGCGGGTGGGCAGCGGGTGGGCAAAGGGTGGGCAGCGGGTGGGCATCGGGTGCGCATCGGATGGGCAGCGGGTGGGCATCGGATGGGTAGAGGGTGGGCAGCGGGTGGGCAGCGGGGGGCAGCGGGTGGGCAGCGGTTGGGCAGCGGGTGGGCAGCGGGTGGGTAGCGGGTGGCATCGGATGGGCAGCGGGGGGCAGCGGGTGGGCAAAGAGTGGGCAGAGGATGGGCAGATGGTGGGCATCGGATGGGCAGCGAGTGGGCAGCGGGTGGGCAGCGGGAGGGCAGCGGATGGGCAGCGGGTGGGCAGCGGGTGGGCAGCGGGTGGGCATCGGATGGGCAGCGGGGGGCAGCATATGGGCAGTCGACGAGCACCTCATGGGCAAATTGCCACGGGACTTGGAGATGTGCCCAGTGCAGTTGGTGGCCAGCTAATGGATGGACAGCCGATGGGCACCTACTGGACAGCGGATGGGCAGCTAATGGATGGACAGCGGATGGGCAGTTAATGAGCAACTAATGGACAGCTACTGGGCAGCTACTGGGCAAATCACCCAAAATCGACCCAAGCGGGTGGGCAGCAGGTGGACAGCGGGTCGGCAGCGGGTGGGCAGCGGGTGGGCAAAGGGTGGGCAGCGGGTGGGCATCGGGTGCGCTTCGGATGGGCAGCGGGTGGGCATCGGATGGGTAGAGGGTGGGCAGCGGGTGGGCAGCGGGGGGCAGCGGGTGGGCAGCGGGGGGCAGCGGGTGGGTAGAGGGTGGGCAGCGGGTGGGCAGCGGGTGGGCAGCGGGTGGGCAGCGGGTGGGCAGCGGGGGGCAGCGGGTGGGTAGAGGGTGGGCAGCGGGGGGCAGCGGATGGGCAGCGGGTGGACAGCGAGTGGGCAGCGGGTGGGCAAAGGGTGGGCAGCGGATGGGCAGCGGAGGGCAGCGGGTGGGAATCGGATGGGCAGCGGGGGCAGCGGGTGGGCAAAGGGTGGGCAGAGGATGGGCAGCGGTTGGGCAGATCATGGGCAGCGGGTACGCATCGGATGGGCAGCGGGTGGGCAGCGGGGGGCAGCGGGGGCAGCGGGTGGGCAGCGGATGGGCAGCGGGTGGGTAGCGGGTGGCATCGGATGGGCAGCGGGGGGCAGCGGGTGGGCAAAGAGTGGGCAGAGGATGGGCAGATGGTGGGAATCGGATGGGCAGCGAGTGGGCAGCGGGTGGGCAGCGGGAGGGCAGCGGATGGGCAGCGGGTGGGCAGCTTGTGGGCAGCGGGTGGGCATCGGATGGGCAGCGGGGGGCAGCATATGGGCAGTCGACGAGCACCTCATGGGCAAATTGCCACGGGACTTGGAGATGTGCCCAGTGCAGTTGGTGGCCAGCTAATGGATGGACAGCCGATGGGCACCTACTGGACAGCGGATGGGCAGCTAATGGATGGACAGCGGATGGGCAGTTAATGAGCAACTAATGGACAGCTACTGGGCAGCTACTGGGCAAATCACCCAAAATCGACCCGATCATTTTTTACCTGTAGCAAAAGCGTTGCGGCTCTCGTGTCATCCTTCTTTGCGGCAATATGAAGAGCCGGAAGACGTACTCTTCCCTTGGCGTCATTCTCCAGCAGCACAGCGACAACACGATCGTGACCTTGTTGAAGAGCCACTGCAAGCGGAGTAAAGCCGTCCTCAGTGGACAACGCCTGATTTGCTCCATGATTGATCAGGTACCGTACCACGTCTTCGTGATTCTCCTGAGCCGCCATGTAAAGCGGGGTGAAGCCGTTGACAGATTGGACGTTGACATTGGCGTGATTCTCAACGAGGATGGTGACGATTAAAGATTGACCGGCGAGAGAGGCAATGTGGAGGGCGGTGTTTCCTTTCTGAAAGGACGAGTGTATGGTCTAGAAACCTAGCAATTTATGATCCTACCCTTGTAGCAGCATCCACCTGAGCTTGCCGCTTAATCAACTCTCGCACCACTTCCGAATGCCCTTCCTTCGACGCCAAATGCAACGAATTCAGCCCGTTGGCATTGCTCGTATTGATATCGGTACCAGCGCGCAACAACTCGAGCACCTTTTCCAGGTCACCAGCACGTGCGGCACGTAAAAAGGAGGCGGAACCTTCGGCACGACCTTCCGGAGCCGCTGGTGCCTCTGGAGCCGGGTGTTGCTCCGACTGGGTCTCGGTCGGTGGGTCGCCTTCGTTCGACATGATGTTCTGGAAAATTGGGTGGTGGTGGTGGTGGTTGTGAAATGTGAATAATTGGCAATGTATGTATGAATAAACATGAAAAGGAAGAGGAGGAGGACGGATGGTTGGATGGATGGAAGGAAGAAAGAAGAAGAAGAAGGAAGGCGGAAGAGAGAGAGAGAGAGAGAGAGAGAGAGAGGGAGAGAGAGTGAGAGAGATAGCTGGGAAAATGTAACAGAGACGGGAAATTTGATGCGATGCCGCTCGGAAATTTTTGGCAAATTTTGCAATTCCAATTCCAGAGGGAGAGAGGAAATGATACATGTCATTTTTCCTGGTTTTTGGGGAGAAAAACCAAAACTGAGAGGTAAACTGGGACATTTCGCAACTAAGACGATTTGAAACTGGGACGTTTCGAAATTAAGACGATTTGAAACTAGTCCATTTTGAAACTAAGGCGATTTGAAACTGGGAAGATTTGAAACTAGGACATTTCGCAAATAGAGCGGTTTGAAACTAATTGTAAGACGTTCCGCAACTAGGACGTTTCGAAACCAAGAAGTTCTGAAATTTGGACGTTTCGCCACTAGGACGTTTTGCAACTAGTCCGATTTCAAACTGGGAAGATTTGAAACTTGGACGTTTCGCAACTAGGTCGTTTTGAAACTGAGACGTTTCGCAACTAGAACATTTCAAAACTAGGATGTTTTGAAACTGGGGCCATTTGAAAATGGGATTTTTCAAAACTGATACCTTTCGTAACTAGGACGTTTCGAAACTGGGATGATTTGAAACTGGGACGTTTCGCAACTAGAACGTTTCGCAACTGGAACGTTTTGAAACTTGGACATTTCGAAACTGGGACTTTTCGGAACAGGGATGATTTAAAACTAGGAAATTTCACCCCTAGAGAGTTTCGCAACTAGGACATTTCGCAACTAGGACGTTTTGAAACTTGGACATTTCGAAACTAGTTCGATTTGAAAATAGAACGATTTGAAACTGGGACGTTTTGAAACTAGGACATTTGGAAACTGGGACGATTCGAAGCTGGGAGATATCGCAAATAGAGCGATTTGAAAATATAACGTTTTGGAACTAGGGCAATTCGAAACTAGGACATTATGAAACTGAGACGTTTCGCAACAAAGACGATTCGCAACTAGGACATTTCGCAACTGGGACCTTTCGAAACTTTAGTGTAGTGTTATGTCACGACGCTCGCACAAATTTGGTCACGAGTGCAAACAAAAATTGCACCAAAGTTTCAAAACGTCCCAGTTTTAAAGTGACTTGTTTCGAAACGTCCGAGTTTCAAAGTGACAGGTTTCGAAACGTCCCAGAGCCGTTTAAAAACGAGCCAAAAAGAGCGTGAAACTAATTAGAAAAATCAGGTTAAATTCACTCTTTTTAAATACCGTAGAGTCTAGAAAGAGTCTGGAGAGTCTGGAAAGAGCATGGAAAGAGCATGGAAAGAGCCCAGAAAGAATCTAGAAAGAATCTAAAAGAGCCCAGAAAGAATCTAGAAAGAGCCCATTCTTTTTACCCTCTTTTTAGACTCTTTTTGAGCCGCTGAGCTCAGAAACAGTCTAAAAAGATTCTAGGAGTTATTGTGGTCAAGTGGATAACGCGCAAAACTTCGGAGCACACCACACCACACCTCCCGGGTTCGAGTCCGGTCGGTGGTTAATTTTTTTTTTTTTTTTAGTTGGATAGTTTGAGAATGGCTCTTTGTGGAGAAGAATAAGTGGCGGCAAATACTTTTCGGGTGTGGTGTGGTGTGTAGGGGGCCCCGGCTCTTGGGGTCGGTCCAAGTTGTGGTCCTCTCTGTGTGGCGAGCAAGAGAAACGAGTGAGAGAGAGAGAGAGATGGAAAAAGAGCAAGAGACACACACACATACACACACAAATCAACAAATTTGTGTTGGTGCTTGTGCTTGTGCTCCGCTGCGTGAGCTCCGTGCTCTCACTCTCCCTCCCTCTCTCTGTTTGTCTCTCTGTCTCTCACCCTCTCTACCCAGTGTTTCCATTTGTGGAAGAAGAAGAAGAAGAAGAAGAAAAAGCCAAGGAGGGACCATTGTTGTGAGGGACGACAAAATTGGGGGTACCCATGGGGCCCCTCCTAGAGACACTGTGCCAATCGAGAGCTTCTTCACGCGCGCCAAGACTCCGCCCACATTTCGCCTCCTCTCTTACACTCTCCACTTTACTCTTGCCTCACTTGCATTGCTCAGGGCTCACCGACAAGCCGAAGGGGGTCGCGAGCAGTTGAATCGAATCGAGTCGTTTCGAGTCGCGACGCTACGCGGCGCAATGCCATTGCCAATAGGTTCGTCGTGTAGAGGAGAAAATAAAAATAAAACGGGCGGAGAGCTCTTGGATCGAAGAGGGCGCAGAGAGGCAGAGAAAAAACGAAAAGAAATCGGATATCATCAACCGAGAAAAGAGGTTCTCTATCTCTCGGTTTGCAAAGATTTTGACGAGATAATTACGTGACAGGGGAGCGGAGTGGGCGGGGGGAAAATGTGTTGGTCAATAGCAGAGGACGGCTATTAGCCGGGGAAATGGCTATTAGCCGTTGAAATGGCTATTAGCCGTTGAAAAGTGCTACCAGCAGTTGAAAATGCCTTGAAAATGGCTAAAAGCCTTGAAAATAGCTACTAGCCGGGGGAAAGGCTATTAGCCGTTGAAATTGGCTACAAGCTGTCAAAAATAGCTAGTTTGGCATTAAAAACATGGCAAATAGCAGTAGAAAAAGCTATTAGCCGTTGAAAATGGCTATTAGTCTTTGAAATTGGCGCGCAAGCTGGTCTATAACGGCTAATAGCCAAATTCATTTTTTCCCTTAAAAAAATGAAAATTTTTGCAAAAAAATCAGCGTTTAAATAACCATTTAGAAATTTTTAAAATTTTTGAAATGGCTAATAGCCATTATGAGCCCTTGAGCGGCGCGCACAAACGGAAGTTTGTCATTGAGTTTGACGGCTAATAGCCGAAATTCCCATTTTCATGAAAAATCAATAGTTTTGTCAGAAATACAGCGTTTTTAAGTCCTTTGGATTTAAAGAAATTAAAACAAAAAAAAACATTTTTTCACTGTTTCACGAATTTTTTAGAACAAAAATGACGAATAATGACTAATTTTCATTGTAGCGGCTGGTTAACATAAATATGAGCAATTTAAATGGCTTTTAGCCGCTGAAATCCTCAAGTTCAGTAGAGTGCGTTTGACCATTTTGGCAAGCCGACTTTTTTGGCAAGCCGAACAATTTGGAAAAAAAACTTTTTTTTTTTATTTTCACTGTTTCAAGAAATTTATAAAAAATATATGGCGAATAAATGGCTAATTTCATTAGATGGTTGAAATAACTGATAGCAATTAAAAATGGCTATTAGCCGTTATTGGATCATCGGCACCTAATCGGCGCTCAAGCGAGAGTTTGACGGCTAATAGCCAAAAATTTCCTTTTCGTCAAAGATTTATGAATTTTCTTCCTAATTTAGTTTTTTTTTCTAATATCAATTTGCCCAAACTCCAAAAAAACAGCGTCCTTGCTTGGCCAGGAAATTAGCGGGTAGGATAGAAAATTATGGTGAAATGAATTCGAATTGGTTCCTCAAACGGAACACTTTTTTTGGGCCGGTTCACTGCTTGGAATAATTGTAAATTGAACCGGCGCCGAGAATATAATTTAAACTGACACGTGGCGTTTTAGGTGTCATTTTGGATTAAAGTTTACAGCTGGGATTACCGGCCTGACAGCTAAACGGGCTACTAGCGTTAAAAAAATGTTTACTGTTTCATCAAAAATTAAAAAATCATAAACTGCTTTATGGTTATTGTTATGGAGACGGTGTACGTTGGAAATGGGGGATAGTCGGCTATTAGCCATGGAAAATGGAAAATGGCTAATAGCCAAGAGAAAGAAGAATATTCACACCGCCAAAGGGGGGGGGGGGAGGGGGCACCGGAATAAATAAAATAAAATAAAATCATCATCCTCATGATCATCATCCAAATAATTCTGCACCACCCCTTTTGTGTGCGTGTGTGTTCGCGTTCACAATTGCGTCCGCGTCCTTCTCGCCTTTGTGTTTGTATGTATTTGTATGTGTTCTATCAACGTTTTTTTTTTTTCAAGGTATTTACCGCGCTCGCCAGTTTCACTTTTGTTTCTTTCGTCAAAATTCCAAAAATAAAAATTGAAGTGCAGAGAGAAAATTGGACAGGCATTAATGTCTGTCCAATATTAAACTTAGTTTGAGTCCTAATGCGGGTCAGTAAAGGGCACAGGAACCCGGTAAAAAGTGCCAAAAGAGTCTAAAAACAGTGGAAATTGATCTTTTTTAGACCCTTTTTGAGTTCCAGTGTGTTGAAAAAAAAAGTTTGATTCATCCAGACAGCCAGAATAGAGCTATCACGCTTAAAAATTCAGAGATTTTTGACTGGATCATAAGAAAACCCAACACAAGGAAACGAGGCGATGCGATGCGACGCGACCCGAAATGAAACAAAACGACACGCAATTGTTGCATAAACGAACATTTTTCCATGGCAGGGAAGAAAGAAAGCAAGAGAGAAAGAGAGAGAAAAAAAAAGAAACGACTTGGCAACGTGCCAAGTCTTTCATTTTTCTTGGATCTGAGTTCCACTTGAAACAGAAAAAAAAATTTACAAAAAATTTTTTTTTGTTTTTTTTTTTTGGATTTTTCTACGCTCAAATTAAATTCTAATTTTTCTAAAAGGGTCCAAAATAATTTTGAGCAATTTTCCTGATTCACTAAACAAAAAAAAGAAAAGGATAGAGCCTCATCTGCTTCGAATATCCCTTTTTTTTGGTGGGCTCCAAAAACACATTGAATCCCATTTTTTTTCTTTGTGTTTTTCTTTTTCCTATGCTTGGAAGGGACTAAACGACCAAAAAAAAGAGTGGGTAGGGAGGAGGGGGTTTGAGTTGATTTGAGTAAACCAGGCGACTCGAGTTTAGACCGAGCGCGAAAACAAAAACAATTTCTTGGAAAAGAGAGGGAACGGGTTTCGGGGAATGCGATAGATCTATTGTGACAAAAATTAGGTCCTAAAATGTAACAAAAAAAATGTATTTCTCGAAAAAGCAGTAAGAAACAATAATAAAAAATTTTTACAAATTCTAATTTTTGGTGAAACAGTAATTTTTTTTTTTTTTTTAGGAAAATTTTTTTTTTTAATTTTCAAAATTTTTACAGTATGTTTTATCTATATTTTGTATCATATAGAATAAAATAACCAGTATTCGCCCATATTTTGACCTACAGAATGTTTTTTTTTTATTTTTGGAGCGTCATCACAATATAAAAATATATGATATTCGCATGTTGGGGGTACCACTAAACAATGATGACGTCACAAATGCAACAAGTGATTAACCACGTTTTTTAAGAAGTTGCACGGTCTGCTAGACTATGAGAAAAAAGCTATTCATCATCCAGAATATGCTTTGGTAGGCACGGCCAAAAAATAATAAAATTGGTTTCACCTGGACTATGGCAGAGACATGAGCTAAGCTTTTCCGCTATTATGGACAAACTGAACGGAACATATTTATGGGTGACAGAAGGTAAAAAGTGTTCGAAAAGACCGGAATACAGCGGAAAAAAAATGAAGGAAATTTATTTTTTTTTTTTGAATTTTAAGGATTTTCGAAAATAAAATGTGCATTAATCGCGCTTTATAAACCAGTTTTGGGTTTTTTTTCAAACATTTTCAAGCTCAAAATCAAATTAAAAGTCATTCTTACGTTTAAAAATTGCAAAAAAAACTAACATTTTCAATTATAAAATGTCATATCAAAAAAAAATTTTTACTGTTTCAAAAAAAATTAATAAAAAATTTTTTACTTTTTTCTGTTGTTAGTTTTTCTTGTCTTCGAAATTATTAGATAATTATCAACTTTAAAGAACCACTTTTTCAGACCAAAAAAGAGACCAAGAGACGCAGCTATTCAAAGAAAAAAAAAGAAAATAAAAAGGTGTTTGGGTGTTGTTGGTGTGGTGACTGACCCGATGGCTAGTGATGGGAAAGGCGAAGGACAGATGGGATGGCGGTTGGCGTATGGTGAAAATGGAAATAGTGAGACAAGCTAGGAGGGCCCAGACAGTCGTAAATAGACATGGTGAAAGGTCGTCATCAGAGTGAAGTGACGGGTTTGGTTGGGTGGTTTGTTGGTGGGATAGAAGCTATTGTGAGTTGATTTTTTGGTTTTTTTAATGTTGAAACGGTTCAAGTTAACGTAAAACATTAGACTAGAGGAAAGTTAATTTTTCCTTATTATTGTTTTTTTTCCATAAAGTATTTTTTTTTTGCTGTTTCAAAAATTTTGAGTGGTTAAATATTCAGAAAAAAATAGCAAAAAAATAGCAAAAAAATCGGAGAATTCTCCAATTTGATCGAAACATCAGAAAATAATGCAAAAAATAATCCCAAACATTACATGACATGCTCAGAACATTTTTAATCCTAAATATCGAATTCAAAAATTTAAAAAAAAAATTGATATTTTTTCTCAAAAACCCCATAAAGATACCAAAAAACCTATTGAAAAAAATGGAGGGACTGACTTCGGACAGGTTAAAATAAAATAATTTTAAATAAATACAACATTTATTGTCTTTAATGTTGCAGTTTCAACAAAAATTTGTAATTTTTTTTAAATGAAAATAAAATTGTTTTTTTACTGTTTCAAAATTTATATTTAAGTAAAATTGTGATTTTTTTAATAATCCCAAACAAACACATCAAAAAAAAATTTAATTCAACGATTGGCACGGTGCAAAAACGTACGCGCAAACTTAAAAAAAATTCGTTTTTTTTTTCTGAATTTGCAAAACTCCAAAGCTCTACCACGATCGCAATCTAAACAAACAAGAGTCACAGAAATCTAAACAAAACGACTTTCTCCCCAGCCATCTCAATGACTCATTATTGTAGGTAGAGTCAGAGAGAGAGAGAGAAGAAATAAGTATTGACAAACCAATGATACTTGAGAATCAGTGAGGTGGAGAAATGACGCGCACACACAAGAACGGTCGGTACGAGACCTTGATCGATCGAAACGTTGCAAACCATACACGTTCTAGTGGCAGGCAGACAGGTAGGCGTAGCCAGGCTTGGAAGAGGAGTTTCTCTGCGTCTCTCCTACCACCTACTTTTCCATGAGGGTCCAAGTTAGGCTCGTCTCCTAATAGGGTCTAGGTGTAATGTGAGCTAATTTCGGCATTGTAAAAGAAACGACAAGAGCGAGGACAAATAGAAATAGAAAGTGTAAACTAATTTTGTACAAATTCCCCAAAAACCCCAGTCCAGAATAATAGCGAATAAGTAGTAGCAAGAATCCCATAAAAACATTATCAAACAGAAAAAAATTGACAAAATGTTCAAACAAAGAGATGGAGGCAAACAAGTGGTAATCAACAGAGCAGCAAAAATGTAAGACAATAATGTAAATAGAGCGGCGGAAAAAAAACGAAAAAAAAAGAGAAAGATTAAAACAAATAAGAGAGGATCATGGCTTTTTTTTTTTTGCGAAACGAAGGTTTACACAACCTTCGTTTCGCAACAACCAACAAGTAAAGTCAATCAACAAACCGCTCTTCTCCCTCGCTCCTCTCTCCCTCTCTCCACTCTCTCACTCACACACATACTTTTTACTGATCTACTCAAGAACTATCAATAAAAAGTGATAAGAAACAAAACACCGACAAACAAAAGTTGCAAAAAACATCAGCCCAATGCGGGGCTCGAACCCGCGACAACCAGATTAAGAGTCTGGTGCTCTACCGACTGAGCTAACCGGGCGGCGAGAAAACTCAGGTGACTTATCATAGAACTGGCGGGTGAAATCGGCAAGACGAGAAGAAGCGAGAAAATGTGTGATGAGTTGGAGAGCGAAATACAGTTACGACGCTCCGATGTTCCGCAAGTCAGATCTCGCTGGTACGATGAGCTTTTTGCAGTATTTTTTTTTAGCTGAGAGATTTTCACCGTAACCGAGTTTCGCTCGTGAACAATAAGGAAAAAATGAAAAACAAAATTTTTTTCCAAAAAAGATCAGAATAGAAAGAATAGAACCAGAAATTAAAGTGATAAAATGATCAAAAAATGGAAAAATGATAGCGAATGAAAATGAATGGAAATCGAAAGTGTTCAAAAAGAGAAAGGAACGAAACAGGTTTGATTGGCAGGCGACAGTGAGGTGATGATAAAATGATGAAAAAAGGAAAATAGGAATGGAAAGCAATAAAAACAAACAATATATAAATATTTAGAAACACTGATTATTTGAATTTTAGTCTTTCGGAAGGAAAACATTTTTTTTTCAAAAATTTTAACAAAAAAAACAATGTTTTTTTTTCGTTTTTTTCATTTTTCCAATGTTAAACAGAAAAAACATCCAAAAAATAAAATAATCAGTGTAATAAACAACCTAAAACCCTGCCACTCGCTTAGATAATCAAAGGAGCAAAAAAGCAAAGGAACAAACAACAACAATAAAATTAAAAAAAAATTTTTTTTTTTCAACTCACATTTCTGGCCTACTGTACTTTTGTTTTCCGGTTTCCTGGCTATTCTTGTTTTTGAATATTAGGACGATGCAGCCACTGGCATGTCCGTTGAAAGCTGCAATACGGGGCGGTAATTATCGGATTTTTGTCATAAATATAGTGTAGAGAAGAGGTTTAGCGGAATAATAATGTGGTCGTACAAAAATGGGTGGCAATTTGGGAGAAAATGATGAAAAAAAATAGAGAAGTGCATTGCGAAATCTAAATTTTAACACACAAAGAATTTGTTTCAATTTTAATTCGCCGACAGCGCGGCGCCACCGCGCTTATCTATGCCCTTTGCCACCGCGCGCTTTTCGGCGTTCTGGCCAAGTGGATAAGAGGCACGGACTGGCATCTGAGAGGCCCTGGTTCGATACCTCCATGGGGTCAAACTTTTTTGCATTGCAGAAATTTGTCGTAATGACTGTCGGGAAGGAAATGGGTGAATGGGGTGGTTACTAGGGCGGTCACGAAATGCAAAAAAGCGTGCGCAGCAGAGCCAGCTGGTCCTAACGTGGGTGGGCGGGCAGAGAGCGAGGGAGAGAGAGAGAGAGTCGGGCGTTTGAGGACACGCAGACGCTTATTAGATCCCGGTCCAATACTGTAATTATCTGGGCGGGTGGAAATGGAAGGGAGGAAATGTAAGAGAGGACGAGGAGGAGGGGGAAGATGATCGATGGAGGTCACCACCTTCAATCATGAAAAGAAGAGGAACGATGAAAAAGTGGTTCGAGTTTTAAAGAAGACGACGACGGGAAAAGTATGTACATAAAACTGAAGGACTTTGCTAGACCAAGCCACGGGACTCGGACCGACCCACCCATCAATCAGTGCGGACCACAGGGTGAGATGACAACAAATGACTGGGCGGACGGCGGGCGGGTGACAATTGGTGTACGCGCTTCCACCAACAACCTCTACTGGTCCAACGGAACCCGATACCAACGGAACAAATATTGTGCGACACTGCACTACACTACACTACTGGTGTACATAGGTGGTGCACTTCATTAAATGCATACTACGGTAAGAACATGACCTATCCGTGTTCAAAGAGGAAAAAACGAGTGACACGAGTTATAGGAAGTTGTATGGACGTATGCAGAACGGTGGGCCCACTACGCCTTTGAGGTCGCCGCCCGTCAACAATTCGATTGCCTAGTGACCATAATTTGTCACCTGGTGACAGTTGTCGTCTAGGTAGATTTTATCTTTCTATGTATACGGCTAATAGCCATCTTCAACAAATAGAACTGAACATGCCCGCTTAAAAGTCTCTAGCCCTTTTGCTCAGCTCTGAATAGCGCCCCGAAAAGTGGAAGTGGCGCGACGCCTCCGGGCAATGGTAATTGACTGCTGCAACTGGAAAGCTGTGTCTGCGTCTCCGCGTGGTAATCACCTCTTTCGGTCGGCGAGCTCCGGCTCCGTCCCGTCGAATGCTCTTCCCTTGCAAGGCTCGAGAACGATGACGAGCGAGACAAGGCGAAGGCGAAGGCGCCTAACTCATTTTCAATTCGCAAAATGTTTGCCGGACACATCACATAGAATAGACAAGCAAGATCCGAAAAGCAGACAAGAAAATTGCTAAAAATATTACCCAATGCGGATCTCGAACCGGCGAAAACCAAATTGGTGCTCGCGGTGGATGCATATAGTGTCGAGACTTTTGTGGGTGAATTTAAAAGAAGTTATTAACGTTAATATCTAGAGCCTAATATGCATAAATGCACATTATGATTCAAATGCGGACACTAAATGCATCCAGTCAAAATGAAGTGCCTAAAAATCGCAAAAAACATCAGCCCAATGCGGGGCTCGAACCCGCGACAACCACACAGGTTTTGCGCGATAGGCCTATAATAGGTTGCGCGATAGGCCTATCGAGTACCCGCGAAGGACCCTATAGTAAGCCTATTATAGGCTTATCGCGGCTCGCCGCCTATAATAGGCCTATAATAGGCTTATCGCGGTTGACTTTCGCCTATAATAGGCTTATCGCGGTCATCAATAAGCCTATTGTAAGCCTATAATTGGCCTATCGCGGATATTCCTAAATCGAGGGTAGGCTTGTAATAGGTCTATAAAACGTCTACAGACTCACCCTATAGGCTCAAAAGTGCTCGCATTCAAGCCATTTCATGTAAAAGAACAAAACACTGTTAAAAAATAATAAAAATTTATTGCAATTGTAGCACATAGAATAGTAAAAACAATAAAAAGAAGATGATTGGGAAGAAAATATAACAGAAAAGGAAAAAAAGACATTAATTTGGGTTTTCAAAGTTTTTAAAAGTTGGCTAACACGTAGTTCGTTTTTAAATAGTTTTTTTCTCGTGGGACCATGAAGACTAGCTTATCTGGAGAAAACCTATGCATAGTGTAGTTTTTTCCTATTTTTCTCTAAACAAAAAATCAACTAAAGTTTGCATGATACAATTGCATATTCCCATTTTTATAGTGAATCGCGATTATTTTGCAAGTTTTTTGAAGTTCTATTACTGCGTTTCGAGTATTGTCGGCCCGCCAATCTAGTCAAACGCTCTCCGCTGAACTCAACGCTATGCGATTTTCATTTTGGCCACCAAATTATTTCATTTCACGTATAAATTCAACGTGAAATTTAATAATTTGGAAACCAAGATGAAAATTGCATATAGCGTTGAGCTCAGCGGAGAACGTTTGACCATTTTGGCGGGCCGACAATAGTGTGCGTTACCGAAAAAATTTTTACTGGCAAACGCGCCAAAATTCGCCGGTGATTTACCGAACTTGGCGGTAAATTCGACAAATTTATTGGTAAATTTACCGGTAAAATCGTCAAATCTTTACCGGTCACGCACACTAGTCGCGAGGAGCAGGCAGTGGCAGCGTCGTGTGGGTCATGCCGAGACGACATGTCGATTTACGAAATTTTTTTAACCTTACTGAAAATTTTAAATTAGCAGCGTAAATCGACACACTGCCGCAATGAGACTCACGCGATGCTACCACATTTTTGCCTGCTCATCGCGAAGCAGTATTACCGAAAGCTGGAAGAATTCTAAAGTAATCAAGGTATACATTTGATACGTTTTCCTATGCACGAATTGGTGTTGAAACAGGCAAATTTGAACTAGCGGCTGTACATCGCCGACCTGAATATTTTATTCGAACTTTGGTCATATTTTTTACTTCACACAGCCTGCTACTTTTGGGGACTACTCGCCTTTTTTCTATTCTTTTTTTAAAATTAATTTGTTGACCCTCGTGGTGAAGTGATTAAACGGTTTGAACGTTAATTGAAATTTTTTAAACTGAACGCACTGTTAAAAAGAAAGGTAATTAAAACGAAACTATTTCTTGTGTTCGCCAAGTTTTAAAAACATTTGAAACCTTACAAAATACAATTGTCGTCCAATGACATCCACTTTTTGCACTCTCTTCTTTCGGTCCCTCGCCTCGATCTGAAATAAAAATTGATGATGAAAATGACAAAAAAAAGTCATGAACCTATTCAGTGCTCGACTAAAACGGAGGAATATTAAGGGGCGATCAGTACGCCTATTTTTGCAGCAACTTGCCGATTTTGGGGCAAGAAATCATTTCCCACTGTTCTTTTTCTACCTTTTTCAAAAAACAATATTTCAATATAAATCAAATTATCGAAATAAATTAATGTTTTGTGTGTTGAAGAATCGTTTCTCACCAGAATCTATTTAAAAAATGGGAAACGGATCATTTTCGGCCAATATACGAGTATATTTTCATTGGAAAAAGGTAGGAAATGAACAAAAGTAAGAAAATAACAGTGGGAAATGATCGTTTGCCGAATTTGGCAGCAAATTGTCGATTTTAGGAAAAAATCGCCCCGGTAAATTGCGGCAAGTTGCCTCAAACTCGGCAAATTGTTGCAAAAATCGGAAGATTGCCGACAAAATCGGTGTACTGGCCACATCTCTACGGTAATTTTCCGTTTCTGGAGTTTTTCAGTATAAAGGATTCGTCGCGGAGTGACAATTTTTCACGTTTTTAATTGAAAAAATGAAGAGATTTCTCGTCACCCCGTTTGCCTTGAAATGTTACTTCATCACGAATCCATTATATTATGGATTCGCGACGTAGCGAGACAGCGTGTCAAGTTATGCGTCAGCAAATGTTGCGTCTCGCCACGATTCAGCTCTTGAAAGCGTGAGAGGAAACAATTTTTTGCAAATTTTTTTCATTTTGCTGGCGCACAACTTGCAGCAACGTGTCGCTACGTCACGAATCCATAATAGGAAATATGGAATTCCGTGTTTTTTTCTGGCGATGTAGAAAACTTTTTCTATTATGTAGACAACATAATACTTACATGGCATGTCCTTTCGCCGCTCCTCGTGAAGATCCATTCTCCACTCCGTGATCGCATCGTCACCTGAAAAATGAACAATTTAGTGTTATTTATATGAAGGGAAGCAAAAGATTTGTGAGAAAAGAGTCGTGCTCGCCGCTCCTCAATGCCAAATTGCCATTGAGGGGCGGCACGCCGATTTTTGCAGCGAACTGCCGATTTCAGGAAAAATCGCCCCGCCGAATTGCGGAAAGTTGCCTCAAACTCGGCAAATTGCAGCAAAAATTGGACAATTGCCGCCAAAATCAAAATACTGGCCACATCTCAACGGTAATTTGCCGAAGAAATTAGCGTGCTGAAAACTGCCAGTGGTCAGACGCGCCGATTAAGGCCGGAAATCGCCGAACATTCTCTGAGAACATGTTTTACGGGGTACTTTAATGGGGTTATTCAATGGCAAAAAACACCGCAAAATCTCGGAAAATGTTCCGATTGACCAGAAATTTTGGGAAATAAGGTCAAAAATTCAGACCAATATATCGATTTCGAACATTTTCAGAAAAAAATTCAATATTTTTTAAAAAATCGATATTTCGGCCCAAAATTTTGTGTTAATGTCCGGTAGAATTTTTTTTCTTTATTTCCCAAAATTACAGGTCAATCGGAGTATTTTCCGAATTTTCGCGCAGCTTTTTTGCCATTTTTGCCATAAAGAAAAATGTAATACTTACATTGCATGTCCGGTTTGCCGCTCCTCGCAAAAATCCCGGCTCCGTCATCGCATTTCCACCTGAAAAATGAACAAGTTGAATGTTATTATATGAAATGAAGCAAAATATTTGTGAAAATAACGCGTGAGTTCAACAATGAATAAAAATTTTTTTATTTAAACCCTCTTATCGGCCTACAAACGTAATTTTCGAGTTTGGGCGGCTTTATCACATATTGGAAAAGATTGACACTTTTGATAAACAAAATCATGTTTTTTTTTAACAAAAATAAAGAAAATAGCAAAAGAAATGAAGATAATCTGGCCTAAAAAATGTATCGCGAAGTGTCAATCCTTGCGAATGTGTCATAACAGGGAAAAAACAAGAAAATTTCTATTTATTAAAAGATAAAAAAATATTTAAAATCTGAAAAACGGAAAACAGTTGAAATGCGACGGCAAAAATTAATTAGGCCAAAGAAAATGTTTTTTCTTATGAGTGCTTGCTTGCGTCTCTACCGATATAGTGTAGCCGTGGAGCGCGTTTGCGTTGCCCTGACGTCACGCCGCTAGACCTACAAGTAGGCCTAACGCGGTCGCCGCACACCACGTCCGCGATAAGCTTATTACAGGAGGGTAGGCGCTGCTGCCCGCGATAGGCCTATTATAAGCTTATAATAGGCCTATATTTGGCCTCAACCTATTATAGGCCTATCGCGCAAAACCTGTGCAGATTAAGAGTCTGGTGCTCTACCGACTGAGCTAACCGGGCGCCGAGAGAACCCAGATGACTTGTCATAGAAGTGGCGGGTAAAGTCGGTGAGACGAGGAGAAGCGAGGAGACAAAATGTGTTATGTGTTGGAGAGTGAAATACAGTTACGACGCTCCGATGTTCCGCGGGTCAGATCTGGCAGCTACGATTGGTTTTATGCAGTTTTTCCCTGGGATTCACTAAGAATTGGCGAAAGCTTGCCGGAATTTATCGAAAAACGCCGAAATTTACGAAAAATTGCAGAAATTTTTCTAGCTAATTAATTTTTCAAATAGAGACGTCAATCATAACGCAAAGTAAAAACGCATTAAAATTCTAGGAAAAAAGGATGAACACCTATTAAGAGACTGCTGCTGCTGCTGCTGCAAAAGCCGTCTCGTCGCTTGCCTGCTCGGCTCCCATCCAAACTGAGCAAGAATTGATGAGAATGGGCGCGGAACAAAAAGGGAAAAGGAGACGAGAATGTGTTCTTGATGGGTTTTTCTCTTTTTTTGTCAGGCTCGTCCGACTTCAAACGGGCGGGGGGGGGGAGGAAATGAAAATGAAATGGGCGATGCGATGGAAATTGATTAGGTTCTAGTGGCCTAAAAGAGCTCGGGGTTTTGGTTTTGGTTTAAGCTTTCTGGCTCGTTCACACCAACAAAATTCTAGAAAATATAGAAACATCTATACTGAAAATCTTTTTCTTGACGCCGCCCGTCCCAGTCTCCATAACAACGATAAGCTGCTGCTGGCCTGGCTCAACGTCTTCTTTCACATGTACACGCACTTGTATAGGAAAGGATTTATCCGTCTATTTATTTATTTATTTATTTATAAACGTCACGCCTAGATAGAGTGCGCCAATTGCAAAAACGGGCCTCGTGAACGCCAAAATTTGGCGAGGCGGCAAGAGATTTATTGCTGAAACTTGATATTTTATGCATGGCATTTTCTGGGGGGCGAACATCCTTCTTTTGGAGACCCCCCTTTTGCAGCAGCAGTCATTGACAGATGGGGTTTTATTCGAGGGGGCGGGGGGACCACGAAAACGACGGTTATTGATTACTTTTTGGCGGGAAACGGAACGAGAATGGTGCGTAAAGAAGGAGCTAAACCATACTTAAAGGCAAACGCGCCCTATCGCATGTCTGCGTCTCCACAGTGGAGTGCAAAAGTCGAAATGAAGTACCTAAAAGTTGCAAAAAACATCAGCCCAATGCGGGGCTCGAACCCGCGACAACCAGATTAAGAGTCTGGTGCTCTACCGACTGAGCTAACACAGGTGGTGGGAGATAATGCCAAAACGGATCCGAAACGGATGGGACGTGGATTGGATCCATATATGATCCGATATAGATCCACGCGCCCCCGTGGAGGGAGCGTGGATTGTTTTGGCGTGGGTCGCCGTGGATCCACGCCGGCGTGGAATATATATGGAGGGCGCGTGGATCCGTGGGAGAATGGAAACATATCGGATCTTATATGGATCCACGTGTCCCTCGTGGAGGGAGCGTGGAATTTGTTTGACGTTATGGAGAATGGATCCGCGTTCATCTGAAGCAGGGCGCGTGGATGTCAGGCTCTATTAGAAGAGCAGGCAACTTGGTAATTGACCATTGTATCCCCCCTAGCTGATATCGACCACCAAGGATCGGCTTAGCACAGGTTGATTTTGGTCCGATTTACTCAGTGGTTTGTAAAAAAACCTGGCAGTTATCCTGGTATATGAGTGAACTAGTATAATAGCTAGTATAGAATTGAGTCGAAATAGAACTTGACGCGAAACAGAACCGCGTGGAATAGAACTGTTCGGAAATGAAACTGTTCCGAAATAGAACCGCGTGAAATAGAACTGTTCGGAAATAGAACTGTTCCGAAATAGAACCGCGTGAAATATAACCCAGTCAATAAATCGAAAACAGGTCACGCCACTGATTGTGAGTGGAACTTTTTCTGTTTGGCTATTTATTCAATAGTCTTCACCCAATTGTGCTAAAACGCGCTAAAACTATGTACAGTTCTATTTCACACGGTTCTATTTCGCGTCAAGTTCTATTTCACACGGTTCTATTTTGAAAAGGTTCTATTTCGAGGCAGCGCCTATTTATCAGATAAGTCCTCCACTTCTTCCTTATTTAATTTTCCATTTCAATATCGCCTTCCGCTATACCAGAATAGCCCCCCCCCCCTGATAAGAATAGCCCCCACCGTATCAGAATAGCAAAACAACAAGCGAAAATCGACCGACATCGAAAAGCAATCCCAATTAATTGAAGCATCTAATAGAAGTGCACCATGCATAGCTCTTTCTACCATTTTTGTCGCTTTCGAAATAAGGACAAGCTTCGAATCAGAACTTTATCAAAACAGAACTGTCCCGAATCAGAACCGTTTTCTTTCCAAGTGGATAAGTGTCAAAAGTGTTGTATAATAATAAGCTAAATCAAATTCTCCAGTACAAAACAAGTATTTGTAATACCGTATTTACTCTATTTGTCCGGCATGCCGGCTTATTGTTTGAACCTCCTGCTTGGATGCCGGCCAGTTAGAGTGAATACCACAGAATTCATTTTCCACATTTGTGGCTCATAAAATCTTTTTTTTCTTTTCCAATTACGTTACTGATTTCACCTTTACCATAGTTCTAATTTGGAAACGTTTTGATTCGAGATAGTCGGGAGGACGACGATGGTGAGGGACTATACTTATATATGCTGGGGTGGGGGCTTATATCCCACGGCAGGCATATGAAGTAAGTTTTTGTGAAATTACGTCTTAAAATAATAAAATCCACGAAAAACTGGTGTCACCACGCTACGCCCCGCCCCTTTCCCGTGCAAAACATAAGGGCCGTCGAAACCCGTGAGGTGTCGGTCCACATGGGAAGGTATACCCGCCGCCTGCGCAGGTGTTGCAAGGGATTGGGTTAGAGAATTCTGAAGGGTGGCTGGGGACCTCTGGATGAAGGCTCCGTGGCACGGTGCCGCAGAGCTCACCGGCTATTTTTGGTTGTCTGGATACATGTGCTCATTGAGCATCTTGAGTGAAATCAAAAAATGGAAGATTCAGGAAGTCTAGAAAATATCCGCGTCCCATCCGTTTTTGATCCGTTTTCAGTCCACGCTCCCACGTCCGCATCCTATCCGTGGGAGCGTGGATCCTAATAGGATCAAAATCGGATACATATAAAATTCCTATAAATTCCACGTCCCATCCGTTTCGGATCCGATATGGATTTGAAGCCCTTCACCTGTGAACCGGGCGGCGAGAGGGGCGCTGTGACTTGTCATAGAACCGGCGGTGGGAATCGGTAAGACGAGAAGGAGTGAGGAGAGAAAAACGTGTTGTGTGTTGACGAGTGAAATACAGTTACGACGCTCCGATGTTCCGCAGGCCAGATCTCGCAGCTACGATGAGCTTCCAGCAGTTTTTTGCTGTTAGGCTGGCGCCAAAGCCGATATTTACCGAAAACTGATTCGGAAACTTCTATGAACCCCCTGTTCTGGCCTCGAAATTCAAGATTTCTGGACAATTCGTCGCGTCATTTGGCCGCTCTGCGATTTTATGATCATAACGGGCACGGAAATGTCGCCGATATCACACCCATCTGTTCGCAGTTATCCAACCAAACGGGAAGAGAATTGTTTAATGAGTAATGACGTGGCAGCTGTCAGCACCATCTCACCAATTGTGGTGTGGTGTACAATGTCATTCGATCTCATGTGTGTGTGTGTGTGCCATGTCTTTTGCCGGAAAGGAAAGGAAAAGAAAAGAAAAGCGGATGCATTCGGAATGTGATGAGCAGGAGAGAAAAAAGGGAGAAAAAAGGAGCAAGCGGAGCAGGATAATCGAAAATGAGCAACAACAGAAACAACAAAAAAGAAAAGCGAAAATGGCTAATAGCCGTTAAAATTGGCCATTTATCGATAATTGATCCCTAATCGGCGCCGTTAAAAATGGCAGATATCAATCGATAAGTGGTTGGCTAATAGCCACAAAAATCTGAGCATATAAGTACTCTTTGTGAGGTTGCCACGAAATGTATGCGTACGGACAGATGGCTGTGTGTGTTCGATGACAAAAAGGACAGGGCGGCTCATTGAGCAATGTAAATGAGCCGCGCGGCAAGGACGGCTTCCGGCCTCTTTTTTGAGGATTAGAGCAACGATGAAGTGGTGAGAGACTCGCTGATCGTAAAATGTCGGGTTTAAAAATGTAGGGTTGCAAAATGTCTTGCTTGCAAAATGGCACGGTTGCGAAATGTCCGGTTTCGAAATGACATGGAAACAAAAGTTGGAAAAACCCCAGTTGCGAAATTAGTCGAAAAAATTCCAGATGTGAAATATCCTGTTTCGAAATGGCACGGTTGCGAATAGCTTTAGTTGCGAAATTCCTTAGTTGCGACATGACCAGTTGCGAAAAAAACTTGGCAGCAAAACGATAACTTTAAAAAACCCCAGTTGCGAAATTAGTAGCAAATTGTTCGGTTGCGAAATTTCAGGCTGCAAAATGTCCAGTTGCGAAACGTCTGCTTTCGAAATGCCACGGTTGCGAAATGTCGTTTTACAAAGTGGTCGATTTCTATATTTCTGGAACCCAAACTTACATTTTCAAAAAGCCCAGACGCAAAATGGCACAGTTACAAAATATTTGGTTGCAAAGTGTCCAGTTGTGAAATGGCACGGTTGCGAAATAACCGGTTTTAAAACTACCAAGATTGTACCCAACCGGACATTTCGCAACCGGCCATTTTGCTACAGGGCATTACGCAACCGGAAATTTTAAAACTGCCATTTTGCCACCGGAAATTTTGCAACTGGACATTACGCAACCGAGCCATTTCGAAACCGTACCTTTGCGCAACCAAGAAACTTCGCAACCGGATATTCCGCAACTGAACATTTCGAAACCGTACCATTCGCAACTGGAAATTCTGCAACCGAAAATTTTGCAACCCGAAATTTTGCAATCGAGCCACTTCGAAACCGGACATCTCGCAACCAGACAATTCGCAACCAGAAACTTCGCAGCCTGGCATTCCGCAATCTGAAATTTTGCAGCCGGGCATTTTGCAACTGGACATTTCGCAACCGAACCACTTCGCAACCTGACATTTCGCAACCGAACCACTTTGCAACCGGAAATTTCGCAACTTGACATTTCGCAACTGAGCCACTTCCCAACCCGACATATCGCAACCGGAATTTTTGCAACCGGACATTTCGCAACCCGACATTTTGCAACAAGAAATTTCGCAACTGGACATTCTGCAACTGGACATTACGCAACCGGACATTGTGCAACTGGGCATTATGCAACCGGACATTTCGCAACCCGACATTTCGCCACCGAGCCACTTTGCATCCGGAAATTTCGCAACCTGACATTTTACAACCGGAATTTTTGCAATCCTGTCGTTTTGCGATCGGGCATGACGCAACCGGACATTACGCAACCAGACATTTTGCAACCTGGAATTTCGCAACCGGACATTTTGCAACCAGACATTTCGCAACCGGAAATTTTGCAACCAGACACTTGGCAACCGGACATTTCGCAACCGGAAATTTCGCAACCTGACATTTCGCAACCGGAAATTTTGAAACTTGACATTTTTCAGCCTGAAAATTTGAAAGCAACACTTTTTGCAACCGATCCACTTCGCAACGAGACATTTCGCACCCCGAAATTTCGCAACCAGACACTTCGCAACCAACATTTTTTTTTCTTGTTTTCCAAGTGGTCCACACTCGTCTCACCACTCAAGAGCATCCCCAAATAGTAGTGTCATTGGCTCTCATTGAGAATGCGAATAAGTGTCACCAATTGGCGTGCATGTGGCAGATGGTGAAGAGGATTGTGCAAAATTTGAAAATCAGACCAAAACGGGAAGGAACTTTTTCAGAAAAGGAGGAATTCTGCAGTAAGGAAAAAAAAGACACCGATAAATTTCCCTGTTTCTCAATTTTCTGCGACAAATCTTTTTTGCTTTCCTTTTTTTTTATTTTGGAAGCAAAGAAGAAAAGAGAAAGGAAAAGAAAACGATGCAAAGTTTCGAAACATTGCGGAAGGATTAGTTCGTTTGCCTTTTGCAGAGCGAGAGAGAGAGGAGAGACGCAGAGAAGATGCGAAAATGAGTGTGTCCGGGGTGCAAGGGCGCTCTAGAGTTAATTAGGAGCATGGATTTCCGTGTCAAAAATGGAATATGCAAAAAAACCAGATAATACACTAATTGTCGTCAACTATGATGCACTGTGTGCAAACATCGTGGCGAAAAAAAAATGCAAACTACAGTAATCCAAAAAATTCTTAAAAATAGAAAATAGAGTGAACAACGTAAAAAGCAAATAAATATCAAGGAATACTGTAATTGTCGTCAATTGTGATGCAAAATGTGCAAACATCGCGGCAAAAAAAATGCAAACTACAGTAATCCAAAAAATTCTTAAAAATAGAAGAAAAAAATGGCAAAGCGGAGGGAAAATAGTGCCTAAAATGAAAAACTCAAAAAAAAAATAAGAAAATAACTAATTATCGTAAATTATGGTGCAAAATGTGCAAACACCGAGACGCAAATTTTTCGAACAACAGTAACCCAAAAAAATGATTAAAAATAGAAAAAAAAAATGGCAAAACGGAGGGAAAATAGAGTGAACAACGTAAAAAGCAAATAAATATCAAGGAATACTGTAATTGTCGTCAATTATGATGCAAAATGTGCAAACACCGTGACGCCTAAATGCAGACTACAGTAATCGGGATAGACAAAATGCGGCGGGAAAAAGTGATTTCAAATGAAAAAGAATTACGAATTTGGGAGAAAATGAGAGAAATGGGGACACGGATGGTCACCACCCAATTCTCATCCCGACACACACCAAATGCTTGTGTTTGGTGTCTTTTCTCGGTCCGAGCAAGGCGGGGGGGGGGGGGAGGACCGGACCGCGAAACGGAAGAAGACAACCAGCAAGCACAAGCTTCCATGGTCCTCCCGGAGAGAGATTGAGAGATAAAGAGACGCAGACGGCGCTGCACATTTTCGCCTTTTTCCTATCGATTTTGTGCTCCTCCTCCTTCTTCTTCTCCTGCTCCATGCAGAAGGCGTCGGGCTCTTCTCATCGGCTCACGCACACACACACGACAAACATGGACAGAGAGAGAGACGGAGGAGGGTCAGACAAAAAAGAGCAAGGGTAGGGGAGCCTAATCAAGTTATCTGTTTGGGGGCGGTGTGCACCGAGAAATCTGTTTTGCCGGCGAGAATTGGCTAGGAAATGGAAAGAATTGCGGAAACAAAGCTATTAGCCTATAAAAATGGCTAATAGCCATGGAGAACTGTTAATTGCCATGGAAAATGGCTAATAGCCATGGAAAATGTTTATTAGCCATGGAAAATGGCTAATAGCCATGGAGAATTGTTAATTGCCATGAAAAATGGATAATAGCCATGGAAAATGGCTATTAGCCATAGAAAATGGCTAATAGCGATAAAAAATGGCTATCAGCCATCGAAAATGGCTATTATCCGTTAAAAATGGCTAATAGCTATAGAAAATGGCTAAGAGCCATGGACAATGGCTATTAGCCATGGAAAATGGCTATTAGCCTTTGAGAAAAACTAAAATTTTTCGTAAAAATAATTTTTAAGTAAAAAAAAAACTTTAGGGAGCTTATAGAATATTCCAATAGTTTTTTTTCCTCCATTTTTAATAATTCAGGGTTTACAAAATTTTAAAAACTTTTTAAAGACTACTGCTAGGGCATGAGAAATGCGATAGATCTATTGTGACCCTAGAGTAGACTAAAAGGTATAATAGGTCTATCGCGCGTTAGAAGAAATTTTGCAAACAAATTTTAGTGCAAAACCTAATTTTGTGCAAAATTTGAGATAGAAAACACAAACTTTAGGTTTTACAACGGCACTCCGCTATCCCGCAGCGAGCGTTGTTTAGCGATGCGTTTTTTAGCGAATTTTTCGATTTTTACGTTTTTTTTAAGTTTTTGGTAGGCTGAACCGTATAATAGGTTAATCGGGATTTAAAAATACAAAATCCAAATTAAAAAACAGAAAATTTGACCTTTACAACGACGATACACTATCCCGCAGCGGTCGTTGTTTAGCAATGCAATTTTTTTAGCGAAATTTTCGATTTTTAGCGTTTTTTTTTCAATTTTAGCCCCATAGTAGGAGGTAATCTTGAATTATAATAACAAATTTAAGGGCAATTTAACCTTTTCTAAAATTTTAGTAAAATTTTGACAAAAATAAACAATTTTCCACGAAATTTCATGTCTAATTAACTCGCCATTCGGCGAGCTGTCCGAGCACGAAAATAAATTCCGAATTTCCCTTTGCTTTTCGACGACCCGGAACGCGTGTCCATGTCCCCTCCCAAAACGGGTCGGTTCCATGTCAAACGTCAACTATTTATTCAAATCTTTTCGCATTTCGCCTCCCAAGAGACAAACTGAGCGGCAAATTGGATGGAAATGTGACTAGGCGTGAAGCTTGGTGCAAAATTAGGCGAAAATTTGAATATTTATTTATGTGAAATGGATGATTTTCGTGGAAAATTCGAGTTTTTTGGTGAGAAGTAGAAAAAAAAAGAAGAATCTGAAAAAAAGAATCACAAAAACATAAGAATCATTCAAAAAAAAATAGAGAAAAATAAAAAAAAAGGAAAAAAAATCCAAGTTTTAAAAAAGTCTGCATACGATCGTCACGGTGTTTGCACACTTTGCATCATACCTGACGACAAATGAAAAAATGAGCTTGTTTTTGCAAATTTTTTGCTTTTCTTTTGGCGCAACAGACTTATAGTAGCTGAGAGTTTTAACAAACAATTAAAAACGAATACAATTTCGGGGAAAATTGGTGAAAATTCGCAGAAAATCGGAAAAAACCAAAATTTTCAAGAAATTCCAAAAATTGCGTGAGAAAATAGAAATTTCGTGTAACTCTATTTAAAAAAAAACGCTAACTCCCAATCCAGAATCCCCAAAAAATAATTCCAAAAAATTCAAATTTTCAACAACAAAAAACTCTTCCAAAAAGTGCATTTTTGCAATAATGTCTCAAAAAAATAGCAGAACACAATGATTGACAGAGTTCTCTTTTTCCTCTTTTTTCTCAGCCTTTTCCTGGTTTTTCTCAGCAAAAACCCGAAAAAAAAAACACAGAGAAAAGTGGGAACGGAAGTGCCTAGCACCGCGCGCCCCAAAAATTTATGTGTCGCAAGTTTTTTTTTTCTTTTTTTTTGCGGGAAAAATTGCATAGAAACATAAAAAAAAGGGATAAAACGCGAAAAAAGAGAATTTTTGCAAGCTCCGCCCATTTTTGCAACTAGGGCACAGTTTTTTGCAAGTGCCGCACAGTTTCTTTTTTGTGTGCTTGTTTGTAAATTTTGGCTAAACTTTGTAATTTTTCAAAAAAAATGAGCAAAAAAGAAAAAAAAACTTCCAGTTTTATGAAGGGAAAATGCTGGAAAAACAGTTTTTAAGTGGAAGAAAAATCGAGAACACATGACCATCAGAATAATTACCATAATCCTGCACGGCACGGGCGGGAAGGGACAGGATGGGACGCGCCAAAAATTGCATTGCATTTTGGCAACAGGAAAACAATTTTTTCCGTAGAAAATCAATTCAAAATGGGAAAAACAGGTTTAGAAACTTATAGAAAACTAGATATGCTACAAAAAATGCTTTAACAACCAAAAATTGAGAAAAATAAAGTCAGCAAAAATTGTTTGCAGTCAACGTTCCTCGAACCAGGGTCACTCGCGCAAAAGTCAACACTGTTAGCCACTTGGCCACTTGGACAAATAGGGAGATGCGCGCGAAGGCAATGAAAAGAGTGGCGGCGCTAAAATGGTGTAATGAAGCTTACATTTTTTCAAACTTAAAAAAATGCCGCCAAGTATGTACGCAGCCAAATTTGGCGCGAATTTTTTTCGTTTGAAAAATTGCACGTTCAAACACACCGTTTTTTCTCCAAACTTTAAATACAACCGTCAAAAAACTGCAAGAATAGTTGCATAAAACCCTTCAAAAAAGGGAAAATCCACGAAAAATGCAGGGAACAAAAGCGGGCGACGATGGACGACAAACAGCTCCGCTATTAGTACAAAACTGAGCAAATAAAACGTGAAAATGTTGTCTTTTTTCGAAATTTCTGTTTCTGTTGTTGAAAACTGATACTTTTCGCTCGTTTTTCATTTCATTCATCCGTCGTCTTTTCTCTGGGATGAAAAGATAAGAAGACGGTTAAATACACAATAAATAAATAAAAATTCGCCCTCCTTTGACACCTTTTTTTTTGGGTCAACGACTCATAAATTCGTAGCCAAAAAAGGGCAAACAACGCGTAGACATTTCGCGCAACACACCAACAAAAAAAAACGGAAAAAAGTGGTGAATGACATGACAAGTGTATGTATGAATGAGTGGTGTTGAGAATCTCATTGGGCAGGTATATTTGTCGCGTTTTTTGCCCTTCTCATTCTGCGTCTCTTTTGTGTCGGACATCATCAAATTAGTGGCGGTTGAAGTGATTTCGGACGCTGGGTTACTGGTTTTACCCGCTTTTAACGGTTTTGGTCACTATTTATGGTAGATAACTGTACTTTTAAAAATTGGGTATTTTTGCGTACAGACATTAGTAAATGTCTAAAAAAATTCAGCGACCACCTAGCGTAATCCAAACCACGCCTATTTTAGAAACCAACGTGCTTTCTTTATTTAGATCACTGATTTTCAGGCTAATGTAAATATCGAATAATTATTTACACACTTCGAATGTATTTATTATCTAACACAGACTGAATACCGTAAAATTTCAAGCGAAGGAAGAAAATAAACAGGATAATAAAAGTAAAACAACCAGTCAGATCAGCAATAGTTAAAGGGGGTGGGGGGGGGTTAGGGTCGGAAGTTTCGAGCGGCAATGAAGCTATGTTCGTAGAAAAATCCTCACAATTAACTATAAGCTTTCCACCATGGACGGGCCGTCCGAAAACGTCCGTTACCCGTCCGGAGAACGGGTGCCCGCTGCCCGTCCGCGTTGCCCGGTCTGCATTTTGACGTGTCGGTGTTTGCACACTCCACCCATTATTAGACGAGTAGGAAATCGGTTTATCAAAAATTTTCTCAACGTTGAGCACATTGATGTCGATTAAAACATTTTTTCTTTTTAATTTTCACGCGGGAATTTTTCTTTTTCCCCGGGGATCGGACGGCCCTTTCCCAGAACGGGTCGGACGGGCAAAAAACGCCCGCCGTGGAAAGCTTACTCACATCAGTCTCTTCGGGAATAATTTGACAACTTGGTTCCACAAGGACAGTTAACATGCGCGGACTTCTGAACGAGCGGGCTCTTTGACACTGTGGTAAGGGCAGAAATTTCTGAGCACGGAAAACTCGCCGGGCATCATGATTTGACTACCGAAGCCATATGTTGTCCGGCGAGCATTAATATTCGGAATTTATCATTTCAGGCCAAGCGTCTCGTTGTGCTTCGGAAGCGAGCAGGTAGCAGTCAATGAATCTATGAAAAACGTATCTTTACCGAGCTTTTGGGCTCATTTATCGCGGTCAGAAACGTTTTCTTCTCGAGTTGAAGCTGAGCTGACTCTTTTCCGAGGAGTAGCGTTTTCTTAAAAATGTCGTTGAGCCTTGGACACGGGTTCTTGGTTTTGGTAGTGGCTTTGGTGCTGTCGCTGGAAAAAACTAATAAATTCAGATCGTGAGGTAAAGGGGAGTAAGTTTACCTTCTTCCGCGGTATTTTCAACGAGTTTGGCATTGGCCGCAGTCAACTCGGAGAACCCCTCTTACAGTTGCTGTGATGGGTGGCCTACGGGGTACTTGGCGGATCACGTCCTTGCTTTCTTCGTCGAGGGCAAGTTAATACTGATGTCGGCACACGTGTCTTCGTTCATAGGCGATGCGAAAGGTAACGAGTCCATAGTGGAGTAAGGTCGGTGACTAAAAAAATTAATTGATGATGCTGTTTGGAGCGGTGTTTGTCTCTGTTTCTTCTTCAACAGTCTGCTTAACCGAGGAAGCAACGTCTCGTAAAAAATATTCGACACTACAACTGACCTACGCGAGGGAGTGTAATGATTAGCCACTTGGATCTTTGTCGGTGTGACGCAATCTGCCGGAGTTGAAGAAACCACCCAAGTGTTGATCTTCTACGCTACGGAGAAGCTCGGTAGAAGTTAACTATAAACAAACGATTACGGAGAAAATTGAGAAATTTTGAACAAAAATTAAGAAAATACAAGTACGCGAGGCTTACAAAAGGTGTGAACGGTGTGACCACTGCTCAGCATTATTTGGGTATTGTCGCTTTGGGAAGGGAGCAGGTTTGCAGCGCTCCATACTGAGAATATGTCGCGGAATAAATTAGTTAATACTTATTGCACGACTCTTTTCAACTATTTATAGTCTATCACCTATTGTGTTTTCAATCGACTTGCGACATGAGAACGCGAGACTCCGCCCACTTTTTTCTGCGCGACCACGCGAACACAGTGATATTTGAAGAGACGCAGACAGGTAGCGCACAAATAAGTGGGCGGAGTCTCGCATTCTCATGTCGCAAGTCGATTGAAAACACAATATTTACTTACCGAAAGCAACAAATAGAGCCAGGAACAGTAGTTTCCCGGCGCAATACAATAATCAATAAAAATCTCTCTCGCTGTCTCGCGCACTCTCTCGCCGCCCCTGCGGCCGGCGGCCGCGTCCGCGCCTACTTTGGCAGCCGCGCCCTGCAGGACTTTTGAGAATCAACCGAGCCCGCGAACGCATGACCCCAGGCCATTCGTCGTCTCGAAACACGGTACCGATAGGTCGTAAGACCACAAAACTATAGACTTCCGAGCCACAATATTTAACCGTTGTTTCAGGAATGGTCTTTTATTTTTCCCTCATTCTTCGTGACAATCCCTTTCTTTTTCTTCGAGCTCAACTACATATTCGACCTTGAACGCTCGCTCTTCTTCTACATTCTACACTTTTTTTTTCTTTTTATACTTTTTGCCACCGAAATTGTCAACCCAGAGATACCCCACGTGCTACATGCCAAGTTGTAGCACGCCACACGGGGCGGAAAAGGATTTTTTTCAAGAGTTTTCTTTTCCCCAATAAATGGTTCTCTGCGAACACACCCTGTTCTTTCAACATCCTATCGCACCAATTAGGCGCGAATAGGGGAGACTCCATCCTCAACTATTCCGCACAGAATACATGCATCTATCCTCAGTACGGAGCGCTGCAAACGCGCTCCCTTCGCACAGTGGTGGACGCGGCCACGTTGGCGACGAGAGAGTGCAGAAAACTGAGAGACCGTGGCCGATTTTTTGCTCTGATTTCTCTAAACCTCACTCCAAATGTATGCGAAATTGTTTGTTCGATTGGAGCGAGTTTTCAGCGTTTTATACCGAGTATACAAAAATAGAAAAAAAAACGAAATTCTCGGAAAGTCGTGAAAATAAAAAAAAGAACTAAAAAAAAATCACGTGAAAATTCTCGTATTTATACAAAACTGATCATTTCCCGATAACTTCATTTCAAAAATGTCCCTGTGCGCGGATCCACCAGCGTGCAACCTTCCAGCCACCGGCGGCACCTCTAATCACAAATTGATAACGGGCGGAACGGAACGATTGATTTTCAAGGTGAGGCGTCAAGTTTTGTGCCAAAAATACAGAACAAAAAAAGGTTCCAGATCAAATCCTCAAACAACACCGACTACCGTATCACACCAGTGTTCGGTTATGTGGAGCCAGGAGTGCCACGTGACATTGTCATTGCTCGCACTCAGGGACCACCGAAAGAGGACAAATTGGCGATTCAGTTCACTCTTGCTCCGGCTGATGCTCACGATCCACAAGCGGCGTTTGCCAATCTCAGTCCGATTGGCATTATTACAATTCCGATGAATGCGTTCTGCTGAACCTTTTTTTTCGTCTTTTTACTGATAAATTTTTGCCTGACTTCATGAGATGGTCGGTTTTTTTTTCTCAAAATTGGGTAAATTACTTTTTATTAAATCAGCATCGAGTTTTTGCCGTGGGACAAAAAGTATTTTCCTGTAAACAAATTGGGGCAATGTGAGTTGGGGGGAGGGCACTAAAAAAATTGTTTGTTCCGTTTTATTGGCGATTTTGAATCGCTTTTGATTTGTGTCCGGAAAGTTCAGCGGCAACGCGCCGGAAACATGTGTGATACTTTTTCAAATATGCGACCGAAGGGAGCTGGGCGGAAGCTTGCTTTGATTGCTTTGAGTGTTTAATCGGCTCCCGGTAACCTTTTCTTATCTTTTTAGGCTTTTTTACGCTCCAACGCGCTCTAGAAATATCCGCGTCAATATCCAGACGAGGACAACCGGTTTATCTTCGAGATCGTAATTCTCTTCTGCGAACTTTTCGAACCATAACTTGATGGAATTGGGGGAGACAGAGTTCTCGCTTAACACTCCTCAGAGCGCTTTATCACGAAACGACGGAAATTTCGCGGAGCCATAATTAGCTCCACAGATCGAATGGGCAGATTTTGACTTCAAAAATGGATTCAGCGTAGCTTAATTAGAAGGTCGTGGTCGTATACTTCCCTAGAGAGTGCATATGTTCTTATCGATTGTTTCGGTGAAACAATTCGCATTATTTCTCGGCCTCTTGCCTGTCTGTGCCTCCGCGTTGTTTGATCTCTCGTCGGTTTTCGCGACCAGGACAATACACTTTTTTTCCGCACAAAATTTCTTCCGGCACTAAATACCATGAACAAGTACGAAGCCCTCGTCAACCCTTCGCAAAATGTTTTCGAGCAAATTGTCAAGTTTGTACGTACTTTTTCCCTTCAAAAATTTCCTAGACCGCCATTTTCAGACCGGCGAAACGGAAGACTGGGCATTTCAACTGAACGACTACAAGTTTTGGTCCACTGCTTTTGACCGCTTTTGGCTGGTTGCTGTCGTGGAGAAGGGTGAGTGCCAAAGCCTTAATATGGTCAAAAAAATGTTGTCCGTTTTAGGAACCGAAAATCTTGTTGCCTCTGTCTCTTTGGCCCGCTGGGATGGTGAAGACGGACCGCTCTACTCGGTGGGAATGTTTTATTGTGTGCCACAGTATCGAGGACGTGGACTTGGAAAACCAATTTTCCAACAAATTATGGATATTGTGGGGGACGATAATGCCACGTTGACTGGAGGTTTGTTTTGTTTTCTTTTTTTTTTTCTGTGTCACATTTTCTGAACGATGCAAAACAAAACATTTCCCCCTTTCCAGTAGTCAAAATGGCGCACAAATACGCAAAAGATTTTGGATTCGATAAAATGCCCGATTTCTGGCACTTGTTCAGTGGAGTTAAAATTAGTGAAATGACGATTCCGGAAAACTTGTCAGAACAATTTTTGAGCAAGGTATAGAGGGAAAAACTGCTAAATCTTTAATTTTAATCAATTACATATCTAGGCATGGACTGACGTGGATTATGACGCTCTGACTACTTATGATCGTACTATTTGCACAAGGGATAGGAAGAGGATTATGACAGCGTGGTTCAATTTGCAGGAAACTTTCACAAAGGTAAGAGAATCAAAACTAAATTTGTGCGGAAACGGTATTCTGCTCCCTCTGAGGCCGTACGGATTGATGGCGACCGCCCTCGCGATATTGGCTCTTTCGTTTTCCAGTTTTTTTTGCATACCGCAGCATACGACTTATGGTCGCTTTTATCGCTATTGCAAGTTTTTCTATTTACGGTATACAAGCGTTGACGTTATTTTGAAGCATCGTTGCATGTTATGGGGTTATTCAGGGTCGGAAAAAATTGTTTTTTTGAGACCCTGACAAAACCGGGGAAAACCACGAAACCGGGGAAGGCAAAACCAGGGAAGACAAAACCGGGGAAAAAATGGACAAAACCGGGGAAGAGGCTCCGCCCCTTTTTGCAACTGCTGCACGATGTTTTGTACTGGTAGTGTTGAAAAAGTGCGCCGCAGACTTGCAACTTTCCCCGGTTTTGTCAATTTTTTCCCCCGATTTTGTCTTCCTGGTTTTGTCTTCCCCGGTTTTGTCAGGGTCTCGTTTTTTTCCTTATTCAAATGACGGAAAAAAAAATAAAAAATCCGTGGCCGCGAGAGTTTTTTTTTTCCGTTGCTTTTCTAGGCCATCGAAAAAGTTTTTAGGCCCCCGCTGTTAGACCTGCGAAATATCGATTTACGGGCGAATGAATTTTGAAAATTTTTTTTGGAGTATTGATCGTATTTTATTGCTTACTTCCAATGAATTTCTGTATTTTTTAAAAAATTATTCGCCCGTAAATCGATATTTCGCAGGTCTCACAGCGGAGGACCTATAAACTATTACGATGGCCTAGAAAAGCAACGGAAAAACTCTCGCGGCCACGGATTTTTTTTCTTTTTTTCCCGTCATTTGAATAAGGAAAAAAAGGAAGAAAAACTATTTTTTCCGATTCTGAACACGGCGGGACTACGTTTCAGAAAACTTTTTTGAAATCAAATTCTCGAGCGCCAATTCTCGTGTCTCTGTGTCTCCACTTTTGCACACTTTTTTCTAGATTTGGCAGAACGCCACTGTCGAGACACAGGCACATGCGAAAAGGCGCGAATTTCTTTACGTAGGATCTAGTACGCCGTGCTGAATAACCCCATTAAATTGGCGGGAAGTTAAAAAAATTGGAACTCCTCATTCTTACATCTCTGATAGACAAGCAAAAACACGGCGTGAAAACATTTTTGAAAACGATAGAGACGCAGATAATGCGACCGAGCGCATTTGCTTTCACGTAGGGTCTAGCACGCCGTTTATAGCACTAGGTATTCATTGTGGAGAAGCATGAAACTTGTTTGCTAAATGGTAAAAATCACACCGAGTGTGCTTCCTTATTCGCGAGGAATCCGTCATTGCTAAACTGAATGCCATCGATAAACCGCATACTTGTCGCCGGGGCAGATCGGGCCGACGACGGGCCGGCAAATAACTCAGCTCGGAATGAATATTTTTTGTTGAATGAGATGTTCAAAATGAAGATCTCGGCGAGTTCTACAACATAGGAACATAATCTTGGCAGTTCAGTTACTCGTCTTTTCACGGGCCGGGGGAATCGGCCCGGCCCGCCTATTTTTTGCCGTCCCGTGGCAAAGGGAATTAATAAACGGGCAGTATTATGTTCCTATGTTGTGGAACTCACCGAGATCTTTAATTTGAACATCTCATTCAACAAAAATATTCATTCTGAGCTGAGTTATTTGCCGGCCCGTCGTCGGCCCGATCTGCCCCGGCGACAAGTATGATAAACCGTGCCTAATTCTTAAGAATGCTCCGGCTGAAAAATAGTTACCCATGTTTTGTAGCCACCCGTCGGGCTGCTGCCCGGTGACTAGCGGACAATGGTGAAAACAACAAGCAGATGTGCTTTAAAATATTTATTAAGGAAAACCCGTTGTTACGGGAGGAAAAACCTTAACATTGAGAAGTGACGGGAGTTGCTTTACCCGTCATGGAAAATCATTTCCTGAAATTGCACTCGCCGTCTTGTGCAACCCTGAAATGTCCATTACTTATCTGGACCAAATCCAACGCCTTAGCTTCATCTGAAGCTCGACTCATATACTGAGTCGCGTTGAGTGCTCGGTTCAGTCGGTACTTTGACTGGGTCGGCGGAGCTGCCGACCTGAGCTCGTCGACCTCCAGAAAGATCGACGAAAAGACGACGCACGCGCGGAGGAAAAATCTGGAAACTATTTTAGGATTAAAGGGAGGCGCGGCGCTACGGTAGACAAGCGGGTCTCACCGCGACCTCGCAGTGCTTGCAGACAGCGCGATGCGCGCGCCGTTTGAATTATGTATTTGAGGATTTTCTTTTCCTCAGTTGTTTTCAATGGAGAAAACTATAATTTTGCTTCCCAAAATATGGTTTTTGGGGAAAGCAAGTCGATAATTGATGCTCTTGGGCATCATTTATCGACACCATATTTGACTAGGCACACGATAAAAAGCGACAGAAAACCATGACACGTTTTCAGGTCGTCCTAGACCAGTCTGGCAAAATCGTCGGATACGGAACAATCCGAATTGTAACGAGAAACAAGTTGAGCGCGGCCCCATTCTACGCCGATACCCTGGAGGCCGCAGAGGTCCTTCTCAAGGATCTAATAAACAACATTCCTAACTGGCAACAGTACGAGAAAATTGGATTTTTGTACCCAGAGATCAACAGTGATGTGCCGAGGTGAGATAAATATATTGTGTTTTCAATCGAGTTGCGACATGAGAAGGCCAAACCCCGCCCACTTATTTGTTCGCGTCGACGCAAAGGCAGTTCTAATTGAAGAGACGCAGACAAAAAAGGGATATCAGACTCATTTTTCATGCTGAAACTCGTTTGAAAGCACAATAGCGCGATAGAAAAGCTCGAATGCAGATAAAAAATGTTGGCAGACTGTTGGAGAGATTTGTCAAGAGCAAGGAGGCAATTTCGACGGCACCATTTATTAAGAGTCAATTCACCAAACGATTCATCGCGTCACCGAACGAGAAGGTTTATTCGATGTCGGATTGTGCCCATCAGTTTGTTTAGGGATCATTGTTAAATGCAATAAATTTGTTAAATATGGTCAATAAATATTTCAAATTATTGTTTCTTTATTGTGTTTTCAATCTACTTGCGACATGAAAATGCAAGTCTGCATTAACCGTTCTGTCTGCTTCTTCAATTAGAACTGTGTTTGCGTGGTCGCGCACAAAAAAGTGGGCGGAGTCTCGCGTTCTCATGTCGTAAGTCGATTGAAAACACATTAATTATACACATTTTATAAGCATGTTGTATTCTCATAGTCAGTACCCTTCGCACATCGCAGGACGCCGCCACGTTGGCAACAAGAGAGTGCAGAAAATTGAGAGAGCATGGCCGAAGTACCGCAAGCCGACACCTTCCACGTCGCTCTTTAAGTGAAAAACTTATTCTTCTTCAACATTATCCGTGCACGGTGTCCAGGATTTGAAATGTGGGCGGAGCCGAGCAAACGCGCCCCACTGGATTTTTTCGCGCGAAATTCAAATTTTGAGGCATTTTTTATGTTTTTCGGGAAAAAAGCATAAATTCCTAATTTTTTTCCCACATGTGCTCCAACGGAATTATAGCTGAGGTCTTTAGAAATTTTTTAAGCCTAAGAACGTCGAAATTGGTTCAGCCACCATTTCGAAATATTCGTTTTGAGTTTTTTGGTGTTTTTGCAGGATAAATCTTTACTAAAAGCGAAGTTTGGGCAATTATATGGTATTAAAAGATAAAATACATTAATTTTACAAAGAAAAACAGGTTTTACTGAAAGAAAAACAATAAAATCAATAACATAAAATGCGAGAGTCGAAAAATGCGCAAGCACCGAAAGTGCGCCATGGAAGTTTGCTGACGCGCCAGCAAATTAGGCTCCGCCCACATTTCAAATCCTGGACACCGTGCCGTGTAAACGATGAGTGAAGGAGTAAGAGTTGGTATTCAATGGACCCCGCGGTTTGCTTTTCCTGGGGTCGGCGAAAAAAAAAGGCCCTTATAATCAGAATTACTTTAGAAAATCTGATTGCTCGGTTTCATTGATCGATTATGATTCCAATGCTCCGGAGCTCGCGTTCACCCGGAAGCTCACTGAAGAAAGCGGAATTTTCAACACTGGCCGGCTTTTTGAGCAAATTCTCAAAACAGAAAAAAAATGCACCGGAAAAATGAATTTTATCTTTGGTTAAAAAAAACGTGTTTCTAGTTGTTAAAGGGAACTTTTCGCAGCTCTCGTCAGAAATGACCGATTTTTCGTGAATCTCATTTCGAAAAATTCAACTTTTTCATAGAAACGTTGAGAAAGGAAAAAAATAGCGAAAACTAGGGGGAAACTCGGAAAATGCTCCGATTGACGGGAAACTTTGGGAAACAATGCCAAAAATACTTCCGGACATGTTCAGAAAATTTTGGAGGGGGAGGATAGCGCAGCCGGTAGTGGTCACCGGCGACGCCCGAGAGGTCACAGGTTCATCCAGCCTCTAATTGGGTAGTAGAGAAATCTACGAATATTACTCGGTCATTTCCCTAGCCAGGAATTGACTTAAATAATGTCTGGCTCTGAACGGTACACCACCAGTCGTCCGCGTACGCAGAAAACCGTGATCCGCAGTACCTTCGGTACTTGAAGAACGGATCGACTTTGTAATCTTTGTTTGTATGTCCGGGAGTATTTTTGACAATATTTCCAAAACCGATCGGAGCATTATCCGAGTTTTCTCCAATTTCTTTTTTGTTATTTTTTCGACATTTTTATTGTGAAAACAAAAAAAATTGCAACGCGGTGTTTGCGTACTTTTAAAATGCAAACGAAAATGGGAACAATTATCTTTTCATTTCCCATGCTATTTCTTTCATTGCCGTTTGAATTTCAAAAGTACGCAAACACCGCGTTGCAATTTTTTTGTTTTCACAATATGATTAACCTCATAAGTAAATAAGTAATAGAAATAACCGATATTTCGTCAATCTCTCTCCGAAAATTACAAATCTTTTAATGGAGTTATTCATTTTGTGCAATTTGCATTTTTGTCTTATTCATTTCATGCAGAAAACGACATTTTTCTGCAGAAAAAATGCATAAAATGTCGTTTTCTGTATAAAATGAATAAGACAAAAATGCAAGTTGCACCAAAATAAAAAAAAAAATGAATAACCCCATAAGAAAACAACAATTAAAAAGAAAAAACCAAAAAATTGTGGATAAAATTGCGAAAAATTAAAAATTCAAAAATGAAATAAAAGTCCGCAAACACTGAGCACAATGTAGCGGACTTTCGGCTACAGTAACCAAGAGACCCTGACAAAACCGGGGAAAACCACGAAACCGGGGAAGACAAAACCAGGGAAGACAAAACCGGGGAAAAAAGCGGACAAAACCTGGGAAGAAGCTCCGCCCCCTTTTGCAGCTGCTGCACGATGTTTTGTACTGGAAGTATTGAAAAAGTGCGCCGCAGACTTGCAACTGGACAAAACCGGGGAAAAGTTGCAAGTCTGCGGCGCACTTTTTCAACATTTCCAGTACAAAACATCGTGCAGCAGCTGCAAAGGGGGGTGGAGCTTCTTCCCAGGTTTTGTCCGATTTTTTCCCCGGTTTTGTCTTCCCTGGTTTTGTCTTCCCCGGTTTCGTGGTTTTCCCCGGTTTTGTCAGGGTATCGTAACCAAACTCTAAATTTTTGATTTTTAAAAATATTTTTCGAAATTTTCAGCGAATTTTTACGTTTTTTGTAGCTCAATTTGGGTATTTTTGTGAAATTAAAATAAATCAAAAATTGGAAAAAAAAAATACAGCGTTTATGAAAAAAAAAATTATTTTAGCTTGAAAAACGATGCAAAACCTGATTTTTCTTGAAAAAAAAAAAGAAAAATGCGCACATTGTTTGGATTTTGACGATTTTATTTACGAGTTTCGCCGGACTTTGAGCGATTTTTTTTATTTCTTAAAACCGGGAAATTTTTTTACCGGAAAATTCGAAAAATTAGAGTTTTTGAGTCATTTTTCCAAGGTTTTGGCATATTTTTCAATTAAAAAATTATTTAAAATTTTCAGATGTTGATTTTCTAGTAATTTTTCGATATTAAATTGAAATAACCTCAAAATTCAATGCTCTCGCCTTGATTTTTTAACAAAAAAAATTTATTTTCTTTGAAAATTAACAAAAAGAATTTTTAAATTAATTTTTTATATTTTTCCGCTATTTTTCCACTTTTCCACCCAAAAAATTCACTTTTAGGCGAGAGAGTGTGTCGATAGAGTAGAGCGCAGATTAAAGGCACACACATTTCTTGCCGCGGGTCTCGCCGCGCTTTTCAACAGTATGACACTAGCAGCAAAATGGCTTCGATTTTCTTCCCTGTCCTAAAAAAATTCAACCATTTTTAATTGTTTCTGTTCGATTTTTCACTTGTTTTTCACGTTTTTGTTTTAAAAGTAAATTAATGTTATTTTTTGTGCATTTATGCGCGGAAATAGCACGTTAATTTTTTGTTAATATTTCCATTAGCTAGAAAATCTAAATAGTCAACCAATTTTTTGTTGAAATTGCTGGTTCTTTCTTATTCATGTCTTCTTAATTGGGAAAATATGTGATTTAATGCATATTTTTTCCATTAAAATGTTGTATTCTCGTGAAAATCGTAATTTTTCTACTTCGCTCTTTTTTCTTTTATTTATTATTGTTTTTCCAGGTAAAATGCCCCCAAAGAAGGACCCGAAGGGAGGCAAGGCTCCCCCATCCAAGAAGAAGGAGGGAGCTGGAGGAGGAAAGGCCAAGAAGAAGAAGTGGTCGAAGGGAAAGGTCAGGGATAAGCTCAACAACATGGTGCTTTTCGACCAAGCCACCTACGACAAGCTTTACAAGGAGGTGAGTTTTTTTTTAAACTTTTTGCTTCATTTAAACAATACTAATTCAAATTATTTTAGGTCATCACCTACAAGCTCATCACTCCATCAGTTGTGTCCGAGCGTCTGAAGGTGCGTGCTTCTTTGGCCAAGGCTGGACTCAAGGAGCTCCAAGCTAAGGGACTCGTCAAGTGCGTCGTCCATCACCACGGACAGGTCGTGTACACCCGCGCCACCAAGGAGGCCGACGTTATTGTCGAATAATTTGTTGATTTAATCTGATGTTTCATAAACATCGAAGTTTAATACTGTTTTGTTCAAATCCACCCACATCCGTCAAACATTCGGCTCAGAATTACCTGAACCACTCGCACACAGTTTTTTTTTTAAATTAGCATTTGGCTCGGTTTAGATGTTCGTCTTCCGTGTTCTAAACACGGTTCCATACACGAACAGGTCTGGGGCCAAAGACCTAGTCGCAAGCGTTCACTCATTTCTCACGTCAAATCTCCTCATCGGGCTCGCTGTTCTCATTTCTTGGAAGCAATTCGGTGGCACTCCGATAGAATGCATGGTTCCACTGGACTTCACGAGTGCTTGGGCACAATACTCAAACAATTACTGTTGGGCGCAACCGACTTATTTTATCCCATTATCCGAGGAAGTCGTAGAGCTCGCGGTCGATTCGTCCGACGTCGTCGCGGATGGAATCACGGCCAGTCATAGAGGAGAAGCTCCGAGAGTGGTGAAGAAGGGTGGCGAGAAGATTTCTTATTATCAATGGATGTCGTTCTTTTTGTTGTTTGAAGCCGCGTGTTTCCGCCTTCCGTGCTTCATTTGGAAGTATTTTGCAGGGCAGAGCGGTCGGTATTTAAATGTTTCAGAATAAGAAAATTGAGAAAATTCAGGAATGCAAGTGGGCGAAATTCTTCGCGTCGCTTCAGATGAGAACAATGCGGTGCCAGTGGTCAAGAAGGCGAACATTGACGCACTTTGCATCCATTTACGCGGCGTTTTGCGGTTTCAAAAGCGTCTGAAATTGGTAAAAATATTTATTCATTTATTTTTTATAGAGGCTGAAATGAATTTTTTATTTCTTGCAGAAGAAGATAGTACCGCACAAGATTCTTCGATTTCTCAATATTAAATACTCTGCACACTACGTCACATTCATCTATTTTGTCGCCAAAATCGCCTTTTTTCTGAACGTCGTCTTGCAGTCGAAGCTGCTGAACAAGTGAGTAAAAATCGATAATTGAGCTCGAGGAGCTTCGAGTTTTGTTGAGAAAAAAAAAATGTCTAATTCGGAAGAATTGAGCAAAAATATTAGAAATCACTCGAAAATCATAAAAATCACCAGTAATTTTAACAGAACAAAATTTCTGAAAATTGCATGAAAAATGCAAATCTTTGTGTAAAATTTCCGACAAAAAATTAGAAAAACTTGGCTAAAATCTTCTATGAAAATCCACAATTATGCTAAAAGTTGTAGAAAATTACTCAAGAATCATCAAAATCACTGAAAAAATCAACATTTTCACGAAAAGTCGTTCAAAATCAGCTGAAATTTGAGCAAAAATTACGTTTAAAAACTCTTCCAGATACCTGCTCCCTGTGGATCGTCAAGACAACTTTGGCTTCGACGTGTGGAAAACCATCTTCAGCGGATATTACGGTGGAAATGACACGTGGCGCGAGAATGGCGTGTTTCCACGTGTCACGCTGTGCGACTTCGAGACCCGAGATATGGGAAATGTGCAAGAGCACACGGTCCAATGCGTGCTGCTCCTGAATCTGTTCACCGAGAAGATTTTTGTGTTTTTGTGGGCGTGGTGAGTGCAGTGGAGCATGTTTTGACATTTTTGAAGAATTCAGGTATCTGTTACTCGCCACCTTCACCATCGCCAACCTCATCTCCTGGGTTTTCGCCGTCTTCAACGAGACGTACAACGAGCATTTCATTCTGAACCATTTGGAAATGTGCGAAACACCGTTCGACAAGGACGATTTGAGTGGGGTTTTTCACGAATTTCTTCATAATTTCTGAAATTCGCCGTATCGTTTTGGGGCGCTCGGGACACGATCAGGCTTTCTCGGAAATTCCTGAATATTCGGAATTTCAGAAAAAATTATGTTTTCGTCGAAAAAAAACATGTTTTGTTACCGACATTGGATATTATTGTTTTATTTATTGTGAAAACAAAAAAATTGCCACGCGGTGTTTGCGTATTTTTGAAATTCAAATGAAAATGGGAGACCCTGAAAAAACCGGGGAAAAAAAATGGACAAAACCGGGGAAAAGTTGCAAGTCTGCGGCGCAATTTTTCAACACTTCCAGTACAAAACATCGTGCAGTAGTTGCAAAAAGGGGCGGAGCCTCTTCCCAGGTTTTTTCCATTTTTTCCCCGGTTTTGTCTTCCTCGGTTTCGTGGTTTGCCCCGGTTTTGTCAGGGTCTCGAAAATGGGAACAAATCTCTTCATTTCCCATGCTATATCTCTCATTGCCGTTTGAATTTCAAAAGTACGCAAACACCGCGTTGCAACTTTTTTGTTTTCACAATAAATTGTCGCGCGGTGTTTGCGTACTTGCGTTGCATATCGATTTACGAGGCTCCGCCCACTGCCCTGCTATTTTTGCTGTGATTTTTCCATTTTTTTTTCCTCATTTTGCATTTTTTCTTCTGTTTTTTTTCAATATATCTTTGCTTCAGATCGATAAATGGCGTATGCAAATGAATATTGAACAAGAAAATTCGATAAAAAGAGAAAAAAAAAATTCCTCATTTTTTTTTGTAAATAATTGATTTCAGGTCGCTAAATGTGTTGTTCGAATACGGATTCAATTAAAAAGTGCGATGAATTGAGAAAAATCCCGCACTTTTTAATCGAATCCCCATTCCAACAACACATTTAGCGACCTAAAATAAATTATTTCCAAACCAAAATGAGGAAAAAAAATGCAAAAATTACCATGAAAAAACATTTTTTATCGAATTTTCTTTTTCAATATTCATTCGCATACGCCATTTATCGATATGAGGCAAAAATGTATTTAAAAAAAACAGAAGAAAAACCGCAAAACAAGGAAAAAAAAAGGAAAAATCACAAAAAAAATAGCAGGACAGTGGGCGGAGCCTCGTAAATCG
Source organism: Caenorhabditis japonica (assembly GCA_963572235.1). Taxonomy (NCBI): domain Eukaryota; kingdom Metazoa; phylum Nematoda; class Chromadorea; order Rhabditida; family Rhabditidae; genus Caenorhabditis; species Caenorhabditis japonica. The sequence goes on from OY754345.1 coordinate 3,615,078, forward strand.
GTTTGCAACGCGAATACGCAAACACCGCGCGACAACATAAATAAAACAATAATATTCACAAAACCGGAAAAAAAACGGCAAAAGACTACGCGAAAACTCGGTAAATGCTCCGATTGACCTGAAATTTTGGGAAATATTGGAAAAATTCTCCTGTACACGCTCAAAAAATTTTGGACCAAAATATCGATTTTTAAAATTTTCAGAAAAAAAAATCAATTTTTCTTAAAAATCGATATTTTGGTCCAAAATTTTTTGAGCGTGTACAGGAGAATTTTTCCCAATAATTCCCAAAATTTCAGGTCAATCGGAGCATTCTCCGATTTTTCCCGAAGTTTTTTCCGTTTTCTTCCTTTTTTCCGGTTTTGTAAATAGGTTCATAAAACAATAATGTTGCAGAAAACCGCGAGCACGTGAATCACTTCATTAAAGTCTATCTGGGCACCGACGGACTCTTCTTGCTCCAACTGATTGCTCAGCACGCCGACGTCGTCTTCACCACAGAGCTCATCGCTGCTCTTTACAAGACGTACATTGAGATTGAGGCGCAGAGAAAGTGAGATTTTTTATTATTTTTGTTTTTTAGGGCTCTGGGACGTTTCGAAAATTGTGCATTTTTGCGGCATGGATTTGAGTTCTCAACAAAAAAAATGCAAATGCAAAAAAAAAATGCAAAAAAAAGTTTCGAAATGTCCCTCAGCCGTTGAGGAAATATGACCAGGCTTGCCAATTTTCAGATACTTGAAATAGCGGCCAAATGGCACCCAAACAGCAGCCAAACAGCCGCCAAATAGCAGCCAAATAGCCGCCAAATAGCAGTCAAATAGCAGTCAAATAGCAGCCAAATATCAGCCAAATAGCCGCCAAATAGCAGCCAAATGGCACCCAAACAGCAGCCAAATAGCCGCCAAATAGCAGCCAAGCAGCCGCCAAACAGCAGCCAAACAGCCGCCAAATAGCAGCCAAACAGCAGTCAAATAGCCGCCAAATAGCAGCCAAATGGTAGCCAAAAAGCAGCCAAATTGCAGCCAAATAGCCGCCAAATAGCAGCCAAATAATAGCCAAACAGCCGCCAAATAGCAGCCAAATAGCCGCCAAATAGTCGCCAAACAGCAGCCAAATAACCGCCAAATAGCAGCCAAACAGCATCCAAATAGCAGCCAAATAGCCGCCAAATAGCAGCCAAATAGCCGCCAAACAGAAGCCAAACAGCCGCCAAATAGCAGCCAAATAGCCGCCAAACAGCAGCCAAATAGCCGCCAAATAGCTGCCAGATAGCCGCCAAACAGCAGCCAAATAGCCGCCAAATACTTTTTTGCTGTTTTTTTCAGAACTCTGAAACAAATGAACCGTGTGCTGCCACTGCTCCGGCCGAATGACGATGCTCAGATGGAGAGCGCGTTGAGCACAGATCCGTCGACTAGTCGGCGAAGGCGTGGAACCGAGCAACTTGACAAGGGAGTCAAATTGAGGGTGAGTTATTGTAAATATTTTCAATCGAGTTTAAGGCTTCCATTCGGACGAAAAAAAAGCGGACGAAATTCGTCCGCTGTTCGTCCGCTCGTCCGCCGTTCGTCCGGTTCGTCCGGTTCGTCCGAGGTCGGTCCGCTTCGTCCGTTTTTTTTCTTGTTAGTTTTTCTTTTTGTTTCTGCTATATTTTGTTTTCAAAAGCTGTTTTTGTTCTTTTTTGTTTAAAATATCAACAGATATGTCTTGTTTCTGCTATCAAAAATTCGGAAAAAAATTAAAAAATTTGTTTTTGCAAAGCTAATTCTACATAAATTTGCAACCGCGTACATTTTCAATGTCAGAAATTTTAAATAGAGTGCCATAAATTAAAATTCCCAGCCAATTAGAGCTTTCCGGACGAACCGGACGAAACGGACGAACCGGACCAACCGGACGAAACGGACCAACCAATTCGTCCGCGGACGAACCGGACGAACCGCGGACGAAGCGGACGGACGGCGGACGGACGGACGAACGGACGGACCGGACGGACGAAAATTGGTCCGAATGGAAGCCTTAATCGAGTTACTAAATATGTTCATGAAAAATGAATCCACGCGAAAGGAATGGCTATTAGCCACATAGCTGCCAATGCCCGCCAAAAATTGTCTGCAAATGCCCACAAAAAATGATGAATATCCATAGATTTTCGGCTATTAGCTGAAAATTTTTCGATTAATTGCAAAATAATTACAGCAAGACTCTCTGGCGTCTGCAAAAATGCGCCGTTTCAACAGCTTTGAAGAGCCCGATGTGCCCACCAAAAAATTTGACGACAGTAGCAGTGAGGATGAGAAGAGCAGCAGCAAAAAGGTGGGCTCAAACTTGTCAAATTTCCACAATTTGCTCATTCCAGAGCAGCAAAAAGACATCACCGTCGAAAAAGAGTCCGGGACCGTCTGGCTCGAACACAAATTCAAATTCCCGCCGTCCGTCACTGGGCAGGGCTCTTTCGCCAGCTTTTACTCACCTTGAAGAGCTCTCGGAAAAGTTGCCAAAAACTGCAAAGCGTCAGCATTGGTAAAACGAAAAATTTAAGTTGTAAATACATGTAAATAGCCCCATTTTTCTGCCAAAAACTTTAGCTTTACCCTCCCCTATATCAGATTACGGTCACACAACAACTTTGCATAATTATAATTGACTTTGACATAATCATTTCAAAACTACTAATTAAAAATAATAATAATAATTATGATTAGCTTTAATTAATTCTGTATATGTAAATAATTGGGTGCAAAAAAAACTCGTAAAAAAGTTACAAAATGGTCAAGAGGGAGTGCTATAGACAAAAGCCTGGCTTCGCCAGGCATGTACATAAATGAGCAAAATTGACAGAAGGCGTGTGTTTCAATCAATCCCTCGGACTGTCGCAAAGTGGCAGTTGAGCACTAGTTTCGGTCCACTGGAATAAGAAAAAGTATTAATCTTTTTACGCGATACATCTATCGTGCGCCAGTCTGCTGGCGCACTTTTCGTGCATCCACTATTTAAATTTTTGTTTTTTATTGTGTTTTTAACTAAAAGTTTGAAAAGTTTCAGATCGGTTTTGTTTCAGCAGTATGGTGTCTCACCCGGAAATCGTCCCAGAAAACTGTCCATGATGCAATTTCAAGTTTTAAGGACCTTGGCACACTTCGAGCATTTTGCAAGTCTGCGGCACTGTTTTTCTGGGGGACTCATGCCGTAGACTTGCAAAAGGGGCGGAGCTTGTTCCTCAAATTTTGACATTTTTTTTCCCGGGTTTGCCAGGGTGGAGCCAATTTTTTGTAAAAACTGCTCTAAACCGATCGTTGCACGCTCGTCATGTCGACTGCCGAACCATTGTGATCTACTTTATTATAGTTGATCTACGCCAATCCGCTAATAATTGTATTTCATGTCTCCGCCCCTTTTCGATCCACTATAAAAGGCGAGGATCCGCTCAATCGAGTGGGTTTTTATTCTGCTCACTTGAGCCTGTTTTCCGCGCCGTCTTTTATGCCGTTTATCCCACCTTTTATTATTGTTTTAAAAAAGTTGTCACCTGGCGAGAGGCGCGAATTCAAAAAATAGGCTCCGCCTCCTCGCCAAAATATTTTGCCAATTCTGCGCGCGCCAATTCGCAATCGCGGTGCGCGAGTTTTGTCCAGTTCCTCTCAATTTCTCCTGGAAACCTGTATGAAATTGTTATTTTGAAGCGAATTTTGTGGGGGTACGACAGAATAGAAATAGGCGAAATAGAAATGCTACAAAATAGAATTGCTACAAAAAAGAACTGGAAAAAATAGAACGGCTACAAAATAGAAATGAGCGGAATAGGACAGCGCGAGGTAATTTTACAGAAGCGCCCCCCACACCACTACTCTCCCCCCACAACTGGAATAGGCCCCCCATCAGTTCATTTTTAGTCCCGACTCAGGGTGGGGGGGCACTTGTGTGAGGGGGGTTCTTGTGAAATGTCATCATTACAGAAGTATCCCCCCATAACTGAGAGGGGGGTCGATTCTGTAAGCATAGGTAATCTTTCAGAAGCGCCCCCACAACATTTCATTTCCGCCCCCCTCAGGAAAATTACAGAAGAAGCCCCCACCACGGATTTCATCCAAATTTGATAAACCTGCTGGGTTTTTTTATTTTAAAAGTAACTTACATGTTTCCCTGGCGTTCAGCTCACATTTAAAGATCAATTGGTATAGATATTATATAGATATAGATGGATCTTTATAGAACCGCACATAAACTTGAGAAGCATCGTTCTGCCACGTACGATGGTAAAATGAGAAATAAATTAGAAAAAAGGAATATGAAAATACGTGTATGTCTTGCCACGCATTTAAATGTCACGCTTATATGATATTTTTCTCTTTTAAAATATTTTTACGTGAAATTTTATTTTAATCGTGAGGGGGGCTCTTCTGGGGGTTTCCCGTGGGGTCCTGAACTGTAATGTTGGGGGTGCACTTCTGTAATTTTACCCAGCGCGAAATAGAAATCGGTGCGATGGAGCGCGTTTGCATTATTCTTCGAATTTTCCGATTATTATAGGATTTTTCAGTAATTTTTACATATTTTACAGTCGCCCAGGCTGGCGTAATGCTCTTAAACCCAAATAACCCTCTGCATCTCTGCGTCTCTCGCCACGTGTACAACGACACTCCAGACACGCGCGGTTTAGCAGCCACGTTTTGACTATGGGTGGGCCGCGCATATTTAGTTTTTGTTGTTGGATTTTCCGCGTGTCGGTTTGGTTTTGTTTTAAGTTTTTAGCGTGGCTCTTTAACTTCTAGTTTTTGGTTTTTCTCGAGTAGGTTTCCGTTTAGGCAATTTTTGTGTCGGAATTATTGATTTCTGTCAATAAACCCGTTTTAATTTCTCATATTTTTCTCGTGTGCTCTTTTTTTTTTAATTGCGTTCTTTCGCATTTTTATTGGACCCGGGCATCTTTCGGAAAGAAAGATCCAACTTTACGCACTTAACAACATCGAAAATGAAGAAAGGTATAAAATCAATGCAGTTTCAGAAAAAAAAAATTGAAAATCGGCGAAAAACTGAGCAATTGAAAAAATGATGCAAACGCGCTCCATCGCCAAAATTTGTTCTATTTTGTAGCATTTCTATTTCGCTCATTTCTATTTTGTAGCATTTCTATTCTGTCGTACCACTAATTTTGTCAACTGTTGATTCAAAGTGAGTTTTTAATTTTCTTAAGTGGGTATTTGTTAATAAAGTAACGAAAATTCAACGCAGAAAAGCGCGCGCAGAATTAGAAAAATATTTTGGCGAGAAGGCGGAGCCTATTTTTTGAATTCGCGCCTCTCGCCAGGTGACAACTTTTTTAAAACAATAATACTCAGGTAACATCATATTAAGCTAATCAAACAATGCCTTTTCTAATCGAACGCTGCCAATTCTAATCGTCCACTGCCGATACTAATCGAATGGGGCCGATTCTAATCGATCGGTGGCAAATCTAGCTAGCTTTTTACTAGCCTACGGTAAAAGCACGCAAAACACGCCAGCATTGTATTTGCGCGTTTTGTGGGCATATATTTTTTTTTCGAGTTTCGGGAATCTTTACATAATTTTTATATTTTATAATTTTTATATTTAATAACTATATATATTTTTTTTGTATTTGCAAAAACAAAAGCGAACACCATATTTTTCATGTTCTATTTATTACAAAAGCTCTTCAATTTTAGAGATGCTTTCTTCGCGGTAACTTGTGAGATATTTGAAAATCGTTTCATTTCTTCTGCAATTTCTTTATTATTTTTAAATGAAAACGTGATTTCTTTAATCGCGGAGTATCGTGGGAAATGAATGATTATGGCTGGAACAGAGTGTTTTTCCAGTGAACGTCCCCATAATGTTTTACGACATGTTTTACAGTCAGGCCAAACCTATCGATTAATTTTTTTTTTTGACAATTTATCTTGCCGGTGTCTCGTTTCTTGTAACTGTCTATCTTTAAAAAAAATTCACTTCTTAATTTTCAGTTTAACAGTATTGGGTATGGAAGAAAAATTGATTGGACGGAAACGAAACAGGTACCCGCTGTTTCGATATCGCGAAACAACAAGAGAATTGCTAATGAGGGTTCAAAGAAAGCTTTTATCGCGCTCAATAGTGCCGGCTTCTCCAAAAAATTCGGATTGCATCGAAAACTGTGCTCTATATGCGATAGAAATGGAAACGGATGATTACGAGGAGCTTCCGGATTTTGACGCTTCGGACGGTTCGAATGGTGCTGATAAAAGTGAGTTATCTATATAATTTTTATGGGGTCATTCAAGAAATACCAAAAAACTATACGAAATCTCGGAAAATTCTCCGATTGACCTGAAATGCGTTTGGAGTGAGATTCAAAAAAATCAGAGCAAAACATCACTCAGTTTTCTTCACTCTGTCATCGCCAACGTGGTCTCGTTCTCCACTGTGCGAAGGGAACCTCTTTGCAGCGCTCCGTGCTGAGAATAACATAGCATTTTCCGAGTTTTCGCGCAGTTTTTTGCAATGTTTGGCTATTATCACTATTGTGTTTTCAATCGAGTTGCGACATCAAAACGTGAAATCCCTTGGTTGAGATGGATATTTAATATTTCGTGAACAACCCCATTAAAGTTAACCACCATTATTACAGGGTCATCGATAGAAAAGCTGACGGACCAAGACTTGTCAAGGTTGTATTTTCTACTGACTATTACGCATTCGAAATCAGGTAATATTTAAGAAATGGTTTAGTGATGAAAAGTTATTTAAGCAATCGACAGATACTTTGAAACCGAACATTTGTTCAACGAGAAAATTTTGCGAACGATTGTCTTTGATTGGCCACATATCGTTCGAATACAAGCCTGCTCCACTTGTGGAATGGACATTGACAAGTAGGTTAAATCGTTATTTTTCTCTTAAAAAATGTGGAAACGAAGTGGCCAATAAAGAACAGTCGCCGGAGCATTGCGAAGCGAGCTTTTTATTTTTATTTGTTAAAAACTGTTGGTTTTGAGGTGCAAATGCCTACTCGTTCAACCTTGCGAACTAGTTTTTGCCGACGTGAAGACTCTGATTAGATCTTTCGTCACTATTTATGGATCTGAAATTGAAAAAAATCAAAAGATAATAGTAAATGGTGGCCACAATTCGTCGCCCATGAGTAATGGAATTCTACGGCGAGCTCTTGCCGACGGATTCATAAAAGATAAAATTGTTCTAAATTTTCAATGCGGGTTTGATGGAATTAAACTTCATGCACGCGGCAGGTTGGTATTATTTTTTGAATGCTATTCAACAAATAAAAAGGATTGTAGAGTCAAATGCTGGCCTTTCACATTAGCTTCCCTGGATTTGGAGGACCCGGCTCGCAGCTCGCCTAGGACCGTGTTACTGGCGTCTATTTACTCTGGATCGACTGATCCGTCGTCTTCTATCCATGATCGAATTTTTCAGTGGTGTGTGGAAGCCCTGGGTGAGGAATTCGCGTGGAAACGGAAAATAGTGAGCGGAAAAATAACCACTTCCATTCACGACGATCAGGTGACTATATAAATCTGACTGTGGGAAGATTCATTAATTTTTTGCAGGCAAGAAGAAAAGTGTATAATATGAAAGGTTATTCTTCCAAAGGATCCTGTTTTTTTTGCCTGAATCAGTCTACAGTTATAAAAATTAACGATTCTAACACGATAGGTTCGCTTTATGATTCGTTTTTTTTTCAATATAAACGAAATTTCCAGATCGAAGTACGGTAAAAATAAACGTTCCAGACAACATGGCAGATGGATTAAAGAATCGCGGTAATCACACATTGTTCCACCATGTTTTACCTATGTGGGATTGTCCTATTGACTTATTTCATGTATTCAGTGAGGGAATCCATGATAGACTGATTCAAGGTTTCTTCAAAAATTCTTATTTTTATTGGCCGCTACTTTATTTTATTGTTTCAGAATTTTTTGGCGAGAAGAAAGTAGAGATTTTTAAATTGTGCAAACTGGATTTTATGGTTGAAGTCCCGCTCCCTTCCCATATTCGATCACTGTCCGGGAGAATTACGAATATCACTGGTTCGGAAAAAACCTTGGTATGTATTTAGCACGGGGCTCGGTGAATGCTCTCCAGTAGTAAATTTTACGAGGCGGCCACGTTTATGGGTAAAGTTCTCAACTATTCCATGTTAAACGGAAAATTTAGGTTTTTGAATCGATTGCGGTTTCTGCAGCTGTGTCGGGTAGTTTGCCGCCAATCCCCTCGGCCATTGTTCTTTGCATTCACGCCCTCTACAGGCTGAACGTTGCTCCGCAATCAGCAGCAGCTGATGCATGTATACATTTGAAGGTATATACTGGGAAGGCAGCGTGCTTTACCGCTATTGGTTTCGTAAAAAAATGGGGGGGGGGGGGGGGGAGGGGGGGGGGGGGGGGGTGGAGGACGATTTAAACGATATATACTATAATGGATTCGTGACGGAGTGACATTTCACGTGAAACTGTGAGACGAAAAATCTATTTAAATCTCTTCATTTCTTCATTTTTTCGAATAAAAACGTGAAAAAAATTGTCACTCCGCTACGAATCCATTATAAATTTTGAAATACTTTCCGTGAAACGTTGGTTTCTTCCTTCAAAAAACATTTAAAGAAAAAATAATTGAACATATTTATGAAGATTTATTCTAATCAACAAAGCGTTTCAGATTGCAAAAATTTGCAAAGCTTTAGAATTTCTAGTATCCACGTTTGCCCCGAGCCTTTTGAAAGGAAGCAAAATGCATGTAAGTGTCAAATATTTCTATCTTGAAATCAAATTAATTGTTTTCAGCAAATTATTTATCACCTGGCCGAGAACGTAGAAAAGCATGGCAGCCTGCTCCCGCTAAGCAGTCAACGACACGAACACTATTATCATGATCTACAACGCCATCTCTGCCCCGAAATTTCCCGTGGAATCGGATTGTCTATCATTAAAAAGTATAGATGGCCACTTTTATACTATTTTTATAAGCTCTATTGCAGTTCAACATCATTGGATCTACTTAAATCGGAGGTTTCGCGACGAATATCACTCGACTTGCCGATTTGCGAAAAAAGCTCGCATATAGGAAAACTTGCCACTCATCTCGGTCTTACGTTGAAGGCAAGGCGAATACTCAGCACTCCAATGCCCGGAGAATTTCACAGTTTCTCGCAACCAGGAGATATTTTCACATCATCAATATGGCATGAAGGGAGACGTTACTCTTCGCTTCGAACAAATTTTTCCGATGACCGGAACGTTGAATATTTAGATGGAATCATGTCTCGTTTCGGAAAAGTTTGTGGTTTTTTTATGGACAGAGATCAATCAAATATCCGCGCCATTATCGAACCATACAAAATTACTAATCAGCATTTGCTCAGTTTGACATCACTTCTTATGCAAGAAGGGCTTCCAAGAGATCACTGCCAAACAATTCTAGACAGCTTGTACGATTCTCAGTTTGGATCGATTTTTACGGCTAAACAACCACATACAGTAATAGATGTGAAGTTCATTGTTGGTCATGCTATTGTTGTAAATACTAATTCGACACCAGTTGTATTGCCTGTTTCAACACGCCCTGCTCCCAGTTAACGTATTTTTTTCGTATCACTATTTTCCAAATAACATAACATGTGCATCTGTGTCCTTGCTCCCTTTTTTGAGTTTGCGTGCATCTCAATGCTTATATCTTAACTAATCATTCCGGATTTGAAAGAAATTCCTGCAGGTCTCCATGTACGTCGAACAAGTGTTGAAAGAACATGAGGAGGTGAGACGGCCGAGACGTCAAGAATCAGGAAGAGTCACAGCAAGCCATCCAACACCTCTTACGTCTCGAGTCGCTGTTCCGCCGACGTTCCGCAAACCACCAGTAAAATCTTTGGCGAGTTATTATTGTTTAGACACAACTTTTAAATAATACTATTTCAGTCGCTTCAGGATAACACCTTTTACGAAGAAGAATTAAGCCCCAACGACATTGTAATTCATGATTCTGGCATGTTTGGAGATGAAATTGTCAGCGATGGTAATGTGCAGAATCGGCGCTACAACAAGCTATCCGACGAAATCGCTGAATCGGATTCGATTCCACAGAAACAGTTTTGTAAAAAGCCAGGCTCAATTTGCATATTAAATCTTGGAGCGCAAGCTGCACGTACACCACAAGAGTCGATGGAAAATCTTCATGTACGTATTTTGTTTCCAAAACTCAGTTAATTATAGGAAACAAAAAAATTGCAACGTGGTGTTTGCGTACATTTGAAATTCAAATGGTAATGTCAACAAAACGCAATATTTATCAACACATCACATTGGCATAAATAAAAAAAAAAAGAAATTGCCCTTTGTTTATAGTTCATTCTCAATTTTGCAGGCGCAAATAACAAAATGTACGCTTTCCAACCTCTCTTTCGACACAACGGCATTGGATGAATTGTACAACAATGGTTCAGGTGAAACGAAGGCCACGTGTCTTATGATCCGCGGGCTAATGACGATGGTAAGCACAAGCATAACAGTTAGAAGCGAAAGAAAACAGCTCAACATTTATAGATTGAAAATAGCCACAAACGATTCGGAAAAAACATGGAGAGATGGGCCAAAGAAAACAAGGACACTGAAATTGTAAGGATAAAATAACAGAAGTTATAGGCACAAGATAAAACCAGGGGCGGTCTAGTTGGCTGGTCACATCGATTTTGGGGCAACCTAATGGGGGTTATTTACGAAACCAGCAAAATATGCAAAAAATTCAGCTAAACGTCGTAGAATGCTCCGATCGATCTGAAACTTTGAGAAATCATTAAAAAAATGTTCTCAGACATCCCCAAAAAATTAGATTTTTGTTGAAATTTTTCAAAATCGATATTTTGGTCTGAAATTTTCTGGGAATGTCTAAGAGTATTTTTTTAAAAGGATTTCTCCAAGTTTCGAACCGATCGGAGCATTATTCGAACTTTAGATGAATTTGTTTGTGTTTTTTGCATAATTTGCTGGTTTCTTGAATCTTTCTTATATATGTTACGCTATTCAACATGTCCGTCTGTTCGCTTTGAAGCGTCAGGGTCAAGTTCAATCGGTTTTCACGTTCAACTCTTTTTTTTGTCACTGCGCCGAGAGGCGCCAGATCAGGCTTGTAACCCCATATAACAATTATCTCATCCATTTAATTGTAGTCTGTTAAAATTGTGATGAGACCAGCTAACCCATGCCATAATTTACTGCCTGCTGCTGCCTTGCGATTTAATTGCTCACATGTTATCGTTCCAGTCGGATGTACGAGTCAGTTTGGATCCTCTGAGGGTAAAATGTAACCAAAACAAAGTTTCAATTGTCGGATTGGATGGCGTTGGTACACATTTATTAGAATAATTATAAGACTAGCATATTTATTTTGCAGGAGTTCTCGATGCTAATGAGATTATATCTCGTATAGCATACCAATCAGGCTCGCTACGTCAGGTTATCTATGCCGTATCCAATCATTGGTTAAATTCGGTAAGCAAACATGAAATTTCTAAAAAATTATTTACACTATTGAAAAACAATAATTCATTATTATAGATTTTCACGGATGAAGACCTGTCCAAATATTCTACATCCGGCAAACCACAAGCGAATTTGGTGCCATTACCGTGGCGTTTTTTGAACGCTCCGGCCGGTTGGTTATTTTTCATTTTTACTTTCGAAATACCTCATATTGATTAGTTTTATTCAGAAGTTTTAGTCAATTGTCTCGCGGTAGACGGAATGCGTTCAGCGGAGGAACTTTCGGACGAAGTCGGAGCTCTCATAAAACATCACATTAAAAACAAATTGTAAGTCTTGTTTTTGTAAGCCTATTGTTGTAATGGGGTTATTCAGGGTCGGAAAAAAAATAGTTTTTTTCCTTTTTTTCCTTATTCAAATGACGGAAAAAAAAGAAAAAAATCCGTGGCCGCGAGAGTTTTTTTCCGTTGCTTTTCTAGGCCATCGCAAAAGTTTTTTAGGCCCTCGGCCGTGAGACCTGCGAAATATCGATTTACGGGCGAATAATTTTTGAAAATTGGACTCGCGCGCAGGTCTCACAGCGGAGGGCCTAAAAAACTTTTGCGATGGCCTAGAAAAGCAACGGAAAAAAACTCTCGCGGCCACGGATTTTTTTCTTTTTTTTCCGTCGTTTGAATAAGGAAAAAAAGGAAAAAAACTATTTTTTTCCGACCCTGAATAACCCCATAAGGTATACGCTACAATTTATTTTCAGAAACCACATTCGCCACACGTCACGCAGAGCCAAACGCAGAGCAGGTGAAGCTGAATAATTTGCTAGTGTTACCGAGAACTCGCAGTGTCGAAATTCTCGGTGTCTTGAAGGTTGCGGAGCCTTTTTAATTTTGTCCTTACCTTTTTTTAAATTTATACTGTTGTTTTTGTTGGTGTTATTATAAATAAAGCTGTTTTTAATAAATATTTAAGTTGTGAGGGTCAATTTTTATTTTTAAATGCTATCTAATAATAAATAATGTACGTCTAGTAACACCCATCCGTTAATCTAATCGGTCGCAAACACCAGTCTAATAAATTGCAAACTCTAATCTAATCGATCGCATGCACTAGTCTAATCGAACATTCAAATCTAATCGAACGCTGACCGAAAGCTACCTAGGACGCGTTAGTCGCTCATCTGCGTTTGATTAGACTATCGCGGTCGTTTGATTAGCTCAATATGATGTTACCTGAGTATATAAGTCGATTGAAAACACAATAGTGTCAAAAATTCTATATAATTGTTTTCCAATTTTTCAAAAACTTTTGCTTGTTTTGCCAATTTTGAAAATTTCCATGAATAAACCCATTATTTTCTGACACCATCATGCCCCTTTACATCTTTTAAAATAAATAAATTCTACCTGTCCAGTCTCCAAATCGAGCGCATAAATCGTCGAATCACAGTGATAGGCACGAGGCGTCAATTTGACAAGCGAGTGGAGTGGAATGTCAATGTACGGTAATTCTGGTAGCGATCGATCGTAGAAATAGGCAAGGATGCAGCGCAGTACGGCTTGATGCGAGACAACGAGCACGTTCGCCTGAATTGGGGGAAAATTGGTAAAATTCGGACAATTTTTCACTTTAAAATTCAGCGAAAATATCGATTTTTGAGAGGAAAAAAATTCAAAAAAAAAAAAAAAACCAATCCATTCCCTCACCTGTCTCTCCAGCTCCATTATCACGGGCTCCAACCGACTAACGACATCCTCATACGACTCGCCGCTCGGATACCGATAATGATACTTATCCGCGGCTCGATCGTCCGCCTGTTTCGGATATCTCTGTTGGATATCCTCGTAGGTCAGTCCCTCGCAGATACCAGCGTCCAGCTCGTCCAGAGCCTTCCAGTATTCTGTATGAAAGTCCGGTTTCAGGTATTGAGCAGTTTGGGCGGCGCGAACTTTCTGCGAGCACCACACTCGCAGTCCTTCCACCTCCTCTTCTTCGAAAAAGTCGGCTAGCGCGGCCGCGTATTTTTGACCGTTTTCGGTGAGCGGTGAGTCGCCGCCCAGTCGGCCCATTCCGTTGTACTCGGATTGGCCGTGCTGCAAAAAGAAGAGTGGTGTTTGACGAAACCGGGGAACAAGCCCCTTTGCAAGTGTATGGCAGTTTTTTTTAAATCGCTTTCACTTCAAACAACATTTAGAGCATTTCCAAGCAAAAAAACTACCGAAATTTTTAAAAAATTTTAAATTTTGGACCAAAAAGTGTTTGCGGACCTATCGACCTACAGTAACCCGAAATTTCGCAAGCTCCGCCTACTTTTAATTCTTAAGCGCAATATTTTAGATAATTTTCAAGAAAAAGTCCAAAAAATCCAAAAATTTTGATGAGTGTTTGCGGACTTACTTTGTCTACCGTAATCCAATGCTTAATTCTAAAGCTCCGCCCACTAATGGACCTATTCAAAGTACTGTAGAAAAACGGAAAAAAATGACAAAAAACTGGGAGAAAACTCGGAGCGATTGGTCTGAAATTTTGGGAGAAACTGTCAAAAATGCTTCCGGACTTTCTCAGAAAATTTTGGACCAAAATATCGATTAAAAAAATATTGATTTTTTTCTGAAAATTTTATAAAATCGATATTTCGGTCCAAAACTTTCTGAGAAAGTCCGGAAGCATTTTTGACAGTTTCTCCCAAAATTTCAGACCAATCGGAGCATTTTCCGAGTTTTCTCCCAGTTTTTTGTAATTTTTTTCCGCTTTTTACAGTACTTTGAATAGGTCCATAATAAAAAAAACAACATTTAGGGCATTTCCAAGCAAAAAAATCCGAAAATTCTGTAAATTTTCCAAAATTAGCCCAAAAAGTGTTTGCGGACCTATCTACCTACAGTAATCCAACTTTAATTTCGGAAGCTCCGCCCACTTTTAAATAACACGAAAAACAGCATTTAGGGGCGTTTTCAAACCAAAAAAAAAACCGATAGTTGCGAATAATTCAAAAATTTTGACAAAAAAAGTGTTTGCAGACTTTCTATGTCTACCGTAATCCAATGCTTAATTCTATTGTGTTTTCAATCGACTTGCGACATGAGAACGCGAGACTCCGCCCCCTTATTTGTGCGCTACCTGTATGCGTCTCTTCAAATATCACTGTGTTCGCGTGGTCGCGCACTAATAAGTGGGCGGAGTCTCGCGTTCTCATGTCGCAAGTCGATTGAAAACACAATAAAGCTCCGCCCACTTTTAAAACTAATAAAAACAACATTTAGGACATTTCCAAGCAAAAAACTACCGAAATTTTTTAAAAATTTTAAATTTTGGACCAAAAAGTGTTTGCGGACCTATCTACCCACAGTAATCAAACTCTAATTTTGGAAGCTCCGCCTACTTTTAATTCTTAAGCGCAATATTTTAGATAATTTTCAAGAAAAAGACCGAAAAATTCAAACATTTTGACAAAAAAGTGTTTGCGGACTTTCTGTGTCTACCGTAATCCAATACTTAATTCTAAAGCTCCGCCCACTTTTAAAACTAATAAAATCAACATTTAGGGCATTTCCAAGCAAAAAAAATCCTAATGAATAGTAAATTTTAAAGCAATTTCCCCGAAAAGTTGGCACAGCTTTCAAGGAAATTTTCGATCCTTTTTTCCCCGAAAAACTTCTTACCCTCGTCAAATAAATACTTCTCGGCAACAGGTGAATATTCATGAGAAAATAGACGACTCTCGACTGAACATGTCCACGCACTTGGTGCACTTTGAACGATCGACCCGCGTTGATAACTTTGATAAAACTCAGACTTTCGTGCTCCAACTCGTCGAGCGGTTCGTACTGTTTTGCATAGTTTTCGATGCGTCGCATGAAATCTTCTTTCGCCTGTTCGGCAGTCATCAGGCCTTTGTAATCGGGCGAGTTTACCTGCAATTTGAGCAATTTTTCCGAGGAATATGGAAGAAGTCGGGGCATGGCTGGGATTTCATGGGGTTTTGGAGCGGCTCCGCGATATCTCGAAACGCGTCAACAGGGGAGGGAGGTTAAAAGTGAAATAGTAAGTCAAAACAATTTTTTTTTTCAGAATCAAATTTTAAAAAAGGATCAAAAAGTGCAAAAACGCCAGTTCGTCAAAAAAAAAAATTGCTTCTCGCAGCAATTTTTTCCAAGAAATAAATTACTTTTAATAACATTAAAAGTGAGAAAAAAATCACAATGTTCTTTTTTTCAAAAAGAAAAAATTGAGTAAAATCAAATTTTAAAATGATTATGGGCCTGTAAGCATAGAGAGAAAGTTCATCTGCATAGGCCCATAATCATTTTAAAATTTGATTTTACTCAATTTTTTTCCTTTTGAAAAAATAATATTGTGATTTTTTGCTCGCTTTTAATGTTTTTAAAAGTAATTTATTTCTTGGAAAAAACTGCTACAGGATGCAATTTTTTTTTCGACGAACTGGCATTTGTGCACTTTTTGATTCTTTTTTAATTTGATTCTGAAAAAAAAATGTTTTTGAACTTATTATTTCACTTTTCACCTCTCTCCCCTGTTAACGCGGTTTCGAGATGTCGCGGAGCTTTTGGAGCACCGTAAATCTTTTTTACGGATTCCGTAAAAATGTTAAAGCTATTTTCTTCCGTTTGATTGGAGGAAAACACTCAAATGATCGTATTTTTCATGAAGTTTTATATACAAAAAAATCCTCCCGGTACAAATTCCCCCCACCTTAACATCCGTCACATTGCTATCAATAATCGCCTGATCGTCGCACACGGATTCGATGAAAAAGCAGCGGAGCCGCTTTTTCTGACAAAAATCAATAAGAATGCGTCGGCGATGTTTCGTCGTGTTGGTGGCGTCAAAGATGGCGACATTGCCCGTTGCGCTGTTCAGATAGTCGGCCATGTCTTCCATTGCTCGGCGAGCGGATTCGCTGGAAATTATCATATTTTAATTATGAAAGTTGGATAGATCTATTATACATTTCTGATGTTAAAACTTCGCTAATATGGCTCTGGGACGTTTCGAAACTTTTTTGCATTTTAGCGCCAAATTTCCGGTAAATTTTGACCAATTCTCCGCTAATGGACCTATTAACAAAACCGGAAAAAATTGTGGGAAAAATCGGAGAATGCTAAGAATTGACCTGAAATTTTGGTATTGTGAAAACAAAAAAATTGCAACGCGGTGTTTGCATACTTTTGAAATTCAAAAGGCAATGAAAGAAATAGCACGGGAAATGAAGAAAGTTGTTTTCATTTTCGTTTGAATTTCAAAAGTACGCAAACACCGCGTCGCAACTTTTTTGTTTTCACAATAAATATTGGAAAAAATTTTGGACCAAAATATCGATTTTTTCGGAAAATTTTTAAAATCGATATTTTGGTCCAAAATTTTTTGTGCATGTACAGGAGAATTTTGTTCCAATATTTCCCAAAATTTCAGGTCAATCGGAGCATTATCCGATTTTTCCCGCAATTTTTTTCCGTTTCCTTCTTTTCTTTCCAGTTTTGTGAATAGGTCCATTATGCATTTTTAGCGCTAAATTTCCGGTAAATTTTGACATATTCTCCGGTAAAAGATTCAAAAAGTGTTTTATTCTTGTCGATAGTGCAAACACGGCGAAGAAAAATAGCACTAAAGTTTCGAAACGTCTCAGTTTCGAAACGTCCGAGAGCCAAAAATTGAGCTGAACATTAAAAAAACCGATAATATTACTGCGTCGCGAAAACCAGTCAGAGCGCTCGTGCCTTGAGGCTGTGGTCTCGCCGCGACCAGCGCGTATACGGTAGTTTGTTTACACTCTTTTTAAAATTGTTCTTCTGTTTTTCCATTGTTTTCGTTTTTTTTTTTCGTAAACAAACTACCGTATACGCGCTGGTCGTGGTGAGACCACAGCCTCAAGGCACGAGCGCTCTGACTGGTTTTCGCGACGCAGTAATAACATGGTTCACGATAGATCTATCGCGTAAAACGACTTACGCTCGAACTTTAAGAGCATCCGCATTGTCGGGCGAGAAAAACGAGGCGTTCGCGCCGTGAATCGCATCCGCCGCGTTCGCGTCTGTGCGCCGATATTCGCCAACGTTGAATACTGAAAAAAATTAAATATTGAGAAAAACATGGCTGCTCGCCGCATTGACACCGAACCCACGCCATATCCGCGCCAAAAATTCTCTGAAAATGAGCGTATCGTTACCTTTCGTCTTGAATCCGGTCCACTTCAAATATCGGCACAATTTCTTCGATATATACGTTTTTCCACGCGCCGGCAATCCGACCATCACGATGACGTTCGGCACGCGAACTTGGTCTGCAAAAAAAAAAAAACAAGTTTTTTCCATTCGCGCTCCACCGATGACGTTTGTAGAGAGTTAGACAGTTAGGCAAACCTCGCGTCATATACGGCCTATTTTTTTTTTAAATACCTGAAAATCCGTGCTCATCACTGTGCGCCACCTTTCGTTTCGTCGTCTCCGGACCTGACACTGGCGAAATTCCGTCCATCTGAAAATGATAAATAATTAAAAAAAAAACGATTAAAATCCATTTAAAAAGGAAAAAAACCGGAGGTAAATAATTTTTTCAAGCTCTTTTTTTAGCTCAAATTATTCATAAAAATGGCGGATAAAAGCAGCTAAATGGCTGTTAGCCATTCCTGTCACATAGTTGCCACCTAAGCGGCGCACAAGCGGCAGTTAGCCATTGAAAACGGCTAATAGCCAAAAATTCCCAGAGAATTCAGAAAATATGCAAAAATCAAGACCAAAATTATGTTTTTTTTTGTCAATATTGGTCATTATTTTATCTTATCTTATTTATCAACAAAGAAATTTGCCGAAAAATCGATAAATTGGTTCAAATTTCCAAACAAATTTTCGAAATACAAAAAAAAGTTTTTAATGACAAAAAATGTGCGAAATTGTGAAAAAAAGGGTCAAAATTTAGTCAGTCACACTCGAAAATTGTGAATTGAAATTTTAAATTATTATCCCTTTCATTTTTTTAAAAATAATGTCACCCAATATTTACGCAAGCTCCGCCCATATTTTAATTGATTTTGCGTGCTTGTGTAAACACCAAGTGACAAAATTTAAAAAAGAAAAGAACGATAATAATTTGAAATTTCAATTCAAATTTTTGAGAATAACTAACTGAATTTTTGACACTTTCCTGCAATTTTGCACATTTTTTGTGATTAAAAGCATTTTTTAATTTCGAAAATTCGTTTGGAATTTTTGTAATGGTACGTTCAAAGTAGAAAAAAAGCGCAAAAAAAGACGAAAAGAGGCGTCCAAAGTAACTTTGTTTTTGCGTCTTTTTCTTTGTTGTTTACCGCCAAACAAGCAAAAAATTAATTGTACACATGTTTACAAGTGCGCGCTTTTTTTTACTTTGGACGTACCATAACCAATTTATCGATTTTTCGGCAAATTTCTTCTATAGTCGGCGAATACATCATCAACCTCGCTCTACTGCAAAATTCCTGTAAAACCGTGTTGCACTTACAAGATTAACTTGGATTCTAGTTTTATTCTTTTTTTTTCAACGGAAAATGACGTATCCACGACGAGTTTCACTTAAAATTTGATGTTTCGCTTCAAAAAAAGCGCACTACACTGTTGAAAATTGAAAGTGCCGTAGAGCCAGGCTGATGATGCATTCACCGAGTATATAATGACCAATATTTACAAAAAAAAAAACATAATTTTTGTCAGGATTTTTGCAACTTTCGCTTATTTTCAGAATTCTCTGGGGATTTTTGGCTATTAGCCGTTTTCGACGGATAAATTGCCAACTTTTCTCAACGGCTAATAGCCATATAGCTGGCCTTATACCGCCAAACTCGCGTCAATCCCCCGAATAGTTTCCAGCTATGCGTCAGGAATGGCTAATAGCCATATACCCGCCAAATTCGTGCCGATTACCGCCTAACTCAATGGCTAAAAGCCCTATAGCCGCTTTCCGAAAATTCCCCGAGTAACTTGAGCTTGATTTTTCTGCATTTTCACATTGAAATGGCATAATTATCGATTTTCGTATAAAATTAAAAAAAAAAAACCAAAACAACTGAAAAAATCAAATCTTTGTTTGCAAATAATGATAATGTGATCACCGCTCTTATCATCATTGTATTTAGAATGATACTACACTATAATACACAATTAGTGGAAATTTGATGCCTTATTCTGCATTTTTGCATTAAAATGGCATAAAATGCATTTTAATTGAAAAAATAGCCTGAAAATTAGTTATTAACCATTATTGACTAGACAACAAGCTGAAAAAAACGAACGTCAATCATCAATAAAAAATATAAAATTAAAAAAAAACAAAGAAAATAAAAGAAAACAGGTTTTGTTTCTCGTCCCGATCGACCAACGGACTGCCCAAAAGACCACGACGAGAGTGTGAGAAAAGGAGAGACGCAGACGGTTAGACACGGAAAAACATGGCCGACAAAGTGATTATCAACAAGTGATTTAGCCGTGTTTTGTTGAAAAGATTTGGGTTTTTTCTTTTCTTTTTTTTAGTTTTTAATTAATTAAATAATTATTTAATTATTCTTTGTTGCTGAGCGTCACTAACTATTTTGGGGGAGCATTTGTTTGGTTGCAAAAAAAAATATTATTTAAAAAATCGATTTTTATCGATTTTCATTCCCAATGCACAAATTTGTAAATTTTAGGGAACAAATCAACATTTCCATATTTTTTGCTTAAAAATACCTAAAAATTGCCGACAATATTGAGAATTTTAAATAAAAAACCGTAAAAATTTAGGGTTTTAATGAAAAAACCAAAAATCTGTCCCGAAATTGCGAAAAAAAATGTTTGCGGAGCAAGCTCCGCCCAAAATTGCAATTGGCGCATATATTCTCGCAAGTTGGGCGCACTTTTTGGATTTCGAAATCGATTTCGTGGAATTTTTTATGAGAATGTTAATAAAATTCATCTTTTCAGGGAAAATGTCGATTTTTCACTTAAAAATTCCTGATAATTGTCGGAAATTGCAAGAAAAATGTATAATGCCGCGTCTAAAGTTCAAAAAATTCCTGAAATCAGGTTTAAACTTAAATTTTGCTCAATTTGCTCAATTTTTCTCAATTTGTTCTTTTTTGCGGAAAAAGTCAAGTTCAAATACAGAAGGTCTCGCAGCGAAGGAACTACGGTAGCGCCGGTTTCAACTGTCACCGCCTGTTATTTCTGGTAATTTTTTCGGAACTTTGGACTGCAAAAAACTCCTGATTTCAGGAATTTTTTGAACTTTGGACGCGGCATAAATTCCGAAAAACCACCAATTTTAAATGAAAATCGGTAAAATATTAAGTTTTTACAATAATTTTCATGGTTTTTGCAAAAAAAATCCATTTTTTCAGGTTTTTCACTTGAAAATTCCTGAAAATTGTCGAAAATTGCAAGGAAAATCATCAATTTTTGAATTGAAAATAGGAAATTGCATCAAAATATTTGGGAAAAACAAGCTCCGCCCAAATCGCAATTGGCGCATGCTTTCTCGCAACTTGCGCGCACTTCATTTTCGTGGAATATTCTGGTCGATTTATAAATTTTCATGGATTTTTGAATAATTTTGCGTGCCCACAAATTGCAAAAACATGTGCCCGTGGGTGGAGCTTGTTTTCCGCAAACACTTTCTCTCTCTCACACCAATAATTCGTGCCATTTAACTCCTCTCATCTCACTTTTTACACTAAAAATGCCGCCTTTCTTTCTTTTCTTCCCCCATCTCATTGCATTTTTTTTTGAGAAAAAGAGCTCAAGAAAAGATATGAACGGAGGCTCTTCGAACGAAGCCGAACGAAATAGCACTCGAGTACAAGAGACGCAGAGAAATGAGCCGTCCAATTCTTTTTTTCGTTACCACTGACGGAACCCCGGCTCCGCGCCCATTTCTTTCTCATTTCCACCCATATTGTTTCCTTTTTCATTTGTTTTTTTTTGTTTTCCGTTTTTTTCTTCTTTCAATTTGTCCGTTTTATGGTTTTTTTTTTAAATATGCATACAAATTGCTGCTCAACTTCTGTGGAGCTCTAGAGCGGAGAAGGAAATTAATTTTTATTTGTATTTATTTTCAAATCAATAAATTTATTGACACGGTGTTTGCGTACTTTTGAAAATCCATAAAAATGCTAGTTCGCTCCATTCGCACAGTGAACTCTGCGCATGCATTTCGAGTGAGATTCAGAGAAAAAATATCGAAACATCTGCACTCTCGTCGCCAACGTGCCCAGTGCGAATGGAGCGAATTTACAGCGCTCCGTACTTGAATTTTGAAAAGTACGCAAACACCATGTCAAAATTTTTTGTTTTTCCAATATTGACAAACCAAATCGAGTGAAAGTGACGAAAACATGGGATTTATGGACATTTTATCTGCATTTTTCAACAAAATTCGATCAAAAACTTTTAATTTCCATTCCAAAATTGGAAAAAAAGGAAGAAAAATCAGGGTTTTTATCGATTTTTGTTGAAAACCGATGAAAAAGGGAGCAATTTATTGAATTTTTTTGCTAAAAAAGAAAATTCATCATTTTTTTTCGTTAATTTTTCATCAGAATTAAGTTAATTCTCATGAAAAAGTATGAAAATACGGGGTAATTATCGTTTTTTCACAAAAATCGATAAAAATGAGCTTTTTTAAATCGATTTTTCAATAAAAAAGCTAATTTTTTGTATCGATTTTTGTGAAAAAATTGTGTTTTTGACAAAAAGTTGCCATAAAATTTTCTTTAATAGTCCAAAAATCTATAATTTCGGTGTTTTTTTCGTTATTTAACAGCAAAAATTGATAAAAAAGTTTTGTCGGACCACCAAAATGATCAAACGCGCTCCGCTGAACTCAACGCTTTCATTTTGGTCTCCAAATTATTTCATTTCACGTTGAATTTGTAAGTGAAATGAAATAATTTGGAGACCAGAATGAAAATCGCAGAGAGTTAAGTTCATCGGAGCACGTTTGACCATTTTGGCGGACCGGCATTAGCTTTTTAATCGATTTTCGTGAAAAAAATTATGAAAAAACGTAAAATGTATCGATTTTTTAAGTTGGCGGGGCTCAGAAATCCATTTCGCGCTCCACCGATGCTTGTTCCTTGGTTTTGAAGAGAGAATCTAGACAGTTAGACGCAACGAGACATTGTGAACAACGAAGATACGCAGGCAAATAAACACGCCTCTCGTCATCGATGGCGCACGAAATAGATTTCTGCGCCCCGACGAGAGCTGTGGCCTAGAAAACGCACACTAAACTCTTCCGCGAGTAGATTCAGCACGAACAGGCACAGCTAAAATGAGTGTGACCGTATTTAATTAATATATTCAAAAATTTAAACGAAAAAAAATTAATTCGTTAAAATTTTTGAATGCTTTAATGGGTTAATTACGGATGATCACACTCATTTCAGTTGTGTGTGATCATCCGTAATTAAGCGGAGGATTTGCGGAGGATTTTGCGTTTTCTAGACCACAGCAGCTCTCGTCGGTTGTTGCAGAAATCTATTTCGCGCTCCACTGATGACGCGAGTCGTGCTTCAATGTCTCGTTGCGTCTAACTGTCTGACTTCTCTCCGATACGAAAGAGCGCGCATCGGTGGAGCGCGACTGCGATTTTTTAAACAAAAATCGGTAAAAAATTAATTTTATTGATTTTTGTAAAAACAAAAACGACGAGAATAAAAATGAGATTTTTTCGAGCTAACACTGTCAGTTCCAATTTTTTTTTTTTGGTTTTGAAATAAAGCAGTTCCTTGTTTTCGTTGTTGGTCGGTCAACAACGTGTAAATAAATAATAAATCAAGTGGCATGCTTGCCCAACACCTGCTTTTTCGCTGAGCAATTCAATTTTTGTGTCACAAATTGTTAACGCTTTATATTTACGAAATCAGAAATTCCTGGCCGGGGCGAAAAACAGGAAAAGAAAAGAGCAAAAATTCATCGCGACCAATGCTCGCCTGCTTGTTTGCTTGCGAAAATCGATAAAATTTTTGCTCTGTGAGCTCATAAATGGGCGCAATTATACGCGTAATTGGAAATTGGAATAATACTGGTTCCCACTAGATTAGAAAAGGGAGAGTTTTCTTCTCGTTTCTTTTTTTTTTTTTTGCAATTTTCCTTTTTCCGTCTTACCCATCGTCTTTTTCGCCTCTCTCGCACCCTCTTATTTACGACAAAAGAACAGAAACTAATCATTTCAGGGTCACCCCGTCCCAAATGCGAAATGGCCGAGGTTTGGTGACGTGTCTCGTCGGAACGCAACGGGTCGCCCAGCTCAGAAATACCCTATTCAATAGACATCAATTGGTGCGTTTTTGATTTGAAAAAATTATTAACATTTTAATTTTTGGGCAAAAATATGGTGCTACCTCGGAATAGAACTGTTTTGGAATAGAACTGTTTCGGAATAGAACTGTTTCGGTATAAAACTGTAGTAAAATAGAACTGTAGCGAAATAAAACTGTTCGGAATAGAACTGATTGGAATAGAACTGTAGCGAAATAGAACTGTTTTGGAATAGAACTGTTTCGGAATAGAACTGTTTCGGTATAGAACTGCAGCGAATTAGAACTGTAGCGAAATATACCTGTTTTGGAATAGAACTGTAGTGGAATAGAACTGAAGCGAAATAGAACTGTCCCGAAACAGAACTGTAGCGGAATAGAACTGTTTTGGAATAGAACTGTAGCGAAACAGAACCGCCTGAAGTGGAGCTGTAGTGACCCAGGAAAGCTAGAGCAGCTCGAATAAGTTTTCAGTTGTACATGGTGGGTTATTGATTTCAATTTTGCGAAGCGGTTCTTCTTGTACAGCTCCATTTAAGGCAGTTCTGTTCGCTACAGTTCTATTCCAAAACAGTTCTATTCCGCTACAGTTCTGTTTCGGGACAGTTCTGTTCCAAAACAGTTTTTTTTCGCAACAGTTTTAATCTGCTACAGTTCTACATCGAAACAGTTCCATTTCGCTACAGTTTTATTCCGAAACGGTTCTATTCCGAAACAGTTCTATTTCGCTACAGTTCTATTCCAAACAGTTCTACTTCGTTACAATTCTTTTTCGCTACAGTTCTATACCGAACGGTTCGATTCCGAACAGTTATATTCCGAAGCAAGTTCTATATCGCTACAGTTCTATTCCGAGCGAGTTTTATTCCGAGGTAGCACCAAAAATATTGATTTCGCGCTCCACCGATGTTGCGTCGCGTTTCTCGTTTTGTCTAACTGCCTAACGTCTCTCTACGCGTCATCGGTGGAGCGATTTTCAACGGCTAATAGCCATATAGTTGCCTATATCTGCCATATCCGCGCCAAAAAAGTGCCTAGTTCAAAGTTGGCATCTGATCGGCTATCGGCGTGGTTTTGGCATCTATGCGGTACGATTTTGGCGGTAATCGGCGCGCAAGCGGGAGTTAATTTTTCTTCCTTTTTTTTCCAATTTTGGAATGGAAATTAAATAAAAAAAATGCATTTGGTGTACGCCCGGGATTCGACGGCTAATAGCCAAAAATTAGCTGAGCTCCTAGTAATTTGTAGAAAAATAGAGAACAAAAAATGGCAGAAAATTCCCAGAAAAATGCGCAAAAACGCGTTTTTTGGAAGATTTTTCTCGTTTTCCCACAAAATGAGTCCCTGCGAAACTTCTTCCAAGGCCATATTTCAAAATTAACAATTTTTCGAAAAAAAAAACCCGCGGCAAACTTGCAAAAAACTGTGCCTTGGTTGCAGAAAAAGGGCGGAGTCAACTTTTTTATTTCCATATTATCTCAGCGTTTTTTACCGAGGCCTGAGTGATGACATCCTGAGACCTGAGAGAGGAAAAAGTGGGGAGCCACGCTTGTCCCGCCGGGACCTCAGGAAGCACCTCACTGAGGCCTCGGAAACCACCTCATTGTGGCCTCAGAAATTGTGGAGTATTGTAACGCACCTAATTTAGCTTTTTTTGCATACGCTCTTTTCGGCTTTGAAGATTAATTATAAAACACGCTTTTACACACATTATCATTTATTTATTCAAAAAAAAATAATAATACAATTAAAAATGAAAAAGTGATACATATAGAAAAGATGTGGGTTGAAAATTAGGGCATATTCGTGAGAAAATTTTTATGCAAAAAAGCGTTTATTAGAAAACAGCATTTTTATTCTCACGAATAATCCTATAACAATGAAGGTCAATGTAAGAAAAATTAAATGAAAACGTATATGGTTATTCATAAATACACTTTAAAAAAATAATAGTTATGGGTTATACAAGGGGTAGCAAAAATAGCAATAAATTAGTTTTTTTTTGTTTTGCTTTTTTGCTGCCCTTGAATAACCCCATTCTTTTGCAATTTTTTGCATGGCTTTTACTTGTTTGCAACGGTTTCAGAAAAAAAAAACGTTTGGCTGGAGCAATCTTGAATGGGCGAAGACCAAAACCGTTTAAACAATTTTCGAATTGAATATTGCAAGAAAAAGATTATTTTTTTGGCAATTTATGAATAACCTTATTAGAAAAATCAAGATAGCTCACGAATAAAAAGAAAGTTGAGCGCCATCTAACCACATTTGGAGTTGCCGAATCCCGGACCAGCTGCTTTCGTACCCTAAATTTAGATATTTAGTAGAGATTGTCTAAAGCAATGGTATATAACCTTTCTCTTGTCCTGTGCAAACGATAACGTTTCGAAAACGTCTCTTGAGATAAGCATCACTCATACTGAATTCAGTCCTTTCTGAGTTGCTTTTACAGTAACTGGCGACGATATTCAGCCCAGTCGACTCATTATTTCCAAGCAGCTGGACAGTGGAAGCCGTTAGAATTAGAGGCACGAGATGATCATTTCGGTTGCCGTACCTAAATAAAGTGTTGTTGTAAAAAATACTAGATAGTTCTCGGTGGCTTTCATCGATTCCACGCTAGAAACACGGAATCAGACATACATCAACGACAGTCCTTGAATATGATGTAACTCGCCTCAGCCGATACGTGCGCCAGTAGATTCTTCGGGGCACATCCTACACACAGTTCCCATCGCGGGTTGTTAAAACACTACCTTGAAAAAAAAAGATATCACGAGTGCGCATGACGTGAAACGTCTCTGCAATTAAAATGTATTTTTAATGCCGTGTCCAAAGGTAATGCCGCACCCAAAGTTCAAAAAATTCCTGAAATCATGAATTTTGCAGTCCAAAGCTCCGAAAAATTTCCGAGAAATAACAGGCGCGCACAGTTGAAACCGGCGTTGATGAGTTGCTCCGCTGCGAGACCTTCTATGTTTGAACTTGAATTTTCCCACATTTGCTCAATTTTTTCTTTAATACGGGAAAATTCAACTTTAAACATAGAAGGTCTCGCAGCGAAGAAACTACGGTAACGCCGGTTTCAACTGTGAGCGTCTGTTATTTCTGAAAATTTTTTCGGAACTTTGGACTGCAAAACTCTTGATTTCAGGAATTTTTTGAACTTTGGACGCGGCATTAAAAATCTCCTGGAATCACGTTTTTTCTGCAGTCCAAAGTTACCCAAAAAATCCCAGAAATAACAGTTGCTTATTGTGTTTTCAATCGACTTGCGACATGAGAACGCGAGACTCCGCCCACTTATTTGTGCGCACCTGTCTGCGTCTCTTCAAATATCACTGTGTTCGCGTGGTCGCCCTCAAAAAAGTGGGCGGAGTCTCGCGTTCTCATGTCGCAAGTCGATTGAAAACACAATAACATTATATTATTTGCAACATTCACGCACGCCGAACAATTCTGTTTCTGCAGTCCAAAGTTGCGAAAAATCCCAGAATTACCACTGTATTTTTCGGCGTGAAAGTTTTAAACAAAAAAAACATGAAAATATAGTGGTAAACTCTTGTTATTTCTGGGATTTTTTTGTGCAACTTTGGAATGCAGAAAAAACGTGATTCTAGGAATTTTTTCACTTTAGAGGCGACACAGTGAGTGACAGTGAGTCGAGAACAGGCTTTCTCGGAAATGAAAATTTCTATTCCGAGTTCCGTCGGAAATTTCCGATTTTGCTATTTTCTCTTCCGATGTTCCAACGGAATTTCGAATTTTTCGTTTTTTCCGATTTCCATCGGAATTCCGAAATTTTAAACTCTCGTTCCGATTTCCGATCGGAAAAAGCCTAAATAGGTCCATAAAAATCAGAATTTCTCCACAAAAAAAATTGCGAAAAGGTACATAAACTCGTTTTAAATAGAACATTTGTGCCACTGACATGGTGGATTTTCCCCAAAAAAAAAAACTATTTTTCGTACCAAATTTATTCAGAAAAATCTGTTTTTTTCCGACACGGAACAAAAATTATTTACGACGGAAATCGAATTCAATTCGGAAATCATTTTGTCTCGGAATTTTTTCCGAAGTGAAACTGCCTCGGAACCGGAAATTTCCTACTTTTCGAAAATTTTCGAGAAAGCCTGATCTCGAATTATAAAAATGACAATAATTTCACAGAAATAGTAAAAAAAAACTGAAATAAATCTAGAAATTCCTGGGAAACGCCTTTTTTGGAAGATTTTTCTTGTTTTCCCACAAAGTTAGTCCCTGCAAAACTTCTTCCACGGCCATATTTCAAAAAAAATTTTTTTTTTTTTTTTTTTTCCCATAATGAGAGAAATTGGAGAAAAACAATGAAATTCGGCAAAAAATGAAAATTTTTGAAATATATGGCCGTGGAAGAAGTTTTGCAGGGACTAACTTTGTGGGAAAACAAGAAAAATCTTCCAAAAAAGGCAATTTTGCGTGAAATTTTCAATAATTTTACACGAAATTCTCGCAAAATATGTAAAATGGAAATTAAAAAATGACCCCGCCCTCTTTCTGCAACCAAGGCACAGTTTTTTGCAAGTTTGCGGCATGCTTTTTCTCTGTAATTTTTTGTTTTTTGATGCTCTTTTACTTTTAAATTCCATGAAGTTAAAAAAAAGCGCAAATTTCTCTTGTTTTATCGATTAAAAAATCATATTAATGTTTTCAAAAAGCGCTGCAAATTCGCTCCAATCGCACAGTGATCTCAGCCCATGCATTTGGTGTGAGATTTAGAGAAAAAAAGCGCCACGCTCGCCAACGTGCCCCAGTGTGAATGGAGCGAATTTACAGCGCTCTGTACTGAGAAAACAGGCTAATAAAAATCAAGCGAAATTTTTAAAATGAATAATAGCTCATCAGGCATTCTCCTCATCGGTAGCCTCCTCGTCCACACCGCCCACAGAGCTCGCCAACCAGTCGCTCTCGATTCGCTTCGAATACGGTCTTCCGCTGCTCGATGTGCCACTCCCGTCGCGAAACGAGCCATGCCAGTTCACAATGCGTCCGCTCAGCGACACTGTCGGCTCGCTGTGCGACTTTTTGCGTCTGGAAGATCGCGGAATTGACTACGTTGCAGTTTACGGGACTAGTAAGAGCAAACAAAAACTATTGTCGGCCCGCCAAAATGGTCAAACGCGCTCCGCTGAACTCAACGTTATGCGATTTTCATTTTGGTCTCCAAATTCAAATTATTTCATTTCACGTTGAATTTATAACGTTAAGTTCAGTGGAGCGCGTTTGACCATTTTGGCAGTTCGACAATATCTATCTTCATCTCACCCAAAATCCCGATTCAGGCGGTGTAAAACTGGCAATGTGCACCTCGATCGAGCACCTGTTGCAATTTGGCGCTTTCCGGCTCCGCGTCAACGACAAATTCTACGATGTGACTGTGCCAGAGCATCAGGGAGCTCTTCCTTATGGTAGTGATAAGTGAGCACTAATTTGTCTTTGAAACAATAAAATAACAAAACTTTGCTCCCACAGACTCCGCCAACTCGACGACCTGCGCGCCACTGTCGCCTCGCTCCACGTGGCGCTCTGCGTCGACGAGTACAAATTGTCGCGCGAGAAGAAACTTCTCCTTCAACTGGAGAACGCCGAAGCGCTGCTGAAGCCGTTGGAGGTGGTGAAACAGAGGATTGAGGGCGAATGCGAGGCGCACACTGAACGTGTCATGTGGGCCGGATTTGCGGCTTGCGGAGTGCAGACAGGTAAATGGGCTGGCTTGTCTGTTTCTCTGCGTCTCTCACCACCATAATAATGAAAAAAACCGGACTTATACACGAGATATTTGGGTAGTATCGTTTGAATAGTGTTTGCGGATCAAATTGCTGTTCACGCAAGCTCCGCCCACTTTTGGGTTATTTTGGAGGGTTTCGAAAGTGGACGTTTCGAAACGTCCGAGAGCCCAATTTCATGGAAAATTATCAAAATTTTTGGAAAGGGGGCGGAGCTTGGCTAACTCGGATAAATTTCATGCGCAGAACCTGCAAAAAGAGGCGTGTCACGCCTCTCTAAACCTTTTTTATTTGGGTTTCAGCGTTTTTTCTAAAATTGTTCCATTATTTTTCAATTATTTCAACAATTTCAATTTTTCAATTATCGTTGTTTGATTTAAATTGGCACTCGAAAATACTTTTGCGTCCTGGCATTGCGTACCGATTTATTTACGAAGCCCCGCCCACTTTATTGTATTATTTTTGCTTTGATAATTACATTTTTGATGATTTTAAAATACATTTTTAATTTTAGATTTTTCGCGTTCGAAGTACAAAAAATTTAGACGAACAACATCGAGAAAAGGGGAAAATGATGGATGATGCAACAAAAAGCTTCAATTTTTCTGTTTTTTTAACAATTGATTATTGATTTCAGGTTTCTATATGTTCACCACTAGGCTTTCCACGTCGGGCGTTTTTCGCCCGCCCGACCCGCCCTAGCGAAGGGCCGTCCGAAGCCCGGGCTAAGGAAAAAACCCGCGTGAAATGTTCTTTATTTTTTCGAATTAAAATAAAAGAAAGAAGAAAATTTATTTGTTTCAAAAAAAAAGTTTTTTTTATTACTAGACATAAAAGAGCACGGCCAAAAATAAAAACCAGGAAAATTCTTTAAGAATAAATACGAGATCATCGAATAGTTCTATGTCTTTCTGAACCAGAACTGATAAACTTGAGACAATTCCTTCAATGAATCATGCCCACGTTATTGCGGTTGAAACTTGAGATTGACTAGATTTTGAAAAGAATCCTGAATTATAATATTTTTATTTTCAGCAAACCTCTTTATATTTTTGGTCTTCTAACTTTTCTCGAATGTTTGCAAATTTTTAATTCCGCGAACCGCTGGAATAAGGCGACATTGACTTTTCTCTTTTTCCCACTGGCTCTTTAGTATTATCCTCATGAATTGACGAATTGCTTCCTTCCAATTTGATCAAATTCGACATCTTAAACACACTTTTGACAGCTGAACTCACAAAAAAACGATACAAATCATGTTGAATATCATTGAAAATAAATAAATAAATTCGAAAATTGATTTACGTGCCATGCAACGTGGCGGCCTATCGAAACACCGTCACGTAAATTCGCGGACAGGGCGAAGCGGACGGGCGTAGGGTGTTTTCGGGCGGCCCGCCCGAGATGGAAAGCTTATTCACCACACCACAAATCGACAAAGATAGAAGATGTTTATCGATTTTTTTTTTGTCCAATTTTTTTATATTTAAGTCACAAATAAATAATTTATTACGAAAACTGTTATGGGGTTTGTCACGAAATGGCAAAAAACTGCGCGAAAACTCGGAGAATGCTCCGATTGATCTGAAATTTTGGGAAATAACGGAAAAAATTCTACCTGACATTACACCAAAATTTCAGACAAAAGTATCGATTTTAAGCATTTTCAGAAAAAAAATCAATATTTCTTAAAAATCGATATTTTGGTCTGAAATTTTGTGGGAATGCCCGGGAGAATTTTTTCCCTTATTTCCCATAATTCCAGACCAATCGGAGCATTTTTCGAGTTTTCGCGCAGTTTTTTGCCATTTCGTGAATAACGCCATAACAAAACTGTTAAAAATCGTCAAAAATCGGCTCTGGGACATATTGAAAGAAGACGTTTCGAAACCTGCCACTTTGAAAATGCGTCGTTTCGAAACTTTAGTGCATTTTTAGCGCTAAATTTTCCAGTCAAATTTGAAAAATTTTCCGAATTTACCGATAAAAGATTCGATATTGTCGGCCCGCCAAAATGGTCAAACGCGCTCCGCTGAACTCAACGCTGTGCGATTTTCATTTTGGTCTCCAAATTATTTAATCTCACGTTGAATTTATACGTGAAATGAAATAATTTGGAATCTAAAATGAAAATCGCATAGCGTTGAGTTCAGCGGAGCGCGTTTGACCATTTTGGCGGGCCGACAGTAACTATTTTATCCGCGGCAAAATTGTGTCAATAGTGGGAACACCGCAACAAAAAATATCTATAAATTTTCGAAACGTCCCAGTTTCAAATCTTCCTAGTTTCGAAACGTTCGAGAGCCCAAAAATCGAAAAAAATGTGATAATTAATTGGCGGAGCTTCGTAAATCCGTGTATTTAAATCAAACAATGATATTATCCATCAACCGTTCAACCGGGGGGAAGTGTGACGTTTCGAGACCCTGACAAAACTGGGGAAAAACACGAAACCGCGGAAGAAAATGTCAAAAACCTTGGAAGATGCTCCGCCCCGTTTCGCAACTTCTGCGCGATGTTTTCTACTGAATGTGAACGTCACAAACTTGCAAATTTTCCCCGGTTTCGTGTTTTCACCGGATTTGTCAGGGTCTCGACGTTACGAAAATTTTTCTGCATTTTGTCGGCGAGGTGTTTGCACACAATCATTTTAATAGTGTTTTAAAGATGTGCAAACACCGCGACGA
This sequence comes from Caenorhabditis japonica, assembly GCA_963572235.1. Lineage (NCBI taxonomy): Eukaryota > Metazoa > Nematoda > Chromadorea > Rhabditida > Rhabditidae > Caenorhabditis > Caenorhabditis japonica. The sequence continues at coordinate 3,647,305 of OY754345.1, forward strand.
CAAAATGCAGATAAAATTTTTCGAAAGATCGCACTTTCGAAACGTCCGAAAGCCGGTTAATAAATGGTGTTGCAAAAAAAGTTTTTCATTGAAAAATCAATATAAAAATGGCCGAAACAAGTTTAAATTGGCAAAAATTGTTGAAAACGGTTGTCAACTTTGATGGCGCGGCCGGAAATGAAAAAAGGTGGCCATAAATGCAGAAATTTTCCCCTTTTTTTTCTAAATTCAACTGTGCGATTAAAAAAAAGGGGGAAATTTCTGCATTTATGGCCGCGCCATGATGATTGTCACAAAAATTGCACTTTCTAGGCCTATTCGCCCGACTGACATGGTGGGAATACTCTTGGGATATTATGGAGCCCGTCACCTACTTTGCCACCTACTCTATCGTTATTGCCACGTTCGGCTATTATTTGTACACCAAACAGGTACATTTGAAAATGAAATATTGCTCATTTTTTTGTTTCTGCAGAGCTTCGAGTATCCAGCTGCTCGCGATCGCGTCTACACCAAACAATTTTATCGGCGAGCCCAGAAACAAGGGTTCGACATTGAAAAATACAATCGGCTCGTCGATGAGGTCGAAGAGTTGCGCCAACAGCTCAAGCGAATCCGTGATCCGCTGTTTCAACACTTGCCAGTAAGCTATTTGAGCCATTTGGAAAAGTAGACATAATCAATTAATGGTGCTTGTACATTTGTTCTAGTCCCTGTAATCAATATACCCCTCCAGAGCCCCCTAAAAATTCGTGTTTTTGTTGTTTTTCTTTTTCCACGCTTCTTTCTTTTTTCTTCCAAATTCACACATTTTCTTGCCTTTTCGCCCGATGTCTCACACTGCATAGGTATTTCAATACACAATTTATTGATTTTAACGATAACATTCTCTTCTCAAAATTGTGCGAATCGCGGCGTGCAGGTCGTACTCGACAAAATCGGGCTGAAAAATGTAAAAATGGGATAATTATTCAAAATAGGCTACCTGATTCAATTTCAACTGCTCATTTTTCGACAAATTGTCCATCAGCGCCGAAACCGGCTTCACCACACCGTTCATATGACAGTTTTCTGAAAGGAAAATGGTGTTTGCGTCTCAAAATTGGGGATCAAAAATCCCGCCCCTTGGCAAAATTAGACGTGCCGCAACAATGCATGCGTGCGTATTTGGGGCGGAGTCGTACTAGATCTCCGCAAACACTTTTCTTTTATTTTTAAAAATTATTATCACCATTATTTCACGTTTATTTCACTATTTAGCTCACCTTGATAAACGCCAGTCTCGACAAGAATCGAGATGCACCGTTCGACGACATTCCGGGTACGGACTCGCGGTTTCTCCCCGTCATTTTTCTCAAACGCCTCCAAATCGAGATGATCGAAACGACCGACACCGCCGTGACGCAAATATCGATCGAAGAGGCGCGCGCCGAGTACGTCCGACATTGGATTGTCGCTGGAAGAAATTTGGAATCTTAATTATACTTGTAACATTGACAAAAATAAATAAAATTTGAGTTCAAATAATTATTTGTTTCAATAAGACTTAAACTCTTCTAATTAGACGCGAAAAGTGTCTAATTAGACTCGAAAATCTTATTGAAAAATGATAAATTTTGAGCAGAGTAATTAGTCGCGAAATTTTGAGCAAGATGGTATTGAGACTTGAAACTCTTCTAAGCAGACTCAATAGGTCTTCTTAGACTCGAAAATCTCATTGACAAATGAGAAATTTTGAGCAGAGTAATTAGTCGCAAAACAATGCAATCTGTCGCACTTGAAACTTTTCTGATTAGACTCGAACATCAAATAAGAAATTTGAAAGTTACCCAATGACATAAAGATATTTGACGTCATCCAAGTCCATCGCTCTTGCCTGTCGCTGAATTTTGTGTGCAGCATGCAAGTAGCTGACCTGAAAGACGATTTGACATCAAAATATCAAACATTTTGTACGAAAAATCAACCTCAGTCGGTTTGCCGAGCACCGCTCTATACTGCAAGTGATTTTTGGTCAGTTCCGCGTAAAGCGAGTCGAGCACATGGATGAACACCCCGTGTCCAATACGCGGAAGTTGGGACGCCACGTCGGCCATCCACACCAGATCCACGTTGCACGCCACGATCGGAATGTGATCGGGACGACCGCCGGCCACCAGCGGTGACGTCATCGAGTCCATTGCTGAAAAGATGAATCTGGCGTAAAATGTGATACCAAACTCACTTCCGTGCGTGAGCACACAATCCAGCAGCAATTGCAGTGACGTTTCCCATTTTAGCGGCTCACCGAGCATCACAATCGCTTCAATGGGGCGGAAGCGCTTACGGAACACTTCCGTGTCACGTGGATCCACGGTTTTACGTGAAAAATCTGTGCAGTCCAAGTGGGGAAACCATTTGACGAGTTGGTCGATGGTGGTGACTTTTTTGAAGCCCATTCTGCAATAAATAAATTTTTTGGATTATACTGATTTGAAAAAAGAGTAGGCGGAGCCTCAAGTCCGCAAGTACCAAATCCTACCCCCTGGCAATGCTCATCGCCTTCTTCTGCCCCACCACGAGCACTTGTTTGTCGTGCAAATCGGTGAACATTCTCAGCGGACTGTGCGACATGAGCACATTTTCCGGTGGAATTCGAAATCCAAGCTGATCGCTGAGCTGTTCCGCCTTGCTCTTCTCCGAGCTATTCGTGCCGTTGGTGAGAAAAACCTGAGAAAAGGGCACGTTTTCAGAAAAACAAACAAGAATCTATACCGTAGGCACCACAAAATTGCCCTTCTTATCAGTGATCAAATTAAACGCCTCTTTGACACCTGGCAACAAATTTCGACCACGGAACAGGACACCGTCAATGTCCAAAACTATGCCGAATGGGTGCTAAAATAGTTGGGAAGTTATTCTTTTTCGAAATTTGCTTTTTTGCTCACCGCATGACGAGTACGCAAATGGAAACGCTTCTGTATGAATCTATGTATATTATTCATACTTTAGACTGAAAATTGGCAAATGTCAGAGAAAATATGTGAAGAACGAGCAAAACTTTAAGAAACAGGACGGTTACCGATCTAGACGAACGTGAAGAGCGATGATCGGAAAATGTGTAAATGACTTCCAATGTTTGGCTTTTTTGTTCATTCACGTTGGATTTTTCAAATTCTCATTGCGAATCAGGATGTCACGCAGGAAAATGTTCAAGTTAACTTTTTTCATTTCTTCGCTTTATGTATCCAGCTTGTTTTGTTGGTGGCGTGCACGGTGTGCTGGCCCGTACGCTTCCTTTTTCAAATTGTCGCCAGATACGCAGCCAAGTTATAACATTATACGTAGGGACCAGGAGTGCCTCTTCTACGAGAAAGGTCTACGGACACCACCGTTAAACTCCAAGCGGCCTAAAGAAGATGATTGGAAAAAGGTAAAATACGACACGAAATTGGTCAAGAAGAGTATCAGCTTCGTCAAAAAAACTTTAGAATGGGGAATGGGTATTCTATTGTATTTATTACTTTTTTTGTTTCAAAAACAAACGCGAAATAAGTAGAGGAAGAAAAAAAAAGGTAAGAATTAGAACTAAAGGTATAAAGAGGAAGACAGACAAAAAATCGCGGATGACATCCAGACGGGTTATGTGAGGTAAGGAGACAGAGGAGGAAGAAGAAGAAGCAAAGATATTTGTAGAATTTCAAGGAGATGGAGAATAAAAAGAATATAAATAGACAAATGCGGTGGCTTCTCGTTCTAGTAGAGGTAGTTTGAAAGAAAAAATCGTTCATGCAAAATCTCGGATGCAAACGAAGAGTCTCTTTCGAGCTGAAAACGAAATACATACATACAAACTTAGCCTACTCTTACATTAAAATAGCTTCGTGTACCGGCTTCAGTAGAGTTGCTAGTTCAAGAGATACTTTCGAAGATTAGAGAGGTTTTCTGTTGGTTCATACTGTATTTTTTCCCAGTTATTTGACGCCAGAGGTACCGGCACAGAGTTTGCCACGTCTTGGGAGCGCGACGTCCTTAAGATGCAAGATTCCGTACAACATAACACTAAACTTACGCTTGAAGGTACTGTTAATATTTTTTGTTTCTTGATAGATGCCTGCCTCGATGTTGCAAACTCTTCTACTTTTTCAAAGTCAAGATGACACCCACAATGTACACCGGAAAGGGAAAATCCATTATGATCAACGAAACTTAGAAATGAAGATTTACTGTTCAATGTCATGTTCGTCGGCCAGCATCTGCAGTTAAGCCCGAGCTGTCGGTGAAGAAAAGTCCGAACTTCCGAATGATATCGCATACAACTTCAGAAATACTTGTCGAGTCGCCATGATCTACAGTCTGGAGTGCACATTTTTACTTCTTTGTAGAACGGGTCTTACAACGATTTCGTGGTTGCCGACGTACCTGCTGTGACCCGTGTAGAACTGATATTTGTGACGAGCATCACTGTAACCGTCGGTCAGTAACGTATAGCGTCCGATTCCCTTGAGTTGGTCTCTGGTATTTATGGGAAGTTCTGTCGATTCCTTGCGACGTAGTAACATACTTCGGGTCACCGGGGCGATTCCTGCAGGATTTATCTGGAAAAAAAAGTAAAAAGACCGCTTAACTTTTAATAAAAGTACTTTTTTGGTCACAGTCGTTTATACTCTCTGTTGTGCTGGCTTTCCAGATAATACCGTAGGCGCTAGTTCCACCAGAATACTTCATTTGTATTTTACACGTTGGGCATTGAATTGTATCTACGGCTTTGTCGCTGGGAAGACGATAAAAGTTGCGAACAACGGAACGCGGTTTAAATGGAGTGTGTATGGGGTTTTTTTGAACACACTCCATGCTGCTTGGCGTCTTCGGTAAAGTTCCGGCTCCAATTCGGGGTTTTGGTTGCGTAGCCTGCCAAGGTAACATGCTTTTTGACAACTTTGATGCGAGCGGTGATAATGTTATGTTGTTGGCAGTGGGCGTACCTCATCATTTTGGTTTTTTATTATTTATCTAGAGGTCCTACACTTCTCGACAAGTCCTTAAAACCCTTGACTGGCCACCTGGCTTTGTTTGTCACCAGAAAGTTGTCGTCGACGAACTTCAGGTTCGCATTTCCGGGAAAATAGTTGTAATTCACCTCGTGTCTATTAAGATGCTGTAATGGCAGAAGCAAGGCTTTAAACGTACTCAGCGTTTTTATCCGAGGCACAGTTCTTGTCCCATAGGAATTGACTTATTTAATACCAGGCTCAGAATGGTGCACCACCAGTCGGCCTAGGGCGCAGAACGCCGTGATCCGCAGTACCTTCCTCGACTTTGTAATCTTCCTTGTTATCGCTGCTGCGAAAAAAACGCAGGCACCGAGAGTCGTTGCAAGTGAAGCAACAGTGAGGTGTTTCGATGCAAACAGGGGACAAGGGCGGCGCCTCGGATACAACTCGATGGAAAACACAAGTTTCAAACATACCTGTCTGTCTGCGACATTGGTTACGAATTAGAATAATAATAATGCAGATGCCCCAAATAGCGAATACCAAACAAATCCCAAAAATGTTGAGCGTAAAGTTTACCGGCACGGTCGTAGCGAGACCCGAGATGAACGTTTGCTCGTCTAACCGTCTCTGCTGGCGGCGCGCTCTCTTGCCCAAGTTCTTTCACATTCTGCGTCCCCGTGGCACCTGCATTGTTAGAGATTGATGAACAAAAATGTGAATTTCAGTTTTATTAATTGAAAAATAAAACGTTTGCGATGATGATGCTTATTAAATAAATCATCATCAAAAAAAACAAAAACCTGTATGAACATTTGAGAATGGAAGAAAAAAAGGGAAATTTTTCTCGGAAAAGGTAAAGTATTTAAATTTAAATTGTTGAATGTTTCTTTCTTCTTTTTGTTGTTATTTAATTATGCTGTAGTATTTAATTTTCAAATTTCGCGCCTAATTATGCAGATCAAATACAATTAACATCGATCGTTCCGTTCGAGTCGAGGAATTCCTTCCAGTTCGTCGACAAATTACCAGTTTTGATAAGTGTTAGAAGAATGAAGGCTTCGCCGGACGCTGGTTCGAGGACCTAGAAGTTTGATTTTTATTTTGAGAATAAAAAAATGAAGGGCTGAAAATGAACACGCCCTTTTTTTTCGGGGTTTCTACTTACCTCAAATGCCGCGCTATCCGGATTCACATCGCTCGGAAAACGTTTAACCTCGCACAAAAATGTGTCCAATCGGTTTCCATTCCCTGAAAATTTATTGTTTTTTCCAGCTTTTTTTCGGCGAATTTACCCTTCTTTTTCTTCTTATCAGTCTTCACCTCGAGCAAGAAACGCAACGAGTGCTCGGTGAGCACGAATTCGGTGAATTTTCCATTTGCCAACAGACGCGACGGTTGGCTGGGCTGAAAATTGGAAAATTGACGTGGCCACGCCTATTAAAAACGCACCTTTTTGAAAGCAGTGACCAGCGAGTTGAGCAGACTCTTCTTCTTTTTCAGCCCATGAGCTTTCAGCATAATCTCCACTTTTGTCCCAGTGTCTTTTAGCACTGATACGGACACTGATCGCGTGCCAATATCCTCTTCAGATGACGTGGACGAGCCACCGCGTGAATTTGATCGCACTGGTGCCATTTCTGAAGGGAATTTGGAATAATTTTAATTGTTTTGAGTTCGAATTTTGACGTGAATTTCGAAATTATTGCGTGTGGGTCACGCCACGGGAGATTTCTCACCCGCCACCAGCATATATGGGTCTCGTAGCGAAAAAAAAGAATTTTGTCGGGCGTTATCTTTGTTTTTCTGTCTTTCGACGAAGTGCGCATGGAATTTTCGAGTCAGACGACGAGACGCAGACAAGAAACAGTGCTGTCACGCGACGCTACCGCATCGCGGCGTGGCGCGGCGCGTTATTGATTTATGCGATTTTTCCATTTATCGATTTTTCCAAAACAAAAACTCACTCGGAACGTCTTGTCTCGCAGATTTGACCGGCGAATGCAGCGGCGATGGAAGTGGTTGTGCGTGCTTCTGATTCACGGCGTGCTCAGTATTCTGATGTGTTGACGAGCGTCGTGACGGCGGTTTCGACGCGTAGTTCTCCTCGATTATTCCCGGATCGCGGTGAAGGACTTTGTCTGGAATTGGGAAAGTTGGTTAAACGCAGGTGAAACATCGATATTTTCAAATATTGTGGTTTTTCACTCTGTGTCTCCTATTTCCCGCGCTTTTTTTTCGGTCGCTGCGAGACCTGTGGCTTCTCAGGTATCGAGTCAAACTTTTCTGATCGCATTTCAAACCTTTTCAAACCTTTTCAAGACAAACGTCGCTCGTCAAACTTTTCTGAGCGCTATTCAAACTTTTTCAAACTTTTGTTGCCGGCACAAGATGAAAATCTTTTTTAAACTTTTTCAAACCTTTTCAAACCTCGCTTGCGGCCGTATACGGTTTACAAATTGTCGTCAGTTCCGCAGTTTGGGAACTGCGTACTAAATGAGAGTGTGCAAAAATAAGAGAGGGCAGACTCTTTTAACGCGTGCGCGCGTTTTCATATTTTCGAAAATTATTTTGCGCAATTTTTTCTGATTTTGTGTGTTTTTTTTCTACTTCCTCATCTCATAATTTTTATTTTCCCGGAAAAATGAAACTTACTCAAAATTACTCAAAACGTTGCTTAAAATACCCGATCTTCGGGTGATTTTAGGCAATTTTTGTTTCTTTTTGTTGAAAATTTTGAGTCTTTGATTTTTCTCATCTTTATCTTTACTATTATTAAGCGTTGATAAATATTTCTAAGTATTGTGTTTTCAATCGAGTTGCGACACCAAAACGTGAAACCTTGCCCACTTTTTTCACGCAAACATTAAAAATGCACTAAAATTTAATGTTCGCTTGAAAAAAGTGGGCGGAGTTTGACCTCCTGACGTCGCAACTCGATTGGCAACACAATATTGTGGTTTGAATCGAGTTGCGACATCAAACCGTAAAACCCCGCCTATATTTTTCATGCAAAAATTCAAAATGTACTAAAATTTGATATTCGCGTGAAAAAGGTGGTTGTTTCTTGTTTTCATGATGAAACTCTATTGAAAACACAATACTAAATGAACTTAGCGTTTTTAAGGTTCCGCGACATCTCGAAACCAGGCATCTCGTAACCAGACATCTTCAAACCGGGCATATCGAAATCGCGTTAACAGTGGAGGTGAAAAGTGAAAAGGTGAGTATTTTTTTCCAGAATTCTTTAAAAAAATAAGCAAAAAATGCACAAACGCCAGTTCGTCACAAAAACATTGTTTCCCAAAAATTAAATTACTTTTTAGAACATTAAAAGCGAACAAAAATTCAAAATATTCCCTTTTCAATATAAAAAATTAGGTAAAATTCAATTTTAAATTGATTATGGGCCTGCGCAGATGAACTTTTCCTGACCTGCGTTGAAAAGTATCCAGGAAGAAATGACAGGAAAGTTCATCTGCATAGACCCATAATCATTTTAAAATTAAAATTTGTTTAATTTTTTTTTGTATTAAAAAAATAATATTTTGATTTTTTACTCCCTTTATTGTTCTAAAAAGTAATGTATTTGTAGAAAAAAACTGATAAGGTAATTTTCAAACTGTTATTCCGTTTCCAAATAAAAAAAAACATGGAATTTTTTCACAATATCACAGCAAAAAAGTGGTTTGCCACTAAATACATTTTTTACCACAATTTCGCGTAATAGTACATCCGTGTGAGATTTGCGGAGTAAGTCGTTTTCTGAGATCGGATAAGTTTGAAATGTAGCACACTGTTAGAACTTAAAGTGTTTCCATCACTGGACTGCAGTGTGCCTTATCGACAAAGGTTCGACAAATTTGTCGATAAATTTGTCAAAGTTTTTCGTCGAAATTTATCGACAAAAAATCGACAAATTCGACAAATTTGTCGATAAAAAATTTTGACAAATTTGTCGAAATTTTGTCGACAAAAATTCGACAAAAAATTTCGACAAAAATTCGACAAATTTGTCGACAAAATTTCGACAAAAAATTTCGACAAATTGTCGACAAAAAATTTCGACAAATCGGCTAAATAATGCAGCGCGCAATTTCGAAGTGTTGTTGTAGAACTGCAGAAGACATCAAATTTTACAATTCTATTTCGGATAGCTGTATTCCGGGCAGTTCCTTCGGGGGTGCTACGGTATAGAACTCGCACGGAGTAGAACTGCCACGGAATAGAACTGCACGGAATAGAACTGCTACGTTATAGAACTGAACGAAATAGAACTGCACGGAATAGAACTGCGCGGAATAGAACTGCACGGAATAGAACTCGTACGGAATAGAACTCGTACGAAATAGAACTCGTACAAAATAGAACTCGTGCGAAATAGAACTCGTACAAAATAGAACTCGTGCGAAATAGAACTCATACGAAATAGAACTCGTACGAAATAGAACTCGTACGAAATAGAACTGGTACGAAATAGAACTCGTACGAAATAGAACTCGTGCGAAATAGAACTCGTACAAAATAGAACTCGTGCGAAATAGAACTCATACGAAATAGAACTCGTACGAAATAGAACTCGTACGAAATAGAACTCGTACGAAATAGAACTGGTACGAAATAGAACTCGTACAAAATAGAACTGGTACGAAATAGAACTGGTATGAAATAGAACTCGTACAAAATAGAACTGGTACGAAATAGAACTGGTATGAAATAGAACTCGTACAAAATAGAACTGGTACGAAATAGAACTGGTATGAAATAGAACTCGTACAAAATAGAACTGGTATGAAATCGAACCAGATAGCTGCCAGACAGCCGCCAAATAGCTGCCAGACAGCCGCCAAATAGCTGCCAGACAGCCGCCAAATAGCCGCCGAATAGCTGCCAAATAGCTGCCAAATAGCTGCCAAATAGCCGCAAATAGCTGCCAAATAGCTGCCAAATAGCCGCAAATAGCCGCCAAATAGCCGCCAAATAGCCGCCGAATAGCTGCCAAATAGCCGCCGAATAGCTGCCAAATAGCTGCCAAATAACTGCCAAATAACTGCCAAATAGCTGCCAAATAGCCGCCAAATAGCTGCCAAATAGCTGCCAAATAGCCGCCAAATAGCTGCCAAATAGTTGCCAAATAGCTGCCAGATAGCTGTCTGGTAGCTGCCAGGTAGCTGTCTGGTAGCTGCCCTCTTGGAGAACGCAACCGGCTATACATTGTTTCTTGTACCGACAAATCACGGGTCCGCGATCGCTATCTGCATGAGATCGGCGCGGCAACCGATGTCGACTAGCAAGAAAATATATTTTGTCGAAATTTTTTGTCGTTTTTTGTCGAAAATTTTTTGTCGATTTTTTGTCGACAAATTTGTCGAATTTTTGTCGACATTTTTTGTCGACAAATTTATCGACAAAAACGACAAATTCGAATTTTTGTCGATAAATTTGTCGACAAAATTTTGACAAATTCGACAAATTTTTTGTCGATAATTTGTCAAAAAGGGCATTTGTCGACAAATTTTTTTTCGATAAGGCACACTGCTGGACTGTATAAAAATTCTGATTTTAGAAATTGTTTAAAAACTTTGTACGTAGCATAAAAATTGGAGAAAAAAATGTATTATTTACAGGGCTCCTCAACATCGGCTGGTGGCGTCTTCTTCAACGGAAAAAAAGAACAACCGAGCACAAGGAAGCATCAGGCAACATCCGCCGAAATTACTTTGCGAATTTTTTTGTCTTATATCTTACTGCCTTTATACGTATATTTTTTGTTACCGAAATAAAGTTTGAAATACAGTGAAAGGCGTCAATCAATAATGCTGATTCAGCAGGCATCATTAGCCTGCGCAGCAGGCTTTTTGAGAAACAAAATCGGAACAATTTTAGAATTTCAAACTTTTAAACTTTTTCAACCCTTTTCATGCCGTCCTCAAACTTTTTCAAGCCATACTTAATCCTTTTGAAGCATTGCTTATTTGTTACATGAAAAGGTTTGAAAAAGTTTGAAAAGGGATCAGAAAAGTTTGACTCGCGATACCTGAGTTGCTCTGAGCTGTTTTAATCGATATTTATTGTCGGCCCGCCAAAATGGTCAAACGCGATCCGCTGAACTCAACGTTACGCAATTTTCATTTTCGTCGCCAAATAATGTAATTTCACGTTGAATTTATACGTGAAATGGAGCGCGTTTGATCGTCATGGCGGGCCACAATACGTTTTTTAACTATCGATTCTGCGGAAAATCGATAAATTCCCGATAATGGGTCTCGCAGCGAGCGCAACAAAAAAAGGCAGCAGAAAAAAGGAGACGCAGAGCGGAGAGAACAAAAGAGGGTAATTTTAAAATTAGTTATCAGAAAACTCTAGAGTTAATAAAACTAAAGTCGGAACGTGCGCTCTATAGCGAAATTGGTGGAAAATCGATAAAATCTCGCACCTATTTGTTTACACATCATCGAATATGCTAATATTTACATTTTATTCCGTTCAAAGTGTGAATGGAAACGGAAACAGACGGAACGAAACGGAGAAGAAGAAGAAGAATGAAGAAGAGAAAAAAAAAACAAAAAGAACGGGGGTTTGTAACGTTTTACACCACACCTTGTTTTATTTTATTGTTTTAAACAAACAAGACGAAATGAATAAATGGGATGAAGAAGCAATGACATATTTAACACACGCGAAGCGACTGTTACAGTAACGCATAAATATGTACCTTGAACAATCTCCTCTTCGGTACGATAGTAGCCTCGTCCTGACATTTTTTGACGGTTTTTTGTGACCTTTCTGAAAAAAAAGCAAAGCGGATCAGAAAGTGAGAGAGGGGGAAGCAGAGAAGTTAAAAAGAAGGGGAAAATGTTAGAAAATTCGAAAAAATCGTCAAGATTGGGTGAAGCGGCGGCCCTGCTCATATAAGCGCACTCTGCCTCTCCTCTCTGTTTGGCACTGGTGGATCAGTGGTAAAACAGTTGGGTGGCGATCTGGAGGCCGAGGGTTCGATTTTTCTTGGGGTGATTTTGGATTTTTTTTTGTTTTGCAATGCTTTTTATAGGTTTTTAATAAAAGAAAGAAGAAGAAACACTTGAAAAACGTTACTGACAGAGAGTGCATAGAAAAACACAAAAAGCTATTGTTTTTTTGCGCGAAACTTTGCCAGAAGTCTTCTTTGAAAACGCGAGAAATTTAATCGCGAGCACAAACACGATGCCTCTTCCAATTGTTGGGCGTATGTGTGAATCATTTTTTGTTTCATTTGTCTGCCGCCGCCAAAAATGTGCAACTGTTCATAATATGTAAATACGCGAAAAGTTCACAAAACACTACAGTATCAATGTGTAAATTTAGGATGGGTGACTCATTCTGAAGTGGCCGTTATGTTTCGCAATGTTAAAACAAACAAATAAATAGAGTTACACGATGCCCTCATGTCGAAAATATTGCAAACGCGCCCTATCGCACTAAATCATCTATTTTCGCTTGTTTGGGGTATTTCGCGATTTTTAGCTATATTTTAAGCGCTCATTATGTTATGCAAATTTTTCTACGTCAAATAACAGTTTGCGCAACTGATTTGATGTAATTTTGATAAAAATTAGCATTAAAAACCATTTTTTCGGCGAAAAATTCGATTTTTCAGGTTTTTTTTCGAGGTTTCTCAGAAATTAGCAGCTGTTTCTCAGTTTTTCATGGGCTATTTTGTTAAATAGGTTTTTCTGCGTCGAATAAAAAATAGAACAATGAATTTGATGCAGTTTTGAGAAAAATTACACCAAAAAACATTTTTTTTCAGCGAAAAATTCGATATGTTCGGGTTTTTTCGAGTTTTTACAGAAATTAACAATTGTTTTTCAATTTTTCATGGGTTATTTTGTTGAACTATTTTTTCATCGTCGAATAAACGTTAAGAGAACTTATTTGGTAAAGTTTTGGGAAAATTACCCGAAAAAATTTTTTTCAGCGAAAAATTCGATTTTTCGCCGTTTTTTTTCCAGTTTTTAGAAAAAAAAAACAGGGAAAGCTGACTTTTTATTGTCTATTTTGTTAAGCAAATTTTTCTACGTAAAATAAAATCTTGCTCAACGTATTTGGAGCAGTTTAAAGCCAAATTAACATTAAAAATAATTTTTTCAACGAAAAATTCGATTTTTTCAGGTTTTTTTTCCGATTTTTTACAGGAATTCTCAATTGTTCTTTAGTTTTTCATTAGCTAATTTGTTAAATTAACTTTTCTGCGTCGAATAAAAGCTAGATCAACTTATTTGGTGAAGTTTTGAGCAAAATTAACATTAAAATTAATTTTTTCAGCGAAAAATTCGATTATTGGGGGAATTTTCAAATTTTCACGGAGAATATAAATTGTTTTTGAAATTTTTGAAATGCTTTTCTCTGTCTTCTCTGCGTCTCTTCGTGTTGTCCGCGTTGAGCTAACAATCCGCTTGGCAGAATGCTCTGCACTGTGGAGACGCAGAGAAATTCGACAGTGACGCGTTTGCCGATACGTAGGGTCTAGCAAGCCGTTGGGAAATGCGCGTATCACACAGAAAAATACAATTAAATGCTTTTCCACAAAAAGAAAAATTAATATCCTCTTAAAAATAGGCTCTCAAAAATATTTTTTTAAAAAGAAAAGAAGAAGAAGTGGAAATAAACAGTTTTTGTGGTGACCGACCGCTTCTGATGGTTAGAGGCCACATGTTTTCCACGCAAACACACATGTTCGACAAAGAGACAAATTGGTGGAAAAAGAGGGTAAAAGAGAGGGTAAAACACAGACATTTCCAAGAATTGTTTACGGTTCCAAGAAGAGCATGAAAGTTAAAGAAAAAAAAACACCTAAAAATAATGAACAGTTCTTTAATGCAGATCCTCTAATAGAGTGGCATGTAAATCTGGCTTTAAGGTATGAAAAACGTGGTATTAAGCTCTGCTAACTCGCTCCAATCGCACATCGAATTGCGCATGCATTTGGAGTGAGGAGAGATTCAGAGAAATCAGAGCGAAACATCGGTCACGGTCTCTCAATTTTCTGCACTCTCTCGTCGTCTACGTGTCTGCGCCCTCCACTGTGCGAAGGGAGCGAGTTTGCAGCGCTCTGTACAGAGAATATCACTGCATATAGTCCCTTTTTTGGGCCTAATAGAACGACATTTAGATGCAGAGCAAAGAAAAGGAAATTGAGCCTGACATTGGTATTCACTTGACATGCAACCAGCGCGCTCAGTTTTCTTTTCAAGGAAGAAACAGAGACAGAGAGAGAGAAATGGGGAACCAAAATTAAATTAGAAATTGACGAAAATAGGACCCGCTCCTAGCTCCTCGCTTCTTCAGTTTCTTATTTACCACATAAATGTTTGGTTCGGACATGAAGAAGGCAAAATAGACAAAAAATTGCTTATATACCTCTAATTCGCCTTTTTTTGCATGTGTCTGTGTTTTCACAGTGGCGTTCTGTCAAGTCTAGCTAAAAGCGCTAAGAAATTTGATCTCCGGAACACGCCGTGTAATACAGGCTTGAAAATTTGACTTTTTTTAATTTTTACCGTTACAAGTCTAATATGAAACAAAAATTCAAGTGTATACGCAGATTATAACCGTGAAAGTTGAGGTAAAATCGACAAGGGATTAACACGTACAAATATGGGAACAAAGTGGCTGGCAGGTGGTTGAAAAATAGAGAGAGAGAGTAAGAGAAAAAGAGGAAATGAGAAAATGGGCAGGCAGCTGGAAAAACAGAAATCTAGCGAATTCTGACATGAGGCAGCGGCTAATGTGGAAAAGTGAAGAATAGGGAGGGCATTTGGATTTTTATGATAATGGCGGTGATGGACTTGCTTTTTGATTTTATGACTTTGAAGAAGGAGACAAGAGAGAGAGAAAGAGAGAAATATAGAAACCAGGAGGTTTCATGGAAGAAAAAGTGCGCCGAATTAGGCATGTAATTAGCGGGATCTCGGCGTTAGTAGGTGAACAGAGGTGTACATCTCAATTAGTTTACCATCGCTCTTGACGAGTGGTTGTTCATCATTGTCGTTCACCTATTCACCCCATTTATTCGCGACCGTTGAAGGACATGTATGGGGACAACGATACTATTTACAACCACTAGTAGGATGTGTTGAAACTGGGGGAAAAACAGCGTACAGCAGGTATATCGCGTGTATTTTTAAAATTTTTATTTGAGTAAAAAATTTGAAACATTAAAAAAATATATCAAATTAATATTTTTGTAAATTATTACTGTTTCAGCGCACATGGATTAATCAAAAAATTTTTTTAAAAATCATTAGGAACAGTGAAATAATAATTTTAAAAAAAGTGTTGAAACTGGGGGAAAAACAGCGTAGAGCAGGATATCTCGCATTTTTTAAAATTTTTATTTGAGTAAAACTTTTGAAACAGTAAAAAAAAATCAAATTAAATTTGTTTAAAGATTATTACTGTTTCAGCGCATATTGTTCAATCAAACAAAATTTTTTAAAAATCACTAAGAACAGTGAAATAATAATTTAAAAAACGCTTTAAAGTGCCAGACACAGCTTTATTCAATATTTGCTACCCACTAGCTACTGGCCAAGTAGAAATAGAAATAAGAAAGAAGGCGTTGAAAGATTGAGAAAACAACGTTGAAAAAGTGGAGAGTACGAGCATGGTCCCCTCACTTTTATGGATGGCCGCCGAACGACATGACATTTCATTTTGTTGTTGCTGCTGCTCGAGGAGCCTGAGCTTGAGCTTGAAATAGAATTTATGCATGTGTGTATGACGCTTTGTTTCTTTCGTAATACATGCAGTGAAATTGAACGAAAAAGTCAAGTACAAATGTAAAACAACTTTTTTTTTCTTTATCAAAATTTGAAACAGAAAAAAATAAAAATGGCATATATAAAAAATTAAAAAATAATTTTTTTACTGTTTCAATTTTTTAATGAAAAAAACATAAAACTAAAAAAAATGTTTAAAAAATCCCAGCAACAAACCACCACCCCACCAATTTGTCACCCTCCGCGCCTAACCCTTAAATGACTCACTAATTGGATTGACACTGTCTGTGACTCACTAGCATTTTTTATCACTTAATCGTCCCTAAAAACTAGGAAGAATGACATCAATAGCAATTTTTTGATTGGGAGAGATGGTAAAGACTGATTAGGAACGTGTACAGTGATAAAAATAGTGATAAGAGAAAGAGGAAAAAAAGATAAACAGATAAAAAGATAAGAACTTTTATTGATAGGGGGAGTGACGAAATACCTATCAATTCAAGGTCATTTTTTGAAAAAAAAAATGCAAAAACCGCTAGAAAATGGCTCGATGGCCATGTGGATCCCGATTTTTGCAAAGTTTTTTTTAATGCTGTTTGAATTTTTTTTTTAAACGTATTTCCTAGATTTAGTAGAACTACTTCGTAAAAAACAAAAAATAAATTAAAATTAAAAAATAAACATTTTTGTCTGAAACAGTAATAATTTTTATATTGCAATATTTTAGGGCGGGTAGTAAAATAGACGGAAACTGCTGAGGTTAGGTTAAATTTAACATAAAAAAACAGAAAAAAAAACTTAAAAAAAATAAGACAAAAAAGCACCCTTCAAAAAAGGCACGACGCACAAAAAATTAAAAAAATATATATTTAAAAAAAAATTTTGTTTCAAAAAATTTCAAAAATTTCTTTAAAACGTTACAACTTGAAAATTATTTCTCTCATCTCTAATTAGACTCCAAACCACCAAAATCCGTGATAGCATTGATGAGAGTGACCCAAAAACGATCGGTAATCAATCTCCGCCCCGAAAACCATATTTCAACGCCCAGGTTTCGAAGGTGTCAATCACCCATTCTCAAGATCACTATCTCCGGGACAGCGGCGCCAAACCGGTCACCAATTGGCAATTTGTCATCATTTATTGGTGTGGGGATCAATTTATGGTTAATTGTGGTATTGAAATTCAATATTCATTTTTTTTTTGAAAATTTTTATATCAACTTTTTTTGAAACGGTAACAAAAAAAATTAAACAAAAAAAAATCAAATTTTTTTTGCATTTTTAAAAAAATTTTTTTTATTACTGTTTCAAAAATTTAATGAAGTTTTGAAAAATTAGTGTTTGCGTACTTTCCTGCCTACAGTAACCAAGTGAGCATAAAAAATAATTTTCTAAACAAGACAGATAAAAATTTAGAAAATCCTCGATGACAAGCAACTACTCATTGTGGTAAATCGAAGGTGACGGGACGCCGGGGCGGCAAACCGTAACAAATAGGCAACACCGGACGAGAGAGCGCGTGGAATTGAGAAACGCAGAGCGGGGAACAAAGAGATTCGCCGACGCGGCTCGTTGAATGACATGATGAGAGAGTATCAATTTCGCCTTCTTCATTTTGCCGCGCGCACACACACACACACCCATCCATACTCTGTTTTTCATTTATTTCATTCCACTTGAGCGGAGAATCTATGATTTCGCCACCGTCTCTCTCGGAACTGTATACAATTTGAGGGCTTATAGTGAATCATCTCCAAAAAATGGGGTTCAAAAGGAGTACACGAAGTGGTGCAGCTTTATAGAACTGTCAAAAATGGAACTGCTGAAAATGGAACTGTTGAACTGCTGAGACATAGAATGGACACCCTAGAGAACTGCTACGGTATAGAACTGCCAAGCTATAGAACTGCTACGCACTAGAACTGCTACGATATAGACCTGCTACGCTCTAGAACTTCTACGGTATAGAACTGATATGATATAGAACTGCTACGTTATAGAACTGATACAGTATAGAACTGCTTCTGTATAGAACTGCTAGGGTATAGAACTGCTACGGTAAAGAAGTGGCATAACTATGTACAACGAAATTTTGAATTCACCATTTTCTCGTGTACTCCTTTTGGACGTTTTAAAACTTTTTTTTTTGTCCAATTTTGTTGTGAAAACCACGTATGCCCAAACAGAATTACAATTTCATGTCTATCGCATATGAAAATCAGAAATTTGAAGCAGGAAAAAAGTGTAAAACCTAGTGCCTATTTCGGGTTACTGTAGGTCTCAGTTTTACTTTTTTTTTTGACAATTTTCGCATTTTAAACTTAAAAAAATCATGGCAAAAAGGTGAAAAATCGAAAATTTCGCTAAAAAATGAAAAAAATAAAAAAGTGTTTTTTGAAATTCTGTTTCAAAAATTCATATTTTAAAAAATATTGATTGGTATACCAACAACTAAATTTTATAAAATCAACAAATTTAAAACGCAGAACTGTAACTGGAAAAAATAGAGTCATAGTACAGAAAAAAAATTAAAATTGAAGAGCTGGGGTACAAGAAGCTTGTTTGGCAACTGGACGCTGGCCGTCTTCGAGGTCAGGCTGGAAATAAAGGTAATAAAAAAATTAACTCCAGAAGCATTCCTCAAACTCGAAGTCTTGCTCAAAGGTGATTGGGCTGGATGACGGGACCTAAAGGTTTCTAGTAGTAGCTTGGTGTTATTACGTATGTATGTTGACATGTTCCTCTTGCTCAAGGATTCAAAAGATGATTGACGTAGAACTGTTGGCTGCTACTTAGATGGTTGCCCATTGTCTGGGAGGAAAAATATAAATTTGCAAGGTAACGCAGGAGTCAGAAGTCAGCAAAAAAGCACGGAAGCCCAAGACGCATAGACATAGATTAATAACATAATATTCACATTTTCAGAAAAGAAAATATCAGTTCCAATTGTGCGCCCAGGAGCGTTTGCTGACTCCCACAACAGAAATGCATGGAATTCCAACTTCCGTTTTAGAAAATTTCACTTCCATGCAACTCTGTCCCACAGCATTGCGTAAGTGCGTAGAAAACATAGAACATCGGGGGAAAATGATAAAATGAATATGAAACCAGCGATAAAGAAAAGGGAAATATACCTAAATTCTTCAAAGACTTGGGTTTGATGTGAGCAAAAATCGCTAATGCCGCCAAAAATTTCCAATAGTCTTACAAGCAGAGCTATAAAAATATAGGTTGCATACTTTAAAAGTTACAATAAAACAAAACACTTTGTGTGTGCCTCATCCAGAAAAGGGTAGTATCCAAGACGAGCCATGGGATAGGGAAAGGAAAGCAAATTTCGGAGCATCAGCATCAGAGATTGGATTACACGTTATTGGAGTTAGCTGAGATCTTGTTTTCATGCAAAATTACAGAAACATCCCTGTTTAAATGAAAAATTACCGGTTTTCTGGTGAGTTTTGTAAAGTTCTTGATTTAGTTGGCAAACTGGGGGTACAATGGTAAAGAACTGCACGGAATTGAACTGCAGAACAACTCGAACAGCTGGGACATTGAATCGTTTTGTGTGCAGTTTTTTTAGTACAGCTTGATTTCCAATAGTTCTATTCGGTGCAGGTTCTCTACCGTTGTACCCACATGGAAGTGAACCAAACTTTCTTGACTACAGTAGAAATATTGAAAACTGACCTCGCGAACTTAAAAAAAAATGTTTTAACCCTGATTTTACAGATTTTACGGTGGCTTGTTGTTGCAAATTTTACGATTTTATGGATTTGTCAAAATACAATTTTTACGCCCATCTTTGATTAGCATCATCTTTCTTTCATCCCCCGCCAAAAAGTCTCTTTAGAAATTGATAAAAAGGGGCCGGTAGGTTTAAAAGCAGTGAATAGACTGATATATTTTGAATACTGAAATTTTCGTTTAAAATTTCTTAAAAGACTACAGTCAATTTCTCAGAACTTTTCCTTTTTTTATGACGCACTGTATCTGGGTGTCATCTCTCAGTCGTTCCAAAAAAAAAAGAAATTGCAAAATAATTGACATGTATTGACATAAATTCGATTGAGACTTATCGTACTCATTCATTCCACCCGTTTCTCAGTTCCATTAAACCACTGGTTATCTACTCTCAGATAATTTTTGGCTAATAGCCATTGAAAACGGCTAATTGCCACCGATTCGGGGCATGTGCCATATGTATTTGGCACACGCACCATATTCGATGGCTATTAGCCGTTTCCGTCGGCTATATTATTCAAATTTTTTCCATTTTAAACTTCGGACATTTTGTGTCTGGAAAAAGTCGCAAAATCGCTGAGTAAGCACGAATATATTCTCCCTCAATTTCTGCATTTAAACATTCTATGTTGCGTTGCCAACAGACACATTTTTTATAGGCGGTGGCATTACCCCATAATGGCCAATAGCCTTTTTTGGCGGCTAATAGCCATATTCGACGGCTAACAGCCATAATGGCTAATAGCCAAATTTGTCGGCTAGTTCCCATTATCGTACGCTATTTGCCTTTTCGGCGACTATTAGCCATTTTCAGTGGCTATTAGCCACCTAGATGCCAAATATCCCCATATAAGCGCCAAAAATTTTCTGATCTTACTGTCCGCCTGTTATTGCTCAGTTCATACTGATCGCCACGTTTCAATATACACACAAATATTAAAAATTAAATTAAGGCTAAACAGTTTTTTTTGTCAGTGGCATGCATATGCACATGAGTTTGTTTTTTGCGGAGCTGGCACACATTGGTCACTAGCCGTTATCAGTTACTGAAGTCTGACCCATTATGGAATAGTGTGCGTTTCAGCGACATACAGGGAGCGTCATAATTTTGCGCCAAGCGGTTTCGGAAACGCCATCATAAATTATCGATAATCTCTCAATGAAATGGAAAATCTGAAATAAATCAACTTATTACCCTAAATTAGAGCTATTGCATTTTCAAACGAGTTGCATCATGAAAACATGAGTAGACTATCCCTTTTTTGTCTGTGTCTCTCCAAATAGCACTGTGTATGCGTAGTCGCGAACAGATAAATGGGCGGGGTTTCGTGTTCTCATGTTGCAATACGATTGAAAACAAAATGGACAATTTTTTACAGCTACAAACTTACTGTAGTTCTAAAAAAAATTTTCACTCCGCAATTGGCGTGAAATTTTTTTAAGAGGGAGGCGGAGCCTAATTTTGAAAATATTCTAATTGTGAGTTCCTGTTGTTCTGAAATTTCTTTATGTTCTTTCATTATTCAGGAATTGACTTTAATAATGTCTGGCTCTGAACAGTGCACCACCAGCCCGCAGTACCTTCGGTACTTGAAGAACGGATCGGCTTTGTAATCATGCGATTTTCGAAAATAACTGGCGATAAATGATGACGCGCACTGTACGTCACTGAAACTCACATAATGAGTGAGAGTTGAGTAACTGATAATGTACAGTGGGTGTCGTTCTCGTTCTCGCTCCGCGAAAAACAAATACACATGTACATGTCGCTGAAAACAAAACAGTTAAACTCTAGTGTAACACTTTTCATGGAACTGATAAATGGATGGAATGAAAGCGTACTTCAATTCTCAATCGAATCTATGCAAATACATGTCAATTATTTCGCAACTTCTTTGTTTTTTTTTTTGGGCGACTGGTAGATGACACCAAGAAACAATGCGTCATCCAGAAGAAAAAGGGGGAAAGTTCTGAGAAATTGACTGTAAAAAATTTTAGGCGAAATTTACCGTATTCAAAATATATCTGTCTATTCACCGCTTTTAACCCCCCCCCCCCCCTCTTTTTTATCAATTTTGTAGACATTTTGGTTTTGGCGGTTGATAAAAAGTGCAGTTGTTTGCTCTGTCTTTTTTTCCTTGTTTAATGACATATTTTGCTCTACCATTCATAGACCGTGCTTCATCATCAAATATGTACTTCAGGCAACGTGATAGATAAATCAATCGAGTTGCATCATGAACACATGAGTCGCCTATCTATCCCTTTTTTGTCTGCGTCTCTTCAAATTGCACTGGGTTTGCATGATCGCGAAACAATAAGTGGGCGGGGTTTCGTGTTCTCATGCTGCAAGTGAACGTTTAATTTTCGCGCTTCCTGAAAGAAAACAAAGAAGATCTTAATTGTCATCGATAATGTGTATTATCCAAAATTTACGACAAAGTCTTGACTTCATCACTCAATGAATTTTCGTCTTTTTCTGTTCAGTTGTTTTTAGTTCTTATTTTGTGTGTTAGCAAAGATACATTTTTATAGTGGAAACTTTTTACAGGATCATTTTTGAGGAACACTTTAGGCTCCGAATCATAAATTGTGCCTGAAATGATGTAAGAAATTATACATTCTCAGCTTGTCCCATGAAGTCCTAAAAAAACCTCACACTCTCTCGCTAATATGAGAATTCGACCTCACCGTTACCTCAAGAAAAAAAAGAGACCAGAGTAATGTGCGACATGAAAACGCAAGTCTGCATTCACCGTTCTGTCTGCGTCTCTTCAAATTGCACTGGGTTTGCGTGACCGCGAAACAATAAGTGGGCGGAGTTTCGCATTCTCAATATCTGCTCAAAAACTTTGGGTATCTGTTCAGAATTTTTATACGAGACATGGATATGGTCGAACCTATTTTTAAGACAACTGCGGAGAGCTCGAAGTTTTGCTGAGGCGTTCATGGGACAAGGGCGGCTTCTTGGAAAAAATAGTTGAGTAGAATCAGAACCAAAAAAAAAACAATGATCTACATGGATCAAGAAGGTGGAAATAATGGGAATTATGATTTGGGAATATTGTAAAATAAAAGCTAAGTTGATCAGACAAAACGTGTGTTGTCATCTTTGTCTAGCTCAGGGCTCGTTTTGCGGCGACTTGTGATTATGATTCAAAAGACGATTGACGTGGAACGGTTGGCTGCTACTTTGATTGTTGTGCATGGTCTGGTAAAAGGAGAAATCAGGAATGGAGCAAACTTTGGTCATCAGCATGTCATACAAACAAATGTACAAAAAAGAGCAAAAAAGTTCATTATTTATCAAACGCCAAAAAGTCTCAACAGAAATTGATAAAACGGGGGTTTAAAAGCGGTGAATAGACTGATATGTTTAGTAAAAAAAAGCTCTAAAAAATAAGTCAAAAGAATGGGTAAAAATCGATTGAAACTCTTTTTAATCCTTGTTTTTGAAAGAGTTTCAACAGAGCCTAGAAAGAGATTTTTGCCAATTATTTTGACGTACTTTTTAGAATCTGGTGACAAGATTACAGTCAATTCCTCAAAAAATTTTCCTTGTCCTGCTTGATGACTCACTGTTTCTTGGTGTCATCTACCAGTCGTCCCAAAAAAAAAGAAATTGCGAAATAATATACATGTACTGGCATAGATTCGATTGAAAACTACCGTACCCTTTCCTACCATCCGTTTCTCTGTTCCCTGTAACCACTGGCCACGTTTCAAAATAAGTTACACATTGAATTTCCTTCTGTTTTTCACGGAGCTAGTCCAATCATTCTACTTTATCAGTTACTCAACACTCACTCATTAGTATGTACGTCATAAATTTGATTTGATGTGCGCCGACCATTTTCGAAAATTCCAGGCTTCGATGGAAAGGAAATCGGGGAAAAAAACAGTTTCAAAACATTACATTAATTTATTGTGTTTCCTATCGAGTTGCATCATGAAAAATGAGTCTGCTATCTATCCCTTTTTTGTCTGCGTTTCTTCAAATAGCACTTTGATTGGGTGATCGCACACAAATAAGTGGGCGGGGTTTCGTGGTGTGACTCGATTGAAAAGACAATAAGTTGCTATGTTTTTTCATGGTGTTTGTTGCGGATTTTTTTCCTAAATCGTAATTAAGCCATTTTGCAACATCTTCTAGGTGTCTACGGTGTCTAAAACTATGTACAAAACGATATAGAAATCGCACGGAATAGAACTACTACGGAATAGAACTGCGCGGAATAGAACCGACTGAAATGAAACTGTTCTAAAAAGGAACTGCACGAAATAGACCTCACACTACAACCTCACAATGTACAACGAAATAATTCTTCGAGTTGTTCGAGCGGTTCTGGGTCGGTACAGCTCAATTTCAGGCGGTTCTATTCCGCGCAGTTCTATACCGTAGCACCCCCGCAAGAACACATTAAAATACCCAGATTGAACAAAAATTTTAAAATTTATAGATTACGGTAGGTACGCCGAGTCCGCAAACACCATAAATCAGTGTTTGCACACTTTGCACTTTATTTTACGACAATTATCTTAAAAACTAAGGAAACAAAGCATATATGAGTCTGATATCCCTTTTTGAGTCTGATATCCCTTTTTTGTCTGCTTCTCTTCAAATAGCACTTTGATTATGTGATCGCGCACAAATAAGTGGGCGGGGTTTCATGGTGTGACTCGATTGAAAATACAATAGAGCTTATTGTGTTTTCAATCGACTTGCGACATGAGAAAGCGAGACTCCGCCCACTTTTTTGTGCGCTACCTGTCTGCGTCTCTTCAAATATCACTGTGTTCGCGTGGTCGCGCACAAAAAAAGTGGGCGGAGTCTCGCGTTCTCACGTCGCAAGTCGATTGAAAACACAATACAAACAACCGTGGTTCTTTAAAACATTCACCACCCTTGAAGCCGTTTCTGGGTAAGATTTGATGTCACTCGACTACCAATAAATTTTAGGTGTTGAGTAAGTGACTGATAACGGCTAGTCGCAGGCGTACGGGCTCCCCGAAAGGCAAATACATATGTATGGTGCTGATAAAAAAAGAGCAGTTTTTTAAACCCTAATTCAATGTGTGTAACATTTTGAAACCTGACAAACATTTTTTTATGGACCTGATGGAATGAAAGGGTACTGCACGGCACCCTGGCGCATTTTCAAAACCCTAAGGCTCGGCCATTTTCTGACAAAAAGACCTCGTTTTTGGATTAAAATGATTGTGTCATCCTGAATAATCAGATGATGATTCGAATTTCTCAAAAAAGTAAATTTCGAGTGAAAAATTTTATTATCCGATGAACTTGGTGTACTGTAAGTTTTAATCGAATCTATGCAAATACATGCCTATTATTTCGCAATTTCTTTTCTTTTTCTTGCTTTTTTTTCTGCGGACGACTGGTAGATGACACCACGAAACAGTGCGTCATCAAACAGGAAAAGGGAAAAGTTCTGAGGAATTGACTGTAGTCTCTTAATAAATTTTGAACAGTATTCAAAAAATATCAATCCCCCCCCCCTTCCATCTTATCAATTTCTGTAGAGACGTTGTGGAGCCGAGTTGATGACCAAAGTTTGCTCCGAACTGTTTCGTATTTTTTTTCGCCACGCCCATTTTCTTTAAGGGGCACACACGCAGACCGCCTCTTTTTTAAAAATAATAATTTTTGACATATATTTGCATACGTCTGTTTTTGGGAAGCGTTAGACTTTTCTGGAGGCATTCACTTCCTTATCGTTGATTTCATAATTATTTTTATCATTTGAGCATATTTTTTTGTTTCTCCTAACCTCTCTCTCTCTCTCTCTCTCTCTCTCTCTCTCTCTCTCTCTCTCTCTCTTTTTCTTCCTTCTAAAGTTCACTGACATTGAGTGCATGAAAGTGAGCAAACGAACGAAAAATTGCGAAAATTAAGCTATTGTGCGTCCGGGCGCGTTTGCTGACTCCTGGCTCATGCTCATAAACTTCCTGATTTCTTTTTTTCCAGACCATGCACAACAATCAAACTAGCAGCCAACAGCTCCTCCTTCATCGTCTTTCAAATCACAAGTCCACGCAACACGTCAACACCATCCCTGAGCAAGAAAATGCCAATACACATAAAAAGATCAAACTACCACTAGAGTCCACGTCATCCAGCCCAATCACAATTAAACAAGAAAACATGCCCCAAAAACTCCAACCACTGCTAGAAACCGCCCAAAACCGTGTCACTCATCATAAAAATTTTCTAAAGGAGCGGAAGCGTCGTGCAAGTGAAGAGCGTCCAAAGTTCATTCAAAACGTGCTCAAATCGAGTTGCGAGAAGACTGTAAAGAGCTTGAGAAGGGCTGAAGAGCGAGTGGAGAATCTTGAGAATTATAGATTTGAGATAAGCATGGAGGAGACGTTCAATGAAGTTGACGAAAAGGAACTTGATGATTTTCAATTTGAGGTGTGTTTAAAAACCCAGATCGGGATGTCTGTGTGCGTCGGCACCAGGGGTGGGACAAAAAAAAATTTTCCACAAAAAAAAACTTTTTTTGTCCTCAAAAAATTTACCAAAAAAACAAAAAAAAATTCCAAAAAAACCACCCCTGGTCCGCACTTGCCTTTTTGCAAGAAAATGCAGTGAACAAAACACGAACCCGTGACATTAGGATTTGATGTCAAGCGCACTACCGAATGACACAGGTAAAATGCGGTTCAAGCACATAGGTTCCGTTATCGGAACATATCGAAAATTGGTGCATATTGGACGTGATATGTATTCACGTTTCAAACACGGAAGCGCGTGAATTATATGTGGTTAAGAAAAAAATCCGCATGCATGAATATCTCGTTCATCTTATATCGATGCATATATGTTTCATGTCAAAGCGAGCCACCTATCCGGCAGGCAAGGCAGTGTAAGCGCGCTCCATCTGCACGCGCGAGAGAGTGCGAGACGCCGAGACCTATTTCTCATCAAAAAATTATTTTTTCTGATTTTCTTTGATTTTTCGCATTATTTGTCCGTTTTTTCTCGATATTTTTGTAAAAATTATTTATAAAGACGAATTTTGTAATATATACTCGGAAAATTCTCCGGAGTATGCCCATTTTCGTCAACTTTCGCTTTGTTATGACATTTTCGCTCTTTTTCGAAATTACCGATTTTAAACTGAATTCGATCGGGTTTTCGCCAAAACAAATATTGTCATTAATGTAATTTTTGGATCTCCTTATCTTTTCAAACGCTCTTTTTTTCTCGGCGTATAATAATTGTTACAAATTTCAGAAGAGAACGGGACGGGCTTGGCACAGAGGAACAACGGCG
The DNA here is from genome assembly GCA_963572235.1 of Caenorhabditis japonica. Classification (NCBI taxonomy): domain Eukaryota; kingdom Metazoa; phylum Nematoda; class Chromadorea; order Rhabditida; family Rhabditidae; genus Caenorhabditis; species Caenorhabditis japonica. Next base: position 3,674,078 of record OY754345.1, read on the forward strand.
TTGATAGAATGGATCGGTGAGTTGGTTTAAAAACCAAAAATACAGCTTGTATTCATGAAGCTTGTTTGAAAAATCGGAAAAGGAACATTTTTTCCAAATTAATTTTATTTGGCTCAATTTTTTTGTTGAGAAAAAAAAAATAAATTAATAATTGAACCAAAAATTCAACAACTAAATCTCTTTTGAACAGTTTTTGGCACTTAGAAGCAGCGAAACCTAGAAACACGGTGCTTTCCCGAGATTTTCCGCAAAATATTCTGTCGGGAAAATGTTCCGGACCTATTCACAAAACCGAAAAAAAAGGAAAAAACGGAAAAAAATTGCGGGAAAAATCGGAAAATGCTCCGATTGACCTGAAATTTTTGGGAAATATTAGAAAAAATTCTCCTGTACACGCTCAAAAAATTTTGGACCAAAATATCGATTTTTCTGAAAATTTTTAAAATCGATATTTTCGTCCAAAATTTTTTGAGCGTATACAGGAGAATTTGTTCTAATATTTCCCAAAATTTCAGGTCAATCGGAGCATTCTCCGATTTTCCCGCAATTTTTTTCCGGTTTTTTTCTTTTTTTCCGGATTTTTTTTTCTGGTTTTGTGAATAGGTCCATTAATAAATTCGAAAAATTTTACGAAAAAAAAGTCGGACAATCAGAATTTCCGTTTTCCCATTCTGACCAAGCCTGTTATTCATTCCGCAATAAAATGCAGGGCAATTATGCATTTTAATGATAAATTACAAAAAACAAACATCAAAATGTACTTTTAAATGATTTTATTTATGTTTCGCACAAAAATTGCCATCGCAATTACTGTATTAGAGCGACATGCGCCTTTAATTTCTACTTAAAATTTTCTATTTTTATATATCTGTTCAAATGACGGGTAATTAGAAGCTGGCGCGACGAATTTTCAGACATTTCCGAAAAACTATCGAAACAAAATTCGGGCTATTTTTACCGAAAAGAAAACTCGGAAAACGCGTAGGAAACGCAGTTTTTCAAAAAAAAAATGTTCCGAGTAAGCCTGCTGAAAGACCCCTATAGATTTCTGGGTTTTTGGATATACACCACGCCATTGTGGAGGGCTTTTAAGATACTCTTAAAATATACCTTCATTTTAAATACCCCGTAAGCATATTGATGTACTTTCAGGCTGCGACTGCTCAGCTCCAACAAGGATTCCGCAATCTGCTGAGCCAGCTCCGAATTTTTTAAATTTATTTCCTCAATAATTGTTTCAATATAATGGATTCGTGGCGGAGTGACAATTTTTTTCACGTTTTTATTCAAAAAAATAAAGAAATAACTAAAGAAAAGAAGAGATTTTTCGTCTCCTAGTTTCACGTGAAATGCCACTCCGTCACGAATCCATTATACTAATAATTTTTTTGCGTTATTATTAATAAATGGTTGTTTTTGAAACTAGTAAAACGCGATAAAAGTTTTTAACAGACAACCATCTTAAAATCCAATGGGAGAAAAAGATCCGATTTGACAGAAACCTTTAAAATCCAAGCTTCCAAGCGCTTTTTGAACCGGAATCGGAACGTGCATGCTATATGCGCCTGCATGTATGCGCATGTGCGGGCACGTGGATGCATTAACCACATCTCAAAATTTCCCTATGAGTTCCACGCAGCGCGCTATATGCTTCATCCGCATTTTACCTGTGGAGCCACAGAGGACAGAAATGTTCCCAAAACAGAGTGCGTATAAATGAACGACGAAGTCGCCAATAGGCTGCGTCAGCAACCGCGCAGGAGTGCGCAGCAGGCTGGTTATTAATATCTTTCATTTTCAGCCGGACCTCGAAGACGATGAGCGTCCAGTTGCCGAAGAAGGGTGGCCAAGCTTCTTGTACCCCAGCTCTTCTCCCTAGATCAGTTTTATCTGCAAATTGTTATCATTTCTATGCTTTTAGGTGTTTAGCTTTTATTCTGTAACATTCCAATCAATCATAATTCCTGTTGAGCATTTTTTTTTATTTCCACAGATCTTTGTTATTTTTCTTGTCTCCATAATCATTTTTTCCGACATTTTTCATATACATATTGTACGAGTTGCATCATGAAAACATCAGTCTGCTATGCTATCCCTTTTTTGTCTGCGTCTCTTCAAATAGCACTGTGTTGGCTTGGTCGCGCACAATCAAGTGGGCGGGGTTTCCTTTTTTCATGATGCAAATCAATTTAAAAGACAATAAGTTGCTATGTTGTTGCATGGTGTTTGTTGAGAATTTTTGTTTTTGATCGTCACTTAGTTTCTTTGCTACGCCAACTAGGTGTCAAGAGTGTCAAAAATTCCTCCTTTTAAAAATTTTGGAGTTTTTTGCTCAGAAAATCATACTTTTTGTGGTTTGTCTATGTTTTTCTAGTGAAATGGTTTCAAAAATACAAAACTAGGCAAAATCAGGCCAATTTTGTAAGAATGCAGATTACTGTAGGTACACCAAGTCCGCAAACACCATATTCGAGTGTCTGCACGTTCTGCACTTTATTTCACGACATTTTTCTTAAAAACTAAGCATATATTATTTAAAATCAATCTGCAATGTGCCGTCACGGTGTTTGCAGATTTTGCACCCTATTTTACGACAAATCTTAAATATTTAAATTTTTGGGGGGTTTTTTTTGCTGAGAATAATCCTTTTTCCTTGTGTGTTTTCATGTTTTTTACCTAAAAATCAAAATAAAAAAAAATTGTAGCTTTAAAGAATACTATAGGTACACCAAGTCCGCAAACACCATACCCGAGTGTTCACACACTTCAAGTTTACTTTACGACAATTGATCTGAGAAAATGAACAAGTTGGTGTTTGCGGGCTCTCAGGTAGTGTAAGCTCCTCTCATTCGGTGTCTGCACACTTTGCACTCTATTTTACGACACTTTCTGAAAAAAATTTTTTTGGAGTTTTTTGCTCAAAAAGTTCATTTTTCAGTTTTTTTTATTATGTTTTGCAAACAAAACAACCTTGAACATTCTAACTTGGACAAAGTTTGTGAGAGTAGAGATTACGGTATGCACAGCAGTCCGCAAACACCACAACCGAGTGTCTGCACATTCTGCACTCTTTTGGGACACGAATCTCATTGTCAAGCTTTACCTAGTTCAGTGAGCTCCTCCTACGAGTTGCATCATGAAAACAGCTATCCCTTTTTTGTCTGCGTCTCTTCAAATAGCACAGTGTTGGCGTGGCCGCGCACAATCAAGTGGGCGGGGTTTACTTCTTCAAGAATTCTAAAAAACCAATTTATTAAACGCTTCCATTTAAAACAGACACATTTGAAATACAAGGATAGGTAAAAGAAAAACAACCGCGAACATAAAAGTGAGAGAAAATATCAAAAAACCACCAGCTATCAAAATCTATCCAGTCTTCGTCGACGTCACTTCGGTACTCTGATCTCGAGTCGATGACGTCATACTCAATGTCCAATAATCATCGTCAGGCTCTGCGAAAAACCGGTCAAACAGCAATAAATTCCACACGTTTTGCACTCGAGTCATCATACTTGGCCCATGATTCCAGGGCTCAAAATCAGCGGAAACTGTCGTCGTCGTGGGGGCGGTGGTAGTGGTTCTAGAAAAAAAAGTGTTGCGAAATCGAGAAAACCAAGGTACTTTTCACTGCGAGAATTGTGTTTCTCTCTGCACCGTTTGATAGTTTGGATGGTGGTGACGTGGCGTGAGATTTGCGAAAATTGAGTAAACGTGATGGCCGTGGCTCCGAATGCGTGAAACACCGAGACACCCAGGCTTATAATCATGATTCCGTGATCCGCAATCGTTTGTTCTGAAATTGATCGTCGTTGAGTATAGACAAAAATGGCAAAAACATTAAATTTTTAGAAAATGTCGTTAAATATGGTGCCAAGTGTGCAAACACCGAACGGGAAGATTTCACGGAACAAAGAATCCGCAAACATCGATTTTAAACACTTTTTTTCAAAAATTGTCGTAAAAAATAGTTCAGGGCGTGTAAACACTCGGTTGTGGTGTTTGCGGACTTGGTGAACCTACAGTAATTTATAGTTTTACAAATTTTGTCGAAATTCAATTTTTTAAATTTGATTAGCCTGAAAAACAAAGAAAAAAAAAGGAAAATTGAATATTCTGAGCAAAAAGTTTCAAAAAGTTCAAAATTTCAGAAAATGTCGTAAAATATGGTGCAAAGTGTGCAAACACCATGCCGACACATTGCAGATTAATTTTTTGAATATTATTTTCTTGGATAACCACGTTTTCAAGAAAATTGTCGTAAAATATAGTGCACAATGTGCAGACACCCGTTGATGGTGTTTGCGGACTAGATGTACCTACAGTAATCTATAATTTTACAAATTTTGTCGAAATTCAAATTTTTCAAGCCGTTTTGCTTTAAAAACATGAAAAAAATAAAGGAAAATTGAACATTCTGAGCAAAAAACTCCAAAAAATAAATTTTTCAGAAAATATCGTAAAATATGGTGCAAAGTAAGCAGACACCGAGTGGGAGGAGTTTACAGGACTTGAGAGCCCGCAAAAACCAATTTCTGCGTTTTCTTAAATTAATTGTCGTAAAATAAAGAGCAAAGTGTGTAAACACTGTTTTACGTTGTTTGCGGACTCGGTGTACTCTATAATTTCACGAATTTAGTCGAAAATTTATTTTTCAAAGCCGATTAGCCTAAAAACTATAGAAAAACATTGAAATTTCAAAATGAGCAAAAATCTCCAAAAACGTTAAAATTCCAGAAAATGTCGTGAAATATGGTGTCAAGTCTGCAAACACCACGACGACACATTGTAGACTAATTTTTAGAAGGTTTTTTTTTTCGTGAATAACCAAGTTTTTAAAACAATCGTCGTAAAATAAAAAGCGAACTGTGAAAAAACTTGGTTATGGTGTTTGCGGACTTGGTGTACCTACAGTAATCTGCATTTTTACAAAAATGGCCTGATTTTGCCCAGTTTTAATTTTTCAAAATTGTTTTGCTATACAAACATTTTAATAAACCAAAAAGATTTTTTTTGAGCAAAAAAACTGCAAAAAATTAAAATTCCAGAAAATGTCGTAAAATATGGTGCAAGGATGAATTTTTGACACTGTAGACACCTAGAAGACGTTGCAAAAATACTTAATTACAATTTAGGAAAAAAAATCCGCAGCAAACACCACGCAACAACATAGCAACTTATTGTCTTTTCAATCGACTTGCATCATGAAAACATGAGTCTGTTATGCTATCCCTTTTTTGTCTGCGTCTCTTCAAATAGCACTGTGTTGGGGTGATCGCGCAAAAATAAGTGGGCGGAGTTTCACGCTCGTTCTTGTGTCACATGGGAGGCTGGCGAGTGCCCTGGTGAAAAAGTGAAACCACGCCCACTTATTTGTGCGCGATCACGCAATCACTGAAGAGACGCAGACAAAAAAGGGATAGCATAGCCGACTCTGTTTTCATGATGCAACTCGATTGAAAACACAATGACACTCTGACTCACCAAATCCGCTCCGCTGAAGCGACATGACAACGACGTAGGCAAGCAGCGGCACGTACATCACGTCAAACATAAAATTGGTGAGACAAAAGAGTACAAAAATTCGCAAATTCTTGCGATACACACACTTGTGAATCCACGGACAATGATGATCGAATCCGTCGACGCACTTGTCACACTGTGAACAGTGATGCGAGGTGGGATTTTTGGGGATCCAACACGTAAAACAGTAGGATGCAATGCCATGGGTTTCCACGTTTTCAATAAGTTCGGGGAATGGATTTGTAGAACGGGGTTTGGCGCCAGGGTTTGAGAAGATTAGGCTGGAAAAAGTGGGGTGGGTGGTAGTGTATCAAAAAATGAAACCCCGCCCACTTTCACTCGATTGAAAACCATAAACCAACAAAAAAAAAGAATTACATCCAGTAAAACGAGGCCGAAATTGCCCAAATTGTGCACATGAGCAGCATAATTGACCAGTGGATTAGACCGTCCGTGTCGTAGATTCTAAATTTCTTATATCTTGCGCAGCAGGCTTATTTAATCCCCAGAATTTTAAAAACACCCTTTCAAAGTTTGCAAAAAAAATTTGACCACCATGGGGAATCGAACCTGGGGGTCGTAAACAACAAAGGTAAAATGAAATGCGGTGGATGCATATAGTGTGCATTTTAGCATCATATGGGCGAGTGTTGGACGCGCCACCCAAAACTCACAAAATGGCCAACTCGACCACGCCCACATAACAAATATACGTGACGGGGAGCATTGCCATTTGATCCACTCGCACGTACTGTCCAAAGTAGATCACTAACACCGTACAGAATACGGTACCGACGAGCAGGACCCAAAAATTGGTGAGATAGAGCACAGTGACACCAGCCGCCATTGCAATTGCTGAAAAAGTTTAAAAAAATGTTAATTTAAAATTTACAGTTTCAAAATGGTATGAAAATAGTCATAAAATTTTTAAATTTCAATTTTTCTAATAATTTTTCTATGTTTGGCTAACTTCAAATCAACTTTTGGCAAACTTTTATGAGCAAACCTGTAATCGTGGCGGTGAAGAGTTGAATTAAAAACCAGCGTGACGTCATTTTCTCGCAGACGGTGCCATTTTCGCGAACCATTTGAGTGGCTACATCGTCTGCAAACGGAAAAATTTGGATAAAAAACTACAAATTACAAGTTCCAATGAAAAACTACAAAGTTCAAACTACAAAGTTCAAACTACAAACTACAAAGTTCAAACTACAAACTACAAAGTTCAAACTAGAAACAAAAAAGTTCAAACTACAAACAAAAAAGTTCAAACTACAAACTAAAAAGTTCAAACTAAAAAGTTCAAACTACAAACTAAAAAGTTCAAACTACAAACTAAAAAGTTCAAACTACAAAGTTCAAACTACAAACTACAAAGTTCAAACTACAAACTAAAAAGTTCAAACTACAAACTAAAAAGTTCAAACTACAAACTACAAAGTTCAAACTACAAGCTACAAAGTTCAAACTACAAACTAAATGAAGAAAACTACAAACTACACAATGCATCTTAAACAAAAATTGTAAATTTAGGGTTACGGTAGTACATCAAGTCCGCAAACACCCTTTGCACTAAATTTCACATCAATATCTTGAAAAAAAGCTCGATTTTCGAAGTCTCTTGCTCTTGAACTTTGCCTACCACCGTTAACTCCGCCCACTCGGTGTTTGAACACCTGGCATCATATTTTACGACAAATTCTCAAAACTCGATGTTTTGTCATTTTCTTTTGCAAAAGTTCAGATTTATGTTGTTTTTCGTGTTTCTTTGAGAGAAAAAACGTTAAAAAATCAAAATTAGACTGAATTTGTGAGGTAAAAGGTTACGGTAGGTTCAGTGAGTCCGCAAACACCATAACTGGAACTTCACGACAATTTATTCAGAAAACAACGAAACAAGGTTTTTTTCTAAGTATTCTAGCTCTCAAACGTTGCCTAGTACTGTAAGCTCCGCCCACTCGGTGTTTGCACACTTGGCATCATATTTTACGACACTTTCCACAAAGTCGATTTTTTGGATTATTTTTTGCGTATTGTTTTAATTTTCATTGTTTTTTCGTATTTTTTGAGCAAAAATTTTGAAAAATCGAAATTTTTACCAAAAGTGCAGAATTAAGGGTTACGGTAGGTTCAGCCAGTCCGAAAACATCATATCTCGAATTTAACGTCAATTTCTTCAGAAAACAACAAAAAAAAGCTTTGGCTTGGGAATTCTAGCTTTCAAACTTTGCTTACCATCGTAAGCTCCGCCTACTCGGTGTTTGCAGACTTGACATCATATTTTACGACATATTCCAAAAAATTCAATTTTTTTCTGCTTTTTTCTAGCAATCGGCTTAACCAGACTTAAAATCACTTAAAACTCAACAACAAAAAAAAGAAACCCACTTTGCACAAGACTTTCCGACTTTGAATCCACCAAATCGTACGGTGTCTCGCCCTTTTTGTTCGTTTTAGTGTCATCCGCTCCGGCGCAAATTAGCTCGCTGAAATTGTTCAAAAATCGTTAAAAATGAGAAAAATAGCAGATAATTTGCTCACACAGCTCCCCGACAATTCTGTCGAGCCATGGCAAGGTGCAGCGCCGTGTCGCCCGTCTCATCATCGGTAAAATCGAGAAAAGCGTTAAATTTGACAAATATTCGAATGGGAAATAGGCCAAAACTCGACTTGGCGGCAATCATGAGGGCTGAGCGACCTGGAAAGTATAAAATATCAACATGTACGCAGCGAAATGGGGGCGCAACCACAAACACCGGGACTTGAAACTGAAAATGCAGGGAGTGCAACTTTTTTTTTTCAATATTTTTTAATTTTTCTCGAAAATGAAGTCATAAACAGGGTACAAGTTTAATATCAAAAAATGCAAAAATTTCTGGAAAACGTTGTGGCAAAGTTTGAAAAAACTCTAAAAAGTACTTTTCCAGAAAAAATTATTTTTTCCGATTTTTTCAAATTTTTCAATTTTTTTAAAGCAAATTTTTTTAATTTTTCTCAAAAATGAAGTCATAAACCGGGTATAACTTTGATGTAAAAAAATATAGAAATTTTTGGAAAACGTTGTGGCAAAGTTTGAGCAAATTCTAAGAAGTGCTTTTCGAGAAAAAATTATTTTTTTGTGATTTTTTCAAAATTTTCACTTTTTTTTTGCAAAATTTTGCAATTTTTCTCGAAAATGAAGTCATGAACAGGGTATAACTTCAATGTCAAAAAAAAAGAAAATTTTTTGGAGAATGTTGTGGCAAAGTTTCAAAAAGTTCTAAGAAGTAATTTTCGAGAAAAAATGATTTTTAGGCAGAATTTTCAACTTTTTTCAATATTTTGCTATTTTTACCGAAAATTAAGTCATGAACAGGGTATAACTTTTATGCCAAAAAATATAAATTTTTTTTGAAAACGTTGTGGCGAAGTTTCAAAAAATTCTAAGAAGTAATTTTCGAGAAAAAATTATTTTTGTGAATTTTTTCATATTTTTTTTGAATATTTTGCAATTTTTCTCGAAAATTAAGTCATAAACAGCGTATACGTGTGATGTCAAAAAAAAAGAAAATGGTCTGGAAAACGTTGTGTCAAAGTTTGAGCAAATTGTAAGAAGTAATTTTCGAGAAAAAATTATTTTTGTGAATTTTTTCATATTTTTTTTGAATATTTTGCAATTTTTCTCGAAAATTAAGTCATAAACAGCGTATACGTGTGATGTCAAAAAAAAGGAAAATGGTCTGGAAAACGTTGTGGCAAAGTTTGAGCAAATTCTAAGAAGTAATTTTCGAGAAAAATTATTTTTGTGAATTTTTTCATATTTTTTTTGAATATTTTGCAATTTTTCTCGAAAATTAAGTCATAAACAGCGTATACGTGTGATGTCGAAAAAAAAGAAAATGGTCTGGAAAACATTTGTGTCAAAGTTTGAGCAAATTGTAAGAAGTAATTTTTGAGAAAAAATGATTTTTGTCGGAATTTTCAACTATTTTGCAATTTTTCTTGAAAATTAAGTCATGAACAATATACAATTATTATATCAAAAAATAAAAAATTTTTTGGAGAACGTTGTGTACTTTTCGAGAAAAAATTATTTTTTGTCAAAACTTGCACTTTTTTCAAAATTTTGCAATTTTTCTCAAAAATGAAGTCATAAACATGGTTTAGTATCAAAAAATGCAAAATTTTCTGGAAAACGTTGTGGCAAAGTTTCAAAAAATTCTAAGAAGTACTTTTCGAGAAAAACACATTTTTGGGAATTTTTTCATTTTTTTGCAAATTTTTGTAATTTTTTCGAAAATTAAGTCATGAACCGGGTATAACTTTGATGTCAAAAAATGCAGAATTTTCTGGTAAACATTGTGGCAAAGTTTCAGGAAGTTCTAAGAAGTACTTTTCGAGAAAAAATTTTTTTTTCTCATTTTTAAAAATTTTTTTTCTCATTTTTTACAATTTTTTTTTCACTTTTTTCCAATAATTTGTAATTTTTCTCAAAAATGAAGTCTTAAACAGGGTATATTTTTAATGTCAAAAAATGCAGAGTTTTTTAAAGAACGTTATCACAAAGTTTCAGAAAATTCTAAGAAGTATTTTTTGAGAAAAACACATTTTTGGGAATTTTTTCATATTTTTTTGAATATTTTGCAATTTCCCGAGAAAAATTACTTTTTCTGATTTTTTCAATTTTTTTTTTACTTTTTTCCAATAATTTGTAATTTTTCTAAAAAATTCTCACCAAAATTGTCTCTCCAATCACAAATGCTTTCAAATTTGCACATCAGGTAGGCGATAATCGTGTGATTTCCGGATCGGGCCGCCAAATGAAGTGGCGTCTCGCCGTTCACGTTTTTCAGGTGGGCGTCTGCACCGTTCTGAAAAACGGAATTCTCAAAAATGCGTTTTCTTTGAAAAAATCGAAAAAAATAAGCTCACCACTATCAGAGTGACCACTGCACCAAATTGTGCATTGTAGCACGCCCAGTGGAGTGGTGTCGACTTCATGACTCCGCCAATAATGTTAATGTTGGCGTGATGGAAGAGAAGTCTGAAATTTTTTATATTTTTATATGATAAATCTTTGTTTGCAGAAAAAGTCAATGGCCAAAATTAGCAATTTTCGCATCTACTGCGTAAATCTACACCAACTTGGCAGGAAGCCAAGAGAGAGACGCAGAGAAAAAACTTCACCCACAATTGAATAACATCAGATTTGCCATTAATTGCCGCCCAATGAAGCATGGCGCACTCCTCATCGTCAAACTCATCAACCGACACGTTTCCGCTGACCAACAGACCACGCACCTGTTCCACGTGACCCATTTGACACGCCGTCACCGCCTGTCGCATTGTTGTGCTCATTTTGGGGCTAAAAATTTAAATTGAAAAAAAAAGACAAAAAACCGTATTTATTTTCCAACCTATTCGACGCGTCTGAGGAGCTCGATTTGGTGGTTTCGGTGAGTTCCTCGATGGTCGAGAGCAGCGCTGACGGCATATGTGAAATGTTGAGACAAAAAAATTGGTCGTGAAAACACGTAAATGTAGGCGGATATCGAGGGAAAGGGGGGCGGGGTCACGTAAAAAAATCCAAAAAAAAAATAATAATTTTTTTGGTTCCAAAGTTCTTTATTCTAGTCAATTTTTCTTTGATTCTTCAATACATCGAGTTCTTTATTGTTTTCAACTACTACATGTTCACCGTAAATCGACACCAAGACCACAGGTGAAATGCGGTGGATGCATATAGTGTCCGTAATTAAACCTTGTCGTACCTTTGCGGTCTAATTAGTATACTGTGTGAACGTTAATCGAATGACACAGATTTATTGTTTATCTAGGGCCTAAATCGCATAAATGCACGATACGGACACTATATGCATCCGAAGCAATTCAATTCACATGTGTTGATTTCATCGATTTTTTCGATTTTTAGATGATTTTTACATTTTTTTTTTGGTTTTTTGTAATTGTCAAGAAATTAAACGTTTTTTTTTTGGTATTACAACGCTCCAAAATAACGTCTAGGCTGTTGTTTATCGTAAATCGACACCAAGTTGATTTTAACGAAATTTTCGGTTTTTGATGGTTTTCACAGATTTTTCGGCGAAAATAAAAATAACGGTACTTTTCATAAGTTAGCAACCAGAAATTACACATTTTTTGTGTTGTTACGACACTCCAAAATAACGTCTGGGCTGTTGTTTATCGTAAATCGACACCAAGTTAATTTTAACGAAATTTTCGATTTTTTTTGATTTTTGCATTTTTTCTGCTTGTATTTTTGTAATTGACAAAAAATTAAAATTTTATTGTTGTTATTACAACACTCCAAAACAAAACAAAAATAGTAATGTACCGTAAATCGACACCAAGTTGATTTTATCGAAGTTTTCTATTTTTAGCAATTTTTTTTAACATTTTCTTGCATTTTTTTCTTGTTGATTTAAAACATATATTTTTTGTTATTACGACACTCCAAATTTACAAATAGGCTGTTGTTTACCGTAAATCGACACCAAGTGGATTTTACCGAAATTTTCGATTTTTGATGGTTTTTAAAGATTTTTTTGCAAAAAAAGAATAGTGCTACTTTTTATAAGGTTAGCGTCCGCTAATTACACACATTTTGTGCTTTACGACACTCCGAAATAACGTCTAGGATGTTTTTTACCGTAAATCGACACCAAGTTAATTTTAACGAAATTTTCGATTTTCGGCAGATTTTTACGGTTTTTTCAGGATTATCAAAATTAGAAAAAAAAAACAACATAAAAAAAAATAACAACACTCCAAAATAACTGATGACCCGTTGTTTACCGTAAATCGACACCAAGTTCATTTTAGCAAAATTTTCGATTTTCGCAGATTTTTACATTTTTTTGCATTTTTTGTTCTTAACTTATTTAAAAACAAAAAAAAACAATTATTTTGTTATTACAACACTCCAAATTAACGCGTAGTCTGTTGTTTAGCGTAATTCGACACCAAGTGGTTTTTACCGATTTTTTCGATTTTTCGCATGTTTTTACCATTTTCTTTGACTTTTTTTCTTAATTAATAAAAAAAAGAGACATTTCGGTTTTTACAACGCTCCAAAATCATGAATTGCCTGTTGTTTAAGGTAAATTAGCTCCAAGTTGATTTTACCGAAAATTTCTTTGGCAGATTTTTACGGTTTTTTTCAGGATTTTCAAAATTAGAAAACAAAAAAAATATTTTTTTTTAAATAACAACACTCCAAAATAACTGATGACCCGTTGTTTACCGTAAATCGACACCAAGTTCATTTTACCGAAATTTTCGATTTTTTGATCTTTTTTTTGCTCAAAAAGTGTCTGAAAGACTCAGAAAGTCTTTAAGAGTCTCAAAAAGTACATTTTCCAACCCAAACACATTTACTGTCCTGCTAATGACCATGAGAATGTTCTTTTTTGTTTTCCAGGTTTTTATGGTGTCCATTTTGTCCTGGTCCTAGACGTCTACGTTTTGCCTGTAAAAGCATATTTAAAAACAAGTGAAAGCTTATAGCTGTTTTTTTTTTGCTGAAGAGTAAGCCAATAATCTACCTTGGCAGAGTGCCAAGGTAGTTAAAACCACAGTTCTCGCATCTCTCGTCTACCGCGAGTTCTGGAAGAAGTTTTTTTTTAAAATTCATTACTTTATTGATGTCAGTCCTGCTGTTGGTTTTTTAACAAAAAAAATATATATATATAAAAAGTTGCCACCACCAGGACTTGAACCTGGACCTTGTGGACCGCAGTTGCTCGCAAAACCCACTTGGCCATTGAGACACTTTTCCTTTTTAGCCGTTTTTGAGCCGAAAAATGTGTTTTTAAGCATTCCGTCCTCCGTTTTCCGCTTTCTCGAGGAGTATTTTCTATTTTTGTGCGTCCCATTCCATTCCCAGAAAAAAAGGAGAGGGAACGAGATGAAGAGAGCAGTCCGTCCGTCCAAATCGCATTTGCTCGTCGTCGTCGTGCAACTCGTTAGCGGCACGGCACGCGCAAAAGCGACAGGAAAGGCACTTTTGCCCGCCTCTTTTCATGTTTAAACGACGCTTGGATGGGCTCAATTTGATCTGGAACAGAGTGACAAAAAAAAGAAGGGAGCAAAGAGGCCGCTCTTGCTCATTTTTTTCTTGGTTTTTTTTTATTTGATGTGGTTTTTTTCATTTAGATGTATTTTTTTTGTATTTGTTAAACCAGTTAAAAATAGTTCAAAATTAAAAAAAAAATGTAAAAAATAATTAAATTTTTTCACTGTTTCACCAAAAATTAAAAAACAAAACACTTAAAAATTCTACAAAATTATAAAAAACATTTTTGAAACAGAAAAAATTCAAAAGTGTTTAATTTTAAATTTTGCAAAACTTTTCTATTCGCTCCAAAATGAGTTTTGATAGATCTATCGCGCAATTGTCATGTTCCCAAAACCCCAAATATCAATCTTTTAGCCAGACTTCCAAAAAAAAACTGCAGCACTTCTTCAAATGTCTTCCAACTCAAACCGATCAAACATCCACGATTCCCCGCATATTCATCATTTTCAAAAATGATAAATATTCAAAAAAATAGCCGCTAAAAATGGTAATTAGAGATCATTAGCACTTATCTTCTCGCTATGACTGACTCGTTAAGGAAAAAAAAAAGAAAAAAAATGCAAATTTTTTATTTTGTCTTTATATTAGACTCTTGTCATTTTGCTCTTTTTGGGCCGGTTTTTTGGTTTTCTAGGCCAGTTAACAAAGACCAGCTAAAATTTTAAGCACTTTTTGTTGAAAAACAAAAAACAATTTCAGATTCCAAAAATTCAATTTTCTTCTATTTTTTTTCTTTGTCCATATGGAAAATCAAATTTGGATAATTAAAATGTGATTTTTGTTGTGCTTTTTAAGTAAAAAGTACTGAAAAAATGGCTAAAAATTGTGTGTGTGTCAGCTAGTTTTCGTTTTCCCAAATTGAATTTGCATTTTTTTTTTCTGATCAACCGCTTTCTATAGAAACACCTGCCATAGAATGAATCTAAACACGTCATTTGTATTCATATTTATGAATTTTTTTTTTGCTCGAAAAAGTCGAAATTTCGGAGAAAATTGTCTTGTGGCCGCGACGCGACCGCGTCGCGTCAAATTAAAAAAAAAAAATTTTTTTTTGCTGTTTCAAGTTGATAATAATATAAGAACGCAACATGAAACAGAAGAAACATTTTTCAAAAAAAAAAAAAAAGTTGCCGCGACGCGGTCGCGTCGCGTTTTGGTTGAAAGTTGAAATAAACCCCTCGTTTTTTTCGTGTTCTAATCAAGTGAGTGGATAACAGAATTTGGCGCACACCGCACCCAAAAACAATTATCACTTTTTTTCTCTACCCCTTCTCCCTCTCTCCCCTTCTTTCTTTTCCCGTCAAGCCCTACCTTGTTATTCACTTATTTTTTTTTGTTGGCTTTGTAGTTTTGTGATAACTTTGACAGAGGTGTGAATTGTCTGGGATTTCCAAAGCAAACGAGCAAAATTCAGTTACGACGCTCCGATGTTCCGCAGGTCTCGCAACGACCTGCGGGGCATCGGCGTTCCATTGAACCATGTTATTGACTTGACGACCGGAAGAAGAAGAATAAAAAAAAAGAAAAACAATACGATTGATTGTTTGCAATGATTTATGTCTAATTCTCATTCTCGCGGTCAAAACAAAACACCTTGACGATCACAAATTAGTGTGTAACACAGACTTTTTATTGGAAGTTTAATTATTTTTGTTGAATAACCGATGAAAGAACACTTTTAAAAATCAGAAACTTAGCTGCTGTGTTTTCACCTGTTTTGTATCAAACTTGTCATTATTATTATTATTTTTTTTTTTTTGGTTTTAATTTTCAAAAACACTAATTTTTGTTCTCTGATTCTCCGTTTCTATTTTTGATCCTTTTTTCTTTGTTTCGTTAATCTCAACTTTAAAATGACCATATTTAATTTCGAAATTCCTTGTTTTTCAATTTTCGGGGTCTCCCGTAAATCCACACACTAAGCCCCGCCCCTTTTTGCTGTGAGACCCGTTTTTCTGTAAACCAGTGTTTTTCTTTATTTTTAGGGGTTTTGCGTTTCAAAATGCTTTTAAAAACCACTATATTTCAGGGGGATTTCAGTTTGAAAATGGTAAAGATTTAATTTTTGGAGTTTTCTCGTAAATCCACACTAAGCTCCTCCCCTCACATCTCAAACCCCGCCCCATTTTGAAACGAGACCCGTTTTTCTGAAAACCAGTGTTTTTCTTTATTTTTAGAAGTTTTTGAATTTAAAAAAGCTAATTTTTGAATTTTTTTGGAGTTTCCCCGTGAATCCACACTAAGCTCCGCCTCTTACACCTCAAACCCCCCTTTTCGCAACAAGATTCGTTTTTCTGAAAATGCAGAAATCTATTCAGTATATGAGATTTTAGAGTTTCAAAATTCTGAAAATGTGAAACTTTGAATTTACCAGTAAATCTACACTTTAAGCCCCGCCCCTTACACCTCAAACTTCGCCCCTTTTCGCGACAAGACCCGTTTTTCTGTAAACCAATGTTTTTCTTTATTTTTTAGTGGTTTTTGAGTTTAAAATCGCCTAATTTTTGAAAATTTCGGAGTTTCCCCGTAAATACACATTAATTTCCACCCTTAAACCTCAAACCCCGCCCCTTTTCGAAACGAGACCCGTTTTCCTGAAAACCAGTGTTTTTCTTCATTTTTATGGGGTTTGCGTTCCAAACTGCCTAATTTTTGAATTTTTTTGAAGTCTCCCTGTAAATCCACACCACAAGCTCCGCCCCTTTTTGCTGTGAAGCCCTTATTTGGAAAATCGTCTTTTTGTTCCAGTTCGAGGGTTTTTGTATTTTTGAATGCTCAATTTTCAGGTTTTGGCGTTTTCCAGTAAATCAAAATTACAAGCTCCGCCCCTTTTTGCTTCAAGACCCTTGGTTTTGAAAATCTGTATTTTTCGGGTCATTTTTAGATTTTCTGAATGTAAATTGCTTTTTTTTTCTAAATTTGCGTTTCTCCATAAAATCCATATGATAAGCTCCGCCCCTTTTACCCAGATACCTATTTTTTCTTAAAATTTGAATGAAAAACCATACTTTTCGCTCCTTTATCACGTAAAATCCTTCTGCAAGCTCGGCCCCCTTTTGCTTTGAGACTTATTTAATAATATTGTTTTCGCCTCAATTCATGGGTTTTTCGGTTTTAAAATTCTTGATTCTTGAATTTGTTATATTTCTTTGTAAATCCAGATCATAAGCTCCGCCCCTTTTACCCAGAGACCATTTTTTCGAAGGTTAAAAACTCGTCCATATTACCGTAGGCTCCGCCCCTTTTTTTGAGACACCTTTCTTCAAAAAAAGCAACCAATAATTCACAATTTTTGAACCTTTTGGTCCGCCTTCCCGTAAATCCACTCTAAGCCCCGCCCCTTTTGCGATTTGTGTTCCTTTCAACCCTAGAAATGTCCTTTTTACTCGAAAAAACATGTTTCAAGAGCTCAAAGTGCACATTTCCTCTTCTTCTGCCCATTTCCTGCCTTTTGTGTGTGCCGGCATCTGTCGTGTACAAATATCCTACGCTTATCCGCTTGTCCATCAGTCTTTTTCGATTCTTTCTTTTTTTTGCTTGTCATGGTCGATGTGTCACACGCACACACATGCACATTTCAACGTTTTTTTTTCATTCCACACAAAGATTTCGTTTAATTAAAATACGGAAGGAAGTGTCGTGGGAGGGGGTGGATTGATTCACCGTCCAGTGAGATGGATGTGCGTTTTTCTTTTTCCGGCTCAAATTTTTTGTTTTGCAATTTTTTCCAGTTTCAGATCACTTGTGTGTATAGTTTGCTGTGTCGAAAATTGAAAAATGCCCAAAAAATCCGAAAAAACGGTGATTTTTAGAAATATGGGTCCCGCAGCGAAAAGGGGGCGGAGCTTAGAGCGGGTTTACAGGGAAAAACCCAAAATTGAAAAAATTAAGCTTCTTGGAACTCAAAAATCTCCATTTAGTCAATAAAAATGTTCATTTTTAAACATTTTGGTCTTGCAGAGAAAAGGGGCGGAGCTTCTGGTGTAGGGGCGGGGCTTATAGTGTAGATTTACTGGAAAATTCAGAAATTCACATTTTTGGCATTTAAAAAATCAGAAACCCCATGTATTAAATAGAAATGTTTACTTTTAGAAATATGGGTCTCGCAGCAAAAAGGGGGCGGGGTTTGCAGTGTAGGGGGCGGAGCCTAGTGTGGATTTAAGGTGGAAAACTTGAAAATTAAACGTTTTAAAAATTTAAAACTCAAAATCCCATATATTGAATAGAAATGTTCATATTTAGAAATTTGGGTAATGCAGCAAAAAAAGGGGCGGAGCTTCTGGTGTGGGGGCGGGGCTTAGTGTAGATTTACGGGGAATGGCCAAAAATGCAAATTTTTAGCATTTTGAAACTGAAAATCACCTGACATAAAGTAGCTATTTAAATTTCGGAACCTCGGGTCTCATAGCAAAAAGGGGCGGGGCTTGCGGTGTGAATTTACAAGGAAGTCCAAAATTTTCAAAAATTTGGCGATTTTAAACTTAAAAACCCCTATAATGCATGAAAATCTTGAATGTAGTGTAGACTTACGGGAAAAATTAAACAAAAAAACCAAAAAAATGTTGGTTTTTGAAATAATTGGTCTCGCAGCGAAAAAGGGGCGGAGCTTAGTGTGCATTAACTGAGAAACTTCAAAAAATTCAAAAGTCAGGCATCTTGAAACGCAAAACCCCTAAAAAAGAAAAAAAAACATTGGTTTTGAGAAAAACAGGTTTTGTTGCAAAAAGGGGCGGTGTTTGCGGTGTAGGGGGCGGAGCCAAGTGTGGATTTATGGAAAAAACTCAACAATTGAAAAATGTAACGTTTTGAAACTCAAAAATCTTGTTAATCGAATATGAATTTTGATTTTCAGAATTTCGGGTCATCCAACAAAAAGGGGCGGAGCTTAGTGTGGATTTACGTGCGAAATCTAAATTTTTTTTGTTGTTAAAATCCAATTCAATTTCCCAATTTTTACCTCACTAATCCAATTTTTTCCGTGTTGCAAACGTTTTTTTTTTCATTTTTCCCGGAAAAAAAACCCAATAAGTGGTATCAAAAAATTTGTGAAAATTTTTCAAAAAAATTGTTTTTTTTTTGACAAATTACTCAAGTTCTTGGTAAATACACTATTATCGAACTCTTCTGGCCTAGAAATCGAAATTTAAAACCAATCAACAAGCCTGCGCAGCCCTCAAAGCCCGAATTTCATCAAGCGGCTGTATGGCCGAGTGGGTTTTTTTGCGCCCACTACAGTAATCCTGACGACCACAGTTCGTGTCCCCGTGATTACCAATGATTTGTAAATGGGCTAAAATAATAAACAGGCACTTAAATTTGACTTTATTGCTTGAAATTCTCAGAATTTTGAGAAATTTTGAAAACCCCTTCATTAGTCTCATATTTCACTGACTTTTAGACATGTTTGTGGAGGAGTTTGACTTTTTGGTTTTTTAAATTGTTGAAAGTAAATTATAAACACAAATAAATGACAAAAAAGTTATTAGTTTGCCAATAAAAAAACATTTTCAAAAAAAAAAATTTTTTTTTGAGTTTCAAAAAAATTCACAAAATTTTGAATTTTTTTTTCAAGTTTTTTTTCAAAGCTGTATATAAATTCCATTTTTCTCAAAAAAAGAAACAAAGAATGCTTATAATTTTTGATCAAGAAAATATTGAGACAAGATCGAGAGAAGATTAAAAAAGAAAAAAGGGGCGGAAGACGAGGAAATTAAAATTCCAGACAATTCTCAAATTCCGTTTGCATCTGTAATAGTGTCCAATTGTTGACAACATTCTCTCTTCATTTTTCTTTCCAATTCTCCTCCCCTCTTCCACCATTTCCGAACATTTGAAGCATGACAAATGGCATTGTGGTGAGCCGAGAGAGGACACGACTCATAAATTATTTTACTCTTTTTTTTGCTTTGTTTTTTCTCACTGTCCGTTTTTCTTTATTTTCTGCTGCAATCGTCGTTAATTTTTATCGTAAACAACAAAAAAATTAAAAAAAAAATATATTTCCGTTTCAAAAAATATTTTAAAAAAAAATTTTTGTTTTTAAAACAGCAGCAATTCAATATTTTTACGCACCGGAACATTGGAGTATCGTTGAATTTTTTGATGATTTTTTCGATTTTTTTTTGGTTTTTTTTACTTTTTTGACAAAAATTTCCTAGAAATAGACTAAACAGCATAATTATTGCTGTTCAAAAAATGCCGATAAAAAAATACGGTATTTTGAGGCAGCGGAATATTGGAGTGTCGTTGGAAATTTTTGACGATTTTTTAAATTATTTTTTTGCGAAAAAATGTGTTTTTTTGTCAGGACATGCATGAACTGTTCTGTTTTTAGCTAAAAATAGTTAAAACTACAAAAAATTCCAAAAATGCTAAACTTTTAAAATGGCGGAATTCTGGAGTGTCGTTTGGAATTTTATACGATTTTTTCAATTTTTTGGTTTTTTTTGCGAAAATAGCTTAGAAATGTACTAAACAACATAATTATTGCTGTTTAAAACATCATCGAGCAAAAAAACCCGTATTTTTGAAGCATCGGAATATTGGAGTGTCGTTGAAAATTTTTGACGATTTTTTCGATTTTTTTTTGGTTTTTTAAACAAATATTACTAAAAATAGACTATTTAACAGAATTTTAGCTTCTCAATGTATAACCAATTTCAAAATTCTCATGTCTTAAGCAGCGGAATATTGGAGTGTTGTTTGGAATTTTATACGGTTTTTTCAATTTTTTGGTTTTTTTTGGGAAAATAGCCTAGAAATGTACTAAACAACATAATTATTGATGTTTAAAACATCATCAAGCAAAAAATCCCGTATTTTTGAAGCAGCGGAATATCGGAGTGTCGTTGGGAAATTTTGACGATTTTTTCGATTTTTTTTTTGGTTTTTTGACAAAAATAGCCAAAAAATGGACTGAACAACATAAATATTGTTTTTTAAAAACGCCTATCACAAAATCCAGTGTTTTTGAAGCAGCGGAATATTGGAGTGTCGTTGAATTTTTTGACGATTTTTCGATTTTTTTCCATTAATTTTGCAAAAAATTTTATTTCTTGTCGGGAAATGCCTAAACCATCATTTTTGGCCTAAGATTGTGAACAATATGAAAAAAAAACTCATGGAAAATCCCAAAATGGTGAACTTTCTATAGGGCGGAATATTGGAGTGTCGTTGGGTGTTTTCGACGAATTTTTTCGATTTTTTTTTTGGTTTTTTTAGCGGAACGTTTTTAAAATAAGACTAAAAATCATAATTATTGCTTTTTAAAATAGCGCCGATCAAAAAATCCCGTATTTTTGAAGCAGCGGAATATCGGAGTGTCGTTTGGAATTTTTTACGATGTTTTCAATTTTTCGGTTTTTTTTTGTTGCAAAAATAGCCTAGAAATGTACTAAACAACTTAACTATTGCTGTTTAAAATAGCGTCAATCAAAAACCCCGTTTTATTGAAGCAGCGGAACATTGGAGTGTCGTTGGAAATTTTTGATGATTTTTTTATTATTTTTTTGGCGAAAAAATATGTTTTTTTGTCAGGACTTGCGTGAACTGTTCTGTTTTTAGCTAAAATCAGTGATAAATACAAAAAATTCATGTGAAAATTCCAAAAATGCTGAACTTTTAAAATGGCGGAATTCTGGAGTGTCGTTTGGAATTTTTGCCGATTTTTTTTCGATATTTTGGTTGTTTTTTCTTGTTTTTTTGACAAAAATGGCCTGTAGACGAACTAAATAACAAAATTATTGCTGTTTAAAATAGCGTCGATTAAAAAACCACGTGTTATTGAAGCAGCGGAGCATTGGAGCGTCGTTAGGAAATTTCGACGAATTTTTCGATATTTTTCGCAAAAAAACTTTGTTTCCTGCCGGTAAATGCAGAAATTGTCTTTTTTAGGCCAAACGTAGTGAAAAATGTCAAAAAAAATTCACAAGGCTGCAATTTTTGTTTGGCGGAATATTGGAGTGTCGTTTGGAATTTTTAACGATTTTTTGGTTTTTTCTTGCAAAAATGACCTAGAACTGTACTGAAAAGCATGATTTTTGCTTTTAAAAACAACTCTGATTGAAAAATCTCGCATTTTTGAATCAGCGGAATATTGGAGTGTCGTTGAGGATTTTTGACGATTTTTTCGATTTTTTTTTCACTTTTTTGACAAAAATAGCCTAAAAATGGACTAAACAACATAATTATTGCTGTTTAATCTAGCGTCAATCAAAAAACCCCGTCTTTTTGAAGCAGCGGAACATTGGAGTGTCGTTGGGGATTTTTGGCGAATTTTTCGATTTTTAACGATTTTTTTTTCGTTTTTTTTCCATGTTTTGCTTTCTTCTAGTGATATTCATTTCAAAAACTAAACTGCAAAAAAACGATTCAAAAAGTTCTCAAAATAGCCAAGAGATTTAAAGATAAAAAGACCCGAAAATAAATATGAAAATGATGGGATTTGCCATGTTTTTCAGATTTCGAAAACACGCACATTCAGCTAGCTCTTTTTATTTTCGAAATCATTCATTTTAGTTTTTTTTTCGGCTAAAAAATTTTTTTTTTTTTAGATTTTCAAATTTTTTTCCAGAAACAAAAAAAAACGGTTTAAAAGAAAATTTTAAGACAACTCCAAAGATATAATTCATTTGTTTTCCACTTTTTCACTTTTTAAAGTACACATTTCTCCCTTAAAACCCTCAATTAGCCTAAAAATCACGAGGAAAGGCAGACACCACCATTGTCTACTTTTTCCAATTTTCAAGGTAAAATACGGCAAAATTCATTTAATATTATCCATTTTCATAGTTTTTAGCCTTGTTTAAAGCTCAAAAAGCCACCAAATTTGGTCCTCAGAGACCTCAAAAATGTTGTCTGACATTTAGAAAAAGTACAAAAAGTTGGGGGAGAAATGTGACATTTTGGGCGGTAAAAATCATCAAATAAATGCGTAGCTTTGGGAATTGATTTGCACTTTTTAACTAACACTTTTCAGTTTTTTTATTCAAAGTTTCCTTTAAAATTTTGAACTTTTTGTGAAAATTAGATCATCGGTCAACTAGCGGAATTTCGGAGCATCGTAGGGAATTTTTAACTGGTTTTTCTATTTTATCATGTTTTTTTTTGTATTTTTAAAACTGCAAACCGCAGAAATAGGCTAAAATGAACGAAATATGCATATTTTTGAGCCAGCGGAATCTTGGAGTGTCGTAAAAAATTCGTTTTTCATTTTAGCGATATTGTCGTTTTTTTTTGGGTTTCTGATAAGAAATAACATTAGTTTTATGTTCATATCAGAATGTATAAAATCCATAATAAATAAATAAATAAATAAAGCTCAAATTTTGCAAATTTTGATTCTTGCGATTTTTTCGATTTTTTTCAATTTTTCAAAAAATTTCCAAAAAAATCCAAATTGAAACATAGCGAAAAAGAAAAATTTTTATTTTTGCTGAGAATGCCTTGAAAAAAAAAAATAAAAAAAACCAACAAAAAAAAACCGAATTTTTGAAAAAGCGGAATATTGGAGTGTCGTTGGAAAATTGTTTACGACTTTTTGGAATTTTTGAACGAAATTTGAATGAAAATAAATTCAAATAAAATAAAACAACATCAATGTGTTGCAAAATAATGGAATTTCGGAGTGTCGTAACGATATTTTGAAATTTTTGATTTTTAGCGAATTTTTCGATTTTTTCAAATGTTTTCAAGTAAAAATACCCAACTTTCAGATAGAGAAATCAAGAAACCTTTATTTCTGCTCAAAGTGGTCAAAAAAGATTTCAAAAAGTCGAAAAAAAAAATGAAAAAAAAAACGAATTTTTGAAGTATCGGAATATTGGAGTGTCGTTTGAAAATTCTTTTTTTTTAATTTTTGAAAAATTTTGGACCAAACGTTGGCTGATAAAAACCTAAATACACACTTAAATTAAAAAAATTTTGGTAAATAAGCGGGATTTCGGAGTGTCGTAAGAATTTTTTGAATTTTTGAGTTTTTAGCGAATTTCTCGATTTTTTAGCGTATTTTTCGAGTTTTTTTAAAAACTTTTTTGGATATTTAATGGTTTTTATGGTTTGTCCTTTTTTTCTAATAAAAATTTGAAAAAAATAAGAAAAATTTAACAAAAAACGCTAGGAAAATTCAAAAAAACTCAAAAAAAAATTGTTTTTTAATTTTTTGCGATTTTTTCGATTTTTTGCCCAATATTTTTGATTTTTGGATGTTTAATGACTGTTTAAGTGCAGTACTTTGATTTTTCTACTATTAAAGACAGTTTTTTACAGCAAAAAACTTTGAAAAAACCGAAAAAAAAATTTTTTTTCAAAATTTTTATTCTGGAAAAAAAAATTTCAGGTCTTTTTTTTTTTCGGCAAATTTGAAATTTTCACCGAAAAAATCACAACTTTTCATTCAGTAAACAGGCGCAAAACACCAACAAAACAAACAAAAAAGTGCCGTAAATTAACATTGCTCATCGAGTAGAGAGAGAGGGAGCTCCCGTCACGTCACTTCCGTCCTAAACTTTTCGCCATCTTTTCTCCTTATTTTCCGACTCAAAAACACTGCAATTAATCAGAAGTGCTCGCTTCTATAGTCAGCTGTCCCTATCTATTCCATTAGAACAAAAAAAAAATTTCATTTTTTTTTCTATTTTTCCCCCGACACTTGTTGACTTTGTTGTCCGCGCGCGAGCCTATTGAAATCTGAATTTTTCTCTTTTTGACGAAAATTGCTCAGCAAGAAGTGAGACGCCGAAGAGAAGCTGAAATTTGAGAAAATTT
Organism: Caenorhabditis japonica; assembly: GCA_963572235.1. Lineage (NCBI taxonomy): Eukaryota > Metazoa > Nematoda > Chromadorea > Rhabditida > Rhabditidae > Caenorhabditis > Caenorhabditis japonica. Next base: position 3,698,439 of record OY754345.1, read on the forward strand.
CGGCTCGAGACGACATATCGCTTCCCGATGTACTCATATTTTCACTCTGTTTTCATTTTTCCAGGAAATTTCCTTTATTTTCTCAAAAACTTCTTTCTTTTGATTTACTCATGTTCCTTGTACGCCTTTCCAAAAAAAAAAAAAAAAAAACAATTGACCCCCACCAGGACTCGAACTTTGGTCTTGTGATCCCCAGTTGCGCGCGCGCAATCCACTTGACCATCCGTCCCAAAAGGCTTAAAAGGTAATTTTGCGAAGCAGGCTTGCTAGACGTTACAAAAACGCAGCTTTTTGATGCAAAAACCAAAAAATCGTTGTTTTGGTTTTCTAGGCCAGCCGCGGTCTCAAGTTAGGCCACCAATCCCCTAGATCAATTTTTGCTGTTTTTGGGGTGAACAAATTGTTTTTGACCATTAAAAACCTTATTTTTTACATTTTGACAGTTCATGTCCTAGAAATTTGATTTTTGGAATTATAGGCCATCCACGCCCAAAAGTTCGGCCACGAGCTCTCAACCTCCGTTTTACGTGTTTTCTGAATCAATTTTTGCAGTTTTAGAGGAAAAATCATCAATTTTGAGCTGTAGATGATATGTTTCCACAAATTTACAATCCCTAGCCTAGAAAATAAGTATTTTGGGTTTCTAGGCCAGCCACGGTTAAAAGTTCAGTCACCACTTGAGAATCACGTTATTTCGTAGTTTTTGATGGAAAATTATTTTCTAAGCTGCTGGTTTTACATACTCATAAAATCAGCAGTTGATGGCCTAGAAACCAGTTTTTGGGATTCTAGATCAGCCACGCCTAAAAGTTCGGCCACGAGCTCTCAACCTCTATTTTACGTGTTTTCTTTATCAATTTTTGACGTTTAAAAGAACAAAACTATCAATTTCGAGCACTAGGTGCTAGTTTTCAACAATTTTACATGGCCTAGAAAAAGATTATTTTGGGTTTCTAGGCCAGCCACGCCCAATAGTTCGACCACCCCCTCCGAACCTCATTTTTCCGCATTTTTTGGTGAAAGGCATCTTTTTGAATCTACAGCGTGTTCATAATTATCCAATTAGCCTACTGTGGCCTAGAAAGTTGATTTTTGGGTTTCTAGGCCAGCCACGGCAGAAAGTTCGGCCACAGTCCTTCAATCTCTGGTTTACCTATTTTCTGAACCAATTTTTGCCGTTTGTAAGCAAAAAACGATTAATTTTGAGTGGTAAAAGCTATTTTCCTACAATTTGACAGTTCATGGTCTAGAAAAAGAGTATTTTGGGTTTCTAGGCCAGCCACGGTGCAAAATTCGGCCACCTCATCCGTTGTTTATTTTTGTTGTTGTTTTGGATAGATACTTGTTTTCTAAGCTACTGGTTTTACATATTTATCAAATTAGCAGTTTATGGCCTAGAAAAGTGATATTTTGGGATTCTAGGCCAGCCACGGCGCAAAGTTCGGCCACAGGCTTTCAAACTCCGTTTTACGTGTATTTTGAATCAATTTTTGCCATTTCTGAAAAGAAAATCATTAATTCCGAGATGTAGGTGCTATCTTTCAACAGTTCAACAGTCCATCGCCTAGAAAACCAGTTTTTGGGATTCTAGGCCAGCGACGCCCAAAGGTTCGGCCACGAGCTCTCAACCTCCGTTTTACGTGTTTTCTGGATCAAATTTTGCAGTTTGTGAGCAGAAAACTGATAATTTCGAATAGCAGGGGTTATTTTTAAACAATTTTACGGTCCATGGCCTAGAAAAACAGTATTTTGGGTTGCACTCGACGCAAAGTTCGGCCACCACTTGCGCACCTCATTTTTCTGTGGTTTTAAGTTGAAAATATGTTTTTGAATCTACAGGGCGTTCATAATTATCAAATCAGCTTTTTGTGGCCTAGAAAATTGATTTTTGGGATTCTAGGCCGGCCACGTCACAAAGTTAGGCCAGGAAATCTCTAGTTCAATTTTTGCAGTTTTTGAGGTAAAATCATTGTTTTTGAAGAGTAAACACATTATTTTTTACATTTTATAGTCCCTGGCCTAGAAAATGAACATTTTGGGTTTCTAGGCCAGACAGTGTGCAAAGTTCGGCCACATGCTCTCAAACTCCATTTTACGTGTTTTGTGGATCAATTTTTGTCGTTTGAAAAGAAAAAAAACATCAATTTTGAACAGAAATTGCTGTTTGTCAACAATTTTGTAATCCTTGGCCTAGAAAATGGTATTTTGGGTTTCAAGGCCAGTTTCGTCCAAAGGTTCGGCCATCACTTCCGTACCTCATTTTTCTATGGTTTTTGGTGGAAAATATGTTTTTGAATCAACATGGTGTTCATAACTATCAATTTAGCATTCTGTGCCCTAGAAAGGTGATATTTGGGTTTCTAGGCCAGCCACGGTGCAAAGTTAGGCCACCACCTTCGAACCTCCCTTTTCTGTGTTTTCTGGTTCAATTTTAGCCGTTTGTGAGCAGAAAGCTGTTCATTTCAAAGTGTAAGTACTCATTTTAAACAAGTTTACATTCCATGACCTAGAAAACCAATTTTGGGTTTCTAGGCCAGCATCGCCCAAAAGTTCGGCCACCACTTTTCGTACCTTATTTTTCGTGTTTTTTAATGAAATAATCATTTTTAAAGAGTTTTTAAAGCATTTTTTTGTTTTTCCCAACTAATTTTTACCGGAAGTCCCATACTTTCCCCCTTCCATTCCAGTTAATCAACGTGTTTTTTCTCTCATTCCTTGTTTCTTTGCCATAATTTCAGGCCCTCCTGACTCCTTTTCTGTGTCATTTTTTCCTGGTATTTGGCTTTGTTTTCAGCGGGGCCAGAAATAGTGACTGGAGTTGTCTGGAACATTTTTTCTTTTTTTTTGAGAAGAGATCTTTGCTTTGAGAAACTGGGAAACACAAATTAATTATTTCGAAGAAAATGGAGAATTTTTTTCTTTTTTTGCTGGGAGTTCTCAGAATTTCTAATAATGTGATAGTGAGTTGTTGTTGGTGTTTTTGGAACTTTTTTTTCTGTTTCTCAAAAAATCCGAGAAAAAATTCCCAAAAAATTTTAACGACACTCCAACATTCCGCTGTTTTAAAATTGGTATTTTTTCACTGTTTTTGATGTTTAAAAAAATGAAAAATTGTGAAAATTCTTAAAAATTCTTTAAATTTAGCAACGACACTCCAAAATTCCACTTTTTTTATTTTTTGATTTTTTTAACGTTTTTTTGGATTTTTTTGAACTTTTTTTTGTATTTTTTTGTAATTTCGGAATTATTTAGAGTTCAAAATTGTTTTTAGAAGTTTTTCCCAGTTTTTTTAAATGTTTTGAAACAATTCCTGACAGTTTAATAATTTTTTCAGTTCCTCTTCAAAAAAATGTAAAAAAAAATGTAAAAAAAATAAAAATCTGAATAAAAATTGTGTTTGTACAGAATTTTTAGGCTTTTTTTCAGTTTCAGATTGAAAAACGCTATTTGTTTTGTTTTGAAAAATATTTGCCAAAAAAACGTTTTTTCAAAAAAAAAAAAAATATTTTTTAAACACAAATTTTATTTTTTTTTGTAAAAAACCTTTCAAAAAGGATGTTCCCTAGATAGTTTGAAATTTTTAAAACTGTATGAAAAGCTTTTAATAATTGTGTTAAACTACTTTCTGAAAAAAAAAATTGCAAAAAAAATTGAAAAAATAATTTTTTTTGTTGAAAAATTTCGAAAATAATTTTTTTTTTATTGTACAGCTCAGGGATTCTAAACAACGAATAAAAAAAACAAAAATTTTGAACAAAAATACGGAAAAAACAACAAAAAAATCAGCCTTGAAAATTTGAAAAAATTCAAAAAAATCCAAAATTTCGTTAAAATTTTATTTTCAAAAATTCAAAAAAAATTTTTTTTTTTAATTTTTTAAATTTTTTAAATTGAACAACATACTTGTTTTTATTTACAAACATCTTCAGAAACACCAAAAACCCACCAAAAACCCCAGAAAAACCACAAAAAAATTCCCAAAAAATACTTTTTTTTCCCCAAATTAAAAAAAAAAAATCAATGATCAACACGGAATTCCTCTTGAACTTTGTAGACAACTTTTTTCTAATTATTTTGTCAACACTAATCGAATCATCACCAGTAGACCAAAGTGGAAAACACACAGTAAGAAGACGGGAGGTTCACACTTTTCCTAAAAAACTGTTCGGTTAATAGTTTTTTTCATTTTTTTTTCGTTTAATCTTGTTAGATTTGTGTAGTTTGTTGATTTAGTGTCTCCCTTTGTCCATTTCCAATGCAAAAATTGAAAAAATTTGGTAAAAATCGATATTTTCGCTAAAAAAATTTTTTTGAAGTTATCTATGGTAGATTTAAAGGCGCATACCTCGATTCATTTAATTTTTTCACTTTTTTAAAAACGTTTTTCTTAACTGCTTCCCTCTTCCGCATTCCCCATTTCAATGATCTTTAAAAGAAAACGTCAAAAATTGAAAAAAAAAATGCTGTTTCAAAATGTCTGTAAATCGAACATTGACTTCAAATTTTACTAATTAGACACGAAATGTTTTTTATTAGATTTGAAACTCTCCTAATTAGACTGAAAATTCATTTTTTTTTTCCCATGTCGACTTTTCTTCCTATTTAGATCTTCTAATTAGATTCGAAATTTTTTAGGATTGCAATTTTTGTGTTGATATCATTTTTTAACTAGTCAGACGCTTATATCATCTGAATAGATGATTTCTTCAATTCTTCCAAAATTAGTTGTCATTTATCCTTGTTTTTTTCTTGATATCTTTTTCTAGTCGGACCGACAGTACCGGACAAAAATATGCAAAAAAAATTATTAAATAAAAACTTTGCAGCCAGAATCGAAGAGATTCTCCATGCCCGACCATCATGAGCGTCGCGCAACGTCCGCCGCCACGTGTCCACCGCCCAGCAAATCCTCTATAAAACCGGCGCCAGTGCCACAACTCGCTGAAAGTCCGGCAGACTCGTGGAAATTGAAATCCAAACGCTTCTCGCTGGTTCACATGCCGTCCAAACAGGAACGACGTGTCACCATCCGGCCGTACGAGAGCTTCAGGTGGGTGAGAGTGTTTTTGGCTGTTATTGACTAGACTAGAAAACGTGTTTTGTTTTGGCAGGCTTGTTGTGATTTTTTGGGGGGGGGGGGGGGGGGAAAAAAAAGTTGGTTGGAAGAAGGAAGAAAGAGGCAGCGGAAACCAAATCAAATTATCGTTGATGAACATCATTGTTGATTGTTGTTGATGATCAAAAACTATTTCTTATTTTTTTTGAATATTTTTGCAGCAAAAAAAAATGATTTTTTCGAATTTTTGTCCTATTTGAGTAAACCACGCCCCTTTTTGCAAAGACGGCACAGATTTTTGCAAGTTTGCCGCACACTTTTTTCTTAGATGGGTTACAGTGGTTTCGACGATTATTTTTGGGCTTGGAGGAATTTTGACCTGAACGTTTATAGCTTTTTAACCTGGCCACGCCCCTTTTTGCAAAGAGGGCACAGATTTTTGCAACTATGCCGCACACTTTTTTCTTAGAGGGGTTACAGTGGTTTTGGCCATTTTTTTTGGGCTTGGAACAATTTTTACCTAAAAGTTTATAACTTTTCAACCTGGTCACGCTCCTTTTTGCAAAGAAGGCACAGATTTTTGCAAGTCTGCCGCACACTTTTTTATTAGAGGGGTTACAGTGGTTTTGGCGACTATTTTCGGGCTTGGAGGGATTGAGAGGGCACAGATTTTTGCAAGTCACTTTTTTCTTACTGTGGTTTTTGCCTATTTTTCTGTGTTTTTTTAAAGCGTTTTTTGTCCAAAAAAATATGCAGAATTTTAGAAATTCCACAATTTTTATCAAAAAAAATTATAAAAAAAAATTTTTTCAAATTTTTTTCAAATCTCTCTCCCCCTTTTGACCTGACCACGCCCCTTTTTGCAAAGTGGGCACAGATTTTTGCATGTTTGCCGCACACTTTCTTCTTGAAGCGGCTTCTGGCGATTTTCCGGTGTTTTTCGGTGTTTTGCAGCGTTTTTTTGTCCAAAATATTGTGCAAACTTTCAAAAATTTCACAACTTTTAGCAAAAAAAAATAGAAAAAGCAAAACATTGAAAAAAAAAATTTTTTTTTTCAAATTTTGGAATCCCTGGTAATGGGCAAAGCTTTTTGATTATTGCTACTCATTTTTTTTCTTTTCTCCGCTTTTTGACCTGACCACGCCCCTTTTTGCAAAAAGGGCACAGTTTTTTGCAAGTGTGCCGAACACTTTTTTCTTACTGTGGTTTTGACGGGTTTTCGGTGTTTTTTCGGTGCTGTTTCGGGTTTTTGGTTAAAAAAAACTCAGAATTTCAGAAACTGCACAATTTTTAGCAAAAAATTAGAAAGAAAAATTTTTTTCTAAATTTTCTTTTTCTAATTTTTTATTCAATTTTTCTTGCGTTTTTTAATTAAAAAAAAACAATAAAACCACTTTAAAAACCGTGCGGCGTAATTGCTAAAAACTGTGTCCTCAATGCGAAAAATGGGCGGAGCCTATCCAAAAAAAATTTTTTTTTTTTTTTTTTAATTTTTAGAATTTTTTCTGAAAAAATAGGGCTTAAGCGGCTTTAAATAATGAAAAAAAAAAAAGAATACAACGAAACTCCGCTGAAACTACTGGGCAATTGAGCAGTTTTTGAATACATACAATTGAAAAAAGTACTTAAAAATATTCAAAAATCAAACTAGAAATATTCAAAACCTTTCCAGGGAACGAAAAGACGACAAAAAAGATTCCATCACTTTTGGCTATGCGGCTCTCAGCGCCAATGAGGATGACTCATCGCGAAGAGACGTGGATATGGAAGAAGGACGGCCAGTTTCTCCGAGCCCTTCCATTTTTTCAATATATGGTGACGAGCCGGGACCATCTACGGTGAGAAATGCCTTTCTATTGAAATTTCATTCAAAGAATTTCTTCAGATTTGCGAACAACCAGTTGGCGCACAAGCCGACGTCTTCATCGCCTCGCTGGGCGAGAAAAAGTTGAGTGAAATCCGAAAATATTTGGACTCGACGCCGCGCGAGGAACACATGTACTTTTTATGGGTAAAGGATACGAATTCGAATAAAGTATGTCGGACCCTGATGAAAAACCCTCAATTTTGACGTTCAGATTACGGTTGTGTCTATCAAAACTTTGGAAAACCATCTGAAAAACGACAGTAGGGTGCGACGGGTCAAATGGAGGCACCTGTCGACGGAAAGGGTGTCGATTTATCGATACTCGTTGCCAGCGATTACGTATGAGGTGAGGCAATTACCCTTATCTTGCACGCATGAGTCCATCCATGCATACATGGGTCTTCTCTCATTCGAGAGTGTGTCAGTCCCAAAAATGAACGCGGTCCTATGCACGAGCAATTGCTACTAAAAATCAGCTAAAAGCAATGTTTCCAGAAATCCAAACTGTGCCGAGAGTGCATGTGCCGCCACAAAAAGTTCTGTCTACTCCTAGTCTGGCTCGCATTCGTCCTCTTCCTCTGCCTGGTCGTGGTCCTGGGCTCCTTGTCGCCAGACGATCGGGTACACCCTTTTGCACACAATCAATCCCGACCAATGTCCCCTCAGTCGTTCCTGATCGCTCAGCAACCGCCACCACAACTATCCACGGTTTTGTTGAACACCTCGTTGGTGGGCTGACTGCTCTTTTTTTCTTTGTTTGTTAATATCGGTATTGAAAATAATAAATTTCCTGGGTATTTGAAGTAACTTATGGCGCGGCCAGAAATGAAAAAAAGGTGGCCATAAATGCAGAAATTTCCCCTTTTTTCTAAATTCAACCGTGCGATTGAGAAAAAAAGGGAGGAAATTTCTGCATTTATGGCCACCTTTTTTTCATTTATGGCCGCGCTATTATACATTCATAAAAAAAGAAAAATATTGCACCAAGACAAAATGACAAAACAGGCAGTTACAATTATTATTATATTCCAAAAAACAGATTTATCCCCGTGGAATTGTGGCCACTCCGGTCTTATAGACTTTCTCCGGCTCTCCGAGAATCACACGATCAATGAATTCCTTTCCTTGGATGAAGCAATGGTCCTGATTGGACGCCTCATACTTCCATCCTCCGAATCGTCCGCGAGAGTAGATCTGATGGCGCTCGAGTTCTCCGTGGGCACGGGCCAACTCGCGATCGCGCTGAAAAAGGTAACTTTGTATATTAATCAAGAGAGAGGAGAAACTTACATTTGGAGTTGGAATCGGATACCCGTATGGCAAAGTGATCGAGTAGACTGATTCGATAGCCCCCCGAGTAATCATGTCCTTGATGACAAGTCCGTCCAGCGTCTTCTTTACCATCTCCTCCTCGGTGATCGGATCATCAATTGGCCGAGCACACTCGCACATGACAGACCAATACTTGTCACTGTCTGGAGTGACTTCTCCGTATCTGCTCAAAATGGTGACACGGAAGAATGGAACTTCGCGGTCTGGGAAGTAGAGCCAGGTGAATTTCTCCAAGAAGGAAGTCATTGGCTTGCGGAGACCGACTCCAACGATGAAGACCTAAATAGCACTGGCATAAGTTTAGAACTTGAGCGGCATTGTTGATGATGCCCGGAATCTCTATCACCCACCTTATTGTGAACAATATCTAATGGAGCAGTGATTTGCGTATTATTCACCAGTTGATCGATTGGAGCAGTATTGAGGAGAACATCATAGGACACCTTTGTCGGCTGCGTTTGTCCCGTTTCAAGGACATCTACAGTTTTTTCTTTGTGATCCACGCCGGTTACCTGAAAAGTAAATTTTATAGAGATATCCATAAAACTGATAGGAACGCCCCGATACAAGTGAAGGAAAAACCACTACCTTTTTTGAGGGCCCGGGGCCGCAAAAACCCCACTGGAGATGAAGAGAAAAAAGTTCGGACCCCTTGAAGGACTATAGGACGTCTTGGGGTCGCGATGTCCTTTATGTTTGGGGGAATGGGTATGGGCAATAGTGGGAAACGCTCATGCCCAGTTTTTGGAAATGGGAAGCCTTGACCTGCTTAAGATGACTGCACAACGCCTCATAAAAAGCACAGGACAGTATAACACCTTAACTCGCTAAAGGGGACCGTTGAATGCGTACTTTTAGGAAACCGCTAAATGCTTAAAATGACATTCTTACACCTTGACCCGTCTAAGAGGACTGTGGAATGCCACGACCCATCTGAGAAGACATTGGGACTCGCTCCCACCGTTCCGTTCAACTATGTATATAGGGCGCGATGGCTTTAGTAACTGATCTGTAGAACGGAATTACTTTTTTAAAAGGACAGTACGACATGCCCCCTTAAGAGAATCTAAGGATATTCTGAACCACTGAAAGGGCCCTGCAAAGTCCTGGCCTACTTAAAACGACCATGGGACACTGTCGACCCGATTGAGTTGGCAGCTGCACAATTCCAGCCAGGCCAGGTGCCAGACCGGTTTCCCGACAAATCCGTTTACGACCAAGTGCTGCTCTTGAACCTCGGCACAGAGGGATGCAAACACCACCGCTGCCGACAATGCCGATGTGATCGTCAACTGCATGACATTGGGTCATCATCGACCCTAGAATACATCAAATGGCCGCTATGCTATCATCACCTGCCTATCAGTGGCATCGTCTTCCGCGTTGGGATTCGTGGTTCAACAACATCACCGACGGCTGCACGCGAAGATCGACAACTTCTCGGGGAGATGTTACGGCGGGAGTCGTATAAATAATTAGCGTGACCCGACATGTTTACACGTACTTTTATTGTCACGTGTTTCGACACGTGGCGACCAACTTTCTTATGTATAAATAGCCGTTCGGTTTCTTAATAAATGTTAGTCTTTACGGCTAATCACAACATCCCCGTTTAAGAAGAGAGGGTAAGTCGTTTCGCGTCCAAACAGACGTGAAAACACTGTTACTTGTTTAAAAAGACGATGGGACGCCCTGAACCATGAAAGAAAACAATGAAACGTTCTGGTCTACTTAAAAGAACCGTGGGACACACTGAGCTGCGTTATGAAAGTGGTGAGACGCTGCAGACTTAAATGTGGGACGTTGTAGATCCGCTTGAGTGAACGAGGAAACCAGTGGTTGAGGAGACAGGGTAAGTCCTGATGCGTCCAAGCGGACAATGGAATCCCTTTACCAGTTTAAAAAAACGATGGGATGCCCTGAACCGTCTAAGAAATAGGCTGAACGCTCTATCTTACGTTAAAAGACAATAGGACACGTAGAGCTACCAAAGAGGATGGGTGAACGCCGCAGACCCGCTTGAGTGAACGAGGGAACGGTACAGCCCCGATTAAGAATCAAGGACAAGTTCTGCTTCGTCTAAATGGACAATGAGTCACTTTTACTTGTTTGAAAGGACGACGGGACGTCCTGAACCGTCAAAAAAATCCGTTAAACGCTCTGATAGAGACATGGAAAGTCCTGACCTGTCCAACCACTTGTTGAGACTTCTCATAGCCGTTTAAAGAACGATGGAATGACCTGAACCATTTGAGAAAACGTTGAAACGCTCTGCTTGCTTTTCAAGGACGGTGACAAGCTGTAGACCCGGTTGAGTGAACGAGGGAAACGCTACATCATCGGGTAAGCAGACAAGTTAAGTTCTGGTCCATATAAACGGGCGGAGAACCATCATCGTTCACTTGAAAAGAACATGGGACGCCCTAAATTATCTATAAAAACGGCGGAACGTTCTGGCTCAGTACGATAGGATTTTTCGAACTGCTTATAAGAACGATTAGACGCTGCAGACCCGCTTGAGTAGACGAGGAGAACACCCACTCCCCTTTTGATTAAGCAGAGGAAGCCCTGACCTGTCCAACCTTTTTCTGAAACTTCAATAATCGTTTAAAATAACGATGAAAAGTCCTGAACCATGCAAGAAAATGGTGAAACGTTATGGTCCACTTTACAACCCGGGGAAAACTCCGAGCTTCTCAAGAGAACAGCGGGACGTGGTAAACTGGTTTGAGTGGACAACGGGATGTCTCACCGCGTCTGAGAAGTCAAGGAAAATCTTGACTTTTCTAAACGGATGATGGGACGCTCTTACCCGCTCAAAAAACGATGAAATGCCCTGAACCAGATAAAAAAACGCTGCAACACTCTGGTCCACTTAAAAGATCGGTAGAACACTCCGAGCTGCTCAAGACGAGGGCGGGACGCTTGAGACGCTGCAAACGCTGCAGGCAGGGAAAAACACCCCGATTTGTAACGCGTCTAATTGTAAGGACAGGGGGTTACGGGTCCAGCCGTTTAGAAAACGAGCAAACAGCCCTCACAAAGATTGATCATTATAGCCGGATGACTAGAAAACGCCTACCTTGCTGTTATACTTGAACCAGTCGTTAGGCAGCTTCTTTGCCATAGAGTTCCACACATTTCCCGTTCCTCCGTATTTCGGGAACGTGAAATAAGAGTTTGGTCCCCATCCAAAATCAGCGTTAGCCAACTCGTCTTGATCCATAGAGCAGAGTTCTTCGAGCTTCTCTTGTGGAAGTTTGGCGACACGGGTTCCCACCCAGTTTGGTGACATTTTTAGGGGCTCAACGGTCCACACCTTTTTGGTGTATGGTTTGAAGAAGGTGTTCAAGATGGTTGGTCCAAAGTGCTGGAGAACCCAGTCCTCGAAGTTGTCAGGAGTGGTCGTGTCTTGTGGCTGAAAATAGGCAGGTTGTTGTTGGTCTCAATATGGAAACTCACATTCTCATATCTTTCCTTCAAATCCGCCAAACACTTGTTCTTCACAGCGTCTGGGAACAATGGAACGGCAAATTGAGCCGGATATGGCACCAAGTGAATTCCCTTCTTATCATACAAATAATTCATGTCTACCATACAATTGCGCGCCAACTTGTTCCAATCGTCAACGGCCCACTGTGTGGCTTTCTCGTAGTACGGAAAATTGTGATTGAACGTGATATGTCCTCCCATATCCCACAAGAAGCCCTTCTCGTCGGTTACGGTGCACGAGAGCCCGCCGGCGACCGCTTCCTGGAAAAGAAAAAAGGTTTACAAACTAATTGTAAATAAGATACATAAGATACGCATCGCTTGCACATACCTGCTCAAGGAGCAAAATTTCGGCATTCTGGGCTGCCTCGTTACCCTCGTTTTTGAGCTCATTGAGCCTATAGGCAGCTCCAAGAGCTGTTGGCGCTGCGCCAATGCACACGATTTTCATCCTGAAAAATTAAAGGACAGTTTATGAACAATTATATAGTCGGTCAAGGGAAGAAGTGAAGAATTTACAAGGATATTCCATATTTTCCTCTATCTCTAAACTCTAACTCCCTCTCTCTCTCTCTATCGGTCTTTCTTCAGTCAAAACGAAAACGAAAACCAGCGGTGGCGCCAAAATGGATTTAACCTACATTGCACCGCTTCTCTTATCTATAGTAGTGAAAGATATCGCGGCAAACGTGGGCGGAGTCGGCAAGGAACCTGTCTATTGTACTCTCTCGTTCTCTTTCTCTTTGTGAATTCAACAAGCAACACTTCACCTCTGTTCCCGATCAAATTTCTGGATCGTTTTCGATCCACAAATTTCTAGTCCTCGGGCCCAACAAAAATCACAATGTCTAGCGGGAAATTGGTGATAATATCTCTCGGATCGGAATCTTTGAGGAACGGGAACAAGACGCAGAGATTTGAAAAGAAGATACATATACGTACATGCGTGGATTTGTTCCATAGCTTCTTTCCAGTGGACAATGATAGAATGCGTGACGTCACGTTTAAGGGGATTATTCTAAAATAAGCAGAAAAAAAAGAAGAGTTGGAGAATAGGCCTATCAGGTGAAAACTAATAAGATACAGATGATCATTTACAATAGACCTATCACGCAAAATGTATTCCTATTCCTACGAAACGTTATGCCGCGTCCAAAGTTCTAAACATTTTTGAAATTTGGAGTTTTTTTGCAGTCCAAAGTGCCACAAAAAATCCCAGAAATAAAAGGCGATCACAGTTGAAACCGACGCTACCGTAGTTGCTTCGCTGCAAGACCTTTTATGTTTGAACTAAAATTTTCCCACATATTCTCAATTGTTCTTTTTACGGGAAAATTCAAGTTCAAACATAAACTACGGTAACGTCGGTTTCAACTGTGACCGCCTGTTATTTCTACGATTTTTGTGGCACTTTGGACTGCAAAAAACTCCTGATTTCAGGAATTTTTTTAACGTTAGATGCAGCATTAAATATTGAAATTAAGTTTATAAAACGACGTGTCCTTGTTAAATAAAAATTCCAACAAATTGTTTAATTTAAAAAACATTGAAGCTAATTTTTTATTCTTAAGTTCTTTCTGAATACCTTTTTGTGAACAATTGGAAGTAAGTATATCTTGATTATTTTCCTGTTTTTCAGGTGAAACCTTCTGAAATTTCAGATATGTTTAGTCAATTCAATCTTTTTTTCTTATCACTCACATTGTTCTCTTGTTGGTTTGGTAAAGGTATAATTTTTTCGAGCAACTTGACAATCCCATGTTCATATCCAATTTTAGGATCAGCTTTCAACCGCCAGCAGATCGATTTAAAGAGTTGCGCTGTAAGATAGATAAACTTTTTTTCAGTTTTTCCTTTTTAATTTCCAGATAGATGACCTTGACAAATGCATAGATGTATGCGATATTCTCGAAGAAGCCAACTTCATAACGAAACTGTTGGTTTTTGATCTACCGCCAAACTAAAAATTTATCATTTCCAGCAATTTTTACATTTTTTGCGCCGTTTGTGTAGTCATGGGTGTTTTGCTACTCTTTTTTCTAATTTTATTGATCAAACATTGCGAGATTAAGCGCAGTGAGTTTACAACGTCAAACGATTTATAGCATAGATAGAGTTTCAGCGGCCAACAAAGCGGAATTCAAGGCCAACATGGGGCTGTTGGCTCAAAAAGCCGAACAAAGTGATGTTGACAGTGAGGCTATGTCACTAAAATTCAAGAAAATGGGACATGTTGAGATTGCCACGAATATCGATGAAGCGGTAATTACAATTTTTTGGGTTTTACCGCTAAGAAGTCGACCGGGGTTATGCTCTTCTTGCAATGGTAGCATTCGGGGACAGGGAATACCTCACTCTTCCCGATAGGGAAAAGGAAAGCCGCACCTGACTTCTAAACAAGTGTCATAACGTTTTTGGCACTTAACTTGGTAAAGCCCCGTCGGGAAGGGTGGGGCCTTCTCAATAAAGCCAAGAAACTCTTTTATCTTCAAATCAGTGTGCGTTGACGCTCTGGTCTGCACTTTTGCAACTACCAGTTTGAAGAAAAGAGGAGTTTTTTCGCCCAGCTGTTATGACATGGGAATGACCCGAGTAACGTGCTCTGAAATACTCGCATACGGAGCGGGGTCGGCTCTTTGCAGGTTATTGAGAACTGTTGTTTTTTATGTCGTGGAACCCAGAATGTTCGAAAAGCACCTAGTGCAACTTATTACTAAAGCGCTTCTTTGCCAAGCCTATTTTGAAAAGTTCTGGAGACCTTTATGTTATAAGTATACAATCCGACCCCATCAGTACATTTTTGTGTTTTTGACTGGGAACGTTTGTTAAACGGGGTCAGGAAACATACTCTGAATCGTATATTATCTAACCACGACAACAGAAGTGTGGTCGTGTAATGAACAACTCACAGGCAATTCTATTCAACTTGACCTCAGACTAGCGGAGTCCAAAGACGGGGATTAACAGATGGACTCCTATTTGGGCAGATTGTAGACTTATACTGGCAACTATGTCTAGAAAACCAACATCCTGTTTAATATTTTAGTTCAAACAAGAATGCAAAGAAGCGGAAAACGTGGTTTTGCAAAATGTGGTCTACGACGAAACGGGCAACGAAATGTTTGAGATTGGTGATGACGTGGATAAGTATGAGGTTCGTATTGTTTAAAAATGCGCTACATTACTATTGTCATTTTTTGTTGCAGGAATCATCACAAAAAGTTGCAAAAAATTCAATTAAGAAAATTACGAAAAGTTCAAAAAATCCTAAAAATTAGAACTTTACGTGGATTTTTTTTGTTGGAAGTAAATAAATACATAAATAATAAATACATTGCTTCTCTACTTTTTTTCTTGAAATCATTTTTAGTTTTATTTTCGTATGAATCTGGTAGTTTCAAAAACAACAATTTGTGAGTTTTAAAGACGATTGTTATTGATCCCTGAAAAGTCTACCGAGAGCTCATTGGAAACCAAGGCCATAGAAACCTACTGGGAAAAACTGGTAAATTGCCATTCTACTGTCACCATACAGTTGCCTGGGTTTGTTAAGCAGCTTACTTTTTCCTTGTTTTCTGTCGATCAACCGTTGCAGCAAGGAAGTTAGGTATCTTGAAATGATTATCAACAGCCACCCATCTGTGGGCGAACTGTTGTTCACCTGAACTGTTGCCGAACAGTTTCCTAATTTTACCGAGTAGATGAACTTTGGAATTGGTGGGTTCGAGACTACACTTCTCAAATCTCCTAGAAGCAAATTTTCTAGAGAGACGCAAAGAATGCTATAGGGCGCATTTGCCATTAGGTATGGTTTAGAACGCCGTGCATCTCGTCTCGTCACAAGAGTTTAAAGGTGCACGCCGAAGATCTTCTCTAATGTTTCCGCTTTGGCCTAGGTTCCCCATGAACTCCCGGTAGAACTTTCTGGGATCCTTACCCATTTACCGTCTTTCTCAATTTTCAGACATTTATCTCCCAAAAAAATTGTGTTGTTTCAAGCGTTTTCAATGAATATGTCGTTAGTTTTTGAAACTTTTCGGCATTTTGGGTAGGTTTTATACAAATAAACCACCAATTCAACACATTGCTTTTTACAGATATCCGATTTTTATAAATTTTACAATGTTTTTAACAATTTCAACAATCACAATATTCTGCAAACGGTCTCGTGGACGATCCGTCAGCCCATTAGGCAAAGCAAAGCCAATCCTCAGAGAAAATAGAACAGCAGCAAACAATAATAATTTGGATCCAGCGAGCAAACTGGCGGATCAAAAACCGTCTGAGGAACAGGCTGCACAGACTTTGCAGCTGAGGAGCAATGAGCGTTTGGGTACAGAGAAGACATGTCTGAACAAAAACTCCAAGGATATGTCGTCCATGTCATCCGATAAATCTTCTCAAAAACCTTCAAATCATTCTTCTAGTAGTCCGAAGGAAATGGTTAGGAACGGAAGTAAACAAGGTAGATCAAAAATGAAAATCAATAGTGAAAAGGTGAGTTTTGTCTGCCGCTAAGGCTTTCATTCGGACCAATTTTCGTCCGTTCCGTCCGTCCGCCCGCGGACGGTCCGAAGGACCTGTTCTCCCGGCGCGAAATATTCCGATAATTGATAGTGCATTTTACTGTATGAAGCTCAGTTAGAAAATGCCGAACCCGACCAAGCCGGACCAACCGGACGAACCGGGAAAGAACGGACGAGTAGCGGACGAAGTTCATCCGTTGTTTTTTTTTTTCGTCCGAATGGAAGCCTTTGTCTGCCGCATAGCCATCGCTGCCGCCGCCGCCGCACTTTTGCCGAAGAGACGCAGAAAAGCAGCATTCCTCACCGCGGAGCGCGATACCAATAACGTTCCGGCCAACCAGCCAGCCAGCCAGCACACCGTGCGTCTGTCTATCTGCCTAGCCAGCCGCTCCTCTCTCGTCGAATTTATAACCGCTCTTGTGACCTCTGTCTCACGTGCTTCCGTGGCGCAATAGGCAGCGCGTTCGGCTGTTAACCGAAAGGTTGGTGGTTCGAGCCCACCCGGGAGCGAAATTTTTTCTAACCTATTGTGTTTTCAAACGAGTTGCAGCATGAAAACATGAGTCTGCAAACACCGTTCTATCTTCGTCTCTTCAAATAGCACTGTGTTTGCGTGGTCGCGAGCACACAAGTGGGCGTGATTTCGTGTTCTCATGCTGCGACTTGGTTGAAAACACAATAATTCCTATATTTTTTAGCTGGAAGTTATGAAGACCCAATCAAGTTCTGCGAACCTTCAGGAGTCGTCTTCTGTTGGAACAGCGGTAAATAAAAGGTGAAAGGTGCAAAAGACAGTAATTTTCAGACGATTGAAATTTTAAATTTTATGCCAAAAAAACGAAAGGTTACAAAATTGAGTCAAAAACCAGATGTCACTCCTCCGATCCAAGAGGTTTTGTTTGCGAAGCAAAATTTAATTTTTTAAAAATGTAGCGTTTTCCAGGAACCAACACAACGTAGAAGTGTGAAAAGCAAAGAACAGGCAGAACTGACACCAACGGCGAAAGAATGAACTGTTATTGATTTATTGATTTTTGAATTTTTGCTTTGAAATAAAATGGTAAATATTTATGTATTTTCTTTCAAGAAAGTTGTTATTACGCTGCCCCCAAAAGCGGGAAAGCGCCAGCAAGCTTTGCGCACTTTGCGTGCCTTGGCGCGCTTGCCGGCGAGCGCTCATTTTCAACAGGTAATGTGGTTTTCTCAATTTTTTTATTCAATTGGAAACATTTTTATTATTTATTAAGATACTTTTGTTCATTGAGGTACATATATTCGGGGGTACGACAGAATAGAAATTGGCGAAATAGAAATGCTACAAAAAAGAACTGGAAAAAATAGAACTGAGCGAAATAGAAATGCTACAAAATAGAACGGCTACAAAATAGAAATGAGCGAAATAGAAATGCTACAAAATAGAAAAAATTTTGGCGATGGAGCGCGTTTGCATTATTTTTTTCAATTGCTCAGTTTTTCGCCGATTTTCCATTTTTTTTTTTCGGAAACTGCATTGATTTTATACCTTTCTTCATTTTCGATGTTGTTAAATAAGTGCGTAAAATATCTGAAAATTACTGAAAAATCCTATAATAATCGGAAAATTCGAAGAATAATTCAAACGCGCTCCATCGCACCGATTTCTATTTCGCCCATTTCTATTTTGTCACATTTCTATTTCGCGCTGTTCTATTCCGCTCATTTCTATTTTGCAGCCGTTCTATTTTTTCCAGTTCTTTTTTGTAGCAATTCTATTTTGTTGCATTTCTATTTCGCCTATTCCTATTCTGTCGTACCCCCATATATTCGACAGTTTACGAGGTCGCGCAATGAAATCGGTAGAGAAATGGGGACGAAATATAAAAAATCGCAATAATGGAAACATCATATTTTTTTCAAATTTTCAGCCGAATGGGCTCAATATTCCTAATGTCTTAGGCATAGCTTTGTAGGCATGGTCGAGACAAACATTTTAAGCGCAGAATCGGTCAAAAAAGTTCAAAACTGGCGGAGAAATATGAATTTGAAATATCGTGGCACAGAATTTCAGAATTTCTGATATAAAATGTGTTTTTTTTGTTTCTGTTGTACTTTGTCATGAAATTTTTAGTTAAAAATTAAGAAATTCACAGAAATATAGCTGTAGCGCCTCAGAAAGCGGTAAAATCCGGCTTTTTTTTTTAAACCGAGTGTAGAGAACATTTATTATGTGTTTAACGTTTCAATAAAATAACTTTAATTCGATTTTATACATTTTTTCTTCAAAAATACCATATTTCTTCCGGTTTTTTCGTTCTATTCAAAATTGCAATCATTCTCGACGAGATATGATGCAATTGCGCTCTACCTGCACGCATTAGAGATTAGAGACGCAGAGGCGTTGTGTTAAATTCTGTCTCTCTGCGTCTGCAAACGCGCCAACCAATTTTGTTTTGCGCTTTCCCGCTTTTGGGGGCAGTGTTATTATCAATCTCTGAAAGTTCCACCGGGGGCGCATCGAAACCCAGACCATGAAGGACAAGGCCAGCGGCGAAATATGTATTTTCAACGTGGGAAATTGAGAGACGCGATACGAAATGAGGGCAAGTCCACGAAATTTTAAACTTCCACTTCCACGTCGTCCAGGACAAAAGGTCAGGCCAAAAGTTCAATGTTGTCTTATGCTTCAATTATTTTCTCATTTATTTAGAAAAGTTAAGTTTCATGATACAGAGCGAAAAATTACGCGCAAATAAATGTGAGTTCGAAAAAAAGTTATGAGAAAAATACAATTTTCAGCTAGATTCGCGCAATGATAATCATCACGGAGACCGTCAAAGATGGAAATATTGTATTGAGGTATTCTCATTACATAGCGCTGTAAATTCGCTCCATTCGCGGTGACGATTGAGAACGTTTGTAGCCGATGTTTCGCTCTTTCTTCTCTGAATCTTCTCACTCCAAACTGTGCGATTGGAGCAAACAAGCAGCGCTTTGTACCGACTACCGTTTATGAGAACATTGACAAAGAAACTTTCAGAAAAACCAAGGTCATTTTCTGTATGAGCCTTATGATTGCTTTATGTGTTCTCATCTACATTTTGCTCGCTCTCCTGTTCTACCTTAAGCGAAAACAGGCCCAATTGAAGCGCCAAATTGCGGCTCTCCAAGAGAAGAAGCCAGAAAGCCCGAAAGAATCAAAATCGCCCGGTCCGGTTGAGCCAGCCATGGCTCCAGAGACTCCAAAGTCAAAGGTGAAGCAAGTCGCGAAGAGCATTGCAAAGTCGGTGCACAACACTGAGCCGGGCAAAAAAGCAAACTCAGTGATCGCTGACAAAACTCCACAGCCCAAAAATCAAGGACCTGCATCCGAGCAACATCCGTCAAAGGCTGATCAGGTTATTTATTTTTTTGTTTTTTAACGTTTTAACGTATTGTTCAACGATGCGACGCTTTTAAAGTCGGCGAATACATCATCAACCTCGCTCTACTGCTAAAATCCCTGTAAAACAGTGTTGCACTTGCAAGATTAACTCGAATTATACAGGATGGGGAATAAATATGGAGCCGTGGCTTTGCGTAAGTATTTGAGCTTGCAGAAGCACAAATCGCGTCTACCATATTATGTTTTAACGAATTATATTGTTTTTAACTATTTTCCAACGTTTTAGCGAATAATATGAAACTTGAGCGTAATGATGGCCGCTTCACCACCTCGGCCTGCTATCGTTGAAAGCGCGACTTGGCACGCATCTGAGGGCACTCTTCACAGATGAGAAAATATTCACCGTGGAAGCCAATAAAAATGGTCAGAACGACAGGATCATTGCTGTAGACTTTCAGTCTGTCTATCAAAGTGACAAATGCCTTAATAAAACGTCTCATTCTTCATCAATGATGGTCTTCGGAGGAATCTGCGCAGATGCCAAGATTCAACTGGTTTTAGTGAATGAGGGAGCCAAAATCAACCCAGAATACTACATTGAGAAAATTTTGGAGTCCGAAGTACTTCCTTGGTCCCATTCCCACTTCGGAAATTGTGATTAAATCTTCCAGCAAGACAGAGAACCTGCTCCATGTGCAACAGCCACTCAACAGTGTTGGGAAGTCGATTTCATTGGTTTCATCTATGCGCCTTCTTCGAGTCCGGATTTGAATCCGTGGATTTCGCAGTGTGGGGTTCATTAACCCAGCAAGTGGCCACAAGGAATAACGCAAACTTAGAAGCCTTGAAAATCTTTTTGAAGAAGGCGTGGGACGATCTTGATGTCAACACCTGCGTGCCGTCATTGACTCGTATTCGAAGAGACTCTGAGCTGTCATCGCGGCGAAAGGTGGACGATTTGAAAACTGGTAATGTCACTCATTTGTTGTTGTTTAATAAACATTTTGTTAGATTTGTAGATAACAATCTCATGTTTGAACGATTTTACACTGTTTTGAATGCGGCTCCATATTTATTCCCCACCCTGTAGTTTTACACTTCTTTTCAACGGAAAATAAAGTATCCACGACGAGTTGCAGTTAAAATTTGATTTTTCGCTTCAAAATAGGTACACTACACTGTTGAAAATTGAAAAGTGCGGTAGAGCGAGGCTGATGATGCATTCGCCGACTATAACACGTCGCGAAAACCTAGCGAAGCGGAGCGTGCGACTCGGCTGTGGTCTCGCCGCGAAAATTCGACGCGCGCTCTGCTCTGACAGGTTTTCGCGACGCAGTAATATTTTGATTTTGCCAACTATTGTGAAAACAAAAAAATTGCAAAGCGGTGTTTGCGTACTTTTGAAATTCAAACGGCAATGAGAGAAATAGCGTGGCAAATGAAGAGATTTGTACCCATTTTCGTTTGTATTTTAAAAGTACGCAAACACCGCGTTGCATTTTTTTACGCTGCGTTAATTGCACAAGCCGAATCGCTCACTTGTGGTGGAGCGCACTTGCTGACTCTGGGTCTCTCTGTTTCTAATGCTATTTCTTCTCTCTCCATTTGAACACTTATTTCTTTCAATTTTAAATGTTTCTCTCTTATTTTTCTAGCTAAAATTATTAAAAAATATATAATTTAAGCCTGAAAAAATGATACAGTCGAAAATCTTTTGAGATACTTCTTTCGAACAGATGTTTCACTATCTCACTTATTTATTAGTGTTTTTGAGTTTGAAATAGAACTCAGAACGTACCAGAAAATGTGAAAAATACTTTTTCACATAAAAAAAAATTTAAATGGTGCGAAAAAAACAACAAAGAAAAATTTTTTTTTAATGCCCTGCACCAACACGCATAACTTCGAAAAAAGTGCTTTTCTAATGGTATTTGTAGCCAATTTCTATTGTTCTGATATGTCTTATGTGGGTCAAAAAAAGAGAAAAAAGTCTGATATGGGTCATCAAGAAAAAAAAAAAACCTGAGGAAGGATTCGAACCCTCGACCTCGAGATCGTCGGAGAGAAGTGCACACCAGTACACACAGGTAGTGCGCGTTCAGCTTATAATAGGTTGCGCGATAGGCCTACCGAGTACCAGCGAAGGACCCCAAAGTAAGCCTATTATAGGCTTATCGCGGGTCGGCGCCTATAATAGGCCTATTATAGGCTTATCGCGGGTGACTTTTGCCTATAATTTACTTATCGCGGTCGACAGTAAGTCATTTGTAAGCCAATAATAGGCCTTTTGCGGCCGTTCCAATCTCGGATGTGGGCTTATAATAGGGCTGCCACAGGTCATTACAACGGTTTTTATACTCAGATGTGCTTGCTTTTAAGCAAATTCATCTTAAGAAAGTTCACTGTTGGAAAAAATCAAATTTTATTGCATATTAAAAGTTTAAAAACATGAACACTTTGTATTGTATTGTATTTATTACTTACGTTTCAAAAATAAACGTGAAGTAATAAGAAAGAACAGAAAAATAAAAGTAATGATTAGAAATAAGGGTATAAAAGAGAAAACAGACAACAAATCACGGATGAAATTCAGACAGGTTATATGAGGTAGGGGGGGGGGGGGAGTAGAAAGAAAAAGAAGCAAAGATATTTGTAGAAATTCAAGGAGTTGAAAAGATACTAACGAAATTAAGCAAAACAATAAATGAAATTGAACAAAACCTAATGGAAATTGAGTAAACAATTAAATAAAACTATGAAAATAAGCCGGTCTAGTTTTCAGAACTTTCAAAAATTGGCCAGCGTGTGGTTCATTTTTTAATAGATTTCTTACATATTCCTATTTTCTGATAATCTTCAATATTTTTACGATTTCGCATGAAATGCAGCAAGCCAGAAATTTCTCAAAAATCTTTTGGTTTATGCAAAATTGTCTTGTAAGATTGTTTATTAACAAGCCTGAGCTGGCGCCTATCGGCGACAGAAAAAAATAGTAAAATTGACATGAACATTTAATTTTCAAAATATTTCTTCTGCAACGTGTACCAATTGGTTTAGTGGCCAGTGAGTTGCAAATCAAATCTGCACTTCCAAGTTCAATTCCTCCCAAGGTTGATGGGTTTTTATCGCTCCGAGAGAGAATTTTACCTGACCCTTCAAAGCGAACAGACGGACATACTTGAATAGCGTAATATATATAAGAAAGATGGGGTTAATCGGAGAAATTTCGACGAGTAAAAACAACCAAAAAATTAGGATGAACACTCCAATTGGTTTGAACGTTTTATGGGGTTTTTCACGAAATGGCTAAAAATGGCAGAAAACTGCGCGAAAATTCGGAAAATGCTCCGATTGATCTGAAATTTTGGGAAATAAAGGAAAAAATTCTCCCTCCCGGACATTACCCCAAAATTTCAGACAAAAATATCGATTTTAAGCATTTTCCGAAAAAAAATCAATATTTCTTAAAAATTGTTATTTTGGTCTGAAATTTTGTGGGAATGTCCGGGAGAGTTTTCATCTCCCAAAATTTTAAGTCAATCGGAGCATTTTTCGAGTTTTCGCGCAGTTTTTTGCCATTTCGTGAATAACCCACAAATTATGCCAAAAATACTACCGAGCATGCTCAAAATTGAGAAAGTCAAAATAATTATTGCAATCCTATTTATTTTTTTTTGCATTTCCGGGTGTAAATTTTAGATTATTACCCATTTTCAAACCAATAGAAGTATTGCCCCAAATGTTTGTCACTTTTCTCATTTCTTGATATTTCTCGGATAAACTCCGACATGATATAATAGATTCGTAGTGGAGTGACAATTTTTTTAACGTTTTTGTTCGAAAAAATGAAGAAATAACTGAAGAAATTAAGATATTTTTCTTCTCACAGTTTCACGTGAAATGTCACTCCGCCACAAATCCATTATATGCAAAACACGCTAGCCAATTTTCAAAACGCTCTAAAACCTTACCGACTCCACAAAAAATTCGTTGTTTCCGTCGTCGTCGATGGAGCTGACCTCGGAGTCCTCGCTGCCACTTTCTGTCCAAACTGAGGTCCGGCGACGATCTGAAATTTGTAGATCGTTAATGATAGAGGAACATATGTGAAAGAGATAACGACAGACGACGAAGCTGTGGTATATGTAATAGGAATAGGAATACGCGATTATCGGACCATTCAGCGTAGGTTATTGACCAAAAATCATTTCCCACCAATTATTTCCTATTTTTAATATTTTCTTAAATAGGATCATATACTATTTTTTTTTCCAAAATGGTCATTTTCCTACGAATGAAAATTGTCAAAAATAAGCAAGTTATCATGTTTTTGAAGATCCTTGCATTTTGTGAGCTTACTGAGAAGCTTTTTCAGTTCAGAATATAATTTAATAGTGTCGACCAGCCACGACGATCAAACGCGCTCGGCTGAATTTAGTACTTTTTGATTTCCATTTTGGTTTCCAAATTATTTCCTTTCACGTATAAATTCAACGTGAAATAAAATAATTTGGAAACCAAAATGAAAACCGCATAGCGTTGAATTCAGCAGAGCGCGTTTGACCGTCGTGGCGGGCGGCAATACCACTTCTATCATACACCATTAGGGAACTCAAAAATTAAAAAAAACTTCACTTTTATCTAATGCAAAAGTATGGAGATTTTACGAATTAATGTTTTCGACAGGAGTGACACTTCTCGGTAAAATAATGAAGAAATTCCTATGGAAATTAAGCGATTTTACTTTTGCAATTTACCGTGAAATACAAACCTTGAATACAAGTATGCCTTATCGAAAAAAAAATTAACGATAAATTTCTTTTCGACAAAAAATTTGTCGAAATTGCATTGATACATTTTCGACAAATGATTGAATCGATAAATTTTTTGAATCTTTGTCGATAAGACGCACTGTACGTAAGGTGCAAAAACAAGAAAAGTAATTTGAGTCAGAAAGATAAACTTAAAAATAAAAATTAATTAGCAGAAGATGGACTCCAAAAACGGATGAAAACTTGCAAAAAAAAAATTGTTCAAAATTTCGGAAAAAAATTCACGTTTTTACGAAAAAAAGGAGAGAAATAACTAAAGAAATGGAGTTTTTTACTCACAATTTACCGCGAAGCGTCACTCTGTGGCGAATACATACTAAACAAGAAATGAAATGAAGAAAAAAAAAATTACATTTAAAAAAATTAAAATCGATTAAAAGAAAAATAACAGTTCAAGCGGTCGAAAATTAAAAAAAAAAGAAATATTGAACAAAAATTTAGGCCGCCCAACAATGCAGTGTCTGTTTCTCTGCCGCAATAGCGTAGCCGGCGAGCGCGTTTGCTGCGTCTCACAGCTAGACGGCGAGTGACTTACGATAGGCCTAACGCGGTCGCCGCACACCGCGTGCGCGATAAGCTTATTGCAGGAGGGTGACCGCTGCCACCCGCGATAGGCTCATTTTAAGCTTATAATAGGCCTATTTTTGGCCTCCACCTATTATAAGCTGAACGCGCACTACCTGTGCACCACCGATGCACATATTCCTAAACCCCCGGAGGCAACTCATATGATCGGCGGCCCGCAGCAGTGTGCTTCACCGATTAAATTTTTGGCGATTAATCGACTAATTAACCGACTAATTAATCGATTAATTAATCGACGATTAATCGACTAAAATTAGTCGCTTAATCGATTATTAATCGGTGAATTAGTCGCCGATTAATCGATTAATTTAGTCGATTAATTAATCGACTAAATTAATCGTCGACTGATTTAGTCGATTAATTAATCGGTGAATTAGTCGCCGATCAATCGTCGATTAAAGGAGCTGTACCGATACAGAGCCGGTTCTATTCCGGGCAGTTCTATTCCGGGCAGTTCTATTCCGAGCAGTTCTATTCTGGGCAGTTCTATTCTGGGCAGTTCTATTCCGGACAGTTCTATTCCGGACAGTTCTATTCCGGGCAGTTCTATTCCGGACAGTTCTATTCCGGACAGTTCTATTCCGGACAGTTCTATTCTGGGAAGTTCTATTCTGGGCAGTTCTATTCTGGGCAGTTCTATTCCGGACAGTTCTATTCCGGACAGTTCTATTCCGGCCAGTTCTATTCCGGGCAGTTCTATAGCCGACACATAGCCGCCACACAGCTGCCAAAGAGCCGTCGCACAGCTGCCACATAGCCGCCAAATAGCTGCCACACAGCTGCCACACAGCTGCCACACAGCTGCCACACAGCTGCCACATAGCCGCCAAATAGCCGCCAAATAGCCGCCAAATAGCCGCCATATAGCCGCCATATAGCCGCCATATAGCCGCCATATAGCCGCCATCTAGCCGCCATATAGCCGCCATATAGCCGCCATATAGCCGCCATATAGCCGCCATATAGCCGCCATATAGCCGCCATATAGCCGCCATATAGCCGCCATATAGCCGCCATATAGCCGCCATATAGCCGCCATATAGCCGCCATATAGCCGCCATATAGCCGCCATATAGCCGCCATATAGCCGCCATATAGCCGCCATATAGCCGCCATATAGCCGCCATATAGCCGCCATATAGCCGCCTTATAGCCGCCTTATAGCCGCCTTATAGCCGCCATATAGCTGCTAGGTAGCTGTCTGGTAGCTGCTAGGTAGCTGTCTGGTAGCTGTCTGGTAGCTGCCCTCTTGGCGAACGCGACCGGCTATACATAGTTTCTTGTACCGACAAATCACGGGTCCGCGATCGCTATCATTTGAATTCTTTAATTTGAAAAAACCATATCGACGCTCCGAAATTACGAATCGCGTGTTGTTTAGCGATATGTTTCGTCGATTAATTTAATCGCGATTAATCGACTAATTTGCGATTAAATTAATCGACGATTAATCGACTAAAATTTTTTTAATCGACTAATTAATCGACTAAAACCGGTGAAAATTAATCGACTAATTCACCGATTATTAATCGAAAAAACCATTAATCGGTGAATTTTTGATCGGTGAAGCACACTGGCCCGCAGTGAGCTGCTATGCAAGTGCGCTCCACCGAAGTGAGCGATTCGGCTTGTATAAATAACGAGACCTTGCAATTTTTTTGTTTTCACAATAATAGCCGAAAACTCATAATTTGAATTTTTCAGTTGAACCAGCAAATCGCGGTGGAAGCGCATGATACGGGCACGTGCGGCGAAGTCGACAGCATTGGCACTGCTTCAATTCATATTGAGTCGCAGAGAAATTATTGATTTTTTTAATGAAGTGTGAATTTTTGTGCGTTTTGTCTGACTGTCTGCCTCGTTGGTCTCACCGCTTCCGCCACATTTATAACCGCCCTTATGACCGCTCGCCGTGCTTCCGTGGCGCAATAGGCAGCGCGTTCGGCTGTTAACCGAAAGGTTGGTGGTTCGAGCCCACCCGGGAGCGAAATTTTTTTTGTATTTTTTTATTTTTATTTTAATAGAATGTTCCCGCTGGACGGATTAAGGAAAGGGAACGGTCTTAAAAATGAATGCTTTTCTATTGTGTTTTCAATCGACTTGCGACGTGAGAACGCGAGACTCCGCCCACTTTTTTGTGGGCGACCACGCCAACACAGTGATATTTGAAGAGACGCAGACAGGTAGCGCACAAATAAGTGGGCGGAGTCTCGCGTTCTCATGTCGCAAGTCGATTGAAAACACAATAATTTTTGTGTGCTCTACTCTAGTGACCGCAGACCAAAAGGTCATTTATCGATTTTTGGATCTTTTATTGGTACCCTTATTTTTTTCTAATTTGTCATTTGAAAAGTTAGATTTCATGATACAGAACGAAATATTGAAAAGTGAGTTTGAATTTTAGTTTTATAACAAAAAACGTTTTTATTTTAAAAACGAAGAAATAACTGAAGAAGTGAAGAGATTTTTCGTCTCCCAGTTTCACGTGAAATGTCACTCCGTCACGTATCCAATATATTTAAACTCACCTTTTAATGGGGTTATTCTCGAAACCAGCAAAAAAAAAAAAACAAAAAATAGAAAAAAACCAGCAAAAATTCGGAGAATGCTCCGATCGATCTGAAACTTTGGGAAATCGTTAAAAAAAGTACTTCAGGTCATCTGAAATTTTCAGGGAATGTCGAAGAGTATTTTTTAAGTTATCTCTCAAAGTTTCAGAAATTTCGGCTGAATTTTTTGCTGTTATTTTTTTTTTTTGCTTTTGCTGCTGGTTCCGTGAATAACCCCATTAAAAGGTGAGTTTAAATATATTTTGTATTAGAAAAGAATTGCATTTGAATAAAACAGGCATTTTTCAGTTTGTTTCGCAGAATGCTAATCATCACGGAGCCCGAATATGATGGGATTTTTTTAATGACGTGAGTATGGTTTTCAGGGAATTTGCGGAAATTTGCGCTGCCTATTAGTTGGCCATAAACTGCCCATTAGCTTCTGCATTGTTGACTAGCTGCGTATTAGTTGCTGTTTTGAGAATTCACTATTTTCCTTGGCAATTAGCTGGCTCGTTGACCGAGTGGGATAAAAATAACCGTCTGTTCTCCTGGTTTAAATTTCCAGATCAAAACCTCTTTTTTTCAGCGAAACAAAGGTAATCACCTACATTAGCATCCCAGCCGGCTTATGCATTTTCGCCTACATTTTAATGGGACTCTTGTACTTATCACGGAGGAGAAAAAATACCTTGCTCCGCAAAATTGCAACTCTTGAAAACCCCACGTCCGCAGAAGCAAAATCGCCCACTTTGTGTGAAGATGTCACGCAGGGAATGTCGCCTACAGAAACACAGGGCCAGGATGGGACGACATTTGGGACGATCATTGCAAAGACGTTGAACTCAACTGAACAGCCAAAACTCAAACGGTCAAAAAAGAAGACGAAGAGTCTGGATAAAAAATCGAAATTGCCGGATACTGACCAATCGCCATTACCAAAAGCTGGTAGCGCTCCTATCGAGCTAAATCCAAAAACAACTGAACAGGTTTGGATTTTTGTTATATTTTCGGTTAACAATTCGAATATTTTCAGATCGAACAACAACTCGCGTTAGAAACGCTTGAATCCGGTACGGGCACGACTGGCGAAGGCGACACCATTGGCACTGCCTCAATTCATCTTCAGTCGCAGAGGAATTATTAACTGTTGATTTTGTAAATTGAAAGTAATGAAAACTATGCAAATCAAGCTTTTTTTGTTGAAAGTTGAAACTTGATTCCTCATGTGACCTCTCGCCCTAGTGCTTTCGTGGCGAAATAGGCAGCGCGCTTGGCTTTCTACAGGTTTTGGGCCTATCGAATACCAGCGAAAGACCCCAATGTGAACCTATATATATCTAGCTGTAATATGCTTAGCGCTGGCGATTTTCGTCTAGTATTGGCTTATTGCGGTCGACAAACAGCCATTTGTAATTTTATAATAGGCCTTTCGCAGACATTCCAAGCTCGATGGTAGACTTAAAATGCCTACCACCGGTCAAAATACCGAGACTTTGAGCTTGAACACAACAAACGAATAGAGAATCCGATTCAAGAGCCAAGCAATGTAACAACGGAAACCCTAAGTTTATCATATTGACCCCGCAAATTGTTCTCAAATTTCTCCTAAAAATTATACTTTTTGGTTTAAAATCACAGGAAGCGCGCAAATGTAAATACGTTTAAAGGAACATGCGTAACCATCAGCTATGTGGTCTTGCCGCGACCGCGGCCGCAGCCTACGGTACATGATGCGCGTTTCCAAAACAAACACAATGTCTGCGTCATTCCTACGATTTTATCTTATTTTCTGTCCGTATTCTTAACAATTGCAACCGGAGTTATTAATTATTGTGATCGGGAGGCTTGAAACTTCCATTTTGCCCAATACAACAATTATTTTCTCCGATTAATCTACCGAGCCGGTCATTGTCTCCGCTTAAATGCACACCGCGCCCTCAACTCGTGGTTGTTCCAGTCGGCAAGTGCCATCTGTCATCTGCCTATACAAGTACCAGTGTTCCCAAATAACGTAAAAGCTCAAATCCACCAGAAGCTAAACGGTAACCGCAATTGCTTTGAAAATTAAAACGTTTGATTTCAGCATCGTGCTCTACTCGCCAGAAGGAGTCCGAGCCGTTTGCCTCACGAGTGAACGCTGCACTGTCGCGAGTCAAGAAATTCCCCCATTCTCCCTCGGTAATAAATCATGAACAACAAGTCTGCACGATTCAGACAATCAGAAAACGGGCAAAATCACGATGACCACCAGCCGCAAAAGTCGACGACCCCATAACCAATCGTTTGTTTAATTTTGTTGTGTTCACCCCTTCTCACTAGTATCTCATTTCTTTTTCTTGTTTTGACACACTCATATTTTTATTTTTCATACCCCATGGCCCACACCAAGCGAGAGAGAAAGCGGTAGACGCACATCCATCATTCCGTTTTCAGTATCCGTTCCGGACTCGGATCAAGATGGACACCCGTCACGACACCAGAGACAACCCACATGACTAATTCGAGAAGAACCACAAGTTAGCAACCAGTACCAATCGAGTACAAAAGGAATAAGGTTGATCTGAAGAAAAATGAATCTTTATAGAACAATCCATCCATTCACTCTTCTATCGATGTCCCGCCGGTCAAGTTTTTGCGTCCCTTAGCTGCCACACGCTCTCTCTCTCTCCTTAAAGACCAATGCAAACGTGCTTCTGCGCAGGATCTCTGTACTTTCTCGCCAATATCTGCTCCATCGCGTGACCAACAACTATGCCGCAAAATCATTACCTTGGGATCTCGCCAAGGGACTTGGAATTGGCCTTTTTAGGGACTTGGCCCCTCGTAGATAAATCGTACTTGAGTAGAGGCGTGCTGGGTGTTGCTTAGCGGTGACACTTACTGAATAAGCATGAACACTGTGTGGCGGGCAAAGGGGTTTGTCAGCTTTTGTCGGGCGGTCGGTAGTTGGCAAACTTAAAGTTGTAAGACCCGGGAAAAAGCGACACACTCTTTCAGACACCTTTCAAGACCCGGCGACCTACAGATTACACTAAACAAAGATAACAAAGTCGATCGGTTCTTCAAGTACCGAAAGCGGACGACTAGTGGTGTACCGTTCAGATCCAAACCTTATTTAGGTCAATTCCTGGCCGGGAAATGACCGAACAATCTTTGTAGATTTCTCTACCACCCAATTAGAGGCTGTGCGAATCTGGGGGTGAAAGCGGTCCCGAACCTGTGGCCTCTCGGACGGCGGCAGGTACAACTACCGGTTGGACGACAAACCGCTTCACCCGAAAAATGAGGCTACTGGTTGTTTTTTAACTGCTATTTAAAAAAAATTAAACCACTTTTCTCTGATTTCTGTGTGTTCTACTCTAGTGACCGTGAAGGTCGGGCCGAAGGGTCATCGATTTCTCGATTTTTTGTTGACATTCTCGTTTTAAACAACTTTTTTCGTCTTTTGAAAAGTTACATTTCATGATACAGAGCGAAATATTGAAAAGTGAGTTTGAATTTTAGTTTTACAACAAAAAATTCCAATAAAAATTGTTTTTTTTTCAGTTTGTTCCGCAGAATGAAAATCATCACCGAGCCCGTAAAAGATGGGGATATTCTAATGCCGTGAGTGGGGTTGACAATGAAAAGGCGGGAAACTTACCATCCCGCTATACTTTCATCTGTGGAGCACACGTGATGAATAGCTTACTCCAAATTAAGAACTATTCCAATTTTAGAGTTGTAAAGTTTCCAGGCCCAAACTTCTTATTTCAGACGAAGAAAGTCATATATCTACCTGTCCATCCCAACCGGCTTATGTATTGTATTCTACTTTTTGATGGGGCTCTTGTACTATTTACGCAGAAAACAGACGTCATTGATACGCGAAATTTTGGCTGTTAAAGCTCAATTGTCCGCACAAGCAAAAGCGTCCGGTTCTTATGAAACTGCCACGCAGGGAACGACGCCTACAGGATCCGAAGAGCCGAATAGAAAGTCAATCATAAAGAGCATTACACAGTTGGTGAAGTCAGGTGAACAAGCGGATTCCAAATCCAAACAGTCGAAGAAGAAAAAGGGGAAGAGTAAGGCTAAAAAATCGAAATCGTCGGAAACAGACCAATCGCCTTTGCCAACACCTAGTGACGCTCCTGCTGAGTCACCTTCGAAGTCAGCTGAACCGGTTCTGTCAGCTGAAAAGGTTCTGTTTTGATTTGTTTTGTTTTGTTTTTAGTTTTCATTGTTTTCCAAGGATTTTCCCGTAAAAAAGTGCGAATACTTTCAGGTCGAGCCTCAAGTTGCCAACGCGAACGTATGAAATTAACACTTCTTTCATTCAGCATTCACCTTCATTAGCAATGAACTTATTGACGTTCCATTTTTGAAATAAAACGTGATTTTACAATGCGCAGCAGGCTTGTTTTTGTTGAAAATCGCACCGCTTCCAGCGCCACATTTATAAGCGCCCTTGTGATTGCTCGCCGTCGTGCTTCCGTGGCGCAATAGGCAGCGCGTTCGGCTGTTAACCGAAAGGTTGGTGGTTCGAGCCCACCCGGGAGCGAAACTTTTTTTTTTTGGATGTTTTGTTATTAAAGCTAAAAATATTATTAAAGCTTGTTTATTGGAGCAGCGGTACGGTAAAGAAATTAGAGGCAAGTTCTATTTTAAGCGAAATTGTAAACAACAATTATGACGTGTTTGGCATCAAATTCCCTATTTTTGTTGCACATTAATGCAAAAAAAGGAGATTTTTGAGCGAATTGAGCCATTGAAAAGAATATAGACGAGTGGAGGCAATCCTAAAATTAAATTGTCAAGTAAATAGAGAGTACTGTAACACCTACCATGATTGCCAATCCACGCCAATTGAGCAATTATGTGGAAAACGTTGGGCAACTCCACGTATTGCATATAAATGTACAAGAAGCAGCCAATGAAATGGCAAGTGCACACAATTGTACACTGAATTGTCACTTGGCGATACATTTTTGACACTTTTCGGATGTTGGTCGAGCAGGAGTGGTAGAGCAGAAAAGTGCACACTATGAAGTAGTTTATGCCGATAAAGAACATGCAGAAAAAATTGTTGAAAATAAAGCCGTAGACTGCGTACTGAAAAATATTTGTTTTCTTTTTGTCAATTTCAAAAAAAAAAAAAAAATTTTCAATTTTTTTTGATTTGCAAATTTCAGCACTTTGCGCTTTTTTTCATCGAAAACACTCAACAACAAATTTGTTTAGCGTAAAATTTTCTATCAAATCATGTTTTAAAAAGTTTTAAAACTCAAAAATAGAAAAAGTTTTGATCATTTTATTGTGTAGGGGATTACTGTAGCTGAGAAGTTGTGCCATATTTTACGACACTTTTAGAAATTTGTGTTCTAATTGAGATGTTTTGTAGTTATTGGCTGTCAAATTTAACTAAATAAAAGTACATTTGTTTGTGAACTCGTAAATATTTTTGTTTGTTGATTAAAAAAAAATGTTTTTTATTTTTATTTTTTTGGTTTTCAAATTTCAGCATTTTGCGCTTTTTTTCATCAAAAACACTCAACAACAACTTTGTTCAGCGTAAAATTCTCTATCAAATCATGTTTTAAAATGTTTTAAAACTTAAAAACAGAAAAAGTTATGATCATTTTATTGTGAAGGGGATTACGGTAGCTGAGAAGTTGTGCCGTCTGCACTTGTCATATTTGACGACATGTTGGAAAAATTGTGTTTTAATTGAAAGGTTTTTAAAGTTTTAACAGTTTAAAATAAACAAAAATAAGGAAATGTGTATGTGGTCTCGTAATTGTAATTTTTTGTTCAAAAACATTTTTTTTTTGGATTTTTCTCAAATTTCGACATTTTCCGCTCATTTTCATCAAAATCACTCAACTGCAACTTTGTTAAGCGTACAATTTTTCATTGAATTCTGTTTTGAACTTTTCAAAAACTTCGCAACAGAAAAAGTTATGATCATTTCATCATTTCGGAAATTACAGGCTAAGGATTACTGTAGCTCGGAAAGTCCGCAAACACCAACACACAATTTTTTATGTTTTTTTTTAAATTTTTCTCTATTTTGGACAAACCGCATCATCCTAACACAAAAAACAAGCGTTTCGCAACCTACCAAGTCCGGATTAAAGTTTATG
Organism: Caenorhabditis japonica; assembly: GCA_963572235.1. Lineage (NCBI taxonomy): Eukaryota > Metazoa > Nematoda > Chromadorea > Rhabditida > Rhabditidae > Caenorhabditis > Caenorhabditis japonica. Next base: position 3,732,168 of record OY754345.1, read on the forward strand.
GTGGTCGCCGTGTTTGGATTCAACATGAACGTGGATTCGGGCACATTGTAGATCAAAGGTTTGGTGAAAAAGGCGAAATAAATAAAGTAAAAAATGGGTAGACAAAGGACGACGGTGAGCGGTCGGCCTGTGAAGATATGGCGGCTGAAATATATATTTTTTTAATTTTTATTATTTTTGCAAAAAAAATTAAATTTTAAATTTTTCAATTTTTTTTGAAACATTTTTTTTCCAATTTTTTTTTTGTATAACTATGTAAAATAAATGAATCAAAACAATTACAGTCAACTCAAACATCCCTTTTTAATTAACAATATTATTATTCTTCCTATTTTGGTTATATTGCTTTCAATATTTTTGTTATTGTCATATTAACAATACAAAATAATGTATCGCGACCAAAGAGCTCATAACCTTTTTTTCTATTTTGTTCCAATTCATTCCTAAACCAACAACAAAAAGGTGGTCAATTCTTCTGATTTGTCGAGCAAGGCACAAGAAAACAAGACATAAAATTCCAGAACCCCCTGATGTACTCACGCAAGTGTCGGAGCAACCAGTTCGCAGCTTCGATTGAACGCCAAAATGAGCACATAAAAACAACTCATGTGCCACGTGCCAAACACCAAACAGCCGAGCAGAAAGGTGGTTTGCATGTCGTAGCACGGATGGAGGCCTAGGATGGACCAGACGCCGGCGAACTCGGCGCACACGATAAGGCTTAGCATGTCCGGAATTCCTGGAAAAATATTGTACTGTAGCAAAGTCTGCGTGTATTTACTGTGCAAAAGCTTTAGTTTTCAAAATTTTAAGAAAAAAAAAACAAAATTTTCAACAACAAAAACTTTTTTTAAACCCATTTTTTAGTTTTCCTCAACTTTCATAGTTTTCCACTAATATTTCCAACAAGTTGTCAACTACAACTTTGTTCAGCGTAAAATTCTCCATCGAATAGTATTTTAAAATTCTTGAAAACAATGCAAAACACTGTGGAAATTACATGATTTTATCGCCCAGCCGCTTTGGAGTGACACAGACAAAATATACGACGAAACCGCGCGCGGGGAAGGGAGGGCGCTAGAGAAAAAAAGCTTACTTGCAAAAAATTTTAGCCACTACCCGGACTCAAACTTTGGTGTTGCGGGCCATGTATGAGACCCACTCGGCCACCGGGACCGCCTCGCAAAAAACGCGAAATAATCGAATTTCGCGGGTTTTTTTGGAAAAAAAAAATTAAGACAAGTGTGTTTAAACTTTTCAAAGTTAAAAAAATTTAAATTTTCCAATAAAATTAAAAAAAAAAAATGTTTTTCCCACTTTTTAAATTGCCTCAATTTTCATTGTTTTCCGTTAATTTTTCAAAAAAGTTGTCAACTATAATTTTGTTCAGCGTAAAATTCTCTATCAAATCATGTTTTAAAACTCTAAAAAACATTTCGAAATATGGTAGAAATCACAAGATTTTATCGCCCAGCCGCCTAGGAGTGACGCAGACAAAAAGGCGAGAAAACAGCGCGCAGGGAAGGGAGGGTGCTAGAAAAACAAATTCCAGTCCAAAACAATGCGCAGACCACGGCCCGCTCCTCGCAAAAAAGCTTCACCACTACCCGGACTCGAACTTTGGTGTCGTGGGCCATATGCGAAACCCACTCGGCCACCTGGACCGCTGCACAAAAAACGTGCAATTAATCGAATTTCGCGGGATTTTTCGGAAAAAACAGAATTAAGACAAGTGTTTTTACATTTTCAAGATGTTTAAGTACAGAAAATGTTGAAAAAAATTTTTTTTTTCAATTTTGCAAAAAAAAAATTTTTTTTTTTCAATTTTGCAAAAAAAAAAATTTTTTTTTTCATAAGTTTATCCCCACATTTCACAATTTCCATTTCTTTTTACAATTAGTTAACAAAACTAAAATTGTTTTCCATTTTTTTTGTTGTTCCATAAATCACCAACAACATGTTTCTAATTAATTTCCTGTCTTCTGAGCTTCCCACTCTTTTTTTGCTCCACTTCCCCACCCGTTCAAGGGATTTTTCTTCTTGTTCCGTTTTTCAAAGTCTACCCTTTTACGTTTCAGACGGAAACGAAAACACTTCAAAAACCAGACGAAAATAAAATAAATGGAGTAATTAGAAACACAAACACCCAGCACATACCGAGAAAAAACATTATGCGGTAACACGCGTGATCCCAAAATCCCTCGCGACGCCAAAATGTTTTGAGGACGAGCACGTAGAGAGTCTGAAAAAAAAAAGTAAAAAGTGATTAGATATTAGACGAGAGGACGGTGATGCCACAGTGCATTCAACCGATTTTTGAGTTTCTTCGGGCTTTTTTTGTTTTCAGAGCTTATCCGCTTGCACTTTTGGATTGTGAGGTCATTTTGGGAGTTTGTTTGTGCGTAACGTATTTGCGAAAAAATAATAAATAGTTACCACCACCAGGACTCGAACCTGGGTGATGTGGACCACAGCCCTCTGCGGGCCCCACTTGGCCACATGGACCAAAGCCCGAAAAGGCGGGTGTGAACAGGTTGAATCATGCGTATCAGACTTGTAATGTTGGTTTTTGTTGAATATGATGTTAAGGCACAAAGGCGGGTGGAGCCCACTCGGTCACCGGGAAGGCTCCTAGATTCTCTGGCGCAACTAGCTTGTTTTGCTTGTAAAACTACATTTTTGTGTATTGGTTTGTGTGTTTGTGTGTTAAGGTATTTGCAAATAAAAAACTTGACCACCACCAAAACACGAGCCAGGGATGATCGGGGCACACCCTAGGCACCATAGGTCACCCCGCAAGCCCCTATGTCCGTTTGCGCAGTAGGCTTGTTTTTATCAGCGAAATTGATGATTTTGGTATAAATCTACGGGTTTGTATGCCTGTCGCCTATTTGCAAAAAGAAAAACCACAAGAACTCGGCCCTGGGACGATTAGGTCACTCTACACCCCTAGACCACTACGCAAGCTCCTAGCTTCGGTTGCGCAGCAGGCTTGTTCTTATTGGCCAAAATGATGAACATGATTACAAAACACGGGTTTGTATGTCTGTCGCTCATTTGCAAAAAGAAAAATGACCAGAACTCTAACCTAGGTTGATGGGGTCATCTTGAACATCCTTACGGTCACCCCTCAAGCCCCTAGGTTGGTTTGCGCAGCAGGCTTGTTTTTATTAGCGAAAATGATGATTTTGATACATATCTATGTGTTTGTAGGTCTATCACTCATACGCAAAAAAATTACCATCACAAGGACTCGAACCCTGATTTTGTAGACCACGGCCCTGCGGAGCGATCCCCACTTGGCCACATGGTCCAAGGCCCAAAAAGGGGGGTTTGAACGGGTTGAATCAAGCGTCGCAGGCTTGTAATGTTTAGTTTTGTGCGGTTTTTAATGAATAGGATGGTCGGGACACACCTGGGTCCAGCCCATTTGGTCACCCAGAAGGCTCTCAGGTTCTCTGGCTCAACCGGCTTGTTTTTGCTTATAAAACTACATGATCGTGTGTTGGTTTGTGTGTTTGTGTGTTAAAGTCCTATTTGCAAATAAAAAACTTGACCTTTCAACAAAACTCAAACCTGGGATGGTCGGGTAACACTCCAAACCCCTACGGTCACCCCGCAAGACCCTAGGTTCGTTTGCGCAGCAGGCTTGTTTTTTAATCAAAATTTATGATTCCAGTGACTGTCTACGCGTTTGTATGCCTGTCGCCTATTTGCCACAAGAAAAAACACCAGATCCCAAGTCTGGGATGATCGGGTCACTGTCCACACCCCTACGGTCACCCCGCAAGCCCCTAGGCTCGTTTGCGCAGCAGGCTTGTTTTTATCAGCGGAAATGATGATTTTGGCAGCAATCAATAGAATTGTATGTCTGTCGCCTGTTTGCGACAACGAAAACTATCAGAGTCCGAGTCTGGGATGATCGGGTCATAGTCCAAACCCATACGGTCACCCCGCACGCCGCTAGGTTCCCTTGCGCAGCAGGCTTGTTTTTGTTAGCAAAAATGATGATTCTTGTATCAATCTACAGATTTCTGTGCATTTCGCCTATTTGGAAAATGAAGAACCAGCAGAAACCGAGTCGGGGATGATCGGGTAACAGCTCGAACCCTTACGGTCACCCCACAAGCCCCTAGGTTCGCTTGCGCAGCAGGCTTGCTTTTATCAGCGGAAATGATGATTTTAATATTTGTCTATGTGTTTGTAGGTCTGCCACTCATCCGCAAAAAAAACTTACCACCTCCAGGACTCGAACCTGGGTGGTGAGGACCACAGCCCTGCGGAGCTGACCCCACTTGACCATTCGGGCCAAGTTTTCAAAAAGCGGGTTTAAACTATTTTTGCGTGCGCAGCAGACTTGTAATGTTGATTTTTGTTGCTTTTACAATATGTAGGAGCGCTCAAAAATAGATATCACAAGGAAAGGGGAAGTTGAAAAAATTCAAATTTAAAAATAAAAATAACCGTCAATTATTTATGAAAGGAGTGTCGCCCATGGTAATTACCGTATATCGAGAACAAAGATTAACAGTGGGTACATTATCAGTAAAAAAAAAGAACTGGAACATTTTCAGATGCGCGATAGCTCTATAGTTTCTAGGTGCTCAAAAGGCTCAATTTAAGTAATTTTAAAGGTGCGGCTTCTGTATTAGAGTCAAATCAAGTTACCTGAGCAATAATCCCAAGCGTAAAATAAACAATGCCCAGAAAAACGTGCGGCGTCAAATGGATTTCGGTGCTGGTGCAGTTGTAGAGGACCGGGCTTAAATTCAGGAGTTTTGTTGGAGAAAAAAAATGAATTAAACTTACTCTAACAATGGCTCGCCCAAAAACACTTTGATAAGCATTGGAAATCTGAAAATTTTTATAATTAGAAATTTTCATTGGGAGAATGAATTTATTAACGGTTTCAAAAAGAAAATGTCCAAAAATTAACTTTAAAAAAAAAATTTTTTTTGGGAAGAAAACGTGTTTTTCACTTTTTCTTCCGGAATGAATTTGTTTTGCTCATTGTCTTCATTAATATTCCTATTTTATTATGCATTTATTTTTTTCCCTCCCTCCCTCTTTTTAAAAAAGGGGTGGTCCCAGACGAACGGAAAACAAACGGATGAGAGGGAGAAGAGAAAAATACACTTTTCCTTTTTTTTGTGTTCAATTTTTGTTTTTGCGGGGGGAGGGAATATGAACTTGGACACGGCACAAAAAAAGAGAAAAAATAACAAGTTGGAACAGAGATGAGCAGATGCTTGCTCGGAAATATTAGAACAAAATAAAAGTAAGTGAGACGGAAAGGAGACTACAGTATACTTATTTTTACGAGTTGGGTTGAGAAAAAAAAAAGAAAACAAGTTTGAATTATTTTTGACTTTTAAAATTAAAAAAAAAATAATATAAATTTTTTTTACTGTTTCAAAAAAAATTTATCACAAAAAATTTTTTTTTTTCAAGTTTTTTTTGTTTTCAAATTTTTAAAAATTTAAAACAATAATTTTCTAATTTACAGACAATCTCATAAATAATTTCAACCTGACCAGAGGTCCAGAAATCAGAGCCACCTGAATATGAGAGGGAAATTATTTTTTTATGTGACTGAAAAAAGAAAAAGAGAAAACTCGAGTCATTATTTTTATTATTTTGCCGCCAACGCGTCAAAAACACGCACCGCCTTAGAGCACACGTTTGGTTAATTTTTGAAAAAGAAAAAAGAATAGTAAGTATTGTGACGCATAGTTTGAAATTTGAAAAAAAACTTTCAAAAAAAAATTGTTTTTTGTTCACTGATTTTCTTTCCACTGACCTTAATTTTACCCATTATTTTTTTGAACTAGGGTAGTTTTTTGTACTTAATTTGTAGTTTGTAGTATGACGTTAATCTCATAAGATTTCGCACAAAATTTGCACAAAAAACCAAAAATTATGAAAAAAAATTTTGTTTTTTGGTTTTTTGCAATTTTCACAGTTTTCTATTCATTTTTTCAAAAAATGTTCAAGAGAAATCTTGTTCAGCGTAAAATTTTCTATCGATTCATGTTTGAAAATTGCTGGAAATCATAACAGAAAAGTTAGTTAGAACCCATTAAAGTTGCCGGGATTACTGTACCATGGAAACTTTGCAGTCTGCGCTTACTGTATTTGACGACACTATTGTAATTTTCTGTTTAAATGCTTCAAATGTGAAACAAAAAAATGAAAAACAAAAAAAAAGAGGTCAAATAAAGGCTTGTTAGCTACAGTCTTCCCACCCCCACCCCACACCCCTGATGGCGAGCTCCAACACAAAAATTCCTAACTTAGTTTGTTTTCATTATTTCAACAAATTTAAAACATCAATCGATAGAAAAATTCACGTTGAACAAAATTGATATTAATCATTTTTAACAAAAACAAACGGAAAACACGAAAAAAACTGAAAAAATTTTTTCTGAAAAGCTAAAATAATTAAAAAATTTTCGTTAAAAAAAATATTTCTATTAATCGTTTTAGTCAAAATTTCCGGGTTTATAACACAAGTACAGTGTAGTAAATAATGAACAAAACGCGTGAAAAACCGAAAGTAGAAAAAAACCACAAAAAAGACCATTGACTTTTTCGTATTTTTCTGATCTCCTGTTCTCTATTTCAGCAGTTGTAGTTATTCTGGTCGCTATCAACTTGTCCTAATAAAATTTCTCCGTAATCAGTTTATTATTGGTGTCCAGAGCAAAGAGATAATATGTGACCTTTTTCATGATTTCATTTTTCTGCAAGAATAATATTTTTGTGCCAGTTTTTCAAAAATTAGGGTGTATTGTTTGCAGAAGTGATCACATAAAACAGCGATTTGTTTATTTGGATCTATCGAGTATGTGGAACTTTTGAGGTAGAATGTAAAAAATATTTTGTAGAATTAATGAATGATCAATTTATCAGTGCTGGCATTTGACAAAATCCAAATTTCAAAACATCCGTACATCGATATATCATCCAAAATGACAGGTAATAAATGTTAGAAAAAGTATGCGGTACAATCTGAAAAAAAATTCCATCGAAAAATTTTTTTGTTTTTAAGCCTGAGCCTAAGCCTAACTTTCCGTTAAGCCTAAGCCTAAGCCTAAATTTAGAGACCCCACGAAAAAAGGGGAAGGTGTTGAAATGTGGAAACGAAAAGGGGGGAAAATGGGCGGAGCCTAATTTTTTTTTGGATTTTTTTCGAAGGAATCGATCATTTTAGTTTGAAAAAAATTAAAGAAGTTCAATGTTCAAACATAAAAGTATTATTAGAAAAAATGTCGCAACAGTTTGCGGAACTTTTGCGGTTGGCTCCGCCCATTTTCCCCCCTTTTCGTTCCCACATTTCAACACTTTCCCCCCTTTTCGTAGGGTCTCTAAATTTAAGTTAAGCCTAAGCCTAAGCCTAATTTTAATTTAAGCCTAAGCCTAAGCCTAATTTTCAGTTAAGCCCAAGCCTAAGCCTAATTTTAAGTTAAGCATAGCCTAAGCCTAATTTTAAGTTAAGCCCAAGCCTAAGCCTAATTTTCAGTTAAGCCTACTCACCGCAACACAATTTCCTTCGCTCAATTCATCAGCGGACATCCCGTCTCTGGCTTCGCGTTTAATCCATATGTGATTCAAATTGTATTCCTCAAACGCTACTGTAAAACTTTAATAAAACTCTTTCACCTCTATCATCACTAACCTCTCAAAAAGGTGTCAAGTACGGTAAAGTTATTATCGGCTATCTGACCGCCACGCCTCTCACACTCGTCGGCAAACTGATAGTAATTGGCGGGGCCTTGCAGTTTCTGAAATTTAAAAAGGTCAAGGATAGGGGGAAGGGGGCAAAATGTTACTCCATAGCAGTTGGAGCCAAAGAAGGTCCAATTCGTGGGACACTTGGGACCACACACAGACGAAGCAGGCAGGATTGGAGGGCTTGGTGCACTAGTAACAGGTTTAACTTGGGGTGTGGATGGGCACGAGGTCTGGAGTGACCATCTTGGACTGATAAATGCTGAAAAAGGAAATTTGCCTCCTGCCCACTTGCTGCCCATTAGCTGCCCATGTGCTGCCGCCTTGTTCCCTGATTAAACGGCCACAGCCCTATCGGAGGCGCAGACAGCAAAAGAGAACGAGAGAGAGAGAGAGGGAGAGGGAGAGGGAAAGTGCCCTACGGTTAGAGAAACAAAAGTAAGGTAGAGCGACTTATAGTCGGCGAATGCATCATCAGCCTCGCTCTATCGCACTTTTCAATTTTCAACAGTGTTGTGCACCTATTTTGAAGCGAAAAATCAAATTTAACTGCAACTCGTTGCGGATACGTCATTTTCCGTGGAAAAGAAGTGTAAAACTATAATTCGAGTTAATCTTGCAAGTGCAAAACTGTTTTACAGGGATTTTAGCAGTAGAGCGAGGTTGATGATGTATTCGCCGACTATACCACTATTCGGATCGTATTTGCACAACGCCCATGCTTTACTTGCGTAACATTGCCTATTGTCATCCATTCGGCCCTGATAAAAATTGTAAAGGGAGCGCATCAACGTCGAGTCCCACATCTAACAATTTTTTGATTATTAATAAAAATAAGTTTGTATGAAAATTTACAGCTGTGCAACTGGTCTCTATGCCTATAAACTTTGGATAGTTGGGTTGCCAACTCAGATAGTCCACGGGAGTACCATCAGTCCATTCCCATTTGGTATTATTGCACTGAAAAATTAAGTTATAGTGTTGGAAGCTGAAATAGAGAGGCTAACATTTCTACGAAGCCCAATCCAATCGTCCATTATTGACCACCACACTTTGAATTGTTCTGGGAGAAAAAAAAATGAAGTCTGCTCTCCAAAACAAACACAAAACTCACTGTTCAACCACATTGCTTCCTGATAACTATGAACGGAAGTCAAGTGTGCGCCAGCTCTCTCACTATAACACCAGTCTTCAGCGTCAAACCAGGAACGTTTTTTTGTCATTTCCTTGTAGCAAAATCCGTTTTCTGACCATTTTATCCATCCGAGCGCGCAGCTTTTGCCTATCACATATTTCGATGGTTCTTTCAGGGCGTTTGGATTCGTGTAGTTGAATTGAAGAGCTGCAGCTGTAAAAACGAATGTTCGCCACTATTCTTAATGGTCCGATTTGATCAAAATTAGCTGTCTTTGTGCCTTAATTACACACATATCTTGTGTAGATCGCGTTTACAACAAAAAAAACCAAAAAAGTTTGCCGCCAGCAGGGGTCGAACCTGCGACCTTGGGCTTATTAGACCCACGCTCTAACCGACTGAGCTATGGCGGCCGACATTGCAGCAGGTGAAGAGGGCGTAGAAGAAAATGATGGTTGTCAACAAGATAAAAATGTTTTTTTCTCTGTGTCTCCTCGCCTGCTGTGTTCTTTTTCCACTATTACTTCGAGATCCACATTGGATGCATTTAAGGAGCATTTATGGTGTTGGCTATTGGCCTGACATTTTCTGAGAAGTTCAAAGGTAAAAATAGCCGGAAATAGCCTGAAAAAAAAAATCAAAAGTACCCATTTTCGTCACTTGATTTTTTTTTGCAGGTGGTCTTTTTTTTGTCTGCTTAATTGCTTTTAGTCTAACTTTAAAACGTTCTAAACGTGTTCCAGTATAATTAGAAACGTTCTTCAAATCAGATAGCGCATTTTTGTTTGTTTAGTTTGGTTAAACATGGGTAAAATTATAAAAATTTCGAATTTGATTAGATCCCAATTTTCTAGGCTAGTAAAAAAATAGTCGACCATTTTTAATTGAAAAATAACGATTAAATTCCAAGGAATGCTAGTTCAAGTGCACTCGCCAACCAAACATTTCTTGGCAGTTTGCCAAAGCGGCGAGGCGAGGCAAGACGAGACAAGACGCAGACAAGAAACAACGCTGCCACGCGCCGCAGCGCGTTGACTTTTTGCTGGATAAGCAAAATGCTCCTATTCAAGCCTAATTAGAGATAAAAGTGGATTACACCCCAAATAACAAGTTCGAGAAACGATAAAACTACTACCTTCAGGACTTTTGACCGCTTGAACTTTTTCAATGTTTCTGCAACAAAATACGCACAGAAAAATTGAAATCACACCAGTTTTCATGTTTGAAAAACGAATCGCAATTATATAAATGGTTATAGTTTGAACGTGATTAAAGTGAATGAAAAAAAAAACGTTGTACTGAGCGGTAATCTGCGATAATCCTATGATGGTTGTATGACCAAACAGGTCAATCTAATAAAAGTTTATTAACAAAAATAATCATCCAGGCACTATTAAAACCACCAAAAAAGCCACAATCATCGCCAACCATCCACTCTTGACCACCCCGCTTGGCGAATTCTCCAGCTTCGTCTCAATCTCCGTCTCCTCATCAATCTCGTCCAAATCGCCGGCTCTGTCCATAAACTCTTCGTATTTCTCGTGAAGCGAGTAATCGGGCGGCGGATGACACAATCCTTTTGAGCAAGTCGTTTCGCATCGTGTGCATGGTTTGCCGGGATTGTAAAAGTTTCCGGTTCGGTTTGTGCTGAAAAAGAAGTTTTTGGAAACAAAGAAAGTGTTCGATTCTAGACTTACATTGGTCCAATTATACAGTAATAACCTTGAAAGCATCCCAACTCATAGCGGTCCGCAAAAAGTGCCTGGAAAGTTTGGGGATCTTTTTTTTTAATTTTAGTAATTTGGTGTTTGCAGAATACAATAGCTTCGCCCATGTGGGCGGAGTCAATGATTACTGTCGGTACAAAGTCCGCAAACACCAACTGCCTGCTGAATACAGTAATCCAACAAGCTCCGCCCACTTTCTTTTTTTGCAAAAGGTTTGGCAAAAAATTCGCAAAAATTAGAAATTTTTGAAAAAAAAAGGTATTTTGAAAATGGGCGGAGTCCAGGATTACTGTTACTAAACAGTCCGCAAACACCTAGTTTTTGCATATTACAGTAATCCAACAAGCTCTGCCCACTTTTTTGAAAAAATCAAGCCAAGATATCAAAACTATGGAACATTAAAAATTGTTTTTCTGAAAATTAATAAAACATTTTTGAACAGATAACAAGCTCCGCCCACATGATTACGGTACCCAGAAAATCCGAAAACACCAACTGTCTGCTATTATTGTTTTAAAAAAGTTGTCACCTCCAAAGCCGCGTGACCTTTAAAATTAGGCTCCGCCTCTTCACGCGAATTTCATGAAATTTTTATTTTCCTTCACTTTTTGTTAACAAAAATTTAAAAAGGTGGAAATTCGCGTGAAGAGGCGGAGCCTAATTTTAAAGGTCACGCGGCTTTGGAGGTGACAACTTTTTTAAAACAATAATAACTGCAGTAAACAAGCTCCGCCCCCTTTTGTGCAGAAGTCGTGCAAAAAATTTGAAAGAAATAAAAAATTTGAAAAAAAAACTTTGAAAAAATTAGGGGTAGGCGGAGTCAAAGATTACTGTAGATAAAAAGTCCGCAAACACCGACTGTCTGCTGACTACAGTAATTCAACAAGCTCCGCCCACTTTTTTGTTGCAAAAATTGACCAAATAATTTGCAATAAGTTAAAATTTTTGAAAAAACAATTTTCGGAAAAAATTAGGGGTGGGCGGAGTCAATGAAAATAATACTGAAACTGAAAAGTCTGCAAACACCAAGTTTGTTTGATTTTTGCAGGTAATAAACTCCGCCCACTTTTTCTTTGCGAAAATCGAGAAAAATTAAAATTTTGAAAAAAAATTTAGTAAATGGGCGGAGTCAAGGGTTACTGTAGATAAAAAGTCCGCAAGCACCAACTGTCTGCTGCCTACAGTAATCCAACAAACTCCGCCCCCTTTTTAATACAAATATTGATCGAAAAAATTGCAAAAAAATATGGAAATTTTTGAAAAACACAATTTTTTACGAGTGGGCGGAGTGAGACCCCACGAAAAGGGGGGAAAGTGTTGAAACGCAGGAACGAAAAGGGGGGAAAATGGGCACAGTTTGTCTGCAAAAGTGCCGCACGGTTTTTTCTGCATTTTTGGAGAATGAGCAATAGTGTTTTTTTTTTCTGCTTTTTTGCCTGAAATTAGTTTTTTTGGGTATTTATTGTCCATTCGCGACAAATGCAGGTGCGCTCCATTGAACTTGGTACTTTGCGATTTTCATTTTCGTCACCAAGTTATTTTTCCTCTTTTTCTTCTTTTTCTTGCTAAAATTCTCCGTTTTCCTTGATATTTATTTGTTAAAATGACTGATAACAAACAAACAGTAATATTTTGTAAAAAATTTCCCAATTATGCCCAATTTTAGTTAAAATTCGCCATTTTTCGAAATTTTCGCTGCTTTAAAAATTCCTAAATCATTTATTTGGAAAGCTTTTAGTTCAAATGATTTTATGACGATGTATTTCAATGTATTCTTTCTTTTTAGCACACAATTTTCCTATTTTAATGCGAAATCACCCGAATTTTCGCGAAAAATATTATTTTTCACTAAAATCAATAATTTTGTGGACCTCTCGCAGCTTTTCCGGTCCTTTTATTTTTTAATCGTTTCTATTTTGTCTCCGCATTTTAAATACTAAATTCCAGAAAAACAAAGCAGGAAAAACACACTATTTCTCATTCTTCAAAAATGTAGAAAAACCGTGCGGCACTTTTGCAGACAAACTGTGCCCATTTTCCCCCCTTTTCGTTCCTGCGTTTTAACACTTTCCCCCCTTTTCGTGGGGTCTCGGCGGAGTCAGTGATTACGGTACCCAGAAAATCCGCAAGCACCAACTGTCTGCTTGCTGACTTCGGTAGTCCAGCAAGATCCGCCTGCTTTTGCTGTGAAAATCGAGCCGAAATACCAAAACTATGGAACATTAAAAAATGTTTTATTTTTTAATTGGAAAAAAAAAATTTTGAACTGATATCAAGCTCCGCCCACATAATTACGGCACCAGAAAGTCCGCAAACACCAACTTTCTGCTAACTAAAGTGATGCAAAAAGCTCCGCCCCTTTTTGTTGCAAAAATTGACCAAATAATTTGCAAAATTAGAAAATTTTGAAAAAAAAACTTGAAAAAAATTAGGGGTGGGCGGAGCCAATGTAAGGATTACTTTTACAAAAAGAAAATTTTCAAAAATTATGGAACATTTTGAAAAAATTGCTATTTTGAAAATGGGCTGAGCCAGGATTATTGTAGCTGAAAAGTCCGCAAACACCTAGTGTTCACAGACTACAGTAATCAAGCAAGCTCCGCCCCTTTTTAAATGCAAAATTAAAATTAGGGATGGGCGGAGTCAATGTAAGGATTACTGTAGGTAAAAAGTCCGCAAACACCAAAGGTTTGCAAATCACAGTAATCTCACAAGCTCCACCCCTTTTTTTCGAAAAAATAAAATGGAACCGAGCAAAAAAAAGACATGGAAAAATTGGAAAAACAAAAAATTGGAGAAAAGAAACTTCAGAAATGGGCGGAGTCTTCACCTACCTCATAAGACGAATCCTCAACTTGCGACAAATGCGTTATTGGAGCATCAACTCCGGAGAGAATCAACGTGACAGCCAGAATTCCGACGTTGACCTGGAAACCAAATTTTTTGAGACAAGAAACAAACATTTTTTGTGTTTTCAATCGAGTTGCAGCATGAGAACACGAAACTCCGCCCACTAACTCGTTTGAAAACACAATATTCTTATCATTTTTGTTGGCTCACAATTTTAAAAATGAATCGAATATCAACGCCAATATTGTCCACCACATTTTCAATAATATACTGTAGCAGGCTACCGTACTTGAACATTCGATACGTTTTGCCCTCGTACTCAATTTCCCGCTGACCCCTCTCGTAGGCGTCGTGGCGCAAAATGGCAAGCTGTGCCAGGCGGCGATTCCACTTCTGAAACCAGTAAAATGACAGTGTGGATTTACGAGAGCCGCCGCCGTACCAACATGTGCATGTTCGACGCCGGTCCGAGCACTTTTTTGGGAATTTTGAATAGGGCATTCGCAATCGCATTTTTAATTTTATTAAAGGCGTTGCCAATTGTATCAAGGATGTCGTGAATAAAGCGTTTTTTGCGGAATTTTGGCGATTGATCCCGGTCTGACACGCCGTCCAGTCTATTCATATAGTCTGTTATTGATAAAATTAGTTTGGAAAAAATGAACTATTAATTTTACTTTGAAAAGCCAGGTCCAAACTACGACTGTCCATCTCGCCCGGATGCCATTCCTGCTCATTTTGCAGCACTTGCGAGGTGCTGTAATAGGCGTCTAAAATTGTAAACATTAAACATTTTGCTCTCATCAAAGTGATCAAACTCACAGCCCCACTCCTTGAGTTGCACCCAACCGGAAGTCGCATTCCCCGCCGTCGTCCCATTCGCCGTAATCGTCGTATTCGTCGTTGTCTCATTCGCTATCGCTGTCTCATTGTAAGTAAGGTTGTAATGAGGCATGGCTTCATAGAAATAGTCCAAATCGTGTTCCGTGTCACTCTCTTGCGCCACGTCCATCGCGTACGCAATCACACCGGTGGCCACGATTGTGCGAATCATGTTGAGCTCGTCGAGCAACTTGATGTCACTAGCCGATGGCGGGAATTTGAGCTCATTTACATAGGCCGGCTCTTGCGGAATCCCGTTGTTATCCTTTGTCGTCTTTTTCTCGTCATTGTCTGACTTTTTCGTCACTTTTCTTCCACCTTTTATTAGTGGCTTCTTTGTCACCTTTTTGGGCGGCTTCTTTGTCCTTTTTTTGACGGGTTTTCTTGGTTCATTTGCTGGAAAAATGGAAGTTTCGCGCGCCATTTGCCCAATTTTATGTCTTCGTCTCGTAGAGCAGAACACGCAGCCTGTTTCTCTGCGCCCCTCAATTCTTAGCGCGCTACCTCGCTGATAATCTGTCTGCGTCTCTCACAATCAGTGCAGCGCCGGCGACAGGTTTCTCTGTGACTCTCCCTCTCTTCCCTGCGCGCTATTTTGCTGATCAACTGTCTGCGCCTCTCTTTTCCTTGTGCGATATTGCCCTAATTTTATTTCTGCGTCTCGCAGCGCAGCCCTTGCAGCATGTTTTCTGGCGCTCTTTCTCTGCTCCTCCACTTTTCTACACACTGTTTTTTCTCACGCTTTTATAAATATCCGCGTCTCCTCTCTGTCTGCGTCGAATAGTGCAGAAACCCAACACGTTTCTTTGTCTCTCCCTCTCTCTCTCTATCTTCCTTTCTGGTGCGCTATTTTCCGCTGTTCAATCTGCGTCTCCAAGGGCAGCCTCGGCGACGTTCAACAGGCTTCTCTGTTACTCTCTCTTCCATGTGCGCTGTTTTCCCGCGTTCTGCCTGCGTCTTTTTGCGGTAAACTTTTCGGCCGCCTTCTCTCTTTCTCGTGCGCTCTTTTTCTGCGCCTCTCTCTTCCTAGCACCCTCTTTATGCAACGCAGTCCGTACAGCTGGTTTCTCTGCGCCCTCCCTTCCTTGCGTGCTATTTTGCTGATATTCTGTCTGCGTCTCGTAGCGCAATGTCCGCGAGATGCGCTCTTTCTCTGACGCACCCACTTTCTTGTGCGCTATTGCCTCAATTTTATTCCTGCGTCTCGCAGTGCAGTACTTGCGGTGAATTTCTCTGCGTCCCTCTACTTCCTGTTTCCCCAACTTTATGTCTGCGTCTCATGTCTTGAAGCCCAGTCCGTACAGTTGATTTATCTTGTCCCTCTTTGCCCTTCACACTATTTTTCACATTTTTCTGCCTGCGTTTCGCGTTGCGGCGACTTTGACTGCTTTCTCTGACCCTCTCTCATTTATGCGTTATTTCGCTTCGCTCTCTCGGCATTGCGCGTTATTTCCCCGCTTTTATGTCTGCGTCTCCACGCGCTGAACCTGTAACAGGTTCCTTCCTCTCTCGTTCTTGGGCGCTCTTTTTCTGCGCCCTCTCTTCCTTGCGCGCTATTCCGCCTATTTTATGTCTGCGCCTCAAAGCACAGCAAGCGCCCTTTCTCTGTCTGCGTCTTAAATTTAGTTTAAAAGAAAAAAACGTACCAAAAACTGACACCAAAACTGCGACCAACAGTATTAATATTAGGAATCGTGTCAGTTTCATCTTTATGATTAAATAATGGAACTGATTTTTAATTTTTTGTTTTTTTCTTTGACGATCATTGAAGCGTGTGCTTTTGACACGTGGTGGGGCAAAAAAAAATATGCAGTTAGAAGTAAGGTTGTCACGTAAATGGGTAGGAAAAGTCATGTGAAATGGAATTTGAATTTGGCCTGTAGTCAACACCTGGCACCGTGCCAAGTGAGAGAGCGATAGAGGCGCAGAGAGAAGAGACGCAGAGAAAATAGTGCGCTAGCGCGCGGTTTCGCCCCATAGTTCACCCCGAAAACGACACCTTTCTTAAGATAAATATCCCATATCAATTTCCTTGAATTTCCCAGCGCAGCAATTAGTAACGCTTCATCAAACCCCATCCATCATATCTTTTTCATAATTTCTTTTTTTGTCTCTTAATTATGACACCATCCAAAGCAAAAGAGGAATCCCGCTTGATAATTGACACAGGTCTTGTTTTAAATGAGCCAGTTTCTAGAAAACACAAAATTATTTTTTATTACTTCAAAAAAACCTTCCTTTACTGTTTTCTCGTCATCAAATACACTTTTTTGTGCTGTCGGTGTGGTGAGTCATTTTTAGCGTTTTTTTTTTTTGAATTTCTTCCCCGTTTCTATTTAGTGCCGTTACAGTAATCGTCTGGAGATGTCTATGGTTCTTCATTATCATTCTATTATCAATTCTGATGCTGGTAATATTTTATTTCGACGATGTTAAGCGAGTTGTCACTTTTGTCTATATTGTGATGGATACGTCGATTCATTTGTACAAAGCTCTTGAGAATCAGGCTCGGGAGAGTAATTGATAGATATTTATATATTTTTCTTGTTTTTGTTGATTTCAACAAGCCTGCTGTGCAATAAAGTCATTAAAAAAAAAACTGCGGATAATTTTTGAAAATTTTTGCACTTAATGCTCCAAAAAAAAATTTTTTTTTGTTCGTTTTCTGTCTTAATTATCTTATTAAAAAAATTAACGGTTGTGGTCGAGTGGTTAACGCGCGACGCCCTCATCTTACACCGCCTGTGCTGTCGCAGGTTCGAGTCCGCGTGGTGGCAAACATTTTTTTGCAAAAACGCAAAATCACAATTTATTCATTCTAATCACATTATTCAACATTATGGCTTCTTTTCCGGAGCTCCAGCGCCAATAACCACAAAATCACTGCCTCCGCCACTGTATCCACCACCGTTTCCACTTCCACCCTTTGGCGGTCTTCCACACACGAATCCTCTGGTGATGAAGGTGCTTTCGGTTCCTAGATCAGTGCATCTGAATTTCTATTTGTGGTCTTTTCTTTTCCCTCAAATCACGTACACTTTGTTATCAAAAGTGCCCGAAAGTTTTCGGTTTGGAGTCCCAATGGCCTCGAGACTAACTTGAAGGTGAACGCAGTTTTCAGAGTGTTTTCTGAAACGAAGAATAAGAAATTCGATTTCCCAAAAGAGAATCTACCCAATAACATTGTTATGCGGAGCCCCTTCCATCCATCTCGCCCAAATGTCCTCCTTCTTCAATGTGTGACGATCGGTCCACTGGAATTGATTCGCCTTGTTGCACTCGGTTTTGTTGATCCAGTTAGCGACTGGTCCATGGCAATCGGTTCTGCGATAGGCACCCAACCAGACGCCACCGTTATCAGCGTCAACGTCAGAGAAGGCGATTTCGGATTGCTCTGAAAAAACAATATTTTCTTTTCTTTTCTTTTTGTTCAAATTTAATTTAATTGTGAGCAAAAATACTCACTCAAAATCCAATTAAGCTCATTGGTATTCTCAATTCCGGAAAGAGAACCACCGCCTTGGCAGCGGCAAGTTCTTTCCGCTTCGAAAAAGGTGACGTTTCCAGGGAAGTACTGCAAAAAAAATGTTTCGACCACGGCAGGATTCGAACCTGCAATCTTCTGCTCCGTACACAGGTAAACCGCAAATAGTTTAAAAAGTGTCTCGAAAGAGTTTTGGTGCGGAAAGAGTCCCAAAAGAGTCTAGGGTGAATTGTGAACCGCAAAAGTGTATCGAAAGAGTGGCATTCTGATAATTCAAACGAATTCTTTTCAGAATCTGTTGAAATTCTTTTGAAATTCTTTCTGCTTCAGAGAATTTGAGAAGATTATCAAAAGAATTGCAAAAAGGCATGCGCTACTTGCAAAAAGGGCGGAGCCTAAATTATTGAAATTTTTTTTTGCCATTTCTTCTCATTTTTAATAATTTTTGGTTATTTTTCTGCTATTTTCAGCCTTTTTTTGATTAAATTTTTGCCGGTATATGTTATTTTTGAAATTTATAAGCGGTGTGTAGAGAAATTTTCGAGGTTTAGGAGCTATTTTTGTCGAGACATAGAGTTGCCGATTTGATCGATTTTGTAAGTCCGCTCGTCGGAACATGTCCGGTCATTAGTGCGTCGGGCAGTATTATTATCGTCTTAACAAATGCTAATCCTGAAAAAAAATTTAAAAAAAAAATTAAAATTTCTGTTCTAAATTCAAAAACACTCAAACACCGCGTTGCAATTCGTTTGTTTTCACAATACTTCAAACAAACATTAGTTTTTAGCGGTGTTTCGCACTGGATTTGGAATGGGCTCAGCGACTGGGAGTACGAAAATTTCACGCCAAATGTTCAGTGAGTTTATTTGAAATTTCGTACCCGAAAAAAATCTTTCATATTTAGTGTTCGATCGACAGGAAACAGGATAGCTCGGTTTGGCTCGAAACTAATGCAATCACCTTCTGAAAATGTTGGTGTTTTTTTTTTGGAAACGTCTAATGAATATTATTTTCAGAGGCTCGAGTCGAATAAAGTTTGAGTTAGACACGAAACAAATCACATCGAAAGTGTTGTTCCGAAATACAAGGAACCATCTGTTGCGGGATCCAGGCGGCTTATAAATTGCGCCTCTATTTTGTTAATGGTTTTCGTTGTATGTAACACCGGTGTGTTTGCAGTAAGTTTTTCAAACGGAAAAATACCGTTTTGTACGCAGGCAATTTATTTCCCCTGGGTTCACGAACAACTGGTGGTTACGACGCTCCAATGTTCCGCAGTTTTTCAATGCGGTCTCGTAGCAAATACTGCATAACAGTAAAAAACTACGAAACATCGGAGCGTCGTCAGCACTAGTCATTCGTGAACACATAATAGAACTCGACTGTGTGTTTAACAGTGTTTTTTTCCGTTTGAAAATAATTTACGGGCCAACACACTGCATTACTTTGTTGTGTTCGTATTGTTCATTAATGATATTTTAAATCTTTCAATCTAATAAAATATATCGGCGAATTTCTTGCAAATGAAAGATACAATTAGCCCAACGGAATAAGCAAATTTTCTCAAAAGAGTTTGAAAAGAATGCGCAAAAAATGTGGAAAGAGTTTCAACAGATTCTGGGAGACTCTTTCTGTGCACTTTTTAGAGTCTACGCCCGCACTCCTTTTAGAATCTGTTGAAACTCTACGCGGTTTACCTGTGGTAGGCAGACGCGTTATCCATTGCGCCACGCGGCCACATTTAACCGTCGCGCCAAGGGTAATGATAAGGCGGCGCCCGGTGGGATTTTTGCAACTACTATAAAAGGCATGGGATGGGCATCGGCAGGGCATCGGTGGGGCATCAATGTGGCATCAGTATGTAGCGCACTAATGGGCCAATTTTTATAGTTTTTAGAAAAATCGGTGCAGAATGAGATTCGTTTTTATTTTAAAGCTATTAGAGGCATTTTTTCTAATTTTAAAGGATAGGTTTCAATGGGAACAGCGAGATTCTAGTCGGAAGACGTCGGTCTTGCATATTAATAGC
Organism: Caenorhabditis japonica; assembly: GCA_963572235.1. Taxonomy (NCBI): domain Eukaryota; kingdom Metazoa; phylum Nematoda; class Chromadorea; order Rhabditida; family Rhabditidae; genus Caenorhabditis; species Caenorhabditis japonica. The sequence goes on from OY754345.1 coordinate 3,752,006, forward strand.
AATTAAAGACAATATTCCACCATAGAAACGATAAAAACCGCATAGTAAAAAAAATCCAAAAAAAACCGCCCTTTTTATCTCAAACCAAGACACAACAGAAGTTTTTATCGAATAATAGCAACACTGATGCGATAAACGGTGTCTACTCAAGCTCTGAGTTAAATTTGAGAGCAAAATTGAGAATTTTCTCAAAAAACGCTAAACCCTAGATGAAATGCAAAAAAATTTCGACCACGGCAGGATTCGAACCTGCAATCTTCTGCTCCGTAGGCAGACGCGTTATCCATTGCGCCACGCGGCCACATTTTGCAGCGGCGCAAAGGGTAATGATACGGCGGCACCCAGAGGAAGATCTGTATTTTTGCGACTAGCAATGGGGCATCGATAGGGCATCGATTGGGCATCGATGCGGCATCTATGCGGCATCTTAGCCAATACGCTACAAAAAAACATACCTTCATGCACCAGGCTCTCTGGTTTTCTCTCTCAAACAGCTTGTAACCAGGTGGACACTTCAGTTGTCCTTCCTCTTCACAATCATCACCACCAATTGGAACTCCAAATGATAAAACTGTGGATACAAGAAAAACGGAATAGAGGAAACACTGTAACCTGGCCATTGCTGCTACTGCGATGCAAATGCTGGGAAGCGTTTTATATAGGCAAAAAGACATCGGGTACGAGTTTTATTGCATCCTGGTTTAATGGTTGTGGAAGCGTAGGGGCTTCTGTTGGAATGGTTGAAAGTGTGCAGAACGTGTGTTTTTTTGGAAAATAAAATGTGAGTTGATCCAACTTTTTTGTTTCATTTTCTTCGGTGTGCCACTTGGGAAACCAAAAAACCAGACCTTAAAGAGAAGTGCAATTTCCTTAGTTTTTTAAGTCTTACTTACAATTAGTTAATCTGAATGTTTTTTGTGCGCCTCTTTGGACCTCTATGTGCCTTTAAATACTCACAAAAATATGGACCACCCTCAGGACTCGAACTTTGGACGTGCCATGACATGTTTGCTATTGTTGGGCCCAAAATCCATTTGGTTACATTTGCAAAGTCGCCAATGGTAGGAGCCACTAATGATAGTTTTTCTTTAAATTCCAAAAAACAAAAAAATTTGCCAATTTTTCACCTTAATTGGAAATAGCAGTCAAAAAACAAACTTCCCCAGTCCCTTTTCTTTCTTTAAATGACTCATTTTCGATGAAATCTGTGTGAGTCGCTAAGATGCCGCTCAGATGCCACATCGATGCCAATCGCATGCCACTTCAAACCTAATAGCACAAGATCGCGTGCCGCCTTATCTTTACCCTTGGCGCCTGCCCAAAATGTGGCCGCGTGGCGCAATGGATAACGCGTCTGCCTACCACAGGTGGTGGGAGATAATGCCAAAACGGATCCGAAACGGATGGGACGTGGATTGGATCCATATATGATCCGATATAGATCCACGCGCCCCCGTGGAGGGAGCGTGGATTGTTTTGGCGTGGGTCGCCGTGGATCCACGCCGGCGTGGAATATATATGGAGGGCGCGTGGATCCGTGGGAGAATGGAAACATATCGGATCTTATATGGATCCACGTGTCCCTCGTGGAGGGCGCGTGGAATTTTTTTGACGTTATGGAGAATGAATCCGCGTTCATCTGAAGCAGGGCGCGTGGATGTCACGCTCTATTAGAAGAGCAGGCAACTTGGTAATTGACCATTGTAGCTGATATCGACCACCAAGGATCGGCTTAGCACAGGCTGATTTTGGTCCGATTTACTCAGTGGTTTGTAAAATACCTGGCAGTTATCCTGGTATATGAGTGAACTAGTATAATAACTAGTATAGAATTGTGTCGAAATAGAACTTGACGCGAAATAGAACCGCGTGGAATAGAACTGTTCGGAAATGAAACTGTTCCGAAATAGAACCGCGTGAAATATAACCCAGTCAATAAATCGAAAACAGGTCACGCCACTGATTGTGAGTGGAACTTTTTCTGTTTGGCTATTTATTCAATAGTCTTCACCCAATTGTGCTAAAACGCGCTAAAACTATGTACAGTTCTATTTCGCGTCAAGTTCTATTTCACACGGTTCTATTTTGAAAAGGTTCTATTTCGAGGTAGCGCCTATTTATACATCATCAACCTCGCTCTACTGCAAAATTCCTGTAAAACAGTGTTACACTTGCAAAATTAACTCGAATTTTCGTTTTTATACTTCGTTTTAACGGAAAATGACGTATACACGACGAATTGCAGGTAAAATTTGATTTTTCGCTTCAAAACAAACGCACTACACTGTTGAAAATTGAAAAGTGCCGTAGAGCGAGGCTGATGATGCATTCGCCGAGTATAAGTCCTCCACTTCTTCCTTATTTAATTTTCCATTTCAATATCGCCTTCCGCTGTATCAGAATAGCCCCCACCTGATAAGAATAGCCCCCGCCGTATCAGAATAGCAAAACAACAAGCGAAAATCGACCGACATCGAAGAGCAATCCCAATTAATTAAAGCCTCTAATAGAAGTGCACCATTCATAGCTCTTTCTACCATTTTTGTCGCTTTCGAAATAAGGAAAAACTTCGAATCAGAACTTTATCAAAACAAAACTGTCCCGAATCAGAACCGTTTTCTTTCCAAATGGATACGTGCCAAAAGTGTTGTATAATAATAAGGTAAATCAAATTCTCCAGTGCAAAACAAGTATTTCTAGTACCGTATTTATTATATTTGTCCGGCATGCCGGCTTATTGTTTGAACCTACTGCTTGAATGCCGGCCAGTTAGAGTGAATACCACAGAATTCATTTTCCACATTTGTGGCTCATAAAATCTTTTTTTTCTTTTCCAATTACGTTACTGATTTCACCTTTACCATAGTTCTAATTTGGAAACGTTTTGATTCGAGATAGTCGGGGGGACTACGATGGTGAGGGACTATACTTATATATGCTGGGGTGGGGGCTTATATCCCATGGCAGGCATATGAAGTGAGTTTTCGTGAAATTACGTCTTAAAATAATAAAATCCACGAAAAACTGGTGTCACCACGCTACGCCCCGCCCCCTTCCCGTGCAAAACATAAGGGCCGTCGAAACCCGTGAGGTGTCGGTCCACATGGGAAGGTATACCCGCCGCCTGCATAGGTGTTGCAAGGGATTGGGATAGAGAATTCTGAAGGGTGGGTGGGGAGCTCTGGATGTAGGCTCCGTGGCACGGTGCCACAGAGCTCACCGGCTATTTTTGGTTGTCTGGATACATGTGCTCATTGAGCATCTTGAGTGAAATCAAAAAATGGAAAATTCAAGAAGTCTAGAAAATATCCACGTCCCACCCGTTTTTGATCCGTTTTCAGTCCACGCTCCCACGTCCGCATTCTATCCGTAGGAGCGTGGATCCTAATAGGATCAAAATCGGATACATATAAAATTCCTATAAATTCCACGTCCCATCCGTTTCGGATCCGATATGGATTTGAAGCCCTTCACCTGTGTACGGAGCAGAAGATTGCAGGTTCGAATCCTGCCGTGGTCGAAACTTTTTTTGCACCAAGCTTTTTCTGTTTTTTTCTGTCGAATATGTCGCATTTTGTTCATAAACTCAATGGAATGGAGAAAAATATTAGTTGTCATCAGTTTATTATCAAACAAAAAAAAACTTGATCAATTAAGGTTTCGGCTCCGGCTTTCCAGCTCCAATCACCATAATTTCGCCACCACCATAGTTGCTTCCTCCCGACTCGATCGGCGCCACTCCACAAACGAATCCAACAGAAGAGACCCGCAAGCAATCCTTGGACAGTGGAAGACCAGAATTGTCAGCATTAACTCCGGACTCTTGAGTCGACACCAGGATCGCGGCGCATTGCTGGCTATCTGCTTTGTTTGGCTGACCGCTGGCCCAGTTTTGCCAGATGAAGGTCCCGCACGTTTGATGATCGGTGAACTGGAACAACTTCTCGTCGGAGCATTTCTCGTTCTTGCTGGTCTTCTCAACGCACTCTTGGCGACGGTAGGCACCAATCCAGACGGATCCGGTCTTAATGCTAATGTTGTCCAAAATGTCCTGGGACTTTTCTGAAATTCGGAGAAACTTTATTTAGAATAGGGGTGACTTACCCTCAACAAACTTCTTCTCGGAAAGCGACTCGACTCCCGAAAGATGAGCGTTTTTCGTGGAGCAACGGCACTGGCGCTCCGCCTCCCACCACGTCACTTTACCGGGGAACACCTTCATACACCACGGACCGTTCTTTCTTTGCTGGAACAGTTTGTAGCCTTGTGGACACTTCAACTCTCCTCCGCAATCTTGGCTTGGCAGTCCCATTGAGCTGACTGTGGCCAGCGCGATGGCGGCGAAAATCAGAACGGTGCGTATCATTTCTCTGAATGGGTTTGGTTGACGTGTTCTTTTCGCTCTAAAGTTTTGGTTTTATACCTTCAACCGATGGCTTGTGCAAGTTTATGGTTTTATGGGCTGTTCGGCCGGCAAGAAAAGTTTTTTTTATTCTTACAGTGGGTTTTATTACAGGGTTTCTTTTTCGAGTTTTATGCGATTTTCAGAGCATCCATTTTGAAACTGCCAAAAAAGCCTTTAAAAAATCAATTTTTCATTGATTTTTTTTTTTGGATTTATTGATTTTGCCACTAATTCAATTTTGAGATGAAAAGTTACACTAAAAAAAAACAAAATACGATATTTTTGTGTATTACTGTACATTTTGCACTGCACAGATCAAGTTTACAAAAAGAGTTTGCCGCCAGCAGGGGTCGAACCTGCGACCTTGGGCTTATACCCACGTGGCTGCGGCGTAGCTTTCGCCGCCTACTGATCGCATCTCGGGACGGAGTGATAAATAGTTAATGTGAGTCATTATGTACATTGGAAGGTCTTGTAGTGTGGTGTGGTGAGTCTTGCAAAACATTGTATTTTAAAAGTGAATAAACACGTGATCTGCCCTCCCGATTTTTTCCCCTTATGCCATCGATTCTCCCAGTATGTGATCTTTTAAAATCATTTCTACATCATTTCGTCTCACGAAAAAAATTGGACGAAAAGCGATAATCGATAGAAGTCGTTCCTAGAAGATTCAATGTGCGTTTACAGCAGGCCATATCAATCCATATATCGTTTTGTAGCAATCCAAAAATGCAACGAAGAAGACCAGCTCGACAAACCCCGAATCAGGACGATGGAACGGCGCGGAAGATGACGAAGAAGCCGTCGGAGAAAGAATGCGATGATAAGGGCACCGAGAAAAAGAAGACGGGCGTGTTTCGAAAATTGGGATTCAGTGCGTATTATGTACTGCCTGTCCTGCCTTTAAAACTAACTTTTTCAGTCCTCCATCCCGAAAAAAACGATTTGGGCAGTACAATCAAAAAACGAAAAGCGAAAAAAGGAGGGGGAACGCAGAGAGGGAGAAAAGGGCCGCCGAATTGGAATCCCGATAAAAAAGTGCATTTCAATATTGAAAAGTCACATGCAACAGTTCCAGTAATTCACCACTAGAATCACCAACTTTCAACGAATTTTTCCCTTTTCAGCTAAAAGGGGACACGATCACCGAGACACAAAAAAAAGTATTTTTCAAATTTGCCACTGACGCTGTAAAACGAAGTCCTCCCGAGCTATCCATTGAGTTTATGAGCAAAATTAAGACATACGTAGGGCAACCAATGGACAGAAAAATATTTGACTCAAATCCGACCAAAAATCGCTATAAAGGTGGGTGCAAAATGATTTTCGACCACGGCAGGATTCGAACCTGCAATCTTCTGCTCCGTAGGCAGACGCGTTATCCATCACAGGTAAAATGCGGTTCAAGCACATAGGTTCCGTTATCGGAACATATCGAAAATTGGTGCATATTGGACGTGATATGTATTCACGTTTCAAACACGGAAGCGCGTGAATTATATGTGGTTAAGAAAAAAATCCGCATGCATGAATATCTCGCTCATCTTATACTGATGCATATATGTTTCATGTCAAAGCGAGCCACCTATCCGGCAGGCAAGTCAGTGTAAGCGCGCTCCATCTGCACGCGCGAGAGGGTGCGAGACGCCGAGACCTATTTCTCATCAAAAATTATTTTTTTCTGTTTTTTTTTTTTATTTTTCGCATTATTTCTTCATTTTGCTTATTTTTCTTTGTAAAAATAATTAATAGAGAGAAAATTTGCAAATATCTCGTAAAAATTTTCCGATTTATGCCCATATTTCATTAACTTTCGCTATTTTAAGAAACTGCCGCTCTTTAATGAATGTGATAGATTTTCGGTTCGAATGCGATTAAGACTGTGTATTTTGATATGTCCTCTCTCCTTGCCGCGAAAATTACTAATTTCATACTAAATTCAATCGGTTTTTGGCAAAAATCACCAAGTTTCATTGAAATATGTAATTTTTGAATCTACCCCCGCTTTTCTACTCAATTTAATTTTTCAAACGTTTTTATATTTTGCCTCGGCATACAATAAACGTAAATTTTCATTTTCAGAAAAAAACGAGACGGAGACCGCACAAAAAAGCAACCTCGTGGACAGATTCGGTAAGTCGTTAAAAAAAACGTTTTCCAAAATAATTTTTCAAAAATCGGTTATCGAAAATTTTTACCGACGTTATATCCGATTTTTCAAAAAAATATAGCTAGGGACCGCAAAAGGAGGGGGCGGAGCCTTTCATTTTTTTCTCCCCAGGGCATTTTTTGAAGTTTGAGGCCTCATTACACGAATACTACCGAGTTATTCATATACTTTACAATGTTTCTGTATGTAATTAACGATAAGGAATCGATTGGTGCCATCAAATTTGTCTGAAAATTGCTAATTTTGACTGAAAATCAGGAAAAACTGAAATGCAAGTCAAACAATCGATTTTTTTGGGAATTTGTAGGGCCGGTTCGCGGGCTTTTGCGATTGATTCCGATAGTTTTTGACAAGCTGAATTGAATTTTTTAAACAGAATTCAATTTTAAATGAGCGCATTTTTTTTATACCGGTTCAAACTTCACCTAAAAGTTGTGGAAAATTTTCAGCGATTACCCCCTATTTTTATTTTTCGGATACTTTAAGCAACCCTTCTAGTAATCACACAAAAATTTTTAGAGCTCTGGCATAAATTTAAAGCACTTAAAAGCTTTCCAAAGTCGTGACCATTTTCGAAATAATCATGTTTTTTGGGATTTTCGGGAATATGGAAGTCCGGTTCGCGCGATTTGAAAGCATGATCAAATTCAGCATAAAATTCTCTATCGAATACATTCTATAGATTGAAAAAATAAATGAGCGCATTTTTTTAAATTACACTTTTCGAAATTAAAAAAATGCTTTTCTATGTCATTTCAAACAACTTATCAGGTCTTGTCAACGCGGAAGGAGAGCGAGCACATCACAGGAATAAGGCGGCAGCTAAAATCTGTCGCACTGCCTCCAAAAGTGGGAAAGTGCAGAGGGTTGGCGCACTTTGCGTGCGCCAATGAGCGCTCATTTTCCACTGAAAATGTGGTTTTCTTAAATTTTTTCTTCAATTATAAAATTTTTAGTTGTTTTTAGATTCAACTTTTGTTTAAATAGATATTTTCGATAATTTACGAGCTCGCTCAATAAAATCGGTGGAGAAATGAGGACGAAATACAAAAAGTTGTAATATCTGAAGGAAAATCATATTTTTTCAAATTTTCTGCCGAATGACTGGATATTTCCATATTTTTCGATTCAAGTTTTGTAGACATGACCGAGACAAACATTTTAAGCGCAGAACCGGTCGGAAAAGTTCAAAATTGGCGGCGAAATATGAATTTGGAATATCAGAAAATTCCCCTTCTGGCATAGAATTTCTGAATTTCTGATATAATATGTGGTTTTTTTGTTTCTTTTGTACTTTGTGAAGGTACATTCAATTAAACATTTAAAAATTTCGCAGAAATATAGCTGCAGCGCCTCAGAAAGCGGTTAAATCCGGCGTTTTTTAAATTGCCATCTAACTGAGTGTAGAGAACATTTAATATGTGTTTAACGTTTCAAAAAAATAGCTTTAATTATTTTATGTCGATGTTATACATTTTTTCTTCAAAAAACCAATTTTCTTCACGTTTTTTCATTATATTCGAAAGGTGCAATAATTCTCGGCGAGGTACGATGCATTTGCGCTCTACCTGCACGCATTAGAGATTAGAGACGGAGAGGCGTTGTGCTAAATTCTATGTCTCTGCGTCTGCAAACGCAAAGTGCGCCAGCCGATGTTGTTTTGCGCTTTCCCGCTTTTGGAGGCAGTGTGTCGGGGTGGTTTTGTGGTTAAAGGTGCTGCGCATTGTGTGCGAGGTCAATGGTTCGGATCTCGTCCTTTTGATTTTTATTTTTCAAAAAGCTTTTTCGATACTTAAAAGGATATTTCTTACGCAAAAGTATTAATTTTTCGGAAATTTTCGAAATCAACCAAGAGAATATCCATTTTTCGTGGAAAACCGATAGGGGTTTCCACTTATTTACGTGTTCCCGCGTATTTCGGCCATACAATCATAGTATTTGAGTAATATTCATTGCCTGGTATAAAAAAATTTAAAACATTCCAAATGCGATCTTATTTTACACATTCCTCAGCAGAAATCCGCAGAAATTATCGCATTCAATGAACAATGATGACAAAAGAGGTGGTCGGCAAAACCACGCCGCGCGCATGCAGCCGAAGCCCCGCCTCCCCGCTGGGGAGAAAATCAGTGTTAAATAATCGCGACTTTGAAAGGCTGAAACTCGGGAACTAGCGGGAATTTTGCTGAGAAAATTTGGGATTGTACTAATATTGAGGCGTAGAATACAATGAAATCAGTAGTTTTTCAAGATTCGCACGTTTTTCAAACTCGTTGCGGTACCTAAATATAGCACATTTTTTCAAGTTTTGTATTTTCTGGAAGAGACAGGCAGGCTTTCTCAGAAATAGAAATTTATCTTTCGAATTTCCGTCGGAATTCCGAAATTTCAAATTCTCGTTCCGATTTCCGTCGGAATTCCGACTTCCGACGGAATTCCGATTTCCGATCGGAAAAATCGGAAATGAACCTGAAGAGGCCCATAAAATCTTAAATTATCCACAAAAAAGTTTAAAAAATTGAGGAAAGATACCTACGTACTCGTGTTTTGAATAGGAAATTTGTGTCACGGACATGGTCGAATTTTTTCCAAAAAAAAAAGAAAGATTTTTCGTACCAAATATCGACAGAAAAATATGTTTTTTTCCGACATCGGAAAAAAATTATTTACGACGGAAACGGAATTATTTTCGGAAATAATTTTGTCTCGGAACGGAATCGGAATTTTTTTCGGAAGTAAAACTGCCTCGGAACCGGAATCGGAAATTTCCGAGAAAGCCTGGAGACAGGTTCTTAATGGGGTTATTCATTTTGTGCAACTTGCATTTTTGCCTAATTCATTTCATGCAGAAAACGACATTTTCTGTAGAAAAAATGCATGAAAAAATAAGACAAAAAGAAAAGTGGCACAAAATGAATAACGCCATAACAAGAGTTCTCAAAATTTGGCTCAATTTATTTCTTTGAGAAAAAAATCAACAAGTTAACCAAAAATTCAACAAAAAATCGCTTTTGAGCAGTTCTCGGCAATTAAAAGTAGCGACACATAGAAACACGTTGCTTTTCCGAGCTTTTTCGCAAAACCTGACGGGAAAATGTTCCGGGTAATATTGGGAAAACTAAAAAATTGCAGCGCGGTGTTTGCGTACTTTTGAAATCCAAACGGCAATCAAAAAAATAGCATGGCAAATGAAGAGAGACGTCCCCTTTTTCGTTTGAATTTTAATAGTACGCAAACACCGCGTTGCAACTTTTTTGTTTTCACAATAAATTCGGAAATTAAAAAAAAAATCGAAAGTTCCGTTTTCGGATTCTAACCAAGCCTGTTATTCGTTCCGCAATAAAATGCAGGGGAAGTATGAATTTTAATGCATAATTACAAAAACGTTTCACAGTCTGACTTTTTTTTTGAATTGCAACTTTTCCAACAGGTTGGTTGAAAGTTTTGGCGGAACCAAAATCACCAAAAAGGATGCATAATTTTTTATTGTCCATTTGCGAAGAAAGCAAGTGCGCTCCAAAAAATGTAGTACTTCGTGGATTTCATTTTCGTCGCCGAAGTATTGTCGGCCCGGCAAAATAGTCATACGCGCTCCGCTGAAATCAACGCTATGCGATTTTTATTTTGGTCTCCAAATTATTTCATTTCACGTTGAGTTTATACGTGAACTGAAATAGTTTGGAGACCAAAATGAAAATCTCATAGCGTTCAGTTCAGCGGAGCGCGTTTGACCGTTTTGGCGGGCCGACAATATTTCATTTCACGTGTAAATTCAATGTAACAGGAAATAATTTGGCGACGAAAATGAAATCAACGAAGTAATAAGTTTCGTGGAGCGCAATTGCTTTCTTCGCGAATGGACAATATTTTCCGAATTTTTGAGGCAAAATGATGGAAGAAGCAAATTATTTAAAATAGTTAATTCTTCATTTTAATTATCCCACAATCATATTGATGTACTTTCAGGTCGCCGATCGAATGTTTCACCTTCAACGCAGTGACCGCTCCACGTTTTTTTTTTCTCAATTTGTGTTTTAATACTATTTATTAATTTTTTTGCATTAGTATTAATAAATGGATGTTTCTTGAATGCTTCAAAGGCAATACAATCTTCTAAGAGACAATTCGTCCAAAGTCCAATGAGAGAAGAAGAACCGATTTGACGAAAACATTTAAAATCCAAACAGGATCCACAGTTTGACCCGGAACTAAAACGTGCATGCTATATGCCCAGGCGTACATGCGCATAAGCGTGCACGCGGATGCATTAACCACATCTCAAATTTTCCCTATGAGTTCCACGCAGCGCGCTATATGCTTCAACCGCATTTTACCTGTGATTGCGCCACGCGGCCACATTTTGGGAGAGCGCCAAGGGTAATCACATGGCGGCGAACAGAGAGAGGCCGTTATGTTTGCTATTAGCTTTGGAGTGGCATGGGATCGGCATCGTTGCGGCATCTTTGCCAATAAACTACAAAAAGCGCCCCTTCATGCACCAGACTCTGGGTTTTTCTCGTGTGGGCCTTCAGTTGTCTGTCCTCTTCACAATCATGAGCAAAATTAAAACATTTCCTCCCAAGCTATCCATCGAGTTTATGAGCAAAATTAGGACAAAAATCCTAGCAAAAATCGCTAAAAAGCAGGTTGCAAAAAAGTTTCGACCACGGCAGGATTCGAACCTGCAATCTTCTGCTCCGTACACAGGTAAACCGCGTAGAGTTTCAACAGATTCTAAAAGGAGTGCGGGCGTAGACTCTAAAAAGTGCACAGAAAGAGTCTCCCAGAATCTGTTGAAACTCTTTCCATACTTTTTGCGCATTCTTTTGAAACTCTTTTCAGAACGTTTGCTGATTCCTTTGGGTTACTTTTTAAACGCGTTTATCGTTCATGATTTTTCATCCATCTGAGAATGTTTATTTGAAAATTTATTAGTAAACAACACGAGCTCAACAACGTTATGAAAAAAATAGAAAATAAAAAAGAAAACAACGTTATAAATAGTCCGTATTGGGTTCCGTAATGGGGTCATTCACAAAACCCGATAAAAAACTGTGGGAAAAATCGGAGAATGCTCCGACTGGTCTGAAATTTTGGGAAACAATGGCAAAAATACTACCGGGCATTTCCAGAAAATTTCAGACCATCCAGAATATCGATTTTTAAAATTAACAGAAAAAATTCGATATTTTGGTCCAAAAATTTCTGAGCATGTACAGAAGCATTTTTGCCATTATATCCCGTAATTTCAGGCCAATCGGGGCGTTCTCCGATTTTTTCCGCAGTTATTTTTCCGGTTTTGTGAATAAGCCCATAACAGACGGACCCTCTTCTTCCTGGACGCCACTGTCGGTGTTAATTTCTGCGTTTTGAATTCCAACTTCGTTTGCCCCGGATAGCTGGTTTCTGAAAGTAATTCACGTAAATCAGACATTTGCAAAAAAAAAGAACAAACATTATAATGAATTCGTGGCGGAGTGACATTTCACGTGAAACTGGGAGACGAAAACTATCTTCATTTCTTTAGTTATTTCTTCATTTTTTGAATACGTGAAAAAAAATTGTCACTCCGCCACGAATCCATTATATTGATTTTTGATTGTGAATGGACTTTTGGCAAAAAATGAATTTTTCTGGGATTCCACTTCACATAAGAATGACGATAAATATACTGAAAATGCTAAAATTGGTCTGAAATAATGCCAAAAATGCTCCCGGCCGTGAAAATGTAAAATTTTCGCAAAATTTGGCGGTTTTTTCACAATCTCCCGAAATTTTTGACATTTTTTTTTGAATAACCCAATTATAAACAGCGCGTGGAACATAAAACACCGCAAACTTTTTTGATTCAAAATGAAATTTTGTGGGTATTCTCATGAGAAATATCAAAAAAAGTTCAAAAATACCTAGAAAACGTACAAACTTGCCCGATAATTTGGAAAAAAAATGTCATAAACACAGTTTCTGAAAAAAAAACAATTTTTTGTTGAATTTCAACATTTCTGCCCAAATTGTAGAATTTTGTATTGTCGAACCGCCAAAACGGTCAAACGCGCTCCACTGGACTCAACGCTATGCGATTTTCATTTTCGTTTCCAAATTATTTTTTCAGTTTTTCTTTGATTTTTTGCATAAAATCTTTTTTCGTGCTTTTTCCTTGTAAAAATATATTTCTCCGCTTTTCCACTCTTTTTCTCTCTTTCAATCGTGTATATTGTTTTTATTTTTAATATTAAAAACTTATTTTTATAAGAATTCTGGATTTACTATTTTTATAAGAATTCTGGATTTTTGGACAATAAATTTGACAATCAACTCACCCAACTACTCAGGCAACTCATTTCTTACTATAATAGGAAATCCAAATCTGAATAGGAAATTTTGGAACTTGTCCAGGAAACTCAGATCTTGTTAGGAAATACAAATCTTATATAGAAATTTACAAACTATAAAGGGGTCTTGACAGATTCGAAAAAATTTTGAAATCTCGAATCTGTACAGAAAATTTACCGGTCTTGCAAGATCTGCTAAGATTTGTAAAATTGATTGCACGAGATGCGTCAATAAAATTTCATGGCGCCATTCGCGTCACGAATTTCGAAATGTTTCGTGTGGATTTTTATTGCGTTGTTATTTTATTTTTATTTATTTATTTTTGGCTTTTTTATGAATTGCAAAATTTTTTAAAATTCAATTTGAATTGTTTGCAGCCTAATGGATCGCACCACCAATCAGCCTGTGATTTCTTGGGCACTCGAAAAACAGTGGAGCGCAGAGAAAAATTGAAAATCAGGACAAAATACGTAAGTAATGGATGTATTTACATCAGTTTTTCTGTCATCTTATTGTGAAAATAAAAAAATTGCAATGCGCTGTTCGCGTGCTTTTAAAACTCAAACGGCAATGAAAGAAATAGCATGAGAAAGGAAGAGATATGTTCCCATTTTGGTTTGAATTTCAAAAGTACGCAAACACCGCGTTGCAATTTTTTTGGTTGCACAATATCTAGAAATCCACTTACCGTATTTCCTCTTATATAAGAGAACCTCTAATTAAAGCACACCCTCTAATCTATTAGATGGTGTGCTTTAATTAGACATTTAGAGAAGAGGTTGAAAAATAGAGGCGCATGCGCTTAAATTAGAGGAAATACGGTATGTTATATACAATTACGCTTTATGTAATCGACCCCAAGGAATCGACTGGGGCGATCAGGGCTGGGCGTAAAATTTTTTGCGGATTCCGTAAAACGTAAAATTTACAGTTTAAAAATCCGTAAAAACCGTGAAATCGCAAATTGCACTGTTCAGTGAGAAAAATTTGTTGCTAAAATCAGAAAAAAAAATCACCAACATTGAAATAAAATTGGCCAACAACAAAGAAAAGCGTCAGATTGGAAATTAGCCCCTCGAAAAATATGTTGAGCTTTCTCTGGAATAATCTTTGGATAAATCCAACTGAATTGAAAGCACTTTCTACTTCGGCATAATTTTTAGAAAACAATTCAAGAAAAATACAAAAATTTCGGTTTTTTCTCCTCGAATTGAACAAATTAACTTTATAATTTTTACGGATTTTACGGAATCCGTAAAATTATTACGGTCCCTTAAAAACACGTAAAAACCGTAAACGTAAAATCCCACCCTTGGGGCCGATCAGAATTTTCTGAAAATGCCTACTTTTATTGTCGACTCGCCAAAATGATCAAACGCGCTCCGCTGAACTCAGTTCTATTGTGTTTTCAATCGACTTGCGACATGAGAACGCGAGACTCCGCCCACTTATTTGTGCGCTACCTGTCTGCGTCTCTTCAAATATCACTGTGTTCGCGTGGTCGCGCAAAAATAAGTGGGCGGAGTCTCGCGTTCTCATGTCGCAAGTCGATTGAAAACACAATACGTGGATTTCATTTTGGTTTCCAAATCATTTCATTTCACGTTGAATTCATACGTGAAATGAAATAATTTGAAGACCAAAATGAAGTCCACGTAGTATTGAGTTCAGCGGAGCGCGTTTGATCATTTTGGCGGGCCAACAATAGCTGAAAATTACAGGAACGTGAAATGGTCTCCAAAAGACCGCCTCGTTGGGGGTCAAGTAGGTCGAACAAGCTACACCTTATGATTGAATCTTTTAGTTTTTAATAGCGCGGCCATAAATGAAAAAAAGGCCATAAATGCAGAAATTTCCTCTCTTTTTTTCTAAATCGCACGGTTGAATTTAGAAAAAAGGGGAAATTTCTGCATTTATGACCACCTTTTTTTCATTTCTGGCCGCGCCATAACACAGAGAGTTCAAATTTTCAAACAGAATTTAATTTTAACTGCCAACATTTGTGTTATACCTCGCTAAACTTCAACAAAAAATCACAGACAATTTTCAGCGATGAACCCAAGTTTTTATTTTTTGGTTATTTTTATAAACTCTTCTAGTTACCACAGGAAAAATTTTTTAAAGCTCTCCGACAAAAATTAAGCACTTAATACCTTCCCAACGTGAAGTGATTTTTTGGAAAAGCAGGTTTTCCTCTTTCTTTCATTGCCATTTGAATTTTCAAAAGTGCAATTTTTGTTTTACCAATATCATAATTTATTTTCAGCGCGGCGGCCAGATCGAAGCTCGTCAAATGGTGCAGAACGGACGACGCGGAACAGCCATCGACATCGGCTTAATTTCTTTATATTTTAAAATGTTTCCTTGTTTTTTTGTTATAACCAATAAAATGAATTGTCTTTTATTCAATCGATAAAGTTTAGATTCCGGGGAATCTGGACAGAAAATTTTGGAATCTGTGCAGAAAAGTTTGGAATCTGTGCAGAAAATTTTGGAATCTGTGCAGAAAATTTTGGAATCTGGGCAGAAAATTTCGGAATCTGTGCAGAAAAGTTTGGAATCTGTGCAGAAAAGTTTGGAATCTGGGCAGAAAATTTTGGTATCTGTCCAGAAATTTTTGGAATCTGCGCAGAAAATTTTGGAATCTGTGCAGGAGATGCGCGCCTGTGCAGAAAATTTTGGAATCTGTCCAGAAAATTTTGGCATCTGTCCAGAAATTTTTGGAATCTGCGCAGAAAATTTTGGAATCTGTGCAGGAGATGCGCGCCTGTGCAGAAAATTTTGGAATCTGTACAGAACATTTTGGAATTATAAGAGGTCGCCAAATATCCATAAATCACTAGTTTATAATTCCAAAATTTCCTATTATAGCAAGAAATGAGTTGCCTGAGTATTCAGCAGAAGTTGTCGGCCTCATGTCGCTGTGCGGTCTCCTCCTGCAAAAATAATTTTTTAATATTAAAAATAAAAACAATATACACGATTGAAAGAGAGAAAAAGAGTGGGAAAGCGGAGAAAACCCCACAAAATTACTGATTTCAGTGAAAATTTGCCGTTTCGGCGGAAAAAAAGGTGGAATTTATATTAAAATCAGTAATTTTCGGGCTAAAAGGTAAGAAAACATTGAAAAACATCATGATGATGGAGTTTGAACAAAAATTTCTCCAAACAAATGAGTTATGAATTTTTTTAAAGTACAGGGAAATCGAAAAATATTGATTTTTCACTTAAATTCGGAAGATTTTGATAAAACTTCATGAATTTGGTCTCGAAAAAATATTTTTAGAAGGAAAAAGCACGAAAAAAGAAGATTTTATGCAAAAAATCAAAGAAAAGCTGAAAAAATAATTTGGAAACGAAAATGAAAATCGCATAGCGTTGAGTCCAGTGGAGCGCGTTTGACCGTTTTGGCGGTTCAACAATAGGTCCATGAATATTTTTGACACTATTTTTCGAAGTTTTAGGCAAATTTTCGTCATTTTCAACATTCACATGAAAAATTCTATCAGAAACGGCGCATAAAACATAGAAAAAGCCAAAACTAATGAAACATTCAAAATAGACAGATTTTTTCGACATTTCCCCTAATTTTTGCCTTTTTCGACATTTTCTAACTTTTCTTCTTAATTCTACCAATAAACTCATTAAAAATAGCGTGTAAAAGGACCATAAAACAACTGAAAATGCCGAAAAAACGAATTATCACAGATTTCAATCCTGAATTGATTTTTCAATTTTCTCGACGCCTAAACCTCGAAAATTTCTCAACACACCGCTTATAAATCTCAAAAATAACAACTACCGATAAAAATTTAACCAAAAAAAGTCGGAAAATAGGAGAAAAACGAGCAAAAATGAGAAGAAAATGACAAAAAAATGTCGATAATTTAGGCTCCGCCCTTTTTGCAAGTAGCGCATGCCTTTTTGCAATTCTTTTGATAATCTTCTCAAATTCTCTGAAGCAGAAAGAATTTCAAAAGAATTTCAACAGATTCTGAAAAGAATTCGTTTGAATTATCAGAATGCCACTCTTTCGATACACTTTTGCGGTTCACAATTCACCCTAGACTCTTTTGGGACTCTTTCCACACCAAAACTCTTTTCAGACTCTTTTTAAACTATTTGCGGTTTACCTGTGTAGGCAGACGCGTTATCCATTGCGCCACGCGGCCACATTTCCGGACAGCGCCAAGGGTAATGATATGGCGGCGGGCAGAGAGTGATTACGAGCGAAATTTAGTTACGACGCTCCGATGTTCCGCAGGTCTCGCAGGGAAATCTTTGCTGCAAGACATGCGTAACATCGGAGCGTCGTAACGGGTTTTCGAACATGATCAAAACTTGAAATGTGACATTTTTCATTCTTCAGCCTCTACGAATGTTTTGCAGACGTAATATGCAACGATGTGACCAGAGTAGTTCTCAACGATGGTGGCGAGAGCGACTACATCCATGCTAACTACGTGAATGGTCTAAACGCCCCATTCATTTTGACACAAGGACCAACACAGACTACAGTCACCGACTTTTGGCGAATGGTTGTTCACACGAAGACAAGCTACATTGTGATGTTGTGCGATGTGGTGGAGGAGGGAAAACAAAAGTGTGCGGCGTATTGGCCGGAGAAGAATGGTGAGACGTCGACGTTTGGCGCGTGGAGCATCACGTGTAATTCTGAAGACGATAAGGACACGAATATTATTAAGCGGACGTTGACGGTGAAGAATTCAGAGTCTGGAAAAGAGCACAGTTTGAAACATTTGCACACCAAGTCGTGGTAAGTCGATATACTATTGTTCATCACTATAGATTTTGTGTTTTAACTACCCACAACAACAACAACAAAGATTACAAAGTCGATCCGTTCTTCAAGTACCGAAGGTACTGCGGATCACGGTTTTCTGCGTACGCGGACGACTGGTGGTGTACCGTTCAGAGCCAGACGTTATTTACCGTATTTCCTCTAATATAAGCGCACCTCTAATTGAAGCGCACCTCTAATAAAGGCGCACCCTGAGAAGTACTTCGAAAAATAGAAGCGCACCCTCCAATTGAAGCGCACCCTCTAATAGAGGCGCACTCACTGGCTGTTTATTTTCTTTTCATCTGTTTTTGCGGATTTTTTTCTTTTTTTTTTCAATTTTTTGCAGTTGTTCTTAAATATTTTACTTTTCTTGCTTTCTTTTTCAATACTCAGTGACGATCGAAAAGAAAAATAAACGAAGACGAGGAGCTGAACGTCTTCGTTGTTTCAGATGTTGAAGAATCGCCAAAAGGGAAGAAGCAATTGCACAAATGAATTGAAAAACAAATGAATTTTAAAAAGTGTGCTAAACAAATCTGGTACCGCCAAGAAAATTTATGTTGACCGAAAATGCATGCACAGATATTGTCGGCCCGCCAAATGATCAAACGCGCTCCGCTGAACTCAACGCTATGCGATTTTCATTTTGCTCACCAAATTATTTCATTTCACGTTTAAATTCAACTTGAAATGAAATAATTTGGTGACCAAAATAAAAATTGGATAGCGTTGAGTTCATCGGAGCGCGTTTGACCATTTTGGCGGGCCGACAATAACTGAAAAAAATCAATGATATGCTGAAGTCTGCTTTTGATGCGTCGACGAGAGGAACGAGCTATGGATGGTGTCAATGATTATCTAGAAATTATGGATTTTGGAGAAGATGACAAAAGCGGCAACTAAAATGTTTCTTTGCATTTTCAAATGTTGTTTGTTATTTGTTATTTGTTGATTTCTATTGCTGTGTTCAGAAATAAACGTTTGAAAAATAGAAGCGCACCCTCTAATTGAAGCGTACCTCTAATAGAAGCCCATTCGGAGAAGAGGTTGAAAAATAGAGGCGCATGCGCTTAAATTAGAGGAAATACGGTAAGTCAATTCATGGCTAGGGAAATGACCGAGCAATCTTCGTAGATTTCTCTACTACCCAATTAGAGGCTGGGTAAACCCGGGGGTGAGGGCAGGAATCGAACCTGTGACCTCTGGAACGGCGGCGGTCACCACTACCGGCTGCGCTATCCACTGTGATCGCCTTTTATTTCTGGGATTTTTTGTGGCACTTTGGACTGCAAAGCAAAACATCGGCCACGGCTCTCTCAATTTTCTGCACTCTCTCGTCGCCAACGTGGCCGCGTCCATCACTGTGCGAAGGGAGCGCGTTTGCAGCGCTACGTACTGAGAATAATAAATTGTATGCATTAATTACATCTTGTGGAAATTGTGCAAATTATTTCCAAAAAAAAAAAGATTTGCCGCCAGCAGGGGTCGAACCTGCGACCTTGGGCTTATTAGACCCACGCTCTAACCGACTGAGCTATGGCGGCAGACACTTTCACATGTTAGGAGGGCGTAGAGGAGAATGACTGTTATTGATACGATAGAACCACATTTTCTCTGCGTCTCCTCGACCGCTGTGCTCTTTTTATTCTATCGCTGCGAGACCCACGTGATGGAGTATGCATAATCATATTCACGCCCAAAATTCTCCGAAAACCCTCGTATACTTTCCAGGCCCGACAAGTCCGTCCCCAACTCTACATTTTGCCTCCTACGAATGCTTTTTATTGTTCGCACATCGCCCGGTCCAGTTGTGGTGCATTGCTCGGCCGGCATTGGACGGACTGGCACTTTTGTGGCGGTGGAAGCTTGTTTACAAATTCTCACCGACGGTAAGGAGCTGGATTTGCTGGTGGCCGTAAAGGCTTTGAGAAGTGGGTTTTTCTTGTCTTCACCTCCACGTTTCCCCATTTTAGACAGTCGTGCTGGAAGTGTGCAGGTAGATATTCAATATATGACGCTTGTGCAGATCCTGATCAATTATGGGAAGGACAATGGATACTGGGATGATTCAGATCTTGATGACGTTGGTTTTGAAATTGAGTTTTCCAAACCGCCTCTAAATTTTCAGCGCGTCGAACTACTCACCTGGAACATCCAACAGTTTATCCAGACACGTGGAAAGGTGGACCATGTCATGGCAAGCCCCTCAACTCCAATGCTTCAACAAGCCGCTGCCGCCGCTCCATCTGCGCCAGCACCACCTGCACAAACGCCTGCAGCCCCAACGCCCATGAAAGATGACAGGAAGGTGTCGAGGAAGGAGAAGTGCCATCATCACAAGAAGGCGGCTGAGAAGAAAGAAGTTAAGGAGGTTAAGGAGAACAAGGAGGCCAAAGAAGCCAAGGAAAGTAACAAAGAAACCAAAGAGCCAAAGGAGACGAAAGAGCCGAAAGCGGAGCCTAAAGAGGGAAAAGAAGCAAAGGATGCGAAGGATGCGAAAGAAGCAAAGGATGCAAAAGATGCAGACGAGAAGGAGCCTGCCAAAGAGCAAAAGGAATCTACGCCTTGCCAGGTTGCTTGCTGTGGAGCTGCTCAGTCTACTCCGGCGGCCGTCCCTGGTCCTCAAGCTCCCACAGGACTTGTCTCGAAAGAAGCAACTGATGATGATGAAGTGGAAGCCACGCAACGGGTCGATGTCAAAGATCCGGCAAACGTGCCGAAAGACGATGATGGTACGGCCACTGTCATCCCGCTTGCAGCGGCACCATGCCCCTCACAAATGTCACAGGTAACCGCCGTTCCGTCGCCTCTGCCACCATCGGTAGCAGCTACACCGCAACCACAACCCATCAGAAAGAGTAAGGAGAATCCAGACAAGAAGCCGATAGAGCAGAGCAAGATGCAACCGGTGCAGAATAGAAAGTCGGCGGAGAAGGAGAAGCCGAACGCGAAGGAGGCAGCGTTGAGAAAGAACCGCAGCGAGTACTTTATGTAACGGGATGAAGCATTATCCTTTCTAAATTTCTCTGCTCTCTCCTCTTAAATAAATGCTTTCTGTGGCGAATAACCATTTTATATGTTGATTTTAATTATGTTCCATCTTTTCTGCGAAATCTTTTTCTAGAAGTGCTCTT
Organism: Caenorhabditis japonica; assembly: GCA_963572235.1. Lineage (NCBI taxonomy): Eukaryota > Metazoa > Nematoda > Chromadorea > Rhabditida > Rhabditidae > Caenorhabditis > Caenorhabditis japonica. Next base: position 3,772,852 of record OY754345.1, read on the forward strand.
TATGCGCAATATGTAGCGGTCCCGGGTGTGACTTGGCGAGAGAGGCGAGATGCTAAGCGCAGCAGAGAAATCCAGATAGTCGAGACACTGTGTGTAGCATTGAGATACAGATAATCAAAAATAGTGTGTCACAGCCAGAAGCGCAGGTTGGTCAGAGACTGCAGAGAGGACAATATAGGCAACCGACTGTGTGCAACTCATAGACGCAGATAGACGCGGGCGGAACTGTACTAATTTACGAAACGGAGACAGACAGACAGACTGGGCAGCCGAGAAACGCAGATGGCGAGAGAATGTGTGGCGCCGAGAGACGCATATGGGCAAGACACTTTGTGTGGCGTGGAGAGGCAGGCAGTGAGAAAAACGATCAAAACCAGAATCACAGACAGGCGAGAGACGGATGAGTGGTTGATAGACAAGAGAATATGTGCCATTAGGAGATCCACACAAGCAATCAACTGTGAGCAACGCATAGACGCAGACGCACTCGTAACTGTGCTAAAATAAGAGACAGAGACAGAAAAAACATCGCGGCACGTTGAGAAACACAGATGGCGAGAGACTTGGTGGCGCCGAGTGACGCATAGAGGCGAGACACTGTGTGTGGTGTAGAGAGAAAGACAGTCAAAAATGAATGGGTGACAGACAACCAGAAGCGCAGGCAGCCGAGAGACTGCAGAGTGGCAGACAATGCAGGAAACCGACTGTGGGGCAACGCATAGACGCAGACAGACGCGGGCGGAACTGGGCTAAGCTGAGAGACGGAGACAGAAAACGGTAGGAGGTCGAGAAACGCAGATAGGCTAGGGTGTATGCTTATGTGTATGTGTGGCGTAGAAACGCAGACTTTCGAGTAGGAATGTTTCACCGCGAGAAGCGCAGGCAGCCAAGAGACTATGTGGTGCTGAGCGACGCATAGAGGTGAGACATTGTATGCTGTTAAGAGATGCAGTCATCCAAAAAGGAATGTGTCGACTCAAGAAACGCAGACTGACGAGAGACTAGACCTCAAGAGGAACTGTGCGCCACTGAGAGACACAGAGATAAAAATACTGCGGGTTATGAAGAGACCCAGACATACGAGAGGTTGGGCGTGACTGAAGGTCGCAGACATGCAAGATACTGATAGTTGCGAGTACCGCAGGGAAAACAGAGACTGGTATACCGCGAGATACATAATTGTGTGCTTTATCGAGAGACACGGACATAGAAAAAGGTATGGCTGAGCAGGCTTGAAAAGTAGAAAATGTATTGTCATACTAACGTGACCTTATGAATCTACAGAAACGTGTTCTGTTCTCGTTTATTGTCCATGTTACCGAAAAATCAGTTCCTAAAGTTTAATCTGTCCGGTTTTAGCAATGTTTGCAACGTCTGCTCTGCTGATTTTCGTTTCCTTGATAGGTTTTTGTTTCTTCCATAATTTTTCATTCTTTCTTTCAAATTTTCATTTTCTAGGACTCTCGCATCAAGATCTCAGCGCCACTGCCGGAATCGTTTCCAACATTGCTTACTGGCATCTGCTCGACTGCTACGCGACCGCAAATCACACGGATCCGCTGCAGAGCTTGTTGAGACTGGTAAGTGGCAAGTGTTACTCTAAATTGTGTGCATTATGGGAAAATTGTGCTATTCAATTGCAAAAAAAAAACGTTTTGCCGCCAGCAGGGGTCGAACCTGCGACCTTGGGCTTATTAGACCCACGCTCTAACCGACTGAGCTATGGCGGCCGACACTTCGCCAGGTGAGCAGGGCGTTCAGGAAAAGGAGAGTTGTCAACACGATAAAACCGTATTTTTCTCTGTGTCTCCTCGGCCGCTGTAGTCCTTTTCTTATATCGCTGTGAGACCCACGTGACGCTGCCTATAGGGTAGACGGATCACTAGAACTATGCACATTCTCTTTAAACGCTAAAATTCAGACGATTGACGATTCGCTGAGCATCTCGGCAAAGAGAAGGGCTGACGAATGCCCGACTGAACATTCCATAAAAGTTGGCAACAATTTAACCGAAATTTTCTTGGTGTCAGAGATCAAGAAAAATCAATTGAATGCAAAAGCTCGAGAGAAACTTCGAAGAGATGAGACCGGAATGAAAAATGTTGATGAGATGGTGAGCAGTTATCAGCTTTTTTTAATGTATCAATTCTTTTTAAAGGCTCGTATAATGTTTGCCGCCTATTACACGGATCAGTTCAATTTGGTGTTCAACAACGCAACGGTGGCCGAGAAGGCAACAATTGGGGATGAGCTGAACGGCGTTTTTAATTTTGGATGCGACATGAATGTTTGCAAGAAGAATGGGCACAAAATTGGTATAATCGTGTGTCAATTCACTAGAGGGTTAGTGAAAAAAAGGACAAATAATGTAAAAAGAAAATATTATTTACTTTCAGAGTTCCTAGACCGAAAAAAATCATAACCAAGGCAGAATATGAGGAACGTTATGGAAAGAAGAGCTCGGCGTTCGCCCTTTCCTTTATGAGTACTTTTATTTTCATGGCAGTAACTCTCTATAAATTTTTGTAATCATCAATGAATAGAGTGAGCTCACGAAATGCTTTTGTTTTTCTTATGCTTGTTTTTGCATGGGTCCATTGGGCCTTCTTTCCATGACACGAAATGTTCGGGACAATAGTCTTGCCGCCTGCAATAAGATTCCACATGGAAAGTCGAAGAACGAATTCCCACAGATTTTTTTAACTGAACGCAATACAAAAAGCTTAACGGGCGTGACCACACATGACTTTTTCAGCTCTCAAAAGGCTTGATGTGTTGGCAGAATGGGAAAATTCCAGTATAGCCACCCACTACAATATAGGTACCCACGCTATAGTATAGCCACCCACATAACTGAAGAATGGGATTTTTCCGATATTCTGTGGGTGGTTATTTTGAAATATATGGGTGCTTTTACTGGAATATATTATTACAGTTAAGCCACCCACTCAGTGGTAATGGGTGGCTATACTGGTTTCCTAGGGAATCTTTCAGAATAGCCACCCATATATTTCAAAATAGGTACCCACATCAACGGGCTATAGAATAGCCACCCATCGTTTCAGAATAGCCACCCATAATTTCAGAATAGCCACCCACGCGGCGCCGACTGTGGGTGGCTATACTATAGCGAGTCAAATGGGTATCTATTTTGAAATATATGGGTGGCTATTCTGTAATTATCCCGGCAGAATTTTCAAGTAAAATCTTACGTGGAAAAAATTGATTTGATAAAATATTGATTCGACGATTAAATAGTATCGGGCGCCATTGCTTGCTTCTCTGCGTTTTATCATCTCTACTGCGGCTGCGTCGTGTGATAACGCTGTCTCTTGTCTGTGTCTTGTCGCTTAAAAGCTTTCCGCCTCAAAACCTCGTTTAGAAAAACTTGAGTTCGCATAAATTGGCTCTCTGTCAAGTTTTTTTCCCGCAGAGTTCAATAGAGCACATTTTTGCGTGGGCAGTCAACAACAGCCCGTGAACATGATAATAAATGGTCGATTAAAACGATACACACGTGAACTTTCTTGCAAAAAATAAATACTATAAAATGGATAAAACCTTCATTTCAAAAACACAAACAGCAATAAAAAGAAAACTGCAGTTTTGACACTATTTAATTTTCAATGCGGACCGTCTCGTTTCTCCAGATAATTTTACTACTATGCTTTTCTTTCGGTTTGTTGATTAGCTAAATAATGACAAAAACTGGGATGTACCTATACAGAGACCGATAGCAAAATGTTCGAGTTTCGAAAAAAGAGCATGGAGGACTTCAATGCCGTGCGTCGAATCTTGGCTTCTGGACAATTCAATACCATGATAAACATGATCAACCAAGCAATCGACGTGGTGAAAAAGTTTAAATCTGATGCTAATTTGCGGAAACTGCCCAAAATTGGTCCCGCCGCGGATATGTATAGATTGGTGAGTAACAGTGGTGTATGTACTTGTGTTCACACTCACAAAAAACGGCCCCACTCGTCATTTCAATCATACACCCGTCCTTTCAGATGGTGCGGTAGCGGGAAATTGCTTCTTCACCTCAACCGGACACCAATACCTTTCTTCCCCTCACAATCAGGCCTGTCCGTGTCCGTGGTCGAAATTTCCTGTTGCATTATTCATTCCTTTAAAAACGACAATGGCGCTTTAGCGTCTCAATGAAGCGTCTCTTATCCCATCGGGCAAGGAATGAACGTCCCGTCCCTTCAACTGGAACGAGAATGAGAAACAAACCTGTTAGTGATGCCTCTGCCCTTTTACAAACTGTGAGAAAGCCCCTTAATAAGATAAGCTGGTAGTGCTCCTGAAGAAAAAATGATCGGGTTTGCAAGTGGCCAGGTGTTCCGTTTTTTAAGAGGTCGCCTCTGTTTACCTTAGTGATGCGGGAGCGTCTTCCAAGCCCCTGATTTGGGATCCTTCTCGTTTTGCTGTTCATTGTCCTGACTTTCCCGTTCCAGTAAGTGAGGTGTAAGTGTCTCATGCCCCTTCAAATGAACCGACAGGACCCGATAATTGGCAAAAGTTGCTTCCCGAGTATCCATTTTTCTTTTCGGAACATGGCTTAAAACGCCCACTCCCCTTCTCTATTTCTCTATTACTACATTCAGAGATGGAGCCGACAAATGGAGCAAGAGGCGTGGCTCTACATGAAAAAACAGCCTATCTTCACCAACGAGAGCTTTGTCGTATCGTTCGAATACAATGAATACGTGGGATTCAAATGGTTGGGGTCTATCGTGGATGTGTATAAAAACTTTATAAGACTTATTCCTCATGATCAAGTTAGAAAAGTTTTGATTAAGGCGGCGGAAGTGGTGAGTTTTATTTTTTTTAAAGATGGATAGTCGCCCTCTATTGAGGTCACTGTGTGGTATCGGGAAAATCCCGGGAAGAATTCTTATTGTTAGTTGTTGAAAGGCATGCGCGCCTGCGAATTTCTAATATTTCTCGGTACTGAGTTTTGAACTCCTGGGAATTTACTAGTGCTATTACCCGGGAGTGAACTGTAATGCGTCGTAAAATTAGGAGATTCCCGGGACCCCGGGGTTTGAAACTGAATGTTTTTAAAACAAAATCATCTTTATATACAGAATGCGCAAAAAGCTCGGGTGAACAGTATTTTTTCCGATAAAAACTTAACAGATAGAGCAATTCAAACTAAATGTTCACCAAAGTTACAACAAAACTGCACTTTCCTCCCTTCTCCTTGACGCAGGCGCTGAGTCTCTTGTGGAAGCTGGACACCGTGGTGGACCCTGGTGGCGCGCTTCAGATTGTCCAAATCGTTATGGGGAGTAGCGCAGGCCTTGCGTTCAAAGACCAACCACACAGAAAAGTCCAAAGGATTCAAGTCGGGCGAGTACGGAGACCATTCAGTGGAGGTTATCATGAAGGGCAAATTGATCTTGCACCAGTCTTGAACCACTTTAGCCTTGTGAGCGGGCACATAGTCCTGCTGGAACATCAAGTTGCGTCTCGTCTCGCAAAGTGAGCCTGGCTCCAGGGAACGATTTTCTTAACGAGAATGTCATCAAAATAGTTCTGGGCCTTCACCTTGACTCCTTGATTGACGAAAACGAGCGGAGTCTTGCCGGTCGAGGTCACACCGGCCCAGAACATAACAGAAGCGAGATGATCCTTCCTCGAGACGTAACGGCCACTATTGTTGGCCTCCTTGACCGATGGGGACCAAATACTATTGTTCTGACGGTTGAAGGACTGCTCGATAGTGAAAAAATTCTCATCGGTGAAGAGGATATCCAAAGTGTCCACCGGCTTGAAACGCTTCAACGGTTCACGCCATCTCTGAAGACGGGTTGCCTTCATCTGGTCCATCAGTGCATTAGTCTTTTTCAGCTTGTTAGGGCGGAGTCCCATGTGGTGTTTGACGATGTTCCGAACAGAAGTCGCCGAAATATGCAGCTCCTTGTCGACTTTTCTGAGACTTCGCTTGGGGTCGTAATGGATCTTGTCCCGGATGCGTCTCATGTTGGTGGAAGTGGTTGCGGTCGCTGGTCTACCGCTCCTGGGACGGTCACTGGTTGTACCAGTCTTGCCGAAACGACACATTGTGCTCTGAATAGTCCTGCTTTGGCGATGTGCCTCTGAGTTTGCCCGGACTCGCTCAAGCGCAGAATAGTGCCACGGTCAATAAAATAGATACTGTCCATTCGCGAAAAAAGCAAGTGCGCTCCACGAAACTTAGTACTTCGTGGATTTCATTTTCGTCGCCAACTTATTTCATTTCACGTGTAAATTCAACGTAAAATGAAATAATTTGGCGACGAAAATGAAATCCACGAAGTACTACGTTTCGTGGAGCGCACTTGCTTTTTTCGCGAATGGACAATATCATTCTGAATTTTTTAGAGGATGTTGTCAACGTAATAACGAAGATACAGTGAGAAAATCACAAGAAAATATCAGCAGACAAAAAAGTTATAACATGTCAAAGTTGTCCACCCGAACTTTCTGCGCACCCTGTAAAAAGTTCAGTTTGGGTCGATAACTGAGTTCTTACTGCGCCTGTTTTCAAACTGCATGGCGGAAGCGAACTGAGCGCTTGAGACCGACACAATAACTTGAAATTGCGTCTGTTGCTTACCGGGAAAGCGATTAACCGCCTGCGCCAGAGATCACACGCAAGAAATGAATGCAAACGCAATAAAAAAGAAGAAACATTTCAGAAATGAAAATAATTTAAAAGTAGATTTTTATACAGCCAGGCTTGTACCGTTTTGAACAACGGTGTGCGAAGCACGACTGTCGAAAATCCGGCTGGCTAAAAAAAAGAAATGGAAAAATTGCACTGATCTGCCGCAAAATGTTTGATCTGCGAGAAACTTCGAAAAAAAAAACATGAAAAATGAAGAAATGTTTCATCGCGGCTTTTTTTTTATTCACGCTCGCAAAGCCGGCCGCGGCCGGGCGACATTTTTCCCGGCCGAGCTTATTTTGATAAAAACAAATGCTAGAAATTTTTATACAAAAATAAAACAAACCTGGGCAAAACGGCACGAACGAATACAAAATTCCCACAGTGTGGTAAAAAATCCTAAAAGTTTTAAAATTATGCTCATGGGACCAAATTACCAGTCGTGGCGAGACCCATTGCTGAAACGGGCATGTGCCTTTAAATATAACGTCTTACGGTACTTGTTTGGGAACAAACTGTTGCGACGCGTTGCGGGTCTTTTTAATCGAGAAGTCTTTGTGATATTTTCCTAGTACGTGGTGAGTTCCGAGCTGTTTTGCTGAATTGATCTGACCGCTTTTGACATATCATCGTGATGAAATAGAAAAAGGGAGAGGTTTTCGGTGCGGTTCGTAACTAGGAATTCGCGAGAATACTATTTTTCCAAAAAATCTCGGGATTCTTTATTTTTCAGTCCGAGGAGCACACACTGGTTGGGGTTTTGATGGTGTTGACTTATCCTTCGAAGTTGCCCGTCGATGATCACATGAATTTGGGGCCCACCGAGTCATTGTTTGCGCACAGGTATGAAATTGGATGTGCATCGAGTACGCTGTTCACAACGTGTTTCATGGAGAAGTGAGTTTTCAAAACCTAACAATTCCACTTCATTTTTTCTTTGTTTATAGATCCCGAAACGGTGGTCACTTGTACGAACTTGGCGTTCCGTGTTCCAAATGCCGCACCCATTGTGAATTTTTCACGCACGTGGATGGAACGATGGAGGAAGGAGTTTTATGTGTACCGCCCCAGGAAACACCAACCGTCGTGGTCAAAGCTGAGACCTCATTGATTCCGAATCACACACTTTTAACCGTTTTTCTACTTGTGGCTCTGTTTGGGCTCATACAATATGGAGCTGACACGTGACACGAAATTTTAGTTTAATGATTTTGGACGAAAAAAATAAACACATTTTATTTATCGAAAAAAACTGTAATATTAACGCCCCTCCCTCTAATAAAGATGCACTACCATTCCATGTGCTCATTACTTTTATTGTTTTCATTGTTTCTTAAAACAGTTTATCTTGTAGTTATATTCTTACGGCGACGAAAAATAGCACAAAAGTTTCGAAACGTCTTATTCCGAAAAGTCCTAGAGCCGAAAATAGAGGCGCATGATCCAGAGGGTGCAGTTTTCTCCAAACTTACATTTAGTTTTTGTTTGTGCTTTCTGACTTTTATTGGATATTTTGGAATTTCACAGAAAAATAGAAATGGAGCCATCTTTGTAAATCAATTCCATAAAAAAGGTTTGCCGCCAGCAGGGGTCGAACCTGCGACCTTGGGCTTATTAGACCCACAGGTAAAATGCGGATGAAGCATATAGCGCGCTGCGTGGAACTCATAGGGAAATTTTGAGATGTGGTTAATGCATCCACGTGCCCGCACATGCGCATACATGCAGGCGCATATAGCATGCACGTTCCGATTCCGGTTCGAAAAGCGCTTGGAGGCTTGGATTTTAAAGGTTTCTGTCAAATCGGATCTTTTTCTCTCATTGGATTTTAAGATGGTTGTCTGTTAAAAACTTTTATCGCGTTTTACTAGTTTCAGAAACAACCATTTATTAATAATAACGCAAAAAAATGATTAGTATTGAAACAATTACTGAGGAAATACATTTAAAAAATTCGGAGCTGGCTCAGCAGATTGCGGAATCCTTGTTGGAGCTGAGCAGTCGCAGCCTGAAAGTACATCAATATGCTTACGGGGTATTTAAAATGAAGGTATGTTTTAAGAGTATCTTAAAAGCCCTCCACAATGGTGTGGTGTATATCCAAAAACCCAGAAATCTATAGGGGCCTTTCAGCAGGCTTACTCGGAACATTGTTTTTTTTTTTTGAAAAACTGCGTTTCCTACGTGTTTTCCGAGTTTTCTTTTCGGTAAAAATAGCCCGAATTTTGTTTCGATAGTTTATTTATTTATTTGAATACGCCCATTGCGGTACGTGAAAAATAGAGTAAAGGTATAGAAGAAGATTCAGAAACGGAATAGAAATTTTCGGAAAAAGTCTGAAAATTCGTCGCGCCAGCTTCTAATTATCCGTCATTTGAACAGATATATAAAAATAGAACGGCAGGGCGGGATATTGTAATACTATTTTTGCATAGACGCCATGCAAAAATAGTGCCGATCTTCTGCACTGTTTCCCCAATACCGGGGCAAACATTGCAGAATCTTGGTGCAAAGGTAGTACGCGACTGCCGAGTAAAGAAAATACGGTGACTCGCCAATTAGAGTTGCAGCCTCTAATTTAAAAATTCATGCAATGAAGCAACATCCAAAAGAAAGAGTAGAAATTAAAGGCGCATGCCGCTCTAATACAGTTTTTACAGTAATTGCGATGGCAATTTTTGTGCGAAACATGAATAAAATCATTTAAAAGTACATTTTGATGTTTGTTTTTTGTAATTTATCATTAAAATGCATACTTGCCCTGCATTTTATTGCGGAATGAATAACAGGCTTGGTCAGAATGGGAAAACGGAAATTCTGATTGTCCGACTTTTTTTTCGTAAAATTGTTCGAATTTATTAATGGACCTATTCACAAAACCAGAAAAAAAATCCGGAAAAAAATTGCGGGAAAATCGGAGAATGCTCCGATTGACCTGAAATTTTGGGAAATATTAGAACAAATTCTCCTGTACACGCTCAAAAAATTTTGGACGAAAATATCGATTTTAAAAATTTTCAGAAAAGTCGATATTTTGGTCCAAAATTTTTTGAGCGTGCACAGGAGAATTTTTTCTAATATTTCCCAAAAATTTCAGGTCAATCGGAGCATTTTCCGATTTTTCCCGCAATTTTTTTCCGTTTTTTCTTTTTTTTTTCGGTTTTGTGAATAGGTCCGGAACATTTTCCCGACAGAATATTTTGCGGAAAATCTCGGGAAAGCACCGTGTTTCTAGGTTTCGCTGCTTCTAAGTGCCAAAAACTGTTCAAAAGAGATTTAGTTGTTGAATTTTTGGTTCAATTATTAATTTATTTTTTATTTTCTCAACAAAAAAATTGAGCCAAATAAAATTAATTTGGAAAAAATGTTCCTTTTCCGATTTTTCAAACAAGCTTCATGAATACAAGCTGTATTTTTGGTTTTTAAACCGACTCACCGATCCATTCTATCAACGCCGTTGTTCCTCTGTGCCAAGCCCGTCCCGTTCTCTTCTGAAATTTGTAACAATTATTATACGCCGAGAAAAAAAGAGCGTTTGAAAAGATAAGGAGATCCAAAAATTACATTAATGACAATATTTGTTTTGGCGAAAACCCGATCGAATTCAGTTTAAAATCGGTAATTTCGAAAAAGAGCGAAAATGTCATAACAAAGCGAAAGTTGACGAAAATGGGCATACTCCGGAGAATTTTCCGAGTATATATTACAAAATTCGTCTATATAAATAATTTTTACAAAAATATCGAGAAAAAACGGACGAATAATGCGAAAAATCAAAGAAAATCAGAAAAAATAATTTTTTGATGAGAAATAGGTCTCGGCGTCTCGCACTCTCTCGCGCGTGCAGATGGAGCGCGCTTACACTGCCTTGCCTGCCGGATAGGTGGCTCGCTTTGACATGAAACATATATGCATCGATATAAGATGAACGAGATATTCATGCATGCGGATTTTTTTCTTAACCACATATAATTCACGCGCTTCCGTGTTTGAAACGTGAATACATATCACGTCCAATATGCACCAATTTTCGATATGTTCCGATAACGGAACCTATGTGCTTGAACCGCATTTTACCTGTGCCCACGCTCTAACCGACTGAGCTATGGCGGCCGACACTTCGCCAGGTGAGCGGGGCGTTCAGGAAAAGGAGAGTTGTCAACACGATAAAACCGTATTTTTCTCTGTGTCTCCTCGGCCGCTGTGGTCTTTTGCGTCTATCGCTGCGAGACCCACGTGGCGCTGCCAACTGCTAATACACATCTGTTATTGTTTTAAAAAAGTTGTCACCTGGAAAGAGGCGCGAATTCAAAATACGCTCCGCCTCATCGCCGAAAATTTCTGCAATCGTGGCGCGCGCGATTTCATGCGTAGAATTTTAGTTCATTGCCTATCAATTTTTTTCGGGGCCTTTAAAAAAATGTTATATTGAAGCATTTTTCATTGTCTTAAGTGGATATTTGTTTAAAAAGTGATGAACATTCAACGCCGCGATTGCATAATGGCGCGCTCAGCCATTGCAGAAAAATTCTTGCCTCTTGCCAGGTGAAATCTTTTTTAAAACAATAATAGTCGACAAGACAGCTTTTGCGGGGCGAGTTGCCCAAAATCAGAGCAAACTGCCAAAAATTAGACGGTTTAACCGAAAACTCTAAAATCACTGTATAGTGGAGATCGCGCGAAAAGATACGCACGTGACCTTTTTTCCAAAGAATATATACTTCAAAAGTGATAAAACTCTTTATTTCAAAAATACAAACAGCACCAATAAAAGAAAACTGCAGTTTTGACAATAGTTAATTTTCAATGCGGACAGTCTCACTTCTCCCGATAATTTTACTCTTATGTTTCTCTTTGGGTTTGTTCAATAGTTTAGGGACCAAAAATAGAACCTACCTATCCAGAGATCAATAGCAAGAGAATGTTCGACTTTCGAAAAAAGGGCATGGAAACTTTCAACGAGGTGCGTCGAATTATGGCTTCTGGACGATTCAACACTATGATAGTGCTGATAAACAAAGCAATCGATGTGGTGAACGATATTAAGGGAGGTGAAAAACTTCGGAAATTGCCCACAATTGGTCCCGCCTCGAATATGTATAAATTGGTGAGTATCAGTGGTGTAAGACCTTTCGTTCAGCGTCATCCACTTAACAGTATATACTCGGTATAAAACGCTGAACGCTCGCTCCAATCGAACAATGAAGAGTAAACGTGAGGGGTTACCTCACGTTTAGCGCCACGCGCATACCCAAACACTGTCGCACACAACGATTTATTACTGCGGCAAACGCCTTTACAAAAGATGGGGACAACTAAAGCGGGAGGCGGACTTAATCGGGAAACATAAAGCGCCCATTTCTTTCTCATTTCCACCCATATTGTTTCCTTTTTCATTTATTTTTGTTTTCCGTTTTTTTCTTCTTTCAATTTGTCCGTTTTATGGTTTTTTTTTAAATATGCATACAATTGCTGCTCAACTTCTGTGGATCTCTAGAGCGGAGAAGGAAATAACATTATTTTTTAAATATTTGTATTTATTTTCAAATCAATAAAGATATTGACACGGCGCTTGCGTACTTTTGAAAAAATTCAAACGAAAATCGGTATAAAGGGCTGAAAACTCGTTCCATTCGCACAGTGAACTCTGCGCATGCATTTCGAGTGAGATTCAGAGAAAAAATATCGAAACATCTGAACTCTCGTCGCCAACGTGCCAGTGCGAATGGAGCGAATTTACAGCGCTCCGTACTTGCATTTTGAAAAGTACGCAAACACCATGTCGAAATTTTTTGTTTTCTCAATATCACGGCGTGTTAGAACCTACGTAAAGGCAAACGTGCTCTGACGCATTTATCTGCGTCTCGCTAGTGACATTCTGCCAAGTTGAGCTAAGTGCGTGCAAAACTAGAGACGCAGAGACTTGAGAGAGATGACCTCCAAAATTTCATTTCCAAAAATAATTTTAAAAACGTAGACTCCAGCACGCCGTGGGCGAGCCCGGACATTACAGAATTCAGCATTGATTCAGAGAAATCAGCGCGCTCTCTTAATTTTCTGTACTCTTACCGCTTACGCAGCCGTCTCTGGTTGTTCTAATGGAGCGAGTTTGCAGCGGTCTATCGAATATTGCACTCTGAAGACGCAGAAATGCGACCTCAAGTCGGGTCTAGCACGCCATGGCTTTGAGTCTTCAACCGAACGGCGTTGGAGTCTTAGCGCCACAATAAAAAAACCTCATTCTCGTTTCCCTTCTTGTTCATTTCTAAATTCAGAAATGGAGCACACAAATGGAGCAAGAGGCATGGCTCTACATGGAAAAACAGCCTGTTTTCACTAACGAAAGCGCCATTTTATCGTTCGAATACAAGGAATACGTGGGATTCAAATGGTTGGGGGCTATTGTCGATGTCGTGAAAAAGTTTATACAACTGATTCCACATGAACGAGTCAGAGAAGTTTTGGAGACGGCCATGGAGGCGGTTAGTTTAATTAATTGTTTTTTAAATCCTGATGGTCACCCAGATTCACGTTCTCATGATTGCTGTTATGATCGCGTGGAACTATCCGATGAGTTTGCCCGTCTCTGATAACACGAATTTGGGGCCCACTGAGTCATTATTCGCGCACAGGTACGAGATTGGCTGCGCGTCGGGTATGATGTTCACGACTTGCTTTATGGAGAAGTGAGTTTTAAAACCCATACATTCCACTTTTTTCTTTGTCTTCAGATCTCGAAACGGTGGTTACTTGTACGATTCTGGCCTTCCGTGTTCCAAATGTCCCACCCATTGTGAATTCGTTGCGCACGAGGACGGAATGATGGAAGAAGGCGATTTATGTATACCGCCCAAGGAAGATAAACCCGCAGAGGCCAAGGCTCAGATCTCATTGATTCCCAATCGCACGGTTTTACCCGTTTTTCTACTTGTCGCTCTTTTTATAGTGCGTACAGAATGGACGTGACACGGACACGAACACGGACACGTGACACGAAACTTTAATTTATTGATTTTTGCTGAGAAAACCAATAAACAAATTTCATTTCGCATTCATTCATTCATTCATTCACCATTTTGATAAAGAATATTTGTTCTCGAGATGCGAAATGTATTTTTTCTATTGGCATGTTTCTTTGGTAAGTTTTGAATCTCACAGCGTGCTGGACGGAACTTTGGGAAAGAACATTTAAACTGGGCGGGCGTTAAATTCTGATTGCTGCATTCAGCTACATAGCCATTCACCTGCGTTGAATGGTTACGCGCAGGAGACGCAGAGAAACAGAGGAAGCGAAAACTTGTAGCAAACTGCTGGCGACTCTTCGAAGAGACGCAGACAAGAAGTCTCCCCACTCAATCAGCGGAGCGCATTGCCAATAACGTTCCGGCCAGCACACCGTGTACATTCGGTTGCAACTTTCTCGAAAATTTTCCCTGCTAACAAATTTTCAAACTGGTTATAAATTTAGTGCTACCTCAAGTTGTATATTCGCAGCGTGGTGATTTTCTCAATTTTCGAAAAAGTACCCTTGAAAAGTTCAATCAAGCAAGAAAAACCATTGCCTCTGGAGATATTCGAAAATTATTGGATATGATGCCTGTCGCGGGCCTTATTCTCGATTTGGACATGTTTGGACCAGCCAGTGATATGTACCAATTGGTGAGTGTTTGGGCGTGGATTTTCAAGGACCCTCAATTCTTTTTCAGAAATGGAGCCGTCGATTAGAAAAAGTTGCGTTTGAATATATGAAGAGCGCTAACAAGTCAAGTAATCCGATCGGATCAATTTTCTACAAGGACAAAATTGGTTTTTATTGGCTCGGATCATTTATGCAAATTATCGATGCATTTGTCGACAAAATGCCCATAGCAAAGATTAAGGAAGCGATGGACAAGTATAAAGATGTGGTGGAAAGTTTGTTGATTTTGGTGTGGACGTTAATCGCCGCCCCAAAAAAATTTCCTATCAACCCGGGTGAATACTTTGGTCCCGCCGAAATGATGTATGGGGAGAGATTCGAGATTGGCTGTTTTTCGGATTTCTTGTACGCTGTATGCTTTATGGACAGGTATGTACAGTAAAAGAGAAGCGAGGATATCATATAGAGACCATTTTCAGACTTCCTTACCGCAGGAAACTATTCACAAAGGGCGTGGCCTGTACTAGCTGCCTTACCAACTGCCAGTTCTCTAAAGAAATGGACGGCACCGTAGAAGTTGGCGATCTTTGCGTCGCTCCTAAAAGACTCACCGATGCTTCAGTTCAAGCTAGTCTTCGCAGCTCTCCAAAGTCTTCGGAGCACTCCGGAACTAATGGCCATGTCTGGTGGACTGGGATTATTATTGTGTTAATTTTTATTGCAAAATAAAGAGTTTGGCGTGTGAATACTTTTGGAGCTGACAGTAACTTTTCCATGGTACCAGTGGTACGAGCGTAGAAACGGTTCTGTTTGATATTATCAATTCAATATTCTTGCCGGCTACAGTAAGCAGTGGCGCGAAACATCGAGGCTCCGCCCCATCAGGTCTTTTCAACTGAATTCAACTGAATTCAACTGAACGTAGATCAAAAAATGTGAGCGGGTGTGTCGCCGCAGACATGTGTCGTTATGTCTGCGTCTATTATAAAACTTTCGCGGGCGCCTATGGTAGCCGGCAGGAATATTGAATTGATAATACTCGTTGAGCAAAAACTTTTCCATTTTTACGACCGATTCCTATAAATAGAAAAATACGGTGTGAGAATAAGAATAGAACTCCTCTACCTCCAGGAACCCAGTCTTCCTTCAATTCCTTTCCAACTCCATATTTTCTTGAATGTACGTTCGTTTCGTCGATTTCGCAAATGTGGTTCTGACCTCCAATTTCTTTTTCGATTCGGACACAGAGCTTTGTTAGGAAATTTCTCCAATCACAGCCAGCTTGTTGGGAAATTCCGACTTCAGCGGAAGCGATGAGGGCACGGGGTGCTAAATAGCGACTGTCATTGTTTTTATCCGTGTGAGAGCGTCCGCGGCAAAAGATATAAAAAAGCAGTCTTCAACACCCCGTAATGGGGTTATTCACAAAATGGCAAAAAAAAAACTGCGCGAAATCTCGGAAAATGCTCCAATTTACCTGAAATTTTAGGATATCTTTCTTATATATAAAAACCCAGATCGGGATGTCTGTGCGCGTCCGCACCTGCCTTTTTGCAAGAAAATGCAGTGGGCAAAACACGAACCCGTGACATTAGGATTTGTATTCACGCGCACTACCGACTGAGCCACAGAGGACAGAAATCTTCCAAAAACAGAGTGCGTATAAATGAATGAGGAAGAGTGGAACGCAAAAAAATAGAATGTGGCGACGAAGTCGCCAATAGGCTGCGTCAGCAGCCGCGCAGGACTGCGCAGCAGGCTTGTATGGGAGAAAATTCATTCCCACAAAATTTCAGACCAAAATATCCATTTTAAGCATTTTCAGAAAAAAAAATCAATATTTCTTAAAAATCGATATTTTGGTCTGAAATTTTGTGGGAATGTCCTGGAACATTTTTCCCTTATTTCCAAAAATTTCAGGTCAATCGGAGCATTTTCCGAGTTTTTGCGCAGTTTTCTGCCGTTTTTCACCATTTTTTGCCATTTCGTGAAAAACCCCATAAGGGACCCAAGCAAATAGCAGAAAAAGAAGTACAATACAAACGAATAAATGACCAAAAATAAACAGAAAAAAAGAGAAAAACAACAAAAACCAAACAAAACAACACTTGAAACCAATCGGCCGCTGAAGAAAACAATCAAAATCAATCCGCATGTGGCATTAAACACCGAGCAAGACCGGAACAACGGAGTGTCGTTGCGCTGAGAGGCGTGGGCCATTGATGAAAGCCGTCCCCCAATTTCATTTTTTGCCAGTATTTTCTATTGCGATTTTCAAAATAGCCCCTTTCTCTCATGGAAGAGAAAATTTATGTGAAAAATTAAATGTGAGAGAGGGAATACCTTGCAGAATAGGCTCCGCCTTGCGATATTATTCATCTGAGATTTCCACCGCTCGAAAATGCAACGTAAACTGCGGACTTTCCCACAGTTCGTCTCGCGTCTCTCAATTTTCCACGTAGAAAATGCATATTTTGCCGTTGGCTTCGTTCTGGATGGCCTAGGTTCCGATGGGCCCCCGGCGAAACTTTCTGGGATTCATAATATAGCTTCCGCGGTTGTTTGGCAACATTTGATATACCGCTCCTTAGCATATGGAGGGGGGGGGGTCTTATTAAAATCTGAAAACCGTGCCAGAAGCATGTGTAACACCTTGAAAATGGGCAAACGGAGGGAGCTGGGAGGAAGCATACTTCGATCCAAAAAAAAAGGTCAGCTCTGATTTTTCAAGGGGGGGGGGGTATGTCAGATAATTGCTAAAGCCTGCACTAGGAACACCACGGATGAGATGGAGCGACTCCCTGGAGGAAAAAATATCATTATTTGATGGCGAAAATCAATGGTCAACAATCGGCAAGGACCGAATGGCTTGGAATACTGTGATCCTTGACCACATCAGGTGATCGAAGAACGGATCGACTAACAGTAAGTAACTATGTAACTAAACATTTATTTGAAATTTACTCATACTGAATCGGAACAATAGCCGTTGCCGCTTCCTTTCCACAAAGATAGTAATGGGAGCCTTCACAGCTAACATCATTGATCTTCATGGACTTATCTGTTGTTCTACCGCGGCCACCACCCCACATTGTAGTCTGCCCTACATACAACTCCAAACACTGCTCATCTCCATACATATTCGGCTCGTCGTCCGATGCCCAGTGCTTCTCAAAGTCTGGCGAATTGCGAGCCACTCCATGCACCCATTCGAAAACTCGACGGCGGGAGCACTGATGGTTTGGATCCCGGTTAAATCCGCCCTTTTCTTTGATGCAGATTTCTCGTCGTTTTGCACCCAGCCAGGTGACTCGACCATTAATTTTAGCGAAAAAGTCGATTTTTGTTGATTTGAGATATTCTGGAAAATAGAAACGTCAGTGATGAAAAAGAGAAAGAATTTGCGAAAATAGTACTGTCTATGGCCTTTAGCTCTTTTTCGTCTTCAAATCCATCCAAATGGGCACCATGTCCCACGCATTCCTTTTCTGCTTCGGCTTGCTTCTTGCCTATCGGGAAAAATTTACGACACCAACGCTGACCGCTAGCTTCGCGCAAATATGTTATCCAGCCGGTTGGGCAATCTAGATATTTCACCGTTTCGAACAGCGATTGACAATAGATGGGTGCATAACGAGCGTCAGACATTGCTGCAAGACCCGGTTTGTCACTGCTGAAAACAAATTATTGAAATAAGAGACAAAGAAACCAAACTCACCCGAGAGAAAGACCAGCGCTCCAAGTAGCTCCATCGCATGTCTCTTTCGGTTCCCCGTCTTTCCAAACATTTTGATGCTCTGCAGGAATGCGCATAAAGAATGTCTTCCCTTCCTTCTTTGCAAATATATTCATTCCATAATTACTCGCTTCACTTTGAGTACATGTCTCACTGATTCGATTCTCTTTGCTGGAATCTCCAGAAAAGGCAGAAAATCGAATCAAAGTGCTCTTCAGTGGCGTTTCTTCGTTGATTGTGTCCATCAACTCTCGAGTGGGCAGAGCCGATTGGGCATTCAGCGAGCGTAGCACTGGTTTCATCAAATTTTCACAGTAGTGACGTTCCGCGTCTCGATTAACTGGATCTCTTTGAAGACTACTTGCCGATCTCATATACAAATCTCCAGATGGTCCCAATATCGTTTTGTAGTAGATTTCACTGTATCGGTTCATCAGGAAGCTGGATTGTGCCTGGGTAACTGGAGGAGTGTATGCGCACAGCGGCCAAGCCTTTTTGTGACTTTTCACGCTTACGAAGGCACCAGAATGGAGTCCGTACTCTAAAGTGTCATGGGCAAACATCAGTTCAGGGCCTCTTTTGTAAATGAGCCGGTCGGTAATAGTTTCGGTGGCGTCTACCCACAACTTGATGGCATCGCGGAAGAAATCTGAAAAAGTGTGTTTCAGCGAGGAAATTTTCTACTAGCGTACCTTGCCAGTGACGTGTCATAAATGGTCTATGATATAACGCAATTCCCGCATTCGCACGTTCCTTCTGACAACGAGCTCGAGCTTCCGGCTTCGTCATTGCCTCATAAATCAGCTTATGGCATCTTCCATGAAGTTGGATCCAACCAGGATCGCAGGCCACTCGGGATTCTGTAGTTACAGTAAGTATCGCCATTTATTTATCAAACAGCGTATAAGTTACAGTACCTACTAGACACGTGTACGTGTACTTGTCAATCACTTTTGTTGCAAGGACTGTATGAGGAAGGTACTCTGTGCAGAATTCCCATCGCAATTCCTGCAAATGATGAAAATATGATTGAGCTCTGCCTTTGCCCAATGGACCCACCTCTGTCTTTGCCCAATGGATGAATGGAACCTCACAGGTATTACCCTGTCCGGATTTCGCATCTTTAACCATAGGAGTATACGTTCCGTCTTGAGTGTCACAGAAGCGGATGAAACTTTCATCCGAAATGTCTTCAGCGGCGATTATCGACGATGAGACGATAAGGAGAATGAGTCGTTTCATGTTACTCATTTTTCCCTGTTTCGAATCGCGTGTTCTGAAATTAGAATGGTTCTCTGCGTCTCCACAGCAATGGACACGCAGAGACGCGAGAATTTTCGAAAACGCGCAGGGTTAGGTTAGATACGCAGGCAACAAAAAAGGTTACCTTTGAAACAATGTTTTCTTTCCGTATGAGAGCTTGTGGTAAGAAAAGAAAGAACTGATTTTGTTTCTTTTGCTGTGTTTGGTTTTTTCGTGGCATTATTTCTTACCCCAAATGTTTAAATCCGGCCACAGGTTACGTGAAACATGAAACTTTTCTCGAAAATCATTCTTATATATAAAATTCCGTTTGGGTCTGTAACTGAGTTTCTTGGTGTGTCTGTTTCCAAACTGCATGGAGGAAGCGAACTGAGCGCCCGAGACCAACACAAAAACTCGAACTCGCGTCGTTCACTTGGAGGACAAGCGCTTAACCGCCTACGCCTCAGGGCACACGCAAAAAATGAATGAAAAAGAAATTTAAAAGAAAGATTAAGAAGAAACATTTTAGAAATGAAAAGATATCAAAAGTAGCTTTTGATGCAGCCAGGCTTGTGTCCTTTTAAAAAAAAAAAAAAAACAAAATAAATATTTATCGCGTCCCATTTGTACTGACAGTGTCTTTCAAGCCTGCTGAGCGTTTTTCCTTTTTTTATTTTGAACCTGCGGAACATCGGAGCGTCGTAACTAGATTTTGCTCGTGACGCTTTTTATCATTTTTATCTATGACTTCACAGCGGCACTGAAATGTGGCCGCGTGGCGCAACACAGCAGAAATGCGGTGTATCTATTACAAATGAAAGTCTATGGTGAATGCACGATAGATCAACCGCAGCTAAAAATCAGCTAGTGACTCGCTGATAGATCTATCTTTTCTCTGCCTTGCGATAGCTCGATAGTGTATCTATGGCCCACTCATGTCACTGGAGCACGTTTGCATTAATTCTATAGGTAGCTAATTTTTTTTAATTTTTTCTCCTATTTTTTGTTATTTTTGTTCATATTTTATCAATTCTTTAATAATGTTTTTGTTTTTCAGATCAGGAGACCTATTGCGAAACATTGCGACCGTGAAAATCGAAGAAGGTAAGCCAAATATAGCGTGACGGAGTGACTCTGGGTGACAGAAAACTGTTGACTTTTTCGAACAAAACGTGAATTCAAGTGTCGCTTCGTTACGAATCCATGATAAAATTTAAAAAGCATATTGATTTTTTACAGAAACACGCTCGTCTCAGACGAATCGAAGAAGATGGCAAAAAGTTAGTGAGTTGTTTCATTAATAAAACAAAAAGTTTAAAAAAAATTTGAATGGATTTCAAACGCGCCCGGCCATCGAAAAAAATTTTCGCACAAAGATGTAGAAATTTGTGTGCAATCGTTTAAAAAATCGCAGGCATTTAGCTGCTGCATGTATTTCGGTGAAGCTGTGCCATAAAATGGAGCAGAATTTTCAAGAAGTTGGTTTCGGCTTTGGTTCCAGTTGTGAAAATGTTAATTTTATTTACGAAACTATACAATTTGAACGCCATGCAACTATTTTCGTGATTTTTGCTCCAATTTTATAATTTCAACATCTGTAGAGGCTTGATAGAAATGTAGAATAGTTAAATGGCGGGCTCAAAAACTTCAAAATTCGGTATGAAGCAATTAAGTACGTAAAATAAATTAATTTCCATAATTTTTTTCCGGAAATTCCGTCGAAAACTTCAAAAATGTGCGATTTCCAACCAATTTTCGATTCCAACGAATGTGTTTAAAAATGAAATCGTAGAAAACTTTTCTTCAAAAAAAAAAACATTAATTGTTCAGAAACAAAAAAAATTGTTCGAACTTCGAACTGGATTTTTTCGGAACTGGCGAATCTTCGGAATCGGAGTCTTCCGGTCAGAAGATTTCCAATCCAAGCGGATTGATTTGGCTGGACGATATGCGTACCAGAGTTTCATGATAGTGAAACTTTCTTATCCGGAAGTCGGAAGTGAAAAAATGGCCGGTAGTCGAAATACCATGCAACTCTGAGGCCGTATTCATGAACGTTTATAAAAATAAATCATATAACGTTTACCACATGGTAAATGAAAATGTTAATGATTTTCCTGACATTAAATAAAATTTTCAATGACCGTAAAGACGCTTACGGACAATTTATAGTGTAATTGATCTAATGAACACTTTGAAAACTTATTTTACCTTTCGGAAAATCATTTACCGTACGGTAAACGTTCATGAATACGGCCTCTGATCCGTACGCGTTCATTTGAATTGACACGGTCCTGCTTTTTTAGTACCTGGGCTGTGAGGGAAGGGACGAAGCACAGGAAAGATTTAAAAAATCGCGGAAAAAAAATAAATTAGCAATATTTACAAGAAAGATAGTTTCGTATCTATTTATTTCAGAGGTTCTGTTCAAGCGATTTCGAAATCTGGAAGGTTCTACGCAATCCTCGAAGATGAAACAATTGGAGTGATGAGGATTTGCAGAAGAAAAAATTGCTAAATATTATATTATTTTTCTTATATATGTCAGATAATATTGACCGATAGACTATTGCTGGTCATTTTACATTAATTATCCCGGTGCATATTCGTTTCCGCTTTAGCTTTTAGTGTATAATATCTTTGATTGATAATAAATATATCTTAATCAATAAACTCGAAATAGCTCGCAAGTGAAGAATTACTCGTTAACAATAGAGCGATCGAAGTCGAAAGCTTAACCTATTATGAATGCATAATACGCCAGAAATACGCCAACGATGCGTCAATGATGCGCCAATAAATGCGATCGATTCATTACGCGTCTATGATGACACCCTTGCAGTGCCCCCATGCCATTTGCGCGCGAGTCACCAGCGAGCTGTAATGCACGTGTCGCATTTCACCTGTGAATGGATAACGCGTCTGCCTACGGAGCAGAAGATTGCAGGTTCGAATCCTGCCGTGGTCGAAACTTCTTTTTCCAATTAAAAGTTTCATATTTTATATTTTGCTATTAAAAAAGGTAGTCACAGTAGAATTAAAAGCTAGGAGCTGCTCCGTGATGAGCCTCAAAATCGGCCTTCTTCTGGATGAATGCGGCAGAGGCGGTCAGCCTTAAACATTGAACACATTCTTGCCGGCTTCCTTGTCTCCCTTACTGTAGCGGCCACAATTTGATCCTTGTACTGTTCTCAGACGGCAATCAAACCTGCAGTGGCGGGCGATAAGATCGGCCTTAACTTCTTCTCCTGAAAGTGTGTAGATAGTTTTCACTGGATAGACGCTTACCAGTTGGTGGGGCTGGATGAGCAAAAACAGCGATAGCGAGAAAGTCGACGGCTTGGTCTGAGCGGTGGTGGTCGAATCTGCATGAGATGATCGACGAGACGCAGACGAGAGAAATCGTTGCCACGCGACGCAACCGCATCGCGTTGGGCTTTGGCGTGAAAAAGGCAGTCGCCAATAGTGTTCTTTAGTAGAATGACATTATCAGATCAGAATCATGAATTCCGAGTATTGAACTGTTGAACCCACACTACAGTTTCATTCACACACCCCGCTCCAAATTTTTGATGTTGATCACCAACCTTTAAATCCTATTTGCGACGTGGTTTACATCTTCTTCGGTATCCCTTTGTCATCACCGAATTGCTCTCATGCAGGCCCGACAAACCAGTTCAAATCCCACCCAGATCAATGAGAATCGTAGTATTTAACGGAGGCCAATAGGCGACAATTATGTACTTTCAAAACCAATTTCCAAAAAAATGTGCAAGCTCTTTGTCGCCGTCGCCCTTTTCGCCATTGCTGCTTCTGCTCACCCAGCCCCGCCAACTGGTAAGCACCTCTCTATCAACTTTTGAAAACCATCTACACATACAAACTTCCAGGAGAAGAGGTTAAAGCCGAGCTCGTGGCCGCTGGAGTGTCCGACACCGCCGCTGCAGGTTTGATTGCCGTCGGAGAAAAGTACAAGGATCAATTTGTGGCCGCTAAGGGAAACAAGGAAACCGGCAAGAATGTGTTTGATCAGTTTAAGGCTGATGCTGACGCGTACATCCAAACTCAATCAGAGGCTGACCAAACCGCCTATGCCGCATTCATCCAGAAGAAGAAGGCCGATTTTGAAGCTCATCACGGAGCAGCTCCTAGCTCTTAATTTTAATGTGAATACCTTTTTTAATAGCAAAATACAAAATTTGATATGAAGACTTTTATTGAGACATTGAAAAAAAAAATTTCGACCACGGCAGGATTCGAACCTGCAATCTTCTGCTCCGTAGGCAGACGCGTTATCCATTGCGCCACGCGGCCACATCTTACTATCGCCTTGAAGGTATAGATAAGAATGACGGATAGCGGCACGAGTGAAATTTAGTTACGACGCTCCGATGTTCCGCAGGTCAGGTCAGGTCAGGACAGGTCTCGCAGCGAATAACTGTTTTTTTTCCTTCTTTGAAAATTTAGCAGCGACCACGACATTGAAGCGTCTTCGCTCGTGAACACATATTAGTGAATGATATTTTTTATGATAAAGAAGAAGCACGGTGTCCCGCACGAGAAAAGCGACGCCGGCGATCGAGAAAAGAGACGCCTCGGCGTCTCTCATCTCTAATGCGTGCAGGTGGAGCGCGATTGCATCGGAACTCGCCTGGAAAATGTGCGCCATAAAAACACGTGGAAAAAAAGAAAATGAATGGATTTTGTGAAGAATAAAACAGTAAAACAGACACTAAAAGGTTCAAATTAATTTTTGAGTTAGAAAACTGTACAAAAAAAATTCCATACTCGTTTAAATGACACACCGAAGTTTGATGTGTTATGAGGCTCTGTAGCTAAGGTAAACCCGCATTCTTTGTGAATTTCTTGACTTGTTTGTTCAATTCACTTCTACAAAATATAAAATGCACAAAAAACCCACATTTGATATCAGAAAGCCTGAATTTAAGGGCTCGGAATATGAATTTTAGGATACTGTAGCCCATATTCGCCAAACAAATTATTTTTTCAAAAATCGGCTGCCTTACAGAATTTTGCATTTTGAATGCGGTTATTTTCCGCTTTTGATCAAGTAAATTGGTTGAAAACTACCGAAGTTATTAATAAATCAAGTTTTGCACTAAAACTCGAAAAAATGGGTCATTTTTTGAAAATTTCAATAAAACAAAAGCCTGGTTCAAAGATTCGTTGCCTTGCAAAGTTTCTAAATTTGTTTGCGGTCATTTTAAGATGTCACACGAGTTATTAGGCCTCCAACTAATTGAGTTATTAATGTTTGAAGAAGTTCCAGTAGCACTAGAGAGTACTGTATGCGCACAGAAACCTTCCTGACGTCGCCCATTTCTTTTGTAATTTTTGCTGAATGATGAATATTGTCTTAAATAATACTTCTAAACGAAGTATAATGATATGGAAGCGATATTATTGAAAATATAGGTCCAATCTACATAAATCTATGGAAAGTGCATTTTTATCATTCTGGCGCATTTTTCATGCTCGTACGTCCAAATGACTTCGTAAAATAGTTTTCGAGTTTAATTCCAAAAAGAACGTGTAAAAAAATTATGGTTTTCTTGCTTTTAACAATTATGGAAATCTACTGTAGAGTCTGATCAAGCACCGTGCGAGAGAGCGAGAGGGTGCCAGACGAAACAGAAAAATGCTGGCGCACATCGCGTGCGGGACACCGTGAAGAAGAAAAAAGTTAAAAAAAAAATTTAAAAAAATATTTTTTTAAATATTTTTTTAACACATTGAAAAAATTAAAGTACAAACGGTTCAATTTAATCTTATTTTAAATATACAAAAATTACACGTTTCAAGTTTAATTCATAATCAGAAAATATGTTTGACAAATTTGATTCACTTAGTTTTTTCGAATCTAATCCAAGTTCTGAATAGTTGTGATAGGCACCGTCACTGAATTTTTGATAGGATTTTCCACGATTTGGTCGATTTCATGTTGATCTCGACAGTCGTTTGATGTATTCCACCGGCGTTCGGGTTTTAGCTAAAAGTTTAGTTTTTAAGGTAAAAATTTGACTTATTTGAACTTATTCAAGTCTTTTGAATGTGGATTTTGCCGAGTTTCATGATCAGACCCTAGATTTGGTAAATGTTTAACAAAAAATAAATTTAACAAAAAAAAAATTTTCGCGAAAAAACAATTATTTTGATAAATGTTTCACATCAAAAAATGCACACATTTTTGCTTAAAATTCTTTACTGTAAACTTCTCTGTAAACTAGGCATCACGTACCGTTTCACTTAAACTTTTTCTCCGTCGCCAAAAGCATCCCAGCTGGTTGAACAATCGTCGGTACTCTTCGTTGTATTTGGTCTGAAAAACGGACTTTTTAAAAATAGTTTTCAAATTGCTAGTAATTGCAAATTGTTGTTTTTTGTAGGAAATGTTGGGAAAACAGAAGAGTTGGGAAAAAAATTCATTCAAAAAAAAAAAATTAAAAAAAATTTTTTTCAAAAAAAAAGTTCCTTTTCCAACTTTTACAGTTTCAAAACCTATTTGTTAAATGTAAATTAGGCTCAAAATCCGCAAAAATCCGCGAGAATCCGAAAAAAAAACCCGCAAAAATTCAAAAAATACTGTAATTTTAAAGGCGCAACCAAAAATTTGTTCCTACCGTATTTTAAAGGCGCAGGACAAGTTAAGATAGGGAAAATTCTGTTTTTTTACTGGTTTTCGCTGGTTTTTTTGGTTAGTTAACCATAAAAATATTTAAGCGAAACCTCTTCACAATTATAAAAAATTTTGGAACTTCGAAAATAAAACCCGTGAAACTGAAAGTTTTCAAACTTTTTTATTTCCCCATTACTTTGAAATCGTAAAAAAATAACTTCAAAACTCACATTATAAAGACCGTAAATAATCGGATTCAGGCACGAATTGCTCATGGCCAGCCAATGAGAGAAGAAAAACACCAAATTTATATATTTCCAGCCGTTGATCTCCGGTTTGAGCTCGTTGAGCAGCAAATACGTCTCCAGCGGGAACCAGCACAGCGAGAACGCGGCGACGACGATGATCAGCGTGCGCATCAGCTGCGATAACTGAGAATGTGCAGAAAAAAACGTTTTGAGTGGTGGCTAGATAGTGTTGGTGGAATTCTTGGGTGAAAATGTTTTCTAGAACTTTTTTCGCAGAAAATTAATTTTTTTTTTAATTTTTAAAATTATGTTTTTTTTGAAACAGTAAATTAAAAAAAATTGTTATCGTAGTCGATATTTGTGGGAAACATGTTATTGTCGGCCCGCTAAAATGGTCAAACGCGCTCCGCTGAACTCAATACTACGTGGATTTTATTTTGGTTCTCAAATTATTTCATTTCACGTATAAATTCAACGTAAAATAAAATAATTTGGAAACCAAAATGAAATCCACGTAGTATTGAGTTCAGCGGAGCGCGTTTGACCATTTTGGCGGGCCGATAATATTAATTTTAATTTTTTTATAAAATGTATTAATTTCACTTGTTAATTCCGAGTTTTGCTATTGTCGGCCCGCCAAAATGGTCAAACGCGCTTCGCTAAACTCAACGCTATGCGATTTTCATTTTGGTTTCCAAATTATTTCAGTTTACGTTGAATTTATATGTGAAATGAAATGATTTGGAGACCAAAATGAAAATCGCATAGCGTTGAGTTCAGCGGAGCGCGTTTGATCATTTTGGCGAGACGACAATATATTTTTTAATAATTTTTGTAATTTTCCATGAAAAAAACCGAAAACCAACCGTCTTACAAAAAAATCCCAGTTTTCAAACACCTATTGAATATTGATAATTTTTGAAACAGTAAAAAAAGAAACATGCCAAATTTTCTTTTACATACCTTTTGATTCGCGGGGTTTGTCTCATCCACTCTTGACTTGCTCATTGTCCATATTTTAACAGCGATCATTGTGTAGGCCGTGTCCAGAATTATCATTGGAACGAAATATTGGATTATCACCAGGTAGACGTTGTAGAATTTCCACCACGCTGCGTCGGGGTACACTGGTAGGCACTGCAACATTAAAAGTTCTGGGGCAAAATTAAAAAAAAAAAGAAAACATTGTGTTTCAGAAAAAGTAAATAGGGCCTTCACAAAAAAGTTCCGACCACGGCAGGATTCGAACCTGCAATCTTCTGCTCCGTAGGCAGACGCGTTCACAGGTAGTGCGCGTTCAGCTTATAATAGGTTGCGCGATAGGCCTACCGAGTACCAGCGAAGGACCCCAAAGTAAGCCTATTATAGGCTTATCGCGGGTCGGCGCCTATAATAGGCCTATTATAGGCTTATCGCGGGTGACTTTTGCCTATAATTTGCTTATCGCGGTCGACAGAAGGCCAATTGTAGGCTTATAATAGGCCTTTCGCGGCCGTTCCAATCTCGAATGTGGGCTTATAATACGGCTGCCACAGGTGATCACAACGGTTTTTAGGCTCAGATGTGCTTGCATTTAAGCCAGTTCACATAAAGAACATTCACTGTTGTCAATAATCAAATTTATTGCATATTCAAGGTAAAAAAAAACATGAACACATTGAAAAGTTATTAACAAACAATGGAAATCCAGCAAGACATAAAATAAAACAATGAAAATAAGCAGGGCGAGCTTTCAGAACATTTAAAAGTTGGCCAGCGTGAAGTTCTTTTGTTAAGGTTTTTCTTATGCCGCGTTCAAAGTTTAACAAACACCTGAAATCAGGATGTTTTTGCAGCAGTCCAAAGTTCCGATAATTTTCCCAGAAATAACAGGCGCGCATAGTTGAAACCGGCGTTACCGTAGTAGCTTCGCTGCGAGACCTTCTATGTTTAAACTTTAATTTTCCCGCATTTGCTCAAGTTTTTCTTTTATACGGAAAAATTCAACTTTAAACATAGAAGGTCTCGCAGCGAAAGAACGACGGTAACGCCGGTTTCAACTGTGACCGCCTGTTATTTCTGGGAATTTTTTCGGAACTTTGGGCTACAAAAAACTCCTTTTTTTCAACTTTGGACGCGGAATTACATATTCCTATTTTTCTGATAAATTACAATAGTTCTACAATTTTACATGAAATTTAGAAACTTCTCAAAAAGCTTGTGGTTTATGCAAAATTTTCTTGTATCATTGTATATTATACTCGGTATAAAACGCTGATAACTCGCTCCAATCGAACAAAGAATTTCGCATGCATTTGGAGTGAGGTTTAGAGAATCAGAGCAAAACATCGGTCACGGCTCTCTCAATTTTCTGCACTCTCTCGTCGCCAACGTGGCCGCGTCCACCACTGTGCGAAGGGAGCGCGTTTGCAGCGCTCCGTACTGAGAATAATGGGGTTAATCGGAAAATTCGAATAAAACACGACGAAAGCTGCGATTAGTTTGACAGTTTTGGAAATAATGCCAAAAATACTTCCGAGCATGCTCAAAATTAAGAAAGTCTAAAAAATTATTGCAGTTCTATTAATTTTTTGGCATTTCGGGTTGTAATTTTTTAGATTATTTCCCATTTTCAAACCAATCGAAGCATTTTCCCAAAAGTCGGTCACTTTTCTCGTTTTTTAACATTTCCCGGATAAACTCCAAAAGCGACATGAAAAATGATACAACAGTAATTTTGACTTTTTACCCTGCCAGATATGTAAATCACGCTAGCCAACTTTCATAAAGTTCTAAAAACCTTACCGACTCCATGCCAAGTCTTTAACAAAAAAAAAACAATATTCGTTGTTTCCGTCGTCGTCGATGGAGCTGACCTCGGAGTCCTCGCTGCTACTTTCTGTCCAAACTGAGGTCCAGCGACGATCTGAAATTTGTAGATCGTTAATGATAGAGGAACATGTGAAAGTGATAACGACAGACGACGAAGCTGTGGTATATGTAATAGGAATAGGAATACGCGACTACCGGACCATTCAGCGTAGGTATTTGGCCAAAAATCATTTTTCACTAATTATTTCCTATTTTTAATCTTTTCTTAAATAGGATCATATACTATTTTTTTTCCAAAATGGTCATTTCCCTACGAATGAAAATTGTCAAAAATAAGCAAGTTATCATGTTTTTGAAGATCCTTGCATTTTGTGAGCTTTCTGAGAAGCTTTTTCATTTCAGAATTTAATTTAATAGTGTCGACCAGCCACGACGATCAAACGCGCTCGGCTGAATTTAGTACTTTTTGATTTCCATTTTGGTTTCCAAATTATTTCCTTTCACGTATAAATTCAACGTGAAATAAAATAATTTGGAAACCAAAATGAAAACCGCATAGCGTTGAATTCAGCAGAGCGCGTTTGACCGTCGTGGCGGGCGGCAATACCACTTCTATCATACACCATTAGGGAACTCAAAAATTAAAAAAACTTCAATTTTATCTAATGCAAAAGTATGGAGATTTTACGAATTCATGTTTTCGACAGGAGTGACACTTCTCGGTAAAATAATGAAGAAATTCCTATGGAAATTAAGCGATTTTACTTTCGCAATTTACCGTGAAATACAAACCTTGAATACAAGTATGCCTTATCGAAAAAAAATTAACGATAAAGTTCTTTTCGACAAATTTTTTTGTCGAAATTGCGTTGATACATTTTCGACAAATGATTGAATCGGTAAATTTTTTGAATCTTTGTCGATAAGGCGCACTGTACGTAAGGAGCAAAAACAAGAAAAGGAATTTGAATCAGAAAGATAAACTTAAAAAATAAAAATTAATTATGGGGTTATTCACGAAATATAAAAAAATGGCAAAAAACTGCGCGAAAACTCGGTAAATGCTCCGATTGATCTGAAATTTTGGGAAATAAGGGAAAAAACTCTCCCTGACATTCCCACAAAATTTCTGACAAAAATATTGATTTTAAGCATTTTCAGAGAAAAAAGCAATAGTTCTTAAAATTCGATATTTTGGTCTGAAATTTTGTGGGAATGTCTGGGGGAGTTTTTTCCCTTATTTCCCAAAATTTCAGATCAATCGGATCATTTTCCGAGTTTTCGCGCAGTTTTTTGCCGTTTTTTGCCATATTTTGCCATTTCGTGAAACCCCATAAGCAGAAAATGGACGGACAACGGATGAAAACTTGCAAAAAAAAAGTTGTCCAAAATTTCGAAAAAAAAATCACGTTTTTTACGAAAAAAAGGAGAGAAATAACTAAAGAAATGGAGTTTTTTACTCACAATTTACCGCGAAGCGTCACTCTGTGGCGAATGCATACTAAACAAGAAATGAAATGAAGAAAAAAAATTACATTTTAAAAAATTAAAATCGATTAAAAGAAAAATAACAGTTCAAGCGGTCGGAAATTAAAAAAAAAGAAATATTGAAGAAAAATTTAGGCCGCCCAACAATGCAGTGTCTGTTTCTCTGCCGCAATAGCGTAGCCGGCGAGCGCGTTTGCTGCGTCTCACAGCTAGACGGCGAGTGACTTACGATAGGTCTAACGCGGTCGCCGCACACCGCGTGCGCGATAAGCTTATTGCAGGAGGGTGGCCGCTGCCACCCGCGATAGTCTCATTTTAAGCTTATAATAGGCCTATTTTTGGCCTCCACCTATTATAAGCTGAACGCGCACTACCTGTGTTATCCATTGCGCCACGCGGCCACATTACTCTTCGTTCGTGAGGGTATAGATAAACAAGGTGATTATCCGAATTATCACATTTTTTATCAAAAATTTACAAAATTAAAAGTAATGAAACAGAATTTTTTAAAACTTTTTTTTTTCAAATTATTGAAAAATCAGGAAGCCCTAAACGAAAAATGACCCGGTTCCAGTTATAACAACACCAAATTCTACCCGGTGCAGTCACTTACCTGCACAATAGTCGAATTCTCGTCCACAAACTCGTACGTGTTGTGAAATAGTCCGTGTGGCAACGACACAATCACCGACATTATCCATATTAACAAAACGCATCTTTTCGCAGACTTTTGACTCATTTGTGAGCATTTTGAGAAGAACATTGTGCGAAACTCGTGAACTGCGGATGTGACAAGTGTGAACACGGAAACTGTTAGGGCGACGGTTTCCACGTATGGCACGATCCGGCAGAGTGGTCGGGGAAGGAACCATTCCTGTAATTTGGAAATTTTTAGGTTTTTTGTTTTATAAATGCAGTTTTCATTTTCTTTCAAATAATTTTTAAAATGTTTTTTTGTTGCAAATTAAAAAAAAATTCCCTTTTTTTCTTGAAATTATTTTCTCTGCGCCCGGGCAGCATTTTTATCATAACCCTCACGGCGCCAGTTAAATGTGGCCGCGTGGCGCAATGGATAACGCGTCTGCCTACGGAGCAGAAGATTCACACACAGGTGAAGGGCTTCAAATCCATATCGGATCCGAAACGGATGGGACGTGGAATTTATAGGAATTTTATATGTATCCGATTTTGATCCTATTAGGATCCACGCTCCCACGGATAGGATGCGGACGTGGGAGCGTGGACTTAAAACGGATCAAAAACGGATGGGACGTGGGTGGGACGTGGATATTTTCTAGACTTCCTGAATTTTCCATTTTTTGATTTCACTCAAGATGCTCAATGAGCACACGTATTCAGACAACCAAAAATAGCCGGTGAGCTCTGCGGCACCGTGCCACGGAGCCTTCATCCAGAGCTCCCCACCCACCCTTCAGAATTCTCTAACCCTATACCTTGCAACACTTGCGCAGGCGGCGGGTATACCTTCCCATGTGGACCGACACCTCACGGGTTTCGCCGGCCCTTATGTTTTGCACGGGAAAGGGGCGGGGCGTAGCGTGTGACACCAGTTTTTCGTGGATTTTATTATTTTAAGACGTAATTTCACGAAAACTTACTTCATATGCCTGCCGTGGGATATAAGCCCCCACCCCAGCATATATAAGTATAGTCCCTCACCATCGTAGTCCCCCCGACTATCTCGAATCAAAACGTTTCCAAATTAGAACTATGGTAAAGGTGAAATCAGTAACGTAATTGGAAAAGAAAAAAAAAGATTTTATGAGCCACAAATGTGGAAAATGAATTATGTGGTATTCACTCTAACTGGCCGGCATTCAAGCAGTAGGTTCAAACAATAAGCCGGCATGCCGGACAAATAGAGTAAATACGGTATTACAAATACTTGTTCTGTACTGGAGAATTTGATTTAGCTTATTATTATACAACACTTTTGACACTTATCCATTTGGAAAGAAAACGGTTCTGATTCGGGACAGTTCTGTTTTGATAAAGTTCTGATTCGAAGCTTTTCCTTATTTCGAATGCGACAAAAATGGTAGAAAGAGCTATGAATGGTGCACTTCTATTAGATGCTTCAATTAATTGGGATTGCTTTTCGATGTGGGTCGATTTTCGCTTCTATCTGATAAATAGGCGCTACCTCGAAATAGAACCTTTTCAAAATAGAACCGTGTGAAATAGAAATTGACGCGAAATAGAACCGTGTGAAATAGAACTGTACATAGTTTTAGCGCGTTTTAGCACAACTGGGTGAAGACTATTGAATAAATAGCCAAACAGAAAAAGTTCCACTCACAATCAGTGGCGTGACCTGTTTTCGATTTATTGACTGGGTTATATTTCACGCGGTTCTATTTCGGAACAGTTCTATTTCCGAACAGTTCTATTTCACGCAGTTCTATTTCGGAACAGTTTCATTTCCGAACAGTTCTATTCCACGCGGTTCTGTTTCGCGTCAAGTTCTATTTCGACACAATTCTATACTAGTTATTATACTAGTTCACTCATATACCAGGATAACTGCCAGGTTTTTTTACAAACCACTGAGTAAATCGGACCAAAGTCAGCCTGTGCTAAGCCGATCCTTGGTGGTCGATATCAGCTAGGGGGGCTACAATGGTCAATTACCAAGTTGCCTGCTCTTCTAATAGAGCCTAACATCCACGCGCCCTGCTTCAGATGAACGCGGATCCATTCTCCATAACGTCAAAAAATTCCACGCGCCCTCCACGAGGGACACGTGGATCCATATGGGATCCGATATGTTTCCACTCTCCCACGGATCCACGCGCCCTCCATATATATTCCACGCCGGCGTGGATCCACGGCGACCCACGCCAAAACAATCCACGCTCCCTCCACGGGGGCGCGTGGATCTATATCGGATCATATATGGATCCAATCCACGTCCCATCCGTTTCGGATCCGTTTTGGCATTATCTCCCACCACCTGTGCAGGTAAAACGTGTCAAGGATATAGTATAGGGCTCGGTGACAGCCACTATTCCCTGATTATAAACAAGATGCTCTCGACAATTATCACGCAAAGAAGACAAGTTAATTACATTAGTTTATCTCAATAAAGCAAATAATCATTGGGTACAAGTATAGAAGGACGAGATTCCCAAGTCTAGAGCTGGCGTGGTCCAAGAGCAAAGCTCGAGGAAAGAACCTCTCGGAAAGCGAGAGGGGTCGAGGTGTCGGCGGTCCTCTGATACGATAACCGACGGGAAGTGCGGCAGCTACCGCTGGAGACTCCGGGGAGAATCCTACGCTTAGAAAGAAAGGGGAGGGACGCCGACTACTAGACAAGGTTCAAACGACTTACAATACAGTGTGTAGAAAACAGTTGATGTCAAGAATAACAGTAGGTAGCAAATCCAGTTGGTCCATATAGAGTGACAGCTAACAGCGGTCCATTGGTTGAGACGCAGACGAGCAGGGCCACGTGGTCGTTCAGCAAGCGTGTGTGGGCGGCTCCCAAAACTCTGCGCTCTCTCGGCGCCGCGCATGACGTGGCGACGCGAGGTCACTAAGAGACGCAGGTGGTCTCGCCGCGCGAGAAAGGTACGGTTGGTCCGTGTAGTCCTCTCGGAGAATGAACGGCGCACGAGAGAAGATTTCACATGACGAGATGGCAGTGGGTGATCCAATGAAGCGGATAAAGAGAAGTTTGTCCGCGTAGTTGTGTAGAATATTAAATTGATCAAGAAGAAAGTAAAGACTAATGGGTTAGCGCAATGATAGCCCATTATTGTCTTGACACTGGGGGGGCGACATGAATCTCCATGACTAGTGTCGATCCGGATGAGTCGTGCAAATTGTTGCATTGATATCGTACAAATCCTGGATTGACGCTGGGGTTGGAGATTAAATCATTGTGTTGAATGTTCAGTGAGGGTACAAAGCAACCTCAATGAAGGCATTTGTTGTAGATGATAGTATGTTCGGTGAGGGTACAG
The DNA here is from genome assembly GCA_963572235.1 of Caenorhabditis japonica. Lineage (NCBI taxonomy): Eukaryota > Metazoa > Nematoda > Chromadorea > Rhabditida > Rhabditidae > Caenorhabditis > Caenorhabditis japonica. The sequence continues at coordinate 3,807,303 of OY754345.1, forward strand.
AAGCAACCTCACTGAAACATTGCAAAATTTGTAGTGATGAAGGTGACGAAGTCTTTTTTTTTTTTTTTGAAGATGTTGCAGTAGTTGTGACAGTAGTTAAGGTTACGGCAGTTGTTCACGAAGTTGAAGTTGTTCCAGTGATTAGATTTATTGAAGTTGTTGGGAGAAATGCATTGGTTGCGGAGAAGTTGTTGAAAAATGTGACGTCGTTGAGGCCGTCCTTTCTGAGTTTTCGTTAAATAGTATGGGTGGTACAGTTGGTTGTGGTATGGTTGCTAGTTGTTGAAGTTCATCTAATGATGCGTTGTCGTTGAGTTCAGGGCATTCCAGAGGAACTAGTTGGTTGATTGGTCGTTCCAGTAACTCCTTTCCACATTTGACGACTGCTGATCGAACTTGTTGATCCTGTGATTTGTTTAATGACATTATTCGTCCTAGTGGCCAGTGGTTTCGTGGTAAAAGATTATTTGTCTTTACATGCACTATGTGTCCTGGTTTAGGTTTAATACGACAGTAATGTCCAGTTGTTGGTCGTCTTTGTTGCAGTGCCGAGAAGTATTCCTGGTGAAAAACATTCCATAGTTCTGTGAGTAGTCGGTCCAATCCATGTAGATACATTCGGGTCAGCTTTTCTGTGGTTCCCATTTGAATAGTCTTTAGGACTCGTTCGCGCATTGACGAGAACTCGTCCGGAAAAGACATTTGCACGGAAGGCATGAGAAAGTCTGATGGTCTTATTGCTAGACTATCAGAAGCATCTATAGCGTTTCGAGTTATGGGGCGGTTGTTGACCATTCCTTCGCACTCGATTATGATGGTTTCCAATTCCAAAAATGTGAGATTTGCAGGTCCGATTATTTTGTATAGACAAGATTTGACGATGCCTACGATTCGTTCATAAATTCCACCTTGCCAAGGAGAGTATGGTGTTATTTGTTTCACCGCAATCTCCTTTGAGGCTAGGTAATTGGTTAGTGTCCGACTTTGGTTGACGAATTCCACGACATTGGTGTTTATCATTTTTAATCCAAGAACGAACGTTGGAGCATTGTCCGAAAGAATTGTTTCCGGGGCTCCGCGGCGAGCAACGAATCGACGAAGAGCCAGCAGGAATTGTCTCGTTGAATTGTCCATTACGCATTCCAGATGAACGGCGCGCGTAACTATACATGTTGCTAAAAAGACCCACATTTTTCCGATTCCGGTTTGGTTTGTTTCGGCATTAGTTGTTTTGTATTTGATCGGTCCGAAATAATCAATTCCAATATGGGCAAATGGTATCATAGCTTCTGTGCGTGTCCGTGGGATGGTTTTGGCAAACGGGTATTTGTACGCTCTTCCGTGACGCTTTTTGCAAATAGTGCATCTACTGCATATGTGTCGTATAAGTTGTCCGGAAGCCGCAGAAGCATATCTTCGTTGAAACTCGGCTAGAGATTCTTTGTAGCCTTGATGTCCGGTGAACATATGAACTTCTCTTGCAATGAGGTAAGCCAGTGGATGTTTCTTGAGAATAATTATGGGTTCTCTGTGGTCTCGGGGGAACGGCGCATTGGCAAAATTGGTTGTTTTGCGATAAATTTCGTTTTCATCTAGCATTGGTTTAAATTCTTTAGGTGGATATTGATGCAGTCGTTGAGCGGCGTCGTCATAGTGGGCCCTGATGATGTATTGTCGGGCCACCACTCTCTTTTCCACTTCGTTGTTGTTAATGACGGCGTTCTGATATTGTTTGAGCGTTCTTCCTTGTAATTGAATTAGGTCGTCCGGAAATCGTTCATTTCTCTTTTTTACCGCATTTGTTATCCATTGGAGAGTCAGGTGTATAATGCTAGACAACTTAACGAGGCTATTGGTACATGCATATGGAACAATAGACTCGAGGTTGTGGCAAGCAGAAATATTTAGAATTTCTAAACATTCAGTGGTTTCATTTGTTGCAGGACGGATTCTGGTTAAACTTCTTGGTTCCTTTCCTTGACTGAAGTCGTGGAATAAGTGAGGGTCCGCAGGCGTATCATCTAGTTTTTTAGGCCATGTGTTTTGATTTTGCAGCATTATTTGTGGGCCGGTAAACCATATCTTCGATGCCTTCAATTCCGATACTGAGCATCCTCTGGTGGCAATGTCTGCTGGGTTTTGATCGGTCGGAATGTAACGGAGAGATGTCTTGAGATTATCTTGGTTGATTGATCCCAGTGTGGTGCGTATTTTCTTCACACGGTGTTCCACCCATCTTGTACCATTTGTTCTGTGCAAAATCCAATAGAGGACACTCACGTTATCGCAAAAGAATGTTACTGAATCAATTTTCATGTGTAATTCCTTTAGGATCGTTGCTGCTGCATTCGTTGCTATCTCCACTCCTAACAATTCCATTTGGGGTATAGTGAGTTCTGTTTTTGCAGGACGAATTTTTGATTTTGCAAAAATCAAGCGACAGTTGTAGACGTCCTGTCCAAAGTCGTATCGGAGATAAGCAGCTAATCCGTAGTGATCCTTGGAGGCATCGGAGAAGATGATGAGGCTGACTGTCTTGTAGTTGTAATTGTTAACTAGTTGGCGAGGCAGAACAAGTTCTGACTCGTCAAACAGTAGTTTAGCTTTTTTCCAGTCCTTTTCGAGAGAAGTTGGTAGTGGTTCATTCCATTTTGTTCCCGCGATCCACAGTTTGTGCATTAGGTTTTTTATTGGAATCAAAATCGGGCAAACCATGCCAGTTGGGTCATATGTTTTTGCTTGAAAGGAGGCCAATTGTCGCTTTGTTGGGATGCCATCGGGAGGCTGGGCGATTTTTATGGTAAGCGTATCCAGCTCTGCGTTCCAAATGTGTCCCAGTAGTTTTGTGATGTGGTTGTTGGCGCGGTCCTTTTCCGGGATTTGTTCCATGACCTCGATGCAGTTGATCATAAACTCTCTCAAGTTCATGTGCATTTTGTTGAAGGCGTTCTTCGAGTCTTCGTAAAGTTTTTTGAGTTCTTCTATTTTGTTGGTGGTGAAAAGAATATTGTCGACATATAGATTTTCGGTGACTCTTTGGTTGATTTCGTCCGGATTTTGTTCCAAATACCGTAAAATCGTAATTGCGAGAAGAAATGGGCTGCAAGCTACTCCGAAAGGAAGTCTTGTGAATCGGTAGATAGCAATGTTGTCCGGGTTGTATCCTAGAGCGGGATCCTTAAGCCACAGAAACTTTGTTAGATTTCTGTATTGAGGCTGGATCCTTACTTGGTGGAAAGCCTTTTCTATATCCGATATCATTAAGTACTTTTTCAGGCGGCTTCGCAGAAGAATTCCGAGAATCGACTGAAGAATGGACGGGCCGGGAAAAACGCAGTCGTTTAGGCTTAACTCGTTTTTCATGTGACTTGACGCATCCAGCACTATACGGAGTTTTGTGGTTGTAGATTCCAACTTGATGACTACCCGATGTGGGATAAAGTATGAATTTCCATCCTCATTTGTTGGTGATTTGTCCTCCACGCGTTCAATAATTCCGGATTCTAGTTGGCTCATGATAATATCGTGGTATTGCATTCTCGTAGTTCCAGTTCGGAGTTGGTTGTTGAGAAGTGTTGTTAGTCTTCTGGCAGCGACTGGGTAGTTATGGAAAAGATCCTTCTCCCTTCCGTTAAGAGGAAAGGCGACGTAAACTTTGTTGTCCTTGTCAGTAGTTGCATTTTTCTTGAACTGATCGATTAGTTCTTCATCTATTAGGGTCTTTTGTTGCATAGCTTCAGGAGGTAGAATACCCAAGACGTCCAAATTCCACATTTGAGCTAGTTGTTTGTCCAGCATTGCATTCGATATTTGTTGCGGTTGATTATTCGGAGATGTCGGTATCACAAGAATATCATCCTCTGGTGATGCGAAATCAATCGAATCAACAGTGTAGATGTGTTCTTCTTGGTGATATGATGATGTGTCCAAGTATGATACATTTTCATCCGTGGATAATACGTTTGGAATAGGTGTCGGGTATGTGATCAGACCTAACGGAGTCTGTTCGATGAGTCGACCACTGGGCAAGATGAATCGTCGCGAATCCTTTACCAAGTGGCTGATGACGTTATTTCCGAGGAGGAGATCAATTGGTTGTCCGTCGTATCTGCTCAGTCTTGTTATTAATTTGACGTCTAAGCCGTGATTTTTCATGTACATTTGGTCCTCTAAACTCAATATCGGGCTTCGGAAGATTGTTGGGAGTTTTGTGTATCCAGGAATTGAAGCGGCCCATAATCGGTGTTTTGAGTCTGTTACTTTAAGTTGGTAAAAATTATACCATTGTTGTTCAGACGACGATATTAACCCTTTGAACGACATCAGTTGTTTCTTCACGATTTGCAATCCAAGTTTTTTGGCGGTTACTTCTGATATGATAGAAGTGGTTGCTCCTGTATCTACCAGAGCCAACAGTATGTTGCCAGTTGTAGTTGATAAAGGCATAAACGGCATTTTATATTCACTGTCCCTTTGGAGTTCGGTGTTGAATGTGAATGTTTCTATAGCATCCTCGACTATTATTTCTTTGATAGCTGGGCCATTTGGGTTGACGATTTTGAAAATGTTATTATCGCCAGAGGCAAATGTTCCGTTTTCACAAGAAAATTCGACTCTGGGGATAATTGGGGATGTTTTGGAAGAGAGTATGCCGTCATCGAGTGTAGGCGATCTCTCCCAAATTGATACGTTTTCTGCAGGAAAGGTTGGTGTTGAAGGCTGATGAAAATTTTGTGAATGCGTTGGATCCATTCCATTACTTTGAGGCTTCCTTCCTCTGGCTACGAAAAAACGTTGTTTTACTGACTTGCTTCTCTCCCGAGGTTCTTCCTTTAGTGTTGAAGTGGTTCGCTTTGGCGTGACTATTTTCATCGTCCTGCGGTGCTGGTCGGTGCCATCGGCTGGTAAACTTTTGCGAGCTACCTCTTGTTGAAGTGCAGTGGAACGTATGGTGTCGTTGTCGACAGTTTGCACAATTGTAACGCGAGTGGCATTGTATTGTCGTATGATTGTTGCCGAGACAGTTGTTACATAAATTGTTTCTCCTTACTGCTTCTGCTCTATCGACATGTGAAAGGTTGCAATCTTTAGCACAGTGGTTCGAGTCATTACAATAACGACACGGCAACGTGTAGGCTGGTGGCGTATTTGTTTTCTGTGTCCATCTGTACATTCCTCGTTGGTTGGTATTTCTTGGAGTGTCTGGTTGATTGGTGTTGATTGCTAGGATCTCGTTGCAGGTAGTCCTGTTTCTTTTGCATTGATCCATCAGTTGTTCCGCGGCAAATTCTCGAATATTTTCCTGAATCGATTTGAAAACAGCCATAAAAGTTAGAGCCGGGCCTCCTTGTTCTGTTGCTTGTCGAATTTTTCGTACTAGCTTGTTTGCGGGACGCATTAATTCTTGTGGAAGTTTGTCGATCATAACTTGAATAAATGTCTTACAGTTTATGGAAACTCCTTCGCGTTTTAGGGCATTGACGGCAGACACGTGTTTAAGAAGATCCTTTTCCATTTCGACGTAGCTTGTTTGGTGGAATGGTAAGTTTTTGTACAACATCTCATTTCGGTCCAATCGGTCAGTGCTGTTACCATACAGCATTTCCAGTTCTTCGCGGAGGCTGTCGTAGTCTTCTGCGGACACGTCCGTCGACGTGATGCAAATGCGAGCGTTTCCAGTTAGTGCCTGGAGCAAAACTGTTTGTTTCAAGGTTGGATCCAAATTTGTGTTGTGCACGAGGTTGGTGAACATTGTTTTGAATAACTTGTATTCGTCTTTGTTGCCATCGAATTTTGGAATGCTCGAAACTAATCCATGAATATGAGCAGCAGTGGTTGTGTTGAAAGAATGGTTTTGATTCGATGTCGCCGTCGTCGATTGGGGGTTGGTTGGCGTACCATTGAAGTTTAGACCTTGTTCATAACTATTCTGGTTGGCTGCAGGCGTAGAGGTGTGCACATGATACGATCGTTGAGTATTTGGCCACTGTTCAGTTTCATCTGATCCTATCGGTGTTGGTGGGATTCGTAGTTGGTGTGGATGCAACGTCTGTGACGCCGAATCCAAACCTTCGCAGAATCTTTGGTTTTCTTTTGATAAGCTTAACTTCGCGATTTGATCTGACAGCGCTTTTATTAACTGATTTTGTGTCCGGCGGTCGTCCATTTGTACACGTTCGATTCTACTGATCCTGTCGGTTGTCTCATCGGCTTTGTCTTGGCACAGTTGTACTAACTGTGCGAGTTGGTCTTCTATGTTTCGGTCCGAGTTCAGTGGTTTTCCAGACGCTTGGTGTTGTTGTCTTGACGACTCTGTGTTCAAACTTCTATTCTTGTCAGCCGAAGGTGGGTGTTCGAGCAGTGGTTGGATGTGGAGAGAGCCGATCGTAGTGTTTCTCTGGGCAGCTGCTGTTAAGCTCTGAGCCTGAGAAAAACTAGAGCTGCTCGCATTGTTCCTTGTCTCGAGAATTTCCTTGTTGACGTTGACAGGTGATGTTATATCGTCCAAATTTGTAGTCGATATTTCGTCGATGTTGTCCCAATCCATAAGTTCATTGGTCAGTTGTTCCGGGTCATCTGCCAGTGTTTCAAATTTCTCGAGCTCTGTTTCTTCAGGAGATCCTGTGTCTTCCTTTGGTGATGGTGAATGTCCTTGTTCCAAATTTGTTGCGAATACTTCTAACATTTCCAGTCCTTGATTGTTGAGCTTCTCGAGTTCGGAGAGCATTTGTTGAATGTTCGAAGCTTCAATCCATTCGATCATTCGCGCCAGGTTTTTCTCGCGAATTTCAGTTGTCGGATTCAGCATTGGTGAAATGCTCAAAATTCCCTCAACTTCGAGCTGTGTGTGTGTTTCCCTCAACTTCATCGGTGATGTTCTTGAACGAGTGGATATACGTTTGCAGTATGTTGCAAACTCTTTTTACTACCGCGTAGTATGCTTCGGTATCAGCGGAGTAATTTATTATTTGGTTAGCCGTCTTTATCAGTCGTTCCGCTACCTTGAACTTTGCAGTTAACCTACGTTTGATTCCGGGGATCGTGTTGTAGACTCGCGCCCTCTCCTCCGGTGGCTTAATGTTCGCAAGTTGTTGAGCGGCAGTGGGTTTGTCCTTGAGAGTCAGCATTGGTTGCATTGGCGCGATCTCATCGACGGTGGTGACAGACGGCATTGGGTGATGTAGTTGTCGCAATTGGGCAGTGTAAATCGTAAACGATCCGAGTTACCAAGTTGAATACTGCAAGATCTTAAGTTATCTTCTTGAAACGTATTGATTTTTTTTTTTTTTTTTTTTTTAAGAAGGATAATGCGACGATTGAAGAGCAAAAATAAGCAATGTGAATGGATTGGGCTGCTTAGAATTGCGGTGGAGTTTCAAAAGTGAGCGCTTACTGCTGTAAAGTCAATGCCAACTAATACAGAAATACGAGCTAGCACTAATGTTTTTCGCGTTGCGGCGAGTGGGATGGAGCATTGGGTCCGTACTCCATTGTGGACGGTGTTTGCGACCGTCGTAGACGACTATGTTGTTAACGTCTTCCGAGCTTTGCGTTGCTCCTGTCGTCGAAGAAGACGTGTCGGTCCTATGGTTCTGCGCTCAACTTATGCCATTTAAGTGGGAGTAACCGATAGGATGCATTCCTTTTGGATTGTAAGGAGGATGCATTTGTCAACATTGATTAAGATCCATTTCACGGCCGCTCCATGAATCGTTCTCGCTGAGGCCGACGTTGGCGGGGGTCCCAAAATCGCAGCTATTGCAGTCGGTGCGAATTGAGAGGTGTGGTGGTGACAGTTGGGTGATGAGCCGCATCGTTGTTTATTTTTGTGGGCGATGGGCTTGGCTATAGCGTTTCGTCAGTGATTTGGACCTGTTGACTTCGCTGTTGTCTGGACGTGTGTGTCCTTGGGATTATAGCCGAGCATATAAAAAAGCTGCCAATGATATAATTTTCTTCTACTTCTCCGTTCTTGTCCCGTGTGATATCCAAATAATCGGTGGAGTATTGGCAGCTGTGTGATATCCAAATAATCGGTGGAGTATTGGCAGCAAAGTGGGGGCATATCAAGAAGTAAATAATGAACGCATGAACGTTGTGCAACGATGAATGAAACACAATAAACACACACACTTTTTTTTTTTTTTTTTTTTTTTTATTATGAAACCTGACAAGTACTTTTCGTGTTCATACTATTTTCGATTTTTTCTTTGTCGTGTGTGCTCATTCGTTCATCTCGTTTTCCAGTAGGTTGCAGACTGCCTGGATCCATTCGGTGTATACTCCAGGGTGCATTTTCTCGTTGACAAGAAATTCGTTGATGTTCGGCAACTTGACTGGGTTGATGGTGGCGTGTTCGGAAATGGCGTGGCGCGACAAATTAGCAGGTTCCTTGGACAGCGAGAGGGGAATACTCTTCAGTTGGTCGAAAAGACTGAATTTTTCCGTTAATTGTCTTACGAATTTAAGATAATCAGTAGTTCCAGCCATTGGTTCCGCCGTGTTATCTTCGGATCCTGTCAACAGTTGTTGGATTCGTCGAGCTTCTCTAGCGGCCACGATTGGGTCCATGTCGTCACAGTAGTTGCCAGGCACTATTTTCATCATGTCGGCTGGATGAATCCAGTTTTTCGTTGTCCATGACGCGTTCAAAGCAATTCTGCTGGCACAGTCATGTTCCGCATTTGTGACGCCAGTCCAACGATGTTGCTTTTCCGTGATCAACTTCTCGCGTTCGAAAACATTTAGTTGCATGACTATTGGTTGAGTGTCCTTGTCTTCGGATATCAGACCTTCGTCTTCCATGTGTTGACTCCAGTTGGTGATTCGTGGCGGTTGACAGAGTGGTTTGATATTGAGTTCGGCTAGAGTGCCTTCCGACGTCAACGATGTGCTTTGTTGTGGCGGTTGATGCAGTTGGTGGTTGTCGGCATCGGCAAGCGTGTGGCTCGACGACGACGACTGAACCGTCGCTGACTTTGGCATTGGGTTGCTGCTCTCATATCTGCTTTGGAGCGTGGCAGGTAGAACCAAATTCATTATGTTCCGTCTTGTTCTTTTTCGAGGATCTGCCACATCCATCAATCCAGGGTAGGGTAACTGAGCATACTTTAATATTGGGTACTTGCTTCCGTTTCGTTTAAAATAGGTGGGCTTGTAACCAGTAGTTCTCATCAACACATCTTCTCCTGGGAACCGCGGTGGTCGATCATTAGGTAATGGGAAAAGAAGCAGTCCTTGGTGAGCCAATGTGTCCAGTCGCCAATAGTGGTTCCATCGGATATTATTGATCCGCGCTTCTAACTCATCGTCGTCTACTCCTAATTGGCATAATGTGTCGTGTCTGCGGTGGGATCGTTTGCAGAATTGGCAAAACTTGTTATGTTTTGAGCAGTTGTTACCACACGCCATGACGCAAGTTCCCAGTCGGTCGCAAGTGTCTCTCCAGTGTAATGATGCCTTGCTTAGGCATTGCGGGCATACTGCCGCCGTGTTCAAGAACATGAACTGAAGTTTCATGTCGTCCGGGACGAAACAATTCCTTGTGTGGTGATTCTGGATCGGGTACCCGAACCAGTTGTTGCTGCAGTTGTAACAACACATTGGTTCGCCTCTGGTGTTATAAGTCGTTGGTGAATCAGCCCATGTGCACGCCGCCAAAAATTGTTCTTGCGCCCGAATCAATCCCGGCAGTCGTTTGATCAACTCTTGGAAGAATTTCGCTGGTTCCGGCAGCCACTGTCCTGGTTTGCGAGGTGATGCCATGTCTTCCTCCAGTGTGTCGTAAAACGTGAGTGTTGGCACAGTGATAGTGGGCATCAGATCGGGGCGGTCCAAAGTTTGCATTTCCAGAACTGACAGTGGTTTCCTTTGAGCAGTCGAGAGCTGGGGTGCCGTTGCCGTCGAAGAGACTGGCGTCGGTGACCCAGCGCTACGACCGTTCGATTTGTTACTGCCGTTCGAAGGGTTGCGAGCCGTCGACGTTGTGGATACCTCCGAACCGTCGGACGTTGAACTTTTGGCATTTGGTTCACTTCTGCGACTGTTTCCGCCATTTGTTTCCGAGGACTTCATTGAAGTGGTTGACATCGTAATCTGTATGATGTACATTATTTCTAGTGCTGCTTTTTTTTTTTTTTTTTTTTTTTTTTTTTTTTTTTTAAGCGGAGAGAAAACCACGAATGACGAAAGAGAGAAAAAAATTTTTTTTTTTTTTTACTAGTTTGTCCCCGATTACTGTAGTGATTCACCTGGGCAATAGAGGAGATGACTGTCGCCGAGAAGAGTGTTTTATATTTTTTGAAATAAAATTATTGGTCTTAGGCTTAGTTAATAAACTGTCAGCACAGTGACATGGCAAGGTCAAAGTGCTAGAGTGTCACGTGTGGTGTGACTGGGACCCGCTGTTATTACCAACAAGTTAGGTGTTTGGGGCGCTAGATTAACTATATTGATCCCGTTTTAAATAACCCTCTAAGTGAAGAAACTGATCAGGATTATTCACTTTCATAGGTAATTACTAGGTAATAGGCAAGCCTACCTGGAAACATATGATAACTATTGCCCTTAATCCCTAACCTCGCTTGGGGATTTTTTTTTTTGGTTTTTTTTTTTTTTTTTTTTTGTACGGGCTCCGCGTCTTACCCAATGGTGGGTCACTCCAACTAGAATCAACTGTGTCTGTGAATCAGCGTTAATTTTGATATAGGAAAAAAGAGAGAAAATTAGTTTTTTTTTTTTTTTGAAACGCTAATTCACAGATTGGTTTATTATTTATCCACATCCTTATCTCTGTGATCATTAAAGCGTGTGCATTTAAAAAAAAAATGCATTTAACGGCCGCCAGTCTTTGGATGAGAATAAATAATACCATAAAAATATAAGAACTCACGACCGGTACCTTAGAAGGGTACCGTTGCCACGAGTTGCTCACATTTCCTTTGCACAGTTGTTGCTAGCTCGAGAATCCCGTCCACTGTTCAAGTCGCGGTGTGCCGTGGCCTCCGAATAGTTTTCTGAAACGGGCGTAGAGACTGGAACAGTCTTATGCCTTCAGATATCATAGAGTGTGGAACTCTATTATGTGTGTAGAATATTAAATTCCAAACAAATGACCACTATATTGGGATGGTGATGGGCATTGTAAATAGGTCCCTATTGGTACATTTGGTTGCACAGGACTTTGATGTCGATGAAAGATTGGCAGTTGACAGTGGGTTATAAATTAACATTGGAAAGAGAAAAACACATGATTTGATTATCATTATATTATCCGCAGTTGTTTCCACTATTCATCTGCTTGGCTGCACCGCATTGAGTTTTCCGTGCATTTGTTGACTTTTGTTTCCGGCCAATGCTTCCGCAGTCGTTGTACAAAATTCGTTGCGAGGTCCGACAAAGATGAGGTCGCATAGGGCGCTCATGTGCGACTGTGTGCAGTATTTGCACTGACGGAATTTGTGTTGGCAGTTTATGTGACGATGTTCTTTGCTGCCGCAGTAGGTGCACATATTTTCGGTGTCAAGTCTCAATAGTCGGCTGGTTCTTTTATTGTAGCGGTTGCACTGTGTTGATGCGTGTCTCCTAGAGCAGAAAATACATGTTCGCGGAGGGCCTCTTCCTGTGTCATTTGTTGCGTGTGCCAGTTGTTTTCTCTCCGTCCCGTCGTTCGATGTGAGTGCTCGTTTTCTCGATGAGATGGTTGCAAAATTGGGAGGCAGCGGTGATGTAATCAACGCTGACTCCTGCAATTTTTGCAATGACTGACCTTTTTTGTTGATAACATCGCGGGAATCTTGTAGCTTGACTCTCATTTGGTCCGTTTTCGAGTTCATTCCTTTTATAAGCGATGTGATCTCTGTTTGCTGTTTGATGATAGTCAGCATTTGGTCATCGTTTTCTTGCCGTCTTGCTTTCGAGCGCAGTTGTTCCGAGATGGTTCGAAAGTAGTTGCCAACTTCACTGACAGTTGAATCCCATTGTTGTTTGATGTCATCGATGTCCTTGTGCATGGACCCGGCGGCTTGGGAAATCAATTTAACTCGCTCACTTGTATTTTTGTCTTGTGGATCCGCATCCGCATTTGTTTCAGTCGTTCCTCGGATAATTATTGCATCCTCCTGGTTGCATTCGTTCTCGGAATCTGATCTTGCATCAATTTGTTCCTGCGTTTGCGGATGAACAACGACTGAGCGGATTTTGGGGCGAGACAGTGACTGACAGTTGTTGCCGGTAGAGACAGTAATTTTCAGTGGTTTTCGTTCCATTGGTGGTTCAGTAGGTTTGTTCTTCTCTTACTCTGCGGTAGTCTGAATTTTAACAAATTAGTTGTTTGTCGGTGCTCGACGAGCGAAAGAGACCGACGCTATGAAGATGAGAATAATTTGCAAATTATAGAGAAGAAGTTGTTACCGGAAAACTCACGAATCGCGTGCCACATCATCCGCTGGTAAGACGGATCGCGACTGGAGCAAAGAAAATAGAAAGATAAGGAGAAAGGAGAAAAGAAAGGAAAGAAATTGGCTGCGGTTTGTTAAACGCAGAAATTAGGTAAATTTTGACGAAATGATTTTTAAACGGAATTTTGCCTTAAATTTGTGTCTAAGAAGGAAAAAAATAAAAAGGAAAACTCGCGTAACCCTTGAGTGAGGTTGTTCGTTGAAAAATTTAACCAAAAATCCGCGAAAATAGCGATGAGAATGATTGGTGCGGATCCCACCCGATATTGATTGGCGAGACAGTGCTGCAAATGAGGAGGGGTTAGAGTGGCGGGCGCTCACCGTGATGCACGCGGCGCACAAATGCACCAGTTGATGACGTATTTTCTCCTCTACAGTACCACTTCCATTGTGTTCTCTTGTCGATTCCTTCGCTTTTGTTGACGCAAACCGATTAAATTAGTTCGATTTATTGATTTTTTGTGGCGGGGCAGTAAAGAATTTTTTAGGTTCATTATGCCGGCCTATCTAACGGAAAAAACTGTCTTTTGACGTGACCATTGAGAGATATTTTGTTTCACCGAGGGTCCGTTTTTGCAAAACAAGGCAAAAATCAAACGGTTCGATGCACCATGTCAAGGATATAGTATAGGGCTCGGTGACAGCCACTATTCCCTGATTATAAACAAGATGCTCTCGACAATTATCACGCAAAGAAGACAAGTTAATTACATTAGTTTATCTCAATAAAGCAAATAATCATTGGGTACAAGTATAGAAGGACGAGATTCCCAAGTCTAGAGCTGGCGTGGTCCAAGAGCAAAGCTCGAGGAAAGAACCTCTCGGAAAGCGAGAGGGGTCGAGGTGTCGGCGGTCCTCTGATACGATAACCGACGGGAAGTGCGGCAGCTACCGCTGGAGACTCCGGGGAGAATCCTACGCTTAGAAAGAAAGGGGAGGGACGCCGACTACTAGACAAGGTTCAAACGACTTACAATACAGTGTGTAGAAAACAGTTGATGTCAAGAATAACAGTAGGTAGCAAATCCAGTTGGTCCATATAGAGTGACAGCTAACAGCGGTCCATTGGTTGAGACGCAGACGAGCAGGGCCACGTGGTCGTTCAGCAAGCGTGTGTGGGCGGCTCCCAAAACTCTGCGCTCTCTCGGCGCCGCGCATGACGTGGCGACGCGAGGTCACTAAGAGACGCAGGTGGTCTCGCCGCGCGAGAAAGGTACGGTTGGTCCGTGTAGTCCTCTCGGAGAATGAACGGCGCACGAGAGAAGATTTCACATGACGAGATGGCAGTGGGTGATCCAATGAAGCGGATAAAGAGAAGTTTGTCCGCGTAGTTGTGTAGAATATTAAATTGATCAAGAAGAAAGTAAAGACTAATGGGTTAGCGCAATGATAGCCCATTATTGTCTTGACAAAACGGGGTTAGCGAACGATTACCGAAAAAGAGCTGTATTAGCGAAAGATTATCGAAAGATTGCTAAAATCAGCCAAAATTAGCAAATGATTGCTCAGCGATTGGCCAACAGATTAAAAGAGAACGATTACCGAATAGTTGTTAAGTAATTACTCATTGAATTTATTTTTACAATTTTCATTTATTTTTTGCTTTTTATGAATTTTAACATTTTTTTTACATAAACTATGGTTCAAACGAATAGGAACGTTTTTCCGCCATTATCAACACAACGTCGTCGTCTTTCAGATATACCTCCGCGCAGTTCAACTTCTGATTCGGACGACGAAGCAGGCAATATGAATACAAATGTCTCATGTGAATCTGGTAAAGGGAATTTACATAGTTGAACCCAATTTTTTTCAGATTTGGGAATGGATCTACGTGCACAATCAGATGAGGTGGTAGCTTTCGAGGCAGCCGCCTGTTTTTCTCGCTCCACGAACACACACGAACACCGAATTCAAAAGATTTTTATCCTCGCATGATGAGTCTGCATTCAGAAAAAATGCTATCAACTTATGGGATAATGCAAACTGTCGAATAACAACTCAATTTTTTGCAATAAGTGCGGAAAAGAAGGGCAAATTGGTTTGAAGTGGTGCTGAACTATAAATTGAGCAATATATATTTATCCGAATGTTTTCGATATGATTGCCAGTGAGTTTTAATATACCATACTTCGAAAAAAAAACAATGTGAAAAAAAATTGTGAAAAAAAAACAATATTGTGAAAACAAAAAAAGTTGCGACGCGGTGTTGGCGTACTTTTGAAATTCAAGCGACAATGAAAGAAACAGCATGGGAAATGAAGAGATTTGTTCCCATTTTTGTTTGAATTTTAAAAGTACGCAAACACCGCGTTGCATTTTTTTTGTTCTCACAATACAGGAGAGCTGAAAGCGGGGTTCCAAATTGAAGACAGTGTTTTTGCTCTTCCAGCTCTTTATTCTCAGGTAAAGAGCCTGATCCAAAATTACATGTAAGAAAAATCCAACGGGATGGTCTATTCAAATTGAATTTTCAGTGACAGTGAGAGACGCGAATGCCTGGCCAAAACTGAAACCCGACTGAAAGAATTCGACGAAGATTACGCTGAGTGAGTTTTATAATGTATTTACTTCTCAGGCAACTCATTTATTACTATAATAGGAAATCCAAATCTGAATAGAACATTTCGGAACTTGTCCAGAAAATTCAGATCTTGTTAGGAAATACAAATCTTATATAGAAATTCACAAACTATAAAGGGATCTTGACAGATTCGAAAAATTCTTGGAATCTGTACAGAAGTTTTTGGAATCTGTACAGCGATGCGTATCTTGGCAGAAAATTTTGGAATTTGAGCAGAAGTTTTTGGAATTATAAGAGGTCGCCAAATATCTATAAATTACTAGTTTATGGTTCCAAATTTTCCTATTATAGCAAGAAATGAGTTGCCTGAGTTTGTATATAATGTGTGTTCTTTCAGAAATGAGATTTCCAACGTTCAATGGAAATTATCGGCAACATTGTCATCGAACAGCGAAACTCGACAACCGCTAGATCAGTTCGAGCCAGATGACAATGTTCCAATATCGAACGAAGACACGGCCGGCAGTGTCCACTCGCAGTGATTTTTATACCATTTTCCATCAAATTGTTGTTTTTTGCCTTTTGTGTTAATGCTGTTATTTTTTTTCGGAATAAATATGAATTGATAAAACTAAATTGATTTTTGATTAAATATTTGAAACAAGTGATTACTGAAGGATTGCTCAGTGGTAGTCGAGCAATTAGCGAATGATTAGTAATCGATTGGTGAGTTCATTCGGTAACGGATTGTTCTCCCTTCGCTAACTATTCGCAAACTAATTACTAATATTTCGCTAACCCCGTTTTACCTGTGTTGCAGGTTCGAATCCTGCCGTGGTCGAAATATTTTTGGTTGTGAAAACCTTCCTATTGTTTTATTTTTGTCCTTTTCTAGAACATTTTAAATATTGTTCCCTGTTTCTTCTCGAAACAAAGGTTCACAAATAGAAAAGAACAACTTAGAATTTCGTCCCATATTTTTCTTTTGATTTATGTATGTTTTTTCTAACACCATGTGTTTTGTTTTTCTTTTTTAATGTTTTTTTTTTTCTGTTTGAAATGTTTAAAACAACAAAAGTATAAAAAAAATGGTGGGAAAACATTGAAACCGCAAAAACGATTTTTGACAAATTAATTTTTTTTTTAAATATTTTTACATTTTCAAAAATTTCCAGTGTTAAAAAAAAGTTGTGTGTTGTTTTTTTTGTTACTGACCATTAAAATTTTCAAAAAACAGCATCTGAACCACAAGAAAATTGATAAAATCCAGAAAGTTTTGAAAAAATGTTTTTTTTTATAAAAAAAATTTTTTTTCTCGAAACTTTTTTTTTAAAAAACTCAAAAAAAAATCACAATAAAACTACACACCTGAAAAAGAGCAGCTTGGAACTTGAACGGTATTGCGAAAATACCAGTGAACAAGTCGGCAAATCCAAGGTTTAAAATAAAGTAGGTGGTGATTGAGCGGACCCTGAAAAAAGTGCAAAAATTCATTTGTTTGTTTCCTTTAAATTTTAAAACGGCTTTTATTGCTGGATACATCTGCGTGAGAAATCTGTTATACATCTGCTAAAACGTACAAAACACGTTTAAGTTTTACTTGAAATAAAAAACTTTGGGAAAAATAGAAAAAAATTTACAAAATTTTTTTCACTGTTTCAAATTTTCTTCATCACAAAATCTTATTATTGAAGTCCCCAATGACTTCTTTTTTTTGACAAGTTTGCACGTAAATCGCCCACAAACCTTTCTGTACCTTTAAAAATTCTCAAGACTTCCTTTTTTCTTTTTTTGTTATTTTTGCTTATTTAGTCACACCCTGAAAACCTACAAAATGTCTTGTTTAGAAGCCTATTTACCGTGGGAAACCCTCTATATGCTTTTTGGTTTCTAGGGGTCAAAAACCGGAAGAAAAAACAGAAAAATGCTCACCTTAATTTGAACAGTGTAATGTAGAGGACCAACAAGTTGCCAACCACTGCCATGAACGCAATAATAGCGTATAGCATGCACCATATCATCTGAAAAAAATTGATTTTCGAGCTAAAATGCAAAAAAAATTTTTTTCACTGTTTCAAAATGTTTTATTACAAAAAATCCTTACAGACATTTTCAGCTTTTTAATCTCTTAGCAATCCCATTTTCCCATCTTCGATAATTGTTTGACAAACAAATGAATGCCCATCGCAATTACACTTTTTCTCTTTTTTCCAGCATCGAGATTTTCAGCGCAAGGAACTAATTTTTTTTTGACTTTGTTCCCTTTGAAATGTCAAAATTCATCACAAAAACAAGATAAATTCGAATTTACTGACTCAATTTTAATGGACAACCCATTAAAATGGAAGGGGAAAAATGAGAATGAAAATACCGGGTAATTAAATTTTTCGCTTGAATTTAATTTTTCTATTGTTTTTTTTGTTGTCTTTTTTGGTGGAATCCGTTGGCATTTACATGGGATTTTAGTGGATTTCTGTGAAAATAACGGATAATTCAATTTTCTATGTGAGAGCTCAAGAAACGCAAGAAAATATGGGAAAATAAGTTTTTTAGAACATGAAGAAAACACATCTTATAAAAACTTTTTCTGTTTCACAAAAAATTAAAATCAAAATATTATTAAAACATTTAATGTTTTTCTTCGGTTTATTACTTTTATTTTTTAATTTTGTAGACTTTATTTTGTAGAAATTAATTACTTCAGCAAAAATTAAAAAAAAATTCAGTAATTTTTTTCAAAATTTTTGGACTCAAAGTCAATATTAAAAAAAAAAACTAGAAATTATCAATTTTTGAATGTTCAGATTTTGAAAAGCATTTATTAATGTTTGATTATCAAAAAATTACTTTACAAAACAAAAAAACAATTAAATAATTAAAAATAAAACCTTTTTTTTCTGTTTCAAAAAATGTTTCTTGTTTTAAGTTAATGTTTTTTTTTAAATGACATTCCCGTTTCTATTCCAACATAATTCATTAATTTTTCCTTTTCATATTTCATTCCACTCAAGCTTAATAACTAACCAGTTCAAGTGGCGACAGTTCATAAAAGTCCCAGTCATCCGAGTCCGTCGTCCCCGTCGTCGTCACCGCCATTGTTGTCACCGTCACCGTCACCGCCTTCGCCAACTCGTCTTCCATCGTCGCGAAAAATACTTGAAAAAAGAAGAAAACGTTCCTAAATGTTAGAAGTCGTTCGGAATGCTCGGAGAGCCCAAAAAACATGGGCGTGGCTTAGCGGCGCGCAGAGCGCAATTAGAGGACAAAAAACAACACGGGCGGGCCGGGAAAAAGAAGAAGAAAAGAATAGGATAGAAGGCGTTGAGAGTTGACCGACCGGCGGGTACGTCTGTTTATAATATTTTCCTGGTTTTTGTCTCCTAGTTTTTCAGAGACATGGTAATTCGATTAGAACAATGGGGGGGAAGGAAAACGTAAAAAGGATGAACACTTTTGAAGGGCTTTTAAGAATGAGAAGAAAGAAGCACATCAAATGAGCGATTTCTCTATTTTTGGGCGGGGAGAAGCACAATGAGAATATAAGAGATGACAGAGAAGTAGTTGAATGAGTTAAAAAGCTCTGCAAAATTTTTGACCACTACTATACTTGGTATAAAACGCTGAAAACTCGCTCCAATCGAACAGATAATTTTGCATGCATTTGGAGTGAGGTTTGGAGTAATCAGAGCAAAACATCGGCCATGGTTCTCTCAATTTTCAGCACTCTCTCGTCGCCAACGTGACCCCCAGAATAAATGAGCGGGAAAATTAGGCATTTTGAATTTTTTTTCAAATATATATTATCAGAGCTCATACCAAAACTTTACAAATGAGCATTTGGAAACCGTAAAAATGAACTACTTGTAGAAAATTGTTTTCCATAACACTAGTATTATTCGTACTTGCTGAGAGAAAGTACAAAAACAATTTTCATTATCACGGCTATTCATTGACTATTTTCCTCATGATGTCCTTATGAAAAACTACTTTTTTTTCTACTAGAAACTAACAAAACATGAACTTGGTGTGTTTTCCCATGAAGATATTACTGCGTCGCGAAAACCAGTCAGAGCGGAGCGCGCGACGCTGCTGTGACTCTGCTGTGACTCCCACTTTTCGCGGCGAGACCACAGCCGAGTTGCGCGCTCCGCTCTGACTGGTTTTCGCGACGCAGTAATAAAACTTTTTTATCAAGTTATTTGTCAAAAAACAGTTCGCAAAAAAAATTTGCCACCACCCGGACTCGAACCTGGGAGGTGTGCACGGCAGACGCCCGCTAACCCCACTCGGCCACGTGGTCACTAGTTGCTTATAAATGCTGTACAGGCCGAATTCGGCTTGTTTTTTTTTGTTTATTGAAAAAAAAAATTTGGAAATCCATGGCCAGGAAAATTTAGTCAGTTTGGATTTCTAGACCAGCAAATGCTAAAAGTTCGGCCACCATAGTCTAGGTCAACTTTTAGAGGAAAAATTGGGTTTTGATTGATTTTTAGCAAGTTTTTGTTGTTTATTGGCATTTCCGCACAATGCAAAAATTGTGACCACAACCAGGATTCGAACCTGAGACGTGAAGATTACAGTTTTGCGTGCGCGAGCGCCACTCGGCCACGTGGACACGGCTGTATAAGGGGAATTAGGCTTTTTTTTGTTAATTTTTTCTGGAATAATGTTTTTTGGAAAGTCAGTGGCCTAGAAAATCGAGCCCCTTTGGTTTTCGAGGCCAGCAAATGCTAAAAATTCGGTCATCATTTTTTTTGTGCCAAAAAACCAAATTTTAAGTAATTTTCAGCATGTTTCCATGGTTTAGAAGCATTTTCACGCTATGCAAAAAAATTTGACCGCCACCAGGACTCGAACCTTGGACGTGAAGATTACAGATTTTCGTGCGCGAGCGCCACTCGGCCACATGGACACTAGATAGTTATGAAGGCTTTATAAGGGGAATAAGGCTTCTTCTTGTTCATTTTTTCTGGAAAAGAGTTTTTTTGGAAAACAAGTGGCCTAGAAAAATGGGTTACTTGGGTTTCTAGGCCAGCAAATGCGAAAAGTTCGGCCACCATTTTTTTGTGTGTCTTAAAACCGCTTTTTAAGTGATTTTCAGCACGTTTTCAATGTTTATAAGCTTTTCCGCGCTATGCAAAAAAATTTGACCACCACCAAGAATCGAACCTGGGAGGTTTGCACGGCAGACGCCCGCTAACCCCACTTGGCCGCGTGGACACTAGGGGGTTATATAGGCTGTACAGGGGGTAATTAGGCTTGTTCTTGTTGATTTTTTCTGAAATAATGTTTTTTGGAAAGTCAGCGGCCTAGAAAATTTAGTCAGTTTGGGTTTCTGGGCCAGCAAATGCGAAAAGTTAGGTCACCATTTTTTTGTGCCAAAAACCGAATTTTAAGTAATTTTTAGCATATTTTCATTGTTTAGAAGCATTTCAGTGCTTTGCAAAAATCAGTAACCATCGGCAGGACTCGAACCTGGGCCATGCAGATGACTGTTTTGCGCGCTTGCGCGCGCGCAATCCACTCGGCCACGTCGACACTAGGTACTTTATGAAGGTTTATAGGTGGCCTCAGACTTGTTCTTGTAGATTTTTTTTCTGAAAAATGTTGTTTTGGATGGTCAGTGGCCTAGAAAATCGCGCCCCTTTGGTTTTCGAGGACAGCAAATGCTAAAAGTTCAGCCACAAATTTTTTTTTGCTAAAAACTGATTTTCAAGTGATTTTTAGTTTTTTTTTTCACTATTTATGGGAATTTCAGATCTATGCAAAAAAATTTGACCACCACCAGGAATCGAACCTGTGACGTGAAGAGTACAGATTTTCGTGCGCGAGCTCCACTCGGCCACGTGGACACTAGGGGCTTATAATGGCTGTATTAGGGTAATCAGGCTTGTTCTTGTTGATTTTTTCTGGAATAATGTTTTTTGGAAAGTCCATGGTCTGAAAAGATGGGTCACTCTGGGCCAATTTTTTTTTAAAGCTGCTTATTTTGAATGTTTTTTTTTTTGTTGTAAATTTCAAATGTTCCTATTTTTTTAAACGTCAGCGTCTAATTTAATCAGCACGTTCTCTTATTTTTTCACAAAAAAAGAGATTTAATAAGACTTTAATTTGATTTAATTTTTTTGTACAAATTGTGGTGTCTGTTAAGTCAATTTTTGTCAATTTTTTTTTGGTTCTTTAAATAAAATTTTGGTGATTGAGTCATGTGAAATAGCGTCGAAATGTAGAAAATAAAAAAAGACGGCAAAAAGTTTTGAAACTGGGAAAAAATTAAAAATTTTCAAAAAATAAAAAAATAAAATTGAAGATCTACGAATAATTAATTGAACTGATAGCAAAACGTAGATAAAAATGCACGTATATGTACATATTTGCGGCGAGTAGTTCCATCCACAAAGAAAAGTTGCAACACAACAACAACGGCAAAATCAGCGTTCACTTCACTCTCCCCCTTTTTCTTGCCTTTTTTGTGTCACTGTGTGTTTTTCTCCGCCATTCACTCACCAATTTTCGCGCCTCGCCAAGATCAAAACAAGTTTGTCGGCCGACCTCCCGCTGATCTTTGCGTGGCCACAGGATTTACGAGTGGATGCACAGCAGCGTTTTAATAATATGAGAAATTGGGGGATTTTTGGGGATGTTTTGGAAGAGAATTGGGAAGTTTTTTAAAGTGTTAGGCAAAAAAATTTTGAAACAGAAAAAAAATATAATAGGAAAATATTGAAGCCTTCTTTAATTTTTACAGTTTCTAATTTTTTTTTCTGGTTACAGTAAGATTTAAATTAAAATATTTGCCACGCCTACTCATTTTATTGTTGCAATAGTTGTTCCTACAGTAAGCAGTGGCTCGAAAGTTGGAAACTACAAAAAAATATATTTAAAAAAATTCTCCTACACCAATTCAGCCACGTTTTTAGATGCAAAGCCGGAACAAAATTGGAAAATGTTGCAAAGTTTGAACGAAAAAACCCAAATTTTTCAAATTCGTTTTTTTCCTCTTGGGACTGCTTACGAAATGATTGAAAATTGTCGAAAAAACGTGGGCAAAATGTGGAAACTTGCTGACAGGCAAGCACATTTGGATGAAAATTGCATTGAAAAGTAGATTTGAAATAAAAAAAGAGAAAAAAAAATGTTTCAATTTTCATCCTAGAAAGTCAGGGACGTAGAAGAACAGGTGTGTTTATTATATAGATGCACTACGCAAGAAAAAATTAAATTTTTTGCTTGAGAAAACGTAATTATTCATAATAAATTTGAATCAGAAAAAATTTAAATTTTTTTAAAATTACATTAATTATTCAATTTATTATTACACATTTTCAATTCAAAATGTCTAAAAATGCAGGAATACCGTAAAATGTATTTTATGTGAGGAAGTAACGGAAGATGCTAAAATCTTTTTTTTTCCCCATTAAAAATACCAGAAAATGAACACCTAAGTTATATAATTTCCGCTTCAAAATATTGATTTATAAACGAAAGTCAATTTGAACGCATTCACTTATATCCGTTATTGAGAAATTTTAACCCTAATCCTTGTATATAAGGCCGTTGAGAGAGAGAGAGAAATAAGAAGTCATGAAAATGGTGCCTCGCAAAACCAGAGGGTGTGTCATTGACAGAAAAAACTGAACTTATACACAAGAGAATGAAGTAAGTGTATTTATATACTCGGTATAAAACGCTGATAACTCGCTCCAATCGAACAATTAATTTCGCATGCATTTGGAGTGAGGTTTAGAGAAATCAAAGCAAAACATCGGCCACGGCTCTCTCAATTTTCTGCACTCTCTCGTCGCCAACACGGCCGCGTCCACCAATGTGCGAAGGGAGCGCGTTTGCAGCGCTCCGTACTGAGAATAATCAAAACAAATTTCGAAAAAAACTTAAATCAGAAACAAATGTCTAAAATCCACAAAAATAAATAATACATTTTTATTCCCGATTCAAAACCTCGATTTACCAGGAAACGTCCATGAGAGCGCGTTTCCAGTAAGGTTCTAAAAAAGAAGTCCAAAACCATTACAGATTCACAATCTCTTTATACACAGCGTTATATACCCTACGCAACGGCAATCGCGCCCTATCGCATTCTCTGCGTCTCCACAGTGGTGTTCTGCCAAGCTTACAATTAGCTAAACGCGTGCAAAACTGGAGACGCAAAGACGCGAAAACTCGATAAAAAAATTCGTGCCCATACAGCAAAACATCGAAAGAAAAAATGCGGTTTTATTGCAAATAATAATGTAAAAACCTTTGAATAAACAATTTTTCCCTTGGTTTTTGTTTTTTTTTTAATATTTTGTTAAAATTTAATTACAATACCAAAAACATTATTTTTCCAGAAATGTTTTCGAAAAAGGACGCATTTTTTTATAAACATTTTTTATCTTTAACAGTCTTTTAGTTTTTGTGATTTTCTAAATAATGAACTTGAAAATGTAAATACAATTGTAGATTAAAAGAGTAAAAACAAGTTTTAAAGAGTTTTCTATCAGTACTCGAACCTGATGCTGTTGCGGATTAGAAATATAATGGTATTAAAACTGTTCTGTGTAGAACTCCCTAAAATGAAGCTGTATGAGAAAAAAAATTGAGCTCAATATCCCACAATATACAAATAAATATTTATTCAAGCTGTTCTAGTTTTTCTGGACCACTACAGCTTCATTTCAGGCAGTTTTATTACGCACCTGCAGCAAAATATCATTATTGAAAATTAAATAAATTGAATACATTGGCGAACCGCCAAAATGGTCAAACGCGCTCCGCTGAACTCAACGCTATGCGATTTTCATTTTTAGGAGGCCACAAAAAAACAATTATAGCGAAAAAACAAAAAAAGTTTCTTCCCTAAAAAAACTGCGAAAAAAAAATCATGAAACATTTCCCATTTGCTCAGCGTATTTTTATAAATCCATAGTCAATTTTACCACGAATCTCAAACGACTGACTCAAATAATTGTCGGGCTGTATGAATGAGGATTGTAAATTTTTTCGTGAGAATTTACATTTCTCACAAGGCAATTTACAAATATTTTGAGGCAGTTTACCAATATCAACCAGCCATGATAATTATCCGAATCGGTCATCTGAGATGTAGAAAAAAAGAAGATAAATTCCGCTTCTAAATCTCTATGTATAAAAAATAGTTCATTGCAGCTATTATTCTTTTTAAAAAGTAGTCACCTGGCGAGAGGCGCGAACTTGAAAATAAGGCTCCGCCTTTTTCTGCAATTCTGCGCGCACCAGTTTGCAATCGCGGTGCGCGCGATTTTCTGTGTCGAATTTTTGTCCAGTGCCTTTCAATTTCTCCTGAGAAAAGGCGATATTTTGAAACGAATTTGGCAACTATTGATTTAAAGTAAGTTTTTAATTGTCTTAAGTCGATATTTGTTAACGAAGTAACGAAAATTCAACGCATAAAATCGCGCGCACCGCGATTGCAAATTGGCGCGCGCTGAATTGCAGAAATATTTCGGCGAGGAGGCGGAGCCTATTTTTTGAATTCGCGCCTCTCGCCAGGTGACAACTTTTTTAAAACAATAATATTATGAATGATAACCAAAATCTTATTCAGACTGAAAATATTAATTTTTAAGTTCATTTATACTCACATACTCGTTAAAAAAAATCAGCAAAAATAAAATTGAATGAAACAATTTATATTCCCGTTTCAAAATGTCCATTTTCAAATTAAGTCCAATAGAGCGCAGTTGCATCATTAATCAAATCCTAAATATTCATTTAAAAATCCATTTTGTTTGTTTCAGTTTTTATCAAACAGATTCAGGAACGTAGAAAAAATGGTTGGTTTATTATAGATCTAAACGAATTCAGTTAAAATAAGCCTTTCGACCGGTGACAGCGTTTACAAAATTTATACAGTTCAGAGGCTGACAATGAGGTCTAACGCTTAAAATGAAATCCTAAGTTTTGAAAATTACAGAAGTCACATTGCAGGATGTGCAATGTAAGCTGAGAAAACGCTGGTGACAGAAACTCTTACTTAGGGCACAAAGTTAGGGCACAAAGTGACAAACATAATTTTGTCAGCAAAATAAATAAAGTCCTGACGTTTTCTAATCCCCTGAATATAATCACAGTCCTCGTAGCAATCCTATAACACAAAATACAACAAAAAAAAACATTTATAAAATTTTTGAATCAGGAAAAATTATAAAATTGTTTTTGTTTTTTTCGTATTACCGTAAATTTTCTAATAGAAGGCCCTCATAATAGAACGGCCTCCTAAAATAGAGCGGCCCCCCTAAAATAAACCGGCCCTTCTTATGTAGGAATGGATTTAACACATTTTTCAATAATTTGGTTAGATTTTTCCAATTGTTACTTATTGACCGCTTTCTAAACTTGTTTTGCCATACATTTGTGTCGTTTTCATGGAAAATCTTCAAAAATTAATACAACTTTAGACACATTGAAAAGTAAAGCTATCCCTATAATATAACGGCCCTTCTAGGAGGGTAGTGAAAAATAGAACGGCCGGCCGTTCTATTAGAGAATTTTCGGTATATTAGGCTGGCAAAAAAGTTTTTTCCGAAAAATTTCGCAATTTTATTTTTTTTTTATCAACTTTGTTTCCTAGCATGATCAATCAACAATATATTGAACATCATTAGTCACAACTGTGAGCCATCGCTCGGGGAGGTCGTCGGTGCCCTTCTTCCAGAAAGCGGCGGACTGCGAGTCGGAGAAGTCGCCATTTTGAGGTCTTCGTACTTCGCGAAACGCTTCTCATTCAGGAACAGTTTGAGCGGTCGGAAAAGGTGATAATCAGAAGGCGCGATGTCTGGTGAGTACGGTGGGTGCGGAACCGTGTCCCAGTTCAGCTCCTATAGTTTTTCCTGAGTGGCCTTACATTAGCAACATGTGGACGCGCGTTGTCATGGAGGAGGTGGTCAACGGAGCGTCTCTGGCGCATTTCTCGAAGAGCGAGGACGAGCGAGGCAAACTGATTGGAGTAGGTAGTAGCATTGACCATTCTCCCTTGCGGGAGCAACGCGTTGTACAGCATGCCCTTCGCGTTCCGTTCCAGGAAAGCAAACATTTCTTCTCATGGAGATTGGCTTTTGGCTGAACTGGCGGCTCTTCCCCACGAAGAATCCATACAGCGCGCTGGGTGTCGTTATTGTAGAGTACCCAGCTCTCATCCCCTGTAACAAGGTCCGCCAGAAACTCTTTCCTTTGTGGAGTGAGAAGAAGAGACTAACAGGCCGTCACACGAGCCTGCATCTGGTAGGGAGAGAGAGCATGGGGTACCCATCTCGCCAGCACTCGTCGGTAACCGAGATCGTGAACAGGGCTGTGCGAAAAATTTTTCGGACGAAAAATTTTTTCGGTTTTTTCGGTTTTTTCGGTCATATTTCGAAAAATTTTTCGACCGAAAAATTTTCGGTCTGAAAACTTCGAAAAATTTTTCGACCGAAAAATTTTCGAAAATTTTCGAAAAATTGGGATGCGTTCAAGACGCGGAGTAAATATGTGCGCAGAATAACCAAGATTTGTATGAAATGTTTTTTTCATCAATGTATTTTATATTTTTGCACCTATTTCAATTAAAGGAGGTCCCAACTTTTTGGGAAAATTGCTTAAATTGTAGTATTGGGTGGGGGATTTACAAACATCACATCGAAATCGCAAAAAAAAAATTATCTGGTTTTGTATGATAATAGTCATCGAATCGACACGTGTCCCATATGTATTTGGCGCACGTCTCGAATTCGATGGCTATTCGCCATTTTTAAGCGGCGCACGTCCCGAATACGATGGCTATTAGCCGTTTTTATGGCAATTATCCGTTTTCCATGGCTCTTAGCCACACAGCTGCCAATTACTGCCGAATACGCGCCAAAAACTCTAGGAAACCGGTGACCAGCATTTTTTCAAAAAATATTCCTTTTTGAAATCGTCAAAATGTATATTCCCTCTTACCTGGTGCAATTTTGGCCGATTTGAAAATAATTTATCAAAAAAATAGCCAAAAAATGAAAGAAATCGAAGAAAAAAAAAACCGATTGGTTTTCTATTTTTTTTAATTTTGTTGTAAAATCCGCCAAAAACCAGAGAAATTTTTTGTGCGATTTCGGTATGATATTCGTAAATACGTCACTACTGATTTTGTTGAATGTATTAAATGAATAATCTGTTTTTAACTGAATTTCCGGAAAAAAACAACATTTTTCGAAATTTTTCGGTTTTTTCGGGAAAATAAAACCGAAAAATTTTTTTCGGTTTTTTTTTTCGTCTTAAAAAACTCGAAAAAATTTTTTTTTCGTTTTTTTCGGTCTAAAAATTTCGAAAAAAAAGTTTTTCGAAAATTTTTCGAAACTTATTTTTCGCACAGCCATGATCGTGAAGATGATTGCTGATGGTTTGGTGACTGCAGCCCAGCATGGTCTCCAGCTCTCGCGTAGTTACATCTGGCCTCTCCTTCACGGCGTCGCGTAGCAGGTCGTTGTCTTTGAAACATTTTTCTCCCTATTGAAAACGAGCGAACCAATTACGCACGGTGCGATCGGTGACGGTGGTCTCGCCAAAAACTTTGTGACCGTCTCAGCCGCCGGAGTGCCACAGCTCCACTCGTAGAAGATGATCAGTCGAAGTTGAGGTCGAGGGAGATCGTTCATGGCTGCTCGAACAGGAAACACGCGCGCCTTATATAGGTATGGGGGAAACGTTTCTAGAAGGTTCTATGCAATAATGCAACAGTTTGATGCCCTAAGCTCCAGAACTTTCTTTCGCGCAAATTTCAAAATTTTCGGAAAATACTTTTTTTCCAGCCTAATAATTTAATCAAAACATTGCTGATTCAAAACGCCTATATATATACAGTGCGCGTCATAAGTATATGCCCACCCCAAAAATTTTGATGTTCGGACCAAACTGAACTATTTGGTTGAAAACCGTTATTGCTATTCGATTCAGCATGTCAAATAACTTATGTGGCCAAATTTTCATCACGATACAATCAAAATAACGTGTTCCAGGCCAAAAAGTTGAAATTTTGGTCGCGTCATAAGTATATGCCCACCCCACAATTTTGACGTATTTTCGAAATAACATATTCCGAATTAGTCCGGCCCGTGCCAAGTGTGTTTGCAACTGTTGCAACCATGAGTGCCGCTAATAATCTTCCAGTAACTACCAACTTTTAATTTAGTTGAATACAATGCTCAATGTTATTTTTTAAACTGGAGTTCAACACTAATGGACCTATTCAGCGCAGGAAAAAACCGATTTTCGCGATTTTTTTCCCTATGCAGGTTGTTTTCCAGGAAAAAAACCCATCGCGTCGAGACCCGGCAGTGAAAAATGCAATGCACCTTTAATTTTCAATGTGAATTCGGTTGAAATTTAAAGGCGCATAGAGTTATTTCATCGGCCGGTCTCGACACGATAAGTTGTTTATGTCAAAAACCTTTGACTACTGTAGTTTTTGTCTTTTTTCCTCAATTTTTTTTTTTTTTTTTTTAAACTACGAAAATCGGTTTTTTTTTCTTTACTGAATAGGTCCATTAAAGATTTTTTGTGGATTATCAACGGGATAAATAAACAATTAGCAATAAAAAAAACACTTTTTTAAAAGAATTTTTCTGAACAGTTTATTGAGCGGATTTGCATAGTGAAAAACCTCTTTCTTCAAAATTTCGTCAGGTTGTTGTTGTTGAAAATTATGTGTTTCAAATAAAGTGTATAAATGCCAAAAAAATAAAAAATATAAATATTTTCATCCGCTTCGAAATCTCTATTTATTATGGGGTTATTCACGAAATGGCAAAAAATGGCAAAAAACGGCAAAAAACTGCGCGAAAACTTGGAAAGTGCTCCGATTGACCTGAAATTTTGGGAAATGAGGGAGAAAACTCTTCCGGACATTCCCACAAAATTTCAGACCAAAATATCGAATTTTAAGAAATATTGCATTTTTCTCTGAAAATGCTTAAAATGGATATTTTTGTCAGAAATTTTGGGGTAATGCCCGGGAGAATTTTTTCCTTTATTTTCCAAAATTTCAGGTCAATCGGAGCATTTTCCGAGTTTTCGCGCAGTTTTTTGCCGTTTTTTTTCCATTTTTTGCCATTTCGTGAATAACCCATTAGGCGTTTCGAATCAGATCGAAAAAAAAATATTTTAATAATTTTTCCTGATTCAAAAATTTTATGAATGTTTTTTTTTCTGTAATTTGTGATGGATTTATACGAGTACTTATATTTAGGTGATTAGAAAAAGTCAGGACTTTATGTATTTTGCTGACAAAATTTTAAAGAAGTTTGGACAATTGTGTTTTCAATCTATTCAGCGGCATCATTAAAAAATGAAACCCCGCCCACTTATTTGCGCGCGAACAAACAATCACAGTGCTCTTTAAAGAGGCGCAGACATATTGAGTCGTAAATAAATGTGGCTTTAAATCTTGCACTTTTTGATTTTTTGTTGAATAGTCATTGAATTATGAAAAAAAAATATTTACTTCCTACCACTCTTTTTAACTTTGTTAACGCGGTTTCGAGATGTCGCGGTTTCAAGATGTCGCGGCTTCGAGATGTCGCGGAGCCTCAGAAACATACTGAAAAACATAAACGCTTCATATTAGTAAAGATAAAGGTACGTTTCAAAATTTCCATATAAAAACAAAGGTATTAAAACCTCACTTCTTTAAGACTCTATATGTCTGCGCCTCTTAAAATATCACTGTGATTGTTTGTTCGCGCGCAAATAAGTGGGCGGGGTTTCATTTTTTGATGATGCCGCTGAATAGATTTAAAACACAATTGTCCAAGTTTCTTTAAAATTTTGTCAGCAAAATAAATAAAGTCCAGACTTTTTCTAATCACCTAAATATAAGTACTCTTATAAATCCAATATCAGAAAATACAGAAAAAAAACATTTATAAAGTTTTTGAATCAGGAAAAATTTTTTTAATTTTTTTTTTTCTGTATTATGATTAAATTAAAGCAAAACATTTCTAATTCGAAACGCCTATATACATATATATATATATATATATATATTTGAAAACTTTAAGTTAGTAATCTGGTAAAAATAAAAGGTGCTATTTCGGGGAACACTCTGATTGGAAGCATTTTTGACAGTTTCTCCCAAAATTTCAGACCAATTGGAGCATTTTCCGAGTTTTCTCCCAGTGGTTTGTCATTTTTTCCGTTTTTATACAGTACTTTGAATAGGCCCATATTGCGAAAACAAAAAAATTGCAACGCGGTGTTTGCGTACTTTTAAAATTCAAACGAAAATGGGAACAAATCTCTTAATTTCCCATGCTATTTCTTTCATTGCCGTTTGAATTTCAAAAGTACGCAAACACCGCGTCGCAATTTTTTTTGTTTTCACAATATTATTGTGTTTTTAATCGACTTGCGACATGAGAACGCGAGACTCCGCCCACTTATTTTTGCCGTTCTGTCTGCGCCTCTTCAAATATCACTGTGTTCGCGTGGTCGCCCTCAAAAATATGGGCGGAGTCTCGCGTTCTCATGTCGCAAGTCTATTGAAAAAACAATAGAACGCATTTTTTTATAGAAATTTATAATCGTTAACAGTTTTGTATTTTTTGTGAAATTCTAAATTATGAAAATGAAAATGTAAATAAAATTACCACAATATGTACTTCATTATAATTATTACGTATTCCCGAGTACGTGAGATGCCGTAAAATGGGTCTCGCCACGATCGGTGAATGCATACTTGTAAACAATATACAGTACTTGGGATACTGTAGACCGTTTACATTTTTCTACATGCGTGAATTGGAAAAATCATGTTGATTTTATACATGAAAGACTCCCTTTTTATAAAATGTAAGTTTTAAAATTCATACACCGATTGTGTCAAGAAAAAAAAAAATTTTTAAAGCCTATTCTAGCTGTACTGAATTTTGATACTGTTTTGGATAAGAACTGTAATGGTATAAAAAAAAGTTATGTATAGAACAGCTTGAAATGAATCTGTATGGGAAATACAACAGCACGAAATCGAGCTTAATATCCCACATTAGAGGTGTTCAAGCTTTTCTGGGTCAGTACAGCTCCATTTCATTTTTTTTAAAGCTATTGTCGCAATAGCACCGAAAAAATGAGCAAAATAAAAGACTGTATAAACTGTGCAAAAGAATATAAATTATAGTGCAATTTTTAACTGTTAAAATGAAAAAAAAGCAAAATTGAAAAAAATTGAAAAAAAAAAAATTAAAATCTCGTTTCAATGTTCATTTATAAAAAAAAATCCGTCGGAGCGCGATTGCACCATGAAATTAATTGCAATAATTAAAGGTTTTTTTGGTGGATTTTTAACGAGACACGGTGTCCAGGATTTGAAATGTGGGCGGAGCCTAATTTGCTGGCGCGTCAGCAAACCTCCATGGCGCACTTTCGGTGCTTGCGCATTTTTCGACTCTCGCATTTTATGTTATTGATTTTATGGTTTTTCTTTCAGTAAAACCTGTTTTTCTTTGTAAAATGTATGTATTTTATCTTTTAATACCATATAATTGCCCAAACTTCGCTTTTCGTAAAGATTTATCCTGCAAAAACACCAAAAAACTCAAAACGAATATTTCGAAATGGTGGCTGAACCAAATTCGACGTTCTTAGGCTTTAAAAATTTCTAAAGACCTCAGCTATAATTCCGTTGGAGCACATGTGGGAAAAAAATTGAGAATTTATGCTTTTTTCCCGAAAAACATAAAAAATGCCTCAAAATTTGAATTTCGCGCGAAAAAATTCAGTGGGGCGCGTTTGCTCGGCTCCGCCCACATTTCAAATCCTGGACACCGTGCGAGATAAATAAAAAATTAGCAAAAAAAAAAAACACTTTTTAAAATAATTTCTCTGAACAGTTCATTGAGCGCATTTGCATAGTGAAAAACCTTTTTCTTCAATTTTTCTTCAGGTTTATGTTGTCAAAAATAATTTGTTTTATTGTTTTTTCAATCGACTTGCGACATGAGAACGCGTGACTCGAACACAGTTCGATTCGAAAAGAAGCTGAGAAAACATGTATTTTTTTCTCTCGTTCTCATGCTGCAACTCGATTGAAAACACAATAAGTAAAGTGTATAAATTCCAAAAAAGAAAAAATAAAGATAATTTCATCCGCCTCGAAATCTCTATTTATAACAAACAGTCCGTTAGAGCGCATTAATATGCTAACAAGTTCAGTTTTTTCAATAAAAAAACGTTTTATCTTAATCTCTTGTGTATAAGACCGCTGGTAGAAAAGTGAAATGCGCAGACATGAAAGCAGTGTGCAATGAAAAAATTTAAAAATATCTTTAAAAATTTAATCCCCGTTTCAAAATAACTATTCAACATAAAAAAGTCCATTGGAGCGCAATTACAAAGACAACGTACTCTCAAAAATGTCCAAAACATGGTTAAAAAGCGAGCAAGCGACCACAATAAACTGGTCGAGCCAAGTGGTCCGTTTCACTCTGTTCTCACAAACGCTGGCGGCCCACGAAAAAATCGCATTTTCTGTTCGCAAAACATCTGTTTTTGTGTTAAACGCCGTCACAGTTTATGACGTGGCATCTGTGTTGTGGCAATAAAAAAAATGGTGCTTTATAGCAAACTTAGCAAGAGAAAGAGAGAGAAGGACACAGGAGAAGAATTGGGGGAAAAAACTGGGAATATTCACAGTGGAAAACAAAAACAAAACACGAAATCTAGAAACCAAATCTTGATTATGGAGAAAGTGACAACTTTTGTGGTGTTTGAATTGAAATTTAGCGGAAATATAAAAAAAAATTGGCGAAAAAACCCGTTGAAAAATTTCAAAAAATTAAAAAAAAAATACTTTCAAATAATTTGTTCACTGTCCCGCAGCCATGACAACTCCTCGATAGGGTCCTTGCATTTTTAGGTACTGTATCACCAGGGATGGCCCGCCAGCCGTGATTTCCGGTGGAATTTGAGAGAGGGGCGAGTTTTCGATAGACATGATTTCCAGTGATTGGCACAGTGCCAACTCGAATGGCAGGTTGTGTAGGGAAGAGTTGTCGTTGAGGTAGAGAGATTTGAGCGAGTCCAGGTGGCCTGGAATGAGATGGAATGTTGTTGAATAGTTGCAGAAAGATTAGAATTTGATATTAATTTTAAATTTGAAAAATTTAGAGAAAATTTTTTCTTTGAAACAATAAAAATTTTCATTTTTTATTAAATTTTTTTGTATTGATGGATTTTTGCAGAGAACTGTAGAAAAACGGAAAAAATGACAAACAACCAGCGAAAAATTCCTGAGCAAGCCCAGAAGTTTTTTGTCCTTGCATGATACAACCAATTAACTTTTAAAAACTAAAAAAATTTCATAAAAAAATTTTGAAACTGTAAAAAAATTAAACTGTTTATTTAAATTTTTAAATTTTACAGTTTCAAATTTTTATTTTGACGCCACCCATTCACCCACACACACAGTCACACAGCCACACAGCCACAATATTTGCAACCGTAATCGATAGCAAAATATTTCAGATTGAACAACAAAAAAAAAACGCTAAAAACGAACCAATCTCCTCCGGAATAGCCGTTAAATTGTTCTCGCCGAGCCGCAAGTCTTGCAGTGAGCACAAATTGCCAATGGATCGGGGCAGCGTCACAATTTTGTTGGACTGCACCCATAGTTTGGTCAAGTGTTGCAGGAATCCTGAAAAAAATTATGTTTCAAAAAGGTGTGATTGAGGATCAAAAGTTATTAAACACGTTATCTCTTTTTTATTTTTGTTTTGACTATTCCTTAAATTTTTTTTGCCCGCCCGCAGCTCGCGATAGCTCTATTGTATATCATATTGTGCTCCGCCCACTTTTTCTAATCATTTTGAGCGGCTAAAGTTCAAAAAGATTGAATATTTTGTCAAAAAAAAGTGGGCGGGGCTTGTGGTAAGAGATTACGGTAGACAGAGCGGATCCGCAAACACAGAAAAAAAATTTTGAGCAATTTTTTAAAACTATTTTGCTGGTTTTAGCAAAATTAAACATTGGAAAAGCATTTTTCCTTTAAATTCCCACAAAAACACAAAAAAATTTTGTAAAAAAAAATGAAGTTTTCCAGCCAAAAAATTCAGTAATTTTGTGGATTTCATCTAATTTTTCAATTTTTTAAATAATTTGCTGTAAAAGTGGGCGGGGCTAAATACGGTTGACAACGCAAGTCCGCAAACCCCGAACAATCTGATTTTTACCGATTTTTTCGATTTTTTTTTCTGATTTTTTGATTTTGTGGCAAAAAAATGGGCGCAGCCAAAGGATTACTGTAGTCAGAAAAGTCCGCAAACACAAAAACCTGGAAAATTTTGAAATATTTGTAAAAATGAAGATTTTTACAAAGAAATTCAATAATTTTCGAATTTTTCAATTTTTTGATTAGTTTGCTGTAAAATGGGCGGAGCTAAACACGGTTGACAACGCAAGTCCGCAAACACAGAAAAAAAAATGATTTTTAGCGATTTTTTCTATTTTTTTTTATAAATTTTAATTTTGTGTCAAAAAAGGGGGCGGAGCCTGTGGAAAAAACTACGGTAGTCAAAAAAATTTGCAAACACAAAAACAAAATAATGATTTTCAGCCAAAAAATTCCATACTTTCAATTTTTTCAGTCATTTGCTGTAAAAGTGGGCGGAGCTAAATACGGTAGACATAAAGAATCCGTAAACACAGAAAAATCCAATTTTTTGAAAATTTTTTTTCAATTTTGAAAAAATAGTTTTGAAACCCTGATAATTTTGATATTTTTGAAAAAAAAGTGGGCGGAGTTTATGGTGAGAGATTACGGTAGTCAGCGAAGTCCGCAAACACCAACAAACGAAATTCAGGGAAATTAAAGTTTTGAAAGGGTTTTTTGGGGGAAAAATGATGAAAAATAACGCATTTTTCACAAAAAATTGATTTTCGCCGAATAAAATTTTTTTTAATTTTGTGTCAAAAAAGTGGGTGGAGCTTGCGAAATATCATTACGGTAGTGAGCGATATTTTTTTCAATTTATTCAAAATAGTTTTGAAACTATGATAATTTTCGAAAATTTAAAGAAAAAAGTGGGCGGAGCTTTTGGTAAGAGATTACGGTAGTCAAAATCACATACCAATCTCCGTGGGCACCGTCTCCAGCTCGTTCTCCTCCAAATCCAATTCCCTCAACTTTTTGAGATTTCCAATTTGATTCGGCAACTTTTTCAGTTGATTGTTGGACAGCACTAGGATTTCCAGATTCACCAGTTTCTCAATATCCTCTGGCAACACTTTCAGCTGATTTGTGGACAAGTTGAGCTCGGTGATAGAGGTCCATGAGCCCATGTCTGTAAGTGTTTTCATTTCTTGGTGTTTTTGGGGTTTCAAAGTATTTTTCAGTAATTTTGCTTACCGAGAGGCAATGAGACGAGCTCATTCTCTTTTAAATTGAGTTTTGTTAACCGCGTGGCTTTCGAGAATATTCCAATGGGAATTTTCGATATCAAATTGTGCTCCATGTTGATTGTGACTGTGGAGACGAATTGTTGAGGTCCTCCGGCTGGGAAGGCGGTTAGTTCGTTGCGTGAGAGGTTTACTGTGTGGATTTTGGGGAGCATTGTGAGCAGGTTGGGCTGGAATAAAAAAAAGAGGTTTAAGAGAATCAAGGAGAGTTCGAACGAGAGAGTGCAGAAAATTGAGAGAGCGTGGCCGATGTTTTTCTCTGATTTCTCCGGATCTCACAGCTATTGCCTGTGCAATTCATTGTACGATTGGAGCGAATTTGCACCGCGTTATACCGAGTAAAATTAGATAGAAAATTGGTCTAATGAGACTCAATGTCCTTTTAATTAGATTCGATTTTACTTATGTTCTAGATTTTTATAATTAGGCTCATAACCTTTTTTTAAAGTTTCAAAGGCCCATTAATTAGACTCAAAAAATAGTATAATTAGACTCAAAGCGCTTCTAATTAGACTCCAAATTCTTCTAATTAGATTCAAAAATTCTATGATGGCAATGCAAATTTCTCTAAATTTAAGACTTCATATTAACATGATGAAACTGATTTTTTTTCCTGATCAAATTTTTTAAAATTGACAAATAATTTTGTGATTAGAAACATAATTATTATTTTTAGACTCAACCTCGAAAGTCCTTCTAATTAGAATCGAAAATTACAAATCTTAAATTACTAATGTTTTGAACTAGGCCAGAAAATCAGTTTAAATAAACTTTTCGAGATAAATTCGAAAATCCTTCTAATTAGACTCTGAACTTTTAACCAAAATCTTTATTATCCTTTAAATTAGACTATTTTTTTATATTAGACTTGAAATAACCCTGATGAAACTGTTTCTATTTTCTCCTTATCGTACCAAATTTTTTAGTTGGAAACGATTTTTTCCCAACAAAAATCGAAAATTCGTCGAATTAGACTCAACCCCTTCAAAACAAGTGAAAAACGAACCGGAAGCATTTGCAAGTGATTGCTCTCGACGATAAACTCCTCCAGCTGTTCGCACATCTCCAATTCGCTGGGAATGCATCGAATTTTGTTGTATCGGATGCCGATTCGCACCAGATTTGTGAGCCGTCCGATCGAGTACGGTAGCTCGGAAAGATCATTGTGTTGGAGATCCAGTTGGGTGAGAGAGTGACATTCGCCGATTTCTGCAATTTTTCTTGATTTTCTCAAGTGGAAATCAGCCAATTATTGACTGTTTTTATTAGAATGAAAAAGAAACCTGTCAGTTTTTAACCATTTAAAATATCTCTGTTTCATAAAATATATGAATTTGTAAGTAACAGAGGAAAGGCCAATACGTTGTGTGGATGTGACTTACTTGAAATTCTTCTAATTAGACAGGAAAGTCTTTTTAATTGAGGCCAAACCTGTTTTAGTTAGACAGGAAGTTTTTCTAATTAGACTCGACTAATTCTTATATTTCGGCTCTAAGTTTTTTAAAATTTAACTCGAATTTTCCTTGAATTAGACTCGAAATTCTTCTAGTTAGACTCCAAAGTTTTCTAATTAGATCCGAAATGCGAAAATGAGAATATAAATTTCTTCGAAATTTAGGTATTAAATCAATATGATGAAACTGATAATTTTTTTTTCTTTTCATATTCATAAATTCCCACCATTAATTCTTCTAATTAGACTAACTATTTTTCTCTACCTAGGCTTAAAAAGTTAGAAACACGATTGCTTTCTTATTAGACCCAAATGGTTCCTAATTAGACTCAAAAATTCCAAAATCAAATTCGATCATCTTTTAAGACTCTAATACCTTCTAATTAGACTCCAAAACCTTTTTTTTGAAAAAAAAGAAGTGAAAAAACAAAACAAAAAACCTTCAGGGACCCTGGTCAAGTGATTATAAGATACCAGGCACACGACAAGTGACGTCAATTTTCCGATCGCTGATGGCAGTTCGCGGATCTTGTTTTCCCGTACATCGAGCATTTTTAGTCTGCAAAATGACAGTGGAGTTTACAAAAAAAAACCTCCCATATCTTGTGTAAAAGGCCGCAAAGACATGAACATATTTAGGTAATTTAAAAAGTTAGGAAAACACTTACTTGATTAAATTTCCAATTTGCTGATCGACAGCCACGATCCGATTGTACCTGAGCCATAACGTTTCCAGTGATGTGATTTTGTAGATTACAGAGGGAACCTTGAAAAAAATTATTTTTACAAAAAAATAATAATAAATTTCCAAAAAAAAAAAAATTTTTTTTCAATTTTTTTTAAATAATTTTTTTCCAAGAAATTTTTCAAAAAAATAAAATCAATAAATCCATTCATACCTCTGTCAATTTATTATGCCTCAAATCCAACGTTTCCAACGCTTCCAACGAGGCGAGCGAGTCGGGCAGAGAGGTCAGAGCATTTT
The DNA here is from genome assembly GCA_963572235.1 of Caenorhabditis japonica. Taxonomy (NCBI): domain Eukaryota; kingdom Metazoa; phylum Nematoda; class Chromadorea; order Rhabditida; family Rhabditidae; genus Caenorhabditis; species Caenorhabditis japonica. Next base: position 3,845,168 of record OY754345.1, read on the forward strand.
CCGAGAGCCCGAGCTTTTTGAGGTTTACGAGTTGTCCGATTTCAGTGGGTAGGCATGTTAGCTTGTTCTGGAAAAAATTAACACAATTAGAGAATACGTTAGGTTAAAAACTCTTTGCGATATCGATTTTTCACGTTATTACATAAATTGAACAAGCATTTTTTTTTTCAAGATTTTTCCATAATTTTTTCTTACCATTTTCATATCACTATTTTCCAGTTTTCCTTACAGATTTGAGCTTATAAAAAAAAAAAAATTGCACATTCCTCCTCCCCCTTTTAAAACCATAAATTTCGAAAAAAAAAATATTTTTTTTTGAAAAATTTTTTTTTTGAAAAATTTATTTAAAAAACATTTTTTGACAAAAAATCCTGTTTTTAAACAAAAAAATAATAAAAAAGCAAGCAAAAATTAAAAAAAAAAACCCTAAAAAACCACAAAAAACGAAACCGCGCGGCATACTTGCAAAAAAAAACTGTGCCCTAGTTGCAAAAAGGGGCGTGGCTTAGCATGATTGCTGCGGAGAGGCTCTAAAAAGATTTCAAAGATAGACAAATTTGTTTTGAAGAAAAAAAAAGGAAAAACTAGCGCCTTTCTCGTCATTTTCCTGTTAAAAAATTGAAAATTTCGCTGAAAATCAAAAACTGGAAAATATTTGCTTAAAAATGGTTTTTCAATTGTAATTTTGTTTTTTTCAATTTATTGTCATGCCTTTCATCACTTATCCACTAAAATTACGCTAAGCCACACCCCTTTTGCAACGAGGGCACAGTTTTTCGCAAGTCTGCCGCACGGTTACTACTTCTTTGGTTTTTTAGCCAATTTTATCGTTTTTTTGTTGCCTTTTGAGTTTTTTTAAATATTCTTTGATATATTTCAACACCCAACTCCTTTATTCGTCGTTATATCAAAAAAAGTGAAAACAAATTTTTGATCAAAGTTTGCAAAAATGTGTAAAACGTGTATTTTCTGACCTTTTCCTTTTAAAAAATGTGTGTTTTTGTTTTCGAAATTTCTCGAGAAAAAGAAAAAAAATCGAAAAAAACACTAAAAACGAAACCGCGCGGCAACCTTGCAAAAAACTGTGCCCTGGTTGAAAAAAGGGGCGTGGCTTAGCGTATTTTTGGCAGAGAAACAAGGGTAAGTCTTAAAATTTTTTTTTGAAACAAAAAAAAAACAGAAAACTAACACATTTCTTGCTCTTTTTTTTTTATTCGGAAAAAAAAAAAATTTTAATTGCTTTTCGGACTTTCCGTTTCAAAATGGTTATGATTATTTTGAAAATTTGAAAAAAAAAAATTAATTTCTTTTAATTGTTTCATTTGAAAAAAACAATAATTTTTGCGCACGCACCGCCCCTTTTTGCAACCAAGGCACAGTTTTTTTGCAAGTGTGCCGCGCGATTTCATTTTTCCCTGGGTTTTAGCGATTTTTTCGTTTTTTCTCGATTAAAAACTGTTTTAATCATTCAGAAAAGCTCCGCCCCTTCTTGCAACCTGCTTTTTTTTTTACAGGGAATGCTTTCCTAATCAGTGTGTCCCGTTTCGCCCCCTCAGAGTGATAAGAGGAGTTCTCATGAAGCGGTTTCCGGTGCTTGATGAGGGAATCATAGATTCTTGCATTTTTAAAGACTATTTTTAGCATGCAAATATGACATCATTGCTCACCTTGTACAAAAAGAGCTCGGTGAGCTGTGTGAGCTCTTTAATCGGCGACGGAATGCTCGTGATTTCAATTGAACTCAAATCCAGTCGCTGCTCTTGCGCCTCTTTGCACTTTTGAAACTCTTTGAGAAGGTCCTGGAATGAAAACTGTTTTTAGATGTCTTCAAGATTGTTTTTGAATTTATTTTTGCTGTTAAAATGCATTAAAATTGACCAAAAAAAGGTAAATTTTATGGCGGGAATTTGAAATTTTCGAAAAATAACTTTTTTTTTTTTGAAATTTTTTTCCGTCATTTCTATTAAAAAACAAACCCACCCACTTTCTTGTGTGTTTTAAATTTTTATTTTAAAATTGAATGCAACAAAAAATTCAAAAACACGCTGAAAATTGCATTTTTAACTGGAAAAATCGAAAAAATCGCTAAAAATCAAAAAAAAATTTGTTTTTGTAGTTGCACGATATTCGCGTAATTTTTGCACAGAATCAGTTAAAAGTGATTGAAACTTCTTGAAAATCATTGTTTAACTTAAAAATTCTGAAAAAAATGCAAAAACAAAAACGGTAAAAATATGCATTTTTACCTAAAAATTCCAAAAAATCGCTGAAAATCAAGTTTCCACCATTTTTTCGAAATTTTACGATAATTGCAAAAACTTTCAAATAAAGTTTGCCAAAATTATGCTTAACATCCAAAAAATCAGGTTTTTCACCGTAAAATTCCAAAAAATCGATGAAATTCAAAAAAAAAAACAATTTTTTAGTTTTTACGTTAATTGAGCTATTTTTCGAACAGAAACATCTAAATAAAGACAAAAAATCTTTTAAAATCATTGTTTAACTTAAAAATTCTGAAAAAAAATGCAAAAAAACGGTGAAAAAAAGATTTTTACGGGAAAATTCGAAAAAATCACTGAAAACCAATTCATCACGATTTTTTGAAATAAATTCGATGACAATTGCGTTATTTTTTGTAGCAAAAGTTATACAAAAAAACCAAAAATCATGATTTTCCCCGTAAAAATCCAAAAAATTGCTAAAAATCAAAAAATTCAAAATTTCTATTAAAATCAGCTGAACCTGTGCTAAACATCCTAAACATATTAACTGCACCTAGAAAATTTAAATACACATGCAAAAATCGCTGGAAATTCCATTTTAGGGAAGTTTGGAAAGCTGTCAATTTGTGGGAAAAAATCTCCCAATTATGGTTATTTTAAAGCATTTTTCAGAAATATGGGTAAAATACGTGTTCACGAGCCAAATACAGTTAATTACGACGCTCCGATGTTCCGCAGGCCTGGTCTCGCAGCTACGATAAACACCGCGCACTGCGGAACATCGGAGCGTCGTAACTGAATTTCGCTCGTAAACCCATCCGCCGCGCTCGCCGTCATTCATGTCAATGCCATCAAGCCGACAGATAAATGTGGCCGCCTGGCGCAATGGATAACGCGTCTGCCTACGGAGCAGAAGATTGCAGGTTCGAATCCTGCCGTGGTCGAAACTTTTTTTTTAAATTTCTTATTTTAATAAACCTGCGTGAAGGAAAACACGCTCTATCGCATGTCTGCGTCTCCACAGTGGCACTTTGCCAAGTTTATCTATCTGAACCAGTACAAAAATGGAAAGGAAAGTGGGCGAAGTCAATCAATAAATTACAAAGACCGGCATTTTCCTGGCGGGAAATTCAAAAAAAAACCCCCCAACAAAAACCAACCTTTCTGGGCCGTTCGAACGCGCCAGAGCCACTGCCGCCGACACTGTTCGAGCCCTTCTCGCTCAACGAGTGTCGCGCCTTGTTGCGCGCGAAATTCGAAAGGCGTCCGACGATTCCGCCGGGGCTCTTCGAGCGAGCAGTCTCTTTGGCCGGACGGAACTCGAACTCTTTCGTTTCCATTCGCGTCGTCGCCTTCAGACACAGTGCCAACGCGTCCGGTATTCGGGCCGATGAGACGCTTTTGTGCGTGGTGCCGTCCAGGGTCTGGGCGAATCAGAGAAGTGATAAGGAGAGTGTGGGGGAATGAAGCTGATAAGAGGAGAGAGAGAGAGAGAGAGAGATGCGAAGGACGGAAATGAAATGACCAGATGATGTTTGGCGGCAACAAATTAGGAAACGATTGGGAAAGAAGGAAAGAGGAAAAGAGGGAAAGAGCGAGAGAGAAAGAGAGAAAGACTAATTTTATTAATTTTAACAATTTTCTACCCCTCTTATTTTGGAATTCATTCCAAAAAAGCACCCTTAAAACACGTACGCGGCCAAAAACAGCCCAAAAAAACAAAGAAAAATCAAAAAATTTGCTAAAAACCCACAAAAAGCAACTTTGTGCCAGACTTGCCAAAAACTGTGCTTTGGTTGCAAAAAGGGGCGTGGCTTAGCGTATTTGTGGCGGATAGACATTAAACAGATAAAAACGAGTAAAAAAAAATTGCTTTTGAGACAAAAATGAGAGATTTCGCAATTTAGATGAAAATTGCAACTTTTTTGGGTAAAACAATTCAAAAATCCAAAATTTTTTGAATTTTCTTGTTAAAACTGATTTTTGGACAGTTTTTGAACAAAATTATTGAAAAAATATGGAAAAAATCACTAAAACCTCGAAAAAAACTAACCGTGCCGCAGACTTGCCAGAAACTGTGCCCTGGTTGCAAAATGGGCGTGGCTTGGTGTTTTTTTTTCATTTCTTTTCAAAAATAATGTTTTTTTTTCAGTTTTAAAGCTATGTATGCCTTTTTCAACTGTTTTTCCGTCAAAACAGGCTAAGCAACGCCCTTTTTTGCAAGCAGTGCACAGTTTTTGGCAAGTTTGCCGCGCGGTTTCGTTTTTTCGGGTTTTTAGTGAATTTTTCTATTTGTCTTGTTTTTTCGAGATAAAAAAAAAGATTTTTAATTTTGAAAAACTGATAAACCCGGAAAATAAAAACCAGACTTGCCAAAAACTGTGCCCTGGTTGCAAAAAGGGGCGGAGCTGGACTTTCTTTGCAATTTTCACTTTTTTTCGATAATTTTTCAAGTAAAAAGGAACAATTTTCAATCAAGAAAAAAGAGAAACACAGAAAAACCCGAAAATTAAAAATCGTGCCGCATTTTGCCTGGTTGCAAAAAGGGGCGGAGCTTGGTGTTTTTTTAAATGTTTTTTTTTCAGTTTTGAAGCCATGTATGCCTTTTTTTAAAGTCTCTCCGCCAAAATAGGATAAGCCACGCCCATTTTGCAAGTCGGGCACAGTTTTTGGCAAGTTTGCCGTGCGCTTTCGTTTTTTTTGGGGTTTTTTGTTGGTTTCTCTGCAGATTTTTTTCGATTTTTCGTGTTTTTTCAAGATAAAAAACGATTTACAATTTAAAAAAAAACGGAAAAACCCGGAAAATCAAAAACGTGCCGCAGACTTGCCAAAAAACTGTGCCCTGTTTGCAAAAAGGGGCGGAGCTGGTCTCTTTTCGCAATTTTAATATTTTTTAGATGATTTTTCAAAGTAAAAAACCGATTTTCAATTAAAAAATTTTTTTTGCAAGCAGGGCACAGTTTTTTGCTACACAGAAAAACCCGAAAAATAAAAACCGTGCCGCAGACTTGCCAAAAACTGTGCCCTGGTTGCAAACTGGGCGTGGCTTGGTGTTTTTTTTTCAAACAGCTTTTTCAAATTTTTTTTGGGTTCATTTGGGCTTTTTTTGAATGTTCGCCGACCGCAAATACACTAAGCCACGCCCATTTTGCAAGCAGGGCACAGTTTTTTGCAAGTTCGCCGCGCGGTTTCGTTTTTGGAAGTTTTTAGTGAATTTTTCTATTTGTCTTGTTTTTTCGAGATAAAAAAAGATTTTTAATTTTGCAAAAAAACTGATAAACCCGGAAAATAAAAACCGTACCGTAGACTTGCCAAAAACTGTGCCCTAGTTGCAAAATGGGTGGAGCTCGTTGTTTTTTTTTCATTTCTTTTCAAAAATGTTGTTTCTTTTCAGTTTTGAAGCTATGTATGCCTTTTTCAGCTGTTTTTCCGTCAAAACCGGCTAAGCCACGCCCCATTTTGCAAGCAGGGCACAGTTTTTGGCAAGTTTGCCGCGCGGTTTCGTTTTTTCGGGTTTTTAGTGAATTTTTCTATTTGTCTTGTTTTTTCGAGATAAAAAAAAGATTTTTAATTTTGAAAAAAACTGATAAACCCGGAAAATAAAAACCAGACTTGCCAAAAACTGTGCCCTGTTGCAAAAAAAGGGCCGGGGACTTTTAAAAAAATGTAATATGAATTTTTCAAATTATGAGGCCAAAAAAGGATAAGCGGGTGAAACGAGCGCCCAAAAAACAAGAAATTTTGCAAAATTCGCTTCCAAAAAGGTGCAAACGAGACGCAGACGTGTCCAGAAGAGAGCCAAATAAAAAAAAAGAAGGCAAGAAGGAAATTGAAAGGAAGAGAGGAGGAAAGGAGCAGGAGCAGCTCCTCGGGAGCACTTCTCTCTCTCTCTCTCTCTCTCTCATCCACAATTTAGTATTTTATTTTTCAATGTGTAAATGAGTGGACGTGGAGGGGAAGAGGAAGAGGAAGAAGAAGAAGATATAGAGGGTCGACCACTGGAAGACTAGCAGATATAAAGATATATATTGAAATTTGAGTGAGAGAGACAGAGAGAAGCGAGAGAAAAAGAAAACAAGATAAATCGCTTTTAGCTTCTTTTTGCTAGACGGATGGTCTTCTGATGTGATCACTAGGTGGTCTGGTGGTTTTTTAATGAAAAAACCAATTTTTTCTGTTTCAAAAAAAAAAAATTCGAAACAAAAATGCAACATTTCAAACCAATGGTTAATAATAAAAAACTCCGCCCTTGTTTGCAAGCAGGGCACAGTTTTTTTTTTTTGCAAGACTGCAATACGGATTTTCTTTCTTTTACTTTTAATTTACCCCTGAAAGACATTAAAAATGTATTACAATTGCAAAAAAAAAACTAGTTAAGTTGGCTCCGCCCCTTTTTGCAAGCGGGCACAGTTTTTGGCAAAGTTGCCGCACGACCTTTATTTTTGGTGTTTTTCTCGCTTTTTAATTGAAATTAAACAACAAAATGTATAAAAAACGTCAGAAAATGCAAAAAAGTCCAGTGCGGTAAGCTCCGCCCCTTTTTGCAACCAGGGCACAGTCTTTGGCAAAGTTGCCGCACGACTTTTATTTTTGGTGTTTTTCTCGCTTTTTAATTGAAATTAAACAACAAAATGTATAAAAAAACGCCGTAAAATGCAAAAAAGTCCAGTGCGGTAAGCTCCGCCTCTTTTTGCAAGCGGAGCACATTTTGGCAAGTTTGTCGCACGACTTGTTTTTGGTGTTTTTCTCGTTTTTTGACTGAGTTTAAACAAAAAAATGTATTAAAAAAACGTTAAAAACTGCAAAAAAAAATACCAGTGCGGTAAGCACCGCCCATTTTTGCAACCGGGGCACAATTTTTGGCAAAGTTGCCGCGCGGTCTCGTTTTTTCTTGTTTTTCGGCGTTTTTTTTTTCCGTTTTTTGGTTGAATTTAGAGAGAAAAATATTAATTTTTAATTTTAAGCAAAAAACGTCAGAAAATTTTGAATTTTCTGAAAAAAATGAAAAAAACGTGAAAATTGTTTTTTTTTTGCCTAAATGTAAAAAATATTGTTATTTTATCCATTTATTCGCCATTTTCAAGCTTTAAACAATCCATTTCTTTCACAAAATTTGAGAAATTCCAAAAATTTCAAGAAAATTTTCTGAAAAATTTTTTTAAAAAGATTTTTTGAAAAAAAAAATTTATCGAAAAACTTGAAGAGAAACTTGAAAAAAACACCAAAAAACATGCGTCGCCCAAAAAAAATGCAAAAAAAACGAGAAAAATCGAAAAAATCACCGAAAAACAAAGCATGCGGCAGACTTGCCAAAAACTGTGCCCTGGTTGCAAAAGGGGCGTGGCTTGGCGAATTTGTGGCGGAGAGACTTTAAAAAAGATAGAAATTATTACAAAAGTCAAAAGTAAATGTTTTTGAAGCTAAAAAGGGAAACTAGCACATTTCCTGTGCTCATTTTCCATTTTTAATGGGAAAAAGTTTAAAATTGAAAATTTTGGGTTTAGACAACTTTAAAGTTTAAAAAAAAAAAAACAAAACTGAACAGTTTTAACAAGAAAAATCAAAAAAATTCAAAATCAGGTCAAGCCACGCCCATTTTGCAACCAGGGCACAGTTTTTGGCAAGTCTGGCTCGAAGTTGTTTTTTAGCGATTTTTTCGATTTTTCTTTGTTTTTCACACGTTTTTTTGGTGCGTATATTTAATTTTGGCACTTTTTGCGAGTAAATTTGAGTTAAAAACAAGAATAACACTGAAAAACACGAAAAACAAAAACCGTGCCGCAGACTTGCCAAAAACCGTGCCCTAGTTGCAAAAATTGGTTTTTAGGCTTTTTCAAGTTGTTTTCAGGAAAAATAAGAGGAAAAAAAGTACAAAAAGGTCAAAAAATCAAAGGGAGTGACAAAATCGAACACGACCAAGAAGAAGAAGGAGAAGAAGAAGAAGATTGTGGGAACGAAAAATTGTGGGAAATTGGGCCACGAAAGTTGCCTATTACACAATTTCTCACTCACAAAATACACACAGCAAAAGAGAGCGGTGGAATGAAAAATGAGTGAGTCAACGAGAAAGAAGGACGAAGGAAAGACAGTGTTGGTTTTGATTGGAAAAATATTGATATTGATGGTGAGAGTTGACCAAAATCCATTTCTTTTCTTGATATATTTCTCTCTCTCTCTCTCTCTTTTCTTATTTATTTACAGCGGCACACTTTTTTTTTAATGATAACAAAAATAGGGGAAGATTGATTTGATTGTCATGATCGACCATTGACGTTCGTTGCGCAACAGGCTTTGAAATATCACACGTCTAATCATAAAAGTGGCAAAAACTGATTTGAAATGTCTCATTCCACGGAATTTTTGAAAAATTTACTGAAAGCTCAAAAAAATGCAAAAAATCGCTGAAAATTTTTTTTTTTTCTGAATTTTTGAATTTTTCGATAATTGCATCATTTTTTGAATAAAATTCGCTAAATTTAAGAAAAAATTTGTGCAAAAATCCTATTTTCAACCGAAAAAATCCAAAAAATCGCTAAAATCGCCAGCATTTTATCCTTAAAATTGCAAAACTTTCGGTTTTTCTAGGTTTTCAAAAGGCTCAACAAAATATTGCTTGGATTTTTAGTTTTGAGTCAAAATCAAGTAAATATTCTCAAAAATCTTTATTTTGGATGGAAAATTGTTGGAGAACCAATGAAATCGCTGAAAATCACAATTTTATGAATTTTCTGAAATATGAGTAATTTTTTGAATATAATCAATAGAATTTGAGCAAAACGTTTCAAATACCTCTATTTCGACGGAAAAATTCCAAAAAATCGCTAAAATTAACATTTTTTTGAAATTTTACGGTTTTAAAAGATGTTTATAAGATTTCAAACAAAATAGAATTAATTTTCTTTTGAAATATTTAGGAATCAAGTAAAATTTATAGAAAAAGATCTTTCAAAAGAAAAAATCACTGAAAATACCATTTTTACACGAAAATTGGAAAAACATCGAAATTTGGAATTTTTGATGTAATTTTTTGAAAAAAAAAATCAGCTGAGCTAATGTGAAATTGTGCAGAAAGCAATTTAATAACGAAAAAAATTGAAAAAATCGCTGAAAACATCACTTTTACTGAAAAATTGAATTTTAAAAAACCTTATGGACCTATTCAAGAGAGAAAAAAAAAGAAAAAAAAGAAGTTTTTTCCGATGCAGGAACGGCAAAAAAAGAAAAAAAAGGAGGAGAAAAATCAATTTCCTTCCTTTTTTCTCTTCCTTTTTTTTCTTTTTTTGCCGTTCCTGAATCGGAAAAAACCTCTTTTTTTTTCCTTTTTTCTCTCTCTTGAATAGGTTCATTAAAGGCGCATCGGTATATTTGAATGGGTCTCGCCACGTATGACTACTTTATCATCGGCAGAAAATGAATTTTTCTCTTCCTTTTTTTTCTTTTTTTGCCGTTCCTGCATCAGAAAAAACTTCTTTTTTTTCTTTTTTTTTCTCTCTTGAATAGGTCCATTATGTTAGAACTGTTAATTTCTTTTTTGGTTTTTTTGTTAAAGCTGTATGAAAACTGCGATATTTTTTAAGGAAACTGGTTGAAATTAAACGAAATTTCTTGAAAATCTACTGAAAAAAAGGAAAAATCGCGGAAAATACTATTTTTACTAGAAAATTGGAAAAATATTGGCATTTTTTGAGTTTTTTTTATTTGGATTTGTAAAATTTTTTTTAGGATATCGTTGAAACTCTAATACAACGACATGCCCTTCTATTGTTTCATTTAATCACAACTGCCGGGAAATTAGAGGTTTTCACACCAAACTTGGCAAAACACTTTCTAACCAAGCAGGCATGAGACGACCGAAGTTTGGTGTTCAAACTTCTAAATACCCGGCAGTTGTGATAAAATGAAACAATAGAAGGGCATGTCGTTGTATTAGAGCTTTTACGGTAAAATTAATATTTCAGAAATAAAAATTAAAAATTTATGCGTAAAACTGTAAGAAACTGTATTGAAACTGACAAATTTCAAAATACTAATTGTAAATGCTGAAAATATTGAATTAAATTTCAGAAAAAAAATCATTTTTTTAATGAAATTCGCAGACGTTATGCGAAATTTGAATGATAAAATTTGGAAAAAAGTTAAAAAAAAGTCGCTGAAAATCACCGCATTAATGAATTCCTATAAATTGACAAAAAATAAGAGCGTGAAACAAATATGCACCTGCCGACGACAATTCTCGGATTTTTTGGTTATTAGCTCTCTAACAATTAAGCAAAAGAAGAAAAAAATTATTTCGTTTCATAATGTTTATAAGGCTCTGGGACGTTTCAAAACAAGGACGTTTCAAAAACTGGGACGTTTCAAAACATTTTTACATTTTTTCGTAGCGTTTTTTGCCAATTGACACCAAAACGCACGCTCATTAGGTTTTTATTTTTTGCTTTTATCAATTATTTGTATTTTTATGGAAATTTAAATACACTAGTGCGCCGCAAAAATGCAAAAAAGTTTTGAAACGTCCCAGAGCCGTTTATAATGGTTTTGAAAAAAAATTCATTTTTACTAAATATAATTATTTCCTTACTCGCTTTTAGAACTGTGCGGTTTAGAACTCAATTTTTCTAAGCCGCGGCCATATGCAAGAAAGTGGAAAACCGTTTTCCAGAAAACAAAATGTCGAAAATGTTGATTTTTAAATGATGCGGGTGAGAGACACAGAGAAGAATGTTTTGGAAAGCGGTTTTCCTGTTGTTTTCCAGTTTCTTGCATATGGCCTCCGGTTATTTATTTCTTGTCTTTCTGAAATATTTCAAAATTCTGGAAAATTGAGTTCTAAACCGCACAATTCTAAAAGCGAGTACCCAAAAACAAGGAAAGTTCAATGAAACACATTGCTGATTAATTAATAAAATGATACTGAAGACGTGTTTGTCACACAAGAAATCAAACAATTTTGGCGGCCCACACATAGAATATGGCGTTTAAAAGCGGTCATCTTTGCGCGACAGACGGTGATGATGGCGGCGGGTTATCTGGGTTGACACCGGATTATACAGAGGAGGAGAGAGAAGGTGAGAAGTGAGGAGACGCAGAGAGGCGGATAGAATCGTGTTAATTCGACGAGAAAATCAGAGAATAGGCGGGTGGAAAATATCTAGGGCCAGTGAATTTTCGACGCGGAGTTTGGCAGCTAATAGCCGCAAATTTACTACCAATGACGCAATTTTAGCCGAGTTTAACAAAATTTTCCCAATTTTTGATCTTGATATTCAAAAATACCCATAAAATGAAATTTTCAGAATTTTCTGGTACAGTTTAAGGTTTTTGCTAATTTCCAGCTGATTTTATTCAAAAAAACACGCAATTATGTACTCTAAAATTCATTTAAAATCCATGAAAATCGAAAATTTCCCTATTTTTCCAATTTTCAAGTAAAAATGTGATTTTCCACGATTTTTTGCATTTTTTTTCGGAATTTTTAAGGTAAATTAATGATTTTGAAGTTTTCTACATACTTTTTGATTTTTCTAATCAAAAAACAACGAATTTATCAGAAATTTTCAAAAATCCCTGAATTTTGTGATTTTCCGCGATTTTTCGCATTTTTTCGGAATTTTTAAATTTAAACAAATATTTTCGAAGAATTTCATTTGATTTCAGCTATATTTATTCAAAAAGCAATGCGAATTTCCCAAAATTTAGTTTAGGAAAATCCCAAAAAATCGAAAAAATCGCTGTTTTTCCAATTTTCAAGTAAAAATGTGATTTTTAGCGATTTTGTGGAATTTTTGTTGTACATTAACGATTTTGAATTATTCGGCATACTTTTTAATAATTCTAATAAAAAAATAACGCATTTATCGGAAAATTTTCAAAAATCCCTGAATTTTGTGATTTTCCGCGATTTTTTGCATTTTGCAGATATTTTGATTTTTTTTTAAAAGAAGTTCTGCTGTGATTTTTAAGAAGTTCTCTTAAATTTATAATATTTTTATACTAAAAGCAATTTGATTTTCCTAAAAGTTAGTTTAGGAAAATCCCGAAAAATCGAAAATTTCGCTGTTTTTCTATTTTTCAGTAAAAACACTATTTTCAGCGATTTTTGCAATTTTTTTGCAATTTTTTTTCAGGTGAATTGATGATTTCAAAGCTTTCTGCATACTTTTTGTTTGCTATAATCAAAAAATAACGAATTTATCGGAAAATTTTCAAAAATCCCTGAATTTTGTGATTTTTAGCGATTTCTCGCATTTTTTCAAAATTAACTCAATTCGGGTTCGAGAAGGAGAAAATACCTAAATTCAAGCAGTTTTTAACAAAATTTTTTTAAAAACTAAAAAAAACTAAAAAAATTGTCGTTGGCCGATGGCGACTGGTAAGAAATGATTGTTTGGGGGGAGTGATTGAAAAATGTTTTTCTCCGTTTTTTCAAGGTGAATTCGGTCATGATACATGATGTGAAATAGTGCGAGAGAGATGGTGACGTAGACGGCGATGCGGAATTTTTCGGATTTTTTGGGGAAGGTTTCTATTAGATTTATGACCGGAATTGTTTGATTATTTTATCTTTTTGTTGTTTTTTAATTGAAAATGCACTAAAATTTAAAATGATGCAACTCGATTGAAAACACAATATTGTCAAAAAAATAAAGCGGCTACATACAGTAACCCAGAAAAAATTGATTTACGAAGTGATTAGGTCACATTCCCCAAAATGTTCATTTTGGTTTTTTTTTCGATTTTTTTTTTGCTTGCTTTCGATTGGGATATAGTGGCTGATTGGGTACTCTGTGCATTGTTCAAAAATGTCGGTTGTCGATTTTTCTTGTTTTATTTTTTTTCAGCTACGTTAGCATCAGGGCTAGGCGTGAAATTTATCTTTCATAGACCCCGTAAAACGTAAAACTTTCGGAATAATAGTCCGTAAATTTCGAATTCCATTGCTAAAATTTTCAGGGATTTTTTTGTTTGAAATTTGCTTTTCAAGAAGTTTTAATTGATTCACACATAAGCGCATGCCCTTCTATTGTTTCATTTCATCCCAACTGCCGGGTATTTAGAGGTGTGCACACCGAACTTCGGCCGTCTCATGCCTGCTTGGTTAGAAAGTGTTTTGCCGAGTTTGGTGTGCAAACCTCTGAATACCCGGCAATTGTGATGAAACTTTACTATAATTGCGTTATTTTTCGAATAAAATTAGCCAAAATCGAGCAGGACGTCTCAAAAAGCATAGATTGCTAAAAATTTGCTTTAAAAAATCCAAAAATCGCTGAAAATCGCACTTTTATGTATTTTTTTGAAATTCCATACAAATTGCGTATTTTTTTGATTGAAATCAGCAGAAATTGAACGTAACAATTCAAAAAATTATTGATTCAATGAGAAATTTGAATTAACATGCCACAAATCGAAAAAATCGCTAAAAATCATAATTTCTGAATTTTTTGAAATTTCGCGATAAATTCGTGATTATTAGATTTAAATCAACAGAAATTCCAAAAAAAAAATGGAGCAGAACAACTCAAAATCAATAGCTTGCTGGAAAATTCTTTTAAAAACTCCAAAAAATCGCTGAAAATAACAGTTTTACTGAACAAAAATCCAAAAAATCGCTAAAAATCATAATTTCTGAATTTTTTGAAATTTCGCGATAAATTCGTAATTATTTAATTCAAAACAGCAAAAATTGAACGTAACAATTCAAAAAATTATTGATTCAAAGAGAAATTTGCATAAAAATGCAAAAAACCGCTAAAAATAGCATTTTTACTGAAAAAAATCTAAAAAGTCGCTAAAAATCACATTTTGATGAATATTTAGAAATTTACTGATAATTGCATTATTTTTAAGTTAAAATCAGCAGAAATGGAGTAGAACATATTCAAAAATTGTTGATTCAATGAGAAATTTAAATAAAAATGCCAAAAATCGCTGAAAATTGCATTAAAATGGAAAAAAATCCAAAAAATCGCTGAAAATCACATTCTTATGAATTTTTTTGACATTTCATAATAATTGCGTATTTTTTGATTGAAATCGGTAGAAATTGAGCAGATTATCTCAAAAATCATAGATTGCTGGAAAATTTCTAGAAAAAAATTTAAAAAAAACGCTGAAAATCATAAATTCTGAATTATTTGCAATTTCACTATAACTGCATAATTTTTTTGATTTATATCAACAGAAACTGTGCAGAACTTCTCAAAAAGTCTGTGATTCAATGAGAAATTTAAATTGAAGTGTTAAAAATCGCTGAAAATAACATTTTTACTGAAAAAAATCCAAAAAATCGCTGAAAATCACCCTTTTAATGGAAAATTCTCAGAAAAAAAGACCTTAAAACGCGAATTTCTAGCAGCGGGAAAGAAAATGCCTACATTTCGTCAAACTTAAATCTCTTCAGATTAAAAATGGACGCGAAAAAAAATGAAGAAGAAGAAAAAGGAGGAGGAGGAGATGGGAGCGATCAAAATCAAAATCAAAATCAAAATGGCTTTTCTTTTTTTTTCATTTCAAAGTTGGCCTGGCCTGGTCTGGCGTGGCATGGCGTAGTAGCGTGATGGAATAAGGGAATAAGGGGTGAAAAAGTCGAAACACAACTCGTCTTTTTTAGTTTTCGTTGCTGCCTGCATAAAATTTTGATGCCCCCCTCCTCATCCGCCTCCTCCTTTTTCCTCTTCTAGTGCTCAACGTCGTCATTCTTTTTCTTTTTCACTACTTTTCGGGCGGTCATGTACATAAAACCAAAACTCTGAAGGCAGTCGACGACGTCTTCTTCTATTGTCAAGAAGAAGAAGAAGAAAAATAGGAAGGGCGGGTGCCTCTCGTTTCCCAATCAAATTCTCATCTCTGTGTGCGTCTGTGGGTGGCCCATTGTCAGCTTGTTTTGTTTTTTTCTTTTTTTTTAGAGTTTGCGTTAACTTCGAAAATGTTGGGGAGGGGAGCATAGAAATGTTTGCTCAAACCAGTGAAACTGTGCACACAATATGTATACTGAGCAAATTTTTTAGCTAATAGCCATCAAACTCGCTCCGTAAGCAATATGCATTTGGTGCACAACCCGAAGTCGATGGCTATTAGCCGTTTTCAATGGCCCTTCTCTTCAACTTCGTTCGCATTTCAAATTCTGGCATTTTCAGAGAAGTTTTGACAGCTATTTGGCTAATAGCCATGGAAAATGGCTAATAGCAATGAAAATGCTCAAAACTTAATGGCTATTAGCCAAAAATTCCCCGAGTAAGCTAGCTGAACGCACGTCCAAAAGGAGTACACCAAGTGTGGCCGGTGGCAACTTTTATTCTTTCCCATTGGTTTAATCAACCCAATTTTAAGCAAAAAAATGCTGAAAAAATCAAGAAAATTGCAAGAAAAACGCAAATTTTCTAAGCTAGAGGTCACACAACTCGTGTACTCCTTTTGGATGTTTGCAAGTCTTCAAATTATTATTTTTTTTTTGGTAAATACGTAATTTTTGTCGTTTGTTCACAAATAAAACTAGCTGAAATTGAGCAGAACATTTCAAAAACCATGATTTTAACTGAAAAATTCCACAAAAATGCAACTGGAAATTTGAAAAAACAATTTTTTTTTAAATTCATTTTCTTTTTTTTGTACATTTTAAAACAGAATTATAAGCAATTCAGATATTTTTAACATGTTAAAATAGCCGAAATTATGCTAAACATCCAAAAAACCATGATTTTAACTTGAAAATTCCAAAAATTCGCTGAAAATCAAAAAATTTTTTTTGAAATTTTTCGATAATTGCGTTATTTTTTGAGTAAAATTAGCAAAAAATCGTCGCGAAAATTCAGTTTTCAACTAAAAAGACTTTTAAAAAATACCATTTTTAGTGAAATTTTCCAATTTATATTTATTTTTTAAAGTTTTTATGAGAAATTAGTTACCGTATTTTCTCTAATTGAAGTGCATGCCCTTCTATTGTTTCATTTAATCACAACTGCCGGGTATTTAGAGGTTTGCACACCAAACTTCGGTCGTCTCATGCCTGCTTGGTTAGAAAGTGTTTTACCGACTTCGGTGCGCAAACCTCTAAATACCCGGCAGTTGTGATGAAATGAAACAATAGAAGAGCATGCGCTTATATTAGAGGAAATACGGTATGTTTTTTTGCAATTTACACCTTTTTAAAAGTTATGAAAAACCAATCAACCAGGCTCAAAATTTTTGGTTAGAACGACGTTTTCAAAATTGGAGAAAAATTTGAAAATATTCGCTTGGATTTATTTACAACAGACAACTGGAAAAACTTGTAATTTTGGAGCGTCGTTGTTCACCAATTTCTGGCGAAATTGAGAAAGCGGAAGGCAGAGAAAACAGTGTTTGGAGGAAGACGGAACAGCGGAACGTGATAGAAATGTGTTTTTGGCGGGAGACGGAAGCGGTAAAGCGGAAAACGGATGACGGAACGCGGAATATCGTTAGTCGCAATAGCGGAATACCGGAAGTCGAGTAGTGAAAGCCATGTTCTGTTTTTATTTGTGTACAGCTTGAAGCGAAAAAAAAACTTTTAGTGGTAATAGAAGAAAAGGAAGTTATTTAGATGGATTAAACTCCGAGAAAAAATCGGAAATCTCGGTAAAACATAAAAAAAAACGGTGTTGTCCGGAAAATAATTTGGAAAAATTGATGAATTTCGACAAATATTCAAAAAAAAACGGAAAATTCGCTAAAATTAAAAAAAAAATAAATTTCGAGGAAACATCGCCTAATTCCTCTTTTAGAAAACTGGAAAAAGTTTGATAAATTTGGACGAAACTGGACAAAAAAAAAGAAAAAATCGCTGAAATTCGAGAGATTCACAAAAAAAATTGAAAAATTGCTAAAAATTGGAAAATTTCGGTAAAATTCGAGAATTTTTCCAGAAAATCGATAAAAACCGGGAACCATTTGGAAAAATCGGCGAAACTTGGCAAAAAACAAAGAAAAAATCGCTTGAATGCAAAGAATTCAATGAAATTTTTTTGAAAAAATCGCTAAAAACCGAAAATTTCGCTAAAATCCACAAAAAAATCCCCAACACCCCGCAACGAATGTTCCTACAGTATCAATGACTACACGCATGACAAAGTCTAATTTTTGAGGGTGTCACACTCAAAAATTAAATTCCAGCAAAAGTGCCAACAAAAAGCCCAAAAAAAACAGAAAAAAAAGTTGACCGAGCTTTGATGCAAACAGTGAGGAGCATCATGTGAGAGCAGTGGCAAATTGTGTGTGTGCGTGTTTTTTTTTTCGAGTTTTTCGGTCGCCAAAAGTTTGTTTGGCGAACGGATGAATTGAATTTAGGGAGAAATATGAACTGTTCATTCTAATGGCAGAATCAAATAATGTTTAGTGACGTTTTTTCTGAATTAAATTTGAAACAGAGGTATTTTTGTAGTAAAGGCGTTTTATATAGATTTGCGAATTTTGCGAATTTTCAGCAATGATATTTCCACTAAAAACTTCAATTTTACGTCGAAATCATGAACACGCCCTTTTTTGCAGTCGAGGCACAGTTTTTTGCAATTTTGCCGCGCACTCTTATAAACTTGTCGATTTTAAGCGATTTTTATCGTTTTTTCGGAGTTTTTGGGGTTTTCCAGCTAAAAAATCAATTTACGTTGAAAAGCAAAGCCACGCCCCTTTTGCAGATGAGGCATAGCTTTTTGCAAGTTTGCCGCGCACTTTTAGTAATTGTCGTTTTTGGCGTTTCATATCAGTTTACTGGGTTTCTTCATGATTTTTCATCAAAAAAAGTTGGTTTTACATTGAAAAGCAAAGACACACCCCTTTTGCAAACGAGGCACAGTTTTTTGCAAGTTTGCCGTACAGTTTTTTTTTCCGCGTTTTTCAGTGTTTTTCTCGTTTTTCAAATTGAATTTAAACAAAAAATACATTAAAAAACGTTAAAACTGCAAAAAAGACCAGTGTGCTAAGCTCCGCCCCTTTTTGCAACCAGAGCACGGTTTTTTCCCATTTTGAAAGTTTTTTAGCGTTTTATATCGATTTTCGAATTTTTCTGTGGTTTTTCATTAAAAATATTCATTTTACATTAAAAAGCAAAGACACACCCCTTTTTGCAGTCGAGGCACAGTTTTTTGCAAGTTCGCCGCACACTTTTAATTTGTTGGATATTTTTTCAGCTTTTTCGATTTCACTTTGTATTTTACCTTAGAATTCCAAAAAAAACCATTGAAAATCACTAGAAAAAAACCAAAAAAAACTGTGCCCTACTTGCAAAATGGTCGTGGCTTAGCACCACTTTTAAGCGTTTTTAACCGATTTTTTTGGCTTTCAGTCTGATTTTTTGTATAAAAACGTCAGTTTCACGTTAAAAAATGTGGCCACGCCCCTTTTGCAATGGAGGCACAGTTTTTTGCAAGTTTGCCAGGCGGTTTTTTTTAATTGCCGTTTTTTAACGTTTATATCGATTTACTAATTTTTTTTTCATGATTTTGCATCAAAAATTTTTGATTTTACATTGAAAAACAAAGCCACGGCCCTTTTGCAGACGAGACACAGTTTTTTGCAAGTTTGCCGCGCACTTTTACATTAGTCAATTTTGATGTGTTTTTTAATTGATTTTTTTGGTTTTTTTTCTATAGTTTTTTATTCAAAAAATTTCGATTTTACGTTGAAAATCAAAGTCACGCCCCGTTTGCAGACGAGGCACGGTTTTTGGCAACTTTCCATTCTAAGCATTTTCATCGATTTTTTTGGCCATTTGTACGTCAAAGGGGGCTAAAAGTGTCTAGTTTGCTCTGGTCTTTCAAAAAATAGAAAAAGATGTTTAAAACGTCACGAGGTGAGCAATTTTTGCTTTTTACTTTTTGCTCCGCACAAATCCAATCAAAACTTGAGGCAAAAGGGGCAAAAATTGAAAAAAATCCAATTTCCTGTTGGCGAATTAGACGATCAAAATGCTTGTTTTATTCTCAAGTACGGAGCGCTGCAAACTCGCTTCAATTGCAAAAAAATTTTCTGTTTCAATACATTTTCTTGATCACTGAGATGGCTATTAGCCGTTGAAAATAAGGATGAAAAAAAAACGTCTAATATTGTGAAAACAAAAAAATAGCAACGCGGTGTTTGCGTATTTTTGAAATTCAAACGGCAATGAAAGAAATAGCACGGGAAATGAAGAGAGTTGTTCCCATTTTCGTTTGAATTTTAAAAGTACGCAAACACCGCGTCGCAACTTTTTTGTTTTCACAATAGCCATAAAATAGTCGAAAAAGGTTTAAAAAAAAATGATTTCTTGCAAAAACATTTGCGAAAAACGAGATATTTGGAAGGTGACCCCACTTCCGATTGTCATTAAAAAAAGTTTGGTGAGAAGGGGAAAAAAGGAGAGAAAAAGATTTCCTGCGGTTTATAATGTGATAAGAGAAAAGAAAGATAAGAGTGGTAGCAATTTATTTTTATTTTTTCACACTGACGATGTGAAAAGAAAAGAAAAAATGAAGAAAAAATGGGAAAAAATTTAAAAACTCGCTGAAATTTGGCAAAAATCATTATTTCCTAGTTTTTTTTCTGATAAATAAATTATCCTTCAAAATATCGAAAAACTCCATTTTTCTCAAAATTGTCTTGACCATTTCATCACGCTCTTTCTTTTCTCACGCCCAGATTTATGTTCAACATCCGCCGGCAGTGTTTGCAACAAAAAAAGCCACAAATTGTGTGGGGGCAAACAAATGAGCATGCAACAACTTTTTTTTGCAGATTGGGGAATAGATTGAATCCAATTTCGGGGTGTTAAGATTTAGTGACACTTTAAAAAAACGTTTCTGTTTCAAAAATTTTATAGATATTTTTTCAAAATTTGAAATGTTTGATTTGTTGCTTCCGACACTCTATTTCATTACGCTGGTATGTCAAAAGTAGTCGTGCACCTAGCATATGTTTTTTGAGGTTTTTAATAGTCCGTTCTAGTTAATAAATTACCATATTTCTAGCGCGCTTACCATACGATTAATAATAAAGGTAGGATTAAAATAACAATTTCGTTTCAGCTGGAAGCTTTGGCAGACTAATTATAGTGCCATTATTCCGGAAAACGTTCCAAAATTTTAATTTTATTTGTTTACATTCATAAACACGGCGAAAAAAGCTGTCAAAACTGACTGAAAACATTAAAAAAAGAAAAAAAAAATTAGAAATTATTTTTGAAACATTTTTTTATTTTTAAGTTTTTTAAAATTGTTTTGTTGTGGTTGAAAAATCGATGTTTTTTATTTTATGTTTTGTTTTTTAGGTGCTTTCATGAAAAAGTTGAGTGAAATTAGGTTTTTAAGTATTTGTTTAATGAAAAAAAATTTTAAAAATGTTTTTTTTTTTCAAAAAAAAAAAATTAAATTGTGAAAAAAAATCTAGCAAAAGCAAGTTTAATCAGCGTTGAATGTGCGTTAACAAATTCTAAGAATTTTGACATTATAGACAAGTTTTAAACATTTTTAAAAATCTCAAAAAAAAACGAAAAAAATTTTTGAAAATTTTTTCAAAAAAATTATTATTTTTTTTTTATTTTTATTTTATTAGATAGATGCTTATGTGCTTGAAAATTAGATAAACCTATTTAAATCTGCATTGAAAAATCAATAAAATCAATTTTTGACCTTAAATTTAAAAATTGGAGTCTGAGAAAAATTAAAACTCAAAAAAAAAATTTTTTTTTTTTTTTTGGCGTTTTTTAATAATTTCTGCATTTTTTACTGTAAAAACCCTTTTTTTTTGTTTTAATTGTTTGATAATACTGGGACAAAAACAAAGTTTTTATCTAGATTTTTTCAAATTAAAACAAACATTTTTTTTTCGGATTTTTGTTGAAAAAAAATTGTTTTTTTTTCTTAAAAAATGTTTATTCCACGTTTTTAACAACAATTTTTGTTTTTTTTTTTAAATAAAAATTCATGTTATGTTGCTCAAACGCACGTAAAATGTGCTCTTCAAAACGGTTTAAAACATTCGTTTTTTGATTATGTTTTTTTTTTGAAACTTAAAAAATATTGTACCCAAAAAAAAAGTTTTTTTTTTATATTTATTTTTTTGTTTTTTCTACAGCAATTCCCTTTATCAAAAGAGCACATTCTAGTGCGCATCTAGTTATTTTTCCTTGTTCACTCCAAAAGTATTTAATTATTCATTATTTTCAGCAATTTTTTTCTTCTCAAAAATGAGAATTTTCTTGTTCTTACAATTAAACTTCCAAGTATTCAAATTTTGGAAATCCACATTAAAAGGCATGCCGTTCTAAAAGAGGAACTGAGCATGCTCCATATACTCCAATAAAAAAGAAAACAATAGAACAGAGAAGAGTAGAGACAATGAGATAATTAGAGATGGTAGAGAAGGAGAGGAAGGGTAAAACTTGGTCGTCATGTGTCATCATCACTTGTGATGTATGTACTACTACTTGCTGCTAGTGCTGCTCATCACAAAGAAAATGAGAAAAGAATGAGCAAAAAAAAATAATTTTTTTTGTTAAAAATTTTTTTTTTTTTTTTTTTTTGAAAAATTGATTTCTTGGTAATAAATTATAATTTTATGGAATGCTGTTAGAACAGAAATATAGACAGACAAACAGACAAATCGCCAAAAGATATTAATCATTGAAAAGACGAGAAAAGACGCGGGCGCGGATAGATTCCTCGAGGGAATTGAATTGTGGAGAGGGAGCCAAAGGCCACTTGGAGCGAGCTGATTGATTAGGTGGATGGCTGAATGGATGGATGGAGGGATGGATGGACGCGACAACAAACAGGCAATAGTGTGAGAGAGGAGCGCCAGATGGTGATAGGCAAGCGATACGTCTATTGTGCATGGCCAGGATCTTTGAAGGTACCGCTTTTTAGCAAGGGTCCTTCATCTTTTAAAATGGCAGAGCCAATTTCTCATGAGGAATATCGACATTAATTTTGACACAGTTCAATGAGTGCGACCATAATCCATTAAACAATAGTGTGAAAGAAAATTTAAAACTTTTTCGAAAAAAAAAATTTGGAAAAAAAAATTTTTTACATTGTGTTTTCAATCGACTTGCGACATGAGAACGCGAGACTCCGCCCATTTTTTTGTGCGCGACCACGCGAACACGGTGATATTTGAAGAGACGCAGACAGGTGCGCACAAATAAGTGGGCGGAGTCTCGCGTTCTCATGTCGCAAGTCGATTGAAAACATAATAAAAAAATTGTTATTTTTTTTTGCATTTTTTAAACCAAAAAATGCTCAATTGCCCTAATTTTGCGCAAAATTTTCAAAAAAAACCGGCTAAAAATCGAAAGGAACGAGAAAAAACGGCAAGATAAAAAAGTGCGCGGCAGACTTGCAAAAAGGGGCTTGGCCAATGTGAATTTTCCGCCTTTGCTGTTTTTTTTTTGAGAAGTTACAGTTTAAAAACATTAAAACTACTTTTTTTTTTCAAAGATTGGAGCCTTGAAAATTTAAAAAAAGCATTTTTTTTTTTTGGAAATTTTCTGATTATTTTTTGCAAAAAAAAAACCCTTTTTTCGAGTGAAGCTTCTACTTTTCTCGTGTTTTTGACCAAAGAATGCTCAATTTTCCAACTTTAGCTCAAAAATCCCAAAAAAAAACACTAAAAATCGAAAGGAACGAGAAAAAAAGCCTTGAGAAAAAAAGTGCGCGGCAGACTTGCATAAAGGGGCGTGGCCAATATAAATTTTCGGATTTTGGGGTTTTTTGAGTAGGTTTTCATTTTTTCGATAAAAAAAACAGTTGTTTCAAAGATTGGAGATTTAAAAAACAAAAAACAAAAAAAAAAATTTTATTTTAATTTTTTGGTTATTTTTTTTGAGAAAAAAAACAAATTTTTTTCTCCTTTTTAGCATCATTTTTTCTCTTCTCAATAAAAATTTGTTGTATATTTCAATTTTGACCAGAAAATCCTTTAAAAAAAATTATACCATGGCAAAAAACAAAAAAAAACGCCTCGAGAAAAAAGTGCGCGGCAGACATGCGAAAAGGGGCGTGGCCATTGTAATTTTTCAGTTTTTGGGGTTTTTTGATAAGGGATTAATTTTTTAAAACGTCGCAAAATAGCTTTTTCAGTGATTGGAAGATTGAACTTACAAAAAAAAATTTTTTTTTGAAATTTTATTATTGTTTTTTGCGAAAAAACATTTTTTTTCCACCGAAACTTTTTACATGCTTGTGTATTTAAACTAAAAATGCTCAATTTTCAAACATTCGCTCAAAAATTGCAAAAAAAATTGATCAAAAACACGAAAAAACGCCTCGAGAAATAAGTGCGCGACAGACTTGCAAATAGGGGCGTGGCCAATGTAAATTTTCAGTTTTGGCGGTATTCTATGAAAATTTACATTTTTAGAAAGACAAAAACACTATTTTTTTTAAGATTGAAGGTTTGAAAATTAAAATAAACATTTTTTTTTTCGAAATTTTTTAATCATTTTTTTCCAAAAAAACACTTTTTTTTTTGAGCGAAACTTCTAATTTTCTTGTGTTTTTAAACTAAAAATGCTGAACTTTCCAACTTTAACTCAAAACTTCCGAAAAATGATGAAAAACACGAAAAAAAAACGCATCGAGAAAAAAGCGCGCGGCAGACTTGCAAAAAGGGGCGTGGCCAATGTTAATTTTCGGATTTGCGGTTTTTTGAGTAGGTTTTCATTTTTTCGATCTAAAAAAAACCGTTGTTTCAAAAATCGGAGGTTTGAAAATTAAAAAAAAAATTTTTTTTTTTTGGAAATTTTTTGGTTCTTTTTTTTGAAAAAAAAAACAAATTTTTTTCTCCTTTTTAGCAACATTTTTGAACTTTTCAATAAAAATGTGTTAAATACTTCAATTTTAACCAAAAACACCTTTAAAAAAATTGAAAAATAGCAGAAAAAAAACGCCTTGATAAAAAAGTGCGCGGCAGACTTGCAAAAAGGGGCGTGGCCAGTGTTAATTTTCGGATTTTGGGGTATTTTTTGAGGATTTCATTTTTAAATTGAAAAAAAAACTGTTTTTCCAAAGATTAGAGCATTTCAAATAATAATAATACAATTTTTTTTTTTTTTTTGGAAATTTTTTGATTATTTTTTGCGAAAAAAAACAAATTATTTTTGTCTCCTTTTTAGCAACATTTTTGAACTTTTCAATAAAAATGTGTTAATAAATACTTCAATTTTAACAAAAAAAAACCTTCAAAAAAAATTGAAAATTAGCAGAAAATACGAAAAAGGCCTCGAGAAAAAAGTGCGCGGCAGACTTGCATAAAGGGGCGTGGCTAATGTGAGTTTTCAGTTTTTGGTGTTTTTTGATAACGGATTAATTTTTGAAAACGTCGGAAAATAATTTTTTCAGAGATTGGAAGATTGAACTTACAAAAAAAATTAATTTTTTTTTGAAATTTTTTGATTTTTTTTTTGCGAAAAAACATTTTTTTTTCGACCGAAACCTATTACATGCTTGTGTATTTAAATTAAAAATGCTCAATTTTCAAACTTTCGCCTAAAAAATCCAAAAAAATTGATAAAAAACACGAAATAACGCCTCGAGAAAAAAGGGCGTGGCCAATGTGAATTTTCAGCTTTTTGCGGAAATTTTTATTTAGGATTTACTTTTTAAAAACTTCTAAAAATAGGTTTTTCAATTATTGGAAGATGGAATATATAAAAAAAAATTAAAATTTTGCAAAAAAAACTTCTTTTTTCTTTCTATAATTTGGCTTTTTTAACCATAAATGTGTTGTATTATTCAATTTAAACCAGAAAAATCTTTTAAAAATTCAAAAATGGCAGAAAACGACAAAAAAAAACGCCTTGAGAAAAAAGTGCGCGGCAAACTTGCAAAAAGGGGCGTGGCTAATGTAAATTTCTCAGATTTGGAAGGTTTTTTTTGAAGATTCACATTTTAAAAACGTCACAAATAGCTTTTCCAAATTCAATTTTAATTTGCCTACAAACAAACCGCCCTGCGCGGCCCACTTGCAAAAAGGGGCGTGGCTAAGACAAACTTTTCATTTTTACAGTAAGTTCATGCAATCCAAGAAGAAAAATAGTAAGACAAAAAATAGAGGAGCAGGGTGAAACAGATGATGATTAACATAGATTGATTGATTGGCCCAGACTGTGGTGTATTGGTGATTTAGGTGGACCCCAATTTGCAAGGTTTTTGAATTTCCCGCCAGGAAAAGTTTGTTTTTTTAAGGGCGAATTGACCGTGGGACAGTGTTCCTGCGGAATAGAACTGCCTGAAATGGAGCTGTTCTATCGTTTTGTGTTATTACAGCTCCATTCCCAGCAGTTCTATTCTGCCACAGTGCTACCCGCTGTGTCCCCTCAAAAATACGGTAATTTTTATCAAAAAATCTGCAAAAAAAAAGAAAGCGGAACTAACCTTCTCAAGGCTGCTCTTGTTGTGTCGCATGTTCTTCTGCCGCAAAAAATAGGCTCGATCCCTGTCAGTGGCAATTACGGAAACACGCTTGGTTGCCGACGCGCCTGCATTTTGGCATGCTGTTTCTCGTTTCTGGAACATTTATTTATTACTTACTTTGTTATTGTTTATTTATTTTTTTTTTCTTTTTCTTATTTATCTCGAATCCCGTCAATTTCAATTTATTCCCCCCCCCCCCCCTCTTTTTCTGGTAAAGTCCAATAGAGCGCCATTGCATTAGTTATTTTAAACTTTTAACTGTACATTAATCCTTAACCTATGATCTTTTTTATAATAGAACTCTGCCCTTTCGCTGTGAGACCCTCCTCTAAAAATTGAAAAAAAAAAGTCCTAGCGCTTCCCTCGACTCTTGAAAACTTTTCAAGGGTCTTGAGAAAATTTTCCGATGCTTCTCGATGTGAGGCGTTAAACCAAACAAAAAATAGTTGTAAAGGGAATTAAATTTGGGGGAAATTCAAAATTTCAAAAAAAAATTTCTTGAAAAATTTAATTTAAAAAAAAAAAAAGTGCGCGGCAAAGTTGCAAAAAGGGGCGTGGTCAATGTGAATTTTCATTTTTTGCGGTTTTAACCAAAACATGCTCAATTGTCTTCTTTTCGCTCAAAATTTTCAAAAAATCGATCAAAAACAGAAAAAAAAGGAAAAACGTCTCAAGAAAAAAGTGTGCGGCAGTCTTGCAAAAAGGGGCGTGGCCAATGTAAATTCTCAATTTTTGCGATTTTTTATGATGGTTTTATTTTTAAAAAGACAAAAATTAGTTGTTTTTTTTCAAAAATTGGAACTTTTGATTTTCAGAAATTTGTTTTAATTAGAAACAATTAAAAAAAAATTTTTTTCGCTATTTCTAATTTTTTTTCCGTTTTATTCAACTGAAAATGCTCAATTTTTTTTGCTTAAAAATTCCAAAACGTTCCAAACAGATCAATAAAAAACGAAAAAAAAACGCCTCAAGAAAAAAGTGCGCGGCAGACTTGCAAAAAGGGGCGTGGCCAAATAAATTTTTTATTTTTGCGATTTCTTATGATGATTTCATTTTTAAAAAGACAAAAATCAGTGTTTTATTGTTCAAAAATTGAGATTTTTTGACTTTCCGAAAAAAAACAAAAAATTTTTGGAATTTTTGAAAAAAACGTTTGTTTTTTCTTATTTTTCTTTTTTTTTTTTTTGCTTTTTTTGACTAAAATGCTTATTTTTGCTTTCTTGCCTAAAAATTCCAAAAAGTTCCAAAAAAAATCAATCAAAAACGAAAAAAAAGGAAAAACGCCTCAAGAAAAAAGTGTGCGGCAGACTTGCAAAAAGGGGCGTGGCCTGTGTCACTTTTGATTTTTGATTTTTGCGGTTTATGAGGATTTAGTTTTTAAAAAGATTGAAAATTAGTTGTTTATTGTGCAAAAAATAGAACTTTTGACTTTCAGAAAAAAAAAACTTTTTTTTGGAATTTTTGGGAAAAAAAAATTTTTCCGCCATTTTTTATTTTATTATTTTGCTTTTTTTCACCAAAAATACTCATTTTTCCTATTTTTGCTTAAAAACACTTTAAAAATCCAAAAAATCGATCCGAAACATCAAAAAACCCCCTCAAGAAAAAAGTGTGCGGCAGACTTGCAAAAAGGGGCGTGGCCAAAGTAAATTTTTGAGGTTTTTTCGAGAATTTCGTTTTTAAAAGTACAAAACTAGCCTTTTTCAAACACTACAAGTATGAAATTACAAAAAAAAGCAGAAAAAAAACATTTTTTTTTTGGAAAATTTTTTTCGAAGACCATTTTTTTCTCCAATTTTTTGTTATTTGTTTTGAAACTAAAAAAGTATTAAATTTCCCTGATTTTGCTTCGAAATTCCAAAAAGCCGAAAAATGCCAGAAAAATGCACGGAGAAAAAGTGCGCGGCACTCTGTATCAAATTCAATTTTTTACACTTTATTTAAATTAATCAGCTAGTAAACAATAAGAGCTTGTTAAAGTGGATTAATTTTGCGTGTTTTTGCAACAACAAAAAATCCCACTTTTCGCCGAAATGTTAAAAATAGTACAGGGCGTTATTTTGGAGCATCGTTGTTTGTTTCGGTTTTTTTGCAAATAAAAATTTGATTTTTCATTTGCATATTTATTTAAAACAGAAAATTTTGTATGAATTACGAATGTTTGAAATTAAAATTGAATTTGGAAAAAAACTTTTTTTCAAAAAAAAAAAAAAAAGTTTTGCTCTCAAAATCAAAAATCTGATACACTTTACCTCAAAAACGTTGAAGTTTTTAATTTTGTTAACAACATCCAAAAAACTTTCCAAAAAACCAATAATTAACAACAAAAAAATGAAGAAAAAAAACGCCTCAAGAAAAACCGCGCCACAGACTTGCAAAAAGGGGCGTGGTCAAGGTACATTTCTGATTTTTACACCTCATTTACGCAAAACACTCAGAAAATAATAGAAATTAACACGTTCCCACCTGTTTATCGAAACAGAATCCCAATTTTTCGAGTAATCGCATTTGGCCAGCCAATTCAAGAAAATGGAAGAAAAGAGCAGCAATTTTAGTCCATTTGGCTGCAGAAAAAACCGGAAAAGAGGGTCCAAAAGTGTGTGTTAATGCGTGGGAATGTGGCCAGCAAAAAAAAAACGGCAGAAATTAGAAGACGAGTGGCGGAAAAAGTGAGAAGGACCACAATAGGTTATAATTATGGAATTAGTTGGGAAAAGTGGGGAGAAGAAGAAAAGTGGGATGAAAGAGATTATGGTGTTTGAAATTAGCATTTGGGTGGGGTATTCTAGGTAATTAGGACTTTTAGAGAAATTTTAAAAATTAAAAAAAAAAATTTCAAAAATTTTGAAAATTTTTTTTTCATAAGCACGACAATTTCTACCAATTTCTAGTCATTTTTTTTTCAAAAAACCGTCTAATTATGATTAAAAAGTGTTTAAAAATAGGACATTTCGAGATATCTACTTGAAATGTGGCGGGAGTTTGAAAATTTCTACAAAAAAATTAAAAAAAAAAAAACAAAAATTCCCAAAAAAAAAACTTTTTTTTTCAAAAATGTTCTCCAATTTTCGCTATCCCACATAACAAAACTACCTAAAAATTCAATTTTCACACAAAAAAACATCCAAAATACCCCAAAAAAGTCAAATTAAACGACGCTCCAAAATAACGCCAGAGGCGTTGTTTAGCGTAAAAGAATTTGAGCGATTTTTTTTTTATTTTTGCGGGTTTTTTAAAAACTTTTTTTTGTGT
The DNA here is from genome assembly GCA_963572235.1 of Caenorhabditis japonica. Classification (NCBI taxonomy): domain Eukaryota; kingdom Metazoa; phylum Nematoda; class Chromadorea; order Rhabditida; family Rhabditidae; genus Caenorhabditis; species Caenorhabditis japonica. Next base: position 3,874,044 of record OY754345.1, read on the forward strand.
TTTTTTATGATTTTGAGAAAAATTAATTTTTTAAATCATAAATGGTGCATTTTGGTGCCAAACTTGGCGAAAACTTTTTTTTTTTTTTGGATTTTTTTCATCAACTAATTTTTGTAGAAAAATTACTTTTCTAGGCATTGTAAAGCTGTCTTATATGTCGAAACTAACTAATTTTTAAATTTTTAGTCGAAAACCCCAAAAAAGTCAATATAAACGACGCTCCAAAATGACCCACGAGCGTTGTTTAGCGTAAAGGGTTTTGACCGATTTTTTTGATTTTTGTGGGGTTTTTATCCAATTTTTGGGGTTTTTTTTGATAATTTTGAAGGTAAAATTAATTTTATACAGCCGTATCGGTACAATTTGGGGTCAAATTATGCAAAAAAAAAAAACTGTTTTTATTTTTTTATTTTTTTCATCAATTTTTTTTTCTGAAAAAAAATTGCTTTTTTAGGCGTTTTACAGCTGTCTCACATAGAAAAACAAACTAATTTTCAATTTTTTATTTGAAAAACATCAAAATTCCCAAAAAATCAAATTAAACGACGCTCCGAAATGACGCTTACAATTTGTTAGGGCGTTGTTTAGCGTAAAGGGATTTGACCGATTTTTTTGATTTTTGCGCGTTTTTTATCCATTTTTTGGGGCTTTTTGATGATTTTAAAGATAAAATTAATTTTATACAGCCGTATCGGTACAATTTGGGGTCAAATTATGCAACAAAAAAAAATTTTTTTTTTTTTTCATCAATTTTTTTCTGTAGAAAAAATTACATTTTTAGGCGTTTTAAAGCTGTTTCACATAGCGAAACTAACTAATTTTAATTTTTTATCCGAAAAACCCAAAAAAAGTTGATTTTTACGACGCTCCGAAATGACGCCTAAGGTTTTGTTTAGCGTAAATCGACACCAAAGGGATTTGAGCGAAATTTTGGGTTTTTCAGAGGTTTCAGTCGATTTTTTTGATATTTTTCGGAGATTTTGAAAATAAAATTACATTTCTACATCCATTTGGTGTACAAAATAATTTTTAAAAAATTTCTGATTTTTTTTTCAATAATTTTTTTCGAAAAATCTTCGCTTTTTGTACTTTTGGAGTTTAAAAATTGTATTGACTGTGATAAAAAACGTTAAAAACCAACAAAAAATGCTTAAGAAAATTTGAATTAAAAAAATATTGACTCCGTGTACTCCCCGTGGACAAACGTAAAAATTTGAAATTTCCATTTTTTTCACATTTGTTTTTGTGTTTTTTTGCTCTGTTTTAGAACTTAAAAGGTATAAAATGTTAGCTAGAAAAAAAGTAAGAAAGCAAAGAAAAGAGAGAAGGAAAAAAAATTGTTTTCCTGATTTTCTATTTATTTTTCTCCGGTATCAAAACGTTTCCATTTTTTGTTTGTTTTTTTTTTGTCGTTTGTTGCAATTGAATTGTGACGAATCGTGATTCATTTTACCATTTTTTCAGGGCACAGGTCTCGTGGCGAGCAGAAAAAAAAAGTTTCACAAAAAAAAGGAAAAACTTGGGTTCTGACAATATTTTCGTTAAAAAATTCATAAAATGTGTCAAAAATAGACGACGAAGACGGCTATTTTTCGTTCCACTTAGAAATTCACAAATTGACATTCAATTTCCCATGGCATTTCATTTCATTTCATGTCACACACTTTTTTCTTGTTGTTGTTTTTGAAATTTATCTTTAAAAGGTTCAAGTAGGTTCTAGAAAATTCCCCAAAGCAGTTCCTTAACGGAAAAAAAGTTCAAATTTTTTTAATGTATTTTTTAATTTCGAAAAAACGTTGTTTATTTACTCATGGAATTGATGAAACATGAAATCATGAATTTAGATGATTTTTGGACGCTTTTTTTATTCAAAAATGTATCAGTTTTTAGCGAAATTTCAGCCAGAAAAGGTATATGGGGGGGGGGGGGTACTACGGTATAGAACTCACATGGAATAGGACTGCTACAGAATATAACTGCGCGGAATAGAACCGCCTGAAATTGAGCTGTACCGACACAGACCCGCTCGAGCAATTTGAAGAAGTATTTCGTTGTACATTGTGAGTCCCTGAGGTCCATTTCGTCCAGTGGTTTTCACAGTACAGATCCATTTTAGCCGGTTCTATTCCGCGCAGTTCTATTCCGTGCGAGTTCGATACCGTAGTATATGGTTTATCATTAATAATATCATTAATCATTAATCATTAATGGTTTTTGCCAAAAAAAAAATGAAAAAAAAAAAAACAAATTTAAATAAAAGTCTACAGTTTCATAAAGGTTATAGAACTACAGAAATTTAAACAGTTTTTGTTGGTAATTGGTATACGTCTCCATTCTTATAAATTTGTAAAACAAAAAGCGCATCAAGCTTACACAGGTTAAATGCGGTGGATGCATATAACGTTTGTATAAGAAGCATGTCATCCATATAAATCCATTGAACGCTATATAATTTTAATTGATATCGTTTTTTCTTGATTTTTTGTGTTAAAAACCTTGGAAAACATTGGACAAAACGAGAAACAAGTTAGTATTGTCTAGAAAACATAACGGCGACATATGGTAACCAGAAAAACATAATTTACAGAGTGATATAGGTCACGCCCCTACCTTCTTGTTTTTATAAAAGGGGTGTGGTCATTGCTCAGCTCATCCTTATTTGGAAGGTTACGGTAGGTCGCTGCTTCATTTTTTTTTGTTAATTTTCGGAAAAGCAGCTCGTAGTTGTTAAAATAAATTTTTTTTAAACCATTTTTTTTTTAATTTTTTCAAAAATTTTCCAATATTTTCCTAGACTTTTTGAACACAGTTTTTACTCATAAAAATCATGGCACGGACAACAAGACGTGTCATTCAAAATACGCTGGCCCGCAACCACGAACACCGTGACGTAAAATTGCAGAGTTTGAGCTGTCATCTATTTTTATTGGACTTTATTTACAATTCGTCTAATAGAATTATGAACAGAAGAATAAATTGCTTCATTTTATTGAACAGGACAACAAGTGAATGCCAATAAAAATCAAGTACAAAGAAAATTGATATAGCCAAAATTCTAACTAAATACATACAAGTATTTAAAATTCAAAAGAGCAACGAAAAAAAAATACAAAAAATGCAATTTTTCTAAAAAATGAAGTCATAAACAGGGTATAATTTAGGTATTAAAAAATAGAGAATTTTATGCAAAACGTGGTGACAAGGTTTCAGAAAATTCTAACAAGCAGTTTTCGAGAAAAACATTTTTTTGTGAATTTATTCACTTTTTTAAAAAATGTTTTGTAATTTTTCTCAAAAATGAAGTCATGAGCAGGGTATGATTTTAATATCAAAAAATAAAGAACTTTTTGGAAAACATTGTGACAAAGTTTCAGAGAATTCTAAGAAGCACTTTTCGAGAAAAAAATTTTTTTTTGAATTTTTTCACTTTTTTTTTTAATTTTGCAATTTTTCTTAAAAATGAAGTCATGAACAGGGTATGATTTTAATATTAAATATAGATAATTTTCTAGAAAACATTGTGGCAAAGTTTCAGGAAATTCTAAGAAGTACTTTTTGAGAAAAACAATTTTCTGTGAAATTTTTCACTTTTTTTTGAATATTTTGTAATTTTTCTCAAAAATGAATTCATAAACAGGGTATGATTTTAATATAAAAAAAAAAACGTTCTGGAAAACATTGTGACAAAGTTTCAGAGAATTCTAAGAAGTACTTTTCGAGAAAACAATTATTTTGTCATAAAACTTACTTATTTTGCATTGAAGACTCGCAGCGGCCAAATCACTGTTATAAAATAGACTGAAACAAAACTATCAAATATTTTTTGAACATTTATGCATTATTTAAATACTAGAAAAATAAAAAATGAAGTCCAGAAACAATGCATTAAAAAAGAGGTGTTGCAAATTCCTAGGCCATGGTGCGTTGACCATGCCGTGGGAGATTTCATTAAAAACAAATGGCTTACAATTAGAATACAAAATTCAAGTACAGAAACATATCAAAGTGCAAACAGAGGAGAAATGTGCTGCCTATGAGTACAAAGAAAAAAAAAAGGTTTTTTTTTTTTGCTTTTCCAGTTTTTTCTAATGAAATGAAATGCGCTGTTTTTTTTTTTTTGCTTTCAGGCGACGGCTGCAGCACAAAAGAATATTTTAAACACACATTGAACGATCAGTAAAGTGTGGAAGTTTTTTTCTGTTTCGAAAAATTTTTTTGAGTTAGTTTTTGTTTTAGCGAAATTTTGGATTTTTTGTGTTGGTGTAAATATATGTTTTGGCGTTTTAAAATTCTAATTGTTTGTGGGAAAATGGGAATTAAAAATGGGGTTTTCAGGCTTTGAAAAGGGGGCTAAAAAAGTGGAAAAAAAATGTATTTAAAAAATTCAACAAAAAAAAAGTTTTTTTTGGAATTTTTTAAAACTTTTCTTTTTTCATTTTTACAGCGATTTTGCCGTATCAAATGTGCATTTTTTTTGTTGTTGATGAAATACTCAAAATTTGAATCAAATCTTAGCAAAAAAGCGCAAGCTATAATTAGACGCAAATTTAAAATTGTTCAAGTTTCAAAATTTTTTAGAGTTCCCAAAACGCACCTCTTTAAAACTCATCTTTACTCGTTTTTCTCCAAAAAAATAATATTAAAAGCAGTGTTGTTGATAGAAAAATATTGGTATTTTTAGCTGAATGGATAGAAAAATGAGGGGTGACTTGACCGGAAATTGGCCTCAATTTATTGGCGGAGAGAAAAAAGAGCAAAACAAAAAAAAAACAGACAATGGAAACATTTTTGTCCTATCCTACACAGAACTGTGCAGCAGGCTTGCTTTATAACGTTTTTTTTTGTTGCAAGGAAAACAATTGACAATTTACTAAAAAATACTTTATTTTTTTAAGAAAATTTGACAAAAATAAAAAAAAAAACAAAAAGTGAAAAATAAGTCGGCTATCCCTGTTTTGTCTGCGTCTCTTCAAGTATCACTGTGTTTGCGTGGTCGCACACAAATAAGTGGGCGGGGTTTTGTGTTCTCATGCTGCAACTCGATTGAAAACGGCATTTTCCTATTATCTCGAATTTTTTGTCATTTTCCTGTTGAACGGAAAATATTTACCGATCTAAATAAAATCAATAATTTATTTGAAAAAAAAAGCAAAAAAAAACGTCAAAAATCGACAAAAACGTAATAAATAAAGCGAAAATCATACGAATAAAAAACAGGGCAGTGGGCGGGGCTTTGTAAATCCGAATGTACGCAAACACCGAGTGCCAAAACAGAGAAACTGAGAAGAATACATACTTTGTATTTATAACAGTTTTTTGAAACCAGTTGCATGATGAAAAAATTAGTCCGCAAGCAATGTGATTGTGTGTTCGCAGGAGTTTCACCCAGCATTGCTCGGTCATTTCCCTAGCCAGGAATTGACTTAAATAATTTCTGGCTCTGAGCGGTACACCATCTTTTTAATCCATGACCTTTTCAATAACAACAAAAAAAAAGTTCACCCACCTCTCCAAGATCCGGAAGACTTCCATTCTCCCGTCTCCCTCTTCCACGCAACGCTATCGATTGCAGGTGAACCGCCTCTTGTTCACCTTTTTCGCTTCCGATAGAATTTCCATTTCCATTTCCATTCGCACCGCCCGTCGAGTGTTGAAGTGAAAATCGCCGTCGAGCAGAGTCGATCGACGCGGCGATCCGTCCGCGTCTTTTGCCGCCATGACTGCTCGCCGAGCCCGGCGTTGAAGATGGTGACGATGAGCCTGTCGCGTTCTCCACGTCGATCGAGAATCGGCGGAGAAATGACGTCACTGACATTTCTGGAATTTGACGGTTGTAGTGCGAACACTGCGAGACCTGCGGAACATTGGAGATATTTAGCTAATAGCTATTGAAATGAGCTATTAGCCACCGATTTTGGGGGCTTGTGCCATATGTATTTGGCGTACGCCCCACAATCGATGGCTATTAGCGATGGAGGACTTGCTGTTTTTTAATAGTGTATAATTTGAAGGGTACAATGATTCGGAAGTAATAAATTTAGGGTTTTTACCTCTGAATCACCACCATGACATAGTTACCCAAAAGTATGGTATCCTTGAATTTATTTCCCGAAAATCATAAATTTTGAACCCCCTGTGAAAACCAATTTTTAACTGATTTCCTTCAGTTCTGTGAATTTCAGGTCATCAATGTCAAAGTTCACTTATAAATTGGGCACCTGATATTCAAAGTGATGTGACTCGTCTCTACTGAAATCATATTGATTTGTCAGTATGAGTGTGATTTTTCTTGTCACCAGACTTTTCTCAGCTCCTAATAACCCGCGTCAGGCCAAACTTGGAAAAACATTTTCAAACCCAAGGGGCATGAGACGGCCTAATGTAATTTTGGTCCAAATCTTACAAGTTTTAAGGGTAACAAGGCACCAACGAATACCGTCTAGAATCTTTCAGTATGGATAAAATTCTGATAGCTAAAAATGAAAAAAAGTTGTGTTTATTTGGGTCGAAAATTTTGATTGGCATCTGAAGTTTTTTTTTTTCTTTCTTCCACAATTGAATAAATTTTGGGAGAAAGGAAGCTTGTCAACAACTTTACGAGACATATTGTGTTTTCGATCGAGTTTAGTTGCATCACAAAAACATGAAACCCACCCCGCCCACTTTTTTGTGCCTTGTATTTTGCAGCTATCGTGAGCACACAGTCTGCAAACACGGCGGTATTGCCATTCCAGGAATCCATAATATTGTGTTTTCAATTGACTTGCGACATAAAAACGCAAATCTGCATTCACCGTTCTGTCTGCGTCTCTTCAATCACTGTGTTCGTGTGGTCGCGCACAAAAAAGTGGGCGGAGTTTCGCGTTCTCATTTCGCAAGTCGATTGAAAACCCGATAGTTATCGAAAATATTGAAAATTTGAACTAACCATTATTAAATAACGAATCAATTTTCGATAATTAAAGCCCCTCATGAATGACAATAACCTAAAAATGACAAATCGCGCACAACTATATATAGAGACCGCAACGCGGGTGGGCGGGGCGAGTGAAATTTTTCTCACTAGATTCGCTTCGCCACCTTTACCGTCCTGTACTGCGGCTCCTGGCTATTGGATCGATAAAAATTTTATATGTTCTTATGTAATCAACTGCGTAGAACACAATGGTAATATTCATTTTTCTTCAAATAATTCAGTTTTTGAGAAAAATACGGGAAACGGTCGGAATTTTCGAAGCGATTCGAGAAAAACGGAAAATATGGTGTTACGCAGGTCCGTAGCGCACGTTTTTATAAATGATATCGATAGATCTTGACACGCTGAATCGTTTAAAAAAAAAAAATCAAAAATTCGTTCTTGCAAACATCCTGAAATTTTCAGTCAAAGTAGCACAAAATTTTGTGAAAATTTTTCAGCGATGACCTATGTTTTTTATTATTTAATTGCATAATACACTTCATTTTATGTTTGTAATAAAAATTTCAGACACTTTCTGCGATTCTAAGTTAGTTTTTTTCTCATCCAAAAGCCCAAGTCTCAACGAATTTGGTAGTTTTTCCGCTTTTTCGGTATTACGCAAGGCCGTAGCGCAGGAGTTCTCATTACCATCGAATTCTACGCAAAATTTGGCATCGATACTCAAAAAAAATCGAAAATCGCTACGTGCAAACATATTTTTTTATTCGGTTTTGTATCATTTCAAAAGGAGTTTTTATGGAAATTTGTGAAAAAATCTTGTTAAAAACATGACAAAACAATTTGATAGACTGCTGCGTAGTGTACGACTAACAAGGGAAGTCATTTTGGACGGGCTTTGAGATCTTTATGAAACTTGTGTCATAGGTAGTCCAGACCCTCCTGAATCGAAACCAGTTAAAAAAAACTGCGGGTTTTGCCGTCTTCTGGAGTTATGACGTCTTCAAGATGGAGCGAAAAGGGGTGCCACCTTTATAAGCGCTCGCTTCCCCTCTTCGAAACAGCGAGGTGGTGGCCGATGGGGTGAGAGCGCGCTCTGTGAATATGACGATGCGTGTTCGACCCCCACTCTCTGGCGATTTTTGTTTTTTCTTTTTTGCATACATGCCTTCTTCAGTTTTTCGTATTTTTATGGACATTTATGGTCTCATGATGGGTTTTCGAACATTTCCAGTGTGTTCAAAGACGTATTGATTGTAAATGGCTATAATAAAAATGTGTCAATGAACAAGTTATAAATGGCATGTCATACAAGTCATATTATGAAGAAAAAAAATTGGCGATCGACTTCTTTAAAACGTTTTCTTCTACTCTTTCATGCCAAGCAACACACTTCATGTTGATTTGTGGAGCAGTTAGAAAATAAAGCTGTCATCGACAGCGTGACCCCGCCAACCCACTTGGACAAAACGATGATCATACCACCAAGCTGCAAGGGAAACATTCAAGTTTTTGGATGTCGGCATTTTTAATGGGTTTGAAAGGGTCATTAAGTACATTACTGGGCAAATGCAATTTCATTGACTACAAAATCAACCGGAAAGACAAAAAATTGAAAATGCTTGTGGCTGTCTACAAAATATTTTGGTCGTCTACAGGTATTTTATCATCCGAGAATCTTTCATAAAATGCCTGGACTGTGATAATCTTCTCTGTATTGACCATTTTGGTGAAAGAAAAACACGAATGTTAATAATATTTTGTTTTCTTTCTATTTGCTTCACGATCACACATATATTTTTACAACTTGTTCATCGACATATTTTTATTATAGCCATTTACAATCAATACGTCTTTGAACACACTGGAAATGTTCGAAAACCCATCATGAGACCATAAATGTTCCTAAAAATTCGAAAAATTGAAGAAGTCATGTAAGCAAAAAAGAAAAAAACAAAAATCGACAGAGCGTGGGGGTCGAACACGCATCGTCAGATTCACAGAGCGCGCCCTCACCCCCTCGGCCACCACACAGCAGAAATGCGGTGTATCTATTGCAAATGAACGTCTATGGTGAATGCACGATACATCAACCGCAGCTAAAAATCAGCTAGTGACTCGCTGATTGATCTATCTTTGCGCTGCCTTGCGATAGCTCGATAATGAATCTATGGCCCGCTCATGTCACTGGAGCACATTTGCATTAATTCTATAGGTAGCGAATTTTTGTTGAATTTTGTGTCCTATTGTTTCATATTTTGCTTCAAATTTTACCAAATCTTTAATAATTGTTTTGTTTTTTAGATGAGGAGATCGATGGCGACACATTCCGACAATGAAAAGTGATGAAGGTGAGCTAAATATCTTTCAAAACATATATTAATTTTTTGCAGAGTCCATGTTTGCCGCAAATGGATCGTAAGCAATTCCGCAAGCTGGTGAGTCTTTCTAATAATTTTTAAAACTCAAAAACAAAAAAATGGTGGAATTTGGATGCTTTTGGAGATTGATAGGAACTTCTGCGCAAAGATAAAAAATTTTCGCAATCGCTTTAAATCGCCATAAAGAAAATTCAAAGTTGTCCCTTTCGGGTTGATTTTGTAAAACAAAGATCCGTTATCCCTCAAAATTGTCGAAAAATTTTTCACAAAAAAAAAACTGGAAAATTTCGGCGGAATATTTCGAAAAATCATAATTCCGGCAAAGTATCGTCCGCTACCAGTTAGGTAATTTTCGTTGCTAAAATGATTTTTCTCACTACTTTTTTGCTATTAAAATTCAAAAAAAACTTCTTGCGCTGAATTCAGGAAGAACTAACGCGATATACGCTTTTGAGTCATTAGATCACTTTCAAAATTTGTTATAGAATAAAATATAATAATACAACTTTTTCACTGAAAACAAAAAAATATAGAAAAATCACGTAATAGTGAAAAATCATTTGCCGTATATTCGGAAAATCCTGGCTGTTAGAGATAACGATCACAGACATTCTCGGAAATGAAAATTTTCCAAAAAAAATAAAAGATGTTTCGTACCATATTAAATACGGCACCAAAAAATGTTTTTTTCGGACAAATTTTTCATGTGGAGCGACACGGCCACTAACGATTAAAAATTGTTTTCTTTTGTACCTTTTTCTAAAGAATTATTACCAAACTTGCTTATTATAGGCGCTGCTTGCGTTTTTGTTTAGTTTGCTGAAATACACATGGAAATTACTTTTCTAAGTGGGGCCAAAGTGCGTGAAATTTTAGTAAAAAATCGCGGGTGTGGCCTTGTCAATTTAAATAAATTTTCTATATTTAAAATAAATATAATATCTATTTATTTCAGTGGTTGTCTACTGTTCAAGCGGTTCCGACATCTGGAGGATTTTTTGTCATACCCGATGATACAAGTGCAAAAGGAGGAATTCGCAAAATATAACTATTTTTATTTTCTTTTTTTTTAATGATTTTGTGCCACCAATAAATTTTAAATAACTCGCATGTCAAGAATGGTTTATTAATAAAATATCCATGGCAACCGGTCGCCTCGCCTGCTCTGAACAAATGACACGCCAAAAATGCGCCAACGATGCGTCAATGATGCGCCACCGATGCGTCAATGATGCGCCAATAAATGCGATCGATTCATTACGCGTCTATGATGACACCCTTGCAGTGCCCCCATGCCATTTGCGCGCGAGTCACCAGCGAGCTGTGATGCACGTGTCGCATTTCACCTGTGCACCTCGCTGTTGAGAAGAGGGGAAGCGAGCGCTTATAAAGGTGGCACCCCTTTTCGCTCCATCTTGAAGACGTCATAACTCCAGAAGACGGCAAAACCCGCAGTTTTTTTTAACTGGTTTCGATTCAGGAGGGTCTGGACTACCTATGACACAAGTTTCATAAAGATCTCAAAGCCCGGTTCAGTTGGAAAGGCTCTGCGTGGTGTAGTGGTTAGACCGGATGCTTTGCAAACATTTTGGCCCGGGTTCGATTTTTGTGCAGTTTGAAAATTTTTTGCGCAGGAATTTTTCGAAGTTTAATGATGAATTCTCATTGTAAAATGGTTTTTTTGTTCATTGGATGTTATTTTGCGTATTTTTAGAACAAATTTACGTTTATTTCTTTCATTTTTTCTTCAAATTGAAAGAAAAAGGTGAAATTTCCTGTATTTAAATATATTTTGTCTGAAAGTTGAGAATAAAGTGACAAAAAGTATTGAGAACAATTAAAAAGTGATATTTACAAAAAAGATAAGCCCAATTTTGCAAAATAATAAACTTCCATCGTGAAAATCTCATTTTTTTTCAAAGCCTCTAGAAATCGATTTCTTACACTTTAAATCGACAAATTTATGATAATTAAGTGATAATTAAATATAAGAACGATATGTTTTCCCATTCTTCTCATTTTAGATCTTTTTCGCAACATTATTCACCCTTTGAAGCCGAGCAAATAGAGTGGGAATCAAAGTGCGCCAAAAGAATGCAGCGAAAACCCCGCCCACCTTTTCGCGCCGCGGCAACTCGCTGTGAGAAAATCAGTAGTAATGAGGAGCGCACAAAAATGGCTGTAACTCGGCTCATACTGAATTTTTTTCGGAAAAAATTTGGGAACGTATTTTTATCAAGTGTTGGAACATATTCCAATCGCCAGTTCGTCAAAATTTGGACTTTTGTCAAACACGTTGCGGTCCCTAACTATATACTGCGAAAGCTATGCACAAAAAAAGTGGGCGGGGTGTCGTTTTTCATGATGCAACTCGATCAAGCACTTATTTGATATACATAGTTTTGTACGGTACTGTGATACGAAAATAAGGAAGAAAAAAAAAAGATGGAAAAAACGATTTTTCATTCTCACATACACTTTATTTACCCTAATTTTCAGCCCGCATCTAATAGCCCGGCAATATTTAATTAGGAGGTTCGAAAAATATACTGGCTTGCCGGGAAATAAAGTACATAAATACGGTATTTTTGCATCGTTAAAAAAAACTTAAATTTTAAAATTTATACTCGATATAAAGCTCCGCAAATTCGCTCCAATCGAACAGTGAATTTCGCATGCATTTGGAGTGCGGTTTAGAAAAATCAGAGCGAGACATCGGCCATGCTCTCTCAGTTTTCAGCACTCTCTCGTAAAACACGGAACTTCGGAGTGTCGTAACTGAATTTCGCTCGGGAAAACAATAATAATTCAAAAAATATGGGGGAGTATTTATTACTGTATCAAAAGTTTACCTACTAAATGGAGTTTTGGAAACTGAAAACAAGAACATTTTTCGAATTTTAACATTTTCAACAAAAAAAAATGTTTTTGAGTGTCTCATTGTGGGCCATTGTTAGGGAACTCGTCGCAGAATTTTTTGTTTGTTGTGGACCTATTCATAGGATTCGTTTTTTGACATTTTTTAACATTTTTTAACGTTTTTTAACATTGTTTGACATTTTTTGACATCTATGAATAGGAAAAAAAACAAAAACAAACATTTTTTTTCCTCCTATGAATAGGTCCATTATTTAACTCCTTCTGGGACATAAAAATGACAAAAAAGGTATTTTTCTTATTTTTCTATTGTCGGTCCGCCAAAATGGTAAAATGCGCTGCGCTGAACTCAAGTCTAAGGACAAGTAAGAACTCAAATTATTTCATTTCACGTACAGGCCATAAAGAATGTCGCATTTGGTTTTTTGAGCATAACTTTTTTTAGAGTGGACCGATCACTCTGAAAATTTGGGATAGTACTTTTGGCAGTTAAACCCAAGTTTTTAACAAGTCAACATCGTCAGTTTCAAAAAATTTGATCAAAAACACAAAATTTCATTAAAAACATCAAAAATCAGTTACCAGGAAAATCAACTTTGGGAGATCTAAAAAACATTTTAAGGATAAGTGTGATTGGAGAAATGAAAAAATAATTTATCAATATCTAGTTGCATATCCTTTTGCGTCGATAACGGCCTGGCATCGGCGCGGCATCGCGTCCAGAAGCTTGTGAATGACAGACATCGGGATGTCTTTCCATGCAGCCTCAAGAAGATCCAACATCTGATTGACATTCGATGCTCTGACACCTTGGACACGACGCTCAAGCTCCTCCCAGAGATGCTCGATAGGATTCAAGTCAGGAGATTGACTGGGCCAGTCCTGAAGATCTACACGGCGACGTTGAAACCAATTCTTGATATGTCCAGAAGTTAGCTTGGGGTCATTGTCTTGCTGGAAAACGAATGCCCGACCGACTTTTGCACGTGCCCATGGTCTCATTGTATTTTCCCAGATGTTTTCATACACGAAGCAATCCATAATCCCAACAACACGACGAAGCGGACCCATAGAAGTGTCTGAAAAGCAACCCCACACCATACACGATCCACCTCCATGTTTCACAGTTGGGCACTGGTACTTGGGGTCGAAGCGGGATCCCACAGGACGTCTCACCCACTTAATTCCATCAGTTCCGAACAAATTGAACTTAGATTCATCGCTCCAGACATGATTCGCCCACTCACGACGTCCCCAATTCACATGTGCTTTCGCCCATGCAACTCTCGCTTTACGATTCTTCTCGCTGATGAGCGGTTTCTTCACTGGGCGTCTTCCGTGCAATCAATTTTCTGCCAGACGTCTTCGGATAGTTCTTCTGGATGGGGTTGGTTCATTTGGAGACGCAACAATAATTTGGATGTCCGTAGAAGTACGTCTAGGGTCTTCTCTAGATGCCCTTACGATGTTTCGATCAACGTTCTTGATGGTTTGCCGGGGTCTTCCAGGGGACTGGTGTACTTCACAGTGTTTCTAAACGTCAAAAATAGTTTTTAAAAGCTTCGAAAATAATACCGAGTTTTGAAATCGCTTCAAGATTCTCTCAATCGTCCTTGGGGAGCACGAAAACTGACGCGCAAACATTCGGGTCTTAACTCCTTGTTTCCATCCACCTACGATCGCTTTGCGAATGTCTACTGACATGGTTTTTTTTCCTAGAGGTCTACCCATCCATAAAAAACAAATATCAAACGTTAAATTTGAAATATACCGTAAATACTGTATTATAAGCCCATGGGCTTCTATTTTTCAAAGGGGTCTAAAGGGTGGGCTTATATTAAAGGTGGGCTTCTATTACAGGGTGGGCTTCTATTTTTCAACCCTCTCTTTTATCCACAACAAACTCTTTTTTTAAAAATATTAATTTTCGTAATCCAATGGTGTGTCGCTTTATCTGCTTTTATTTTACGACAAAATTTTCCAAATTCGGAAATCATTCAAGATGATTTCTAAAAAACTCAACGTTTTTCTCGATGTTAACTACCAAAACTAAACCAAAAATTGCAGCATTGTTTTATTTTCGCCATTTTCATTATAATTTTTGATATTATTACTGGTTTTAGTATTGTCGGCCCGCCAAAATGGTCAAACGCGCTCCGCTGTACTCAACGCTATGCAATTTTCATTTTGGTTTCCAAATTATTTCATTTCACGTTGAATTTATACCTGAAATTAAATAATTTTGAGACCAAATAGAAAATTGCATAGCGTTGAGTTCAGCGGAGCGCGTTTGACCATTTTGGCGGTCCGACAATAGTCAATTTTATTTACTGAACTGGAAAAAATTTAACATTCGCGTGAAAAAGTGTGCGGGATTTTTTGTTTTGATGATGCAACTCGACTGAAAACACAATATGGAATCAGTTAAAAAAAAATAAATTTCACGCCCAGCACTGGTGGCGTTTGATGACCGCTTCCATTAACAGAAATGTTTAAAAACGGGTGAAAGTAATGCAAAATTGAACACATCGCGATGAAACGCGCATAATTCCAGGCCAATAATCAATGGGTCCCAGACTCTTTGGGTACGATTGATTTTCGATCAAACCTGCTTAGGGTACCAAATTTGTGTACGGCCTCTTTGGATACGATTGCTCTTTAGTTACGGCAACTTTTTTGTATGAAATTTGCAAATTTGGTACCCAAAGAGCAGCCGTAACCATAAAAAAACTTACCAAATGAGCGAGGAAACCAAACTTCCGGGACCCATTGAGTGTTGGCTACAATTTCAAGATGGGCTTTTATTAAAGGGTGGGCTTCTATTACAGGGTGGGCTTCTATTTTTCAAAGGGGTCTCAAGGGTGGGCTTATATTACAGGTGGGCTTCTAATACAGGTGGGCTTATATTACAGTATTTACGGTAACCCTTAAAAATCATTTTAAAAATATAAAATAAAAAAGGCGAAAAACTGAAAAAATTAAAAAAAAAATCAAACTATTGTGTTTTCAATCGACTTGCGACATGAGAACGCGAGACTCCGCCCACTTATTTGTGCGCTACCTGTCTGCGTCTCTTCAAATATCACTGTGTTCGCGTGGTCGCCCTCAAAAAAGTGGGCGGAGTCTCGCGTTCTCATGTCACAAGTCGATTGAAAACACAATAATTGAAATACATTTTTTTCCGCAAATTTCTGCAAACAGAAAGTCTGCAAATATGCGTAAAATGTGTACCGTATGCTATAAAAATTTTGAGTCAATCGGCCCACTCTAAAATTTCTGACCATGCATTTGTAATTGAATATCTTGTGTATAAAGCTGCCGAGAGAGGTGCGCAACGGCCCTACACACAAGAGGTTAGGGGAGTGAGTCAAAGCAAGAGAGTGCGTTTTCCTTGGATACATTACATCAAACCGGTCTTATACACAAGAGATTAGGGTATTTGATTTTTAAATTAGGGAGTTTTTTTTATTAATGAGAATTTTTTAAAATTGAACTTGTTATAATTGGAAAAAAATTGTTTATGAAAAGCCTGCTACGCTCACATTCAATCAAGATTTTGATTTATATTCCCCGATTTAAATTTTGCCTGATTAATTTTTTTTTTACAGATAGCGTGCAGCTATCGATTTTTTAAAGATCTTTTTTAAAATTTTTATAACATTTTTTCCCATTTTGTTCCCTAGCAAAACCCAACTTTTAATTGCCCCTTTAATTGCTTTGACATTTTGTTTAATTAAAATAATTTTTCTTATTTTTTGGAGCCCAAAGAACAGAAAAACGCGCACGTCATATTGCATTAATTAACTACCTTATTGATTAATTTATTATTTTTATTAACGAAGCGCTATTTAAACAATTTTTTTGTAAAATGAAAATGCGCTCTATCGAGTGATTTAAAATTTCATTTACGATATAAAACTCTTGGCTATTCCTTTCGTAAAAGTAGAAAAGTAGAAAAAGGAGATGAGAGTAGAGGAAAGAAAAGTGGGAATTTAAATTAAAAGAATCGAGACGTGTGCCATCGAGGTTAGGTTCCCTTAATGAGCACAACGGCGGCTGTCTCAGAAAAAAAAAAAGAAAACAGAGAATGACTTCATTTCATTTTGAAAGCTGAAAGCTACTTTTCTATTAAACTGACTCAGCGCCAAAATTGAATGATAAGGCGAGAAAAGAGTGCTTAAAAATGTATCGATGGATGTATCTAGGCGGGGGATTAGCGGGTGTGAGCTCACCGAGCCGCTCCGCTCTCGGATAATGAAGGAGCGCACAAAAAGAAGGAAAAGGAGAGGAGCGACACGCTGCGCTCTCTGCGCACTCCTCGTTTCTCAAACTCTAGCAAGGCTGAAATAGGTAAACAGCCTAAATTGCATGCAAGTAGGTCAAAAATTGTGAGTGTTAATGAGCCTTTAATGTTATCCATCTCTAAAAGTCTAGGGACTATCGATTTTTCACGTGTTTCTGCTTGAACTTGAAGGGACGGCCTTGCTCTGTTATCGTTGCAGGACCTCTCTTTTAAACGATAATGGACCTGTTCAAAGTACTGTAGAAAAACGGAAAAAATGACAAACAACTGGCAGAAAACTCGAAAAATGCTCCGATTGGTCTGAAATTTTGGGAGAAACTGTCCAAAATTCTTCCGGACTTTCTCAGAAAATTTTGAACCGTAAAATCGATTTTAAAAATTTTCAGAAAAAAAATCAATATTTTTTAAAATCGATATTTCGGCCCAAAATTTTCTGAGCAAGCCGGGAAGCATTTTTGACAGTTTCTCCCAGAATTTCAGACTAATCGGAGCATTTTCCAAGTTTTCTCCCAGTTGTTTGTCATTTTTTCCGTTTTTCTAGAGTACTTTGAATAGGTCCATAAGTAGGGAAACACGTATATTTTTGAAATTTTTATATTGTCGACCCGCCAAAATGGTCAAACGCGCCCCGCTGAACTGAACGCTATGCGATTTTCATTTTTGTTTGCAAATTATTTAATTTCACGTATAAATTCAATCGCATAGCGTTGAGTTCAGCGGTGTTTTTCTAACTTTTTCTGATTTTTTCTTTAATAAATTCAAATACCCTAATCTCTCATTTATAAGACCGGTTTTTTCTCTTGCTTGGCTTAGTACCGCTGAAATTCGATATTCGATACAAAAAGACAGTGTTTATTCGTAAAATATTCGCTTGTGTATAAGACCGGTTTCATGCCTGTGAGGAAACACTCCAGTTTTGTCTGGCCCGCATAACCTCTTGTGGATAGGACCGCTTTCATGTCAGCGGCCTTATACACAAGAAATAAGAAGCCCTTTTTTTAAATTTGGATTTTTTTCTATTGTCGGCCCTCTAAAATGAGCAAATGCGCTCCGCTGAACTCAACGCTATGCGATTTTCATTTTGGTCTCCAAATTATTTCATTTCGCGTATAAATTTCAACGTGAAATGAAATAATTTGGAAACCAAAATGAAAATCGCATAGCGTTGAGTTCAGCGGAGCGCGTTTGACTATTTTGGCGGGCCGACAATATATTCTTCAATTTTGAATATTTTAGAATTTAAATTTTGATTTTTTTTAATATTTCAATTGTTTTTTTCTCCATTTATTTTTCAAAGCGCTAAAATTTCCACAAAATAACATATTTTCTAGATAAAAAAATTAAACTTTCATAATTTTACCCAAAAATGGGGTACTCGCTTTTAGAACAATAAGTTTACTACTGTTCGGTACGGCGGGGCGCGTTTGCATTCTTTTTTCTGTTTTTTTTAAATTTGAGATACATAATTCGAAAGACAGCAAAGTCTCAGTTCTACTCTGACACAGTTCTAAAAGTGAGTACCCTCCGAAAATTATTTTCAATCTTCTTTGGGCATATTTTTCACAAATATTCTCCAATCTTTCTATGTTGTCTATGTGAATAACCCCATAATTAAAAACCACATGGGAATGTTTGTGAAAACACGTTTTTTTCCCATTTCATAAATTGTTTTCCGCAATAACCCCAAGGAGTATTTATCTATCAATTTTTCGCTAATCTACATTAATTTTGGGGTGAGAGAAAATATCCTTTTTTTTAAATCAATTTTAGAATTTAAACACAATTTTCCAAAAATTTAACAAAACTCAAAACTATGCAATGATTCTTGAACTTTAACAAATAACTTGTTTTCTCCCCAAAAATTTTCCTTCTCGGAAATTGTTTTTTTTCTCTCATTTCATTTCCTGCTCTACATATATTTTACGTATTTTTCAGCTAAAAACAGAAAGTTGACACTCCATTTTAGCCGTCGGCTCATCAAGCGGCGCCTAGTGCATTCCGGAAACGTGTGGAATTCGATATATCGTTTTAACACAAGTGGCATTTTGTGACACTCACTCGGTGGAGAGGATCGGGGATGTGCAAGGCGTTATGAGGAAAAAATTAAATATGTGTTGATAAAACGGCTCTGGGACGTTTTGGAGCTTTTTTTGCATCGGTTTTTCGTTTTTTAGGAATTTTTTGGGAATTTAAACCCACTAGTAGGCTGCAAAAATACACAAAAGTTACGAAACGTCCTAGTTTCAAAATCTCAGGTTTTGAAACGTCCCAGAGCCGATAAAAAGAGCTTATTTATATAAATGTCAAACAATAAAATTAAGGTGAAGTTTTTGAGCATATTCGAAAATTTTTAATTTTAGAATCGACAATGTTTTAATTTGGGAATTTCCGAGACTGTAACTTTGGCTCTCGGAGGTTTCGAAAGTGGACATTTCTAAAGTGCGCAACGTTTCGTAAGTTTTTCTGAATTTTGTCGTCGCGGTGTTTGCACGCATACCCATTTTAAATCTTTTTCAGGAAAATTCCATAGCAAGATTTGAAAAAAATGAGTTTGTGCAAACAACACGACGACAAAATGCAGAACAACTTTCGAAACGTCCAAGAGCCATAATTTTGCCTATTGTCGGCCTGCCAAAATGGTCAAACGCGCTCCGCTGAACTCAACGCTATGCGATTTTCATTTTGGTTTCCAAATTATTTAATTTCACGTATAAATTCAACGTGAAATAAAATAATTTGGAAACCAAAATGAAAATCGCATAGCGTTGAGTTCAGCGGAGCGCGTTTGACCATTTTGGCGGGCCGATAATATTTTTCTTATCTTTTTTCAACATTTAATGGTATTTTATGAATAAACACTGTCTTTTTCATCAATTTTCAGCACTGTCAAGAAAAGTTTTCCCAATATTTTTTAGTCTGAATTCCGGATTCCAAATCGGAAGATTTTAATTCATTTCGCGGAATTTTAGATTCCACTATTTTTTCACTTCCGATTCAGAATCACAGATTCCGTTTACACTAATTTTTCTTGCCTAGTTGTAAGAAAAAAATTCCAAATCCAAAAAAAAAAACGTTTATTTTGTTTACAAGATATGAACATTGCAGAAAACAAGAAACAATTATTGAATAGCTGGTCCGGAATGCGTCGTTTTGTTTTTTTTTTCTTCTTCTCCTTTTCAGATAATTGATCTGAAATTAATAGAAAAATACACGAAAAAGTATCTGGAAATAAATGAAAAAATAACACAAATCCAAAATTCAGTACAAAATTGAAATTTTGGCCAAAAAAAGCCTGGCGCAGCTCATTTGCAGAAATAAATCAAAAACTGACTAATATCACGAACGGTCGTCTAACCGCCGGCACCAAACACGATTTAAATTTCTTAAATTCGTTTATAAAGTTCTAAACTATTAAAAACAACAAAACGGAACGATTAAAAACATAGCTATTAATCCAAAAACAATAAAAACTTCAACTTCTCTTTCCCTGCCAATGTTTTCTGTGGAAAATGTCATCAGCATAGTCCTGAGTGGGCAGCCGTTTCATTTGCCGGTACGGTTGTTTGCCGAGGTCCGGCTGGGGGAACAGTTTTTGGATTTTGTTGAATTGAGCAGTAGTCATGGATTGTTTGCCACCGGAGCCCGTCTCACCAAGGGTTCCCTAAAAAAATGCACAATCATGTGAATTCTTTTTTTTTTTGGAAAATTGCAATTTAAAGCAGAATTTTCGGAACTTTCGTGCATTAAAGTTACGAAACGTCCTAGTCCTAGTTTCGAAATGAAAGAATTCGAAACGTCCCAGTTTCCAAGTGGCAGAATTCACAATTTCCCAGTTTTCCAAAGTGATAAGTTTCACAACGTCACAGTTTCAAAATGTCTCGGTTTCGAAATATCATGATTGGAAACGTCCCAGAGATTTACAGGAAAAAAAACCGATTTTCGTGGTTTTTTCCCTATGCGAAATTGAGGAAAAAAGACAAAAAACTACAGTAGTCGGAGGTTTTTTGACGTAAACAACTTATCGTGTAGAAACCGGCCGAAGAAATAACTCTATGCGCCTTTAAATTTCAACCGAATTCCCATTGAAAATTAAAGGCGCATTGCATTTTCCAATGCCGGGTCTCGACGCGATGGGTTTTTTTTTCTGGAAAACAACCTGCATAGGGAAAAAAAAACCGCGAAAATCGGTTTTTTTCCTGCGCTGAATAGGTCCATAACATTTTTCAAGAATACATAACCTGGACCATTTTCGACGCTATTTTCTAAGGTTTCCGAGCAATTCTCAGTATTTCAATTCTACTTTTTTTTATTTTTAAATTTTTGACAATTTTATGAAAAACCACATTACACATTTCTAACAAAAGGCACTTTGTGGGAAACTGCAGATGACCAGGTCGGTGAGTCTCGTCACGATTTGGTAGGTTTTAATCGGAGCGCCAAAAAACTTGTTTCTGAAATTTTCGCGGAAATCGTATCATGTCAAAGTCTAGAAAAGCTCACGATTTACCTCAAAGTGTCACTCCATGGAAAATACGAAATAGTGGATATTTTATGAGGATATTCATGGAATATCGGAAAATAACCCAATTGAAACGTTTGAAACTTTGGGAAATAATTTTAAAAATGCTCAAAAAGTTTGATTTGGCGAATTTCTAATTTGGATATTCATGGGAAATTTTTAGTTCTGGGACGATTCAAAACCTGTCATGTCGAAACTTTAGTGCAATTTTTCGGTGTTCGCACTAGTGACAAAATTCGGCCAATAATTAAAATCTTATGCTTCGATCGGTCTGAAACTTTGAGAAATTAT
Source organism: Caenorhabditis japonica (assembly GCA_963572235.1). Lineage (NCBI taxonomy): Eukaryota > Metazoa > Nematoda > Chromadorea > Rhabditida > Rhabditidae > Caenorhabditis > Caenorhabditis japonica. Next base: position 3,895,331 of record OY754345.1, read on the forward strand.
TTTAAAAACACTCACGGACATTCCCAGAAAATTTCAGATCCAAATATCGAATTTTTTTTGAAAATTTTCAAAATCGATATTTTGGTCTGAAACTTTCTGGAAATGCCAGAGAGTATTTTTTAAATGATTTTTCAAAGTTTCAGACCGATCGGAGAATCCTCCGAATTTTCGCTGAATTTATTGCTTTTTTTTCGTTGCATATTTTGCTGGTTCCGTGAATAACCCCATTTTTGTCGGTAAATTCGAAGAATTCGTCAAAATTTACCGCTAAAACTTCCGTTAAATTTTCACCCATAGGTTACAGGAAAACTTATTCTACAAGTGTTTTATTTTTTGAATAATGTTTTCTTTAGTGCAAACACCGCAACGAAAAATTGTATTAAAGTTTCGAAATGCCCCAGTTTCGAAACGTCTTGTTTTGTGGATTCTTGGGAAAATTGTTGTCTTTATTTCCCAAAGTTTCCGCCTAATCTGAGAATTCTTTACTTTTTCGCCTTGTTATCTTTTATTTTTGACATTTTTGAGTGGCACCAAACAGATTTGTGAAAAAATTTGGTATTCCGGATTCTGAATCGGAAGATTTTTAGGGGTACGGAATTCATGATTCCGATATTTTTTTTTCCACTTCCGATTCAGAATCGCCTAAATTTTTAACATTTGTTCAATAAGTCTCCCCCATTTAAACAGAACAGCGGTCTGGTGAAGAGTTTATTTTTGAAAGTATAAAAAATAAAATAGATAATATTCGTCGATTACTGGAAGGGTTGACGTCGACTGGTTTTTTCTGAAAAAAAATTAAAATTTTTTGCTTGCTTATAGTCCAGAGTGTTTGAATTTTGTGTGATTCGGGCAGATCCGTATTTTTCTGAAAACATGACAATCTGTATTAGATTTGAACCGAATAATTAATTAAAAAAAAATAAATAAAAAACGAGTATTTGAAAAATATATGAAAAATCGATTGAAAAAAAAACGAGAAAAAAAATTATTTTCGCTGCGAGACCCGCTGAAAATGCTCTGTGCGCAAAGCAAGAATTTCCATGAATTTCAAACCAACCATACCTTTTTTGCCGCTTCCCGATACAACGCCGCCTCTTCGGCTCCTTTGTGCACACAATCCATGTACATGGTGTGCTGTTTGGCGCACGGCACATCGTCAAACTCCCACTTTTTCAGACATCCGAACAGTGCTTGCAGCTCCTGGGTGCACGAGGAACCTGGAAATTTGGATTTTGGAGGGATATATGGTGAAAATAGTGGGAAATTCTCCAAAAATCATAATTTTTGATGTTTTTTTCTGATTCCGGAATATTTTTTTAGAACAAAATATCGTCATTTGTAGTAATTAAATTTTTCGGAGCAGATTTTTTGGCCAAAAAAAAAAATGAAAATCAGCCCAAAACTGAATTTTCAGAGGCAATTATGCCGAATTCTCTCCGTTTTCCCCATTAAATCCAGCATTTTTCATCATCTTTCCCAAAAAATGCGCATTTTTGGGATTTTTTGACAATTTACTTGAAAAATGTCAAAATTAACTTTTTTTTAATGAGTTTTTCAGGGTTTGGGCGAATTAGTTTCAAAGATTTTAAACGATTTTTTGACAATTCTATCAAAATTTTTTTCCGAATTTTCAATGAGAAAATGATTTTTAACACCAATTTTACCCATCAATCTTTCGGAGCAGAATTTTTTGACGAAATTCGCCCAAAATTACGTGTTCCAGCCCTATTATATTTACGTCATTTTCCCACTTTTCACCGATAATTCAGCATTTTTCATCCTTTTTCGCGCATTTTTCCATATTTTCCACCAAAAGCCTCAAAACCGCCATTTTCCCCCTATTTTCCATTTCCAACTCAAAAAAATCAATAAAACTCACTCGCAGCACGTGGTTTTTGCCCGGCTTGCACACGATTTTTCGACGCGAGTGGCAAAATTTCCGAGAAAACGGTGACTTTTGGGTAGATTGATTTTCCGCGCGCCAGCGCCTTTTCTTTGAGCAGTGGTGATGAGAATATCATTCTAAAATTTTTATTTTGACAAATAATACACAAAAAATCACGAAAAATTGAGAATAAAAGGAAAAAATGAGGAAAAAATGGGAAATAAAAACATTTCGCCTTGTCCACGTGGAGTACACGGCTGGATGGCCGAGGATTTTTCTAGTCCCTCGTTAAATTTTTTTTTTTTCTAATTTTTTTTCCATTTTTTAAGCATTTTCTGCCATTTTCCTAGCATTTTTCCACTATTTTTTTCTGAAATTTTGCATGAAAAATTAAAAATGTTCTCTACAGAAAGATGGCTGACCAAAATCGTCCCCTTACCGTCGAAGAACGCCGTGCCCGACGACTCGCGAAAATTCTCGGAAATCCAGAAGGCCGAATCAATCGAATTCTGAGCAACGGAGAAGATGAAAATGGAGCACGACATGCTCCTGCAATCGAGGGAGGCGAGGGTTATAATATTCTGCCCAGTAAGTTTTGTTTTTTTTAGAAATTTTCCAGGATTTTTGGTTCCAGACCCATTAAACAGTGGTGAAATAATTGCTCCAACCGTTGATCCGTTGCTCGATTTTCCTGGACTACCCGCAGAATTTGCTCAATTTGCTGGTGCTGGTGCCGGTGCGGGACAAATGCCCCAAAATTTGCAAACACCGCCAGTAAAAGGAATAAACGTGACACTTGTGGCCATAGTCCTTGGATTACTGTCACGTGGAATCATGATCGCGACAGGACCCATAAATATCGGTGTTTTGTGGGCAATTTTTTATGGCACACTGGTCGCGAAATTCTCGGCTGCTGGGATGAACAATCAGACACGAAACGAGCTGGCCGCCATGTTTCAAGCGATGGGAAATGGCAATGCGTTTGAGAAAATTAGTGAGTTAGCATGAGCGCTCGGTTGCACAAGTGAAATTAACATTTAAACGTGGGTACAATGGTATAGAACCGCTACGGAACGATCGGCTCGCTCCATCAAACTCACTATCAGCGCGGTGGTTTTCTTTGATTTTTTTGTTGAAATTGTGCAGCAATTTATTTAATTTCAGTCAAAGTTTTGATGAATTTCGTTGTTTTTATTCATTTTTATACTCGTTTTGCTATTTTTTTAAATGATAATTTGCTATTTTCAGAGCCCGCCACAACGATCAAATGCGCTCCACTGAACTCGAAATGGAAAATGTCACCAATTTTTTTTCTATTTTCTTTTTTTGTTCAATAAAATATTTGTTTTTCTGGTTTTTCTTATGGGGCTATTCACGGAACCAGCAAAATATGCAATAAATGCAAGAAACTCAGCCAAAATTCGGAGAATGATCTGATCAGTCTAAATTTATGGCGAAAATTGTCAAAAATACTCCCGGTCATTCCCTGAAAATTTCAGACCAAAATATCGATTTTGAAAATTTTCAGAAAAAAAATCAATAATTTTTAAAATCGCTATTTTGGTCTTAAATTTTCTGCACATGTTTGAGAGTAGTTTTGACATTTTTTGTCGTAATTTCAGACTGATCGGAGCATTCTTCAAATTTTTGCTGAATTTTTTTTTTTGCTTTTTTGCATATTTTGTTGGTTTCCGTGAATAGACCCATAAAGTTATTTGACAATTGTCCGCAAAATGCCCAATTTTAGTCAAAAATCGATATTTTTCAAATTCGCCACGCTTTGAAAAAATTTCAAACTCGTTTTTGGACGGTTCAAATGCCATTTTTAGCCAGGAAATTACTGATTTCAATGAAAATTATACCGGTTTTTTATAAAAACGGCTAATTTTCATTAAAATCTGTAATTTTCTGGTTAAAAGCTGAGAAAACAATAAAACACATTTAAATAATGACATTTTAACAAAAATCCGTCCAAAAAATGAGTTTGGAATATTTTATGGACCTATTCAGTACAGGAAAAAACCGATTTTCGTGGTTTTTTTCCCTATGAAGAATTGAGGAAAAAAAGACAAAAAACTACAGTAGTCGGAGGTTTTTTTGACGTAAACAACTTGTCGTGTCGAGACCGGCCGATGAAATAACTCTATGCGCCTTCAAACTTCACCCGAATTCACATTAAAAATTAAAGGCGCATTGCATTTTTCACTGCCGGGTCTCGACGCGATGGGTTTTTTTTCCTGAAAGAAAACCGCGAAAATCGGTTTTTTCCTGCGCTGAATAGGTCCATTAAAGTGTGGCAAAGTTGAAAAATATCGATTTTGGATTAAAATTATGCATTGTTGGGAAAACAAAAAATTGCTACGCGGTGTTTGCGTACTCTTGAAATTCAAACGGCAATGAATGAAATAGCTTGGCAACTGAAGAGAAATGTGTTCATTTTCATTTGGATTCTAAAGTACGCAAATGGACCTATTCACAAAACCGGAAAAAATTGCGGTAAAAATCGGAGCAAGCTCAGATTGACCTGAAATTTTGGGAAATATTGGGAAAAATTTATTCTGTACACGCTCAAAAAATTTTGGAACAAAATATCGATTTTAATGATTTTTAGAAAAATCGATATTTTGGTCCAAAATTTTTTGAGCGTGTACAGGATAATTTTTTTTTAATTTCCCAACGTTTCAGGTCAATCGGATCATTCTCCGATTTTTTTCCGTTTTTTTCTTTTCCGGTTTTGCGAATAGGTCCAAAACACCACGTTGCAACTTTTTTGTTTTCACAATAATTGGAAAATTTTCACGGAAATTTAATTTTCTGGTTGAATTTTGAGTGGAAAATATTGTGTTTTCAATCGAGTTTCGACGTCAAGAGGTCAAACTCCGCCCACCTTTTTTCACGCAAATATTTAAAATGCACTAAAATTTAATGTTCGCGTGAAAAAAGTGGGCGGAGTTTTACCTCTTGACGTCGCAACTGGATTGAAAACATAATATGAAATTCGAAAAAAAAAGACGGAGGAAAATTCAAATTATGTACTCTGGGAATTTCGGTCAGCTATAATAAATTCGTGACGGAGTGACGTTTCACGTGAAGCTGTGAAACGAAAAATCTCTTCAAATTTTTTCAAATTTACCGCATTTTTCACGAGGAGTTATATACATTAGAGCGAAGTTACTCACTGCATACATACATATTTAAAATGTGTTTTCCCCATTTTGCAGTGAACATTGGCTTCATGATTGTCGAATTCGTCCAATCGACAGTAACCTTTGCCGCCAGTTTTCTTCTCGCCCATCTTCTACTCGAACTCTACGATTTTCCAGCTGATTATCAGATTGTTTTTTGAACGGGTATCTACATGTTTATAACCAAAAAAGAAACCATCGTCAATAAAAAGTCAATTATAGTGAGATTGTTTATTTAAACAAGAAAAAATAGAAAAAAAAAACTGGATATTGGAATGAATCCTCGGCCACTATGCTATTTTTGGCGCTATTTTGGCAGAAAATACAGCTGATTTGTTGCTATTTTTGATCGTTTTCAGTTATTTTTCGATTATTACGTCTTTTTTCGCCTTATTTCTGTTTTAAGTAGTTTTTTAAAAATGTGTTTAGACAACTATCAAGGAGGCAAGACTTAAAAGCGACGAGGCAATGGGGTGGATGCGGCAAAATGCTACTTTTTAAATTTTATAAAATATTTTTTAAAAAATAATGGTTTTACAAATTTTTTGTGCTTAATATCTTTCTGATACTGACCATTCTTGTAGTCATGTTTTATTTATGGACCTGTTCATTTTAATTAAAATGAATTGTTATGACATTTTAATTCTATGCAAAACAAAATATTAATTAATTGACCTGAATTTTCCTGAACCATTGAGTTTGAGCCTTTCTGCAAATCGTGTCGAGACATCCTGGCCAATTAAATGCATGCGCCTTTAATTTGTACTCCGAGTGGACAAGATGACAAAAAAAAGATGGCATAAAGTGCAGATCGCGCCCTAGTTATTAAAGGCGCATTCATTTATTTGGCCATGAGGTCTCGACACGATTTGCAGAAAGGCTCAAAATCAATGGTTCAGGAAAATTCAGGTCAATTAATTAATATGTTGTTTTGCATTGAATAAATGTGACACAAAAATTCATTTTAATTCAAATGAATAGGTCCATAACATTTTTATCAAATGCATAAATAAAAATTTGAACATCGCGGGGTTTTTTTTGATGGCTGCTACTTCGGAATAGAACTGAAGCGTAATAGAACTGTAACGAAATAAAACTAAATTAGCAATGGAGCGCGATTGCATTGCTTGACCTTCAAGGCGGGCGGGCCGACAATAAAATGGTAAAAGTTTATTCAAAAAATGAACAAAACAAACCATTTTTGGTTAATTTGGCGAATGAGAAATGCCTCAAATAGAATGAGTAAGCAATGCAATCGCGCTCCATTGCTAATTTAGTTCCAAATCGCTACAGTTCTATTCCGAAGTAGCACTCTTTTTTACTGGTGCTACTGTGGAATAGAACTAGTGGAAATGCTCAGATAATTAAAATTGAACATTCTCCCGTTTTGTCCGGGTCTCCTAAAATTAGAGAACTTTCTTCCAAAAGGAGTACACGAGGTGTTCTTCTCTTAAACGGACAAGGCGAACTGTAAATAAATAATTTGACAAAAAATTAATGAAAAAATTAGGGAAAATGGAATTTTATAGGCCACCCACCTCGTGTACTCCTTTTTCTGAACTCGGGAAAATTTCGGCTAATAGCCATTGAATTTGGGGAATGTGTCAAATGTCTTGTATTTGGCAAATTTGGCGTTTTAATGGCTACTAGATATTAACTATTTTCATTCGGCGCACGCCCTGAAATCGATGGCTATTAGCCGTTTTCAATGGCTATCAGCCAAATAGCTGCCTATACGCGCCAAACTCTTGTCAAACGCATATGGCACATGTTCGATGGCTGTTAGCCGTTTTTCTCATTTTCATTTCCTGATCTTTCAATTTTGCACCACTCGTTATCATTTATGTGTTCTCTATACCTCATTTCATCCGCTCATCTTATCGTATTAACACCTTTTTTTTCAAATATTCTTCCATCTTTTATGTTTTATGATTTTCCATAATGCGTCTTATTCTTTTTCTACGATGTTTTCTACTCGGAATTGTTGCTAAAGCTCAATTAATACAGTTTACCGTAACTCTAAATGAGCAAAAATCACAAAAGGACGCGGAAGATCAAAATTATTTGGCGCTCTCGGTGACACTCGATTGTAGAGAAGGCGGCGATTGTACAACGAGGATTGTAGTGGAGAATAATGGACATTTTAATGTGCTACAAGATAATGAATTGTGGGTTATAGTTTTTTTTATTTGGTTTGTTTTGTTTTGGATCGGTAAATAAATATGTGCTCTTACTGAATAATTAAAAAAATTGTTTTCTCGAAAAGTACTTCTTAGAATTTTCTGAAACTTTGTCAGAAAATTCTCCAGAAAATTCTCGATTTTTGATATTAAAGTTATACCGTGTTTATGACTTTATTTTTAAGAAAAATTACAAAATAATCAAAAAAAAAGTGAAAAAATTAGAAAAAAAATTGTTTTTCTCGAAAACTGCTACTTACAATTTTCTGAAACTTTGGCATAACGTTCTCCAGAAAATTCCTAATTTTTTGACATCAAAGTTACACCATGTTCATGTCTTTATTTTTGAGAGAAATTAGAAAATTTTCAAAATATCAGAAAAAAAATTGTTTCTCGAAAAGTACTTCTTAGAATTTTCTCAAACTTTGCCACAACGTTTTTCAGAAAATTCTTAATTTTTTGACATTAAAGTTATACCCTGTTTATGACTTTATTTTTGAGAAAAATTACAAAATATTCAAAAAAAAATAGAAAAAAAAAATTTTTTTTCTCGAAAAGTGCTTCTTAGAATTTTCTCAAACTTTTTCAGGATGTTCTCCATAAAATTCTATGTTTTGCGATACAAAAGTTATATCCTGTTCATAACTTCATTTTTGAGAAAAATTTAAAAATATTCAAAACAAAAGTGAAAAAATCAGAAAAAAAACTTTTCTTGAAAACTGCTTCTTAGAATTTTCTGAAACTTTGCCACAACGTTATCCGCAAAGTTTTTTATTTTTTGACATTAAAAATTGACCCTGTTCATGTCTTAATTTTTGAGAAAAATTACAAAATATGGAAAAAAAAAGTGAAAAAATCAGAAAAAAAAAATTTTCTTGCTCAAAAACTGCTTCTTAGAATTTTCTGAAACTTTGCCACAACGTTTTTCCAAAAAGTTCTTAATTTTTTGACATTAAATGTATACCCTGTTAATGACTTCATTTTTGAGAAAAATTACAGAATTAAAAAAAAAAGTGAAAAAATTCAAAAAAAAAATTGTTTTCTCGAAAGCTGCTTCTTAGAATTTTCTTAAAATTTGTCAGAACGTTCTCCAGAAAATTCTAATTTTTTTGATATTAAAGTTATACCCTGTTTATGACTTCATTTTTGAGAAAAATTACAAAATATTCAAGAAAAGTGAAAAAATTAGAAAAAAAATTGTTTTTTGTTGTTGCTTGAAAAGCTTTTCTTTGACAATGAATCTCATTTGAAGCGAATTTGCAGTGTTTTATATCGAGTATAAAACCACAACAAACGACAAAGTATTTATCCTTCCAGATGCATTGAAAATGTCTGCTCCAACAAAACATTTAATCTCCATCGCCCATCAACCGTGACCATCATCAAGCCAGGCTACCGCCTTTCTCTTTTCAATTTCACCTACGATACGGAGCCAAGAATAAACGTTTTGGGAGGATGGCCTTATGAACAAGACAAAGGCTGTTCTAAATTCAGCGGCACCAGTATGGGAAACTTTGTGGAAGCTTGTGTTTGTCCCACAAACAGCAACTCGAGCTGTACAGCCCGTGACACGAGACAAGACGTTGTCCAGTGGTGGTCTAGAGATGAAGAAGTGACAGCTACAGACAAACCGTCACTCCAAGTCACTGTTTCGCTAACCGAAGAGGATCCGGATGAGAATCAAAAGGAGTTTCATATCAGTTTAACTTTGCAGTGCGACACAGAAAAGTGCGAGTACAGCGCGTTTTTTGCTACCGACTTTTGTCGGCTGTATTTTGGAGGGTGAGTTAGGAGTTTTGGGTACCCCTTCTGTACATAAATACATACATTCTTCCAGAGAAGAATGCACCCAAGCCGCGTGCACTGGAAACTTTACAAAAGGAGTCCAAATGCCAATGATCGTCTCACGGCTAAACCAACATTTGCAACTTTTAACGCTCGAATTTGACAAGATTATAGCGATGGGCTGTGAGTCTGGACTTCTTCAACAGAACAAATGCTACAGTACTACTAACACGAGCCTGGTCGACGCTGTGACCTATAAGGATGTCGTGTGTAGTTGTCTAGGAAAATCCGACTCTTGTGATGAGAAAACGCCGGTCGGGGTTTGGTGAGTTGGGCAATTCATGACACAGCTGAAATGAAATGCGGTGGATACATATAGTGTCCGTTTATGTAAATTAGGCTCTGGATATTTAATAAATCCGCGTCGTTTGATTTATGGGGTTATTCATTTCATGCAGTTTGCATTTTTCGTCAAATTTTCCTTATTCATTTCATGCAGAAAACGGCATTTTCTGCAGCAGAAAACTGCATTTTGTCGAACTGCAAAATGCAGAAAACTGCATTTAGTCGAACTGCAAATTGCAGAAAACTGCATTTCGTCGAACTGCAAATGCACTTTTTGTCATTTTCTGCATGAAATGAATAACACCACCGTTTTTCTTGCATTTTTCGCGTGTTTTTCGTGACAAAAAGTGCATTTTGCAGTTCGACAAAATGCAGTTTTCTGCTGCAGAAAATGTCGTTTTCTGCATGAAATGAATAAGGAAAATTTGACGAAAAATGCAAACTGCATGAAATGAATAACCCCATAACGTTTACACATTTTACTAATTTAGCCACAAAAATCAGTGCCGTTACAAGAAAAAAAAACTTGTAAGAAAAGTGAAAAAAAAGCAGGCTTGTGTACAGTGTGCTTCACCGATCAAAAATTCACCGATTAATGGTTTTTTCGATTAATAATCGGTGAATTAGTCGATTAATTTTCACCGGTATTAGTCGATTAATTAGTCGACTAAAAAAATTTTAGTCGATTAATCGTCGATTAATTTAATCGGAAATTAGTCGATTAATCGCGATTAAATTAATCGACGAAACATATCGCTAAACAACACGCGATTCGTAATTTCGGAGCGTCGATATGGTTTTTTCAAATTAAAGAAATTCAAATGATAGCGAACGCGGACCCGTGATTTGTCGGTACAAGAAACTATGTATAGCCGGTCCCCCCTCCAAGAGGGCAGCTACCAGACAGCTACCTGGCAACTGTTTGGCAGCTACCTGGCAGCTGTTTGGCGGCTATTTGGCGGCTATTTGGCAGCTATTTGGCAGCTATTTGGCAGCTATTTGGCAGCTATTTGGCAGCTATTTGGCGGCTATTTGGCAGCTATTTAGCGGCTCTTTGGCGGCTGTGGGGCGGCTATCTAGCAGTTATGTGTCGGCTATGTGTCGGCTATGGAACTGCCCGGAGTAGAACTGCCCGGAATAGAACTGCCCGGAATAGAACTGCCCGGAGTAGAACTGCCCGGAGTAGAACTGCCCGGAATAGAACTGCCCGGAGTAGAACTGCCCGGAGTAGAACTGCCCGGAGTAGAACTGCCCGGAATAGAACTGCCCGGAGTAGAACTGCCCGGAGTAGAACTGCCCGGAATAGAACTGCCCGGAATAGAACCGGCTCTGTATCGGTACAGCTCCTTTAATCGACGATTAATCGGCGACTAATTCACCGATTAATAATCGATTAAAAGACTAATTTTAGTCGATTAATCGTCGATTAATTAATCGATTAATTAGTCGGTTAATTAGTCGATTAATCGCCAAAAAATTAATCGGTGAAGCACACTGCTTGTGTATATATGTATGTACATTAAATTTATGTATTTTAATGCAAAAAATAAATAAAAAGTTATTATATACCATCCAATAAACCAAAAGGACGACATGATTAAAATACGGACACTATATGCATCCACCGCATTTCACCTGTGGACAGTACCTGGTATCCTTCCGGGCTGGCACCTAATGGGCAACGAGACCGCTAATTGCCGAGAAAAATGGATGGCAAATTGCCACGGGATTAGTCAGATCTTTCAGGGGCAGCTAGTGAGTAGCTGATAGGCAGCTAATAAACCTCAGGAAATTTTTGGCTAATAGCCATTGAAAACGGTAATAGCCACTATTTTGGGGCGTGTGCCATTGATATTTGGCACACGCCCCTATTCGATGGCTATTAGCCGTTTTCCATGGCTATTAGCCGTTTCCGTCCGCTATCATTTTCAAAAATTTTCCATTTCAAGTTTCGGACATTTTGTGTCTGGAAAAAGTCGCAAAATCGCTGAGTAAGCACGTAGATTGTTTCTTATAACTGTTGCATGTAAACATCCTATAGTTGCGTTGCCAACAGACGAATTTTTTATAAGCGGTGGTATTACCCCATAATGGCTAATAGCCCTTTTTGGCGGCTAATAGCCATATTCGACGGCTAATAGCCATAATGGCTAATAGCCAAATTCGTCGGCTAGTTGCCATTATCGCCCGCTATTAGCCTTTTCGGCGGCTATTAGCCATTGCGACGATTTTCACGACGATTCGCCGAAAATTCCCTATGAACTTCTTTACATGCTGACAAAAATTGCCCTACTTTCAGCGAAACAGGATCTGTAACTTGGTGGGCGGACGGCCCCCTTCCAACCACAACTTCACCGTCTCCATCAACCACAACTTCCCCGTCGACAACTACGGAATACGACGAAAAAAACCAATTTTCAATGACTGTCTCGCTGTTAGAAAACATTTCAAACCAAGATCGAGAAGTGATAGTTACCGCAACTATGAGTTGTTCACCAAAACAATGCGAATACTCGATACGTTTTTCCAATTCAGCGCCCGACTATTTCGACGTTCTGGTTGATAATAGACAGTGAGTTCGGCTCTGGGACGTTTCAAAACTTTTTTGCATTTTTTCGTAGCGTTTTTTGCCAATTGACACCAAAACGCACGCTCATTAGGTTTTTATTTTTTTCTTTTATCAATTATTTGTATTTTTATAGAAATTTAAATACACTAGTACGCCTCAAAAATGCAAAAAAGATTTAAAACGTCCCAGTTTTGAAACGTCTTGTTTTGAAACGTCCCAGAGCCGTGAGTTCAGTTTGATCGAAATTGCACACGCGCTGCGGTTGCGTCACGTCCCTTGTCGCATACATTCATATTTTAGGGGCTTCGCGACGTTTCAAAACCAGGCATTTCAAAACCGAGTGTATTTTTCGAAAAATTCCTCCATAAGTTTCGGGCAGTTCTATTTCGGATCGCCAATTTTCAGATACTTGAAATAGCGGCCAAATGGCACTCAAACAGCAGCCAAACAGCAGCCAAATAGCAGCCAAACAGACGCCAAACAGACGCCAAACAGCAGCCAAATAGCAGCCAAACAGCCGTCAAATAGCAGCCAGGCAGCTGACAAACAACTGCCAATTCTTGAATAACGTGCTATGCCTGGCGGCTATACATACTTTCTATAGCCGACAACTCACGGGTCCCGGCGTTTGCTATTCTTTGCAGAAAAGGGGCGGGGCCATCTACCTGTGCTGACTTTGTTTACCAATAATTATCAAAAACAATTTTTTTCAATCGAGTCATGAAAACATCGCGGTTTTGAAACGTCGCGGAGCCATTTTAGGATAATCCTTAAAAACTTTAGGTGCCCTAATCCCCAATGCTACGGATCGCTAACCCGAGGAAACAGTGTGAACGTCACAGTTTGGCGCAGCGATCAACACGTGGATCTGCTCGATTTCGAGTACACTGATGTTCCACGAGTAGTGGTTCTGGGATGCGACCAAGGTCTAGTTGAGTATCAAAAGTGTGTGAAAATAAAACAAAACGGAGCATCTGAAGGCGTCGAGTTTACCGATAGAGTGTGCATTTGTAGAAGTGCAGAGCTCGACTGCGAGGATGATGATTTGGATCAGAATGGCGTTTGGTTGGTTTTAATGCTGCTCTTCGTCAGTAATACCCTTTTTTAGCACGTCCGGGGGGCAAAAATGGTGGCAAGACGACACGTCATCAACTATCATAACTTCAACCACAGAACAGCCGACCACAACAAGTTCATTTCCTTCGTTGAAGGACATTTCTGATGTATGTAAATATATTTTTTTTCTCCCTACCGTAGGCTGCGTTAAAACGGATACAAAGAGGAGACGCAGAGTGCGAGGAAATTGTTCGCGCGAAGCGACCGTCGTTGTAGAGACGCAGACAAGCAGCGCACTCTGTGCAGCACGCCCTGAGTCCTCTAAGGCGCCAACAAATTTGCAGTAAAGCGCGTTTTTTTCAGCGGCGAATCCTCTTTTTTGATAGAAAATTCAGTTTTTGGCCTAAGTTCCCAATGGGCTCTGGGGATGCGGAAAAGCTTTTCTTCCGTTCTGAATAGATTTTTTTCCGAATGGCCTCATGAATACAGCCCCAGGTGGAACTGTTAAGGATGGATAATAGTAAAAGAGTCTCCGCACGGTGTCCAGGATTTGAAATTTGGGCGGAGCCTAATTTGCTGGCGCGTCAGCAAACATGCATGGCGCACTTTCGGTGCTTGCGCAGTTTGCGACTCTCGAATTTTTTTTATTATTTTTCTATCAGTAAAACCTGTTTTTCTTTGTAAAAATCTATGTATTGTATCTTTTAATATTATAAAATTGCCCAAACTTTGATTTTCGGAAAGATTTATTTTGCAAAACCGCCAAAAAACTCAAAACGAATATTTCGAAATGGTGGCTGAACGAAATTCGACGTTCTTAGGCTTAAACAATTTCTAAACACCTCAGCTATAATTCCGTTGGAGCACATGTGGGGAAAAATTAAGAATTTATGCTTTTTCCACGAAAAACATAAAAAATGCGTCAAAATTTGAATTTTGCGCGAAAAAATCCAGTGGGGCGCGTTTTCTCGGCTCCGCCCACTTTTCAAATCCTGGACACCGTGCTCCGCCATAAACCCATACTCTTTTAGTCTGGTGTCGGTATTAATAACGTGACCCAAGTGCTCAACGACACGTACATCTATTCTGTTCAAGGAACCTCCTTAAATCGAACCCAGATTTTTGAAATTACAAAAATCCTTCACAACTCGGCAAATGTTCCCGGCATTTCAGCGGAAGTATGTACATACATAAGTTTTAAAGGTCCAGTCACGTTATGTTCAAAAATTTGCTCAGAATGCACATCAAATACTGGCAAACATGGACGAATGCTTGAATGCTCAGGAGGATGAGATTCGTGACAGTCAAACAAAAGAATACCGGCTATTGGATGTGCTCCGTCCAATGGTGCAAAATACGCGGGATGAGTCGATTCATTATTTGAAAGGCACCAATTTGGGGTTTGGCGCGAAGAAGGTTGATTGTTTGGTGAGTAAAGCGGGATTTGGCAGATCAGTTCTGCCGGGGCAGCTAGTGGGCAGTTAATAAGCAGCTAATGAGCAGCCACTCAAAGGGGGTGCCAACTTTGTGGGGAAAGTGGCTTAAAATATACTCTTGGGTGGGGGATTTACGTATATCACATTGAAATCGCACGAAAAAATTTCTCTGATTTTTTATGATTTTTACAAAAAAAATAGAAGACCACGAGGAGTACACGAAAATCGTGGCCGTGGACTAGGAAACCCGCGGCCGCTGCTTCTAGAAACATCCATTTTCACCAGAAATATTCATTTTTCGTGCAATTTTCCTCGTTTTTATTATCGATTTTCGATAAACATGCTCTAATCGCTTATTATAATTTTAGATACCCTAAACTCGTGTAGATAGGTCTGCCAATGGATAGGTCCGTCTCCAGTTCGACGCACTCTCTCGTTCCTTTGGCCGCCCATTTCTCCAAGAAAGAGACACTCTCTCGTTCCTCTAACCACGCTTGTTTACCAATAACAGTGTGTGGCCGACCGCTGAGAGAGAAGTGAGCGGACATGAAAACACAACAGGTCAGAGAAACCAGACAAAATGAGATAGTGTGTTCCGCGCAGAAATGAAATCGGACCTATCTACACGAGTTTAGGGTAATCGCGAAAATACAGTTTAGTCATGAAACTCGAAAAATCGATATTTGCCTTTCGTTCGATTCATCGTTTTAAATAATTTCTTGTGAACATTTTTTGTTCAAATATAAACGTCACAGATAAAAGAGTGAACTTAATGCGGAATTGAGCAGGAAAAGGGACAAAAGGGGAAGGTATTCTCAGTACGGAGCGCTGCAAACGCGCTCCCTTCGCACAGTGATGGACGCGGCCACGTTGGCGACGAGAGAGTGCAGAAAATTGAGAGAGCCGTGGCCGATGTTTCGCTCTGATTTCTCTAAACCTCACTCCAAATGCATGCGAAATTCATTGTTCGATTGGAGCGAGTTATCAGCGTTTTATACCGAGTATATGAGAATTTTTGTTCCGAATGTTTTATCGTTACTTTTGTGATCAACACGCGTTAATTTGATGTTTGTAATATATTTCCCAAAGATTAATGCAAAACTATTGGAAAAACACGGGAGAAAATGATGAAAAAGAAAAATGGCGTTTGAATTTCGCGCCAAGTCGTGTACTCCCCGTGGTCTTCTATTTTTTTTTGTAAAATTCGCCAAAAATCAGAAAAATTGTTTGGTTCGATTTCGATGTGATATTCGTAAATCCCCCATCCAAGAGTATATTTTAAGCCACTTTCCCAACAAAGTTGGCACCCCCTTCAACAGCTACAGCAGCTAATGGACAAACGTCTAAACTTCAGAAAATACAATCCGATGATGACGGTTTGATCGACTACGGTCCCGACATTGGATTCAAATTTCTCAACGACACCAACAATTTGTCTTCAACTCGCCGAAACTCTATAATTGTTCCCTTAAAAAATGTTTGCGGTGATCGGGATGTGTCCCACGTGTTTTTCACCATTTATCGTCACCAAAAGTTGTTCAATGGACCACAAAGATATCGAGTGTATGGAGGAGAAGAGGCGCAGCAAGTTGTGGATAATGACACGAGCACCGGTAAAGGTAAACAGTTTTTTGTGGAAAATTTGAACACAAAAATAAACGCTTTCAGCGATTCCCCTGGCTCCCCCTGGAAAGTGTGAAACCCAAATATCTGTTCCGAGCCAAGCGTCAGTGCTCAGTGCCACTGTTATGGACAGCGACGGCACGGTTCGAGCGCTGACAACAAATGCGAAGTCTCCGGTCATTGCGAAACTTCAATTCAATTTGGGAAAAGTTAGTTACTCGGGGAACTGCACGGGGCAGTGAATGGGCAGCTAGTGTGCAGCCGATGGACAAACGCTGGGAAAAATTGCAAATTGTCACGGTGTTTGAAAGCTCTTCCCCGGACAGCAAATAGGCAGCTGGTGGGCAGCGAATAGGCAGCAGGGGTGGAATCAAAAAAACATTTTTTTCCTTTTTTTTTTGTTTTTTCGGGTTTTTTTTTTGGATGAGACAAAAAAATTTTTTTTAGAGCCACGGAGGCGAAAAAAAGTTCCGGTTTTTGGGCAAAAACTTATTCGGTATATGCTCCGAATTGACAAAAACCTCTAATGGAACTATTCATAGATTTCGTTTTTTGACATTTTTTAACACTTTTTAACGTTTTTTAACATTGTTTGACATTTTTAACATCTATGAATAGGAAAAAAAACAAAAACAAACAAAAAAAACGTTTTTTTGTTTTTTTTTTCCTCCTATGAATAGGTCCATAATTTTCAACAAAAACTTGGAAAATTTCTTTTTAACTGGCAGAAATACGTAGTTTTTTGGAAAATTTTTTTGTTTTTTTGGTAATTTTTTTGAGGACAAAAACATTTTTTGTTGTATTTTTTTAAGCAAAAAAAAATTTTTTTTTTTTGGTTTTTTTTAAGCAAAAAAATTTTTATTTTTTATTTTTTTTGGAGACAAAAAAAGTTTTTTTTGTTTTTTGTTATTTTTTTGAGGACAAAAAAAAATTTTTTTTTTGTGGAAATTTTTTTTTGTCCCACCTCTGATAGGCAGCAGGCGGGCACCGGATGGACAAGTAGTGGGCAGCTAACGGGCAGAAAATGGGCAGCTATCAGGCAGCCGATGGGAGTCTGATAAGCAGGCAGCTAATGGGCAGATAACTGGCAGCTAGTGGGCAGCATATCGGCAGCTAGATTGCCGAAAAAAAAAGCGAATTGACAAGGGATTTGGCAGTTCTGCGCGGAGCAGCTAGTGGGCAGATAATGGGCAGCTAACAGGCAGCCAATGAGCGGCTGATGGGCGGCTGATAGGCAGATAATGGGCAGAGACCGCTAATTGCCGAAAAAATTTTACATTGTCACGGAATGCGGCAGCTCTGCCCGGTGCAGCTAATGGGCAGCTGATGGGCAGAAAACTGGCAGCTAGTGAGCAGGTTATGGGCAGCAGATCGGCAGCTAATGGGCAGAAAATGGGCAGCTAACAGGCAGCCAATGAGCGGCTGATGGCAGATAATGGGCAAAGCGGCTAATTGTCGAGAAAAATGGCAAATTGCCACGACAGCTCTACCCGGGGCAGCTAATAGACAACTGATGGGCAGGTGATAGGCGACTGATGAGCAGGTAATGGTCAGCCGGTGGGCAGAAAGTGGACAGAAAATGAGCAGCGGCTGGACGACTGATGGGCAGATTATCGGCAGCTATTGGCCAGCTAGTGATTGGGCAGCGGATCGGCAGCTAATGGGCGGCTGATGGGCAGATACTGGGCAGCCGATAGGCGGCTGATAGACAGATAATAAGCAGAGGCCGCTAATTGCCGAGAAAAATGACACATTGTCACGGGATGCGGCAACTCTACCCGGGGCAGGTAGTGGGCATCAGAGCGGCAGCTAGTGGGCAGCTGATGAGCACCTAATAGGCAGCTAGTGGGCGGCTGATGGGCAGCTAGTAATTGGGCAGCAGATCGGCTACTGGTTAGGCAGTAGATCGGCGGCTTATGGGCAGCTAAATTGCCGAAAAGAGAGCAAATTGTAACAGGATTTGGCAGCTCTGCGCTGGGCAGCTAGTGGGGAGCTAATGGGCAGCATCTGAGCAGCTGACCTGCAGTTGATTGGCAGCTGAGCGGCAGCTGATGGGCAGCTAATGGGCAGCGAATTGGCAGCAAATAGGCAGTTAATCGCAAACGCCACATTTCCAGACAAAACGTCCTCTTCACGGAGAAACCATCGTTTCCTGGTTCAACACTGACCATCAAGTGTGGGACCTAGACGAGCAGTGCACAGTGACAAGTAACGAAGATGGAATTATCAGTGCCAACTGTGAGCATCTCACAGATTTTTCCGCTCTGATATTAGGTCAAATCAGTGCTAATTACGTATGCAGTTATCCGCTGATAATGCTTGGCTACGTGGTGAATGGAGTGTCCACGTTGTGTCTTTTGGTTCTAACAGCAATCGGAATTTTGTTTTAGTAAGTTATTGTTATTTCAATCGACTTGCGACATGAGAACGCGTGACTCCGCCCACTTTTTCTCATGCTGCAACTCGATTGCAAACACATTAGTTGTCTAACAATAACAAACAAATATCATCTTGTTCCTAAGTTTCCAAAGCAACATCGTCATCAAAATTCTGACATATGTTAGAGGACAAGCTCCCACGTCCGGAGACGTGATCAACTTGACTTACTACTGTATATTCTTGGTTTTCTTCATCTTGTTGCTATTTTTCATGGATCAATCTGACGAGCAATCAGTGGCCGGAACCACTACCACGTATTGTGTATTTATTGCAGCGGTATCCTATTTTTCATTGATCAGGTTTGGTTACCCCTGAATGACCCCCATCAGTTTTTTTATTTCAGCGCCATTATGATGAGCATGCTAATCGGAATACGAATGATTTCACCGTTTCTAATCCCAAAACTCCGCCGATTCTTCACAATAATGACCTCCCCACCAGCCGCCATTTCAATCGGACTACTCGTCCCATTGGCCTTCACCGTGTTAATTTTCATTTTCGACATTGAATTTTTCAAGCGGGACGACGAATTCTGCTGGGTGCGACCCGATTTTGTCGTCTATGCAGTTTTAATTCCAATGGTGTTGCCTACCATCAATGGTGTCATTTGCTCAAGTTTCGCCATTTACAAAATGTTCTTCCAAGCACGGAGGGGGTTGGCGGACGGTGACACAAATCATCATGACGCCGAGTTTTGGTCAAAGGTGTTGGGATTGATCTTTATGCAAGTTGCGATGGGATTGCCGTGGGTAAGTGGGGGGGGGGGGGGGGGGGAGGGGGGGAGGTATGGGTGCCCCTCACCTAGTCTGATGGTGTAAGATAGTTTGCCCGCCACGCTTAAGGGTCTTGTGGGCGTCCTCAACCCATTTAAGGGCGTGGGAACCCACCCGGTAGGCTGAAGAGGCCTGGGCGCCCCTCACCCCACATGAGGACGCAATAGAACGCCCCAGGTACGATTAAGGGACATGGGGAACCCCTCGCCCCGTTTGACGGTGTGGGTGAGTTTACCCGGAGGGCTTGTGGGCGTTCTCCACCCTTTTGAGGGTGTGGAAAACCCACCCGATAGGCTCAAGAGGCCTGGGTGCCCCTCGCCCAGCCTGAGGGCGTGGCAGATAGGGCCCAACACGATTGAAGCCTTTTTCCCGTTAGTCAACAGTAAAATGACTAACCCCTTGCTTCAACTGGATATGGGAGGGAACCCGCCCGACACTTTTGCGGGCTGGGGGCGCCCTTTCCCCTCTGAGGGTCCGGGAAAATGCGCCCTACTTGCTTTAGGGTCATGGGTGCCCCTCGCCCAGTCTGACCGTCTAAGAGAGTTGGCCCGTTACGCGTGAGGGTCTTGTAGGCGTCCTCAACCCTTTTGAGGGTGTGGGGGAACCCATCCGATAGGCTCAAGAGGCCTGGGTGCCCCTCGCCCAGTCTGACGGTGGAAGCGAATTCGCCCAAGGTCATGAACCAAACCTAAACCTAGACAACATCAAATTCAGGGCATCGAATTCCTCATGATTGGCGTGTCTGGACCATCCACGTGGAACTACATCTTTGTGATTCTCATCGGCTCGCAAGGCATCGATCTCTTCCTGATCTTTCTGTACAGACGATCCCAGCTGCTCGCCGATGCGAAGAAGTGGAGTCGTGGTGGTCAAAATCGTTCCAAAAGTGTAGAGTCAAAACCACAGTCGAGAACGGAGACTTTTTCGTCTTTTGAGCAATAATTTTTGTTTTTTTTTTTTTTAATTTATGCTTTTTGGCGGGTAGGTTGTTGAAGTATGAAGAGCTTACTTTTATGTTGTATGGACCAATAATGCATTTCTAAACACTTTGGACAAATAAACTACGTATCATCGACCATTTCACTGCGTAGCGGCCAGTAGCTGTCAATGGTCAGCGCGACAAGTCAGCGAGACGAGAGAATGTCCCTCGCTTCTCACCAGCCTTTGATTCCCAGAAAAGTGTGGCCGAATGGTCTAGTGGTATGATTCTCGCTTTGGGTGCGCACAGGTAATGCGCGTCCAACTTATAATAGGTGTAAGCCAAATATAGGCCTGTTCTGGGCTTAAAATAAGTATATTGCGGGTGGCAGCGGCTACCCTTCTGCAACAGACTTATCGCGCACGCGGTGTGTGCGGCGACCGCGTCAGGCCTATTACAAGAGGCGCCGCCACGCCGGCTGTACGATGCAAGCGCGCTCGACGGCTACGAGACGAGACGCAGCGTAAGCAGAGACATTTTTGAGCTGCCTAAATTTTTGGGCCTTTTTTCCTTACTCCGTCTCCTTTTTAGAGTACGTTTACCGTTTTAATTCATTTTTTTTTACAAATTATTATTTTAAAATTAACATTTTGCTTATAATTCATTTTCCCATCAGTATTTCACGGAAATTCTTTTTTTTTTCCTTTCAGTTTTCAATTTTTTAGCCCCCTTTCCGTTTTCCGTAATTTTTTTTGTTTTTCTGGAACTTTAAAAACTGATTTTTTGGCTCTGTTCGCGAATTTTTAGTAGCTTTTTCGAACTTTTACTTGCGAGGAATTTTTATTTGTGTAGTTTGGTTCCTACTCCGAACTAGGCAATATCAGTTATCGAGTCAAACTTTTCTGAGTAACAATAAAGCCATTATCAAACATTTTCAAGCTTTTCAAGAGATATTTAGTTTTCAATCTTTTTCAAGACACGTATAAACTTTTTTCTAGACGTTTTAATCTTTTTCAAACGTTTTCATGCTAACATCAAACTTTTTCAAGATATTCTCAAACCTTTCTGAGCCATTTTCAAACTATTTTAACCCATTTTTAAACTTTTTTAAGCAGTGCTTATTTGCTACATAAAAAGGTTTGAAAAAGTTTGACTCGCGATACCTGATTGTGAGAACAATCATTTTCCACTGTTCTTTTCGTTCAATTCATCATTTCCTACCTTTCTCAAACAATAATTTGTAAATTAAAGTGAAAAACTGATCATTTTCGGTAAATATTCCACGGCGTGTTCAGGACTACGTTTCAGAAAACTTTTTTGAGATCAAATTTTCGAGCGCCGATTCTCGCGTCTCGGTGTCTCCATTTTCGCACACTTTTTGCTATACTTGGCAGAATGCCACCGTCGAGACACAGACAGATGCGAAAAGGCGCGAATCCCTCTACGTAGGTTCTAGCACGCCGTGTATTCAAGTATACACCATTCTTTTTTTTGGAAAAAAAGGTATTAAATTAACTTACAGTGGGAAAGTATTGTTTACCCGAAGCAATAAACGTTACCTTCCTCTTATGATTTCTGGAAAAATTCAAATTATTAATAAATTAATAGAAAACCCGTTTCCATTTTTCGCATCTCTTAATTATTGAATTATTCATTTCGTGCGTCTTCCTTTTTTTCTTATTCATTTCATGAGAAAACGAAATTTTTTTGTGGAAAAATACATGAAATTTCGTTTTCTGCATGAAGACTCACATGCTTCTGGCGCATATCGTTTTCTAAAACTGCAATATTCCTACTATAAATTTCAGGTTTTCCGGAGCCCCACATGGACGTCTGTCGGCAGGGAGGATGTTGGAGTCAGCGTTAACAACGATGATGTCAATTTGAACAGCGAACTACGATTTGGATAATAAATCGGTAAAGCTTTTAGATTTTTTTTTTCGTTGGCTAGCATCGTGGATCATGATCTGAACCTCTGCGCTTTGAAAAATTATTAAAAAAATAGATACCACACTAAAGGCTCCGGGACATTTTAAATCCTTTACCGCGAGACCTACTACTGAAATGGATGACTCCATGATCAGGTTTTCTCGAAAAGGAAATTTTCTCTACCGAGTTCTGTCGGAAATTTTCGATTTTGTAATTTTCTCCGACGGAATTCCGAATCCTTGCTTTTACAACAAAAAATTCGTTCCATATTCGACAGCATAAAATGTTATTTTTTTTTACTACGGAAAAAATATTTCCAACGGAAACATAATTTTTCTTGAAATCATTTTGTCTCATCAGAACGGAATCGGAAAATTCCGAGGAAGCCTGCCTATGATTTTTTTTTAATACTTTGAACGCGAAATTAGAGAAATACCGAGTAGAACTGTTGTTAGATGAAATATTAAAATTAACGCTCAAACTGTTGGCCAATTAAAAAAAAATCTGATAACCCTACTTAAGTTGTTGGTTTTTGTCATTAATTATTTGTTGCTTTTATATGTATCCTTTTATATTGTATTCCAACCATTTGAAGAACCGAATATTGTTATTTAATTTTCTATTTTCAATAAATCTGTTATGTTTTTCAAAGCCTTTTCTTTTATTTTGGATATATGGGTTTCAGTGGGATTTATGAGCCACCCGGATCCGTGGTAGGCCATATATATGCAAGGCTCCAAGTTTGGTATGGCCCGTGAAAGGCCTATTATAAGCGCAAAACTGACTTTCTGTCGCCCGCGGTAAGGAAATTGTAGGCGAAAATCAACCGCGATAAGCTTATTCTAGGCCTATTAGAGGCGTCGAGCCGCGATCAGCCTGTTACAGGCTTACTTCGCTGCCCTTCGCGTGTACTCGATAGGCCTTGCGCGCAACCTATTATAAGTTGAACGCGCACTACCTGTGCGAGAGGTCCCGGGTTCAATCCCCGGTTCGGCCCATTTCTTTTTGCTCTATTTTTTCTTATTTTATTTATCGATTTCTTCATTTTTTATCGATTTTTTTTTCATATTTTTATCCTTGTTTTTACTCTACAAGTCCATTTTTTTGAGAACAGCCCCATTCAATACACCAAAACGGTGTTATGAACAATCCCATGCCCATAACACCTCCATAACCTACTCAGGTATCGCGAGTCAAACTTTTTCAAACCTTTTCATGTAACAAATAAGCATTGCTTCAAAAAGTTTCAAAATGGGTTAGAATAGTTTGAAAATGGCTTAGAAAAGTTTGAGAGCATCTTTAAAAAGTTTTATGTTAGCTTGAAAAGGTTTGAAAAAGATTAGAACGTCTTGAAAATGTTTCAACGTGTCTTGAAAAAGTTTAAAAACTTGAAAAGTTTGAAAAAGTTTAATGACGGCTTTATTGCTACATGAAAAGGTTTGAAAAAGTTTGACTCGATACCTGAGTAGATGTTATGATCCAATCGGTAGTGAATTGTGAATTACGCAATGTTTGCCCAGACAGGGACTATTTTGAGAAAAAAATGCCGCATGCTACGTCATCAAGTGAATACACATTACAAAGTTTTCTGTTTCAAATTTAATATGAATCTTTAGTATATTTTAAAGCAATTATTGAGTTCAATTTATGAAAATATTTGATTTTGACGATTTTTTTATAAAAGCATGGATTAGAGGACTACAATAAGCCGGCTTCTAAAAACTTCAGATCTTACGGTAATTTTTAGGGTTTTTTTTCCATGCTGGCATTTTTGTAAAAATTGATTTTGTTACTTATTGTTATAGATCTTTTTTTAAAACAAATGCCATAACAATTAAATTATTCATATAGAAACGCAAATGAGCAGCAAAAATCGGGAAAAATCTAAAAAAAAAATTGTTCGAAAAAAAAATTTTTTTTTCGAAAAATTAAAAAAAAATTTCGAAAGCTTTTCTTGCGTACTAAAACGTATTTTAGTTATGTTTTTGTTCCAAAAAATTATTTTGTTTTTACATTTTTGCCCAAAAAGCGGGTTTCATCGTTTTCCCGTGGCGAGCAAATGCGCTCTATTGGACTTGGTGCTTTTACCCGTTTTTTGGTCAAAATGTGGTTTTTTGGCGTTTCGGGTCCAGTTTCTTTACATATTTGCACTGCAAATTGAATTTCAAGTAAAAAATTTGCAGAAAAGAAAAGTTGAAAAAAAATTTTTTTTTTAATTATTATTTTTTTTTTTTGGATTTTTGAATTTTTTGGTTAAAAAATGTTTAAAATACTTTTGTGAGTTTTTTAAACAGAAAAAATATAAAAATACGATAAATTTGATCAAAAACTGCAAAAAAAAATTGCAAAAAAATTTTTTTTTTGGATTTTGGAAATTTTTGGGTAAAAGTGTTTTAAACGGCATTTTTAATTTTTTAAACAGAAAAACAGGTCAAAATACGATTTGTTTTTTCAAAAAAGCACGATTTTTTTTGTTCGTGGGGTGAGCAAATGCGCTCTATTGGACTTGGTGCTTTTTCACGTTTTCTGGTCGAAATGTGGTTTTTTGGGTGGTTTTTGTTCATTTTCTTTTCAGTTTTGCACTGCAAAATTAGGTTGCAAATAAAAAATTTGCAGAAAAGTTGAAAAAAATTAAAAAAAAAATTTTTTTTCGAAATGTTGAAAAAAAAATTTTTTTTTTTGGAATTTCGGAATATTTTGGTTGAAAAAAGTGTTTAAAATGATACTTTAAATTTATTAAACAAACAAACTGGCCAAAATACGGTTGTTTTGATCAAAAACACTAATTTTTCTTTCTTGGGGTGAGCAAATGCGCTCTATTGGACTTGGTGCCTTTTCGCGTTAGAATAGGGTCTTTTGGGGGTTTTCGCTCATTTTCTTGGCTTTTTTTTCGATAAAAAGCACGTAGCAAAGCAATAAAAACTGCGTTGAATGAAAAAGAAATTTAAAAAAATTTGGAAAACAAAATTTTTTTTTTTTGAATTTTTTGTGAAAAAAATTTTTTTTCAATTTTTTTCAAAAAAATTTCTTTCTCTTTGGCTAAAACATTATTACAATTATTGAATATTTGATTTGAATACAGAACATCAAAAAACCGCCCAAAAACCTCAAAAACCGACCCTCCCAACCAAAAATTCGACCAAGTTCAATGGAGCGCCTTTGCTACGTTTTTATCAGTCTATTAGCTTCCAATCAGTGTAAAACACTCAATTTTAATCCGCTGACTCATCCCCATCTCTGCCACATTCACTCCACTAGGCTGGCTGCAAAAAATCCAAGCTCTTGCTCGGCTAATAAATTGAACAACCCCCTCTCACTTTTCCTCGTCTCCGATCACTTTTTCTCTACCGTCTCTCTATTTTTCAGTCTATTTCTCCAATCAGAGGTCATTGCGACAAAATAGTGTGCGATTTGAGGAGGCGGAAAAGAAAATTCTAGGAGGAGGCGGTCCGGGTCAGTGGGGGAGAAGGGAGGGGAAGGGATGGCAAAGTTAGCTGGCCTGGGACCCTTTAGACCTGTGAAGATGTTTGTTTAGTACTGACCCTGCTATCTAACAGCTAACAGTATTTGTGGGGTAGAACAAGAGAGAGAACGGCAAAAAGTGCAAATAGAGCTGTACTCTCTCTATCTCTACCTCATAACCTTTCCCATTAATAATCATTGTTATCACAAGTTTTATTTGTGTTTGATTTGTCCAAAATAGTTGACACTTTGTAGCTCTTTGCTTGTGAATATCGAAATTTTCGGTTAAAAAAAAATAGATTTTTTTATTTTTCAAAATTACTGTTTCAAGGTACATGCTCTTTTGTTCTCACTGCTTTGTTTTGTTCTTATTTTCCTTATTTGTTGTACTTTGTTTAAGTTGACAATGAAAAACTTAAAGGTACCGTAATCTTAAAGATTTTTGGAAAAAAAATTTTGAAAAATTGGAAAAAAAAATTGAAATTTTTGTTTTAATTTTTTAATTTTTTAAAACATTTTTTTTTCTTCTTTGCGGAAAGTTGTGCTAATCTTCACTAAAATATTAGCGATTAATAACTACAAAATCAAGCCAAAATTGCAAGAAAAATCGAAAAAATCGCCACAAAAATAAAAAAAAAAGAAAAATTATGAAAAAAAAATTTTTTTTTGAAATATTTTTTTTTCCTTTTTTGCTATTTTATTGGGTTTATCATAAAATTTAATGTTTCTTTAATTGTCTTGCTCTGTGAAAATTTTAGAAAAACATCCAAAAAAAACACCTAAAAATCGAAAAAATCGCCAAATTTAAAAAAAAAAGGAAGATTTTATTTTTGAAAAATTGGGTTTTCTAGGCCACGATCTTGCCAAGGGCAAAATTTACAGTGCACAAAAACTCTAAAAACTGAGTTTTTATTCCAAAAAAAATCTGAAATTTTCCAAAATATCCCCAATTTTTGGAAAAAAAAACATTTTTTTCAATCAAAATTTGGTTTTTTTTTTGTATTTTTCTGTGTGTTTTTTGTTATTATAAATTTAATCTTAATCTAATCTTTTTTTCACCCAAAAAAACACCTAAAAACATAACCTAAAAAACTAGAAAAACATTATTAAAAATTAAAAAAATAAAAAATTTTTACAGTTTCAAAAATTTCTGGCAAAATTGAGAAATGCCAAACAAATTTTTACTGTTTCAAAAATTTCCTCGAATTTTTAAAAATATTTTTTAATAGATTTTCAAATAAGCTAGACTCTTATGCGCAATAGATCTACAATACATTTTGTAAATTTTCAAAAATTTTTCCGGATTCTAGATTGAGATTTCTTGACCAAAAAAACATTTCTTTTTTAATTTGTTTTTATATATTTTTGAAACTTTTTTTAAACTGTATAATTTTAACAATTTCAAGTCCTACTTATTTATTATCAGTTCATATGTACCTATATTTTTTCTCTAATTCTCTCGCTTCCTCCTCTCTATCATTTATGACCTTGGGGACCACCTCACCTCTTCCCGAACGAATTGATAACGAACGTCTTCATCCCTTTTTTCGTCCTCTCTCTGTACTTTATACAATTGAAAAAGTGTACTATCCATCCGCCTGCCCTTTCTCTGGCTCGCAGCTGCTCGCCAGACACCCCAAACGGCTGAAATTGAGGCTAGCCTGGTGACCGATGACGTCATCGTCTTTTTATTACGGTTTTATGATAGGGATCGATTTTTTGGGCAAGGAAATTAAGTTAGTACGGTAGTTTAGCCATTTCAGAGCACTTCAAGTTTGTCTGAAACAGAGAAATTATGTTTTTTATACACCAGAATTTTTTTTTTTTCAGTTTCAATTTTTATTCTAGTTTATTTATTGTCGGCCCGCCAAAATGGTCAAACGCGCTCCGCTGATCTCAATACTACGTGGATTTTATTTTGGTTTCCAAATTTTTTCATTTCACGTGTAAATTCAACGTGAAATAAAATAATTTGGAAACCAAAATGAAATCCACGTAGTATTGAGTTCAGCGGAGCGCGTTTGGCCGACGTGGCGGGCCGATAATAGATCTGTTGAAGATATTGTCATATTTCTTCCTCTATGTGCGTTAAATAAAAAAAATATATAAGTAAATTTATTTATGAATTACTCTTAAAACGTAAATAGGCCTCAAAAATTTTTTAACCGTAGTTTCAAATATCATTGCTCGATTTTTGTGAAATTTTGAGTTATTTCAGCATTTTTTTGGGGGGTACTACGGTATAGAACTCGCACGGAATAGAACCGGTATGGAATAGAACTGGATACGCAATAGAACTCGCACGGAATAGAACTGCTACGGAATAGAACTGCACGGAATAGAACTGCTACGGAATAGAACTGCACGGAATAGAACTGCTACGGAATAGAACTGCGCGGAATAGAACTGCACGGAATAGAACTGATACGGAATAGAACTGCTACGGAATAGAACTGCACGGAATAGAACTGCTACGGAA
Organism: Caenorhabditis japonica; assembly: GCA_963572235.1. Taxonomy (NCBI): domain Eukaryota; kingdom Metazoa; phylum Nematoda; class Chromadorea; order Rhabditida; family Rhabditidae; genus Caenorhabditis; species Caenorhabditis japonica. The sequence goes on from OY754345.1 coordinate 3,923,396, forward strand.
TAGAACTGCACGGAATAGAACTGCTACGGAATAGAACTCGTACGGAATAGAACTCGTACGGAATAGAACTCGTACGAAATAGAACTCGTACGAAATATAAATCGTACGGAATAGAACTCGTGCGAAATAGAACTCGTTCGAAATAGAACTCGTACGAAACAGAACTGGTATGAAATAGAACCAGATAGCTGCCAAATAGCCGCCAGATAGCTGCCAAATAGCCGCCAGGTAGCTGCCAAATAGCCGCCAGGTAGCTGCCAAATAGCCGCCAGGTAGCTGCCAAATAGCTGCCAAATAGCTGCCAAATAGCTGCCAAATAGCTGCCAAATAGCCGCCAGGTAGCTGCCAAATAGCTGCCAAATAGCTGCCAGGTAGCTGCCAGGTAGCCGCCAGGTAGCCGCCAAATAGCCGCCAGGTAGCTGCCAAATAGCTGCCAAATAGCCGCCAGGTAGCTGCCAGGTAGCTGCCAAATAGCTGCCAAATAGCTGCCAAATAGCTGCCAGGTAGCCGCCAAATAGCCGCCAAAAAGCCGCCAAAAAGCCGCCAAATAGCCGCCAAATAGCCGCCAAATAGCCGCCAAATAGCCGCCAAATAGCCGCCAAATAGCCGCCAAATAGCCGCCAAATAGCCGCCAAATAGCTGCCAAATAGCTGCCAAATAGCCGCCAAATAGCCGCCAAATAGCTGCCAAATAGCCGCCAAATAGCCGCCAAATAGCCGCCAAATAGCCGCCAAATAGCTGCCAAATAGCTGCCAAATAGCTGCCAGGTAGCTGTCTGGTAGCTGCCCTCTTGGAGAACGCGACCGGCTATACATACATAGTTTCTTGTACCGACAAATGACGGGTCCGCGATCGCTATCATTTGAATTCTTCAATTTGAAAAAACCATATCGACGCTCCGAAATTGGTGCTACCTCGGAATAAAACTCGCTCGGAATAGAACTGTAGCGATATAGAACTTGCTTCGGAATAGAACTGTTCGGAATCGAACCGTTCGGTATAGAACTGTAGCGAAAAAGAACTGTAACGAAGTAGAACTGTTTGGAATAGAACTGTAGCGAAATAGAACTGTTTCGGAATAGAACCGTTTCGGAATAAAACTGTAGCGAAATGGAACTGTTTCGGTGTAGAACTGTAGCGGATTAAAACTGTTGCGAAAAAAAACTGTTTTGGAACAGAACTGTCCCGAAACAGAACTGTAGCGGAATAGAACTGTTTTGGAATAGAACTGTAGCGAACAGAACTGCCTAAAATGGAGCTGTACAAGAAGAACCGCTGCGCGAAATTGAAATCAATTACCCACCATGTACAACTGAATACTTGTTCGAGCTGCTCTAGCTTTCCTGGGTCACTACAGCTCCATTTCAGGCGGTTCTGTTTCGCTACAGTTCTATTCCAAAACAGTTCTATTCCGCTACAGTTCTGTTTCGGGACAGTTCTATTTCGCTTCAGTTCTATTCCACCACAGTTCTATTCCAAAACAGTTATATTTCGCACAGTTCTAATTCGCTGCAGTTCTATACCGAAACAGTTCTATTCCGAAACAGTTCTATTCCAAAACAGTTTTATTTCGCTACAGTTCTATTCCGATCAGTTTTATTCCGAACAGTTTTATTTCGCTACAGTTCTATTTTACTACAGTTCTATACCGAAACAGTTATATTCCGAAACAGTTCTATTCCAAAACAGTTCTATTCCGAGGTAGCACCCCGAAATTACGAACCGCGTGTTGTTTCTTCTATTTCGTACGAGTTCTATTCCGTAGCAGTTCTATTTCGTACGAGTTCTATTCCGTACCAGTTCTATTTCGTACGAGTTCTATTTCGTACGAGTTCTATTCCGTAGCAGTTCTATTTCGTTGCAGTTCTATTCCGTGCAGTTCTATTCCGTAGCAGTTCTATTCCGTAGCAGTTCTATTCCGTACAGTTCTATTCCATAGCAGTTCTATTTCGTAGCAGTTCTATTCCGCGCAGTTCTATTCCGTAGCAGTTCTATCCCGTGCAGTTCTATTCCGTAGCAGTTCTATTCCGCACAGTTCTATTCCGCGCAGTTCTATTGCATATCCAGTTCTATTCCATAGCGGTTCTACTCCGTGCGAGTTCTATACCGTAGTAGCCCCTTTTTTTGTGTTTTCCGTTTCTAAAAGTTGTTCAAATGAACTTTTTTTCCAAAATTTAGGATATGAGTTTCAAAGTACATGAAAAATTCGCAAAGAATTTCGAAAAAAAAAGTTTTTATTTTTTGGTTTTTACTTCTCTCCCAATTCTTCCCACCATAACATGCAGAACCTTTTAATCTGACAATTCCTTTCAAAAAAAGGCTAAAATCCTCCTAAAATCACCACTTTCAAAAAAATGACCCCCATGGCCGAGTGGGTCTCGCGCCCAACTGCTGTCTACAAGGTCACAGGTTCGAGTACGGGTGGTGGTCTTTTTTTTTTTTTTTTTTTTTTTGCAAACAGACAGTATGCATACAAACAGGAAATGTTGAGTTTTTATTCACACCTAGATCATAATGAGAATAAGACAAAAAAAGTCAAATTTATAAAAAATTTCAAAAAAGTTTTTTTTTTTTCTATTTTTATTATTAATGTGCGTCCAAACCGTCTTGCTCTTTAAGTTCATCTGGTCCGCGTACCATCCTCCGCCCTTTTTCCTCCACACATGTGCACCCCAGCTGCCGCCATCTCCCTCTCCCTCTCCCTCTCACTCTGAATCATTTCGATTCTGCTCCGATCCATTTAACATTTGTTGCTTGGATCAGTCCAGTGAGAGAAAGAGACACGTCCAATAAAAAATTGGACAAAACCTGGGCTCTTTGGCTCAGGAAAATGAGGGAGAGAGAGAGACGGTGTCATTTGTCTTATCGCAGCGCAGAGCAGCGCAGACTGAGGTCACCATCATTCTTCCACTTCTCAGATTTTTCCACATTTTTCTATTATTTTATACTTTTATGCTCCGTATCATTTTCTGATCGCATGTGGCTTAAAAGTCTTGAAAATTGGTTTTGAAAATTTTTGAAAATTTTTTAAAAATTTTTTTTATGTTTCAAGGTTTTTTGCATTTTTTTTTAATTTTGTGCAATCTCACTGACATTGGTCATAAACTGTACCGATTGGGTTTCATTATGCGCAAACTTTTATTATTAGTACAATTTTATTTTAAGCAGCTATATTCCGATCAGCTTTCAGCAGAGATAAAACACATATTTTAGGGGCGTGGCCTAAAAACTTAAAATTTTTTAAAAATTGCGATTTAAAAAAAAATTTTTTTTTTAATGAACAACAATTTTTAGCAAAACAACATTGTTTCATATTAAGAAAAATTAACAAAAAAAATTAAGAAGCCCTGAAAATGTGTTTTTTTTTTCAAAAATAAATTAGAAAATAAAAATTTTTTTTTCTGTTTCAAATTTTTTCCTTACCAGTTTTTAAATGTTGCTGTTTTTATTATTTTAAATTTTATGGTCCTGCCAAAATAGTCAAACGCGGTCCGATGAACTCGATTCATTTTATTGCATTTGCAATAAAAAAGCAAAAGAATCGCATAGTTATAGCGTTGAGTTCAGTTTCAAAAGCTACCAAAACCGTTTTTATCCACCAAAAATGAACTCCATGTCACTTTCTTCATATCTTATCACATATCGTTCCTATATCTCATCTCCCATTGTCCCCACTCTACCATTATCTTCTTCTTTCTTCCAGACCACCCCACCCCTCCATTCCACCCCGAGAAACAAATCAAACGAAAAAACGACGAACGGCGGTGACATAACAATGTTGCAACCGTTTTGGATAGGTCTTTTGGCCGTTGTTCCGATTCTCCTCGTCTCGGCACAATCGTCACTTCAACAACAACAAGATGATCGGTGTCAGGACCGTTCGTGCTATCCGATTACTGGAAATTTGCTGATTGGCCGTAAGAGTCAGTTGAAGGCGTCGTCGACGTGTGGATTGCGTGGTCGGGAGCGGTTTTGTATTGTGTCCCATTTGGAGGAGCAGACAAAGTGTTTTTATTGCGACTCGCGGACTCCGTGGGAGCAGAGTGGCACTAATAAATTGAGCCATCGGTAAGCATTTTTTTTCGAAACGCAGAAAAATCCTTTGGAACTGAATTATAATTTTTCTCAATTTTTTATATTCACTTCTCTAGAAACAGTAAAAAAATTTGAAAAAATTTAAAAAAAAAAAATTTTTTGTTAAAATTTTGTAAATTATTGCCGCGACGCAACCGCAACGCGTCAAATTTTTTTTTCAATTTTTTTTGAAGTTTTTTAAAGCCGTATTATTGAAAAATGACGCCAGAAAAAGATTTTCAAACTGAATTTAACCTCTCTTAATTTTTTATATTCACTTCTATAGAAACAGTAAAAAAGTAAACTTTTTTTTTTTAATTTTCAGTTTTTTTTTGTCAAAAATTTTTACTTTATGGCCGCGACGCAACCGCAACGCGTTAACTTTTTGATTGTTTAATTTTTTACCATATCGAAGAAGAATGCAAATAGAGAAAAACTGCTAGACAACTTTCATAAAATTTGTGAAACAGAAAAAATTTGAGGGTCTTAAAAAAATCATTTTTTTTTTGATTTCCCGCATTTTTTTCCAAATTTTTCTAGACAATTTCATCTCTCTTGACTCATCATTAAATTGAGAGTGTAATAGTGCTCAATTGCACCGACCGCTCCAGCATTGATTAATGAGTTCACTTTTGCTCTTTTTTAACCGATCGGAAGGAACCGAACCAAACCAAACCAAAAAAAAAAAATTAAAATCTTTTTTTGAGCACGTTTTTCCGCTGAACGCAATGCAACAAAACGCAAAAATGTCTGCGTCTCTTACAAATTTTGGGCGGGAGGACCGTAGGCTGCATTTAGCCGCGCTCTGCGTTAAACTGATACGAAGAGGAGACGCAGAGAAGCAGAGTGCGCGCGCGGCCAGCGACTCTCGCTGATAGAGACGCAGACACTCAGCGGAGCGGCACGCCGTGCGGGAGCATAGAAACCCAAAAACCGCCCAAATTTGCAGCATTGAAAACGTGGTAACCGAGGTGATGGACGACAAGAACCGCAACTGGTGGCAATCTGAAAACGGTCAACAAAACGCGACGATCCAGCTCGATCTGGAAGCCGAATTCCACTTTACCCACTTGATCATGACGTTCAAGTCGTTCCGCCCCGCCGCCATGATCATTGAGCGATCGGCCGATTTTGGAAAGACGTGGCAAGTCTACCGCTACTTTGCCTACGACTGCGATAGCTCGTTCCCCGGAATTCCGGAGGGACCGCCCAAAAAGCACACGGATGTGATTTGCACGTCGCAGTATTCGGATGTGGCGCCGTCGACGGGCGGTGAGATTGTGTACAAGGTTATTTCGCCGCACATTGTTACGGAGAATCCGTACGCGGATGAGATTGCCACGCTGTTGAAGATTACCAATTTGCGGTTCAATTTTACGAAATTGCACACGCTTGGCGATGATTTGTTGGATTACAGGTGAGATTGGGTTTTTTTTTTAATTTTGTCTAACTGTCTAACTCCTCTTTTGGCATATCGCATGTCTGCGTCTCCACAGTGGAGGGCGGCGTTAGCCTGCGAAAATAGAGACGCAGAGAGGCGAGAGAAAAAAAGAGGGTTCAGACAGTTAGACAAAACCTCTCTTCCACCAGACCCGAAATTGACGAAAAATACTACTACGCCATCTACGAGATCGTCGTGCGCGGCTCATGCTCCTGCTACGGTCACGCCTCCCGCTGCATCCCAATCGATCCACACGTGAGCCCGAATGTGGTGATGGAGCGTCCGGACATTGTGCACGGACGGTGCGAGTGTATGCACAACACCGAGGGATTAAACTGTGAAAAGTGCAAGGCGTTCTACAATGATTTGCCATGGCGACCGGCTATTGGTGACGAGAAGAACGAGTGTCGACAGTGTAATTGTAATCGACACGCGTTGAGATGCCATTTTGATAGAGCTGTGTATGAGGCTAGTGGTGAGTTGTTGGCGTTTTTTTGTTCATAGAAAAACGAGAAAGTTGGGCTCCATTTATTGTTTCCGCTAATTGTAAGCCCCGCCCCTTTTTGCATGACACTGGATCAAGGGAACATTTTTTTGAATGCGCTCTCATTTTTACGTCTAGAAAAACAAGATATTTTTGGCTAAAATCACAAGTTCCACTTAGCTCCGCCCCTTTTTGTCCTAAATTGCATAGCTGGCACAGTTTTTTGCAAGACCGCCGCGCACCTGGTCCTCTCTTTGATTTTTCAGTGTTTTTTCGAATTTTCATAGATTTATTCTAGAAAAATGAGGCTTTTTTGATCAAAATCTTTGATTCCCCTAAACTCCGCCCCCTTTTTAACCTCAATTACACCCAGGGCACAGTTTTTTGCAAGCCCACCGCACATCTGCTCCTCTCTTTGATTTTTCAGTGTTTTTCCCGATTTTTCACAATTTTTTCCTAGAAAAATGCGGCCAAATTGATAAAATTCTTTGTTTTCACTAAACTCCGCCCCCTTTCACCAAAATGGCAACTAGGGCACAGTTTTTTGCAAGTGTGCCGCAGACCTTGAATTTTTTTGGTATTTTCAGCGAGTTTTCTGATTTTCATGATTTTTTTCCTAGAAAAATGGGACATTTTTGACCAAAATCTTTGATTCTGCAAAACTCCGCCCCTTTTCGCTAAAATAGCAATCAAGGCACAGTTTTTTGCAAGCCCACCGCACACCTGCTCCTCCCTATTGTTTTTCAGTGTTTTTCCCGATTTTCATGGTTTTTTTCTAGAAAAATGAGGCCAATTTGACCAAAATTTGTGATTCTGCTAAGCTCCGCCCCTTTTTAGCCTGAATTGCAGCCAAGGCACAGTTTTTTGCAAGTGTGCCGCACGCCAGGTCTGCCGTTGGATTTTCAGCGATTTTTCTGATTTTCATGATTTTTTTCCTAGAAAAAAAGGCGTTTTTAACCAAAAATTATGATTTCGGCAAAGCTCCGCCCCCTCTTCTCTAAAATTGCATAGCAGGCACAGTTTTTTTGCAAGTTTGCCGCACACTTGGTCTTTGTTTTCGGTTTTCAGCGATTTTTCTGATTTTCATGATTTTTTTCCTAGAAAAAAAGGCGTTTTTAACCAAAAATTATGATTTCGGCAAAGCTCCGCCCCCTCTTCTCTAAAATTGCATAGCAGGCACAGTTTTTTTTGCAAGTTTGCCGCACACTTGGTCTTTGTTTTGGGTTTTCAGCGATTTTTCTGATTTTCATGATTTTTTTCCTAGAAAAAAAGGCGTTTCTAACCAAAAATTATGATTTCGGCAAAGCTCCGCCCCCTCTTCCCTAAAATTGCATAGCAGGCACAGTTTTTTTGCAAGTTTGCCGCACACTTGGTCTTTGTTTTGGGTTTTCAGCGATTTTTCTCCTAGAAAAATAGGAAATATTAGGGTAAAAAATGATTTTCGCTAAGCTCCGCCCCTTTTTACCCTAAATTGCATCCAAGGCACAGTTTTTTGCAAGCCCGCCGCAGACCTTGCATTTTTTTGGTATTTTCAGCGATTTTTCTGATTTTCATTATTTTTTTTCCTAGAAAAAAAGGCGTTTCTAACCAAAAATCATAGTTTCGGCTAAGCTCCGCCCCTTTTCCTTTAAATTGCACCCAGGGCACAGTTTTTTGGAAGCCCGCCGCACACATGCTCATTCCTTTGGTTTTTTCAGTGATTTTCCCGATTTTTCTAGAAAAATCGGGCATTTTTGACCAAATTTTATGTTTTCGGCGAAGCTCCGCCTCTTTTCTCAAAAATAGCACCCAGGGCACAGTTTTTTTTGCAAGCCCGCCGCACGCCAGGTCTGCCGTTGGGTTTTCATCGATTTTCCGGATTTTTTCCTGACTTTTCTAGAAATATGGGACATAATAGGCTTAAATAAAAGTTTCGGCTAAGCTCCGCCCCTTTTCTCTAAATTTGCATAGCTGGCACAGTTTTTTGCAAGCCAGCCGCACACATAATTTGTCTTTTGGGTTTTCAGTGATTTTTTCGATTTTTGATGGACTTTTCCAGAATTATGGGATATTTTTGGCTAAAATCACAAATTTTGCGAAGCCCCGCCCCTTTTCGTCTGAAAATGCACTCGAGGCACAGTTTTTTGCAAGTCCGCGGCAGACCTTGAACTTTTTTGGTTTTTCAGTGATTTTTTCGATTTTTCAAAGGTTTTTCTAGAAAAAGTGTAATTTTTGACCAAAACTTGTGATTCCGCTAAGCTCCGCCCCTTTTCCCTAAAATGGCAACCAGGGCACAGTTTTTAGCAAGCCCGCCGCACGCCAGGTCTGCCGTTGGGTTTTCAGTGGTTTTCGTGGACTTTTTCTAAAAAAAAAACTGACAATTTGGGCTCAAATTAAAATTTCGGCTAAGCTCCGCCCCTTTTTGCAAGAGTGCCGCGCACCCTCTTTCCTTTGCTTTTTCAGCAGTTTTTTTTGGCAATATCACACATTTTTCCAAGCCAGAAAAAAAAATTCCCCTTTCCAGGATTCGTGACCGGAGGAGTGTGCGACGATTGCATGCACAACACGCAGGGAAAAAATTGCGAACAGTGCAAACCATTCTACTACCGCGATCCACAGCGAACCATCGACGATCCGCACGTGTGTCTGCCATGCGAGTGTGACAAGGCGGGAAGTCAGAATAAGGTGAGGACGGCTATTAGCCATTCCCCAACTAACCACTAAAATTCCAGGGAATCTGCGAGGGAGAAGAGGACGCGGAACGCGGTCTCGTCGCCGGCAAGTGCTACTGTAAAACGAACGTGGACGGAAACCGGTGCGACCGATGCAAGAACGGCTACTGGAATCTCACCGAATCGAACATTGACGGATGTGTGGCATGCACGTGCAATCTCCAGGGCACGTACAATAACGAGGGCTGCGACAAGTACACGGGAATGTGCACTTGCAAGCGGCTGGTGACTGGCGAGAATTGCGACAAGTGCCTGCCGGAGCACTATGGGCTGTCGGAGCATGTGGATGGGTGCAAGGCTTGCGATTGTGACATTGGAGGTTCTTATGACAATTCGTGCGATGTGACGAGCGGACAGTGCCGGTGCAGAGAAGGTTTCAGTGGAAGAAGGTGGGTGGCATGTAGCAGCATAGCTGCGTTAAACGTATACGAAGGCTATGCGCGAGAGAAGACGCAGAGAAGAAGAGTGCGCGCGCGGCCAACGGCTCTCGGCGATAGAGACGCAGACAATCAGAGGAGCGTGTGTTTGCTGGGCTTGCAGAAGTGAATGCGACTCCGCCCATTTTGGCAAATTTGCATACCGTTCTCAGAGGTTTTGCCGACCGCCCAGGAAACGGAACCTAGGCCATGGACTATTGCGTTTTTTGACCGCGCGACCCCGCAAGCACAATGCTATTTGAATTGACGCAGACATTTTTAATGACGCAACTCGATTGAAAACACAATAGGTTCACGTGGGCGGCTAGTAAAACTTCCCGGGATGGATAAAGTCAGGTCTCGAAGCGAATGGTAAGATTCCGACAACCCAATTCTCTGAGTCTCCAAAGTTGTGTGCTTCTTTTCTGCTAGATGTTCACTAAGCATTTTTTATCAAGTTTTTGGATGCAATTTCCAGCGTTTCTGGGTTAAACTGATACGAAGAGGAGACGCAGAGAAGCAGAGTGTGCGCGCGACCAGCGACTCTCGTCGATAGAGACGCAGACATTCCTGTCAGCGCGCCCTGGTTCTTGAACACAGTCGAAATGAGTGTTACCGTAATCCATTTAAAAATGTAAATAAAACTTCTTTACATTTTAATGGGTTACGGTAACACTCATTTCAACTGTGTCAAAAATTCGCTTCGAGATATGTATTTCGTGGGAAAATGGGGGTTTTTTTCAAAAATATGAGCAATTGATGAGACGAGTGTAATACACCTAAATATTACAGATGCGAAAGTGCCGACTCATCATTCTACTGCGCTGACATCACCCACTACGTCTACGAAGCCGAATACGCCAACCTGACCCGCGGAGAAGTAAAAACCCGCGAATGGCCAGCCTCCACTCACGAACAAACCTGGACCGGCGAAGGATTCGCTCAAGTGTCCGAAGGATCCATCATCACCGTCTACCCGATCGTCGAAGTCTCTCAAAAATACAACGTGATAATTCGTCACGACGGTGCTCGTGACCCTATCGGATGGGAGAATGTGCAGATCACAATTGTCCGCCCGGAAACTGAAGGAGATGGCTTCTGTGCGGACGCACCGCCATCTGATGACTTTTTGATCGCCAGAATCTACCCGGGATCTCGATACATTGAAGTTCAACCTGCAATCTGCTTGGAAGCGGGTGTCAAGTATGAGATTAGAGTGCAGTTCAACGAGAAGAGAACCAATTCTCACCCACAAGAACGAGCGGCAGCCAACATTCTCATTGATTCTATCCTTTTGGCTCCACCAACTTCGGAACTGCACATCTTCCAAGGATCTGCTCGCGCTGAGCAGCATTTGACCGAGTACAATAGATACCAGTGTAGACACTTGGCACTCTCCCTTACTCTTTTCAAGGATCAAAGAAACGAAGTCTGCGAACGATACGTGTGTCCAGTGGCCGCTGCTCTTCTCAACAAGACGAGCGAATGCAACTGTGATGCCACCGGTTCAGTGTCCGGAATCTGCTCAGTTTTCGGAGGACAATGCGAGTGCAAACCAAACGTGGTTGGCAGACGTTGTGAACAGTGCGCCATCGGTACCTACGGTTTCGGCCCGAGCGGGTGCAGTAAATGCGATTGCGACGCTGTGGGATCGCTTGGAAACGATTGTGACAAGCAGTCGGGACAATGCGTGTGCCGGGAGAAGGGAATCTACGGAAGACAGTGTAATCAATGCCAGCCTGGCTTCTGGGGCTTCCCAGAGTGTCGCACTTGTCAGTGCAACGATCACGCCAACATTTGCGATCAGGCGACTGGAGCGTGTATTGAGTGCCGTGATCTTACCACTGGACACTATTGTGATAGATGTCAGGATGGATATTATGGAGATCCGAGATTGGGTGTCAGTATTCCGTGCAAACCGTGCCCGTGCCCAGGTGGACCGACTAGTGGTTATCAGCATGCGGACACTTGTTATTTGAGAAACGCAGGAAATAATACACAGGATATCGTGTGTAATTGCAAGTGAGTGGTGTTATATTTTTTGTATGTTTGCGGTAATAAAAATAAAAAACCCCCAAATTTAGATCCGGCTACCAAGGAGAACGTTGCGGCGAATGCGCACAGAATCACTGGGGATCCCCTCGCGAAGTTGGTGGATCTTGCGAACGATGCGATTGCAATGGAAACATTGACATGTCGGTGGAAGGAAGTTGTGACGCGGCGACCGGAGAATGTCTCAAATGTCTGCACCATACGGAGGGAGCACAATGCGAGCATTGTGTAGATGGGTATTATGGTGATGCCGAGATGAAGAGTTGTCAGAGGTAAGTGGTTTTAAAAACTTTCCTAATTTTAGCGATTTTCTGGATTTTTATTCAAATTTTAACGATTTTTTGAGAAGTTTTTCTATTTATCGATCTCCGAGAATTGCACGTGAATTGCAATTTTTAATTTAAAAAATTTTTGAAACAGTTTTTTTTCAAATTCTTTTAGCGACTTTTTTAAAGTTTTTTTTTCGCGAATTTTAGCAATTTTTCTGAATATTTTTTTCATTTCAGCAATTTTTTTTTACGTTTAAGAGAAATTAACTTTAATTTTGCCGATTTAAGAAAAGGTACGTAATTATCGACTAGTTCTGCATTTTTTCGATTTTAACAATTTTTTGAAACGGAAAATTACAAAATGACAAATTTTCAAGCATTTCTCGGAATTTTTGGATAATTTCAGCGAATTTTTCAACCTTTTTTCTGAATTTTTCAGATAATTTTTCTAGTTTCAGTAATTTCTTTGTTTTCTAGAGAAATAACTGAAGAAATGAAGAGATTTTTCATCTCCCAGTTTAACGTAAATTGTCACTCCGTCACGAATCCATTATAGCGATTTTTCCGATTTTTTAAAATGAAATTTACACTATTTTTAGCTATTTTTAATTTAATTATTATAATTTTATCGATTTCTTCGAGATTAATCATAATTATCGACTTTCCTGATTTAAAAAATTTTTTGAAACAGTATATAACAGTTGTTTTGATTTTCAGCGATTTTTTTTCGAATTTTTATAGGTTTTCCCTGATTTTAACAATTTTATGGAATTTATGAACTTTTGAAAGTTTTTACGAATTTTGAATTCATTTTTGAAACATTTTTTTTGTAATTGAGATTAAAAACCACAAAAAAAACTATTTATTGTGTTTTCAATCGACTTGCAACATGAAAATGCAATTCTCCCCCGTTCTGCCTGCGTATCTTGAAATGTCACTGTGTTCGCGTGACCGCGCACAAAAAAGTGGGCGGAGTTTCGCGTTCTCATGTCTCAAGTCGATTGAAAACACGATACTTGCAAAAAAAAAACTGATTCTCTGTGCTAAAATTTCCCGGAAAATTCCGTACTGTAACCCAAAAAAGAACGATATAAATTAATCTCATCCTCTCCTATCTTTCAGATGCGTCTGCAACGAACTTGGCACCAACTCCACAAAAGGAGCCTGCGATCGTGTCTCCGGCCAATGCCCATGCTTCGACAACGTGGTCGGAATGCAATGCGATCAGTGCGCTGCCAATCACTTCAATCTTGCCTCTGGAGCCGGATGCGAAGCTTGCGATTGTGATCCGAATGGAGTCGTACCAAACCACGAGAACGTACCACACCTTCAATGTAACATCTTTGACGGACAGTGCCAATGCAAGCCTGGAAGAGGAGGTAGGAAGTGCGACCAGTGCGAGGATCTTTACTGGGGCGACCCGACCGCTGCCGATGGGTGTCATAGATGTGAATGTAACCCAACTGGATCGAAGAGTCTTCAGTGCCATCGTAACAATGGAACTTGCGAGTGCCAAGCTGGAAGTGGTGGAGCTCTTTGTAATGAGTGTGCAAGAGGTTATACTGGACAATGGCCGTACTGTAATCCGTGCGGAGAGTGCTTCCATCAATGGGACAACATTATGATGAAGCTTCAGAAGCAAGTGCATGCTCTCATAGAGACTGCTAACAATATCGAGGATACTGGAGTGGCCTCTGCTTACGATGCAGACTTTGAGAAGATGGAAGAGACATTGAAAGAGACCAAGCAGGCGCTGGCAGATGCTAACATCTCAAAGGAAGACATCGAGGAGATGAGCAAGAAATTGCAGTTGCTCAAGAAACAGGTCATCGCAGGACGTGAAAAGCTTGGAGTAATTGAAACGAGAATCTCCAACATCACACAAGCGGTCGATTTTGCTCAAAAGGACCTGGAGCATCTGCAGAAAGAGGCGGAACGTGTTATCAAGGCCACCCTCGAATTGGAAGACAAGGCGAGCAAGATCAAAGAGGCTGATGTGTTGGGAGCATTCAATATCACTCGCGAATCGGGAGCCAAGTCTTTGGAAGCTCAACGACGAACCGACGCGGCGATCGGAAGATTGGCTGCTGCGGAGAATGATGCTCTTCAAGCGAGTGAGCTCCTTGAGAAGAACAAGGATGACTTTGAGAAGCAATATATTGAAAATGAAGAGGCTCTCAATGAGGCTGAAACTTTGCTCCGTGGTCTTGAAGGTTTCTTGCCAAAACTCAACGAACAAGTCTGTGGAGCGTCGTCCGCACCATGTGATGCTCTTTGCGGAGGACCAGGCTCTTGCGGATTCTGCGGTGGACAGTCGTGTATGGAGGGAGCTGTGAGCAAGGCGAATCAGGCTAAGAGCTTTGCCACAGAGGCTGATACTCGATTGGATGAGAAACAAAAGGAGGCGGAGGATGTTTTGGGTATTGTCAGGGATATTCTGACCTCGACAAGTCAGGCGAAGGCGCAAGCTGAAAAGGCGTATGATGTGGCAAAGCAAACTGCTCAGCGAGCAAATGAGTCGAGAGCTGGACTAGACAAGGTTACAGAGGAGATTAACGAGTTCTTGAATGCCCAGAGAAGCACTCCGGAGCAAATTCGCAATCTCGCCGAGGAAGTTTTAGCCAAGAAGATCTCCCTGACACCCGATCAAATCACCGACTTAACTGGAAAGATCAAGGAATCACTTGCAAAAATCAACAACATTGACGAGATTCTCAACGAGACACGTGCCAACAAGTCGATCGCTGCCAACCTAGAAGCCCGCGCAGTGCGCGCTCACCAGGAAGCAGAAGAGCTCAAAAAGCACATGGAGGACATTCGAGAGGCATTGCAACTCGCCGATCAGGCTCACAACAATGTGACCACTGTGCTTCAAGAGATTGAAGAGTTGGGCGCGCAGGCCAAGGAGCTCATCGAGAAAGCACAAAACTCCACGGACGCCGCGGAGGCGAAAACTCAGACTGCAAACGCGACACTGACCGAGCTGGAGGGTGTGATGAGCGGGGTGAAGGTTGAGTATCTGCAGATTTCCGAGTCTGCGAAAAACGCGTTGACGACGGTGGACGCGGCGTTGGCGGCGGCCACCAATGCAGAGCAGAAGAATAAACAGATTCAGGTTAGTGACAGAATTATCAAATTAATTATGAAGTCATCGCGAAAATTGGTTGAAAAATGAGGAATTTCGATATTTTTCTTCAATTTTCCTCAAATTGTATGCTTTTCACTGATTTTCCGTAACTTTTTCGTTGAAAACCAATCAAATAAATATCGGAAATGCCGAAGAAAATCAGGTGAAAAACGAAGAATTTCGTTATTTTTCATCAATTCATTACGAAATTTGACACTTTTTCCGCCTATTTTCCTTAACTTTTTCGTTGATAATCAGTTAAATAAACCAAAAACAAATAATTTAAAAATAATAAAAGCGAAATCACTGTAAAATTGGAAAAAAATAGAAAAAAGATGGAAAATTTTCGAAATTGGTGTTTGCAAAAATCTGGCTCCGCCTCATTTGCAATGGCTGCGCGAAATTTTTTTCTTTTTAATTTGTGGCGTTAAATAAGAGGGATTTAAAATTAAAATAAATAAATACACGCGAAAATCGAGTGAAAACAGTGCGAAAAACGAAGTATTTCGCTATTTTTCATCAATTTTCCGTAAAAATTACGAAATTCTTTGCTTTTCAGACTATTTTTCGGATTATTTAGGTGATTATGCGTAAAAAGCCGCCTACAAAATATACATTTTGACCTACAAAACGTGCGCGACAATTACAACCAAAAAAACCTGCGCGCTTTGCGAAATGGTCGGACCCTTTTTTGGGCATTCAAATAAAAAACGTTTTCTATTTCAATTATTGATTTTTCAGTCTGACCTGGAGCGCGCCAATGAGTTGCTCGAAAAGCGGACCGAAGGAAACAAGGATGCCCAGCAACGCGCCGAAAAACTGAGAGAAAGGGCGGCGAAGCTGCTCTATCAGGCTCAGCGCTACAATGATGAGATTGACAGTGAGTTTATTAGCCCTATCCCCCCCCCCATGAACCTTAAATACAAAATGCTATTCCAGACCTATCCAAAGACTCGACAGAAATGCGTCTGGACGACTATGACCAAATTCTGGCCGACCTGAACGCGCGGCTCGAACGTGTCACCCGTGACATTCACGAGAAGACTGACTTCCATGCCACGTGTGGATAAGCGGCCCTAATTTTCTTGTTAACCGAAAATTTCGTCTTCTCCCTGCTTCTGATTGAAACGGTTGTTTTTAATAATTTTTGAATTTTAATTTTTAAATTTTAATTGTCTTCCCTATAATTTATACAACACCCACAATCCAAAGAAAAAAAACCTTGCTTTCTTATTGTATCTCAATATTTTTTTCTTTTTTTTTCTTCACAAAGTGTGCTATTTTTTTTACTTTTGCCTCTCTTTGTTTTTCTATGTTCTAATTGACGTTTTTTGAAGTACAAAGATTATGAATCTATCAAATTTTAGCATTTGTTTGTTCACGACTAATGGGGCTATTCACGAAACCAGCAAAATATGCAAAAAAATGAAAAATAATTCTGAGAATGCTCCGATCAGTCTGAAATGTTGACAAAAAATGTCAAAAATACTCCAGGACATGTGCAGAAAATTGAAGATCAAAATATCGATTATGAAAAATTTCAAAGTCGATATTTTGGTCTGAAAGCAAAAATTCAGATTGATCGGAGCATTCTCCGAATTTTTTGCATACCAGCAAGGTTTCCGTGAATGGACCCAAAAAATAACAACAAGAGGTCCGTCTTCCAAAGTTATCGTGTTAAAAATCGCTACTCCACCTTAAGAACGTGGCAGTGGGCGCGTTGATTGGTTTCTAGATGAGCGCTGATTCGCTGACAGATGAGCGCAGAATTTTCCAAAACGTATCACACGGCCTCCCTGACTCCCAACGCGCCAATAAATCACTGACGCTTTTCTGGTGTTGGCGCATTACTCGACGCCGCGCCTTTGAGCGCTCTGATGTTCTTGTGTGCGGTTTTCTCGTGAAATAAAAAGTTTTTAACAAGTATTATATGCGGAGACGTTTGAAAGAACCAAAAGTGAGGAAAAGCGTCGAAAAACTCACAAAATCACCTATTTAATTGAAAATTAGCAATTTCGTCGAGAAACAATTAACATTTTCATTGAAATCAGCCATTTTCGAGCAAAAAATTAGAAAACTTCAAAACAAATCACCGCGATTAGATTGATCATCGCGTCGCTCCGGGCTGAACATACGGAGACAAAAAACAGACAGAATATAACAAAATTCATAAGAAAGTCTATAATTCAATTAATAACTTCAAACTGCATCTCCTTCTCCTACAGGAATTCAAATTCTTAATTTTAACGTTTATTCGAAAGGTTTTACCTTCTTCTTTATTTCGCCGAGAATTGGATCAAAAAAAAATTATTGGAAAGACAAAATATTTGACGATAAGTAAATTTTCAGTGCTAAATTGAAAACAAATTTGAAAAAACGAAAGTTCGCGCCAAAAGAAGCGGAGCGAGCTCTGTACCTGAAAGTACCTTCCTAATAAGAATTTTGCCCGGGTTTACGCCCAAAAAAAAATTTAATAAAAGCGAAATTGCGCAAAAAATAACCAAAGGCCTAAAATAATTGTGGACCGGTGCGAGACCCAACGCGTGGAACATTGGTATGCGCCTTTAATACAGTAACCCTAAAACTTTTGAGCATGTTCCTTTAAATACACTGCGAATTTTGATTTTTTATTGCCTGGGGTGGAATTTTAGGGGGATTCTGTTACATAAAACGTGCTTTGAAACTTGGAACTAAATATCGGAATTATGTTGTTGTCTCCGGAGACAGATTCCTTCCTGGTGCGATCGGTGCGAACAAGAAAATTAACTTACTCATGGGGTCCCTGATATTTTAGAAAAATGTTGTAACTCTGCTGAAAATGTTCTGAACTTCACTAAAATCATACTTTGTTTTTCCATACTTTATTTTTTAAAACAATAATGTCCAAAACTGATTTATTTATTTATATTATTTAAATTGTTGGGTTAAAGATTTCAAATAATTTTTAAAGAATATAAAAATAGCAAATATATCATAAATATAATTTTTTCCAAGCCTGGCTATGCCAGGGCTGCTCTCAAAATTGCAAAATCACGTGCCCCACAAAACGCGCAAGCAAAACTTACTGACGCATTTCCCGTTCGCCTCTTAATTGCTGACGCGTTTCTCGTGCACTTTACACTTTCACTTTTCCGTCCAAAATAATCCTGTTTACGGCCGATTTTCGCCCGAAAAATGTCGTTTTCACGCCCAGAAATTGTTTTTATTTTGTTTCTCGCTGCCGATTTACCCTTCTTTCTTCATAAAATTATAGTTTTTCGATTTTTTTTTGCCTTAAACTTCAGATGAAACACTCACACCTTTACGAGCTTCAACCGGACCCATACGACTACACGCAACGAAGAACGTGCCGAGTTTGTCTTTTTAAAGATGTTACGAATGCGGTGAGTTCGTTTTTTGAGTAAAAAATTGTCGAATAATTAAATTTCAGCCCCAACTGTCAGAAATGGTACGAGAAGGCAAAGTCGACGCCGCGCTTATTCGAGCCGAACTTGTAAGTCGTTTTATTGATGTTTTGCAAGAAAGGCCCAAAAATCTAGGTCCTGGAACCGTTCGTCTTGCTAGCCGCCGCCAACCGAGCCGTCCACCAATCGGCTCACAATCGCATGAGTTGCCGCAATCTACCCGCCGAGCTTATTTACTCGTTGTCACCGAGTCGAAATGTGAGTTTTTTGCGGGGCTTGTTGATGAGAAAGTGTGAAAAACAAGTGAAGATTTGTTTGTTTTTGAAGTTTTTGAGCAGCATGCCAGTTTAAAAAAATGAAAAAACAAGGTGGAGTATCATGTAAAAACAAATAAAAAAATAGAGGAATTGCGAAATATTGTAAGATTTTTTGGGAAAAAATGGTTAAATTAATGAAAATTGACTTTTTGTCAATTTTTCAACACAAAAAAGTGCCAAAAATAGTAAGAAATCCCTAAAACTTAAGATTTTTGCGGAAAATGTAAGAAAAATTGAACTTTTGTCAATTTTTTTTTACATAAAAGTTGCTAAAATAGAGAAAAAAAACACGAAAACCCAGAAAATTAATAATTTTTGCGGAAAATTTAAGGAAAAAAAATAGAATTTTTGTAAATTTTTCAACATAAAAATTGCAAAAAAATAAAAAAAAAATTGAGAAAAAATTGTGAAAAGTTCATAAAATCTAGTATTTGAATTTTAAAAATTCGAAAAATCTCTGAAAACCCGAGCCAAGAAACTCTGAAAGCCAGAATCCCATACTTTTCTGCCAAATTTTTCAAAAATGAAAAAAAAAACAGCCAAATTTTTCGCGATAAATCTATAATAGACTTGGCACGAACCTGCCTTCGGCTCATTATACATCTACCGCGAAAATTCAGAGTTTTAAACCATTTTTCTTGCTAAATTGTCGAAATTTAACCAAATTTAACAAAAAAATCGATAAAAATCTTCCACCAGTTACGTAAAACTTTTTTATGGGATTTTTCACGAAATAGCAAAAACCAGCTTAAAAATTCTGCGAAAATTCGAAAAATGCTCCGATTGGCTTGAAATTTTGGAAAATCATGGCAAAAATACTCGATGTATGGAAAATTTCAGGCCAAAATATCGATTTTTGGTCTGAAATTTTCCGTACATGGAGTATTTTTGCCATTATTTCCCAAATTTTCAAGCCAATCGAAGCATTTTTCGAATCTTCGCTGAATTTTTTGCTTTTTTTCGCTATTTCTTGAATAACCCCATTAAAAAGTTTTGCGCGATAGACCTATAATTGAGGAATGATTTTTTGTTAAATTTGGCTACATTTCGATAATTTAGCAAGAAAAATGGCTAAAATTCAAAATTTATTTTCGCGGTGGATGTATAATGAGCCAAAGGTTCCAAGTCTATTATAGTCTTATCGCGAAAAAAAATTGAAAACATTAAAAAAATTCTTGATGGACCTATGCACTTTTTTGTAGAGCCGCGGAGACTAAAAATTGCGATTTTTGGACAAAAACTTAATCGGTACATGCTCCGAATTGAAAAAAATAAGAACTAATTTTTCACGAAAACTTGGAAAATTTACGTTTAACCGGCAGGAAACGCCTTTTTTTGGATTTTTTTTGAGGACAGAAAAACTTTTTTTTTGTACAAAAATTATATATCATAATAGATTTAGCCCAATTTAACCCAAAAAATCGATATTTTCCCGAAAAAGTGAGCAGAACTTCTGAAAATGGACAAAATTTCAGAAAAATCCACAATTTTTTTTGACAAATTTGCGAAAAAATTATATATTTTGATGAATTTTTAATTTGGATGGGGCCTAATTTTTTTGGAAATAAAATCATTTTCTCATGGACCTATGCACGATATAAAAAAGGCCATTTAAATGAATTAATTTGACAATTTTTTCCATTGCACGAAAGCAAGAAAATTCAATTAAATTAAATAAGTTTGAACGCAGAAAAACATTCGTGCCGAGATCTCGTATATCGACACAATTTGTTAAAGGCGTAGGAGTGGCAATATCTCGACACGAACGTTTATCTGCGTTCAAATTTATTCAATTTAATTGAATTTTCTTGCTTTCGTGCATTGAAAAAAAAGCCAAATTAATTCATTTAAATAGCCTTTTTTATATCGTGCATAGGTTCATGAGAAAAGGATTTTATTTCCAAAAAAATTAGGCCCTACCCAAATTAAAAATTCATCGAATTATTTAATATTTTTTTTAAAAATTTGCAAAAAATTGTGGATTTTTCTGAAATTTTGTCCATTTTCAGAAGTTCTGCTCACTTTTTCGGGAAAATATCGATTTTGTGGGTTAAATTGGGCTAAATATATTATGATTTATAATTTTTGTACAAAAAAAGTTTTTCTGTCCTCAAAAAAATTTCGAAAAAAGGCGTATTTCTGCTGGTTAAACGTAAATTTTCCAAGTTTTTCGTTAAAAAATAGATTTTTTGTCAATTCGGAGCATATATCGATTAAGTTTTTGTTCAAAAATCGCAATTTTTTACCTCCGCGGCTTTTCAAAAAAAAAAAAACATTTTTTTGCTCCCACCCCGGCCCCGAACTCTCGTGCCAAATCTATTATAGATCTATCGCTAAAAAACCTCTTTTTTTTCTTCCAGATCAAAGACTCGCTAATCACATTTGGAATCGCCGAGCACTCCACCCACATAATTGCCGCAATTTTTGACGACAAATCGGGAAAAGAGATGAAAAAGTTGGCAAAACTGATCAAAGGAACACCAGACGATTTGATGGAAGGACTGCCCAAGATTGCGAACGTCTCGGTCATCAAGAAAATTTATCAAGTTGGAAATCCGGCATTCGCCGAGGAAGGACTCTCTGATCATATCGTTTCGCGTATGGTTTCCAAGGATTTTTTGTCGTAAATTGAGCGAATGACCTAAAACTTTGGGAAATAATGTCAAAAAATTTGGACCGAAATATCAAATTTTCCCTAATTTTCAGGTCATTTTTCGAGTTCCCCCTCCCAAATTTTCGCTTTTTTAAATTGAAAATTCCCATAAATTTTGAATTTCCCGCCCAAAATTTTGAAATTTTCGGCCTTTTCTAATCTCCTCGAAGCTAGTTTTTATATCTATCACCAAACCGATGACGTTTAAAACAGAAAAAAAGTCACACCTCAAAAAAAATCTCAAATATCAGCTGCCTAAAAAAAATCAATAATCTGCTAAAAGTAGTTTTTTTGTATAGTTTTTCTTGTTATTCTTCCCAGAGCTAGGATCCATGAAACGGGAAAATGGAATTTTCTGTTTCTCTTCGTCTCTCACCAATTTCCAAATTAAATTTTCCGGAAACGGTTTTCCAGTGTCACGGATTCGGCCTCAGTTCTGTCAATCAATCAATTTTTTCTGTCCTTTTAATGCAGAAAAATGCCCTTTTTTAATAAATAAATTTTTATATTAGCTATTAGAATTTTTCTCCTTTTTTCTTTATGTTTTCATGTGAAAATTGTCAGAAAATTTATATTTTGAGCGTTTTTTTGAAAATTTTACAATGACAAAAAAAGGTTTCAGGTGAAATTTCAAGCAATCAAACATTTAAGGCATTCATTTTCGAGCTGAAAAGGAGCTAAAATTGCGAAAATTTGAGAGGTTGGTGAGTTTTTTTTATGGTTTGAAAATGGAAATTTTGAATTTAAAAAATTTCTGAAGTTGAGATTTCCATGAAGAAAATTCGGAAAAAAAAAATCTAATTTTTGGTTTTTTAATTGCTAAAATTGGGATTTCTAGGAAAAAAATACCGAAAAACGAGATTTTTTGGGCTTTTTAATTGCCAAAATTGATTTTTTTTTTTAGAAGATTGGAATTTTAATGGAAAAAAAACGGAAAAATGGAATTTGGCGTGTAGAGTAAAATAACAATTTTTATAAAAAAAGTTAGAAATCTTGAAAATTTTTAAAAACTGACCGCAAAAATTTAAATTTTATTGTTAGTGAAAAAAACCGCCAAGAATTGATTGGAATTTTTCTGAAAAGAGACTTTTCTGGAGAATTTAAAAAAAATACCGGAAAATTGATATTTGGGGGATTTATTATGGAAAATTTTAAAAAATACCGAAAAAATGGATTTTTGAGGCATTTTAATTGCTCAAATTTGTATTGCTGGCGCGCCAGCAAGCTAGCATGACGCACTTTCGGTGCTTGCGCATTTCTCGACTCTCCCATTTTTTTTATTGATTTTATTATTTTTCTTTCAGTAAATCTTGTTTTTCTTTGTAAAATATATTTATTGTATCTTTTAATACCATAAAATTGCGCAAAATATGATTTTCGTAAAGATTTATCCTGCAAAAACACCAAAAAATTCAAAACGATTATTTCGAAATGGTGGCTGAACCAAATTTGACGTTCTTAGGCTTGAAAAGTTTCTAAAGACTTCAGCTATAATTCAATTGGAGCACATTTGGGAAAAATGAAGATTTTTAGCTTTTTTTTTCCGAAAAAACTTAAAAATGCCTCAAAATTTGAATTTCGCGCGAAAAAATCCAGTGGAGCGCGTTTGCTCGGCACCGCCCACTTTTCAAATCCAAAATTTAAATTTTCGGAAAAAAAGTTCCTTAAAATTGGAATTTTGCGTGTTTTAATTGCTCAAATGTAAAAATAGCGTAAAAATTTAAATTTAAATGAAAAAAACCCCAAGAATCGATTTTTTTTTAAATTCCGGAAGTTTCTGGAATTTTTCGTTTTTTTAGTGCTAAAAATTGCTAAAATTTTAATTTCCTAGAACAAAAAAAAACTGTTGAAAATCTCGATTTTTGGGCATTTTAATTGCTAAACATCGTCAAAAACAATTTTTTTAAAGAAAAAATTAATTTTTTTTAACAAATTAATCTTAAAAAATGACTGGAAATGTTCAAAAATCGCCAGAAAATTCTCAAAAATCACTAGAAACATATTCAAATTTTAATATATGAAAGGAAATATAAAACCAAAAATATGTGTAAAAAATTCATAATTTTTTTTCAAATAAACAGAACATCTCAAAATCAGCGATTTTATAGTCCAAATGACGCAAAAATGACTCATTTAAATGCCAAATTATAGAAATTACTCATAAGTGCGATAGAGCGCAGTTGCATAGAGCTTTGTATTACGAAATTATGAAAAAAAAATATTGTTATTTAATAAAAAAAAATTGAAAATCTAGATTTTTTCAGAAAAAATTTTCTAATTTTCATGAAAAATCACTGAAATTGCGATAGAGCGCACTTACATATACCGTAAAATTAAAAAATAACAGCATTTTCAAATCGTCATGTTTATTTTCCAAAAATATAACCAAAAAAATGTTTAAAACACATTTTCCTTTGTCAAATAGCGATTGCGAGAACCCGTACGACAAATTGTCCAATTTTGAGCTTTTTCCATATCATTTAGGGCCTGAAAATGAGTGAAAGGATGATGAGAATTCCGGCCACCGGGCTATTCAGACCGTTGCTCGAATTGCACATGTTGTCACTGCAACAACACAATTTCTCGTCTCCAGGGCCGCGACATCCGTCTTCCTGGAATTTTTTAGTTTTTTGACGTTTTTTTTTCGTTTTATTAACAGTTTTTGTGTTCAAAATGCAAAATTTTTGGGTCTTGAAGCGAATGGAATCGATGGCGAACTACGTGGAACGGACGAAATTGACGGAAAATTCTATGGGAGATTACTAATTTTTATTAATTTTTTAATTGTAATAAAGTATTTTGAAAAATAGGCCAAAATCTAGACAGAAATAGATAATTGGACCGGCTTTGGGTCGTTTCGAAACCTGTCACTTTGAAACTGGGACGTTTCGAAACTTTAGTGCTTGTTTTTGTCGCCGTGTTGACACTATTGACAACATTCGGCCAAGGATAAAATAGTTACCGCCAAATTTGGAGAATTTATCAAAATTTACCACTAAAAATGCACTAAATTTTCAAAGTGGCAGTTTCAAAACGCCCCAGAGCTTGGACCTATTCAGTGCTGAAAAAAACGGTTTTTGTGGTTTGAACCCTTATTTTTCTTGTGTATAAGACTGGATTACGCTAACTGGCTGTTTACTTGCGATCCAGAGAATTTTTTGGCTATTAGCCATTGAAAATGACTGTTAGCCGTCGAAAATTTCCCTAAAATAGTAGGAAGACATGTAAACGGGCTTATACACGATAAATTAGGCGAGAGAGTGCGTCTTCCTCGCAGAATGAAAACCGGTCTTATACACAAGAGATTAGGGTACTGGTAAAAGAACCTTTCGCGCCGAGACCCGGCTTTAAAAAATGATGATTTTCAAAGGAGATGGTGTAATTTCAGCCACCCTTTAAAGGCACATGGAATTATTTTCATTCCAACGCCATGTCTCGACACACTTGGTTGTTTTCCTAGTTTAAAAAAAACCACTGGGCACGGTACTTTTTAAACGTCTTTCCGTAATTCTGCATAAGGTTTAAAACCCAAAAAAAAACGGTTTTTTTCCTGTACTGAATAGGTCCATAAAGGTTAATTTTTTTTGGAAAATTTATTCGAAAAATACGACAATTTTATTGTGTTTTCAATCGACTTGTGACATGAGAACGCGAAACTCCGCCCACTTTTTTGTGCGCGACCACTCGAAAGCAGTGATCTTTGAAGAGACGCAGACAGAACAGTGAATGCAGACTTGAATTGCGTTTTCATGTCGCAAGTCGATTGTAAACACAATAGAACGTGACGAAAATGCGGACAACCCTGATTTGCAGACTTTTAGAAATGTTTTATTGATTTTTTCGTCCCAATAAGTATTGGGATGCTACTGAAACTGTTAGAATGATAAAATCATTTTGATATCCAGTAAAAGTTTCTCAAAAGTCTGAAAACCAGCGTTGTCTGCAATTTCGCGTGAGAGTGTCAACTTTCCCTGTTTTGTCACGTTGTCGAAAATTGTATGAAAATAATATCCGGAGGCTAGACTATTTTGTCCTAGAAACGCTGAACAGAAAATTCAAAAATTACGAGAATTGGGGGGAAAATCAAACAATGTTTTGATTGGTCTGAAACTTTGGTAAATGTTGCCAAAAATACTCACGAACATGCTCAGAAAATATTGGCCGGAAATGTCGATTTTTCAGTCCAAATTTTTTGAGCATGTCATGTCATGTTCGGGACAATTTTTGACAGTATTACCAAAATTTTAGATCAATCGGAGCATTTTCCGAATTTTTCAACACTTCACTTAAAAATGTTTTTAAATCTTCTTCTTGAGGAATAAAGCTCCCTTGCCTTATCCCTGATACTGTAGTAAAAACAAACTTACAAAACACTTTCCGGTTTCTCCGCAACTTTTCGTGATTGTGTAACTATCATCGCCCTTTTTGTGTCGTTTCACGTAGCTATTGAAACAATAGTCGGCGTCATTGCATTGGACTGGAAAAGGAAGGATTACATATTGTTAGACTAACTACTCTAATTATTAAAAGTTTGGCTAGGGATCGTTAGTATTTGACTGAAAAACAAGTAGCACCACTTACCAGACTGATAAGGACCTCCAATCTCTGGCTCCAATCGTTTTCCGTTTGAAATTGTCTCCTGGCCCACCCAACATTGAATTGCCGCCATAACAGACGGTGCCAAAACGGCAAAAATGCACAAAGCCACAGAAAGTCTAGCCATTTTTTTTCTTCTAGTCAACATTTCCCCTTTTCTCCCACACTTTTATACTTTACGCGTGTGATCCCCAAGAGCGATGAGTAAGTACCAGTTCAGGCACGAAAACTCTAGAAAAACAATGCAAACGGCAGAGAGACGTAGAGAAAAACAGTTATTTCGGTGCCCCGCAGCAAAAACGATGTAAATACGCCCCAATGTTTGCTCCAGTGCTGCTCTAAATACAAATATTTGAAACTGTAAAATAGAAGAGTTTTGGAGGGGAGAATATCTGAAAAGAAACTGGTTTTTAGCGGGGTGCTCTGGAAAAACGAGGACGGGGTCTGATTTGACTTGCAAAATAAATTATTAAATTTACCATATTTACTCTGATTTCCCAACAGCCTCTTATCGGCCGGTAATTTTTTGAGTTGAGTGTTGTAGTGCGCGTTTTGTGTTTTAGGCCTAAAATTTTTACCTCGAATTATTGTGTTTTCAATTGACTTGCGACATGAGAATTCGAAACTCCGCCCACTTATTTGTGCGCGACCTCGCAAGCACAGTGTTGTTTGAAGAGACGCAGACAAAAAAGGGATATCCGACTCATTTTTCATTTCGCAACTCGTTTGAAAACACAATAGACTCTTCTGGTTAGACCTGACTATCCTAATTATTTAGACACAGCAGAAGAAAAACAAAAAGTTAAGGAAGAATGATTGCATTTTTTCGAAAGTTGAAATATGGGCGGGGCGAAAATTCAAAATTTGCGTGCGGGCTAAGCTTTCAGTGCCTTTGACACAATTTTTATTGATTTTATTATTTTTATCTCCGTAAAATACGTTTTTCATTGTAATAATTTTGTGTATTATTTTTTTATCACTCAAATATTTCAATTTGAAGCATAAAACCCCACTAATTTTTTTGCAGGCTCCACAATTCAGACGATTCCCGTAAAACGCACAATACTGGTTCACAATTGTTGAAAATGGAATAAATTTATTTTATTTTTTACTATGCTTTTTTTATTTATTTATCGTACGTCCAAAGTAAAAAAAAACGCAAAAAAAGAAGAAAAGAGGCGTCTAAAGTAACTTTGTTTTTGTGTCTTTTTCTTTGTTGTTTACCGCCAAACAAGCAAAAAAAAAAAACAACTGTTATTACTGCGTCGCGAAAACCAGTCAGAGCGGAGCGCTGTGGTCTCGCCGCGAAAAGTGAGAGTCACAGCCGAGTCACAGCAGAGTCACAGCAGCGTCGCGCGCTCTGCTCTGACAGGTTTCCGCGACGCAGTAATAACATGTTTACAAGTGCGCGCTTTTTTTCTTTGGACGTACCATTATGTACACCCCGAAATAAATTTTTCAAGATTTCGCTAAGAAACTTTTTGTTTTTTGGTAAATTCGTCAGGCAAAATCACCTAAAAACTCACTTTTTTGGGTCTTGGACGTTTCTTCGAAAGTGTGGTTTTTCGAGACCCTGACAAAACGGAGGAAGAAACCCCGCCCATTGCAAACGTGCGGCACGCCTTTCGTACGGAAAGTGTTGAAAAACGGCGCCGTAGACTTGCAAATTTTTCCCGGTTTTGTCAGGGTCTCGACTACGAACATTTGGTCCGCATTTTTTGTCGCGGTGTTTACACACAATCCCGGTACAAAGTGAATTTGCTTGAAAATTAAATAAAAAGCTTTGAAAATAAATGATTGTGTGCAAACACCGCGACGACAAAATTCAGAAAAATTTTCGAAATTTTGTCGAACTTTTGAAAATTCCACTTTCACAACGTCCGAGAGCCACCTTCTAGTTCTTTTAAGCTAAAATCGGGGCTCTTTCGAAATAGAAGTTCGACGAAATAGAAGCGTGACAAAGCAGGAACGTAACAAAATGGAAACGCATGAAAGCAAAAACGTAGCGGAGCAGAAATGTGTCGCGATTGAAGTATAGTCGTCATGGAGCGCGTTTGCGAGATTTATTTTTTCCACGTTCATATGTGAAAATTGAAAAAATGGTTGTACTTTCATTTTGACACATTTCTGCTCCGCTACGTTTTTGTTTTCATGTTTTTCCATTTTTTTACGTTCCTGATTTGTAAAATTTATATTTCGTTGATTTCTATTTTCACACAAGTTTCATAACGTGACATTTCTATTTCGTCGAACTTCGAAATAGTCCCCAAATCTATTTGATAGGGATGGTCGCTGAACTAAATTTGGACAATAAAAAATTTCTAGAAATCTCCTTATTACACTTGAGATACATTTTGGAAACCCAAAACCCCAAAAAACATAGAAAAAAATAACACCGAAAAATATCAACTTCTTGTAAAAGCTAGTTGAGCGCGTTTGCTTATGGGGTTATTCATGAGAAAAAAACGGTTATTTTTTGTTTTTTTTTTTCCAATTCACACGTTGAGAATTAAAAAAAAATACAGGTAGAGAAACGGGGGGTTTCCACTGATATAGCATTGATAGTGAAGAGACGCAGAAGGTGATGAGTTCAAAGAAAGGGTTAGTCTCTGTGTCTCCTCACTATCAATGCTATATCCCCGTTTCTCTACCTGTATTTTTTTGCAATTCTTGACATCGCGTGAATTGGAAAAAAAAAACAAACCGTTTTTTTTCTCATGAATAACCTCATTAGAACTTGTAATATTGTGTTCAGAAATGCCACGAAAATCGAAACAATGGGAAAAGTGTATGATAGCTGCACACACAGCTAGCCAGAGTCATAAGCAGCGAGCAGCATGCAAAAGAGTGGAAATGGATAATGAACAGTTGAAATCCAAAATTGCCGAGATGGAAGTCGAGCAAAAGCATCTTTTTGCAGCTCTGAAAGAAACTGGAATTAAATTGGCTCATTGCCAAAACGAACTGAAACGAGAGAAAGAAAAGAACTCGCTCACAGTTAGTCTGCTTAACGAAGTTAAAGAAGAAATTAGTGAATGTACATGAAATTACCAAGCGTATTTAGCGGACACGATCTCGGCGCACATGATCCATCACAGAATTCGGGTTTTTATAAATAATAAAAAACCAAACATGCATCCCGGTGTTTGCGTCCTTTTGAAATTCAAACGACAACGAAAGAGCTATTACGTATTCCTTGATTTGAAATAACTCGTGAAATGTTGCGCATGCGGGTTTTGCCCTATGAATTTTTCCGTTTTGAATTTTTGTAAATTCACAAGTTCGCATGGATGTACAAAAATTCAAAACGAAAAAACTAAATTTTGTGCGTAAATCGACAAGTGTGCATACACCGTCGTGGCGAGACCCGCATGCGCACTATTTAACGAGGTATCTGAAATCGAGGATTATGTAATAGCTCTTTCGTTGCTTTTTGAATTTCAAAACTACGCAAACACCGTGTTGCAATTTTTGTTGTTGTTTTTCTAATATTTATCAGCTTCGAATAAAATGTTTTACAATCTGCCGTTCTTTTTTTTCCTTGATTGATATGGTTTTTTATAAAAAACCTGCAATACCTTTGAGTGGCGAAATATGTAAAACTAATTTATTACGTTTTTTTTTTCAATTCTACCAAAATTACAGTACACATGTTTCTTCGCCACCGCCGCCTCCTCCGCCTCCTGCTACAATCGCCCCAACCTGCTTGCTTATTTTCAGCCTCTGCCTCACTGGTAAACTCTGAAAATGGCGAGAAATTCTTGAAAAGCGTGGAAGAGCGGTTAGCACAAAGCCAAGCCGGAAATCTTACAGGTAGGTGCTTGAAATACAGTGCGTTGCACATTTATACGACCACCCCTGTTTTGAAATGCCATGCGGCAACCAGTTAAGATTTTGTGATCGTGTATTCTTGGACCAACATGTCGACTGATTGGAAAAAGGTACTTTTTCATTTTTAAATTTATCCACATTCCACAGATCATCAGTTCTGATGTACAGAACTGGCATGACCTACGCAAGGATCGACTCGTCTGGGGCGCGTTTTCCTCTGCTGGATTCCTTGAGCTGGCGTTTGTGTCGTATCGGATGAATTCATCTGACTATCAAACAGTTCTCGACTATCACCTGCTGCCTTAACGTCGTCGTTTCAGCCGCCGTCAGTTCAGGTTACAACAGGATAACGCGATGATTCACATCAGTGGTTCCGATCGAAAAACATCGATGTTCTGTCATGGAGTGGCCTAGGCGCTTAAACCCACACGCTTATTTAGTTTTATTAAAGGTCACGCCACGTTGTCGCGTGTGCACGTGATTTGCCGGTGACACGTTCTTGTGCTGATTGTCTCTTGCTTCGCGTTTCCGTCAATAAATAAGGAACTAGACAACTTAGGGGCCGAACCGGGCTATTGGACGGAACTACGAAACTATAACATCGGTACTTCTGGAATATAAGTTTTCGATTCGCAGCAGCAACGAGATTGGACGGATCAATTGGCACGGACGGAGATTGTTGGACTCGACCCGTAACAGATGGACGACGACGTGCCGACTTTCCATGAAGAGCTCCTGCTGGGACCTGGTGGTGAAGTCTAAACTAAACAGTTCTCGAGAATCACCTGCTGTCTTACCGTCGTCGTTTCAGTCGCCGTCAGTTAAAGTTCCAGCAGAAAAACGCGGTGATTCTCGTCAGCCCCTCCACTTTGGACATACTTCCGGTCATTCCCTGAAAAATTCAGACCAAAATTATGGTTTTTTAAAAATTTTCAGAAATAAAAATCGATAATTTTAAAAATCAATATTTCGGTCTGAAATTTTTAGAAAATGACCGGAAGTATCTTCTTAATGATTTCCCAAAGTTTCAGACCGATCGGAGCATTCTCCAAATTTTCGCTGAATTTTTTGCTGGTTTTTTCTATTTTTTGCTTTTTTTGCTGGTTTCGAGAATAACCCCAGAAGGAAAACGTCCGTGGAGAGCTTGTCCGACGTATTTACCGCCACGGCAAGAAGTAGGGAACTATCGGAGAGCTCAACACGGCAGGAATTCGCGCCTTTTCGCATGTGTCTGCGTCTCCACAGTGACGTTCTGCCAAGTCTGCCTAAACGCGTGCAAAAAGAGAGACAGAGTGACGCGAGAATTGGCGCTTCGAGATTTGATCTCGAAAAAGTTTTTTGAAACGTAGTCTCGAACACGCCGTGCTCAAGGATGTGATTATCGCTGAGTGGGAGCACGACATATCCGGGGCTACTTTTCAGAAAACTTTTTTGAGATCAAATTTTCGAGCGCCAATTCTCGCGTGTCTGTGTCTCCATCCTAGCACAGTTTTTGCTAGACTTGGCAGAACGCCACTGTCGAGACACAGACACCACGGCGTGCTAGACCCTACGTGAAGGAATTCGCGCCTATTCGCATGTGCCTGTGTCTCGACAGTGGCATTCTGCCAAGTCTAGCAAAAAGTGTGCAAAAATGGAGACACAGAGACTCGACAATTGGCGCTCGATCCCAAAAAAGTTTTCTGAAACGTAGTCCCTAGCACGCCGTGGGCACATGCGAAAAGGCGCGAGTTTCTTTACGTAGGGTCTAGCACGCCGTGCACGAGTTCAAGTACAGGCGGCACAGTACCTTCCGAAACTTATCGAATCGATTGTCGGGTTATGTACCCGTTTATGATCTAAATTTGTAATTTGATCTACAATTTGATCTCATCCAAAAAGTTATGTTGTATCTGATTGCCGCGCCAAATCATAATTTTCCTTCTCGAAGGAACTTGTTGTTTGTTGTTTGGTTGGTTTTTTGGAAAGAACTTTTTAGTTTTTTAGATAGTTTTAAGTTTTTTAAGAGTTTATTGTTAGTCTTTTACTAGTTTGTAAAAGATCTTTTCTTGTCTTTTTTCAGTGACTCTGGTCACGTTTGATTTTGTAATAAATAAAGACGATTTTGTCTTTGTTTTCGTTTTTTTCTCTTCTCTTTCTTTTTGAACAGAGCTTTTCGAGCGAATTGGAGGAGAACGGTTTTGGATCTCTGATAATTGCATAATTATCTTTGAAACAAACCGACTTGGGGGCCGAACCGTCCATCCGGATAAGGAGAAACTCGGTTGTTCACTTCAGTGAGCACCGAGTACGAGCAACGAAGGAGAAATCGTTCACTAGAACGATCCGGAGAAATTTTCGGGAATCTTTGTGATTTCTGAGAATACGAGGAGAAAGTCAAGAGTTCCGTAAGGAGTCTCTTGTACTGGGAGATTGTTTATTGGTTTTTCGTAAGAAAATCATTAAAATCTCTGGAGAGCTGAGCCGATAGGCAAAGATATCGATTTATCGAATCTGAGAATAGCACATCTCGTCATCTTGACGCAGAAAGCAAAACAGTTGATTTTTTCGAATCCTTCGTCGAATTGTCTCAATTTTGCGCCAAATACTCTCCGAAATTTTTTCGCATAACGTGTCGGTGATCTAAAAGGTTAGATTTCAGACGCAATCATGTCGAGAATCGAGTTCGAGGGACAAATGAGAGCCGAGTCAATGGAGGCTGAGGAAGCCGTCGAGAGAGAGGTGCCGATGAGCACGCAAGACGAGCGAAACTCGTCGAAGATTGATGAAGACGATCTTTTGAAATCGGACGATGAGGAGATCGATGAGGATGACGCGGAGGCGTTCGAACATGAGAAGGAGGTGAGGATGAACTCGGAAAGTAAAAAGATTTCCGCCGCTTTAGAGTACATTCAAAAATTTTCGCGAGTTTCACCGACTCAAAGCAAACTAATGCTGAAAAGCATAGAGGAAGAGTTCCAATCGAAAGAAAAAGTGATTTCTCTCAGGGAAAATGCCATACTCGCAGCAAAAAATAAGATTTTTATTCTTGAAAAGTTGCAGAGCGACACGGCGCCCGGAGACGAAGACCACTGGAAGCTCCAGGTCGAGGAACTAGAGCGGGAAATTGAGGAGTGGAAAAAAGACGACGTCGAAAAGGAGAGGACAATCCAAGCGCTGCGTGAGCAGATCCGAAGTGGAGCCGATGGAAAATTCCAACAGGTATGTGAGGATTTTCTCATCAAATCACCAGAAGATTTGCACAAGTCTTTGGGCAATCTGATCAAGTTGGAATTGAAACTTTCTGAAAACAAATTTGAATTGTTGCAGAAATTGGAGAAGGAGGCAAAGCTGAGGAGAATGCTGGAAGAAGCCAAGCAACAATCGGAAACTCTGCGGCTCAAGCTGAAAATGGCGGAAGACGCCAGAATTCATGCAGAGGCCCAGATGGACGAGTTGAAACGAGCTGCCGGACAAAATTCGCTCTCGCGACGTGGTGAGGTCATTAATAGAGAAATAACTCACAATTATACTTCTCAGACTGGGGGAAAGTTGAGGATCTCGAGACCAGCCGCCATCCAACCGCGTTCCGGTGAGTCTTTCTTTGATATTGAAAATGGGGTTGAAAATGCGCGAGCGTACTCCAAAATCACAGAAGAAATTTTGGACTCGGAAGAAGACGGCGAAGTCTTTGGAAACGGTTGTGGGGATACCCAGTGGACGTCCACTCCAAAAACGGAAAGGATAAAGAGCAGTGAGACGCTTCTTGAAAAAATTCTCCTAGCCCAAGCCATTCCGGAACCGAAACCCTTTTCGGCGGAGAAAGCCACAAGTTTGAAAATGTTCAAGCATTCTTTTGCAATGAAATATCGAACATTGCCGGTTTTCGATCAACTGATTCTCTTAGAATCACGGTTTTTGGAAGGAAAAGCTCTGAAAATTTTCAAGGGGATTCCAACCAAAGAAAAAACGTCAATGGATGACGTCTTTGACGCATTGGCAGAGAGACTCCGGGTTTCGACACAAGACGAAGCACGGACTGCGAAAACGCGTTGGGAGCGCCTGAAAATCAGAGAGGGACAAACGATAGAGGACTATTGTTTGGAACTCGATGAAGTGGCAAAGAAAGCGTTCGGGAGAACATCGCCAGAAGAGTTTTCTTCTACGAAAACAGCAAAGTTGCTCACAGCTTTGTCTGATGATTATCAGCTGAGAGGCATGATTGAATGGCAACTCAGAGGCATTCCCGAAGAAGATCAGTACGATGAGTGTAGAAAATACGCTATTGTTTTGGAAAAAGGGAGAATTGAGATGCAACAAAGCAAAAAATTTCAACATATCCCAGCAAAGCAAACGTTGACACACCATCAAGCTCATCACCTTCAGAATGTCAGGATGAATCCCGCGAAAAAGCAGATTCTCACGGAGAAAGTGGAAGAAATTCCCAAAGAGAGCAGCCCATTGGACAAACGGTCGAGTTTTCCACCTTGCGCAGAATGTAATCAATGGGGATTTCATATGCCGACGTGCTCAAAATCGCCTGCTGTAACATGTTATGGTTGCGGAGAAAAGGGTCACATCGCTCCAAAATGTCCTAAAAGAACAGACAAACTCAAAGAGCAAACTCACGGAAATGCGGTGAACGCTGTAGATAAGGGGAAAGCGAAAAAATCAGAGAATTCTGATGAGGCTGAAACCACAATTCTCGATGTCACGCAAATTCAAACAGGAAAAATCGGATCCTCTGAAGTCAAAGTGCTAGTGGATAGCGGGTCAACTATCTCGTTGATTTCGAAAAACATTTGGCAAAGACTTATAAGAGAAAATGGAAAGGAGTGGGAAAAGTCGATTCCGAAAAAAGCTCCGGAAATTCGCACGGTGGTGGCTGCAAATGACACTATCATTAAGTTGTTGTTTGAAGCAAAAATTGAAACCATCATGGCAACGAGAACCAGAAAGATAGTTTATCATATTGCTGACGTGCCAAGAGAGACTATCATTCTCGGAACAAATGCGTTTCGAGATATGGATATTACCATGAGTATCGGAGGCATATCGAGAGATGTGAAACTCACAAAGGCAGTCAGGATAAAAGCGAATGAAAACAAAATGGTGGAAGTGCAAGTGGAGGGAATAGTTTTGGGTGAAAAGAGAAGTTGCCTAATAACTCCAACTTCAAACTTTCTATCACCGGCCATCTGTCAAGTAGACAATGATGGTAAAACGTGGGTGCAATTTTCAAATTTTGGTAACACGGCTTGTATCATCAAGAAAGGGCAAAGAGTTGCTACAGGAATTCTAGATGGATATGAGGTGTTGACTGATAAAAAAGATATTGCGGAAGTGTTAGAAGTGATGTTTGAAAGAGAAATTTTGAACATGGCTAGCACAGATGAGAGCTGCGATGCCAAATCTGACACGACCACTCCGATTCTGGTTCAGAGCTTAGAGAATGATGACGCTGTTAGAGAGGCAGCAAGAGATCATGAACTCTGTAATCAGTTGGAAAAGGAGGAGCCCCTGGAATCGGTGATAAGAAAGGTGGTGGAAAATTTCAAGGATGTGTTTGCAGTGTCAGACAGCGAACTTGGAAAGACCCATCTCACAGAATGTGTGATCGAAGTAAAGGAGGGAGTGCAGCCAATCAAACAGAAACCAAGACCCATTCCGCTCGCCATCCGAAAAACCATTTGGGAGATGATTCAGCGAATTCTGGACCAAAAGGTTATACGGAAAAGCAAGTCTCCATGGGCAAGTCCCATTGTCATTGTCAAAAAGAAAGATGGCACAGTTCGAATGTGCATCGACTACCGGAAAGTGAATAAGGTGATCAAAAATAATGCTCACCCACTCCCGCATGTTGAGTCAACGCTCCAGTCATTGTCGGGGAAGAAAGTGTTTTCGACCCTGGATATGATCTCGGGCTATTGGCAACTGCCACTGGAAGAAAGTAGCAAGGAGGTGACAGCTTTTGCTGTGGGTAATGAATTATATGAATTCAATGTACTCCCTTTTGGGCTGGTAACCTCGCCAGCAGTCTTTCAAAGCTCCATGGAAGCCATGTTGGGCGAACTGTTAGGAGATTGTGCGCACGTCTATGTAGACGATGTGTTGATTGCGAGTGAAACACTCGAACAACATGCACAAGATCTTGAAAAAGTTTTGACCAAAATTCGGGCAAGTGGAATGAGACTGAAGGCTAGTAAGTGTCATCTTGCAAAAGATACCGTAGAATATCTCGGTCACCGAATTTCTCCAGGTGGAGTGCAGACTGAAGAGAAAAAAGTGGAAAAAATGAGAAAGTTCTCACGCCCCACAAATCTCAAAGAACTGCAATCTTTTCTTGGCCTAGTTGGCTACTACCGTAAATTCGTTTTGAATTTTGCGAAAATTGCGGCTCCGTTGACACCACTAACTTCCAAAAAAGTTACGTGGCAATGGGGAGAAGAACAAGAAACAGCGTTTCAAACTCTTCTAACTGCAGTGTGTCAAGCACCAGTTTTGGCTCAACCTGACGTAGAGGCGGCAGTAGATGGGACGAGACCGTTTTTAATCTATACTGATGCGTCCAGACAGGGAGTAGGAGCGGTGTTGGCACAAGAAAATGTTGAAGGCGAACAGCATCCAATAGCTTTCGCGTCAAAATCACTGACACCTGCTGAAACTCGTTATCATATAACAGATTTGGAGGCATTGGCAATGATTTTCGCATTGAAAAGGTTCAAAGCAATAGTCTATGGGACCCAGATCATCATTATGACAGATCACAAACCTCTTTTAGCATTGCTAAAGGGCACTCATCTAGCTGATAGGCTGTTGAGATGGTCCATCGAACTACTGGAGTATAATGTGAAAATTGTCTATTTGTCGGGCAAGGCAAATGTGGTGGCAGACGCGCTGAGCAGAGGTGGTTGTCATATGACTGAAACGTCAGATGAAGGAACCAAAGAACTCTTAAGAATCGTGAATGCCCTACAAGAGAAGTCTGATGACACTGATGTGATGAATCAGGAGAACTGGCTAAACCACTTGAAGAACTCTGATGAAGGGTGGGGAGAACTCATTCATTTGTTGGAGAGTGGTGCAAAAGAAGGAAAGGTGAAGATAAAAGGAATCAAAGGGTGCGTGCTTGTCGAAGATTATGTCATAATCGGGCAGACGCTGAGAAATGCCGAGAATCCAGAATGCAATCGTAAAGTGGTACCAGAAAGTGCAAGAAGCACGCTGGTTACGGAAATGCATGAAGGATGCTTGGGAGGCCATTTTAGCGCCAAAAAGATGCTGAGGCAACTCAGTAAACGGTTTTTCTGGCCAAAAATGATTGTCACAATGGAAAAGTGTGTGAAAGGATGTCCCAAGTGCATTTGTACAAACGACCATCCGAAACTCACAGCACCATTAAAACCATACGAAACGTCTCGGCCACTCGAGATTGTAGCGGTTGATCTGATAGATGTTGGATTATCGGTTCAAGGAAATCGATACATCTTAAGCATTATCGATCTCTTCACCAAATATGGTGCAGCTATACCAATCCCGGATAAGAAGGCGGAGACTGTAGTCAAAGCTTTTATAGACCGTTGGGCATTAGGAGAAGGACGAATTCCAGAAGTTCTGTTGTCTGACCAAGGGAAAGAGTTTGTTAATTCTCATTTTGAGCAACTCGTGAAAATGCTCAATATCAAGCATATAACGACAAAAGGTTATAATAGCCGAACGAATGGTTGCGTTGAAAGATTCAACAAGACTATAATGCAAATACTGAAAAAGAAAACAGCTGTCCCCATGGAATGGGATGAACAGATTCCTTTTGCGGTTTTCGCATACAATTCGGTCGCGCATAAAACAACCGGAGAATCACCAATGTTCCTAATGTATGGGCGTGACTCCAAACACCCCATCCATATGGAGGGAGAGGATGCCGTTGGCATGGATTACTCAGATGCTGATGAATACAAGCATATACTGGTTCAGGAGCTTCTGAAAGCGCACCGGCGGGCAAAAGAGCACGCTGAGCGAGAATGGGAAGAGAACAAGAAATTGTTTGACCAAAAGTATAAGACGGAGAATAGAAAATACCCTACTGTGGGAAGCAGGGTACTCATAGAAATCCCGACCGAGAGACTAGGTGCCAGGTGCCCTAAACTCGTTAATAAGTGGAAAGGACCGTACAGAGTGGTGAAATGCACACAAAACTCGGCCACGGTGATTCCTATCCTAGGAGGAAAAGAGGAGTTTGTCATTCCTTTCGATAACTTGAGAGTAATCCCGGTTGAAATGGAAAATGTTCCGATTGTAACCAATAAAGGGAGGCAAAAACAGAAAGTTCCAATGTGGGGAAAGGAGGATGAATGTGTTAATGTGATTTCAGACATGAATCATAATAACTTGTCGATTTACAGGTCCGAAGAACTGTTCTGGTGTCGATGTCCCACACCGTGCCAATTCACTCTCTCCAAGGCTCCTGGACTTCGAACATCGTCGCCCACCCAATTGGTCCGGATGGCTGTCCTTTTACAAGGAATGCCACAACTCAAGGAGAAGGAGAAGGTGAACCGGGCCAAGATCTTGTCTTTGCACCCGTTGCCTTTCAACTATGACCGGAAGGTCATCGATGAGGACGTCTGGATGATGTTGGCGAAATGCCCCACCATCGTTCCAACATTGAGGAGCTCAGTTCTGGAAAAGCCTTTCCATGAACACTACCTTCAGATTTTGAAGGAAGAAGAGGAGACTGCTGGTGAAGTTTCAACCCAGATTTTGGTTCTCACCTTGCCAGGTGTCAATTCGGAAGTGGTTCGAACACTCGGCCATCCACATCGCGAGTGGAAAACTATTGTGGAGGAGAAAGAGGACGTCAACCTGGTGGCAACACGGTTGAAGTGCTCTGCAATACTGGTCATTGTACCGTTCGCGGTTGACCGAGCGACGGTGCGCACGTGGAGTGTGGTGATGCAAGCCATCTCGGCAAGCATCGATTGCATTCTGGTGGCTGCGCCAGTGCAAGACCAGAAAATCGACTGGACTCTGGAAAGTGAGTATGCAGAAGTGATGGAGGCGATGAATAGAGAAAATGGTGGAGTGCTGGAAGTCATCTCGCCGGGTGCAAAGGATGCTGGATGGCGAAATGCAACACTGTTACTTGTCGGATCGTCCCAATGCACAAAGAGCTACTGGGAGTGTGTCAACAAGGTGTTGGAAGAGAAAGGAGGAAAGAAGCTGAAGACAGTGGGGATGTCGGAGAAGACCAAACATCAGGAGCAAGGAGGACGAACCACGCAGAAGGAAGTTGTACGGGGTCAGAAGATGGGATTCCCCAAGAGGAAGACGTTCAAGAACGAACCGTATAAGAAGAAGAACACGTACCTTCCGGAAAAGCACTAAATCGGGAATGATAAATTTGTCCCACTTCTCTCGATGGCCACTGTTCACTCGTTTTGCAATTTTGTCTTGTTCCATCCAAGCAGTTTCCTATATACACGCCCATGCCACCCCACACTATGTCCATCCTACTCTCGTCATTTTCGCTCACTTCCTTTGTGAAACCCCCGAGATGTCGGGTTATGTACCCGTTTATGATCTAAATTTGTAATTTGATCTACAATTTGATCTCATCCAAAAAGTTATGTTGTATCTGATTGCCGCGCCAAATCATAATTTTCCTTCTCGAAGGAACTTGTTGTTTGTTGTTTGGTTGGTTTTTTGGAAAGAACTTTTTAGTTTTTTTAGATAGTTTTAAGTTTTTTAAGAGTTTATTGTTAGTCTTTTACTAGTTTGTAAAAGATCTTTTCTTGTCTTTTTTCAGTGACTCTGGTCACGTTTGATTTTGTAATAAATAAAGACGATTTTGTCTTTGTTTTCGTTTTTTTCTCTTCTCTTTCTTTTTGAACAGAGCTTTTCGAGCGAATTGGAGGAGAACGGTTTTGGATCTCTGATAATTGCATAATTATCTTTGAAACAAACCGACTCGATGCCTAACCGTGTTTAGGATGTTATTTCGTTGAAATCAAGTATTAAACTTCGATTTTTTTTTCAGCGTTTTGATCGAGTTCATTTGGGTTGCAGAGGGGATTTTCGACAATTTTGAGGTATCATCTTGAAAATCCCATTTTAAAGGTGCCACATGGCACTTCAGAACAGGGAAAACTGACCGTATAAATTTGCAACGCACTGTAAATAATTGAAAAAAAAACAAAATCGCTAAGTTTAGCGGCTCCCGAACAAATCAGTTACTGGGAATCTATCACAACACAATCCAAACTGGTTTCTTCCGCCCAATCCGAGTTGGCGCAACTGCGCTCCATTGCCAATGACGCGGGAGAGTCGGAAGAGATGCGAAAACTTGCGGAAGAAGATGGCAAATCGATTGAAGAGGGGCTGGAAGAGCAATTGGAAGATTTGGCGAAACGAATTGTCCCCCTGAATAACCTGGATGTGCTCTCAAAGTGTCAAATCGAACTGAGCAGTGGCGCCGGTGGACAGGAAGCGATGCTCTTCACCGGTGAACTTTTGGATATGTACATGAAGTTTGCACAAGTCAATCAGTGGAAATGGGATCCGTTACAGGTTTATCTTGTTTTTACACTAGGTTCTAGTAATTAGGAGTCCGCGTTTTGTTTTGTTTTGTTTTTTTTTCGTAACTCATTATTTTCATTTCATTTCGTTTTTTTTTAAGTTTTGTTTTTGACACTTCTCCGTTATTTGCATTATATGTACAACTGATTACAACAACAAACGACAAAGATTACAAAGTTGATCCAGTTCGTCAAGTACCGAAGGTGGAGCACGGTTCTGAGCTTGACATTCGAATGAAATGGAACACACAACGAAATGGAATACATGGATAATAATATTTTTTAAATGTTTTTAAAAAATTCCTGTTCTTTCGTTAAAATAAATTTGTTTTGAAAAATAATATGAATTATAAACATCGAAATTGCTAGCGGCGCAGCGATATTATCCATGCATTTTCATTTTCTGTGAGCAGTAGGAATTATGGATGAAAGTATCTTGAGGCTGTATGCATGAACCTCGTTTGTCGGGCAATGCACTTTGTCGATCTTTTTTAGGCTTTGGTAGTGGCTCTAGGCTTGTTTGTCGTAATTGTCGGGTTTCCCAATGTTCAGATGATGTGTGCATGAACGGGTTTTTTTTCGGACTGTCAGGAAACTAAACGCCCAAAAACCAGAAATCTCGAAAACATCTTTAGACACACTGACAAAGCCCGACGACCAATAGACAAAGCTCTACGCTCTGGCAAAGACCGACAAACCACCTTGGTCAGGCGAACGAGGTTCATGCATATCATATGGTCTCTGATAATATTCACTAAAATTTTGGCTCTGGGACATTTCAAAACCGAGACGTTTCAAAACCGACACGTTTCAAAACCGGAAATTTCGAAACCATGATAACGCGAATGGAGCCGAAATCGGGCCTATATTCAAAACTACAACTGCAAATGTGACGTTTTTGTGGTTGTGGTTTTAATACAAGTCTACTGTTTTGAAATGTCCCGGAGCCAAATTTTTGACTGCAAATCCGCGTTTTCTGCTGATTTTTCAATCGCTTCGAAATCAATTGCCGTTGACAAAGAGTGGTGGCCGAATGCTAGCCCCGCTTGATTGCCGACAATAGGTCTCGCAGCCATCGGAAAATGGACTCTTTTTGTGAACTGCCTGTAGACTTTGGTTAGACGGCTAGAGTTAGGCTGTAGAAATAGTCTTGAACCATGCGGTACTAATCGGCCGAAAATACCAGGTTCACTTTACCTCTGGCTAGAAATTGCTTGGATTGAGAAAGCTCTGTCGATTTGTACCCCATGGGTCAAGGCTTTACCTACAACATAATAATTAGCGAAACCTCGTTCTAACTGCTCGCAGACATTTTTAGCGCTAACTCTTGAAGACTACTTGCCGTTTTTACCGTATTATTAAGACGGAAATCAACCTTTTTCACAAAATGACCTTTCAGGTGGACAACGTTCCCCTGGGTGGTGTCCGTAGTGCTCTAATCGCCGTTTCCGGTGAAAATGTGTACGCGAAAATGCGCTTCGAAGCAGGCGTTCATCGAGTCCAGCGAGTTCCAGTCAATGATTCGAGAATGCACACGAGTACGGCTAGTGTGTCGGTACTTCCCGAACCGGAAGAGGTAGTGTGATAAGGCAAAAACAAAAACAAGAACAACGTTTGAGGTCTCCGTTGTGGTGCCCAGTGATTCGGTAAAAATCGAAGCGATGCGGGCCTCTGGACCCGGTGGTCAAAACGTGAACAAACGGTCCACAGCTGTCCGAATGACGCACAAAGAAACTGGAATCGCTGTGCATTGTATGGATGAGCGATTTCAGCATTTGAATATTCAGGTATTTTGGGCAGTTTTAGTTTGAAGGGTAACCGCCTACCTGCGCAAAATTTTGGCGCCATTAATTTTAGTTTGTTGATTGAGTTATTGCTTTTTTTTTCTCACTCATCTAATATTTAGTTGTTTTTTGTTATAATTGTTCGTTTTTTCGGTTAATTATTTTCCAGGCGATCCCAGAAGTCTACAAGCTGTCAACGACAAACAAACAAAATGGAAACCATGTGGAACATAACTAAAAAAAAACTGATAAATTATTTTTGTTTTCGAAATAAAGTTTATGTACATTTTTTCTAGCACATCAAGTGTTATAGCTTCAATTTTCTTGCCGGTCATAGTAAGAGTTCACGTGGAAAATCTAAATCCACGCCCCAGAGAGTTTTCAATTGAACGCAGTTAAAAAAGCTGAGTAGGTGTGGTCGCCAGTTGCTTCGCGTGACCTCTACATTTTCTGGAAGATTGTGGTGTTTTCAGGGGTTTCACATGAAATCATACTGTAGCCGGCAAGAAAATTTAAACGATAATATTATCCATTCGCGAAAAAATCAAATGCGATCCACGAAACTTAATATTTTGTGGATTGCATTTTTGTCGCCAAATTATTTCAATTCACGTGTAAATTCACCGTTAAATTAAGTAATTTGGCGACAAAAATGAATTCCACGAAGTACGAGGTTTTGTGGAGCGCACTTGCTTTCTTCACGAATGGACAATAATCGGGTTATTGATGCCCCAGTTATACTATTTTTCATTTGACATGGAAAAAGTGGAACACAGTTTTAAAAAACTGTACCAATTTTTAAAAGTTCGGTTTTTTGTCACTGGATGCCCGCCATGAGACCTGAAATTTGATTTAAAGACATGCACCTTCAAACTTTCCTGCAAAGAGTTACATACTCGGCAAAAACATTGAACAGTCTAATGAGAGGTATCCGATTGTTTCGCGCAATGCAGACATAAATCTATGGGATTTACACATTCCTTTTGCATCGATTTTTGTATGCATTGCGCGCAATAGACTAATAAATCTTATTAGACTGTTCATAGTTTTTACCGAGCATGTAATTCTTTGAAGCAAAGTTTTCGGACTTACCGTATCAGTTTAAAGGTGCATGTCTTTGAATCTATTGCTGGGTCTCGTATCGGCTAACCGAGTGACAAAAAAGGAGTTTTCAAAACTGGTACAGTTTTTTTTCTAACTTTTCCATGTCAAACACCGTCAAACGTCCAATATAAAAAAAAGACACGCACAAAAAAGACAAAACGAGGCATTCAAAGTAATTTTGCTTTTGTGTTGTTTCTTCTACAGTTTACCGCCAAACCTGCAGATCTTAGTGATGCGTAAACAGAAAAATGACAGAAACAAGTTTTAAAAGGGTTGACGGTAAACTGTAGAAAAACAACGCAAAAGCAAAGATACTTTGAACGCCTTTTTTTGCGTTTTTTTTTACTTTGGACGTACCATTAAGCGGTCGGGTCTCGAAAGAGTTCTAGTTGTAAAAACAGGGGCAATTTTGACAATTGTAATTTTGAATATCAGTAAAATCATTAATTAGAAACAAACGTCTAATTACACCTAGATTGCCTACAAACGCCTAGCCGCCATTTTGATGCAAAAGCAAGTTGATTCAATGCTCGAGAAAATTGTCTCGAAGCGAAAACTACAAGTAGGATCGAAAGCTCGCGCCGAAAAAATCCGCACCTACAATTTCCAACATGATCGGGTAACTGATCATCGGATACAGGTGAACAAACGGAGGAAAATTAAGCATTTGTTGTGGTATTCAGATGGCTGTCACAAATGTGGCCGAATTTCTCGCGGCCGGCGAATCGATGCAAGCAATGATTGACAAATTACAAGATCAACATTTGGAGGACCGATTAGAGCATATCATAGAAAATTGTGTTTTGGAGTGAGCAGATTTTAGGAATTGTTTTGTTTTTGTTGAAATTTAATTTATTAATGAAGTTAGTAGGTGTAATAGGTGGAAATAATTATGCAAGAATTGAGAATAAACCATTTCATAGGAAGCAAAACGTTGAGATCATTGTAAAACATTCCCGCGCTCGCGATGAAGTCGTGACACTTTTCGAAACATGTCGGATATTGTGGTTTGGCTGTCGCGGTTCTGAAAAATGTTGGCACTCGGTGTTTGCGGACTAGTAGTTCACGCAAAAATCTTTGAAAAATTGATAAAAAAAGAGCTTGGGGAATCAAAATTAAAATTGACTAGATTAGATTACGGTTGTAAACAAAAACAAAATGAAACGCAAAGCAAGTCCAAGCCCGAGTCCGCAAACACCAACACAAACAAAAACCAAAAAAAAAAACAAATGCAAATACCGAGTGCCAACAAAAATTGCTATTATGGTGTTCGTGGACTCGGATTCGTACTTGGGCATTAGCATTTCAAAAAAAAAAAAAATAAATAAAAACCAACCGTAATCTAATCTAATCTAATTGAATTCCCCAAGCTCTATTTTAAAAGGTTTTTGCGAGAAACATGAAAAAGAAAATTCAAATTTGGGTAGAAACTGACAAAAATTGAAACCTTCGTATTTCCAACCGTAAGCTACACTAATTCCCACAAGCTCCGCCCATTTCATTAGTTTTTCTAATTTTTTGAAACCCTGTCAAAACCGGGGAACAAGCTCCGCTTCTTTTGCAAATCAAATCTACGGCACGAGTTTGTAAAGGAAGTGTTATAAAATCAGGAATAGAGCGCAGCAGACTTGAAATTCAAAAGGGGCGGAGCCTAATCCCCGGTTTTGCCAGGGTTTCGAAATATTAGAAAAAAAATACAAAATGGGCGGGGCTTGTGGGAATTAGAGTAGATTACGGTATGCAAACATCAAAAAACAATTCCAGACCGCCGATTTTTTTCCAGTGGGTTTTGCCACGATTTGTCGGTGAGAGTGTATCTAATTTAGATGATTTTCCATATTCTTTTCGATTTTAATCAGTTTTCAGTCGAATTTCTGGCAGTAGGTTTCGCCTGGAGGTTTTTTTTTTAATTTTGAAGAAC
Source organism: Caenorhabditis japonica (assembly GCA_963572235.1). NCBI lineage: Eukaryota > Metazoa > Nematoda > Chromadorea > Rhabditida > Rhabditidae > Caenorhabditis > Caenorhabditis japonica. The sequence continues at coordinate 3,968,133 of OY754345.1, forward strand.
TTCTGAACCCCAAAAAGGCCATAATTTATTCAAAATTAAATAAAATTTGGCGAAACTTGACAAAATCGATGTTAAACTACCTTTTCTGGCTGAAATTCGACTGAAAACTGATTAAATTCGAAAAAGAAAACTTGGAAAAATAATCCAAATTAAAATCATTTGCGGGCAGTTCGTGGTGAGACACTCTGGGAAAAAACTGGCAGTTTAGGTAATTTTTTCCAGAAAAAAGCTATTGTCAGCCCGCCAAAATGGTCATAAAATTCAACGTGAAATGAAATAATTTAGAGACCAAAATGAAAATCGCATAGCGAGTTCAGCACGGCGCGTTGGATAATTTTGGCGGGCCGACAATATTAGAAAACAAGAAACGTTGAAAAACCGGGGAACAGGCTCCGCGCTTTTTGCAAGTCTGCGGCACTGGTTTACAGCACTTCCTGTACAGAATTTGTGACGCAGACTTGACTTGCAGAATGGGCGGGGCTTGTTTCCCTGTTTTGTCAGGGTCTCGAAATTTCTACAAAAAAAAAGGAAAAGCGCGCTCGTAAATCCACACTGATTTTCGTAGCGAAACCTGTAGCCTAATTATCAAATTATCAATTACAAAAAACTCACATTAACCAAAGAAACCATATGTGCAAAATGCTTCTCCTTTGGCACCACCGTAGTAAACTGAGATCGATAAAAGCTCTTCGCACTGTCCGCTGTGTCCAAATGGTTCGCCAGCTTTTTGAAATCAAATCCTGCCGCGTGATCGTTAAAAGTGTCCAGCTTGTTGAAAAGTAGCAACCAGAACACGGACTTGAGTAGTTCATGGTTGGTGAGCTGTGTAAACACGGACACTGTCTTGTTTTCCAGGTAGCCTTTCTGTAAAGTTTTTTTTTTTCGTTTTTTTGTGGTTTTTTTCTTCATATTTTTCCGATTTTTATCTTATTTAACCTATTGTGCTTTAAATCGAATTGCTACATTGAAAAATGAAACCCCGCCCACTTTTTTAAGCGCAAACATGAAATTTCTGTGTTACATAATTATAAATTCTCGGAAAAAAAGAGGGCGTGGTCTCATGTGTTCATGTGTTATGTGTTGACAAACAAACGGGACTTACGACGATCCGATATTCGCTGCGAGACCGCATTTAAAAACTACGGAACATCGGAGCGTCGTAAGCCCCACTCGTTCGTGAAGACGCTATAAAAAACTTCAATAAACTCACATCATAGAACGCCGGATCGCAAAGCTCGCTAAGATCGATGACAAAAATCACCAAATTGGCGCCGTCGAAGAATTGATCCCATCGTTGTCGCCAAATGTGATGGCCTGGCATTTCGAGGAATCTTAATTTAAATTTTTTTGTTGTTTGTTTTTTGGTAAAAATAAATTTGTTTTTTTTTGCTGTTATTTATTACGTATTCGTCACGGAGTGGCCACATCTCTGAAAGTTTTACCAGCCGCCCATGGGAAACTAGGTCATAGCCTAATCCACGTGACCGTGTAATACCAAGATATGTTTTTGGGCGCTACATGGCTACTAGCTGTTGAAAATAAATAGCTATTAGCCATTTCTGATGCTAAGCTCGCGCCAAATCGACGATCGGCGCGAGTTTGGCGATAATCGGGCATGTTTGGAGCGAATTTGGCGCACCTTTTTCTGCAATCGGCGCACAAACAGTAGTTAGCTATTGAAAACGGCTAATAGCCGTCAAATTCTGCGCCCGTGATGGCTAACTGCCGTTTGTGTGCCGATTGTAAACAAAGGTGTGCCGAATTCGCTACAAACTTGCCTCCGATTATCGTCGAACTCGCGCCGATCTTCGGCTTGGGGCAAGCTATGCATTAGTAATGGCTAATAGCTATTTTAAATAGCTATTAGCCATGTAGACGTCATATCCGCGTCTAAAGTTCGCTGAGTACGGTGTTTCGGTGTGCGCCTTTAAACTCTCGTGGCAAGACGCGGCCACGTGAATTAGGCCAGGGCCTAGTGACCGGTAAAACATTCAAGGATGTCTCAAAGTTTACTGCGAGGTGTCATTCTGTTGCGAATACATAATTGTGGGTTTTAACAAACAAGACAACGAGAAAAACAGTTTTATTATTTGATAATCACCTCGATATCAAATAAAAAACCAATTTTTTTCCGTAAACCGTGTCTAGAAATGCTAATTTGCGGAAGAGTTTTGCACAAATTCAGTCCCTCTAATTGTAAGACGATAATTTTTCAAAACTTGCCAATTTTTTTGAATTTTGAAAAATGACAGTGGAAGAACTTTTTCGACGACTAATTTTGTGCTAAAACTTTTCTATGAATTAACTATTTCGTTTTTTCAAACGCGACAAAAACCTGCCAAAATACGCAACTCTATAATTTGGCTGCGTAATTGGCGGTAATTTTTTTTCCGTTAAAAAAAAACGTACGGGTCAACACATTGAAGTTGGCTTTTCTTTTTAGTTTTACGGAAAAACGGTATTTTATTTGGCGCCATGATTACTAAACAATAAAACATCCTTTTTCTAAATATTGTGTTTTCAATCGAGTTTCATCATGAAAAAATGAAACCCCGCCCGCTTTTTTTGGGCGCGAACACACATTCCCAAGACGTAGACATAACGGTGTTTGCGGACTCGTTTTTTCATGATGAAACTCGATTGAAAGCATAATACAATTTTGGCAAAAAATCCTCAAAAACTCACTCCAATTTAAGCCCGTGACAACAAATAGTCTCTGAATTGTGTCCACAAGTTTGTGAATACGCCATCATAATATCGTGATCAGTAGGCACATACTTTTCGCTCATAAATCGTTCCGCTCTTTGGATGAAGCTAAAAATTTTGGTATTTAGTGGCATTTGATGGGGATATTAGGAGAAAATGTGAAAAAATGGAAAAATAGCGAAAAATTGGTCTCAAGTTTTGGTTGATATTGTCAACAATACTCCCCTCAAAGAATATTATACCAAAATATCGATTTTTCAGTCCAAAATTTTCTGAGCATGTCATGTCATGTTTTGGAGTATTTTTGGCAATTTTCCCATTTTTAGGCCAATCAGAGAATTCCCCCAATTTTCGATATTTCCCCGAAAAATAAACGCAAAAAAAAACAAAAACCCACTAATTATAATTCTGTGGCAACTGAAGAATGCGCTGCTTCTGACGACACGCCTCGAACAATCCGGAATTCCGTAGATTCAAAATGGCGGTGACCACTTGAGACGTGAACAGTTCTCGGTGACGGTAGATGTCGATGACGTCAAAGTCGGCCTGAAAATGCAAATTCAAATATAGAAAGTAAAAAATCAGAAGTTTCTCACCGCACTGCTCTCCCATGCAATATCCAATTGCTTGCACACATTTTTCAACTCCCGGTAGATCTGCAACTGATTTATTTATTTTTTTCGCTATTGTCGGCCCGCCAAAATGGTCAAACGCGCTCCGCTGAACTCAACGCTATGCAAATTTCATTTTGGTCCCCAAATTATTTCATTTCACGTATAAATTCAACGTGAAATAAAATAATTTGGATACCCAAATGAAAATCGCATAGCGTTGAGTTCAACGGAGCGCGTTTGACCATTTTGGCGGGTCGACAATAATAAAGCGATGACCTACAGTAACCCAAACAAGGATGAGCGATGACCACGCCCAATTTTGTAAATACAATTAAATAGGGGCGTGGCCTAAATCACTCATATCAGTAAATCGTATCTTTCGGGTTACTGTAGGACGCCGCTTTAGTAGAATAGAAAATTGGCCGCTTACATTGAGCAAATTCAGCTGGAGACAATAGATGTAGTACTGCTGGCGACGATGCTTGAAGTAGTTTTTTGGCGGGTACAATCTACTGAAAAAAACAAGGTTTTTTCTATTTTTTTTTTTGCAGAGGAAATTACTGTTTCAACGGACGTGAATTTAAAGGCGCATGACTAAATTTTATATTTTTGTGTGACTTTTTTGTTTCATTTTTGAGCAAAAATTTCAGTGTTATGGACCTCCTATTCAGCCCTATTCAGCGCAGAAAAAAAGCCGATTTTCGCGGTTTTTTTCCGTATGCAGGTTGTTTTCCAGGAAAAAAACCCATCGCGTCTAGACCCGGCAGTGAAAAATGCAATGCGCCTTTAATTTTCAATGGGAATTTGGTTGAAATTTGAAGGCGATTATTTCATCGGCCGGTCTCGACACGACAAGTTGTTTACGTCAAAAAACCTCCGACTACTGTAGTTTTTTGTCTTTTTTTCTCAATTCTGCATAGGGAAAAAACCACGAAAATCGGTTTTTTCCTGTACTGAATAGGTCTATTAAACACAAAATTTAAAAGAAATTAGAACCAAAATCTGGAAGAAACAGTGAGATATCTTGAGACCCTGACAAAAACCGTAAAACAATAAAAAAAAACAGTTTCATACACTCCATAAACAATTTGAATAATTTGCTATTTTTTGATCCTTGTGCTGCATCCACTGACGTTCCAATTTACCTGCAGGGCACAGTGCGAAGTCTCCCGCTAGTAGAAAACCACGCCCACTTTTTTTTCTTCTCTGTGTCTCTAACAATATTCACACCGTAGTATACTGTAACTGGCTAGAAAATAGGGTGCTACTCTACTTCGGAGTATTGTGAAAGCAAAAAAGTTGCAACGCGGTGTTTGCGTACTCTTGAAATTCAAATAAAAATGGGAACAAATCTCTTCATTTGCCATGCTATTTCTCTCATTGCCGTTTGAATTTTAAAAGTACGCAAACACCGCGTTGCAACTTTTTTGTTTTCACAATACTGGTGAATTTAAATTCCCAAAACAATAAAAATAATTGAAAAAAGGGGTCAGGTTTTGAAACGTCCCAGAGCCCAAAAAGCAGCTCCGCGAGATTGAACCCAACCAATAGCCCATGATGTATTCACAACAAAATACTTTTTCGAGCTGTACTAGCTTTTCTGGGTGAGTACTGCTCCATTTCAGGCACTTCTATTTCGATACAGTTTTATTCCGAAGTAGCACCTAATCTAACCTAGACCCAGTACTAATACAGAAAGGGAAATAAAAAAAAATAAATTTTTTGTTATTCAAAAGCATTGATTACTCTAATTTTCCGACGGCCTCTATTAGGCCGGCATACAAACAAGGACTTTGAAGAACAAGCCGGCAGCATCTAATCTCTCCGGTTTTTAAGACTAGTCAGCAGCATCATTTATTTTCGAATTATTGACGTGATTTCGTGTAAATTCAACGTGAAATGAAACAATTTGGAGACCAAAATGAAAATCGAATAGCGTTAAGTCCAGCGGAGCTCGTTTGACCATTTTGGCGGGCCGACAATAGAAAAAATAAATCAGTTTCAAAAACCTGATAACAAAATTTGACTATTCTGCTTGGTTTGATGGTCACTGTGTCCGTCAACATCAACTTTTTAATGGTACGTCCAAAGTAAAAAAAAAGCGCAAAAAAAGACGAAAAGAGGCGTCCAAAGTAACTTTGTTTTTGCGTCTTTTTCTCTGTTGTTTACCGCCAAACAAGCAAAAAAATAATTGTAAACATAATTACAAGTGCGCGCTTTTTTTTACTTTGGACGTACCATAAAGCGCTCCGCCCACTTTCTCAAAAATACATACAGTGAATATTTGCTCTATTAGAAGGGCCCCATGCGGCTTTTAATCGGGCTTGAAATTAAAATTTTATTAAATTTTCCAGCATTCATCAGGAATTCAGACGCGAATCTTTGAAACTGGAAAATTACAGGAAAACCGTTTTCCGGTAAAAACAATTTGGAAATTGATGAATTTTGTATGATGATGGTGAGAGACTCAGAAAAACAGACAAGCCCATTTTCCAGAAAATGACATTTTCCAGTTTCGTGGATTTCGTCTCAAGTCAGGGAAGAAATTTTTTTTTTCGGGTTTTTCCAACAAAAAATAGAAGAGCATGCCCTTCTAATTGAGTTTTTAAATATTTTTTCAAAAACACATATTTCCCACCACATTTGCCGAAGAAACGACGATTTGCCGGCACCCATACATCCCAAAATCAACGTTTTGATGCTCTCACTTGGTCCTTTGAACGTGGCTGCTGCGTTACCCATTTTTGACTGAAATTCTTTAAAAAATTGGAAATTAATTTACCGTATTTATTTACTCGAATTGCCCTCCGGCATGCTCTTCTATTTTTTACTTTTCATCTCAACTGCCGGGTAATCAGAGATTGACGAACACGGGGTACTGGCGAGTGCCCTGGTGAAAACGTGCTCCATTGAGAACAAGCGCCACACTCGACGGCACAAAATTTTGGCACTGTGCCAACGGAGATGATGAGAGCTCGCGCGTGTTTTTCGCGCGAAAAAAAATCGTTTGAAAAAAGACAGTCGCCAGCACCCCGTGGTAAACCTCTAATTAACCGGCAGGTGAGATGAAAAGTAAACAATAGAAGTGCATGCCGGGCAATTAGAGTAAATACGGCAATAAAAAAGTTACCGGAATACTTGCAATTATCTGTGCCAATTCGTTCATTCGTTCGTTTCACATCAACCACCGAATGAACTCTTCTTTTTCTACTGATGGTTGTTGTTTGATTTCCGGTGGTAATTCAATCAAATCTGCAAATAAAAATGTATTTGTTGGTGTGTTTTCAATCGAGTTGCGACATGAGAACGAACGCGAAACTCCGCCCACTTCTTTGTGCGCGACCACGCGAACACAGTGCTGTGTGAAGAGACGCAGACAAAAAAGGGATAGTTGACTCATGTTTTCATGATGCAACTGGTTTGAAAAGACAATTAAAAAAAAACAAAAAAACTAAGAGAAATAGTGAAAAAAAGAGGATTTCAGGGATTTTTAAGAATTTTGGACGTTGAATTGCCTCCAATTTGGTGTACTACACGTGGAGAATGGCTAAAAATATCGATTTTTGAGGAAAATCGAGCTTTTTTGGCCGTGGCCTAGAAAACTCACCGGGAAACTCTTCCATTAATTTTATTTTGTTGTTTTTGGCGATTTTCCGGTTTTTTCAAAAAATGTTATTGATTTTTTTCATTTTTTGAGATTTTTAAGGATTTCGGCGATTTTTTGGGTTTCTATGATTTTCGCAACATTTTTATAATTTTTGAATTTTTCAAAAACTTTTTATCGATTTTTTCGATTCTTTAAATGATTTTATTGGCTTTTTATTCGATCTTTGGAAAAAATGGGCAATTTTCCAATATTTTAATTTTTTTTTCCTTAATTTAAGCGATTTTTCGGATTTTTCGATATGTTTTATTGATTTTAGCAACCTTTTTATTTGTTTTTTAAGAATTTCGCACCATTTCTGATAATTTTAAACATTTTTTTCCCCCAATTGTATCGATTTTTCAATTTTTTTGGAATTTCAGCGATTTTTTCGATTTTATAGATTTTTTAATGGATTTCAGAAAACTTCTGCGTATTTTGGCATATTTTCTGACAAATCAACTCCTGTAATCAAAAATAACCAAAAAATCGGTTGCACTAGATTAAATTTGTGCGCAGCAGGCTTGTTCGAAAAAATATTTGTTTTTCGTATTTTAGAATTAGAATTTCCGCCGATTTCGTGTATTATACGTGGAGAAAGGTGGAAAAATATCGATTTTTAGGAAAAATTGCGTTTTTGTGACCGTGGCCTAGAAAACTCACAGGGAAAACTCTTCCATGTGTTTAATTTTTTGATTTCAGCGATTTTTTGGTTTTTTATTGATTTTTTTACTGGTTTTAGTGAATTTTCTGTTTTATTTTTAGGAATGCTGCAAAATTTTAGATTTTTAAATAAAAAATAATCGATTTTTTCAATTTTTTTGGATTTCACCGAAATTTTTGATTTTTTTTTTTTCAAAATTTTCTTTTTTGAATAATTTTAAACGCATTTTTTTTGTATTTTTTCATTAAACATTATTTATTTCTGACAAATTAACGCACTAAATTCAAAAATGGCACCTAATGTACTTAATGCGCAGCAGGCTTGTCTAACAAACATGAAGAATTCACATGAAATTCAAGTATTACGAAGAAATCTAAAAAAGACGTGTAATTAGGTGTGCTGGGCTCAAAATGAAATGGTAAATAAATAATTATATTTTCCACTTTTTTTTTTTTCTGAAAATAGCCAACCACCTGTTATCAAAAATTAAAAAAAAAGTTGTGACGTACCCGAATCAAAGAAAACAGGGAGCGACCTTTTTGTTTTTATATTATTGTGTTTTCAATCGACTTGCGACATGAGAACGCGAAACTCCGCCCACTTATTTGTGCGCGACCACGACCACGCGAACACAGTGATATTTGAGGATACGCAGACAGAACGGTGAATGCAGACTTGAATTGCGTTTTCATGTCGCACGTCGATTGAAAACACAATAAAAGTTTTTTATGCACCCTTCACAGTGAATCTTTTACTACGTCAAGCCAAAATTTCTTCGACGAAAAGTCCACCAATCAGCGAAAAAATGGGCGGGATTTAGTTGCAAAAGGCTGGCACAGATTTTCTATTGGCTTCGTTTTCGAATTACCTGGTGAATAAATTGCAATTTTGGGAATAAATAGTGTGAATATTAGAGGAAAAACGTCTAAATGAACGTGCAAAAATAAATTACAGTTGAAAACAGCTCATGCGACAAGTTTCAGGTCTGTATTAGCTAATGGCGAAACTTAGGCCATACCTTAAACAAATCTTGTGGGGTCGGTGGTAGCCCGTTTCGGGTCAACTTTTTTTTTTAAACGTAGCAAATTGAATGAAGAAAAATAATTATTGAGCCGATTTTTAATTTAGGCCTTTATTTTCCAGAAAAGTACAGAAAACTGAAAATGGAAGAGAAAATCCGGTACATTTTTACTAGTCCGTGACACCTTTAACAAATTACGTAGAGCCGGTAGGGAACCGATTTGAGCCAACTTTTTTTTAAAAAGGTAGTAAATTAAACGAAGAACAATATTTATTGGGCCGATTTTTCATTTTGGCCGTCATTTTCAAAATAGAGTAATGTGGGCCGTGGGCCCACATTAAGCGCCGCAATCTAACACGCTAACACCAGCTCGCACACACACGATTTATTGGGGCAAACGCCCTTACTACACTCAAATGGGGGACAATTAAGGCGGGGAGACAGAACGGGTCGGGGGAAAGTACAGAAGAACGGGGGAGCAAGCGAGAGCAAAATAGAAAATGACAGAGTAACCTCTAGAATGAGGTTTTTGGGCCCTTTTATAGCCTTTTCGTGAGCGCTTTCGCGCGCGACGAAAAGGCGGGAAATATTTAAATCCGAGAGCGAGAGCGAGAGAGTCCAGGTGGTGTGCGACCAGAGGCGAGACGTTGCGTTGACCAGCGAAGCGCAGGAGGTGCGAGACAGGCGACGAGATGTGCGAGGAGACCAGAGAGACGCAGGGTGATCGAGGGATATCGACAGCTAGGAGAGGCAAGGTGGACTGGTGACGTGTGTCCCGGGAAGGATGTAAGCCTGGGCGAGCCCGGACATTACACCTCCCCCCTTTTTCTCCGGATCGACCCTGATCCTTGATGATGATGATGTTGCTGAAGGTCCGGGCGGCCTAGGCCTGACGTGTGGTCCTTCAACGAATGATGTGGCAATCTCACTGGCTCTGGTGTTGGTCTGACGGCTTCTGGTGGGTCTCTCTCGGCCATTCGTGAAGGCTTCGGATGGGTGTGTCGTTGCTCGGATTGACTCGGTTCAGATGTTGCTTGCTTGCTTGCGATGGATGGGAAGGGTCTGGAAAATAATAAACGTTAGTCGGAAAATGTGGGGTGGGGAAAATGGGGGACAAAACCTACAATAAAACCTAGACAAAATGTGTGTGTATTTTTTTTCTTTTTCTTTCTTTAATAAAAACTTTTTTTTTTGATTAGTTGGAACAAAATTATTTGGGATTAAAATAAAAACAAAACGGCAAACTCAGTTCTCGTTGTCGGGTCTGCTTCGGCTTGGAACGGCTACGCGGCGTTGCCTTGAAGGTGGTGGTGGTTCCGCGACGTTGAGGATTCTGCGGATCGACTGCTCTGCGAAGGTGTGGCGGTGTGGAAGGTTCGAGAGGATCTGCCTCCATGGCTTGCGTTGGCTGGCGGCTGCATGGTTCGCGATGACGACGAGAATCTTCTTTGTACGTGACAGGGCCACATTTGCTCTGTCGAATTCGCAAGCGAACGGTGTTGGAGTTGCCGTTCTGGTGGTGAGCACGATCGTCAGGTCGAATTCTTTGCCCTGGGAGGCGTCGGCGGTTCCAGTGTACGCGCGAGTGGTCTCCAGTCTTGCGGCGAGTTCTGAACACTGGGCCTTGTAAATTGTGATGACTCCTACCGTTCTGAACTTGTTGGAGTTGAGTGCTCGGCGCGCCAGCGCTTCAGCAATGTCGGCTTCGGCGGTGTTTCGGTATCCGGGGTCCATGTAGATCTCCGGGTAAGCGAGGTCGACCGTGTATAGGCCATCTTCGGTTCCGATTCCGAGCTCTGCGGCGAGTCCTGATGGTGGCTCCTTCGGCTTGGGCTCGAGTTTACTCTCGTAGAACGTCTTGGACAACAGGGACGTGATCTCGTGCGGGCATCTGAATACGGTTCGTAGATTTGTTCTAGGAATGAGTACCTTGTTTACTGCGGCGGTGAGCATGGAGTCGATTCCCAAGGTTCTCAGCTGATCCGGCATTCCGATCGGGCAGTGTGGGGCCAATTGTCTGGGGTCACCAACGATAACCAGGCGAGACCACGGAAAGTAGGTGGCGAGCGCGATGAAGGTGTGCCGTGGGACTTGACTTGCTTCTTCCACAACGATGGTTTGAACCAAATTGGCCATTTTACTCCAATCTCCTCTCGTGAAGGCGTCGATGATGGACGTGACGGTTCCGAAGAGGATGCGGGTCCCGTGGATGGCTCGGATGACTTTTCCTTTCTGTTCGGGTTCGAACATTTCGCGGCTAAGCTGGAAGTGTCGACGCAGGTAACGGTTGGAGAGTTCTGACGGCTTGCAGTTTCCGTGGTAGAGACTGCGGGCGTAGAAGATGGCGGAGAGAACGATGGCATCGTTGACCGGTCCGACTGGGTGCTTGGCGTCGTAGTCCTTTACGTGGGTCCAGAATAGTTTGCCGAGGACTTCCGGCGTGTCGTACTCGGTACGCAGTGATGCGTCGATCCTGTCTCGGTTCTTGGCGGATATGAGTCTCAATGCTGGGATCTTCTTCAGTGGATCGTGTTCAATGAACGAGTTGTACGCGGCGTGGGCTGCGGCATTCGTTGGTGTGAAGATGATTTGCAGCGGTTGTGGTCCTTCTTTTTCCAAGGCGGCGTCTGCGGTGGCGTACGTCACTGTGTATGTCTTGCCGGTTCCGAAGCTGGCATCGCATAGGAAGGCGTGGGTTTTTCGGTCCTTGAAGCGAGCGATAAACTCGGCTTGCTCGTGAGTCAGCATGACTCCTCGTTCGGTGGTGATCGGTGGCGCGTTCACTTCGTTCTGCTCCAGAGGCCTACCTCCGAAAAGGGCTGGCAGGTAATGGAAAGCGTGGTGCTCCTTGTTGAGTGGGATCGCTACCTTCATCGTCGGAAAATTCCTCAGGTCGTGTACTGCGTAGTCTGTGCTCTGGCTGACAAAAACTTCGTTTTCCAGTAAATCTTCGAGATTGAGTCCGTTGATAGCGCGGGCTGATATCTGGAGGTGGGTCATGTGGTTGTCCATTGTGAGGACCTTGCAGTGAATCGACTCACCGGCTGTCGTCTCAATGAAGAACGGCGTATCGCGGGACCAGGATTCCGGCGGGGGAGCTGTTCCTGCGTGGCTGATCTTGAACTTCATGATGCTTCCACGGAAATGTGGGACGACGTTGTCAACTGTCACGGTGTAGAAGTTGCTGTCTGTTTTTCGGTGCGTGAGAGCGATGGCCGCGGAGATTGCGAGGCGTCCGGCAAACAGTAGTGACTTCAAGGCGTCGGCGTTGGAGATGTCGACTGTTCCGTACGGGTTTCTTGCGAGGCTCAACAGGCGGGTGTCCTCAGCGGTCGGTGCTGTTGCGCTCATGAGCGTTGGTCGGTACTTGTGGCGGAGAGCGAGCGGGTTGGTTGCTCTGACCACGTATTGCTTTGCAGCGCCTGGTTTGATGTTGTTCAGCAGGGCTGCCGGGTGAGCTTGCGGCGTGAGGATCGTTGTTCGGTAGAAGTTTCCTGGGCGTAGCCCCTCTTCCGAGCTGTAGAAGCGTGTTGGCACGTTGACAGGCACTGGGAAGTCTGAGGCAAAAATTTGGTATACATTCTTACCTCGTTGCTTCCGGGCGCAATACGATATGGTGTGTGAGGCGACTGTACGTTTGACGAGGGTGTATTGGAGCACTGTCCAGAAGTTGTGCTTCTCGATTTGGAGAGCTCCCTCGTGAGACCTTACAAAGTGCTCGGCGGTGGTGCTTGGGAGTCTTCCGAGTCTGGTGACGGCCAGTAGATCTCCTGGGAAGAACTTTTCGGCGCTGTGTGCGCCTCCGGTTGTGCTTTCTCTTGCGTAGCGTGGCTGGAAATTGACGTAGATCAGGTCTGGGCGATCATCTGCTGCGAGTTCTCGGTGGACGGATGCCAAGGCGGCGCTCGATCCTCGGTGGACGTGAACGACGTATAATGCGAACGGTGTGGCTGGGAGGCTGACTACCTGCTCGACAGCTTCGTCTTCTGGCGTGAGGACTGGCGGGGCAGGCTTCTCGATTGGGTCGAACCAACTCAGCGTCTTCATCCGGAACGCTTGGACCTGGGAGAGGAGGACCGTGGCGACCAATCGTTTGGCTACGTCCTTCGGTGGTTCTTCGCCTTCGCGAGGGGCGTATTGGTCGTGGAACGGGTGTTCCGGTTGTCTTGCCGGCACTTGCACTTCGTTGTTGATGACTGGCAACGGGAAATCTGGCTCGGCATCGTGTGCGGGGTCGGGCCCTTCGTCTTCGGATTCGAGTGACATGTATTCTTCTTCTTCTTGCACAGAGACATCTACCTCGATGTCGTCGTCAGAAATCCAGCCTGCTCTCGATACGATTTCCATTTTGTCGTCTACTGCTGTTGATGTGCTGGAAGAACGTTCGGGCGGGAGCCCGGTTTGACAGATCGGTGTTGAAACCGAAAGCGAGTGTGACGTGGACGAAATGGCAGATTCCGCAGCCGAAACCGCAGGTGGCGGAGCTGGGCCGCCGCTTTGAGGCTTATTAGGCCCTTCAGCGGCACGCTCCAGTCCGTCCCCAGGTGCAGGATCGGTGCGGAGGCCAGGTAAAATACTTACCTTCTCATTTTCGTCGGGGGCCGGCGTCATCGGCTTTTTCTTTCGTGTCGGTGGCGACATCGGTGCTTTCGATCGATCCTTTCGGTCGGTGTGTAGTCTGACAAAAAGTAAAAATTTGGCCTTAGTGCCAGAGAATACGCGAAAGTAGGGAAAATGATGCAACCGGTGAGAGAAGTTTCGGGAAGGAAACGACTGCTACCGTAATCCCTTCTTGCGTTCGTTGCGGGACCCGCTGCCGGTGAGAGCATATGTTCCTTTAAACTTTTGCGAATTGACGTCTTTTTGGTGGGTTTTTAACGGAGAAAGAGCCTTTTGATGGTGTTTTGCGAGAGAAAAATTTGAGAAATTAGAATTTTGGTCGAATATTTGTTTTGCATGTGCAAACATTGGACTTTCGGGCTTCTAATTTTGGGATCTCACAGGTTTCTTTCGTATTTTCCGCAGACTGTGTGGCAATTCGTCGTGGTTCGTTTTCGTGGATTTGGTGGCTTGGCGGGTCAATGGCGGCTGACTTCTTGGTGCAGACGGTGCGATATCGATTGATTTCGGACTTCTTCTGTTCTTTGAGCGTTTCAGAGTTACTGTTGGCGTCATTTTCGATGAGAAATGTGTCGGCGTCGACGTGTCGTCTTGTCGGGGGAACGGATTTTGTCCTTTCAGATGCGATTTCCGATTTCCTGGGTAAGCATCCCTCTCTTGTTGGTTTCCCATCGGGAGGATTGCTCCGGCGATGAGGAAATGACCTTTTGCGTAGTCCAAAATGAAGTTGGGCAGCTGGCGAAGGACGTCGTTACCGATTATGAACGTGTAACCCGTTGGGCCGGTGGGTGTGCATCTTCCTTCTGTGAAGTGGGTGAGATGGTCGACTGTGAATGGACCAACCTGGAACTTTATAACGGATGTTCCCACCATGTTTACCTGGTTTCCGCCGAGTCCAAGTGCTGTGCTTGACTGTGGTGGCTCCAGCGGTGTGCCGCAGAAGGTGTCCTTTGAATTTTCGCTGGTGACCGTAATGCTCGATCCGGTGTCGATCAGTGCGAAACAGGGGATCCCATTCGCTCTGATTGGAATTTGAGCCGTGATGGGGAGTGTACTTACTTGTCGAGCAGTGGCAACTGTTGGTGTTGGATCTGTTGGCGTCGCTAGGTTCACGCTTGGAGGTGGTGAATTCCCTGGAGATCGACCCATTTGGTATGCTTCGAGGCGCCATCTGATGTCGTTGAGCTGGTTCTCTTGCATCTTGATCATGCGCTCTTGTTGATTTATTCTTGCTTGCGCATCCTGGAGGACTGTTGATGTCGACTGGTCGTGAGGTTCGGATGTTTGGATCACTCTGACTGTTGGTTGACGGTGATTCTCAACGGGATTCAGTGGTGGTCGACGTGATTCGGCATTTCTGCTGCGGGACGGGTGCGGGGCCATGTTGTGTGGTGTACGCATGTTGTTTCTGTAGATCCCTCTTGCGATGTCTGCCGCTCTCTTTCTGCAGTCCTGACGGTAGTGACCTGGGCGTCCGCAATACCAGCATTCGGCGTTGCGGTTTTGGGCCTGCTCGAAACTGCGACCAAAATCTCGGTTTGCATTGATGTTCCGGTTTCGGTTGTAACCGTGATTGAAAGGGCTATTGTTCATTGCTCCTGGGCTTCCTGGTGGTTGGTTGAAGGCGGCAACGGCGGGGTAATAGTTTCTTTCGTTGTCGTAGTCGAAATACTGCTCTTGATTTCGTACAGCGGCGTGTGCGAAAACTTCTGCGGTGCGTGGGCGACTTGCTATGGCGGCTGCGTCGGCTCGGTCTTTTCTTTCCTTTTCCTGCAAGGCTTTCTCGTAGAAGATAGCGTCTCTGTATACCTGGTCGAATTCCGTTGATCTGGCGGTGGTCACGTAGAAGCGGATTTCTGACTGAAGGCCGTTGCGGAAAGCTTCCTTAGTCACTTGGGTGACTTCTGCTCTGTTTGCTCCGGTTTGTGCTTCACGCATCAACTTCCGGATTCGTTGGTAGTAATCCTGCACGGGTTCTTGGGCGTACTGAAAACACGCCTTGATGGCGTCCAAACGGTTCTGCGTGCTGTACTGGTCTTCGTATTGAGCTCGCAAGGCGTCAATGATGTCTTCCGACGTCGCGTCGGGGTTTCGGTCAAGGACTTCTTCGGCGGTATCACGGGCAAAGTCTGTGAGGACGGTAAGTAGATGATTTCTCACCTCTTTGTCGTCTGGTTCGTTGGTGAGCCTGACGTGGTCCTTGAAATTCCGTACGAATGCGTGGAAGTTCTCCTTGTTGGTTCCAGAAAAAATTGGGACGGTGGCAGCGGACTTCATTGCGAAAACGTTGATTCGCGGTTGTTGACTGGCTGACATAGCCCGAGTGATTCTGCGTGTCTGACTGGTGGAGCGGCTGATTCTGCTTGTCTGGCTGGTGGAACGCCTGGTTCCTCTTGTCCTTTCAGATGTTGCTGCTTCTTTGGCGTCTGTCTGGGTGATGACGCAAACTGACGGCTGTTGAGCGTCGCGCTCGGTAACTGGGTCGGACTGTTCCGTGCCCGTTTCTTTACTTCTTGCCACTGCACTGGCTTTTCTGATGTCACTTGTTTCGCCTGGAAACGCTGCTGCTGCTAAACTTTTATCTGAAACTCTTTGGTTAGCTGGTTGCTCTCCTTGAGGAGAGGCTGAGTTGCCCTGGGGCTCTTTGTTGTTGATCGAGGGGTGAAACTTGGCGGAGTTGGAAGAGACCTGGTGCTTTGCGGAGCGAAGACCGGCGAGAGTTGTTACCTCCCGCTGGTCCACCGCGTCCACAAAGACCGAAGTGGCCCCTTCCTTCTCCAGTTTCTCTACACGTACCTGGATCTGCTCGAAGACGTCGGTGATCCGCTCGTGTGCGGCGTGCAAATCCTTGCATACTGCGTTGCGGAGGGTGGTGATCGATGCCTTGTCGGTGACGGAGTCACACGACAATTGAGCGGGGTGCTCCATGCTGGGCTCAGATGGGTTGATCAGATTGTTATCTGAAAAACGGGTACATGCTGTATCTGCGACGACAGATACTCGGTACCAACACAGGAAAAATTGACGCTTCCCGATGAGCGGAGGGGACAGTGGGAACGCTATCGCACTCGTGGCTAAAGGCGGCCAGGGACGTTGCCCTGACGCTTACTACACCGGTGATCTGACTTTAACTGAGGAACTATCCTCAACCATAACCATAACCTAAACCTCACCGAGGAAATCCGGGGAAGGGGCGACCTTCCCGGGAGGGGGATGACGGACCCTTGTGGCCACGAGCCTACTCGTGTCAAAAATCCTAATGCCTGGCTTGCTAGCCTACCGGCGGCTAAATTCCGCCCGGGTGTGCGCACACCACGGGACGGACGCTGCGGCGGCCTCATAAAACTGCCTAAACCCTAACCTACTGTCTACTTAAAAAAATAAAAATAAAGACCCGCGAGAAAAGAAAAGAAAAGAAAGAATAAAAATAATAAAAAAAATTGGGGGAACCGTGGGTGGGAGGGTGGGGTGAAAGCTGCAGGCGCGCGGGGGATCTTTTGGGAGGGCGCGTGGCGTTTGGCCTAATGCCACGCGCCAACCTACACTCGCTGCTTACCAGTAATGTGGGCCGTGGGCCCACATTAAGCGCCGCAATCTAACACGCTAACACCAGCTCGCACACACACGATTTATTGGGGCAAACGCCCTTACTACACTCAAATGGGGGACAATTAAGGCGGGGAGACAGAACGGGTCGGGGGAAAGTACAGAAGAACGGGGGAGCAAGCGAGAGCAAAATAGAAAATGACAGAGTAACCTCTAGAATGAGGTTTTTGGGCCCTTTTATAGCCTTTTCGTGAGCGCTTTCGCGCGCGACGAAAAGGCGGGAAATATTTAAATCCGAGAGCGAGAGCGAGAGAGTCCAGGTGGTGTGCGACCAGAGGCGAGACGTTGCGTTGACCAGCGAAGCGCAGGAGGTGCGAGACAGGCGACGAGATGTGCGAGGAGACCAGAGAGACGCAGGGTGATCGAGGGATATCGACAGCTAGGAGAGGCAAGGTGGACTGGTGACGTGTGTCCCGGGAAGGATGTAAGCCTGGGCGAGCCCGGACATTACAATAGCTCCAGGATTTCTTTCATGGAAGAGAAAATTTCTCAAAATGGCCTAGGATCCGCATCGGCACGTAGTAAAAGATTCACTGTGCCCTTCACAGTGAATCTTTTACTACGTGCCGATGCGGATCCTAGGCCATTTTGAGAAATTTTCTCTTCCATGAAAGAAATCCTGGAGCTATTTTGAAAATGAAGTCCAAAATGAAAAATCGGCCCAATAAATATTGTTCTTCGTTTAATTTACTACCTTTTAAAAAAAAAGTTGGCTCAAATCGGTTCACTACCGGCTCTAGCAAATTTGTTAAAGGTGTCGCGGACTAGTAAAAAAATATCGAATTTTCTCTTCCATTTTCAGTTTTTTGTACTTTTCGGAAAAATAAAAGCCTAAATTAAAAATCGGCTCAATAATTATTTTTCTTCATTTAATTAGCTACGTTTTAAAAAAAAAGTTGACCCGAAACGGGCTGCCACCAACCCCACAAGATTTGTTTAAGGTACGGCCTAAGTTTCGCCATTAGCTAATAGAGACCTGAAACTTGTCGCATGACTGTTTTCAACTGTAATTTATTTTTGCACAATCTTTTAGATGTTTTTCCTTCGAATTGCATACCATTTGTTCGTAAATTTGCAATTTCTTCACCAGGAAATTCGAAAACGAAGCCATTAGAAAATCTGTGCCAGCCTTTTGCAACTAAATCCCGCCCATTTTTTCGCTGATTGGTGGACTTTTCGTCGAAGAAATTTTGGCTTGACGTAGTAAAAGATTCACTGTGCCCTTTTCACCTTTTTTGCGCAATTTTAGCGCAAGCCCCGCCCATTTTGCAAGAAAGGCATGGTATTTTGCAAATGACCGCGTGGCTTTGTTTTCGGCGGTTTTCTATGGATTTTTTCATATTTTTTGATTGATTTTCACTTTCCATAAAAGAAACTTGTAATTATAACTGTCTTTTGCTTAATAAAAAGCGAAAAACATAAAAATTCTTATGTTCCGGTGTTTTTAAAGATGTTTTCAACAATTTCTGGTATTCTTTGCTACTTTTATTGGATTTACTATTTATCTTTTTTATAATCATATCAGACTTATCAGTGCTCTTTTCTGATAAATTGTCAGCAAAAATTGTTCTAGAACAGACCAGAAAACACATTTTTGACCGTCTCGCCGTCTGCGTCTCTCACCTCTACCCGTTCATTTTTTCGTTCATTTTCCCAGGTTTTTTTGCAATTTTTTCCCTCTTTTGCCGCGAAATTTTTTCCAAACACACTCTGGAAATTGAGCAGCGAAAAAAGGCAACGGATTTCTTATTATTATTATTATTATTAACAATTTTTCAATTTTTAACGCACTTTTCCGCCGTTTTTACCAAAAAATCGTATAAAGATGTATGTAAAATCGAGAAATCATTGCAGATGAGCCAGAGCCAAGGATCGAAAAAAGAGCTCGAGTTGTCGGCTCTCGTCCTCGACCCATGCCCGAAAATGGGCTCAAAAGAGATAATTTGCTACGAGACGAATCAATTGCGACTTCTCCGCGTCAATTGGACCGATCAGGCCGATGATGAGTAAGTTTTTGTTTTAAAAATGAGAAAAAGAAGGGATATCGACAAGAAAAATGACAAAAAAAGGTGAAAATTTCGGCCAAAACTGAATTTTTGAAAATTTCTGATTAATTATTCGACAATTCTTCAAGAAACAATGGAACTCAACGTCACTTACCACAAGAAACACAAAAAGAACGGCTTTTTATGGAGGAGTTGTTCGAAAATGACAAAAAATATAGAAATTGATCTGAAAATATGGAAAAAATAGTGTCAAAAATGCCAACAACGAACAAAACTGAAATGTCGAATTTGGAAAAAATTAACGGAAATTTCTTGAGAATTCAGGTGCATTTTTGACACAATTTTTCAAAATTTCGGATCAATTTTTCGACATTTCTTTAAGAAAAAGGAAATCAACGTCAATTACTGAATTTATAACAGCCAAAACAAACAACGGATTTTTTTAATGGAGGAATTATCCTAAAATGCCAAAAAAAATGTTGAAAAATAGAAAAAACGGATAATTTAACTGCAATTGTTGAAAAATCAGTTTTGTCCGATTTTTTCGAGAATTTGATCATTTTTTACACTATTTTCCATATTTTCAGACCAATTTTCCACATTTTTCCTATTTTTAGAATTTTTGGACATTTCCATGCAATTCGCCAAGAAACGAGCATTTCGTATAGCTAAAACTTAAATTTTTGATTTTTTATAAATAAATATCTTAAATTATCGATTTTTCTTCGTTTGGTCAAGTGTTTTTGTGGTTTTTATCGATTTTATGTGGTTTCTATTATGGGTCTATTCACAAAACCGGAAAAAAAAGGAAGAAAACGGAAAAAAAATTCAGCGAAAATTCGAAGAATGTTCCGATTGGTCTGAAATTTTGGGAAATGTTGGAAAAAATTCTCCTCTACACGCTCAAAAAATTTGGCACCAAAATATCGATTTTTTCTGAAAATTTTTTAAATCGATATTTTGGTCCAAAATTTTTTGAGCGTGTACAGGATAATTTTTCCCAAAATTTCAGGTCAATCGGAGCATTCTCCGATTTTTCCCGCAATTTTTTCCGTTTTTTCTTTTTTTTCCGGTTTTGTGAATAAGTCCACTCGATTTGAGATACCTCGTCAAATGATGCGCATTCGGGTCTCGCCGCGACGGTGTATGCACACTTGCCGATCTACGCGCAAAAATGAGTTTTGCGTTTTGAATTTTCGTACATCCATGCACACTTGTGGATTTACTAAAATTCAAAACGAAAAAACTAAATTTTTTGCGTAAATCGACAAGTTTTAAAAACTCGTGGCGAGACCCGATTACGCACCATTTGACGAGGTTTCGAAAATCGACCAAACCAAAAACACTTGACAGAAGAACCAAGAAAAATCAATAATCCAACAGAAATTCAACAAAAAATTGCAGTATCCACCGCTATGACACCCTGCAGTTCATCACTGACGGTGACGACGGTGTTCAGTGCATCGTGAAACCGGGCACGACGCCTCGAATCACGTCTCCGCCCGCCAATGGACTCGTTTTACGGCCCGATCGAAGCGTGAAAATCGAGGCCTACGTGGCGTTTTCCTCGGATCGCGATCATCTTTCGCACAACAAGTCGGTCGCGGTGTCGGACCAGTACGGCTACATCCAATTGCCGCCCGACTGCGACAAAGATCGACAATATTGGGAGGAGCAGACCATTTATAAGGTGGAAATTGTGATGTAAGAGAGAGAGAGAGATGTTATGTGACGTGCCAGTTAATTAGAATGAGCTTTTGCAGCTCCCAGTTCACGGATCCTGTGCAGCCAATTTTCAAAGTGGTCTCACCACTGGTCACTAAATTCCAGAGGACACAAGCAGCCGATGAAATGTTTTTCTCAACGATTCGAAAATTCGAGAACCAATACGCCAAGAATTTTCGCGAAAATCATCTAGGAAGTACCCACGCGCCACGTGGCACCTCACTCAAGGAACGAAAAGCGGAAACCAGAAATATCAAACCAGGAGCCCGACGGTTGACCCGAGATGAGGTGAAACAACGTGTCGACGCCGTCGTTCTCCATCTGCAGCCGCAATATGGTGGTGTTTGTGGCGTAGTGTCCACACCACTGGGCGAAGCCGATCTGACAACGATGACAATAACAGGAGCGGAGCGAGAGGAAGACTCGGAAGCCGGTCAAGCGGTCCGGGTCGGCGACTGGATAAAGGTGAAATTGGAGTATCGCGAAAAGCAGAGACACTTGTTCGCCAGTAAAATAATGTCGCGAGAACGGATACCGCTCGTTTTACGAATGGTCAACGACGAGTTTGGGCAAATTCAAGTGCTACACGGCCCATTCAACAAAAACTCTTTGCGCTACGATCACCACGAGCAGGGAATTCGATACTATAAACATCCGAGACTCGGACACGTCGAGGTGGATGCGACGTTCTACAACGACGAGGCTAGTGTGTTCGATGTGGAGTACCGAAGGGTTCGGCGGCCGACAGAGCAAATTGTGGGCAACGCGAGTATCTGGGTGTACTGGTATATCAGCAAAAGGCTTGAAGATGTGGAGCAGCCATCTCAGCAGTCAGGACCGCGAGGGCAGCAGCAAGTTCATGGATGTGGTCAGTGGAAATTCTTTTTTTTTGTGGTTTTTGAATGAAGTTGTATAAGAAATGCAATCGCCCTACAAAAAACTGGTAGAAAACTCGGAAAATGCTCCGATTGGTCTGAAATTTTGGGAGAAACTTTCAAAAATGCTTCCGGGCTTGCTCAGGAAATTTTGGAGAAAGTCCGGAAGCATTTTTGACAGTTTCTCCCAAAATTTCAGACCAATCGGAGCATTTTCCGAGTTTTCTCCCAGTTGTTTGTCATTTTTTCCGTTTTTCTACAGTACTTTGAATAGGCCCGTAAGTGTTTTCTGATATTATGGATTCGTGACTTAGCGAGACAGGACAGCGTGTCAAGTTATGCGTCAGCAAATGTTGGGTCTCGCCACGATTCAGCTCTTGGCTTCATTTTGCTGGCGCACAACTTGCAGCAACGTGTCGCTACGTCACAAATCCGGGGCTCTTTCGGAATAGAAATTCGACAAAATTCAAATGTCACGTTTTGGAAATTGTGCGAAAATAGAAATGTAATAAATCAGAAACGTAACAAAATGAAAACGCGTGAAAACAGAAACGTAGCAGAGCAGAAATGTGTAGAATTGGAAGTAAAATGGCAATGGAGCGCGTTTGCGATATTTATTTTTTGAAAGGATTTTTTCGATATTTTTCTTTTTTTTCGATGTCTTCCACGTATTTTTGGATTTTTTGGAATTTTTTTTGTCGATTTAAAAAAAATTTCCACGCATCGAAATCAAAAAAAATAAAAAAAAACGTGAAAAAAAAACTGAAAAAACGTGAAAAAATCCAAAAATACGTGGAAGATATCGAAAAAAAAGTCGTTTTAAAAATAAATCTCGCAAACGCGTTTCATTGCCATTTTACTTCCAATTCGACACATTTCTGCTCTGCTACGTTTCTGTTTTCACGCGTTTTCATTTTGGTACGTTTCTGATTTATTAAATTTTTATTTCGTGAATTTCTATTTTCACGTAATTTCCAAAACGTGACATTTCAATTTTGTCAAATTTTTATTCAGAAAGAGCCCCCACGTTCAAGTATCACTCGTTCTGCCAGAAAATTTCAGACCAAAATATCGATTTTTGAACATTTTCAGAGATAAAAATCGATATTTTGGTCTGAAATTTTTTAATGGGGTTATTCTTGAAACCAGCAAAAAAAAGCAAAAAATAGAAAAAACCAGCAAAAAATTCAGCGAAAATTCGGAGAATGCTTCGATTGATCTGAAACTTTGGGAAATCATTTAAAAACACTCTCGGACATTCCCTGAAAATTTCAGACCAAAATATCGATTTTGAAAATTTTCAGAAATGAAAATCGATATTTTGGTCTGAAATTTTCAGAAAATGACCGGAAATATCTTCTTAATGATTTTCCAAAGTTTCAGACCGATCGGAGCATTCTCCGAATTTTCGCTGAATTTTTTGCTGGTTTTTTCTATTTTTTGCTTTTTTTGCCATTTCGTGAATAACCTCATGAAATTAACAAACTGCCAAGTTTTTTCTAATCGAATTGAACGGCTAATAGCCGCACGGGGTGCTGGCGACTGCCTTTTTTCAAAAGCTTTTTTTTGCCGCCGACGCAACGCGCTGCGGTTGCGTCGCGTGGCAACGCTGCGTCTCCTCGCTTACACGCTCTCTTTCAAAAAATGCGAATTTGCATAATTTGGCACACCGCCAAGATTGTGTTCAGCGGAGCATATTTTCGCAAAGGCACACCGTGTTATTGTGAAAACAAAATATATGTTTCAGCTGCAAGCTCTTCATCCTCTGACATATCTCCAGTGATTCGAGAAGCCGATAACATGTCGACTCGAGGAAGCTCCTACGCCAGTGTGCCACCCGCCTCCCGACCGGATTCTATGATGGGCTCGATTGGCGAGGGATTTCGACAACAATCGTGAGCTATTTACAATTTTTTGAAAGTCAAATGCGTCTAAAATGGCATCTAGGCCGAAGACTTTTCTAGCGCCTAGACGCAGACTCCGAAAACTCTTTATCATAATTAGGTACCGCAACATGTTTGAAAAACATTCGAATCCCGAAAAACTACTGATTTCATTGTATTCTACGTCTCAATATTAGTACATTCCCAAATTTTCACCGCAAAATTCCCGCTAGTTCCCGAGTTTCAGCCGTTCAAAGTCGCGATTTTTTAGTACTGAATTTCTCTTGACTTTTTGAAAAGGGGCGGAGTCTGCAAGGTGCGGCCTGCGATTTAGCAACTGCCTGGCTCCCTTTTTCCTCGTTGCCCTCGTTCCAGTATCACAATATCGATGGTGATTTCCGAGCTAATAATGTTTTCTTTAATTAAAAAATTAAATAAAAATAGAAAAAACATTTTTGAGTGCTTAAATTAACAAAAATCACCATATTTATATTTCATTTCACGATGAAACAAAGCAAAGAATGGAAAATTTTTGAAAACGGAATATTTACAAAAAATCCTAATCTTCTTTTTTTAAATGGCCCGAAATTCTGCGTAAAAATATCTATTTGCAAAAAAAAAAAGAAGCCCAATAACATTAAAACTAAGCAAAAGACCAAAAGGAATTGAACCATCAGCACCAAGAGCACAAACCAGCGCCTTGAACCACTACACCAAACGGGACAAATAAACCACCGACCGTAGAGCATATATGAATTTGCGGTGTTCGACGCGCGTTTATGATGACAATTTGTTTGGCGAGCGCTCAAAATCACCACCGAAACATTTTAAGATCGCAGATAAAAAAAATGCGGGCAGTTATTTTTTGAAATTTGAAATGCATTTCAATAGAGAATTTTTTTCTGAATTTCATCATGTTTTCAAACCCCGCGAACACGACCGGCAATCTTCCGAAAATCTCAGAAAACTGTATTTTTCGAAAACATGGATTACTCTGGAAGAGTTTTAAGTACTTTATACTTTTCCAAAAGCTCTAAATTTATTTGTGTGCTTTCTAACAGAGTTCATGAAGACGACCAGAAAATAAAAATAGGGGGTCATCGCTGAAAAATTTTTGTAAAATTTAGTTGAACTTTGGCGGTGTATAAAAAAAATGCGGGCAGTTGAAATTAAATTCTGTTTAAAATTTTCAATTCAGCGTATCAAAAACTATACGAATCAATCATAAAAGCCCGCGAACACGATCTAGATTACCGTCAAAAAGTCAAATTTTCGACTGTCATTTCGCTTTTTTGGATTTTCAGCGAAAACTAAGCATTTTCATGCAAATCTGATGTCACCAGTCGATTCCTTGGGCTTTATTACATTAGGTTCAATCGTCAAATCAGTAGATAGCTAGATAGTATCAGAGCAATGAGGGCTCAAACTCCAAAATCAAAACCCAAGAGAAAAAATGGAAGGCCCCGCCCCCCTCTCGTTGCGGCGCCTAATCATAATGCTAAATACGTCATGGTTAACACTATGAACGAACTGAACTGTCTTCCGTTTTATTTTTCTGCGTTTATTGATTTTTTTAAAGCGCAATTTTTTTTTTTGAACGCATTTTCGTTTTTTTGGGCTATTTATGTATTTTATTAAATGGCATAATTATTGGTTTTTTTTAAACTTGATTTTCGTATTTATTACCCCTACTTTCAGCCCAAAACGATCAACGGACAGAATTTCTGCAAACACCATCAATGCCACCATTTTTTATTATCTAAATACATATTTTCAAATAAATTGAAATAAAATTGTTATTGTCGGCCCGCCAAAAAAAATAAATTAGAATGAGCAATGCTAAGCAAACAATTTAATTATTTATTGTCGGCCCGCCAAAATGGTCAAACGCGCTCCGCTGAACTCAATGCTATGCGATTTTCATTTTGGTTTCCAAATTATTTGATTTCACGTTGAATTTGTACGCGAAATGAAATAATTTGTTCAGCGGAGCGCGTTTGACCATTTTGGCGGGCCGACAATAATAATTAAATTGTTTGCCTAGCATTGCTCATTCAATAATTTGTTCACTTTGGGCTATTGTGTTTTCAATCGAGTTGCATCATGAAAACATGAGTCTGCATTCACCGTTCTGTCTGCGTCTCTTCAATTATTTAGCACTGATTGTGTGGTCGTGCGCAGATAAGTGGGCGGGGTTTCATTTTTTGATAATGCAACTCGATTGAAAACACTATAATTTTTTTCGTGGAAATCGAGTGGAAAGATTAAAATTTCATACTTGAAAATTGATGCAGCATAAGGAAGTTCCAACGGGAAAATGGGCGGAGCCAACCGCAAAAGTGGCGCGATCTCTTGCGACATTTTTTCTAATAAGTTTTATGTTCAAATTAACCGTACCGTCGAAAAAATCAAAAAAAAAATTATGGGGTTATTCACAAAAACGGAAAAAAAAAATTTTGGGAAAAATCGGAGAATGCTCCGATTGACCTGAAATTTTGGGAAATATTGGAAAAAAAATTCTGCTCACACGCTCACAAAATTTTGGACCGAAATATCGATTTTAAAAATTTTCAGAAAAAAATCAATAATTTTTAAAATCGATATTTCGGTCCAAAATTTTGTGAGCATGTACAGGAGAATTTTTTCCAATATTTCCCAAAATTTCAGGTCAATCGGAGCATTCTCCGATTTTCCCCGAAGTTTTTTTTCCGGTTTTGTGAATAGCCCCATAATTTTTTTTTTGATTTTTTCGAAGGTATGGTTAATTTGAACATAAAACTATTATTAGAAAAAATGTCGCAAGAGTTTGCGGCACTTTTGCGGTTGGCTCCGCCCATTTTCCCCCTTTTCGTGGGGTCTCCGTATATCGCTCATCCTTATGCCGCGTCCAAAGTTTAAAAAATTCCTGAAATCAGAAGTTTTTCGCAGTCCAAAGTTCTGAAAAAAATTCGCAGAAATAACAGGAGGTCACAGGTGAAACCATATAAAATTAACAATTGTAGGAAAATTCAATTTTAAACATAGAAGGTCTCGCAGCGAAGCGGTAATTTTTTCGGAACTTTGAACTGCAAAAAACTTCTGATTTTTGGGAATTTTTTAAACTTTGCACGTGGAACTGGCACAGAGCATCTAGAACAACACGAAAAAGTATTCCGGCAGTTCTATTCCGAAATAGCACCAGCACATGACTAACAACGAAACAATGCTTTCAGTGGGCCAAGCGGACCCAGCGGACCGTCGAGAATGTCATCGTCGTCATACTCGACAATCACCAACAATGAGGGTCAAAAATATAATGGTCCTATGTATGATGATACGGCAATGGTTTTAAAACGATTTCCAACCTTTTTCGTCGTCTATCTTCGAGAGCGCAATATGGCCGCCTGGCTTCCGTATGTTTTTGAATCGGCTTTGTGACAAAAATAGAAATAATTGCCACAATTTTAAGCCGTCAAATTTGCCGATCGTCGGTAACACTTGGCAAGTGCATAACCGTCGAGTACATTCCATTTGAACACCATCCGGGCAAAGATTTTATACACTGGGAAGTTACGGTAATTGAGATTTACAACTATTTAAGGGGAAACACATTTATCATCATAGAGAGTTGTCAACGTGATACAAGGGAGAAGTGAGGTGCGTGAAGACGGCGACGACGCGCTGCCTCTGTTCCACGTGGATCTCTACGATATAGGGACGGAATGGAACGATTATCGTGAATTCGGTGGGCAGCCGATTGTGAAATCGGACGATTGTATATATGCCACGGTGGCTGATCGGGTGAGTGACCAAAATGATCTGCGCGGTGGATGCATATAGTGTCCGTATTGGAATATTTATTTTTCGCATAAAGATTGCGGCATTTGGCGACTACGCCGCCGATTTTATTATTTGTTTTAACTAGAATTTTTAAAAATGTATGTATTTATTTAT
This sequence comes from Caenorhabditis japonica, assembly GCA_963572235.1. Lineage (NCBI taxonomy): Eukaryota > Metazoa > Nematoda > Chromadorea > Rhabditida > Rhabditidae > Caenorhabditis > Caenorhabditis japonica. The sequence goes on from OY754345.1 coordinate 3,995,429, forward strand.
AGGGTTTTTTGTTGGTAATTAGTAAATTGCAGAACCAATTTCGACGATTCCACGGGTTGTTCAGCGCGACGTTCTTTATGAAATATAAAAATTCCTCCGCGCGGTCGGACCGAAAGATTTGATTTTTGTATGATGCGAATACCTGGAGTCAGCAAACGCGCCCGGTCGTACAACTGAAAATGCTTAAAAATGAAGCCCAAACGTTTTAATGGGGTTATTCACAAAAACGGAAAAAAAAACTTCGGGAAAAATCGGAGAATGCTCCGATTGACCTGAAATTTTGGGAAATGTTGGAAAAAATTTTGTACCAAAATATCGATTTTAAAAATTTTCAGAGAAAAAAATCGATAATTTTTAAAGTCGATATTTTGGTCCAACATTTTTTGAGCATGTACAGGAGAGTTTTTTCCAATATTTCTCAAAATTTCAGGTCAATCGGAGCATTCTTCGATTTTTCGCGAAGTTTTTTTTCCGTCTTCACGGTGTCCTCCAGGATTTGAAAAGTGGGCGGAGCCGAGAAAACGCGCCCCACTGGATTTTTTCGCGCGAAGTTCAAATTTTGACGCATTTTTAATGTTTTTCGGGAAAAAAAAGCATAAATTCTTATTTTTTCCCACATGTGCTCCAACGGAATTATAGCTGAGGTCTTTAGAAATTTTTAAGCCTAAAAACGTCGAATTTGGTTCAGGCACCATTTCGAAATATTCGTTTTGAGTTTTTTGGTGTTTTTGCAGGATAAATCTTTACGAAAATTGAAGTTTGGGCAATTTAATGGTATTAAAAGATACAATACATACATTTAACAAAGAAAAACAGGTTTTACTGAAAGAAAAATAAAAAAATCAATAAAAAAAATTCGAGAGTCGCAAACTGCGCAAGCACCGAAAGTGCGCCATGAAAGTTTTTTTTTTCAAACCCTGGACACCGTGGTCTTCTTCTTTTTTTTCGGTTTTGTGAATAACTCCATTATGGACCTCATTTGTAAGCGTTGGAAATTGTGCGTTCGGGCGCGTTTGCTGACCCCGTGAAAAAGCGCGTTTCGAATGGATAAAAACGGCCCGTCGACAGCCCGTGTAAGTCTTGTTGAAATGTACATTCGAAAATTGTTCTGCATTTTGCCGTCGCGGTGTTTTCACATAATTATTTTTATAAGCTTTTTGAGAAAACTTCCATACAAAGTTGTGCAAACACCGCGACGACAAAATGCAGAAAATTATTCAAAACGTCCCAGAGCCGAAAAAAGACACCCAGAAAACTAACCATTTTTAGGTAAAAACAGCGCAAGGCGAAACCATATCGGCCAACGAGCTGATTCGCCGATACCAGTCGAAGAAACAGGCGAAAAGGCTATGCGGATTCATGGCCTACAAGGTGGATGTAGTGCCACAAAGAATGCTGGACCAGGAATACCACGGAGAGGATGAAGTCGAGGCGTACACGTTCCAGCTCATCGAGCTCGTCGGCTCTCACGAGCATTATACGCGAAAGCAAAATAATCTCGACTCTACGAATGTGAGCTTGGACCAACGTCAGCAAGTTCAATAATCCACGTTTTCAGCTGGGCTACGAGAACCGCAACTTGCAAGAGGATGATGAGATTGCTCGCGCGAAACTCGCCATTCGAGAGGAGCAAGAAAGAAGAATGAATAGAAGCTCACCGACCGGATCGTTTGCCACGGGGCAATCGAACTACGATGAAAGAAGTAGATATGCGAGTGGTCGCACATCGTCTGCCAGCTACTACACCAGCGCTCCCAATCAGGATCCATTCAACACTGGCGCGCCTCGGGAATTTAACGATCGTGGATCGACTTCGTCTTATCAAAGCGCATCTGCCTATCCGCAGGCGCATCCGCAGCCGCAGCCGCAGCATCAATATCGTGGAAAGGTGAGGAAATAGTCGCTCCCGGAAAACTTCAAAAGTCTGCTTTCCTACTGGCGAGACTCTGAAAAATCGGGAAAAACAATGCCGCATACTTGCAAAAGGGGCGGAGCTTGTTTTTCTCTCTGAGTTTGCGCGTGCAATGTGATGTTTGCGGCCCAATCTTGACACGATAGTTAATTTGTTGCTTGTTTTCAAATAATAAATGATTTAATAAACAGTTTTAATTTTGCTGGAAATTTGTTGAATGGTATTTGACGCTCATATGCACAACGGTCCTGTCAACTTACGCGATAGCTCTATTGTAGATCACCATTGACCAGCGTGCACGTGACAGATCTATAATTGGTGTCTCTTATTGCCTACACAACTCTATAACAGACCTATAGCATTTTTTCATAGCAAAAGTTATGGTTAAAACGATTTTATCAAATTTATGGAATTATTGTATCTAAAAAATTGATGAAAATTTGATGATAAAAACGTTTTTTACAAGGCTAGAAACTTTTGAGATGTCGGAATGCTATAGGTCTATTATAAATGTGGGTCGGCATAAATCAGGTCATGTGACCAGCACTGTGCCTATGAGAGAGCAATTATAGATCTATCACGTACACGCGGGGGAATAGCGCTCTATTACATATTCCTCGATTTGAAATACATCATCAAATGGTACGCATGCGGGTCTCGTCACGACGGTGTTTGAAAAATATCAAAACCAAAAAATTCAAACTGTGCAAACACCATCGTGGTGAGACCCGCATGCGCACCATTTGACGGGGCATCTCAAATCGAGGAATACGTGATACAATAGAGCTATCGCTTATATTGACTGTCCGCATTTTGTCAGCTGTGCGTCTGAGCGTAATGGACCTATTCAGCACAGGAAAAACTGTTTTTTTTTCCCCTATTTTAACGTGAACAACCCGTCGTGTCGAGACCTGCCGATGAAATAACGGCAAATTCCTTTCGAAAATTAAAGGCACATTACATTTTTTAAAAGCCGGGTCTCGACGCGATGAGTTTTTTCCTGGAAAACAACATACATAGGTAGGGACCGCAAAAGGAGGGGGGCGGAGTCGCTCATTTTTTCTCTTGGGTTTCATTTTTGAACTTTGCGACTTGATTGCGCGGATACTAACGTTATATATTAATATGTTAGAACTTTTCTATACGTATTCGACCACAAGGAATCGATTGATGATATCAGATTTGGCTTAAAATTAATTTTTAAAGCCGAAAATCGCAAAAAAGTGAAATCACTTTCGGAAAATAGTGATTTTCGGGAGGTTGTAGGTCGAACACGCATCATTTTTTTTGTGATTCCGGTACATTTTAATACGCAGAATTTAATTTCACAACTTATTTTTCTCCATCTTGCTGAGAAATTTTTCTGCACGCCTTCAAACTTGCATGAAAAATTGCGGAAAATTTTCAGCGATGACCCCCATTTTTTATTTTTTAAATATGTTTAATAACTCTCTGACATTTCCTAAAACAATTTTTAGATCAATCGGATAACTTTAAAGCACAAAAAGTGAAGATAGAAAGTGACCTGTTTTCTGAAAAACATGGTTTTTTGCGGTTTTCACTTTTTTCCCAGTCGAACACGCATGTTTTTATTGGATAATCGTGTTCTACGTTAATATTACTATCAAATCCACATTAACACTTTTTACAGTAGGGACTGTAAAGGGGCAGAAAATCGTGTCGAAAACTCAAAATCCCCTCTTTTTTGGAATTTCTATATACAAACCAGCATTGTGGTGCAGTGTATTTATAGTCGATGCATACGCGCATTTGTATACGGACTCGACCGAGCTCACAAAATGTGTCGTGGTGGCGCAGTGGTAGAGCGCCAGGACGGTGATTTTGATGCCGCAGGTTCGAGTTTTGTCGAATTATATTTTTTTTTCAAGGTTTTTTTTCTTGAAAAATAAATATTTTTATAGAGAAAATTTTTGAAAAAAGTCACAATTTTTCTTAATGATTAATAAAATCCAGCAATCCTTCAAATCCATTATTTTTTAGATTTTTCAATGGTTCTCACATATTTCTTTCGTTAATGGACAGATTTACGAAAATGTTGGCAATTTCATAATTGGAAAACATTTTTTTTTTAATTGCTATTTACTATTTATCTACTTAGCCTACAAAAATTTCTATTTTCAACGGATTAATGCCATGAAATCTTCAGCAGGGGCCACAAGAAAAAGCGCGCCGCATGACCGCAAACAAGCTCCACCCCCACAGCCAAGAGAAAACCAGTACTTCGAAATCGCGACTTTAAACGTCTGAAACTCGACAACTAGCGGGAATTTCGATGAAAAAATTTGGCAATGTACTAATATTGAGGCGTAGAACACGATGAAAGCAATAGTTTTTCGGGATTCGCACGTTTTTCAAACTCGTTGCGGTCCCTATACATAGGGTTAAAAACACAAAAAACAGTTTTTTTTCCTGCGCTGAATAGCTCCATAAAATAGCTCTCGGACGTTTCGAAAGTTGTTCTGCATTTTGTCGTCACGCTGTTTGCGCACATTCATTTTAAAAAGCTTTTTGAGGAAATTCCATAAAAGCTTTAAAAAAGAAAGATTGTGTGCAAACCCGCGACGGCAAAATGCAGAACAACTTTCGAAACGTCGTCCGAGAGTCCATAAAATACGTGCCATATATTATGGTCCATATTTGAGTTCAAAACCAATTTCCAGCAAAATGACAACTGAAATCATAATTTTTTGGTTTTTCCGATAAAACCCCTGACCTCTTGAAAACGAGCAACAAAATAACTAAATTCTGGGACCAGGAGAGCGTGACCGGGGAAACAATAATAGCTCTATCGCTACAGACGTCTCCGCCGCTGTCGCACGATACGGAAAAGGAGCGAATGAGACAAATGGTCAGCGACATGTCGTTTATTCTAAAATCTTTGGAATCTGTTGCTCGCCAAACCCGAGTTTTGAATCCGGAAGAGGAGCATCTTTTTGCTCAAGGATCTAGAGTGAGATTTGACCGTAATCCGTTTAAAAATTATTAATTTAGATCTCGAAGGAGTTTGTCGATCGCGGATTCCACAAAAAACCGTAAAAAGTGATTTTTCTTTATTGTTTTTGTGTATGTTTTTCGTGTTTCATTGTTTTTTACGGTGTCGGTCGCGTCGAGTGTTTTCGGACCTCTATCCACTTTGCAACTGCCGCATAATTTTTGTTTGGTTTTTTTCTGTTTATTTTTAGCTTTAAACGATCCACAGAAAAGAATCGTGCGACAGTTGCAAGAGGGGCGGAGTCAAATTTCAGCAAACAACACTTTGAGTAGCCCAAAGTATTTCATATTTCTATATATATTCATTTATTTATATTTACATACAAAATTTGATCGAAAGTAATGTACTTTTACCCCTATAAATTATTTTTGTTTTTGCCCCGAAAATTGCTTTATATATGACGACAGAAAGCGAGGGAGAAAAGGCGAAAAAACGTGACGAAAAATTGGGTTTTCTTATGACTTTTAGAAAGTCATGAGGTGGGAAACTTTAAGAAAAAGATCAAGAGATTATGGGACTTAGCCGAAATTAGAGGAACTATTGTCGGCCGGCCAAAATGGTCAATTGCGCCTCTGGTCTCCAAATTATATAATTTCACGTATAAATTCAACGTGAAATGAAATAATTTGGAGTGGAGCGGAGCGCGTTTGATCATTTTGGCCGGCCGACAATAGATAAGTAATAGTTTTCAAAAAATGACGAGAAATTCGAAGAAAGTGTCATTCCCTGCATTCCTATGAACGACCTCATTATCAACAACAAGAAAAATAACGGCAAAGAAAAACTCGTAGTTTGAGCCTAATCTGCCTCAAATCTGATTTAATCAGCAAAACTTTATAACTTTCAAAGCAATATATATAGGTAGTCAAGGCGATAGAAAGAGAGGAGAAAAGAGATTAGAAATTTTGATGGAGGGATAAGAGAGGGAAAGGAAAGAAAAGTTTGGGGTAGAGCAGTAAATAGGGAAATAATTTGAATTAAAGGGTAATTCATGAAAAAATGCAAAAACTGATTTTTCCTCATTTTTTCGCTGCCTGGGAATTTGGAAGTTTGGAAATCCCATTTTTCAAGATTTGTTTTTGCTAATTTTCCCGTTTTTCTATCCTGTTTGTATCTTCATGGCCAGTGTGTTCAAAAATCGACTATAATTTCAGTTTATTTCATAGCGGAGCTCAAAATCGACTTCCACTGGCCTCTGCGAGTCTACATACAAAATAAATTATTTTTTAACACAGCAATTTAATTTTGAGGAAATTTGTAAAAAAAAACAACAACGTTCTCCAGAAAATTCTCAATCTTTTGATAACATTTTACATTTCATGTTGTTTCAAACTTTTTTTTTAAATATTTGTTGACATTTTTAAAGAAATAAATAAAGCAATTATTACTGTTGTGGATAACGTGGTGTGCATTCGAGTTTTGCCACGAAGAACGACGGTATAGAACTCGCACGAAATAGAACCAGCTGAAATGGAGCTGTGCTGAAAAAAACCAGTGCACGAAATAGAACTGATTGACTCGCAATGTACAACAGAAAACAGCTTCATTTCAGGCGGTTCTATTCCGTGCGAATTCTATTCCTTATTATGTGTTCACGAACGATTTGTGCTGACGGCGCTCCGATGTTCCGCAGAATACGCTGCGAGACCGCAATGAAATACTGCGGAACATCGGAGCGTCGTCAGCACCATGAACACATAAGAGCAGTTCTATACCGTAGTACCCCCTTTTACCGATTTAAGCGCAAGTTTGAATTTTCGTAAATCCACAAATATATATTTGCTTACAAAAATTCAAATTTGCACTTAAATGGACAAACAAACATTCACCATCGTGGCGAGACCCGAATGCGCGCCACTTGACTTGACGGACGTTTCAAAATTGTTCTGCATTTTATCGTCGCGGTGTTGAAAGCTTTTAAAGGAGAATTCAATAAATTATTGTGTTTTCAATCGACTTGCGACATGAGAACGCGAGACTCCGCCCACTTATTTGTGCGCTACCTGTCTGCGTCTCTTAAAATATCACTGTGTTGGCGTCGTAGCCCACAAAAAAGTGGGCGGAGTCTCGCGTTCTCATGTCGCAAGTCGATTGAAAACACAATACTTTCAAAAAAAATTATTGTGTGCAAACACCGGGACGACAAAATGCAGAAAAAGGTTCCGAGAGCACTCAAATCGAAGAATACGCAATTCATCAGTGCACGAAGCGTTTTGACACAGAATTACTTTAAGTGCGATAGATCTAGTCAATGAACCACCTTACGTCTACCAAACAATACACAAGGGATAGCAATTTTGAAAATTTCGGGAGGGTACTAGATAAATGCGTGAAACCGGAAATTTCAAAATTAATTTAAATAGTGAGACATAGAGACGCGAGAATTGTCGCTCGAAAATTTGATCTCAAAGAAGGGTTCTGAAACGTAGCTCCCGTGTTTTTTTTTAATTTAAGGGTGCACAACAACAACAACAACAATAAATAACAATGAGAACAACGAAAATCTCAAAAAACGATAAAAAGAAGAGCGTGCATTGTAGTTTGATTATCAGTATATCAAATCCCTCTTCCCGCATCTACAAAAATATAACACATTAAATACCACATGTACTTGCTATTTTTTTCGCCTACCCCTACATTTGGATGTCTCCAGGGGATTAGAGAAGTCTGTGCTATTCTTTTAGTTAGGCTAGGACTTGGATAATCCATTTTTTGGGCATTTAGTGTAGCGATGAGTGTAAAATGGGTCAACCACGAGTCATATTAACCATTTTTCACACATAGTTTGCTAAGTGAGCAATTAAATGCAACTGATAATTCTAAAAATGTAGAAAATTATGTCGAAATGATTCAAAATGTTTTAAATTTCCGGTTTCATGCGTTTATTTATTGTGTTGTTAATCGATTTGCGGCATCAAAACGTGAAACTTTGCCCACTTTTTTCACGTAAAATTTTGATAATCGCGTGAAAAGAAGTGTGCGGAGTTTCACGTTTTGGTGTCGCAACTCGATTGAAAACAGAATAGTAGCGACCTGAATTTAGGAACGTTGCTATTTAAAATACGCTTTGCTAAATGATTTCATATTATCAATAGAGGACACTGTTTTATAATAGATCTATCGCGCCTTAAAGGGGGTGCCAACTTTGTGGGGAAAGTTGCTTAAAATATACTCTTGGGTGGGGGATTTACGAATATCACATCGAAATCGCACGAAAAAATTTTTCTGATTTTTGGCGAATTTTACAAAAAAAAATAGAAGACCACGGGGAGTACACGATTTGGCGCGAAATTCAAACGCCATTTTTCGTTTTCATCATTTTTCTCCGGTCTTTCTCGCGTTTTTTGGCATTAATCTTTGAAAAATAATGTACAGACTTTATTTCGTGCTTTAAAATAGCAAATTAATGCGTGTTGATCACAAAAGTCACGATAAAACAAATTCGGAACAAAAATTCTCATACCTTCCATTTTTGTTCCTTTTCCTGCTCAATTCCGCATTAAATTCACTATTTTATCTGTAAATTTTATATTTGAACAAAAAATGTTCACAAGAAATTATTTAAAACGATGAATCGAACGAAAGGCAAATATCGATTTTTCGATATTTGTGACTAAAATGTGTTTTCGCGAGTATCTAAAATTTCAATAAGCGATTAGAGCATGTTTTATCGAAAATCGATAATAAAAACGAGGAAAATTGCACGAAAAATGAATATTTCGGGTGAAAATGGATCTTTCTAGAAGCCGCCGCCGCGGGTTTCCTAGTCCACGGCCACGATTTTCGTGTACTCCTCGTGGTCTTCTATTTTTTTTTGTAAAAATCATAAAAAATCAGAGAAATTTTTTTGTGCGATTTCAATGTGATATTCGTAAATCCCCCACTCAAGAGTATATTTTAATCCACTTTCCCCAGAAAGTTGGCACCCCCTTTAATGTTGATTTAAAAAAATTCCTGCTTCAAATGCTTTTCATTGCCTAGATTTGGTAGACTTTCTTCAATTAAAGAGCTTTTTTTAATTGAAAAATGAATAAATCAAAAAATAAGGAATTTTAAAGATTCTCTTTCTAATTATGTCTTTTCAAACGAGTTGCAGCATGAAAAATGAGTCTGCTATCCCTTGTTTTTCTGCGTCTCTTTAAATATCACTGTGCTCGCGTGGTAGTGCACAAATAAGTGGGCGGAGTTTCGCGTTCTCATGCTGCAACTCGTTTGAAAACACAATAGGAAACAATATAATTTTTTTTTGTTTCAAAATTCACAAATTAATAATTTTTTATCTGTTTCAAAAATCCTATCAGCCCTCAGTAGTTATAATTTATTTTTATTGTTTGTTGAAGAAACTATTCAAGGCTCATAAATAGAAACACAATAATTCTACTATTAGGGGAAAAACTATTATAGACACAGTGCATAATAGATCTATCGCATTTACTATAGAGATTATAAAATTTCAGATTACTTTAAGAAAAAAAATATTTGAAACCGGAAATCTTTTCCAACTTTTTTGCAAAGTTTTTAATCTGCACATTCTAGAGATCAATAAATCTATCACACTTGTACCGCGATAGGTCAATAATAGATTACCCATTCAAAAATTTTGGAATTTATCATAGAAATGAACAATGTACATCAAGGTACGGTTAATTTTATATTTAATTTGGATCAGGCTTTGCATACTTATTGTTGTCCCGCCAAAATGGTCAAACGCGCTCCGCTGAACTCTGCGATTTTCATTTTGGTCACCAAATTATTTCATTTCACGTATAAATTCAACGTTAACTGAAATAATTTGGCAACCAAAATGAAAATCGCATAACGTTGAGTTCAGCAGCGCGCGTTTGATCATTTTGGCGGGCCGACAATACAATTTTCGAAGTATATTAAACAAAGTTCAACATGCCTCTAGATTATAGCCATTGTGAAACGGATAGAACAATTTATTCAAATGTATCGTACAAAACTGTAATAGAAGAGCCCTTCTAATAGAGGCAGTTCTATGTGCTCATTAATTCCATTGTTTTTCCAAATAGTTTATATTCTAGAAATAAGCTTTAAAAATAGTACCATTTCGGTTCAAAAATTCGATGAGAACAGTTCAAGTTAAGGTGTACCTGCAATTAAAGCATACAAAAAAAGTATTGAAAATAGAGGCGCATGCGCCTCTATTACAGGTTTTACGATATTTGTTATCTTGTTTTGTAGATTTGTAGGACTTCAATAATTTCATAAAGCTCAATTTTCATAAAATGCAGCAATTTTCTTCACAAAATTTAATCTTATTAATATGTTTCACAAGCCTGGTAAAGTCTAGCATTTTAAAAAGAAATTCTTTAATGTTCAACTTTGTTACATTTAGATCTAGTATTGTGATAACAAAAAAATAGCATCGCGGTGTTTGCGTACTTTTGAAATTCAAACGGCAATGAAAGAAATAGCATGGGAAATGAAGAGAAATGTTCCCATTTTCATTTGAATTTTAAAAGTACGCAAACACCGCGTTGCAATTTTTTTGTTTTCACAATATAGGTGCATAATGAATCTGTCGCGGTGGTTAAGTAGTTACTTTTTTTGACAAATGTATGGCTGGTAAGACATTTTATAATAATCGAGGATATAGCAGACTGTTTTTTATAAAACTATTTGAAACCTGAATTTTTGAAATATAGTTACCGATTTTTGCGAATTAAAATCTATTTTGCACTTTTCGATAAGCTTTCCACAAACAAATAAATTGCTTTGTAATTTTTATGTAAGCGAAAGATTAGACTTATTTGAAAAATCTCAGATATTTAAAGTTTTAGAACTGTTCTAGATTTATGGAATTTACTATAGAGAAATGAGCAATCGTTACAACATTAGAAATATCTGACCCTCCGTAAGAAAAAAAAAGGTATGTGAAACCGGAAATCATTTAGAAAATGATTTTCTTTAAATTCCTATTCATTGCATATTTGGTCAATCAAAAACGCTTCGCGATAGGACTATAATGGACCACTAAATAATTAAAAACATGTGTTGGATTTAAACGGTTTATTTAGCCCCATTTAATGAAAAATACCTGGAAAAAATCAGCGATTACAATGTCAGTGAAACTGAAAATGTTAAATCAGTTAGAGCCTGTCTTCTAGATCGTTTTAAATTACCAACTTATTACTGCGTCGCGAGAACCAGTCAGAGCGCTCGTGTTTTGCGGATGTGGTCTCGCCGCGACCAGTGCGTATACGGTAGTTTTTGTTTACGAAAAAAAACGGAAACAATGCAAAAACAGAAAATCAATTCAAAAAAGAACGTTAAAAACTACCGTATACGCGCTGATCGCGGCGAGACCACAGCCGCAAGACACGAGCGCTCTGACTGGTTTTCGCGACGCAGTAATAACAAACTACTAATTGTATGACAAATAAAAGTTTGAATGAGTTTTAGAGAAATTCAGTTTCAAAAAGTTCAAAAGTTCGGTTTGATTGTTACTTTTCTTTAATTTCGATATTAGTATTTCAATTAGAACAAGAAAGAACTTTTAAAAACATTAATTTTAATTTGGGAAAACGGAGAATACATTAAAATGCAAAATTAATTGTTTTTTGAGTCTTACTTCTTCATTTTTTGAGATGGTTTTTTAATCTATTGTATATAAAACTATTTTCATGTCTGCCACTTTGCTCCGAGCGGCTTTATAAACAAGATGTTTGGATAATATGGACATCCTCTTTTTAAAATTTTCTGACAGTATCTTTTTACATTATTTTTCCAAAGATTTTAAAGTTTGAGAAGGTTTGAGCCGTGATAGATCTATTCTGAGTGCATAATAAACAAATCGTGTTAAGCTTCTATTTTTTTTTCCAAAGCTGATTTTAAACAAATTTACAATTGAATAAACGTTTCATTTGAATTTTTCTCCTGATACATAATTTGTGAAACTTGAATTGTTTTTTTCCAAAGTCCACATTTATAGGATCATTTTCAATCGAGTTGCGACATGAGAACGCGAGACTCCGCCCACTTTTTTGTTCATATTGTTTGTGGGTACTCGTTTTTAGAACTGTGCGGAAACACAATAGCTCATGAAATTAAAAAAAGATTTTTACCGAAATTTGAAAAAAAAATTTACAGTTTTAAATAAAAACCCATTTTTTTATTGAGTATGGCTTCCGAAATATAGTGCTCGATATCCAATGGATATTAAAAGAGATACAAAAAATTAAAAAAATATATATATACATAAATTTTAGATGTAAATTCGATAGACGGGCGAACAATTTATAAAATTGTGTAAATCTTTTTAAAAACAAAATTGTTTGTTGATAATTTTTGATAATTTTCATGAGTACTTTTGACAACACTCTCCAACGTTTCAGATCAATTTGGGCAATTTTCGAATTTTCCAAAATTTTCAATGCAGAATCAAAGCTAATGCACAAAAAGAATATGAAATAACCCTTGTGAAACAGAAAAAAACGTAACAATTTCAAAAATTTTTATATTTTTCATGTTTTACAATTCTTACATATTGCGTTTTCAATTGAGTTGCAGCATGGACACACGAAACTCCGCCCACTTATTTGTCCGCAATCACGCAAATTCAGTGCTATTTGAAGAGATGCAGACAAAAAAGGGATAGCTGACTCATGTTTTCATGCTGCGGCTCGTTTGAATACACAATACATCTGATCATTTTATGAAAAGTGTTTAAATTTTCAAATATTCAAAGCATTTACGATTCGCAGTGGATCTATAATGCGGCTACAACGGTATAGAACTCGTACCAAACAGAACTGACTTGAATGGAGCTGTACTGGCACAGAACAGGTAGAACAGCTGGGAAAAGTGTTCCATTGTACACTGTGGGCAATTGAGCTCTATTTCGCGAAGTTGTTTTTTCCAATACAGCTCTATTTCGGCCAGTTCTATTTGTTGCCGTTTTATATTGTGTTTTCAATCGACTTGCGACATGAGAACGCGAGACTCCGCCCACTTATTTGTGCGCGACCACGCGAACACAGTGATATTTGAAGAGACGCAGACAGGTAGCGCACAAATAAGTGGGCGGAGTCTCGCGTTCTCATGTCGCAAGTCGATTGAAAACACAATACCGTTATACCTCCTCTATAAAGGACCGACTTATCGCTGAAAAAAGGCAATACAACTGGGGATAATCAAAGAATATAAATTATAGATTTTGTCTATTTTCTGTAAAATAACCGCATTGAAACAAAAAAACATTTTTATAAAATCTATTTTCTGCATAGATTCCAGCTCATGAAATAAATCTCACTTTTATGGGGTTTTTCACAAATTATTATTCTCAATTCGTAGCGGTGCAAACTCGCTTCCTTCGCCCAGTGGTGGACGCGACCACGTTGGCGACGAGAGAGTGCAGAAAATTGAGAGCCGTGGCCGATGTTTTGCTCTGATTTCTCTAAACCTCACTTCAAATGCATGCGAAATTCTTTGTTCGATTGAAGCGAGTTTTCAGCGTTTTATACCGAGTATAAGTCTACAGAGCATAAAAATAAGAAATAAGAACATAATTACAAAATGAAAAAGCGACAGTTTCACGAATATCATTTGTAAATGGGGATTTATATTCTGAAGTTGATTCCTTTTTAGTCGTTTCATAAATGGAAATGCGTCGCGAAAGCCAGGCAATGCCGCTCATGCGTTGCAGCTGTGGTATCGCCGCGACCAGCACGTATACGGTAGTTTGTTTACGAGAAAAAAAAACAATGCAAAAAGAATGTTAAAAAAACAACCGTATACGCTCTGGTCTCGGCGAAACCACAGCCGCAACGCTGAAACAGAGAAAAGCGATTATTTAATTTTTTCAGCATAGTGTACTTACATTGTTAGAATCACTTGTGAAACTGTGATTTTTGTTTTCCACTTGTTTTTCTTGTTTTTTTCGCAGGAACATTACAACTAAGAACCACACAATTACACACAGTTAATATAGAATGATGAGAACATTTTTTTTTTGCATGGATTTATTGCGATTTTCTATTTTCGGTGCGCAGAAAACTTTTTCAAAAAGTCTTGTTTCTTTAACTTTTCCCGAGTCATTTTGTAAACGCTGTTTTTCTAATTTAACGGTGGAACCAAAACAAATAAGTTGGAATGATTCCCAACAAAATTGGGTTTCAAAAAGTGATTGACCATGTTCGGATTTAAATTTCTGACTCAATGCAAAACGGACATTTAAAAAAATATATCAAAGTAAATTAACATTCAGATAATCTTATGAATCAGTGTATTATCGATAAACAGAAAAATGCTCCGATTGTCATGGAGCTCTAACACAGCTATTTACAGTACTGGCCATAAAGAATGCGACAACTAGTTTTTTGACGATAACCTCTTGGAATGTTAACTTTTTGACCCAAATTTTTTGTGAGATTTTTTCAGCACTATCAGAAACCTTTCTGTCAAGTTGATTTTAAAGTTCTTCTGAAAATTATTTTTTTATTCAATTTTTTCAAAAATTCATGAAAATTGACATTTTTGGAGATCTATACAAATAAGCTCTAGAATCACCGAAGGTCAAAAACAAAAGGAAGGTAACTACAAAAAGTGATTTAATACTTGGTTGGGTATCCTTTGGCATCAATAACAGCCTGGCACCTACGTGGCATCGAATCCAGGAGCGTCTGAACCACCGTCATCGGGATACTCTTCCAAGCAGCTTCGAGTTGAGCGAATTTCTGGTTGGCATTGGAGGCTCGGACTTCTTTGAGACGTCGTTCTAGCTCCTCCCACATATGTTCGATTGGATTCAAGTCCGGAGACTGACTTGGCCATTCCAGGACATCCACACGGCGACGTCGAAACCAATTGGCGACATGACCCGAAGTATACTTCGGGTCATTATCCTGCTGAAACACCCACGATCGGCCTAAATTTGCTCTTGCCCATGGTGGCATTGTGTTCTCCAGGATGTCTTCGAACACATATCGGTCCATGGTTCCAACAATTCTCTTCAATGGACCCATGGAAGTGTCGGAGAAGCATCCCCAAACCATCACAGATCCACCTCCATGTTTTACCGTCGGACATTGGTACTGAGGAGCATATCTGGAGCCAATAGGACGTCGAATCCATTGAATACCATCAGTACCGAACAGATTGAACTTTGATTCGTCGCTCCAGATGTGATTAGCCCACTCTCGAGGTCCCCAGGACAAGTGCTGTTTAGCCTATTCAAAGCGAGCTTTCCGGTTTTTTAGACTAACGAATGGTTTTTTGACTGGTCTTCGTCCGTGCAGTCCAGCAACTTGCAGACGTCTTCTAATAGTCTTTCTCGATGGCACCGGCTCATTTGGAGACGTCACGGAAACTTGAATATCCGTAGATGTGCGTCTAGGATCGTCTCGGCACGCGCGCAAGATATTTCGATCCATAGCTCTGGAAGTGATTCGGGGTCTTCCTGGAGAATGACGATGAACTACACGATCCTGAATAGTCGAAATTAGTTTAGAAAACTCATTGAAACCTTACATCATCACGATTATTCTTCAAAATACGGCAAATTTGGCTGGAAGAACAAGAAAACTGTGTTGCGAATATCTTCGGATGCGCGCCTAGTTCATGTCCACGTACGATGCTTTTTCGAACGTCCACAGTGAAAGTTTTTTTCCCAAATGGTCTGACCATAGCTGAAAAACAATAAAAAACAAATTAGAACTACTGCAAATTAATTTTCATTCAACTTTATACAAAAAACTGAAATACATGAAAAAAGTGCAAAAATGAGAAAACATTTTAAAAATTAAAAAAAAATTTTTTTTTGCAGAATGATGCAATTCGCAAGTACGCAAGTTTTCGTGAGATTCCATTGCAGATACAGTAAGAAATTCGGGTCAAAAAGTTAACTTTCCAAGAAGTTATCGTCAAAAAACCAGTTGTCGCATTCTTTATGGCCAGTACTGTACAACGGAATAATTTTTCTCGAAAAAGAACTGTTCTAGCTTTTCGGTGTCAGTACATCCCCATTTCAGCATGTTCTATTTTGTTACAATTCTTTATTTATAAAAATCAGCTGGAATACACAATTTTTTGAAAATTTTATAATTACTTTTGAAAATATTTCCAGGTCCAGACCAGGGCTGTGCGAAAAATTTTTCGGACGAAAAATTTTCGGTCTGAAAACTTCGAAAAAAATTTTCGACCGAAAAATTTTCGAAAAATTGGGATGCGTTCAAGACGCGGAGTATGTGCGCAGAATAACCAAGATTTGTATAAAATGTTTTTTTCATCAATGTATTGTATATTTTTGCACCTATTTCAATTAAAGGAGGTCCCAACTTTTTGGGAAAGTTGCTTAAATTGTAGTATTGGGTGGGGGATTTACAAACATCACATCGAAATCGCAAAAAAAAATTATCTGGTTTTGTATGATAATAGTCATCGAATCGACACGTGTCCCATATGTATTTGGCGCACGTCTCGAATTCGATGGCTATTCGCCATTTTTAAGCGGCGCACGTCCCGAATACGATGGCTATTAGCCGTTGTTTATGGCAATTATCCGTTTTCCATGGCTCTTACAAGGGAACCTTTTAAGTCAAGGTTGTCTCTAGAGAAAACTAACTATACAGGTAGAAAGAGGGGCTTTGAAAACCTATATTCCCGTTTTCAAAAGCTGTGCGCGGTCACAGGTTCGAAATACGCAACCACGAACAATACTGTTACATGCAACTCCATTACAATTTTTAAAGCCAAATACCGTAAATTCTGTAATAGAACGGCCGGGCGTTCTATTATTCACTACCCTCTTTCTGGGGCCGCTCTATTTTAGGGAGCAGTTCTATTATGAGGGCCGTTCTATTAGAGAATTAACGGTACTTACACAAAAAGTTGAGTGAAAAACTTGTTGTGTAAGTTCCGTAAGCCGAAAAAAACTAGAAATGATGAAATTTTATCCCCAAACAGAAAGATGATTGTCTATTCCAAAAAAAAAAAAACAAAATGCATCATAGCGGGACCGAACCTGTGACCTCGCACTTCCCATTCAAGCAGTCTACCACTGCGCCACCCGGCCACGATTTTCAATAGTTTAGCGGATGTTGACAAGTAGGAAAAGGCGGTGATCTGAGTGTGGGTCGTCGCGGTCGAAGAAATGTCAAAAATCTATGGTAAAATGGTCTAACTTCGGACTGGAATTTCAGCATCTCAGAGGTCTCGTAAGCAGCTTTTGAAAACGGGAATATAGGTTTTCAAAGTCCCTCTTTCTACCTGTATAGTTAGTTTTCTCCGGAGACAACCTTGACTTAAAAGGTTCCCTTGTTAGCCACACAGATGCCAATTACTGCCGAATACGCGCCAAAAACTCTAGGAAACCGGTGACCAGCATTTTTTCAAAAAATATTCCTTTTTGAAATGGTCAAAATGTATATTACCTCTTACCTGGCGCAATTTTGGCCGATTTGAAAATAATTTATCAAAAAAATAGCCAAAAAATGAAAGAAATCGAAGAAAAAAAAACCGATTATTGCTGAAGGCAATACAATTTTCGAAAAGACGCGGTCGGCCGCCGGCCTAGAAAACCGGGCGCGCTGGCCTATCTCGACTTCGTGTTCTCCCCGTGGTTTTCTATTTTTTTTAATTTTGTTGTAAAATCCGCCAAAAACCAGATAAATTTTTTGTGCGATTTCGGTATGATATTCGTAAATACGTCACTACTGATTTTGTTGAATGTATTAAATGAATAATCTGTTTTTAACTGAATTTCCGGAAAAAAACAACATTTTTCGAAATTTTTCGGTTTTTTCGGGAAAATAAAACCGAAAAATTTTTTTTCGGTTTTTTTTTCGTCTTAAAAAACTCGAAACAAATTTTTTTTCGTTTTTTTCGGTCTAAAAATTTCGAAAAAAAAGTTTTTCGAAATTTTTTCGAAACTTATTTTTCGCACAGCCATGGTCCAGACAACTGGGAGCATTTTTCGAGTCTTTGCGTGATTTATTAAAAACAATTAAAAGTGACAAAACAAGATTATGAGAAAGCATTTTGAAACAGAGATCATTGTGGAAAGTTTATGTTTAAACTGCAAGGTTTTTTTTCATGTTTCCAAAATCCTTTATATATATGATGATTTTTAGAGAAATTTTAGTAACGCAGAGCGCATCTTACTCGCAATAAGTCTATAATGTGGATGCTGTACGGCACAGAAAAGTTAAAGCAGCTCAAAAAAGGGAGTGGATCATATGGACGCCATGCTTCAAATACGGACACTATATGGATCCACCGCATTTCACCTGTGGATCCACATCATCATAAAATACTTGCGCCTGTTAACGATGATAATGATTGGGGAAACAGCTAATTTTGAAAAAAAAACATTTGTGTTTATATAATGACACCGGAGTTTTTGCGAATTATATTTTAAATTAATTTTAAAAAAATAAACGGATAAAACAAACAATGGTTTTAAACAAATCCAATATAGGCATCAAATCAGAAGAACCAAAAAGAAAACCAAACTCTGCCTCTTGTTGTGATATGTTGGCTCATGTTTTTGGGCATCAAATGCGGTGTTTAATGAGAAAGGAATGACAGAGAAGAAAACAAACTTTTTTCGAGTACACGAGAGAAATAGAGCGGTAACCAGAGCAACCGATATTGGCGAACAAATGAGCAAAAAAAAAAAGAAGCAGAAACGGAAGAATGAAAAAGTGGGGATTTTAAAAGATTTTTCAGTTGTTTTGTTGGGCATTTCAGTGATATTATGATCAAAATGACTATATCATTTATTATAGATCTACATCGAGATAGAGAATTGACGAACAATGTGTTTTTGCGAATAGAACAAGTTTTTGAAACTGATTTTCTTTGTATTTATGTTATTAAATTTTTTAAAAATATGAATCAGCGATGTATTTATTTAGAATTAAAAAAGGTAAAATTACAGAAGAGCACCCCCAACATTACAGTTCAGGACCCCACGGGAAACCCCCAGAAGAGCCCCCCTCACGATTAAAATAAAGTTTCACGTAAAAATATTTTATAAGAGAAAAATATCATATAAGCGTGACATTTAAATGCGTGGCAAGACATACACGTATTTTCATATTCCTTTTTTCTAATTTATTTCTCATTTTACCATCGTACGTGGCAAAACGATGCTTCTCATGTTTATGTGCGGCCCTATAAAGATCCATCTATATCTATATAATATCTATACCAATTGATCTATAAATGTGAGCTTATCGCCAGGGAAACATGTAAGTTACTTTTAAACTAAAAAACCCAGCAGAATTATCAAATTTGGATGAAATCCGTGGTGGGGGCTTCTTCTGTAATTTTTCTGAGGGGGGCGGATATGAAATGTCGTGGGGGCGCTTCTGAAAGATTACCTATGCTTACAGAATCGACCCCCCTCTCAGTTATGGGGGGATACTTCTGTAATGATGACATTTCACAAACACCCCCCTCACACAAGTGCCCCCCACACTCAATCGGGATCTGAAATTAACTGTGTGGGGGGCACTACTGGTGGTGGGGGTGTACTAGTGGTGTGGGGGGCACTTCTGAAAGATTACCTTAAAAAAAAATAAATAAAAACGTTGAAAAACGTTTAAAAACTGTTTTTAAATTGAGTCGAAAAAAGAAAAAATCGTGAAAACGGCAGTCTAGTGACAGCCAAAACCAGCCACCGTAAAACACGCACGGATGGCCGAGTGGTCTAAGGCGCCAGACTCAAGCGATAGCTTGCCTCAAGTTCGAGGTCTTCTGGGTGTTCTGGTACTCGTATGGGTGCGTGGGTTCGAATCCCACTTCGTGCAGATCTTTTTTTTTTTTTGATTTTTGTCACCGCCTACACGATTTTTTGAAACAAAAGTGCATTTTGTATTTACATACAGCCAAAAAGTGTAAAAAAAGAAAAAAAAATCATCAAGAGAATGTGATAATCCCTCATCATAAATTCTATGGGAGACAAAAGTGTACATAGAAAAAAGGTGATGAATATGTGATTATGAGAAAATAAAAAAGATCAACAAAACATTGTGAGTCAGTTGGTTGATAAAAAATAGGTAGTGCAACGGGGTGAAAAGATATGGGCTAATTAGAGGGAGTATAATAAGTACAATGCTCTACAAGCAAAAACAATTTTTTCTGTTTCAACAAAAAATTTAGTGTAATTAATTTTTGATTCCTATTGTTATTACAGTGCACTGTATGGAGGTACTCTGGTATAGGCTGGGCAAAATAGAACCGGCTGGAATGGACTTTAGGGACATAAAATGTACAAGGAAATACTTCTTCGAGATACTGTAGGTAACCGAAACATATCTGTCATCATAAAATAAATCTTTCGTTTTATTTGAAACACAAACCTAAAAAACACATTTTTTTAAATTAAACATTTTTTTTACTGTTACAAACAATGTGCTCAACCGATTTCCAACAACCGGTTTTCACCGGTTTTTATTCAAAAAACCGGTGGAAAAAAACCGGTTGTTCGAATAACCGGTTATTCGAAACAACCGGTTTCTATTCTGATAAAAACCGGTGTTTTGTGTGCAAACACTGCGACG
The DNA here is from genome assembly GCA_963572235.1 of Caenorhabditis japonica. Taxonomy (NCBI): domain Eukaryota; kingdom Metazoa; phylum Nematoda; class Chromadorea; order Rhabditida; family Rhabditidae; genus Caenorhabditis; species Caenorhabditis japonica. The sequence continues at coordinate 4,015,881 of OY754345.1, forward strand.
CGCAATTGCAGATACATTGAATAGTACGCGCAAAGTTGTTTTTTTGCGGCTCCACAAGGTCTGAATTCTTCATTCATCTTAAAATTTACGTTTTTTTCATCTTTGAAAATTATATTTCTCTTGGTAATTAAGAAATTTCGTTTTATTTCAACAAAAAGTAAAAAAAAAACAAAAAAAAAAGAACGAATGAATGAAAAAAAAAACAAATGTATTTTAGTAATTTGATCAGCTAAATCTAGTCGAACAAAAGTAATCGTCCTCGTTTTCAGAATTTTAAGATTCCGCTCTGACTTTTCCTGGATCTTCCACATCATCCGTATCAATGTAATCGTACTCGAGGTCGTCTTCGTGGTCTTCGTTTTCGTCTCATAAATCAAACCTGCAATAAAAATAGCATGAAATAATCCAAACTTTCATCATGGGGAAAAATATTACTTTTTGAGAGGAGTTCCGAAAAAAACCGACCTGGTGATGGTCAGGGTTCCGGCCGGGGTGACGAAGGCGAAAACAGCCAGGGCGTCAGGTGGAGCTGGGGCGCATTAAACGAAAGGCTTATCCTTCTTTGGCACTTCGACGGCACGGGTGATGGCGACGTCCTTGGAGCCGACTGGGTGATGCGGTACTCGTTGTTGTTGGTGAACTTGATTTTCAAGAAAATCTTGTCGGCTCCGCCATTGACGATAAAAAAAATATTTTTTTTTTCAAAAAATTAATTTCCTAGCTTACCTTTTTGTTTTTCTTGCGTATTCATCTGGGTGAGTTTTTTTAAGTGCGATAATTTATTTGAACATGCCACAATTTTTTGATTCGAATCAATCGGCTTATCGAATACTTTGCATACTGGAGACGTCATTTGGCTGAAAAATTCGAAATTCGGGAAAGATTTATAAAAAAATAGAGGAAAAAAGAAGCAAAAACTAGAAAAGCAAGCAAGATTTGAACATTTAAGATTAAAAAAAAAACAAAACAACTTTGGTCCGCAATTGCGCGTCGCTGTGTTTGCACACAAAACACCGGTTTTCACCGGTGGAAACCGGTAGAAACCGGCGGAAACCGGTTTTTTTCACACCGGTGGAAACCGGTTTTTTTGTAACCGGTGGAAACCGGTTTCTACCGGTTTTCACCGGTATTAAAAAACACCGGTTTTTATCGGTTTTTGCCACCGGTGGAGCACATTGGTTACAAAATCTATTATTATAAATGTTTCCCTTCCAGTCATGTCGTTTTGAGGTCTGAAGCAGATATTTCCACATTTTCCCCCATCACCCACTGATAAGAAGCTCAGAAAAAGCACTTTCTCCTTCCCACACTGTCAAGTATTGTCTCCGCGTGGTTTCTGCCATCGCAGCTAACCGACCAGCGAGCGAAAATGACAGAGAAATTGAGAAAAAGAGCCGGATTTTGTGTGTGTGAGTGGGGTGTAGATCAAACATTTGGCGGTAGCGTCGGCGGCGCGCTAAACTCTTGAGATTTGACTTTCACTAAAGATTTTTGTTTCTTTTGTGCGTGGGATTTTTTGGGATCCTAATATGCTGCTAGAATTTGAAAAAATGCTTCAAAATGCAGAGATTTTAACAATTAAAATAAAACAATCATTTTGAAACTCAAAAAAACCTTTTTATTTATTAAAATTTTTTTATATTTTATTTGTTGTTTTTTCCTATTATTTCCATGAACCTTTAAAAAAAAAAGAGCTTATATACCAAAAAAAAAAAGTAAATTCTAAAAAATAAAGACAAAAAGTACGAAAAAAAATTCAAAATTGAAATAAATTATTTTTTACATTTTTCTGTTTCAACTTTTTTCTAAAAAAAATTTTTGCGCTACGTCCAATTTAAATTGTTAGAGCTTTGAAAAAAAAACCAAAATAGATCTATCGCGATTTGAAGCACAAAAATGTTCAAAAAATTTTCCTGTTTCAAATGTTTTAATGAAATTGTTTTTTATATTTTTAACTAATTAATGTTCTTTGAAGCAGTGTAAATTTATAGCAGTTTCAAAAAGTTCAAAGTGCCAAAAATGAAAATGCTCCAATTGGTCTGAAAATTTGGGAAATAGTGTCAGAAAAGGCTGGGGCATGAATCAAAATGCTCAAAAAAATTTAAACCCACCGAAAAATCGATTTTTTAAAAGTTTTCCGAAAAAATCGTTGTTTTTTTTTAAAAGAAAAACTTCCATCTTTTTCTGAAAAATAAATGATATTTTGATTTATAATTTTTTCATCATAGAATACATATTTTTAAAATTAATTCCCAAAGTTTCAGAGCAAGTAAAGAATAATTTGATATTTTTGGCGCACTTTTTAAAATGTTTACTGTTTCAAATTTTTTTTTTATTATGAAAAAAGTTCTCATTATTAATTCTCCTTTCTATGTATACCGTATTTTCTCTAATTAAACCGCATGCTTTTTTATTGTTTAATTTTATCACAACTGCCGGGTATTCAGAGGTTTACACACCAAACTTCAATCGTCTCATGCCTGCTTGGTTAGAAAGGGTTTTGCCGAGAAGGGCATGCGCTTAAATTAGAGGAAAAGCGGTAACTCCCATTAATTTTTCCCCCTTATCACCCCTCCCTTATCACTCACAGTTTCATCCGCCTCCGTACACTGTGCTTGCTCTAGGAAAGCCAAGCTCAAACAAAGATTTTTCCATTTCCGCCCGCCAGCCAGCCATCCCATCCACAATATTCTCAACAATCCTCCTTGAGCCGTTTCTCTGCCCTCTCTCCCTTTTCCCTACTATTTTTTTGTGTAGGGGGTACTGTATAAGCTGAAGAGCGAGCCCAATGAGCAAACATTTTTCATTCCATTCTCTCGCGTCTTTTCTTTGAAACACTGTGAAACAAAGTTATTGGCAGATAAGCCACTGTTTTCACCGTTTCTGTATCTTGACTTATAAATTTGTGAATGTTTGCTATTATTGTTACTACTTTATTTAGCGAAAATCAGTTACGACACCCCGAGGGGGTACTACAGAATAGAACCGCCTGAAATTGAGCTTTACCGACACAGAACCGCTCGAACAACTCGAAGAAGTATTTCGTTGTAAATTGTGTTTCCCTGAATTCTATTTCGAGCAGTGGTTTTTCAGTACAGTCCCATTTCAGCCGGTTCTATTCCGTGCAATTTCTATAGCATAGTACACCCCAGGCCAGGTCAGCTTTCACAGCAAAAAACTGCACAAAATCGGAGCGTCGTAACTGAATTTTACTCGTGAACACATAATAACGATTGCCGTTTCTCTATCTCGATTCATAGCTTTCTGCATTTTCTTAGCAATTCCTTGGATTTAAAATGTTTTACACTAATTCGTCTAATTTCAGAGATGAGCGACATTGATGCTGATGAGGTGAGTCTAATATTGGTCTTGTAAGCATCTAACTACATTTGTAATATTTTTTAAAGCCATTAGATTCACATTTATATTCATTAGAACGGAGATTTTTGTCGACAAATTGTTTTTTTAGGTCTAGATTTCATGTTATTATACACCAAATCGTTCAAATTTGACTCAACAATTTTTATAATTTGACTCACAATTTTTCTAAATAGACTTGATAAGTTTCTAATTAGGGCTTGACAATTTTAAGTCGTTATTTGAAATATTTTCAATATTCAATGTTTCGAATTCAACTTAAAGGTTTCTGTAATTAAATTTTTTTTTGGTTTTATTAAGAAAGATTCTCCTAATTAGACTCCAAAATGCTTCTAATTAGACTCAAAATTTTTCTAATTAGACTCAAAATTCTTCTCATCAGACTCAAAATTCTTCTAATTAGACTCCAAATCCTTCTAATTAGACTCCAAATTCTTCTAATTAGACTCTAAATCCTTCTAATTAGACTCGAAATGCTTCTAATTAGACTCGAAATTATTGTAATTAGACTCCAAAATTGTCCTAATTAGACTCCAAATTTCTTCCAATTAGACTCAAAATTCTTCTAATAGACTCCAAAGTTCCTCTAACTAGACTCAAAATTCTTCTACTTAGACTCAAAAACCCTTCTAATTAGACTCAAAATTCTTCTAATTAGACTCCAAAATTCTTCAAATTATACTCTAAATTCTTCAAATTAGACTCTAAATTCTTCTAATTAGACTCAAAATCCCTCTAATTAGACTCAAAATTCTTCTAATTAGACTCCAAAATTCTTCTAATTTGACTTAAAATTCTTGTAATTAGACTCGAAATCCTTCTAATTAGACTTGAAATTCTTCTAATTAGGCTCAAAAATCTTCCAAATAGACTCAAAATTCTTCTAATTAGACTCGAAATTCCTCTAATTAGACTCAAAATTCTTCTAATTAGGCTCGAAATTCCTCTAATTAGACTCAAAATTCTTCTAATTAGACTCCAAAATTCTTCTAATTTGACTTAAAATTCTTGTAATTAGACTCGAAATCCTTCTAATCAGACTTGAAATTCTTCTAATTAGGCTCAAAAATCTTCCAAATAGACTCAAAATTCTTCTAATTAGACTCAAAATTCTTCTAAATAGACTCGAAATTCCTCTAATTAGACTCAAAATTCTTCTAATTAGACTCAAAATTCCCGATTTCTAATGATTTTAACAGATTTTTCTCACAATTACAGTATCCCCACATGGATGCAGAAGTAAGTGATATTGGATTTCTAGACCGTGGCCTAGAAATCTCCAAGTTATTTTGAGTTGAGATTTTTTTCCCCCTCAGTTACATTTTAAGTTTAATTCAGTTTCACACCCCTACCATATTGTGATTTCAATCGACTTGCGACATGAGAACGCGTGACTCCGCCCACTTTTTTTTTGCCTTTCTGTCTGCGTCTCTTCAAATAATACTGTGTTCGCGTGGTCGCGCACAAATAAGTGGGCGGAGTCTCGCGTTCTCATGTCGCAAATCGATTGAAATCACAATATCATAAGTTCAAAACCCCCAACCCTCAATGAAAACAAGTCCGAATTTTTAATTGCAGGCACGCAAAATGGCGGAACGCGAGCGCAAGAAGGAAGAGGTGCGCAAGCGTCTCGAAGAGGCGTCTCGCATGAAAAAGGCCAAGAAGGGATTCTTGACGCCGGAGAGAAAGAAGAAGCTGAGAAAACTGCTCATGATGAAGGCCGCCGAGGATCTGAAACAACAGCAGATGCTCAAGGAGCAAGAGCGTCAACGTATTCTTCAGGAGAGAATTATTCCGCTGCCGGATTTGGAGCAAGAGGGTTAGTTTGTGGAGACGAGTTGCATCATGAAAACACGAGTCTGCTTGCTGTGCTATCCCTTTTTCGTCTGCGTCTCTTCAAATATCACCGTGTTTGAGTGGTCGCGCGCATATAAGTGGGCGGGATTTCGTGTTCTCATGCTGCCAGTCGATTGAAAACACAATAGAATTGAAAACAAAAATGATAACCAGCCATATGGCTATTAGCCACCCATAAGGGCAGATAGCCATTAAAATTCTCCGAGAAAATTATCCAAATTTCAGACGACTTGGAAGCGGTGTACGACGAGATTCGCGAGCGGCTCATCGAGCTCGAATCGGAAAACTATGACGTCAGCTATGTCGTCCGTCAAAAGGATTTCGAGATCAACGAGTTGACCATCGCTGTCAACGATCTTCGCGGAAAATTGTGAGTGGTCACACTGGTTTTTCTCGAAAAACCCCAGAATTTCACTGAAAATTCGATAAGAAACACGTTTTTTCGCTAAAATTGCTGAAAAATTTTTATGCCTAAACTTCAACTATTGGCAGCATAAATTGCTGTAAATTGGCGGGATTTGGCATAAATAGAGAAGAAAAAAAAAGTCGATTTTCCCTGAATTTGTCAGAAATTTCAACATTTCCAAGCAATTTTTTTCTATATTTTCCCTATAAAAACCCAATTTTATCACAAATTTCGCTCACTGTTATGATAAACCAGTGCATTTAGAGCAGGCCACGCCCCTTTTTGCAACATAAGCACATTTTTTGGCAAGTTTGCTTGTTTTTTCATCATTTTTTTGGATTTTTAGGGGTAAAAACCTTTTTTTCGCACCAAAAAAAGGCTGTTTAGGTGTTGAAAAAACCAGCAAAACTGAAAAAAAAAAAACCAGAAAAACCAAACCGCGCCGCACATTTGCAGGAAAACTGTGCCCTGATTGCAAAAATGTGCGGAGCTGTCAAATTGGCCGTTTTTTCGTCATTTGTGACACCAATTACGCAAAAATTCAAAGGAAAAACAAAAAAAAAATCACTAAAAACCAAACCGCACCGCAAACTTGCAAAAAAAAAAACCGTGCCCTGGTTGCAAAAAGGGGCGGAGTTTTAATTTTGCTTGTTTTTTCGCCATTTTTTAGTTGAATTCCGAAAAATTCACAGGAAAAACTAGAAAAATCGCTGAAAAAAAAAACCAAACGGTGCCGCAAATTTGCAATAAAACTGTGCCCTGGTTGCAAAAGGGGGTGGAGCTTGTTCAGAAATTGGTCGAATGCCGTTTTTTTTTTGTATTTTCAACAATTTTATACTTCGCAATTACCAATAGTTCGGTAAAAATCAAAATAATCACCAAAAAAATCAGGGAAGAAAAAGTGCGCGGCAAACTTGCTAAAAGGGGCGGAGCATTCATTTTTTATTTTTTCGCCATTCTTGACACAGTTTTACCAAAATTCAAAGAAAAACCAAGAAAAACCACTAAAACCAAAACGCGCCGCAAACTTGCCAAAAAACTGTGCCCTGATTGCAAAAATAGGCGGAGCTTTCGAATTGGCCGTTTTTTCGTCATTCTTGACACCAATTACGCAAAAAAATTCAGAGGGAAAACGAAAAAATAAATCACTGAAAAACCAAAACGCGCCGCACACTTGCCTAAAAACTGGGCACCGGTTGCAAAAGGGGCGGGGCTTGCTCAGATATTAGTCGAATTTTATTTTTTTTGTGTTTTTTCATTTCTCAACTTTTTTTTTGAGTCAAAAAATTACCAAAATTCTGCTTAAAAACAGGAAAAATTACCAAAAAACCAGGGAAGGAAAAGTGCGCGGCAATATTGCCAAAATGGGCGGAGCTTTCATTTTCCTTGTTTTTTGATTCAATTCCGAGAAATTCAAAGAAAAAACTAAAAAAATCACTAAAAACCAAACCGCGCCGCACACTTGCAAAAAAAAACCGTGCCCTGATTGCAAAATGGGCGGGGCTTGCCCATAAATTGGTCGAATGCAATTTTCTTCTTATTTTTCAATTTTTCCATGTGTTTATAGATATAAACTTCCAGTAATTCGGTTAAGAATCCAAAAAAAAAATCACTAAAATCAATGGGAGGAAAAGTGCGCCTCACACGCCAGAAACTGTGCCCTGATTGCAAAAATGGGCGGAGCTTACAAATTGACCGTTTTTTTCGCCATTCTTGACACAATTTTACCGAGATTCAAAGAAAAAACGAGTACAACCCCGAAAAACTTACTTTTGCCGCACACTTGTCAAAAAACCGTGCCCTGGTTGCAAAAGGGGGCGGAGCTTGCACAGAAATCGGTCGAATTTTCTTTGTGTTTCGACAGATTCTCATAAAATTATACTCTCAAACTACCGAAAATGGTAAAACTATAAAAAAAGATCAGGTAAAGTGCGCGGCAAACTAGCAAAAAGGGGCGGAGCTTCCATTTTTTCCGTTTTTTTCTTGCAATATTTGACAAAATTTTGTCAAAAATCAGAGTAAAAACAAAAAATCAATTAAAAACTAAATTTCGCAGCAAACTTGCGTGAAAACTGTGCCCTAGTTGCAAAAGTGGGCGGAGCTTTAATTTTTCTCGTTCTTTTGCCATTTTTGACCCATTTCCATTCACAAATGATGTTTTTTAAATAAAAAAATGCTGGCTGAATTGCCTGCCCGTTCACTCAGAAATATGTAGAGCAAAAACAATTTTTTATCGATAAAATCTGTGCCCCCATTGCAAAAATGGGCGGAGCTTACCCAAAAACCTCTAAATTCCCTAAAAATCGCCCAACTTTCAGCGTGAAACCAACGCTGAAAAAGGTGTCAAAGACGGAGGGCAAATTCGACAAGCTGAAGAAGAAGGAGGCGACCAAGGTGGACTTCCGTGCTCAGCTCAAAGTCGTCGACAAGAACGAGTTTGCGCTCGACGAGGAGGACGGCGAGAAGAAGGAGAAGGCCGCGTGGGCCAAGTAGACCGCCTTTTTTTCATTTTTTTTGAACAAAAAAACCACGTTTTTATTCTCCTTCTTTCCCCCATTTTTTTTGTCCAATTTACACCGTTTTTGTGCATTTCTCATAACTTTGAATAAAGAAAATCGTCAAAAAATTTTTTAAAAAACTGTTCAAAAAAAAAGTGCGCCGCACATTGCATAAAAACTGTGCCCTGATTGCAAAAGTGGGCGGAGCTTCGCTGTTTTTTGCATTTTTGGCGAAAAATTTTGTTTTTTTTTGTCAAATTTTTATTTTCCACACAAGTTTTGTGTAATTTACATCGAATTTGACGACGGATTAAATTTTTAAAAAACAATAAATAAATGAATACACAAAAATCACAGAACAAGCAGATTTTTTCGAAAATTCTAGCGGGCAAGACAGTAAACCACGAAGAAAACGAAGAGTGCAAAGAGAATTAGATAGCAGAGCATATTTTTGCCACCGGCTTGGCTCACGATGCCCAGGCGACGCATCGTTGTCTGAAAATTTTGATTTTCAGTTGAAAATGGGCTTTCTTGTCAAATAAACAGATTTTTATGGTTGAAGTAAATAATTGTTATGTTCTATGTTTTTTGAGATATAAAAACAGTGCATTTTGTAGAAAAACCTCCAAAAAAAAAAAGATTGTCCACTTGGAGTACACGAGATGGCGGGAATTCAAATTTTTATCAAAATTTGAGGGTTTTTTACGATTATCAACCAAATTTAGCACTGATTGTCATTTTTTCTACACGAAAAATGAAATTTCGCTTATAAAAGAGAGATTTTCCACGTGGAGTACACGAGATGGTGGGAATTTGAAATTTTGAAAAAAAAAATCACTTTTTTTACCAGTTTGTTGCTTGTGATGGACCTATTCAAAGTACTGTAGAAAAACGGAAAAAATGACAAAAAACTTGGAGAAAACTCGGAAAATGTCCCGATTGGTCTGAAATTTTGGGAGAAACTGTCAAAAATGCTTCCGGACTTTCTCAGAAAATTTTGAACCGAATTGTCGATTTTAAAAATTTTCAGAAAAAAAATCAATATTTTTTTAAATCGATATTTCGGTCCAAAATTTTCTGAGAAAGTCCGGAAGCACTTTTGACAGTTTCTCCCAAAATTTCAGACCAATCGGGACATTTTCCGAGTTTTCTCCCAGTTGTTTGTCATTTTTTCCGTTTTGCTACAGTACTTTGAATAGGTCCAAAAGTTTTTTTTTACTGATAATAAGTAGTAAATTTCTGAGAAAAAAACGGCAAAAATCAGAAACACAAGAATTGTCCACGTGTAGTACACGAGATGGCAAGAATTTAAAAGTTTTAAGAAAAAAAAAACGTTTTTTTAAAATTATTTTCCCAGTTTTGTAAACTTACAAGCCAAACTTTCCAACTGTAAAAATCAGAATATTTGGGAAAAATTGTCCACGTGGAGTACACGAGGGCGCGCTGGACTGAGCAGCACGAATTTTGACATTTTCCCTCCATTTTGCGCTCCCCGGCTTTGTCACGCTTTTGCTTTATCCATTTCAAAAAATAAATATTTAAAAAAAATGCTGGCCGCTGGTTTCCTAGGCCGCGACTTTGTGTACTCCCCGTGGTCTTCTATTTTTTTTGTTGTAAAATTTGCCAAAGACAAGAAGAAAATTTTTTTGCGATTTCGACAAAAAGTTGGCATATTTTTTAAGATCGTCTATGATTTTTTACAGTTTTTTTAAAGGAAAAATCAATTATTTTGGCTCTTCGAAATTTCGAAACTGTATAAACATGATGAATGAAATAATAATGGGGTTATTCACGAAATGGCAATGTTCTGATTGACCTGAACTTTTGGGAAATACGGGAAAAAATTCTCCAGGACACGCTCACAAAATCTTGGACCGAAATATCGATTTAAAAAAAAATTGATTTTTTTCTAATATTTTTAAAATCTTTATTTTGATCTGGAAATGTCCGGGAGTACTTTTTCCGTTATTTCCCAAAATTTCAGGTCAATCAGAGCATTTTCTCAGTTTTCGCGCAGATTTTTTTTTGCCATTTCGTGAATATCCCCATAATCAAAGTGGCGGAAAATTCATACACTATTTTTTTTCTTTTTCGTCATTGAACTGAAAAAATATCTTTAAAATGTCTAAAAAATCGATATTTTTTTCAGTTCAAAATTTATTTTCTGAGCATGTCATGTCAATTTTTATTTTAGACATTATTTCTCGAAGTTTTAAAACAATTTTCGACATTTTTATGAAAAAACAACTCGCCAAAAATCAAAATTTTTTGTGCAATTTTAATGTCATATTCGTAAATAAATCCCCCACCCAGCACTACATTTTTAGAGCATTTTTTATTGAAAAATTGGCGCCTCCTTCAATTACGCGAGATGGAAAAAAAAATGAAATTACCTGAAGAAGTCCCTTTGACGAGTCGAATTCCGTGTCCATATCGTTGAGAAGACGATTCTGTTCGCGCACGTCGTCTCCAATCGCAATTGTTACCTGAAAATGTAGGAATATATGCAATTCAGGTCTGTTTTTTTTTTTAATGAAAATTGAATAAATTTTTTTTTTAAATAAAAATCGATATTTTTTCATTTTTAAATAAATTTTTCCTAACAAATCAATAATTACTCGTGTTTTTTGGGGAAAGTTTAAAGGGATCTTGAAATTTAACTAACGAAATACCGCATTTTATACTGAAAATTAGAATTTTGTCCATTTTTTTTTAATTTTCGAAAAAAAAAATATTTTTTCCGCGCAATTTTTGCAATTTTACACCTTTTTTTGGCACAAAAATTGCAAAAATTAGCATGAATTAGCAAGAATTTCATGTTTTTCAGGGTTTTCCGACAAAAAATTTTTTCCATGGATTTTCCTTAAAAATCACATTTTTTTTGTGTCATTTCCGGTTTAATTCAGAGAATTTTCTATTTTTCATCATTTTCAAACTGTTCAAACGCTATTTTTGGTGAAAAATAGTGAAAAAACCCGAAATTTCGCAACTCTCCGAAAAAATCAATACTCACCCTTTTCAAAGCGGCCACTTTTGATGACAATCCGTCGACCAGCTCATCGTTGTGTTTTTCGAAATAATTCGAGTCCATTGGTCCTGGAACAAACTGGTTTTAATCACGATTTTACAAATTTTTTAAAAATCGAGAAAAAAACTTGTTTTTCCAATTTTTCCTGCATCTTTCTTCTAAAAAGACTTACCACGCGTGTGACCACCTCGAAAAGACATTCCACGTGTCAAAAAATGTGAAAATTTGACGAAAAATTGACTGAAAAAGGGGAGAAAAAAAGTTTTATCTTCGCCGTAAATCGACACGTGGAACACCAACACCAACACCGTCACGCAAAAATGCACACATTCGCAATGGAGCGCACTTACTGACACCTGCCGCTAATTTTGGCTTTTCGAAAAAAAAAATTGACAATTTTTAAAAAATATTTTTTTTTTCCTGTATTTCACATGTATTTTTTTCAATTTCAGACAAAAATGTCCAAGAAAAGAAAAAGAACGTCAAGTATCAACGAAAGTCCCGCCAAAAGACCGCGAAAATCGTCGAAATGTGACAAAAAATTTGTCAAAAAGCGCCGAAAACCGCTCAAAAAAGGCGAAAAACCCCGGAAAAAATACTATAAACGTCCAAGAATGCGGTGTATTCGATGGCAATTGGCAAAGGCGGTGAGTTTTTTTTTTGGGTCCAAAAAAATGATTTTTTTTTTCTTAAATTTTCAAATTTCAGATAGAAAAAGCGCTTGCCGAGGCGCCAGGAATTCCATTAATTTATCACTTGTTTGACACACAAGATTCTATGGGTACACCACGTGAGTTGATTAAAAAATAAATTTAAATTTATTTAATTTTGGCGATAATTTTCGCAAAAATCGTAAAAATAGGAATTTTTGCATCAAATATGCTCCAAAATTCCTATTTTGCTTAAAATTCCATAATTTGCAACAAAAATTATCTTTTTGCCAAATTCCAGCGCTTTTGCGCTGGCCACGCCCCTTTTTGCAGTCAGGGCACGGATTTTTGCAAGGGCGCCGGGCACTTTAGTTTTTCTATTTTTCAGTGATTTTTATTGTTTTTTCGGCTGAACACTAACAAAGATTAATAAAAATTTCGATGATTTTGTTAATTATTTGTCAGAATTTCGAAAAAAAAAATTTTTTTTGGTTAAAAATTATTAAAAATTGGATTTTTGAGTTTTTTCTTTTTTGGCTTTAAATTTCCTATTTTTCATCAATTTTTGCCGAAAGTTTCCTTTTTTTTCACGAAATTCCAGCGCTTTTTAGCTGGCCACGCCCCTTTTGCAATAGGAACACCGTTTTTTTGCAAAGTTGCCGCACACTTTGGGTTTTCAAGTTTTTTTTTTAAATTTTCTGGCTGAAAATTGGCAAAAATTTGTAATTTTATCGAAGATATTTGAAAATTTCAATGATTTTGCTAGCCACGCCCCTTTTTGCAAGAGGGGCGCAGTTTTTTTGCAAGGGCGCCGCGCACTTTAATAATTTAATTATTTTTGGTGATTTTTTCGTTTTCTTTCAAATGTTCTTAAAAGTTTGCGAGAAATTGATTTTTACGCTATAAAAAATCGGAAATTTTGGAATTTCGCTTTTTTTAAAACAAAAAATCGACAGGAACTGCGCCCTTGTTGCGATAATGGGCGGAGTTTGTCAAAAATGGTTTTTTGTGTTCCAGAAGCTCGACTTTCCCACGTTCTTCGCCAGATGCGAATCTCGAATTTTGTGAAAAATGTAAGTTTTTCTCCAAATTTAATTCAATACGGAACGCTGTAAATTCGCTCTGTTCGCAGTGGACGAGGCGGCGACGAGAGATTGCGGAAAATTGAGAAACCGTGGCCGATGTTTTGCTCTGATTTCTCTGAATCTCGCTCTAAATTCATACGCACTTCACTGTGCGATTGGAGCGAATTTGCAGCGCTTCAACCGAGAATTTATTCAAATTTTAAAGGTTCACAAAATGAAAGACACTTACTGGAAATCACTCTCCCAATTCACCACAATGTTCACCATTGAAAACGAAGAAGACGATGGGTCACTATTTTTGAAATTTACGCCAATTTTTGACAAAAAAGCGGCCACAATATACGTGGATAATCTGCCAGAGGGATGCAATGAGGAGAAATTGATGCGCCTGGCGAAATGCTATGGAAATGTGGCTCATTTGAAGGTACGGTAACATGAGGATTTATGTACGAAACACTTTTTTTTTTTTAATTAGATAGCCCGGAAAACTCCAAGAATGGTCCGACCGCGATATTTTCCGGCGCGAAAAAAACAAAACCCAAAGGTGAAGACGTTACCGCCTAAAAATCGGCATTTTCATCGGAATCCGCCGAAAAAGAAGAAGCTGATTGATGTGGGATCACGACCGTTATCATATGGATTTATCAGATTTTGTGATCCAGAATCGGCTCGGAAAATGATTGAGGTTTATTTTCTTGACAGGCGCTGTTATTGTGTTTTCAAATGACTTGCGACGCACACAAAAAAGTGGGCGGAGTCTCGCGTTGTCATGCCGCAATTTAATTAAAGACACAATACTTTATTTTTGTTGTTGCAGGCATTCACCCTCAACGACCCCTCTATACCCTTTGAAAATCACGAGACACAAATTCGTCGCCAAAACGAAGAGCTTGCCGTCGAAATGCTCGAATTCGGTCCAGGAGATCCGGAAAACCCGGAAAACTCTAACGCTCATCGCCAATTTTACCTCTTTCAACGCCCATTTTCGGAACTGGCAATGACGAAACTTATTAGGGAAATTGAATTTTTGAAGCGGAGAAGACGACGACGGAGTTGGCCAATGTTTCATCGATTAGAAGTGCTTAGGAGACGATTGAGAGGACTGCGAACTCGAGAATTACAGTGTAGAGTTAAAGCTGGGCTTATGAGACCGTTTTATCGAAGGAAAGGGAAGAGGCAGAGGAAACAGGAGGTTAGATATGGATGGGAAATTTGGAAAAGTGATTTTGAAATTGCACAAAAAAAACACAAAAAAATAGAAGACTTATTATACTCGGTACAAAACGCTACAAATTCGCTTATGGGGTTATTCAGGGTCGGAAAAAAAAATAGTTTTTTTTTCCTTTTCTTCCTTATTCAAATGACGGAAAAAAAAGAAAAAATCCGTGGCCGCGAGAGTTGTTTTCCGTTGCTTTTCTAGGCCATCGCAAAAGTTTTTAGGCCCTCCGCTGTGAGACCTGCGAATTATCGATTTACGGGCGAATAATTTTTGAAAATTGTTTTTGCAAAAATACAGAAATTCATTGGAAGTAAGTAATAAAATACGATCAATTCTCCAAAAAAATTTCAAAATGTATTTGCCCGTAAATCGATATTTCGCAGGTCTCACAGCGGAGGGAGGGCCTAAAAAACTTTTGCGATGACCTAGAAAAGCAACGGAAAAAAACTCTCGCGACCACGGATTTTTTTTCTTTTTTTTCCGTCGTTTGAATAAGGAAAAAAAAGGAAAAAAAACTATTTTTTTCCGACCCTGAATAACCCCATTAAATCGCAAAACGGACTGGCGATGCATTTGGAATGAGATTCAGAGAAATCAGAGCGAAAAATCGACCTCGTCACCTTTGCGAATGGAGCGAATTTGCAGCGCTCCGTATTCACAATCAGAATAAATAATTCCAAAAGGTGTTGTACACAAGAATTAAATCCGGCAATTAAATGGTCAGTCCTGCAACTTTCCCGCGAAATTTAAATTTTCATTTTCATGTACCTCTCAACACCCCGTGAAGAAAATCGTTTTCCACACACTTGGCAAGCGGGCCGGCAAATAACTCTGCTCAGAACGAATGTTTTTGGTTGAATAAGATTTTCAAAATGAAGATCTCGGCGAGTTCTGCAACATAGGAACATAATATTGACAGTTTGATTACTCGTCTTTCCACGGGCCAAAAAATAGGCTTTTTGCCGGCCCGTGACAAAGGGAGTGAATAAACTGTCAATGTTCATGTGTTGTAGAACTCGCCGAGATCTTCATTTTGAAAATCTCATTCAACCAAAAATATTCGTTCTGAGCTGAGTTATTTGCCAGCCTGTCGTCGGCCCGCTTGCCAAGTGTGTGGAAAACGATTTTCCTGTCATTTTCCAGTTTCATGGATCCGGCCTTTGGAAATGATTTATCAACAAAAAACAGTGATTGTTTGCGGACAAAAGGGTTTTCCGGCCTTTGTCAGGGGCTCATAGGATTCTGTCGTAATTCGTCGGGATTTGAAAGGAGGTCTAAAGATGTTTTTTTTCGTGATTTTCGAGTTCTAAAACCTCAAGTTTGCCGACAAACCCTTTTGCCCGGCAAATGAGGTTCGCCTAACTTTTATTTTTCACATCTCTTTTATTAGAGATTATACGGTAGCACCTACCAGCGAAACGAAACGAAACGAAACGAAGCGCATTTCATCATTTTCTTTTCCAATTTTTCTGCACTTCTATTTTTTCTAAATTTTCCGACAACCATACCATGTCAATTTCTAGAAACAACTCCGACTGGAACAAAAACAACGGCTCGAAGAAGAAGAACAAGCTCGTGCGGACGCACTCGCCGAAGAGCAAGAACGCTTGGATAATTTACTAATTTTAGCCATGCAGAATCCGTCAACATCTTCTTCTGAACACCCACTGGAAAACCACCAACTACCATCAACTTCTTCTACAGTGGAAACACTTTTGCCAGAAAGTAACGGAGATCTGATAAAAAAGAAGAAGAAACATAATAATCGAAAGAAAAAGAAGAATAAAAAGAAGGAAAAGAAAGAGGATGGGAAGATTAAGGTAAAACTTTTTTTTTGCCCGAAATTTGCTCCTATTATTATTATTATTAAAATGCCAATAATTTTCCAGAAAAAGAAGCGTAAACGAAAGAAGAAGTGCCGAAAACTTGCCGACTACATTTCGGGCGGCGTGCATCGTTTTTTCCGTGATCTACAAGTTATCTCATTGGACAAATATCAGAAATTAAAAGAGGAATACAAGGGTCTCCAACAAGAAGCTTTACGCAAAGTTGAAGAGGAGCGGGAAAATCAAATGGATCAGTTGCCCGATTTGGACGTTTAACTGGTGTGCTATTTTTCCGGTTTGTACAGTAAATGCGCTTTATTGAGCTCACCGAATTAGGTTGTGTGTCATTGTTTGATTTTATTTTCTTAAATAAATGCATAAAGTTCATTTTGGTTTTTACATTTTCGGGGCGAAAAGCATTCACCTATTCAGTGCGTGGAAGAAAAATGCAGAAAAACGTTTAAATGTAGAATATGTGGCTCTCGGACGTTTCGAAAGTGTGACGTTTCGAAAGTGCGACGTTTCGAAAGTGTGACGTTTCGAAAGTGGATGTTTCGAGAGTTTTTCTGCATTTTTTCGTCGCGGTGTTTGAGGAATTTTCCCTAAAAAGCTTTTTAAAATGATTGTTCGAAACACCGCGTCGACAAAATCCAGAAAAACCTTTGAAAAGTCTACTTTCGAAACGTCCGGGAGCCCGTTTTTTAACGGCTCCCTACAATTCAAAATATAATTTTTTTAAAAACACAGAAAACATGTTTTTCACGCACTGAATTATTCGTAAAAATGTTGAAAAATGCCAAATTGTTTTTAAAATTTCGGGAATGGTGTCAAACATGCTCTTGGACCTGAGTTTGAAATGTTCATTAGCGCTTTTCAAATCCAGAAAATAACCTGGAGCGTTTTTTGCACTATTCTTCATAATTTGGAGCATTTTCGACGTTTTCTACACTTTTATGAATAATCCCAAAAAGTTTCATTACATGGAAAATGCCAAATTTCAGTGAGAAATCTTGGTTTTTCATTTGAATTTTCATGAAACTTTGGCTGAATGTTTTTTGGAGGCTCTTTCGGAAAAGGAATTCGACAAAATTGAAATGTCACGTTTTGGAAATCGCATGAAAATAAAAATCCACGCAATAGAAATGTAAATAATAAATGAGAAACGTATTTAACAAAATGAAAGCGCGTGAAAACAGAAATGTAGCAGATCAGAAATGTGTCGAATTGGAAGTAAAATGGCAATGGAGCGCGTTTGTGAGATTTATTTTTCAAACGAGTTTTTCGATATTTTTCACGTTTTTTTCGTGAAAAAAATCCAAAAAATAAGTGGAAGATATCGAGAAAAACGTGAAAAATATCGAAAAAGTCGTTTTGAAAAATAAATCTCGCAAACGCGCTCCATTGACATTTTACTTCCAATTCGGCACATTTCTGCTCTGCTACGTTTCTGTTTTCACGCGTTTTTATTTTGTTAAATACGTTTCTGACTTATTATTTACATTTCTATTTCGTGGATTTCTATTTTCACGCGATTTCCAAAACGTGACATTTAAATTTTGTCGAATTCCTATTCCGAAAGAGCCCCGTTTTTTTGCACTGGAAATGTGAAAACCAAAAAAAGAAAAGCGCTGAGTTCAATGGAGCGCGTTTGCTCTTTACCACTACCTTAATATCTTGTGTATAAGACCACTGAGAGAAAAGTGCACAGACGGCCCTATAAACAAGAGGTTCGGCAAGCCAGACCGGCCTTATATAGATAAGATTAGGATACCTAACTTTTTGTCTTTACGGACAAAAAATAGAGAAATATCTATAACTATAGATCTATGTATAATAGATCTATTGCGCGCGTCTTCCTGAAAGATTTCGTTGGATGATATTTAATGAATTTTCTGGCATTTTTAAATGTTTTTTTCATTTTTGGTCTAAATAAAATGTATTGTTTTCAGCGCAAAAATCTACTCATTTTGCTCTTCAAATTTCTTCATCTACCCAATTTCATGATTATCAACTAATATTTCTCAAATTTGTATCCAAAATTAAACATTTTTTAAGAGAAATTTCATGCACCAATAATCACCTTTTTGTCCTTTTGCCATGTCATATTTATCGATTTTTTTTGATGGATAAAAACATGTTTGTTTTATTTTTATTTTTTTCTTTTTCAATATTCACAACAAATGTATGTACACAAAAAAGAAGATAAGAAATAATATCAAACCCGATGTTTAACATGAGATTTTTGAGAAATTGACGGCAAGATTGGCAATTTTTGAAGAATAGGAATGGCGCGAAGAATGCGTTGAACAGTTTCCGGGAAGTCGTAGGCTGACGTGGAATCGTCAACATCTTCAAGATTCTTCTCAACATGTTCACGGAATCCACGTTGCTCACGTGACGCCCCGCCCACCGTGTTGTCCAAAAACGTGGCAATCACACCGCCGACGAGCATTTTGATGTTGAGCAACATGTTGAGAATACTGTCGAGTTCAAAGTTGCCGGAATCGATTGGATGCTTCTCGAAATGAAGGGGAATGATGAGACCGAGAAGAAGCGATAGGCCCATTATTGATAAATTTCTGCATAGTTTTAGATCGATCATCTGGAATTATTGTGTTGTGTTTTTGTGTTTGTGAAATAAATAAATAATTATTTTTGTGGCTTTTTACTACATTTGAATCCTAGTTTGGTTGGTGCTATTCTATTGCGAAGTAGAACTATAGCGAAATAGAACTGCCTGAAATGGAGCTGTAATGACCCAGAAAATCTAGAGCAGAGCGAAAAAGTATTCAGTTCAATTTCGCGCCGATTTTGCGCAAATATGAGAATGAATAGAAAAAAGTGCAGGAAATGCCAAAAAATGACAAATAATTGTGAGGAAATTCGAAAAATACTGTCAAAAATGCTCCTGGACTTGCTGAAAAAAGTTTGGACTGAAAATTTGAGTTTTTAATCAATTTTGTGGTCTAGAATTTTTTGAAAATTTCCAAGAGCATTTTTGACATTATTTTAGAAGTTTCACTCAATTTTTATGCAATTTTTAGGAATTTTCTGCATTTCTAGGAAGTCTGGAACGGCAAAGTCAAAACCGTGTAACCGTGAACAAGCTCCGCCCCTTTTAAACTATTTTTTTTTTCGATAAAAGAGAGAACCTGAAAAATCCAAAACCAGGAACAAGCTCCACCCTTTTTTTTAAGTCTGCGGTACAGTTTTTCATTGCACTTCCTTTACAGATCTCGTGCCGCAGATTTGAAACAAGTAGCGGAGTTTCCACCGTTAAAAATACAAAAAAATATTGAAATAGGTATTTTAAAAAGCGACAAAACAAAGGGCTGTCTTTACAAATAATAATTAAAAAAATACCGTTAAAACTCTAATACAACTGCATGCCCTTCTATTGTTTCATTGCATCACAACTGCCGGGTATTTAGAGGTTTGCACACCAAATGCGGCAAAACACTTTCTAAGACGACCGAAGTTTGGTGTACAAACCTCTAAATACCCGACAGTTGTGATGAAATGAAACAATAGAAGGACATGCGCTTAAATTACAGGAAATACAATATATCCTTTTTTCTTGAAAATCAAATTTAGAAATGTCAAGAAATGCAAAAAATGACAAGCAAATAGAAGAAAAATGGAGGAAAGCCTGACAATTAAGGAAATTATGTCAAAAATTTTCGACTAAAAATTGAATTTTAATCAAAATTTGTAACATTTTTTCAAGCCAAGCAATTCCCCGATTTTTCTCCTATTTTCAGTCATTTTTGACATTTCTCAGCATTTCTATAAGCAACCAACCCATTAAAAAAAATTGTAAAAAATAAATTTTTCTGTTTCAGAAAATTTAAAAAAGTAAAAAAATAGCTATTTTAGTTGATGAAAGTCGGAATTGCTGACACTTTTTTATCAAAGATATTGTCGATCCCGCAAGTGCGTTCCGCTGAACTTTGTGCTTTATGAATTTCATTCCCTAGATGGGCATAATTCGGAAGTTTCTCACAAACAAAGAAAAACTAAAAATTTATGCAAAAAAAAAATAATTTGGCGACGAATATGACATTCACCAAGTACCAAGTTTAGCGGCCAATCGACACTAAACAGAATCCAAATTAACAAACCTGTAAATTGCTCAAAGCCACTCCACCAATCATCGAGATGCCCATGGTGAGTATTCCACCCACCAGCGCATCTGGAATTGACGCCAAAATGGCGGCAAACTTGGAAAATAGGCCGAGAAGTATCAAAACGAGTCCGGCGAACTGCATTGTGGTCCTACTCGCCACTTTTGTGATGTGTATTAGGGCAATGTTTTCTGCATAAGTTGTGACTCCGCTGCTGACTCCGGTTACGGCGGCGATTAGGCTTCCGACACCTGGAATTTTTGTGATACAGGTTGGGGGGTGGGGCGGAGTTTAGGAACAGTGATCTTTGGGGAATTGTGTGAAAATATTCTCGGTCACGTTGGTCGATGAGAGTGTGCAGAAAATTGAGAGAGCATGCCCGATATTTCGCTCATGTTTTTGAAAAATTAAAATTCCAAAAAAAAATTAGAGAATTTTCAATTTTGTGCAAAAATTTGGATTACTGTAGGTAGCGGGGTCCGCAAACACCATTGTTCTAAAATTTAAAGTTTTTCCAAATTTCACTCTGTTTCTAGGTCAAACTTAAGCATTTTACGCTAAAAAATACTGTAAAAATGATAATTTTGTGGAAAAGAGATTACTGTAGGCAGCAAGTTCTGCAAACACCATCACGCTAAAAATTTAAAACTTTTTCTAAATTTCACTGTTTTTCTAGGTCAAATTTAAGCGTTCCACGCTAAAAAAATTCACTAAAAATGGGTTTATGGTGTAGGCGAGATTACTGTAGGTAGATAGGTCCGTAAACACCGCCACGCCAAAATTCACTATTTTTTTAAAGTTTTTTCACGTTAAGAAGCGTTTGAATTCATTTTTTTAGTGTTAAAAATGCAGATTTTGTATAAGAACTTTTTTGTTGCAAAAGCTTGAAAATTCGACAAAATACCAATTTTTTTTTGCGAAATTTTATATTCTAAAATGTTTTTTGTAATTTTTACAGCTTTTATAGGTCAAAACTAAATATTTAACGCAAAAAATTACACTAAAAATGGTTTTATAGTGTAGGCGAGATTACTGTAGGCAGCAAGGTCCGCAAACACCGTCACGCCAAAATTCACTATTTTTAAAAATGTTATTTCACGTTAAAATCCGTTTAAATTTAGATTTTTAGTGTTAAAAATGCAGATTTTGAATCAGAATTATTTTTTTTTGTTGAAAAGATCCCAAAAATTCGGCAAAATTTTTTTTTGGGTAAAACAAATAATGATTTCACTAAAGTTATATTTCACGTTATCGAAATAAATAAATTGATGTGTATGAGTCAAATTTATACATAAATTGGTGAAAATAACCCTAAAAATAATAGACAAGATTACTGTAGGTAGATAGGTCCGCAAACACCGTCACGTCAAAATTCACTATTTTTTAAAAATGTTTTTTCACGTTAAAGTCCGTTTAAATTTAGATTTTTAGTGTTAAAATTTCAGATTTTGGGTCAGCATTTTTTTTTGTTGAAAAAATCCCAAAAGTTCGGCAAAATTTTTTTTTTTTTTGGGTAAAAAAAATAATGGTTTCACTAAAGTTATAATTAACCTTTTCTAACAAAAAAAAACGATGCTTTGGTAATACGGCGGTGCTACGGTATATAACTCACACGGAATAGAACTGCGAGGAATAGAACCGGCTGAAATTAAACTGTACCAAAAAGCAACTGCACGAAATATAATTCAGGACCTCACAATGTACAACGAAATAATTCTTCAAGTTGTTCGAGCGGTTCTATTCCGCGCAGTTCTATTCCGTAGCACCCCCATTAATACAAAATGAAGGGTGAGATTACTGTAGACAGCATGATCCGAAAACACCGTCTAGCCAAATTTCACCATTTTATTGTGTTTTCAATCAAGTTGCAACATGAGAACGCTAAACTCCGCCCACTTATTTGCAAACCACGTGAACACAATGATATTTGAAGAGACGCAGACAGAGCGGTGAATGCAGACTTGAATTGAATTGCGTTTTCATGTCGCAAGTCGATTTAAAACACAATAGCAACGTTGACGTTCGCGGCGAGAGAGTGTGGCCGATGTTTTGCTCTGATTTCTCTGCGTCTCACTCCAAATTCATACGCAATTCACTATGCGATTGGAGCGCATTTGCAGCACTTTCTACCCAGTATATTCATTCAAAAAACAAAATTACCTTCAACAACAATAGCCCGATTAATCGCATCCTTTGGCGGCGATTTCTGCTCGCTAGTCCTTGCCAACAAATCATAACTTCCAATATTTTCAATTATCGATGCGAAACACGACGCCACGTAGCCGAAGAAAATGCCAGCGCCTACAGTAGGCGTGCCAAAGGGTACTGTAAAATTTTATCAATAGAGCGCGAGTGCATTTCTACTTACAAGGCATCGGGACTTGAAACCATGGCGATTCTCTGAGCACCATCATAGTCACATTGTTATCAGTCCGGGCTGCTCCGTTGTACGGCTCGAAATCAGTGATAGTCATGATAAAGCATATTAGCCAGACCAGAAGCATGCTTAGGAGGTACTGAAAATTTGGGGTTGAAATAGGAATTGTTGTAAAATGTAGGAAAAATCTGTTTTTCCCGGTTTTTTCATGGCTTTTGAATGAGCTTAAAGGCAAGCGAGAGATATTCATCAAAAAAGGCTATTAGCCATCACATTTGGCCCTCAATAAACCCACCGGAAACTGTCCAAACAACCGTATCCTTGTGGCCACCATCTGCTTCTTTTGGGTACTGTAATACCATATTGGAACCCGTGTGTTCTCCAAATACACTGCCATCAAAACAACCGTCCCCAACATCCTGAAACCCATCTCCACGCGTATTAGACACAAAACTACAGTACCCTACACTAGAGAAATCCAATGCAACGAGAGTTTTTCCTCGATGGTTGGCACTATTGAGCTGGTTAAAAGGAGCATCAGTGGGACTATGGTGATGGGTCCGATGAGCCTGGATAGGGCTCCGGCGATGCCAAAAAAACCGACCAAAATGAAGACGAGACAGGCCAGAAGTAGGCTTCCTTGGATCTGGAAACTGGGTAGTTTATGTTAACTTACATTAGTGGGTGTTCCAGACCACCCAGGTTTAGGTTCACGTGGTGGTCAAAAAATGGTGTTTTTTTATTTTTTGTTGCTTTTTTCCGCATTTTTTTGGGAATTTTCAATTTTTGACTTTGTGGCCGAGTGGATCCCGTGCACAACTATAGTAAACACCTTCTAGGTTCGAGTCCCCGTGGTGGTTAATTTTTTTTTGTTTTTTCGTTTTTTTCGTCTTTTTGCCGTCTATTGTGGAATTTTCAATTTTTGACCTTGTGGCCGAGTGGATCACGCGCACAACCATGATCTACACTTCCCAGGTGCGAGCCCCCGTTGTGGTCAACAATTTTTTCCAACTTGGGTGGTGTTGATCATGGTTGGGCGCGCGATTCACTAGCCCAAACGGTCAAAAATTGAAACTGCCCGAAAAAGGCGGAAAAAAGCAACAAAATATGGAAAAACAAAAATTTTTGACCACCATGCGAACTCGAACCTGGGAGGTCTGAACCACAGTTAGGCGCGCCACCCACTCGGCTACAAGGTCAACATTGAAATATTATGTGATCACGAGCGAAATTTAGTTACGACGCTCCGTTGTTCCGCTATTTAGGTTTTGACCCTGTGGCCGAGTGGTTGACGTCCAAAACTGTGGTTCAGACCTCCCAGGTTCGAGTCCTGCCTGTGGTTAAATTTTTTTGTTTTGCTGTTTTTTGCCGCTTTTTCTACTTTTTTCCAAGAATTTCACATTTTGATAATTTGGCCGAGTGGATCTCAAGCACAACTATAGTAAAGACCTCCCAGGTTCGAGTCCTGCCTGTGGTCAAAATGTTTGTTTTTCGTATTTTTTGTTGTTTTTGCCGCCGTTTTGGGGAGAATTTCAAATTTTGATTATTTGGCCAAGTGGATCTCGTGCACAACTATGATTTACAACAGCCAGGTTCGAGTCCTGCCTGTGGTCAAAATTTTTGTTTTTTGTCTTTTTTGTTGTTTTTTGCCGCTTTTTCAACTTTTTTTCGGAGAATCAAAGTTTTTGATTTTGTGGCCAAGTGGTTTAGGCGCACAACTATGATTAACAACACCCAGGTTCGAGTCCTGCCTGTGGTCAAATTTTTTCGTTTTTTTGTTTTTTGCCGCCTTTTTGGGGAATTTTTAATTTTTGATCCTGTGGCTAAGAGAGCCACGCACACAACCATGCTCTACACCTCCCAGGTTCGAGTCCCCTTGGTAGTAAAAAAAATATCGTTTTACGTTCATATTTTTCAAAAATAATCCCAAAAATGACTAAAAATTTGAAGAAATACGGTTTTTCCAATTCAAATTTGGCCACTTTTTGCCAAAAAAAAAGATCAAAAAATTTCAAAAATATAAAAAAAAACATTTTCAAAAAAAATGTTTTTTTTTTTTCAACTTTTGGACTTTTTTTTTCAAATTTTGCGGATTTCAAGTTAATCACCACATTATAACTACTATTTACCTCTCTCATCCTTCCCATCCAAAATTCGGGCGGCACATGGTCGTGCTGCGTGTACGGACAGGAATTCTGTCGTTTATACGCGAGAAGGGGCGGCAAAAATGCCATGGCAGGGCCGTGAAGGACTGATAGTCTGAAAATTTGAATTTTACTGGGCTAGTGGATCTTGCGCATGCTTATAAATTCCAGTCCTGGACGGTAAAAAAAACATTCCAAAAAAAAAAAAAAAATTTTTTTTTCGTTTTTTTAAAATTGTTTGACGTTTGTTATCTATTTTGTCCTTATTATCGTTTTTTTCTCTTGTTATTCTATCCATTCCCCACGCTCACCTCAATCCAAAAGTCGTCTGCAAGATGGTTGCAATTCCACACGACACAAAAGTTGCGGATATCAACTGGACCCGTAACTCCACGGCGGCTGCTCCCGCGCATGCACAATTTGAGATCAAGAATGGGTAGACTAGGAGCCCGGACATGCACAACATTGCTTGCTGTAGAAAAATTGTAAGTTTAAAAAAAATTAAATTTCGAAGAAAAAAATTGTTTTTTTTTTCAATTTTTTATTTTTTTTTTTCTCTGATTTTCTTTCTGATTGTGTGTGTCATTCGTTTTTTTTTTCAATTAGAAATACGTTATAATAATAATAATAAAACAAATAAATTTTGAATAGTGTTTGTAAAGTTCACGGTCCGCAGATATAAAAAAGTGTTTGTAAAGTTCACGGTCCTTTACAAAAAAGATTAGACGGATCACATAATAAAAGCGGCCTTATACACAATAGACAACAACATTAAAACGTCTTAAAGGTGGATCACATGCGTTCCTATCACAACAGAAAATTTAAAAAATGTATATATATTTTTTTTGAAGCAGTGAATTTTGACAAATTAAAACAAATATTTTAGCGACTTTTTGGAATTTTAATGGGTTTTTCGGCTAAATAAAAACAATTAAAAATAGATTTTGATTTAATGTTGCTTAATTAAAAACGTTTTTCTTTAAAATTGTGGAAAAATTTCAAAATTTCACCGATTTTTTGAATTTTTCTAATTTTATTTTTGCATTTTTTTTTCGGTGTAAATTTTTTTTTAGGAAAACAAAAAATATCAATTTTTCAGTTTAAAATCAAGCAAATTGGTTGAAAATCATAAAAATTAAAATAAAAACCTGAAATCCGAATCCAAAAATCTCCTTAAAGCTCGGCACATCGTTCACACCCAAGTGCAGTGGAATTGTCATTTATTAGTGGAAAAATCTGTAAATAAAAGGAAATAAAATAAATTGCAGCTAAAAGCGCGATAGGCCTATTGTGTGGCTGACCCAAAAAACATTCGTTCTTCATTTTCAAGAAAAGAATAGTGAATCATCAAAAATTAAAAGATACTAATTTATAGAAAAATTTTGAAACAGAAAAAAAACATTTTTTTTTAATTTGTCGATTTTTTTCATACTTTTTTTTTTAATTTTTCTAATTTGTTTCCACCCGTAAATTGTTTTTTTTTTTTGAATTTCACTTTATAGAAGACGCTATTTTTAAAATTAAAGCAGTTTTTATACAAATTTAAAGACATCAAAAATTGAAAACAACAACACATTTTCAAAAAAAAATTTTCAAAATTTCAAAAAAACCTTTTAAAAAAAAACCTTTAAAAATCTGAACCACCTGTTTACAAATTGAAACTCCTAAAAAGCCGGCGAAGACAAAGAAAGACCCGCGAGAAAAAAAGTCGGCGAAAACTAGAATTTGTAGCAAATCAAAAAAGTTTAAATTCTTCGTCTTCTTCAACGCCCGCCTTCTGAATTGTCTTTTCTTTTTTTCTCTCTCCCTCTCTTTCTCTTTTTTTTGAAGTACGTGATAACGATGAACGTACGTACACTGTGTCCGATCGACAACAAGTTACAATGCGAGTTGGGTGCCACAGCCTTTCGGGGAAACTGTAGAATAAATCACTTGTAAACAAAAAATGGAATAAAAGAAAAGAAGACCAGTGAAAAAGAACAATAGCCACCTAAAAAAGAAAAAAAATTCGATTTAAAGTTAGCCGAATTGTTGTATCAGAGATGAGGAGAAGACACGGTCAAGGACACACCAAATTGCCCGAAATTAGCGCTTTTTCGAGATATTTGACAGCTGATGTGATAGGGATGGGGGAGGGGGTAAGCACGTGATAAACGTAAGGAGGCATTGGCATTTTTGAGGCATATTTGACCCATCAGGAGCAAAAAATGGCAGAAAATGTGGTGCGGTTGAGGAATCTAAACTGCCGGGTTATTAGAGGGAGGCGCACCTAACAATAGCCATTGAATTGGGCTATTAGCCACCAGGTGCCAAATGTATTTGAAGCACGCCCCAAATAGGGGCCGTTCTATTAGAGCATTTACGATATCCTTGTTTTTTAATCACTGAAAGTCTAGAAAATTACAACAAAAAAAAAACAGTTTGGTCATGACAATCGGGTCGTTCGATTCCAAATTTTGAATAATTTCTGGTAAACATTTTGTTCAAATTTACCAGTTACAGATACCAGGGTAAATGGAATTTAATCCGGAATTAAGCAGAAACACGGAAAAACAATGTAAATGTTACTCTTGGGATTGAAACAAATTTTACTTGTTGTTAAAATGCATCATTGCTCAAAAAAAGTGCAAAAAAACGGTAGCAAATTTATGAAATGCGTTTGAATTTCCCGCCACCTCGTGTACTCCACGTGATCTTCTTTTAACATAATTTTTTGATGCGTTTTTTTAAAGGTGTACTACGGTATAGAACTGCACGAAATATAACTTTTTGTGTCGGTACAGCTCAATTCCGTAGCAGTTCTATTCCGCGCAGTTCTATTCCGTAGTACTTCCATTTTAATGGAATATTCGTGAATCAGTTATTTGCCTCGAAAATTTGGCACGCCAGCAAACTAGGCACACTTTTGGTGCTTGCACATTTTTCGACTCTCGCATTTAAAGTGTATGTATTGTATCTTTTAACAAGCTTGCAGCTTGTGGCGACTAAGTCGCCTTCGTCAAATGTTGATTTTTACTGATTTTTAGAATTTATTTATTATCCGTCACAAATGAATACATTACAAATTAAATCAAAGAAAATAAATATATTGGGATAATAAAAGTAAAATGACCAGTCAGACCAGCAATAGTCTATCGGTCAAGTGTGGGGGGAAAGGGTTTCGAGCGGGAATGAGGCTATGCGCGCAGCAAAAGCCTCCGAATTCAGTCTTTTCGGGAATAATTTGACGACGTGGTTCCACAAGGACAGATTGTCGATTAGAAAACCGTGTGCGGAATTACCACAAGGAGTTAACATGTACGGACTTCTGGATGACCGGGACGCTTTTACACATAGTGGTAGGGACGGAAAGTGACATTCAAGGTTGACAATTTTAAAGTACATACGGAGCACGGATAAGATTCTTCGGTGAAAAGTGGAGATCATGTGAAATTGAGTTAATCTGTCAGTATACGATGAAAAAGACACGTTACATCGTTGCAGTACCCGTCTGGTGTAAAATCGTAGTGGATATTCGAGTTTTTTGGCTTGGGATACTGAGTGGAGATTTAGTAGTTCAGAACCGTATTCTAGAATTGGCTTTACATAAACATTATACAATTTAAAATAAAATTCGGGGGATTTTGAATGGAATGCTCGTAACAGTTGTCTGCATTTTAGTAATGATATGTTAGAAATATTATTTACATGTTTGTCAAATTTCAATTCGTTGTCAATTATAATTCCCAAGTCTCTGATAGAATTTTTTACATTTATTTCGAAGTTATTTACAAAGTATTTGGTGCGCGGATTCTTGCGGCCGAAGTGCACGACCGCCGTTTTTTGTTCGGCCAATTGGAGTCGCCACTTGTCACACCAATCTGCGACGAGGTTGATGCTGTGCTGGAGTGACGCTGGATTGGAGGAAAGTAGCTTCAAATCGTCGGCGAATGCGGTCACGTGGACATCGGGCGGAAAAATTTCGAGTAAGTCGTTTATATACATTAAAAAGAGAAAAGGCCCTGTCACGCTTCCCTGTGGAACACCAGAAAGAACGCTAATCGAGTTGGCTGAGACATAATTATCGATTTTTACGACGGATTTGCGATTTTCAAGAAAAGAACGAATCCATTGACATGCTTTTGCGTCGACACCGAAATTTTGTACTTTTGCCAAGAGAAGATTGTGCGGAACTGAATCGAACGCCTTTTTGAGGTCAAAATAGACGGCGTCAGCAAAACCGCCTTTTTTCGCTAGGATTTTGCGTATTTCGGTCGTCGACTCTAAAATTGCCAGTGTACAAGAGCGGCGATTCATAAATCCAAATTGATTTTTCGAGATTTTACCGTTAATTTGCTTCCGGATCGCTTCCAAGACGATTTTCTCAAACAGCCTGGCAAGTGGGTGAGTCAATGTAATTGGCCGATAATTGCCCGAATCAGTCAGACTTCCTTTTTTATGCAGAGGAATTATAGTGGAAGTTTTCCATTCCGTCGGAAAATGACTACTCGTAAAGGATTCAATAAAAATAAGAGAAAGCGGAACGGTGAGGGCGTGACAGCAACCTTTGATCAGAAAGAAATTGATTTTATCACTTGAGTAACCAAGTTTCGGTTTCAGAGCAAGGATGTGCTTCATGACGTTCACTGGCGAGAAGTCGGGAGATATTTTCGATGGATTTGGCGACGGATACGATGGAAACGCTGGTGACGGAGGCGTGAATGACAAGGAAAACGAACGGATAAATTCACGAGCAATCACTTTCGGATCGGTGACAATTTGGCCGGAAATGGAAAGAGTGATAGGCGGCGGGAGTGGCGAAATTCTGCGATTTATGAATTGGAAAAGTTCACGGCAATTCTTGGAACTTATCGCTTTTTTCTCGTCGTTCGCAAGTTTTTTCTTGATATTTTTTAGCTTACGATTTTTGTTTTTTTTAATAGAAATGGCAATCATTTCTTTTCCCTATTTCTTTCAAATCCTCGTGACCCTTGTGGTATAGTGGTTAGCGCGTTTGAACGTCAATCTAGAGGTCGCTGGATCGAGTTTTGTCGACTGCAAACCCGTGTGTGAGACACACAAACAAACACACAGACTAATCTAAAATTTTCTATTTAAGAAAGATATTATGGATTCGTGAATTAGCGATAAAACGCGGTGAATTGTGGGGCAAAAGTTGGCTGGTCTTGCCACGATTTTGACAGACTACGGTTAGCGCGAAAATATTATTTAAAATCCTTTTTTTTAATTAAAACGCATTTTCATAGTTTTTTCTCAACAAAATAAGTTTTTGAATTGAAATTACTCATTCCAGGTTACACAAAAAATTTTAAAAGTGAAAAAATGCTAGTCAAAAGGCAAAAGATCGCGTTTTTATTAATAACAAAAGAAGAAAAAATATTTTTCGCGCTAGCCGTAGTCTGTCAAAATCGTGGCGAGACCAGCCAACTTTTGCCCCACAATTCACCGCGTTTTATCGCTAATTCACGAATCCATAATACCACAAAATTGCCCAACCTTCCATTTTCGTAAAGATTTATCCTGCAAAAACACCAAAAAACTCACTTTTTTAGGTCCGCAATGCTAAAAACGATAATTCCGAAATTGTGGCTGAACCAAATTCGACAAAATTTCCAAAAACCTCAGCTTTAATTCCATTGGAGCACATTTGGAAAAAATTAAGAATTTATGCTTTTTTTCCCCAAAAACATGAAAAAACGCCGCAAAATTTGATTTTCGCGCGAAAAATCCAGTGGAGCACGTTTGCTCGGCTCCGCCCACTTTTCAAATTCTGGACACTAAAAATTAAAAAAAGATATTCGCACTTTTTTTCAACCTAAATAAATAAACAAAAGTAAACTTGATCTTTTTGATGTCTGATTGTGAGACCAATACACTTTTCTCAAATTAAAAACAAAAGGATGACAAATGGCAAAAAAGGTCATTAAAAACAAATGTTAGGGCGCGTAAATTACGCCGAATTGGGCAAAAATTGACAAAGTTCTTTCTTGTTTGGGGTACGGTATAGAACTCGTACGGATTAGAACCGTCGAGGAGTCACAAAATACAATTTTCACCTTCAAATATTGGGTTTTCGTATTACTTTTGTTTCATCAGCTGCTCACCATTTTTCAAAATGACCAGTTTTCCCATTAAATATCTCGCAGTGCACATTTGACACAGTTGAAATGAGTGCGACCGTAACCAATTTAAAAATGTAAACAATTTCTACGGCTTTCGTGATGTCTTCAAACTTTTTTTTTACATTTCAAATGGTTTACTGCTGCACTCATTTCAAATTCAAAATTTCAAATGCGCTCCGAGATATTTTCTGGGAAATTGGCTATTGTCAAAGTACGAGTTACCGTAGTCAATCTTTCAATAATTATCGTCAAATATAGCGTTTTGCATGAAATTGCGTACTTGGCATCATAATCGACGACATTTTTTTTTCTAATTTTTCCAAAACACTTTGTACGCAATTGTGTTTTTGGCCTTAAAAATGACAAAAGTTTGATGGATTTTTATAAAATATTCTTCCAGCCCGGCTCCGCCCCTTTCAATAGGACAGGACCAATATAATTTTCTAGTGTACCAAAGCGTTCTAAGCCTGCTGCGCAATATATTTACAACAAATAACAGAGCATGACCCGATCCTTCCAATGTTTTTATTTACAGTTGGCCGCCCCCACCCCCCTCGGTTCAAAACTCGAATTTGCTTGCACACCTGGTCCACACAGTTTTCCCCATTTTTTACACACCTAAAAAAACAAAAACCCAATGATCAACAGTATAAAAACTCAGCTTTTCACGCATTCACACAACTCGCAAACATGATTTTCCTACTTGCCTCGCTCATGATTCATCCACCGATTCTGGTGGACGGTTTGAGAGGGATTAATATTTATAATAGGTGTCCGTTCACCGTTTGGCCCGGAATTGTTGGTCCTGGCAATCCGGAAGGTGAGTTGGAATGTTGGAAATAATTGGAAAAATTCGAAAAATTCGCTAAAAACCAAAAAAAAATTTTTCATTTTTTTTCTCAGAAAAGTGAAATTTGACCCTTTTTTCAGTCCAAAAAATTTGGTACACAATTTGCTAACTTTTAAAAACCAATTCTAATCTAAATTCAGAAAAAAAAAGCAAAAAAATGTTTTTTTTGTTTTCAAAAATTTGAAATTTTTCTGTGGGGTGGGTCCCGCCACGAAAAGAAGCGGGGCTTTTAGAAATTGTTTTTTCTAAACTTTTTTAGTTCAAAGAAACACAAAATCAAACAAAACCCCACAAAAATGGCTTTTAGGCCATAAAATCAAGCCCCCCGTAAATCCACACCGCAAGCTCCGCCCCTTTTCGCTGCGAGGCCTGTTATGGAGCTTTCTCGCTCATTTTTTGTAACTTTTGCTGAAGAAACTAAAACAAAACATCTGTATTTTAAGATTTTCCAAAAAGGGCACATTTTGCAAAAAAAAAAAGAAAAAATTTTCGAAAAAAAGTTTTTTTTTTGAAATGTTTTTTTGGAAAAAATATTGATTTTTTTTTTTCAAATTTTTGAATTTTTAAAGGCAATTCTTGTTGATTCAACAAAAAAAAACAGCCCAAAAACTCCGAAAAGCCACCAAAAAATCGAATTTTTCATCAAAAACCGATAATGAATATTGCAATCGCGCCCCACGGACAACCCCCACAATTCTCGTTTCAGGCGGCGGATTTCGGCTGGAAAACGAGCAGTCACGGAAGATATTCGTAGAAAATGGCTGGGAGGGTGTGATTTGGGGCCGAACGTTTTGCGATAATCGCATGAATTGTTCGACTGGAAGTTGTGGGGTAAGCACTTTTTTCTGAAAAAAAAACCTATATTTTGGTGAAATTTTAGCTTTTTCTGTTATTTCCTAGTGTTTTCTAGCGTTTTATAACGTGACCTAACAGAAAATCGAGTTTTAAACGACATTCCGTTTAGACGCCAGCGCACGTTGTTTAGCGGAAATTTTTTAGAGTGATTTTTTCGATTTTTTGACCGATTTTTGCTTGTTTTGTGTGATTTTTTGATAAATAGTGCAAAATACCGTCAAAAAAATCACAGAATACTCAAAAAAATCAATAAAAATTTGGCAAAAACCGGTCAAAAACGAGTAATTCACTAAAAACTTCAGAATCGCGAACGATGTAACGGTGTTCTGGGAAATTTCCCATTCACGGTGGCCGAGTTCAGTTTGGACGAGTCGAACAATGAGGACGTTTATGCGGTGTCTCTGATCAATGGCTACAATATTCCCATTTTAATTGATCCGTTTGGAGGGAGAAGTGAGTCAGAAATATCGATTTTTGGCACTTGGCACCGTGCCAGGTTTCGATTATTTAGGCTCCGCCCAATTAGAAAAATAGCCTGGACATAAAAAAAAATTTTTCAGCTGTTTTTAGTATTTTTGAATCAAAAATGCTAAAATTATCGATTTTTTTTAATTTTCGAGGAATTTTTTGAATTTTGAGGATTTTTTTTAATGAAAATCCACGATTTTTCTTGAAAATAGCATAATTTTCAAAAAATTTCGACCTTCCAATATTGCGCGTCAAATCCGATGCACTACGGTCCGCAAACACCGTCACATTCGTTGACACTTGACCGCCTATTTTTGAATAATTTTCCGAGTTAATTTTCAATTTTTGTGCTGGTTTTTTCATTCAAAATGTTAAAAATATGAATTTTTATTGAAAATCCCTAAACTATCGATTTTTTGGGAAATTTTCAGAAATTTGTGGATTTTTTCAACAAAATTTCCGTTTTTTCATGCAAAAATTTTCGTTTTTCCTTAAAAAGCTTTTCGGATAAATTATTTTCAAAAAATATCGACCTTTCAATATTGCGCGTCAAATCTGATGCCAAGTGGTCCGCAAACACTGTCATGTCGGTTGACACTTGACCGCCTATTTTTGAATAATTTTCCTGGTGAATTCTCAATTTTTGTGCTGAATTTTCATTAAAAAATGGTCAAATTATCGCCTTTAATAAAAAATACTCAAATTATCGATTTTTCGGGAAATTTTTCAAATTTTGATGGGATTTTTCGATGTTTTGTTCATCAAAAATTCATTTCTGTTTTTTCTTTTAAAAATTACGCTGGTAAATCAATTCAAATTTCGAAAAAATTTCAATTTATCGATTTTGCGCGTCAAATTCGATGCATGGCGGTCTGCAAACACCGCAATGTCGCTCTACACAGTTTTAATGGGATTAATTTGGATTTTCAATTTGTACGAGCAATAAAAAAATAAAGTAGACCACAAAAAACAGAAAAATTCCAAAAAATGACAACATTTCCAGACTGCCGCCGTGCCGGTGGCTGTTTCTCGGACATCAACTCGTTCTGTCCGGAACGAATGCGTATCACCTTCACCCAGCGGCCTCAACGATCAAGTGGTGATCCACCCAACAACACTGTAGTCGGATGTCGATCGCCTTGCGACACTCTCCGCTCCGACCGAGAGTGTTGTCGTGGCGCATTTTCGAGTCCGACGACGTGTTTCAGAAGCCATGTGGCACAGACGTTTAAAGACGCGTGTCCGGCAGCGTACACTTATTTGTTCGACGACGCCACGTCATCGTTCGGATGTGAGAATAATGCAGAGTATTTGGTCCAGTTTTGTTAGGGATTTTAAATGTTTATTTATACATAAATATGTATATTTCCTGTATTTAATTTGATCAATAAAAATTTGCAATTTAAATATTGTTTTTAATCGATATGAAACCCCGCCCCCAATCACATTTTTTTCGCCATTTTTTCCAAAAATTCTGCTGAATGAGTACGGTAGATTTAAAGGCGCATACCCAAAATTATTCTAAGGGTCTCGACGCGATTTGCCAAAATTTATTTTTGTTTGTTTTTTTTTCCATTTTCCCACCTTTTTTCATCAAAAATTATTTTAAAATGCTCGCCGATGTGAGTGTTGAATTATCAGTAAGTCTACTTAATTATCAAATACCCAATTATTCTAAACGTTCCAGAGTTTACCGTCCGACACACTACTCCTCGAGCACAGCCAATCGCCCTCGTTCGCCGAGTCGAGAAGCCCTGTAAAGTGTGAGTTTTTCTTTAAAATTCACTCTAAAAATGCCCAAATTTGTCAGCAAAACCAGAAGAAATCGCCAAGAAACGAGAAAAAGAAGGATTGAAGGCTCGAGATGTGCAAAAACGTCAAAAAGTTGGTTCGGGGGCAAATTTTTTGAAAAAATGCAAGATTTCAGTCAATTTCCCCGATAAAATCGATAGATCAGGCGCCGAAAAGGGCAAAGGAAGTGATATTGCACATAAAGGATGGCTTGTTGACAGATTATTGGTGCGAAATTCGTGAAAATCAGAAGAGAATCGAGAAAATTCTATGCTCGCAAATTGATATTCGTGAGGTAAGAAATTGGGCAATGTTGGGTGGCGCGGAGCATTTTTCCTGTGAATTATGCATTTTTTTGGTTTTTTAAGGTAATTTGTTGGGTAAAATTTCAAAAAACCGCAAAAATCGCCGAAAAATCGATATTTTCGCTCAAATTCGGCCATTTTTTTGGATTTTCATCAATTCTTATGGTATTTTTCATAGAAAAGGCGAAAGAAACGTATTAAAAAAACAAATGATTGGTGGAAATATCGATTTTTTCTGAACATGTTTAAAGTCCATATTTCTGACCATTTCATGCATAAAAATTAATTAAAAATCTATAGAAAATGATGGAAAAAAAACACAATTTTTGAATAAAAACGAACAAAAAATAATTTGCGCGTCAAATCCGGCACACTCTGGTCTGCAAACATCGTCACGTCGTTTGGCACTCAGCTACCTATTTTCGAGTATTTTTTCTTGAAAGTTTTCAATTTTCGGGTTTTTTATTGATTGAAAATTTTAAAATTATCGATTTTTTTTTGGGAAATTCTCAAATTATCGAGTAAAAATTTTTTTTTGCAAAATTTCTGAATTTTGTGGGATTTTTCGCATTTTAAAAGGAAAATCCCCGATTTTACTTGGAAGTAGTTGAGAATAAATAATTTTCTATTCGAATTAAAAAAAAATATTGATTTTTGCATTTTGCGCGTCAAATCCGGTGCACTCCGGTCCGCAAACACCGTCACGTCAGATTACCTAATTTTGAAATATTTTCCGGGTAAATTTTCTATTTTTGGGTTGTTTGTTGATTGAAAATTTTAAAATTATCGAATTTTGTTGAAAATCTCAAATTATCGATTTCAAAAAAAATTTGGAAATTTTCTGAATTTCGTCGAATTTTTCGCTTTTTTATAGTGAAATTCTCCGATTTTCCGTGAAATAGTTAAAAATGAATATTTTTTAATTTGAATTTTCAAAAAATATCGATTTTTCAAACTTGCGCGTCAACTCCGGTGCACTCCGGTCCGCAAACACTGTCGCGTCAGATTTCCTATTTTCGAAATATTTTCCGGGTAAATTTTCAAGTTTTGTGATTTTTATTACCCCGAACCCCAAATCCTGAAAATCGATAATTGGAAATCTTCCAATTATCGATTTTTATTGAACAATCTCAAAATATCGGTTAAAAATTTTTTTTTTTTAAATTTTCTGAATTTTGTTGGATTTTTCGCTTTTTTAAATTGAAATTCCCCGATTTTCCTTGAAATGGTTAAAAAGAAATATTTTTCAATTTGAATTTTCAAAAAAATATCGCTTTTTCAATCTTGCGCGTCAAATCCAGTGCACTCCGGTCCGCAAACACCGTCGCGCCAGATTTCCTATATTTTTAAAATTTTTTCTGGGTAAAGTTTCAATTTTTGTGCTTTTTATTGAATGCAAATCGTCAAATTATCGATTTTTTGAGAAATTGTCAAATTATCAAAAAAAAATTGGGAGATTTTCCGAATTTTGATGATTTTTTAGATTTTTTAAAATGAAAATCCCCGTTTTTCTTTTAAATAGTTGCGGATAAATAATTTTCTATTTTAATTTTAAAAAAAAGTTTTGATTTTTGAATTTTGCGCGTCAAATCCGGTGCACTCCGGTCCGCAAACACCGTAGCGTCTGATTTCCTATTTTTGACATTTTTTCCGGGTAATTTTTCAAGTTTTGTGCTTTTTCTTGATAGAGAATCGTCAAATTATCGATTTTTTGGGAAATTCTCAAATTATCGATTTTTTTAAAATGAAAATTTGATTTTTTGCTTAAATTCGACCTTTTTATTAATTTTTTCGTTATTGTTATCGTTTTCTTGAATTAAATTGTCGTTTTTAATATATTTTTTTAATTTTTCAGTATTAATTTTTTCAATGTTTCGTCCATATATTGTCAGCCCGCAGGACAGTCAAATGCGTTCCGCTGAACTGTGTTTGACCGTCGCGCCGATATTATGTGTTCACGAACGAGTGGTACAAACGACGCTCCGATGTTTCGCAGTAATATCGGAGCGTCGTTTGTACCACTAACTAGGAAAGTACTTTTTGGTACATTTTGGAAAATTCTGAAAAAAATCAGGGTAATACTAGATTTTTTGGTGAATTTTTTGAGATATTAAAAATCCGCAAAATGTTTTCAGAAAAGTTTTTATGAGCCGTCAAACTTTTTTCTATTGTTCGAGCACATTTTTACCTGTAAAATCCTACATTTCACACGATCGCCTTCAGTACACCAGCCGAAAAGTCTAATTTTTAAAATATATTTTGAGTGTATTTTCTAGTACGCTTCGACCCAAGGAAGTGCCTAAAATCCAAAAAAAAAAATTTTTTTTTTCGTTTTTTTGGAAAAAAATGCCAAAAATTCGAAAAAAGTTTGAAAAAAATTTTTTTTTTTTTTTGAGTTTAGGCCTTTAATTAGGATGAGGAGGACTATAAAATACACTCAAAATATTTTTAAAAAATTTCTGGACTGTATTACGGCTCCGAAAAATACAGATCAAAATTTTGCAAAAAAAATTTACTAGGTTTGGGGACCGAACCCACAGCCTCCTTGTATCAGCGCTCGGAGCGCACCCAATTGCGCCACCCATCAACATTTTCAGCGACCTGCGTGTTGGTAGACTTTTCAGCTGGTGTACCGAAGGCGACCGTGTGGAATGTAGGATTTTACAGATAAAAATGTGCTCGAACAATAGAAAAAAGTTTGACGGCTCATAAAAACTTTTCTGAAAACATTTTGCGGATTTTTAATATCATAAAAAATTCACCAAAAAATCTAGTATTACCCTGATTTTTTTCAGAATTTTCCAAAATGTACCAAAAAGTACTTTCCTAGTAAATCAGAAACACATAATAATAGATGTATCTCCAAACCAAAAATTCAAAATCTTCCAGATGTACCTCTCTCTACGCCAATCCGCCTCCGCCATTCCCTGTCCACGCCCACTTTTTTTCGCCGACGATTTCGAAAAATCGGCCACCGAGATAGCCGACAGATGCAGGTGGGAATACGGACCAGAGTTGGTTTTTTCTATTTTGCTATCCAAAAAATTGGAAAATTTCCCTATAAATCACATTTCCAGCATCGAGGATCGCAAAAAAGCAGTTTTGGCATTGTTTTCGCGCCGATTTGGACTTAAATTGTGCGCCGAAACCATCCATTTGGCGGTGGGGATTCTGGATCAGTGTCTAGAGAAAATGCTTGTTGAGAAAAAGGCTATTAGCGATCTGGCCGCTGTTTCTTTGGTACTTGCCAGGTGAGACTTCAAAATTAATAAGAAAGAGCTATAATTTTTTTTTAGCAAAGTCGAAGAAATCAACTGCATTCATATGAGCGGTGTGCTCGAGTGTGGGCTCATCGAAAATCGATCGCTTTCTATGGTAATTGTTTTGAATTTTTGGTAAAATTTAGAATTTAATTATTCTGTATTTTTATGGGCTTGGTCATGCTGAAAAAATTATTATTTTTCATTGGTTGAAAAGGCACTATCCTAATATCTCGTGTATAAGGCCGGAATACACTGACAGGCCCATCTTTTACTTACAACTCATAGTCAGAGGCCGGATCGATGAAACAGGAAAATCGATATACATTTCAAAAAATGTCACAATTCGTGTGATGAGGTTGAGAGACGCAGAGAAAAATTTTCTGAAAAACTTTTCAATTTTCATGGAATATGACTTCTATATGCAGCTACGTGGCTATTGGCTGTTGAAAATAGCTATTAGCCGTTGAAAATGGCTCCTGATAGGCATTACTGACACACGGCTCGCGCCTAATCGGTGATCGGTGCAATTTCGGAGCGGATTTGGCGTCTATGTAGCTGAAATTGGCGCTCAAACGGAAGTAATCCATCGAAAACCACGAAGAGCTGTCGAGTTTGACGCCTTTGTCACATGCATTTGGCATATGCCTCGGAATGAACGGCTAATAGCCGAAAGTTATGAAAAAAGAAAAGAAATGGATGTTTACAGCCAGAAAAGCGAAGAGAGACACACAAGATATTAGACAAGAGAGTGCGGCTTCCTTGCAGTAACGAAACCGGCCTTATACACAAGAGATTAAGGTGCATTTTAAATTAGACTAGACTTACCACTAGACTCGCAATTTTTCAAACTGGAATTTTTCTAATTAGACTAGAAATTGAAACTTTGAACTTCCAATTTTAGCAAAAGCACCATAAGACTTTCGAACCTTATAAGGAGGAAATTAAATTTGGGTTTTATCTAATAAGATTCGAAAATCTCCTATTTTGACTCACAGCCCCAAACCTTTCCAGATCTGTGTGCTCGAACGCGTTGTGCTCAACACGCTCTCCTATCAAGTCACATTTCCGACGCCGCTCACTTTTGCCACGTATTTGCTTGTCCATCTTCACGCCTCGCCCTCCACTATCAATTTGACTCATGTATGGCTTTGATCGCGGTACATCTATCCTGAATTCATTACAGTACCTTCTCGAACTCTCCGTTCTCTATGTTCACAATCGTCTGTATCCGTCGGATGTCGTTGCGCACGCTGCCACGTGTCTCGCATTCGCCGTCGATTTAGGGGTGAGCGTTTTTCAGGGTGTTCTTTTCTTGGGTGGGAAAGCGCCATAGTCAATACGAAAAAATACTCTCCAGGCAAACACGTCATCCTACAAATCGCTTGTAGAAGCGGAATGCCGATTGGCTTTATTCTGCGGAATCGAAGTAGCAGCCAAGACGAATCGCGACGTAATGAGGACTCTTGCCGACCTTTTTATTGTGGTAAAAATTACCATTTGAGACAAAAAAAATACAGTATTGTGTTTTCAATCGAGTTGCATCATGAAAAATGAAACCCCGCCCACTTCTTTAGACGCAGACCCAACGATGTTTACGGACTCGTGATTTCATGATGCAACTCGTTTGAAAATACAGTATCTTCTCCCTTTGTTCAGGCACCCGCCGAAGACCACGTCATCCACCGTGAATACAGCTCTTCACGTCGCCACGCCGTCGCTCTTCGACAAATCGACATCTCCCTACAGAAGGCGTTGAAAATGAATGTGGCTTTGTGATTGATTCTCAATTATTTAATTCTTGGTCTTTCTTCTCTATTGCACGTCCCGTCTTCCCCTTTCTTATGGTATTTTCATTTTCACTATTACTGTCAAATAGAAATTCGAATGCCCGATTTTGATTTGTATTCGATTCGATTCGATTCGATTCGACAACTCGTCCTCCCACGTTTTATCAGCAAAATTCGACAATCCAAATGAATAGAACTTTATTCAATAAATAAAAATTCAAGTTTATCTTTGTTTTTTATTTCATTAATCGGGTTTGGTTGGCGCACGAGTGTTTATTGATTGATTCCCAGCTCTATCAGGTCGTTGATTTCCGAGATTTCGGGGTTGTCACGGACCAGGGAGTTTGCCTGAAAAGAGAGGAATGAAAATGACAGGAAAACTGTTTTTCGGAAAACGAAATTTTGAAATTGGTGAATTTTTTATGATGATGGTGAGAGACGCAGAGAAACAGGCAAGCCCATTTCCCGGAAAATGTCGTTTTCTTCCTGTTTAATGGATCCTAGCTGAGCAAAAAAACTTGGGAAAACTTGGTTCCGGATATGACATGCTTTGGACGGCAATATCGATTTTTCTGAGCAATTTAAAATCGATAATTCGGTACTAAGTTTTCTGAGCATGTCATGTCCGGGATTTCCAAAGTTTTGGGGAATCGGAGCAAGTTTTTCCAAACATTTTTGCTGAGCTAGGATCCA
The DNA here is from genome assembly GCA_963572235.1 of Caenorhabditis japonica. NCBI lineage: Eukaryota > Metazoa > Nematoda > Chromadorea > Rhabditida > Rhabditidae > Caenorhabditis > Caenorhabditis japonica. Next base: position 4,056,607 of record OY754345.1, read on the forward strand.
TAAAACAGGAAAAAGGCATTTTCCGGGAAATGGGCTTGTATGTTGCTCTGAGTCTCTCACCACAATCATACGAAATTCATCAATTTCCAAGTTTCATTTTCCGGAAAACTGGTTGCCTGTCATCTTCCAGTTTCATGGATCCGGCCCCTGGTTTGTGGTATTTTATTGTCTTGGTCAAACGCGCTCCGCTGAACTCAACGCTAGGCGATTTTCATTTTGGTCTCCAAATTATTTCATTTCACATTGAATTTACACGTGAATTGAAATAATGGACCTATTCACAAAACACCAATGGAAAAAAATTGCGGGAAAAATTGGAGAATGCTCCGATTGACCTGAAATATTGGAAAAAATTCTCCGGTACACGCTCGAAAAATTTTTGACCAATATATCGATTTTTTCTGAAAATTTTTAAAATCGATATTTTGGTCCAAAATTGTTTGATCGTGCACAGGATAATTTTTTCCAATATTTCCCAAAGTTTCAGGTCAATCGGAGCATTCTCCAACTTTTCCCGAAGTTTTTTCCGGTTTTGTGAATACAGTACTGGCCATAAAGAATGCGACAACTAGTTTTTTGACGATAACCTCTTGGAATGTTAACTTTTTGACCCAAATTTTTTGTGAGATTTTTTCAGCACTATCAGAAACCTTTCTGTCAAGTTGATTTTAAAATTCTGCTGAAAATTATTTTTTTATTCAATTTTTTCAAAAATTCATGAAAATTGACATTTTTGGAGATCTATACAAATAAGCTCTAGAATCACCGAAGGTCAAAAACAAAAGGAAGGTAACTATAAAAAGTGATTTAATACTTGGTTGGGTATCCTTTGGCATCAATAACAGCCTGGCATCTACGTGGCATCGAATCCCGGAGCGTCTGAACCACCGTCATCGGGATACTCTTCCAAGCAGCTTAGAGTTGAGCGAATTTCTGGTTGGCATTGGAGGCTCGGACTACTTTGAGACGTCGTTCTCGCTCCTCCCACATATGTTCGATGGGATTCAAGTCCGGAGACTGACTTGGCCATTCCAGGACATCCACACGGCGACGTCGAAACCAATTGGCGACATGACCCGAAGTATACTTCGGGTCATTATCCTGCTGAAACACCCACGATCGGCCCAAATTTGCTCTTGCCCATGGTCGCATTATGTTCTCCAGGATGTCTTCGAACACATCGGTCCATGGTTCCAACAATTCTCTTCAATGGACCCATGGAAGTGTCGGAGAAGCATTCCCAAACCATCACAGATCCACCTCCATGTTTTACCGTCGGACATTGGTACTGAGGAGCATATCTGGAGCCAATAGGACGTCGAATCCATTGAATACCATCAGTACCGAACAGATTGAACTTTGATTCGTCGCTCCAGATGTGATTAGCCCACTCTCGAGGTCCCCAGGACAAGTGCTGTTTAGCCTATTCAAAGCGAGCTTTCCGGATTTTTAGACTAACGAATGGTTTTTTGACTGGTCTTCGTCCGTGCAGTCCAGCAACTTGCAGACTTCTTCTAATAGTCTTTCTCGATGGCACCGGCTCATTTGGAGACGTCACGGAAACTTGAATATCCGTAGATGTGCGTCTAGGATCTTCTCGGCACGCGCGCAAGATATTTCAATCCATAGCTCTGGAAGTGGTTCGGGGTCTTCCTGGAGAATGACGATGAACTACACCATCCTGAATAGTCGAAATTAGTTTAGAAAGCTCATTGAAACTTTACATCATCACGATTATTCTTCAAAATACGGTAAATTTGGTTGGAAGAACGGCCAAACTGAGTTGCGAGTATCTTCGGATGCGCGCCTAGTTCATGTCCACGTACGATGCTTTTTTGAACGTCCACAGTGAAAGTTTTTTTCCCAAATGGTCTGACCATAGCTGAAAAACAATAAAAAACTGATTAGAACTACTCCAAATTAATTTTCATTCAACTTTATACAAAAAACTGAAATACATGAAAAAAGTGCAAAAATGGAAAAATTTTAAAAATTAAAAATTTTTTTTTTTTGCAGAATGATGCAATTCGCAAGTACGCAAGTTTTCGTGAGATTCCATTGCAGATACAGTAAGAAATTCGGGTCAAAAAGTTAACTTTCCAAGAAGTTATCGTCAAAAAACCAGTTGTCGCATTCTTTATGGCCAGTACTGTAGGTCCATAATTTGGCGACGAAAATGAAATCAACGAAGTACTAGGTTTCGTGGAGCGCGTTTGACCATTTTGGCGGGCCGACAATACGTGAATATCAGTTATGCGGCGCATTTGCGAAGTACAAAGTCCAATCAACATTTTTCATAGTTCCATTTTCTATTTTTGCGTTTTTTTCTTTTCAAATTCGAAAAATTGCTCTGTTTTCTCACCTTTTCCGCCCCAAACATTGGCTCCAACGCATCAATGAGCGCCATTCGAAACGGCACCATTCTCTCCTCATCACCCGCCTCCTCCACTCGTTTCTCCCCGCCAACACGATAAATCGAATTTTTGTGTCCGATGCGTGTCGGCTTCACCACCGATTCCAACGCCATCGGCTGAGGAGGTGCCACGTATTCGGGCAGATACGGATCGTTGAAATGGTATGGATTACTGTAGACGCGAGAAGACGATGGTTTTTGTGTGCAAATGTTGTTGCGGAGATTTGGATTTGCGAGGGAGGAGAGATTGAGCTCACGAGCCCGATTGCACAGATCGATCATGGAATCTTAATTTGTTAATTGAATTGTATTTTTTGTTGTAGGAATAAATATTAATTTTTTGGTATTTTGCTGGTACATGCTACGAATCAGAATCGACCAAATTAGAACTGGTCAGAGCATTCTCAGAATAATTTTGACGCGTAAATGGTGGGCATTGACCGCTAAATATGTGGCTAATAGCCATTGAAATTGGATAGTAGTCATCGAATTTGAGAGGTGAGCCAAAAAAAGTTTACGAGTTTAGATCAGGCCGGGCTGATTTGGGGCGGCACCATTTTGATCCGTATTCATGAGTTACGCTTACCGCGGTCCGTTTTTCCTAGAATCAAGCCATGGAGCTGTGATAGTTCTATTGTGGGCGAAACGAGACTAACGGCCTATTGTTTTTTCAATCGACTTGCGACATGAGAACGCGTGACTTCGCGCGAACACGCAAACACAGTTCGATTCGAAGAGAAGCAGAGAAAACATGTATTTTTATCTCTCGTTCTCATGCTGCAACTCGATTGAAAACACAATATCTATACCGATTTCTACTTTAAAAAAAACTCACTATTTCCAATAATTCTCGCCAATTTGCTCATAATCACCACTTGATCAGACACCAACAGTTGAAAGCTCATGCAATTCGTATTGTCGTCGCATCGATGAACTTCGTCTCTCTGAAACTTCGCTAGTAGAGCGTATTTACCCATAAACTCTTACCCTTAAAACCATGCGCACAGAATCGCTAATCTTCAACTGATTATCGCTGGTGAATGAGGGACGAATAAGCGAGTTGGTCACTCGATCCATGAGCTCTGGATATTTCTGACCGAGCAGTCCGTACTTTTTACGACTTCCTAACACGCATCCGTCGTTGTTTTCCGCCGAGGTTGCAATGGTTTTTGAGAGAAGAACCGGCGAGCCGGGGTTTATGGGCGCTGCAATCGATTTTGGGGACTGCTGTGTTAGAGGGGGGGGGGGGGTTTAGAGGTGGTTTGGCTCACTAGTCTCGTCGAAAATGATAAGTGACATCTTGGCAAGAGCGCACAGCTCTTGAGGGTCTGAGCACTTTTGAGCAAAGTCTCGCAGATTTGTGGGCAGGTAGACGACGGCCTGGAAATTAGGGATTGTTGAAGGGTGAGGAAGAGGAAAAACTGGTTTCTTAATTTAATTCTGTGCAGTCTATTTACATCAAAAAGTCTCTGGGTACGGTAGTTTTTTGATGTTTTCCCTCCATTTGGATAACACGAAAATTAGGGTATCCTACCGAGTGTCCTCTTGAGATGAAATACCATAGTGTCATACTGATAGCTCGAATATTGAAAACCGACTTGTCGACCGGGAATAGTTCCATGTTTTTTCGAATCAAGTGGTTCAGTCTGGAAAATATTAGGATTGTGGTCTCGGTGTTTGTGTCATTAGATATGTCCGTTACCTATTAGAAACATCCATTCCATCTATACAAATCGGTCTCAAATAGTCGTTATTCTCCCTTCTCTTCATTATTTGCAACTTTTCATCGTACATCAGGGAAAATCGGGCTTTCGCTTCTTCCTAAATCGCATTTTTACTAATTTTTGGTAGGGTTTTTTGGTTGGAAAACCTCTGATAAATTGTCCAAGTTGAGGTGGATTCGAACCGGCTCATCAAAGTCGTCGTCTTGGTGATAGTCCATTGGTAAACGGGAGGTAAATTGAGGGGAAAATTCCAAAAGTGAGATGAGAAATGTGCCAGCTTGGCAACAGGGTTACACGTGAAATTTTAATTTGGCGTGGAAAAACTTCAAAAAAAAAAAAAAAAGGAACACCACGTCCGAAAATGCGCATTATGCAAACAATTGTTAATGCAAACGCACCCTATCGCATTCTCTGCGTCTCCACAGTGTTGTAAATGCTATTTTGGCTAAATAAAAGTGTACAAAATTGGAGACGCAGAGAAATTGAATTGACCGTCAAACATCGATGAAAACTGGTAGAAAAAACCCGTGGAACTGCTAGAAAAAAAACCATGGAACTGGTAGAAAAAAAATCCATGGAACTGGTAGAAAAAAATCCATGGAACTGGTAGAAAAAACTATGGAACTGGTAGAAAAAAATCAATGGAACTGGAAAAAAAAACCATGTAACTGGTAGAAAACATCCGTGGAACTGGTAGAAAATAATTCTTCAAAATTCAAGCCTGCTTAGCATTTTGGCATGGTTTTGTAGTTTTTGAAATTCCTATTTTAGACAGAAACCGTTAACCCCCACCCATTTTCTGATTTTTTTTTAGTTTTCTGAAGCTTTCACAAACGATTTTATTTTAAAAGCTATTAAACTTCTTTCTTCTTATTTTCCTTCATAATTTCGCAATTCCTCCCCCATCGGAGCATAATAATTGTCCATCCAGATGGTGTTTTTGGACATTTTATGACTCAAATCTCAGTGAATTAGAGAAAGAAGAAATGCCATGGGACCACCAGGTTTTATTGCCCATTTTGAGAGAGTGAATTTTACTTGTTGTTAGGTTTTTACCTGGTTTTTGATGTTTAATTTGTAAGAAATGGTTTTTGGAATTATGGCTAGAAAAGTTCAAGGGTTTTTTGAGTCTTATTGTTAGATACCATGATCGACCAAAGAATATTCTAGAGTGTTTTGGATGGATGTTTGTCGGTTTATCTGTCTGCCTTTCTGTTCATCTGTCTGCTATGACCAGAGATTAGAAAAGTTTTGCCATCTGCTTTCGGGCTTCAGCTTTCATTTTTCCTCCTACAGTAAAAATTTGAACGGAGAGGGCTAGGATACAGAAAATTTGCAGGCAAAGTTGTTGAAATGCTTCCTACCAAGATAGATTTATATTACCCAGTTTTGATTAATCCAGATTTTTCGAAATTTTCAGGTGCCAAAATTTTCAACACCTAAAAAAATTTCTTGCTATTCTCAGTACAGAGCGCTGCAAACGCGCTCCCTTCGCACAGTGGTGGACGCGGCCTCGTTGGCGACGAGGGAGTGCAGAACATTGAGAGAGCCGTGGCCGATGTTTTGCTCTGATTTCTCTAAACCTCACTCCAAACGCATGCGAAATTCTTTGTTCGATTGGAGCGAGTTATCAGCGTTTTATACCAAGTATATACTGACTACTAGAATCTTATCTATATTCACACTTAAAATGAAGCGCTGAAACTAAAAATAAAATTTTATTTGAATTTGGCTTGGTCGGATCATTTCCAGCAGAACTACAGTTTTTTCAGTTTCCAGATTTTACGAGGTTTTGATGAAAATGCATTTTCACTGGTTTATGAATTTAATTTTGACACGTACAGTACCAGTCAAAAAGATATCATATTTTGGTTTTTGAAGTATAACTTTTGAGTGGAGAGGGTTATGATTCTGAAAATTTGCATGAATCTGTCCTGTAATGTTTTTGACAAGCTCCAAAAATGAATTTGGTCATTTTTGAAAACTGCAGATTTTTCAAAAAATTTCAGATGCCAAAATTTTCGACCCAAAAATAATTTTTGTTTCAGATTTTTCAAGACTCACAATTTATTTTCAAAAGAAGTTTCAAAACTGAAAGTAAGATTTTAGTTGACTATGGGTCGATCGGACGATTTTCAGCTGACTTACAGAACTTTGAGTATCAGGGTCAACATGGGTAAGTAAACTATAACTTTCATTGAGAATCACCAAAACCAAAGAAAATTGTGGCAAATTAGATAAAAACTGTTAATAAGCATAATTTATTTAATTTCGTTCGGTTTTGGTAATCCTCAATAAGAGTTAAAGTTGACTTACCCACTTGGACCATGATATTCAAAGTGCTGTAAGTCAGCTTAAAGTTGTCCGAACGACCCATAGTCAACTAAAATCATACCTTTAGTTTTGAAACCTCATTTTAAAAATAAACTTTGAGTCTAGAAAATCTGAAAAAAAATTATTTTTGGGTCGAAAATTTTGGCATCTGAAATTATTTGAAAAATCTGCAGTTTTCAAAAATGACCAAATCCATTTTTGGAGCTTGTCAAAAACATTACAGGACAAGTTCATGTGAATTTTCAGAATCATAACCTTCTCCATTCAAAAGTTATACTCCAAAAACCAAAATATGATATCTTTTTGACCGGTACTGTACCTTGACATGGAGTTTTTTTTTAAATAAGTTGCTGAATTCACAATCAGCAAGAACTTGCCCCTACAAGTCTTTCTTAGAACTGTTTCATGAAATATCTGTTCTTGCCTCATTTTCACTCCTCGCCACCGGTAATTTGATAGTTGAATGAAATACCTTATTTACTATTTTTCCCGGCACCAGTAATTTATAGACAGCCTCTAATAAATTGGAATCGAATCGGGAGGTTCTAAAAATAAGCCAGCATGCCGGGAAAATAGAGTAAATACGTCATATCAGTTTTTAATTGGGTCACGAATTTTACGGTTTTACGGATTTGTTAAAATAAACTTTTTTTACGCTTGTTTCTGATCCGGACCCCCTCTGTCCAAAAGTTATAATCTAAAAACAAAGATAGAATGTATTTTTATCCGGCACTGTACATCAGTGATGCACAGAATGAGATTATAAACCATCCGGAATTTGCAATAAATGTTTGTTTTGGCTTTCCGGATTCCAAACTCCGTATTAATTCTGAAGCCGAATCAATGAAACTGGAAAATGACAGGAAAACCGTTTTCCACTAAAAGAAGTTAGAAAATTGAGGAATTTTGTATGATGTTGGTGAGAGACGCAGAGAAACATTAAATCCCATTTTAAAGAAAATCGATGTTTCCTGTTTCATGGATCTTAGCTCTGAGTTCTAGCTTTTTTTCAGTCAGAATATTTCATTCTCTATTCATTATTTTGTATTCTGTACTGTACACGTAAAGTCCGTTTTCATCAATTTTCCTTTTTATTTTCGATGGTTTGAAACGCTTACTTTTTGAAAAGCACAATTTCAACGGGAATTATGACAAAAACGATTATTTATCGATCTTTGCTGATGAATTGTTCTGCTATTTTATTTTTATGCAGGAAAAAGCATGTTAAAGCAGGCCGCCTGACCATAAAGCGGAAGTGAGGAAACGCGCCCGGACGCGCAACCGCGACGCGCGTCTAAATGAGGCCCAAAAATCAAAAAAGGGACCGCGAATAATTTTGAATATACTCGGTATGAAGCGCGTTCATGTTCGAAACATCGGTCACACTCCTAATTTACTGCACTCGCACGTCGTTAGCAGTTTCCAAAAATAAAAATGGAAATGTTTTAAATAGCTGTTTTGAGAATGTGTGTTCCAAAATTCCTGTAGTAATTAGGTTCTTCTAAAATAAAGAAGCTAATAAAAACGTTTTGAATCACCAAAAAAAGAAATTTCTTGGTTTTCAGTGTATTTGAACAAGGATAAATAGCGGTGCTTCTTAGAAATAGAACCGTAGTGAAATAGAACTGCTCCGAACAGAAATGCCTCAAAGATAGCTGCTGATTTGAATAAAACGACGTCCTAAAAATGCCATACAAGTTCCTTCATTTTCAAAAAATCCTCCTTCCTTAAAATCCAAATTTTTCAAAAATTTTCAAAACGTTTACGTACAAGAAATCCTCGCTTTTCCCCGGATGATTTATTGCGTACAAATACACGACAATGATGTATATGTATATATGTACATATTTTTGAAATTTGCGTCCTTAGGAAGTAAGTAAGTACATGTTCTTTTTTCCTCACTTGTCCAAAAATGTGTGTGTGTGTGTGTGTGGCGGGAGGTGGTGGGATTAAGTGGGCTTTTGGGCGGTGTTGGGTGTGTTTGAAAACATGTAAAACAAGAGTTTTTGAACTTTTTGTGAATCCACGTACCCTGTGTGAATGATCGAGTGGTTTGGATTTTTTTTTTGAAATTTTTTTTTCTTTTTAAATGTTTCTCATTTCCATTGGCAACTCAACTACATGGGATGATCTTTATTTGCTCATTATTTGCTTGCTCATAAAAGGCACTAAACTATTGGCTTCAAAAAATTTTTTAGGCAATTTTTTATGACATTTAATGTCTGGCGGACATCATAGGTCTATCACGCGCGTTTTTTGTTGTTGTGAAAGTAGGTGTTTCATTAGGAAGCTCTATGTCTGTTTTTAATTTTGTTTGTCTGTCTGTTTGTCTGCCTGCGTGTGGTAAAAATGTAAAGCTTTTGGTAATTTTCAAAATAAAAATAAAAAAATTTTCAGTTTCAAAATAACAAATTTTGTTTTTTAATTTTTTGATTTTTGCCTTTTCTTTTCAATTTGTTATTTTTAAGACAATCAAAGGTTTTCAGCTAGTTTTTAAACGTAACTCAACAAAATTCCGTACCAACAGCATCCTTCAAAAAATTAAAAAAAAAATTTTTTTTTCAGAAAATTGTTTTTGTTTTCAAAAATCATTTTTTCCAGATTTCCAACAAATTCTATGAAAAGCCGCTCAGAAACAACAATTTGTCGCCTTCTGCTCACTCAAAAAGTAAATACCGTTCTAGCGCACCTTTTCGCCCATCCTCAATTTTCTACATTTTCAGTCATTTTAAGGCTTATTTTTAACATACACAAGTCTTAACTCTTCGAAAATGTGTCATTTTCAACAATTTTCAAAAATGGTAAAATGGTCGAAAAGTGCGGTACTCTAGAATGTGGTCGAAATCCAGTGGTCGAAATGGTCGAAATACTGCGCTAAAACGGTGAATAAAAAAAATGCTAAATAAATGGCGGAGCTAGAGGCCAGTGAAAAATCTGAAGGCATTGACCAACATTAACCTCGAAGAGTTTGTAAAAGTAAAGGTTCTTTCACTTAAGAGCCCAACTTAGTTATAGGTAAGCCTTGTGGTTGTATGTCTGTCTTTTAATTAATAATAAGCTTATCATAGCTCATTAATACTGAATTTATTGATGATGATACAAGGATGTGAGAAAAAATGATAAAAGCAAGATATAGAAAGAAGAACGGGGAAAAATACAAATTAATTAGGCTTGTGTGGAAACACGGAGTATTATAAAAGAATCTAGAACAGAAGAACTACTACAGTACTGTGGTTTTTGATTACGATTATAAATACTATTTTAATCCTAGAAAAACGATGAACATGATAAACGAAACTACTGAAAAGCTAAACATATCGAGTCATAATTCAATTTGATGTCTTGAAGATAATTTTCTACGTCATTTGTAGCAATCCCGAACTTTATTCCATGTTCCCGTAATTCGCTTTTCTCAATACCAATGATATCGCTTGTTATGCTTTTGATTCGACTCCAATGGGGCAGGGCATCCTTGACAATTTTCATCCTCTCTTCATGGCCTATTTCAGTGAGAATTTCATTGGCTTTTCCTAGTCCACCAAAGTTGCTCTTATTCTTCAAATCATCGAGTATTCTCCGTCGTAGAAAGTTGTCAGTATCCGGAACGTAAAAATCAATGATAGACAGGGCTTTCTCCTTGGTTGAACCAATGTTTCCCTCATTCAAGTCGCGTATGCCAAGGATAAGTGAGAGCAGGTAAGCCTGAAATGGATTTTATTTAAATAAGTATTTAAAGTATTATCAATTCAATCTTCTTGCCGGCTACCACAAGAGTTCACGCGGAAAATCTAAAGCCACACCCCCTCAGTTTTTTTTTTAATTTTCAACTGAATGCAATGAAAAAAAGTTGAGTGAGTGTGATGACACGTGGTGTTCTCATTTCTCAAAATAACTGTGGTGTTTGCAGAATTTTCACGTGAAATCCTATTGTAACCGGCAAGAATATTGAATCAATAATATCTTTCTTATATATAAAAACCCAGATCGGGATGTCTGTGCGCGTCCGCACTTGCCTTTTTGCAAGAAAATGCAGTGTGGACAAAACACGAACCCGTGACATGAGGATTTGTATTCAAGCGCACTACCGACTGAGCCAAAGAGGACAGAAATCTTCCCAAAACAGAGTGCGTATAAATGAATGAGGAAGAGTGGAACGTAAAAAAATAGAATGTGGCGACGAAGTCGCCAATAGGCTGCGTCAGCAGCCGCGCAGGACTGCGCAGCAGGCTTGTCTTTAATTAAAAATTATTTAAAATGTATCACCTCAACAACTACTTTATTTTGCAGAACAACATCCTCAAGTTTGTCCAGCTCTTTGAATTCTTTGACTTCCTTAGTTGCAATGTAGTGAATGTATGTCGATCCATCATAGAATGGGAAGAATACAACAGGTCCAACTCCAATATGTTCGAGAAGTCGATATGCGAACATTTCGCGAAGATCCGGCAGGTGTCGCTTTGATGCATTTTGCAGGGAAATTGAAGAACCGGCGTGATGATAAGTCTTCATATAGTAAAGTGTCTCTTCTCCATTGCAAGTGACAGTCACCACAATCCCTGCTCGACTACCGCCTTGCTTAGGCTTAAAGCTTATTGTTGAATTGGGAAACATCTTGGTGAAGAATTTTGTAGCGCTTTGTTCAAAAGCGTTTCGCGTTCGGTCGACAAACCTGAAATGCGAATATCATTATTTTGTCAATATTTTTAAAAGGAATTGAACAAATTAGCAAACCTCACCATTTGACCGATAGTGTCGATCCAAACTGTCACAAAGTTGACGTAGGCTTCGAAAAATCCGGAATCCTCGAGTTTTTGTGAATTGGCTATAGCTCTTTGCGCACACTTTGTTCGTTCAGGTTTTCCTTTTTTGATATCCTTGGCGCTGTCACAAAGCAACAAATACGCACGCCAGGATTCCAGAAGAGAATGTTTCTGAAATACATTTTTAAAAATTTACTGATAGGTGATAGGGGTGATAGGTGACCTTAAATTCCAAAAATTATACATCCTAATAATACATAAATAATAAATTTTAAAATGTAAAAATTCTTTACCAGTACAAACTCTTCGCCAAACTTGATGTCTCGAATAGGATACTCCACAACGGATAGTTTTTCACCACGGAATCGGACTTCTTGGAAGTCGGGAGGAATCTTCGTAATAGTCTCAATACGCTTCTTTAGGTCAACATACGGAATCTGAAAATATAAAAAGAAGTCAATCAGAATAAATAATCAAAGTAAAACCTGATTATCCACGTCAATTCCTTCGAATAAACGATCTTCTTGTTCTCCAACCAATCGAATTGTGATCGCCGTCATGTCTGAAATCAAAGAATTAATGGAAAAAGTAACGTCATGTGAAATCATGAAATTAATGCAAACTATGGAAGAAAAGCAAGTCTCTTTTCTATTCACAAAGGTTTATGCTGCGTTCAAAGTGATAAAGATGGAGAAATATTGGTCTCCAAAGTGAAGAGAAAAATTTCTAATTTTTACGCATAAAATAGTGTAAGCGTACCCAAATCATGGCGAGACCTCCCAATTTCGTCGAAAAATTCCGTAAATGGACACAAAATGAGGTCACGCCACGATTTGGGTACGGTTACCATCTTTTTACGTAAAAAAAGTAGAAATTTCTTTTTCACTTTGGACACCGATTTTTCTCCATCTTTATCACTTTGAACGCAGCATTATGGAAGAATGCGATGCTGGCTGTCTCTCGCTTTCCTCTGCGTCTCTGGTCACGCGTCTCTGCCTTCCACTCTAGCCCAACGCATTTGCGTGTTGCGTCGCGTGTGTCTAGTTCAACTGGGGCAAATGTGTGATTGAGCTCGGTCACAGTGAGGAAGAGAAAAGAAGGTCACACAAAGAGAAAGGGAACACTGCTGACCTTTATACGTCACACCAAAGGATCTGAAAGACATTCACCTAGTGAAGGAAAGAACAGAAGGAGAGAGAGAGAGAACTCGACGAGTTTGGTCACACTCTGAAACTTCTCGAGAAGTGTATCATTTGAGAACGATTTACATCGCAGAATTTCTTCAGTTTTTGTGTTGTTATTTCATTTTGAAGATGTTTTTTCAAGCAAAGTTCAATATTTTCTTATAAGATGGAGGATGCTTTTCGTGTCAAGAAATCCCTACTTCTCCTTAAAAAGTGTAACAAGTGAACAGAAAGAACTGGTAAGTCTTTTTTTGTATGATACGCTAGATTATTCATTATTTGCAGGTTTTACTACAACATCAATTTAACGAAATTGGTGAATCTCTTCGAACAGTGAAAGATTGTTCAATGGGTCTCGACGCGATTCACTCTAATTTATTTTTGTTTGTTTTTTTTTCCATTTTCCCACCTTTTTTTCATCAAAAATTATTTTAAAATGCTCGCCGATGTGAGTGTTGAATTATCGTCACAACTAAAAATGAATTATGTGAGTAGAATCTTCTCGATTCTCTTCTGATTTTCACGAATTTCGCACCAATAATCTGTCAACAAGCCATCCTTTATGTGCAATATCACTTCCTTTGCCCTTTTCGGCGCCTGATATTAAAAAAACTCACTATTTCCAATAATTCTCGCTAATTTGCTCATAATCACCACTTGATCCGACACCAACAATTGAAAGCTCATGCAATTCGTATTGTCGTCGCATCGATGAACTTCGTCTCTCTGAAACTTCGCTAGTAGAGCGTATTTACCCATAAACTCTTACCCTTAAAACCATGCGCACAGAATCGCTAATCTTCAACTGATTATCGCTGGTGAATGAGGGACGAATGAGCGAGTTGGTCACTCGATCCATAAGCTCTGGATATTTCTGACCGAGAAGTCCGTACTTTTTACGACTTCCCAACACGCAACCGTCGTTGTTTTCCGCCGAGGTGGCAATGGTTTTCGAGAGAAGAACCGGCGAACCGGGGTTTATGGGGGCTGTAATTAATTTTGGGGACTGCTGTGTTGGAGGGGGTTTAGAGGGGGTTTGGCTCACTAGTCTCGTCGAAAATGATAAGTGACATCTTGGCAAGAGCGCACAGCTCTTGAGGGTCTGAGCACTTTTGAGCAAAGTCTCGCAGATTTGTGGGCAGGTAGACGACGACCTGAGAATTAGGGATTTTGGAAGGGTGAGACAGAGGATAAACTGGTTTCTAATTCAATTCTGTGCAGTCTGTTTACATCAAAGTCTCTGGGTACAGTAGTTTTTTGACGTTTTCCCTCCATTTGGATAACACAAAAAGGAGGGTATCCTACCGAGTGTCCTCTTGAGATGAAATACCATAGTGTCATACTGATAGCTCGAATATTGAAAACCGACTTGTCGACCGGGAATAGTTCCATGTTTTTTCGAATCAAGTGGTTCAGTCTGGAAAATATTAGGATTGTGGTCTCGGTGTTTGTGTCATTAGATATGTCCGTTACCTATTAGAAACATCCATTCCATCTATACAAATCGGTCTCAAATAGTCGTTATTCTCCCTTCTCTTCATTATTTGCAACTTTTCATCGTACATCAGGGAAAACCGGGCTTTCGCTTCTTCCTAAATCGAAGTTTTAAAATTTTGGAAGGGTTTTTTGGTTGGAAAACCTCTGATAAATTTTCCAAGTTGAGGTGGATTCGAACCGGCTCATCAAAGTCGTCGTCTTGGTGGTAGTCCATTGTAACGTTCCGAATCAGTGCAAAAAAATGACGAAATCAGTTTAGACTGATTATCATTTATACTGGTCACGCATCTATATAAAAAATATCGATTATCAAATTAATTGTTTTGAAAAAAGAAATGACGAATCCGATTATCAAATTAATTGTTTTGAAAAGAGAAATGACGAATCCGATTATCATTTCAAACAACAACAAACAACAAAGTCGATCCGTTCTTCAAGTACCGAAGGTACTGCGGATCACGGTTTTCTGCGTACGCGAACGACTGGTGGTGTACCGTTCAGAGCCAGACGTTATTTAAGTCAATTCATGGCTAGGGAAATGACCGAGCAATCTTCGTAGATTTCTCTACTACCCAATTAGAGGCTGGGTGAACCCGGGGGGTGAGGGCAGGAATCGAACCTGTGACCTCTGGAACGGCGGCGGTCACCACTACCGGCTGCGCTATCCACCTACCAGATAATTGGGTTTCTTCAGACAGTATTGTTTTCTGTCCTGAAATGGTAAGCCCCGTTTGGGAACTATTTGCCGTATTTCCTCTAATAAAGGCGCATGCGCTTCTATTTTTTCATTTCTTCACAACTGCCGGGTATTTAGAGGTTTGCACACCAAACTCGCCATAATACTTCTTGACCAAGCAGGCATGAGACGACCGAAGTTTGGTGTGCAAACCTCTAAATACCCGGCAGTTGTGAAGAAATGAAAAATAGAAGCGCATGCGCCTATATTAGAGGAAATACGGTACCCGAAAAAATGTCGCTGGAAAAGAGCTTGCTGCAGCCAGTGCTACAAGTGGATTTCGTACAGGTCCAACACCTCGAATTTGATATACCACATGACGACTGTCCACAAAATATCGTATACATCGATGAAACTGGTATATTTTATTGTTTTTTCAATCGACTTGCGACATGAGAACGCGTGACTCCGCCCACTTTTTTTCGCGCGACCACGCAAACACAGTTTGATTCGAAGAGAAGCAGAGAAAATATGTCTTTTTATCTCTCGTTTTCATGCTGCAACTCGATTGAAAACACAACATTATAAATAGGCACCGCAATGAGAGGGGCGTGGCCTCTTATTTTTTTTTCTTGACTTTTGGTGTTTGGAGTTTGCGCTCACAATTTTTCGGATACTGTGGACAAATCTAGTAATGTTATTATCAACCTATATATAATCGGTAACGAGGAATCGATTGGTTGAAATCAAATTGGACTGATGAAATCCAACTCGATATGAACAATGATAATGAAAAAGAAGAGATTTATATAAGCATAGACGTAGATGAGGAGGAAAAGTTTCAGTCTTCAGTGTATTTTTCTCAAAACATTTAATAGATTTTATGGCATAGGAATTTCCACGTGACCGATGGAAATGATTTTTTTTTCTCCAGCTATATCGTTTTCGTCAGTTTAATTTCGATATGAATAAATTTGATTATCGTTTTCGTCATTTTCATATTTTTCAAATAATTTTTGATAATCATTTCCATTTCATTTTTGACGAATTCAACAAATTCGATTATCATTTTTCGTCAATATCGCGTGATTTTTGGAAATGACGAAAATGACTAGGAACGTTAGTCCATTGGTAAACGGGAGGTAAATTAAGGGGAAAATTCGAAAAGTGAGATGAGAAATGTGCCAGCTTGGCAACAGGGTTACACGTGAAATTTTAATTTGGCGTGGAAAAACTTCAAAAAAAAAAAAGGAACACCACGTCCGAAAATGCGCATTATGCAAACAATTGTTAATGCAAACGCACCCTATCTCAGCAAAAACCCACAACTCAAGCGCAAAGTTACTGCAACTTTTACACGGACGTTACGCAGCTTCGAATCTCTGACAACGCGAGAGCTGTGTAAAGTTTGTGTAAGGGTTGCATGAAGTTGGCGCTGACGTTGTGCAAAAAAATTCCATAGCAATATCTGTGCAATAATTGTGTAGTGCGCTCGTAAGGGGTGTTTCGTATCAAATGAATTTCGGAAAATAAAGTTTATTGAGACGGAACGAAAATAAAAAAATGACAACGAGAAGACAAGATATGGCGATAGAAAAAAAACAGCTCGTGAAAACAAAATATAGCAGAAACAAAAAAAAAAGCTCTGATACAGTGAGAAAAAACAACGAAGTTGAAAATTCACCGTAAAGATTATGGTGAGTCGGCGAACTGGAAATTCCAAGCTTCGTTCGTGGCGTATTCGTCGGGCATTCCATCCTTCATCAGACGGGATAGAAACTTTCTAACTGAGTCCTATCGCAGGTGTTGACAACACACGCCACGCGGGTGAAAAATATGTCAGTTATGCGCATTGTGCTCATCAAGTATTACCTGGCACGGATCCAAAGATTGAGTGAAGATGTCCAAGTGATAGCAACACGACGCTTTCTGATTTCAGCATCCGGATTCAGTGATGTGACAACCTTGAGAGAAAGGATTTTTTTTTCGAAAAAAAATTGAACAATTTACCTGTCCGTGAATGGGATTACAACAACATCAAAGAGGCCAGTGAAAAGAGCACCCGGAAGGTGTACTGCTAGTTCATCGAGTCCGAAGTCTGAAACATAGAAATTTGCTGTGCAGTGAAATGTTAGTCCTATTGTAAAAACAAATTCGACCGTGTCCGTGACGCGAATGTCCTAATTAAAACGCGAGTTTACGTACCTTTTATTAATTTTTGAATTGTTTTTGTCGAGAATTTATGATTTTTATTAACATACTCAGTTTCCTTATTTTCCGATGGAAATCGTAACGAGAATTTTAAATTTCGGAAATTCGGAAACAAAAATCAAAAATTCGGAATACCGTCGGAACATCGGGAGAGAAAATCACAAAATCGGAAATTTCCGATGGAATCCAGAGAAGAAATTTTCATTTTCGAGAAGGCCTGCTCCCAAAGTCTTCATGGCCACTGTTTCACTGGTGCACTTCTGACGGGTTTCAACGTGCTATTGTCTGCCCGCCAAAATGACTAAACGCGCTCCGCTGAATTCAACGCTATGCGATTTTCATTTTGGTTTCTAAATTATTTCATTTCACGTTTAAATTCAACGTGAACTTAAAACATTTGGAAACCAAAATGAAAATTGCATAGCATTGAGTTCAACGGAGCGCGTTTGACCATTTTCGCGGGCCGACAATATGAAAATGGATAATTTTATGAAATTTCGATTGAAATTCTTAAATTACCTTCATTTTGGCGGATTTTTTTGTCTGGAAATGTTAAAAAACGTCCAATTTTACAACAACAAAAAATTACCGAAATACGCAGGACGATTGTATCTGTCGCTTCTTTCGGATTCTTCGTCAAACGCTCTCCACACTGTAGATACTGTAATTAAATAAAAAAAACATTTAGAAATATGGAGATCGTAAAACCGACGATAAAAAGTATAAAATTGACAAAAACCGGAAAAATAAGAAATCAATAACAAAACTTTCTAAAGTCCGCGCAAAGTTTGCGGAAAGTTTGTGCAAAGTTTGTGTTAAGATCGCGCATGTTGCCACATCATCTGTTGGAAGAGATTCATTGTGCAAAAGTTGCGAATTGGCCAAAGTTGGCGCAATTATTGCGAGAAATTTGTGTAAACATTGTACCACCTCTTCATCTGTTTCTTACTTTCGAAATTTCACTGAATTATTGTGTAAACCTTGCGAGATTCTCGAAATTCGCGTGTTCATTGTGGATCGTTTGCGTGACAGTTGCAAAACCTTCATAGTTTGTGTAAAAGTTGCATGAGGCTTCAAAGTTTGCGTATACGTTGTGGGTTTTTGCTGAGTATCGCATTCTCTGCGTCTCCACAGTGTTGTAAATGCTATTTTGGCTAAATAAAAGTGTACAAAAATAGAGACGCAGAGAAATTGAATTGACCGCGAAAAATCGATGAAAACTGGTTCAAAAAAATCCATGGAACTGGTAAAAAAAAATCCATGGAACTGGTAAAAAAAAATCCATGGAACTGGTAGAAAAAAATCCATGGAACTGGTAGAAAAAAATCCATGAAACTTGTAGAAAAAAATCCATAGAACTGGTAGAAAAAAATCCATGAAACTGGTGAAAAAAAATCTGTGGAACTGGTAGAAAAAAAAAATCCATGGAACTGGTAGAAAAAAATCCATGAAACTGGTAGAAAAAAAATCCATGGAACTGTTAGAAACAAAATCCATGGAACTGATAGAAAAAAATTCATGGAACTGGTAGAAAAAAATCCATGGAACTGGTACAAAAAAAATCTATGGAACTGGTAGAAAAAATCCATGGAACTGGTAGAAAAAAATCCATGAAACTGGTAGAAAAAAATCCATGGAACTGGTAGATAAAATCCATGGAACTAGTAGAAAAAAAATCCATGGAACTGGTAGAAAAATTCATGAAACTGGTAGAAAAATCCCGTGGAACTGGTAGAAAAAAATCCAGGGGACTGGTAGAAAAATATCCATGGAACTGGTGAAAAAAATACATGGAACTGGTAGAAAAAAATCCATGAAACTGATAGAAAAAAATCCATGGAACTGGTAGAAAAAATCCTTCAAAATTCAAGCCTGCTTAGCATTTTGGGATGTAGGCCGTGTGGCGTGTGGCTGAGTGGATAATGGCCCGAACAGTGCCGGGTTCCAGTGTTTGGGTTAATACAGGTTTAGCAATCAGTTGAAAGATTGAAAATTGGTTTTGTAGTTTTTGAAATTCCTATTTTTGACAGAACCCCCATTTTCAAGTTTCCTCAAGTTTTACAAAACATTTCATATACGTTTAAAAGCTATTTAACTTCTTTCTTCTTTTTCCTTCATAATTTCGCAATTCCTCTCACATCGGAGCATAATAATTGCCAATCCAGATGGTGTTTTTGGACATTTTACGACTCGAATTTTAGTGAAAAAGAGAAAGAAAGAAATGCCATGGAACCACCAGGTTTTATTGCCCATTTTGAGAGAGAAAATTTTACTTTTTTGAGGGTTTTACCAAGTTTTTTGATGTCTAATTTGTAAGAAATGGTTCTTGGAGTTGTGGATACAAACGTTGAGTATTAGAGATTAGACTATTAGAGATTAGTATAATACCGCTTTCCGCTATTCCGTCTTCCGCTTTCCGCCTACAGTAAGAAGACATCAGTCTATTATTTTTGAAGTAAAAATTTTTATCGGAGAGGGCTAGGATTCTGAAACTTTGCAAGTAAAGTTGTTGACACGCTTCATTCTAGAATGGATTCAGACAGTTTTAAAAAATTCAGGTTTTTCCAAATTTTCAACACCCCAAAAAGTTGTTTTGTTGCCATGTCTACTAGAACCGTATCTATATTCACACTTAAAATAAAGTGCTGAAACTAAAAATATGATTTTAATTGAGTTTTGCTGGATCGGACCATTTCCAGCAGAACTACAGTTTTTTCAGTTTCCAGATTTTACGAGGTTTTGATGAAAATGCATTTTCACGGGTTTATGAATTTAATTTTGACACGTACAGTACCGGTCAAAAAGATATCATATTTTGGTTTTTGAAGTATAACTTTTGAGTGGAGATTTTATGATTCTGAAAATTTGCATGAATCTGTCCTGTAATGTTTTTGACAAGCTCCAAGAATGGATTTGGTCATTTTTGAAAACTGCAGATTTTTCAAAAAAATTTCAGATGCCAAAATTTTCGACCCAACAATAATTTTTGTTTCAGATTTTTCAAACTCAAAATTTATTTTTAAAATGAAGTTTCAAAACTAAAAGTAAGATTTTAGTTGACTATGGGGGCTCCGGGACATTTCGCAGCCGGACGTTTCGCAGCCGAGACATTTCGCAGCCGGACATTTCGCAGCTGAGACGTTTCGCAGCCGGACATTTCGCAGCCGAGACGTTTCGCAGCCGGTAAACACTTCTCACATCTCTCTCAGCGGTCGACTACACAATTGGTAAACATGTTATTGATAAACAAGCATGGTCAGAGAAATGAGAGAGTGTGTATATAAGGAGGTTGGCTGCGAAACGTCTCGGCTGCGAAATGTCCGGCTGCGAAATGTCTCAGCTGCGAAATGTCCGGCTGCGAAATGTCCGGCTGCGAAATGTCTCGGCTGCGAAACGTCCGGCTGCGAAATGTCCCGGAGCCGACTATGGGTAGGTACCGCAACGTGTTTCTAAAACATAAGAGTTTCGCCAAACTGTCGACAAAAATAGATTCCAGTTGTTGATATTAGCATGTTCCCAAATTTTCGTTTCAAAATGTCCAGTGATTCTCGAGTTTTGGCTCTTCAAAGTTGGCCTCCCGAAGTACTGATTTTCTCCTCGCTGGAGGGGGCGGGGCAAAGTGTGCGGGCGCGCGGCACTGAACCCCGGCAACAAAATTGTGGTGCAAGACGACTAACCGTTCGGCCACAGGTTTTGCGCGATAGGCCTATAATAGGTTGCGCGGTAGGCCTATCGAGTACCCGCGAAGGACCCTATAGTAAGCCTATTATAGGCTTATCGCGGCCCGTCACCTATAATAAGCTTATAATAGGCTTATCGCGGTTGACTTTCGCCTATAATGAGCTTATCGCGGTCACCAATAAGCCTATTGTAAGCCATAAATAGGCCTTTCGCGGACATTCAAAACTCGTCGGTAAGCTCATTATAGGTGCTCCCAGGCCGATATATCGGCTCTTTAGGCTCAAATTTATTTGTATTCAAGGCAGTTTATTTGCAAAATTGATACAATGTTGATAAAAATGACAAATTTATTGCGAATTAAATAAAAAAAAATGCTTTAGAGGAGTTATTCACGAAACAGCAAAGAAGGCAAAAAAAAAACTTCTCCAAAACTCGGGAAGTTCTCTGATTGACCTGAAACATCGGGAAATGGAGACAAAAATACTCCTAAATATGCTCAAACAGTTTTGTACCGAAATATTGAAATTTTAGTCTGAAATTTTTGAAATCGAAATTTTATTTCAATTTTTTTGAGCATATTCAAGAGTATTTTCGCCCATATTCCCATATATTTCAAATTACTCAGAGCATTTTCTGAGTTTTCGCGCAGTTTTTTTTTTTCGCTTTTGCTCCATTTTCGCTGTTCCGTGAATATCCTCCATGATTGATGATTCGTTTCCCATTCCTCCAATCGCAATCGTCTCCATATCCGACACCGTCGCCACCATCGCTGCATATCGGGTGGAAGGCCACAAACTGAAACAAATATAATTTTAAAAAATTTGTCATATACTTACTTGTGAGGTTCGACCTCAGTTTTCGTCATATTTTGTTTAATTTTTTTTTATTTTTCTCGTTTTCTCTTCTTATTTTAATTTTTCGCACTTTTCATGATTCTCGCTCTACGAATTCTTCAGAATTAAATGAAAAAACCAAAAAAGTGCACAAATGCCAGCAGTTTTTTCCTAGAAATAAGTTACAGTAAAAACTGTATTAGAACGGCCCACAAACAACCTCCCGAAAAATAGAAGTGCCCTCTTGAATTAAAGCGTTCCTCTAATTTTAAGACCCTATCAATAAAAAGACCTCTTTAGCGAAAGTTTAAGGACCCCCTATAATAGAAAGAATCCCTCCACACACACGCACGGTCCCACGAAAAAAAAAATGAAGGGGGGCCCTTCTAATACAGTTTTTACGGTAAATAACAAAAAAATATTTTTTTTTTCAAAATAACAAAAATTAATGGGGTTATTCACGGAACCAGCAAAAAACTAGCAAAAAATTCAACGAAAACTCGGAGAATGCTCATATCGCTCTGAAAATTTGGGAAATCATTTAAAAAATACTCTCGGACATTCCTAGAAAATTTCAATATCGATTTTTGAACATTTTCTGATATAAAAATCGCTATTTTTTAAATCAATGTTTCGTTCTAAAATTTTCTGGGGATGTCTGAGAGTATTTTCAAATGATTTCTCAAAGTTTCAGATCGATTCTCCGAATTTTCGCTGAGTTTTTTTTTCTATTTCATGCTTTTTTTGCTGGTTCCGTGAATAACCCCATATTGTTCATTCGCGAAAAAAGCAAGTGCGCTCCACGAAACTTAGTACTATTGTCGGCCCGCCAAAATGGCCAAACGCGCTCTGCTCAACTCAACGCTATGCGATTTTCATTTTTGTCTCCAAATTATTTCATTTCACGTGTAAACTCAACGTGAAAAGAAATAATTTGGAAACCAAAATGAAAATCGCATAGTGTTGAGTTCAGCGGAGCGCGTTTGGCCATTTTGGCGGGCCGACAATACGTGGAATTCATTTTCATCGCCAAATTATTTCAATTCACGTGTAAATTCAACGTGAAATGAAATAATTTGGCGACGAAAATGAAATCCACGAAGTACTAATTTTCGTGGAGCCCACTTGCTTTTTTCGCGAATGGACAATAAGTAAAGTTCTTTTTTTAATGAGTGTTTTGCTCTGAACTGGCGTTTGTGTACTTTTTAATAATTTTTTTTCATTCAATTCTGAAGAAATCAAGGCAGGACATTTCCGAAAGTTATCCAATTTTTACAACACGAAATAAAAACTCACTTTAAAATCGTTGGCACGGCGTTTGACGGTGTCGGGTGGATGGCGGATGAATGGGTGGCGTCGGGCAATCTGAAATTATAAAATATTGAAGGAATAACGAGAACGGTGCGAATTTGTTTTATCGAGAAAAATCGATAAATGTTTATTTGACAAGATATTTTATTTTCAATCGACTTTTCAATTGTTTTCAATTGAAGAGTCGATTGAAAACATTAAATTTTTAAATTTTCTGACCATATTCGTAAATTTCCTCGCGAGACATCAGAAGAATTCAAAAATCAGAAAAAATTCAGCAGTCTCACGACGAAATTTACAAATAATTTCAGAAAATATATCGAAAAATTTATTTTTTGGCATTATTCGTAAATTTCCTGTAAATTCTCTCGAATTTAAAAAGGAAATTTACGGATCTCCAGATATTTGAAATCTCACGGTAAAAATCAGCATTTTTGATAAAAAAAATTGTTTTTTATAAAACAAAAAATAAGAAAATAATTCTTGTCCAACAATTTATCTCGAAATGCCAATTTTTACGAATGCGCAAAAACAGGAAAAAACAAGCACAATTTATACTTATTAAAATAAAAATAAAATATTATTTAAAAAAACGGAAAAGAGTTAAATGCGACGGCAAAAATTTAATTTAGGCCAAAAAAATGTGGTTTTTTGAAAGTCGCTGACGAGATAGTCTAGCCATAGAGCGCGTTTGCATTGACCTACAAATAGGCCTACCGCGGTCGCCGCACACCGCGTCCGCGATAAGCTTATTACAGGAGGGTAGGCGCTGCCGCCCGCGATAGGCCTATTATAAGCCTATAATAGGCCTATTTTTGGCCGCAACCTATTATAGGCCTATCGCGCAAAACCTGTGGCCACACACGCGTGTCTTGCTGGGCGCCCAAGTTTAATCATAAAGGCGAGTACGCGCTGGATCGCCCGCTTCCTTTTAAAATTTCTATTCTGACACGTTTCAGTATGAAAAAAGTACTTTCAGGTCCAAAAAATCAACCTTTTCAGATATCGCCGACATAGTTATATTAGGTTTTATTACATTATTCATTAGTAAATTTTCTGCAGAATCGAATGATGATAGTAACTCGCGTGACAGAGACCTCCATAATAGAGAAAAAAGCAAAAAACTTGAATTTTTCAAAAATCACTTTCATACTTTTAGGGAAAAAAGTGTTTTAAAATGTCTCAAATGATTTAAAAATTTATACACCTAATCTTCAAAATCTCCTTTATCGATTTCGACAATAAAAAAATGGGGTCATCGCTGAAAATTTTCAGATATTTTTGGTTGTACTTTGGAGACGTCCATAAGGCGTGCCGTTGTAGATAGAGGAGATCTGATGCAAAAATCAAATTCCCCGTATAAAAATATACCAGAAATATAAAAACAATCCGTGACAGAGACCTCCATAGATAATTTTAGAAGGTTTTTCTGATCGTCGTTTCAGTTTTTTGAAAGTTTCGCCTGAAAATTGAAATTTTCAGTCAAATCTAATATCACCAATCAATTCTGCGTGAAAAATTACGTATGGAAACATTCCGGTATGCATAATTATGTTAATAGTATTCGGGCTACTGGAGCGCAAACTCTCAAAATAAAAGCGAGGAGAAAAAATTGAAAAGCTCCGCCCCCTCCTTTTGCGGTGCCTAACTATGGGTCGATCGGACGACTTTCCGCTGACTTACAGCACTTTGAATATCAGGGTCCACATGGGTAAGTCAACTATAACTTTTATTGAGAATCACCAAAACCGAAGAAAATTGTGAAAAATTAGATAAAAACTGTTAATAAGCATAATTTATTTTATTTCGTTCGGTTTTGACTTACCCACTTGGACCATGATATTCAAAGTGCTGTAAGTCAGCTTAAAGTTGTCCGAACGACCCATAGTCAACTAAAATCATACCTTTAGTTTTGAAACCTCATTTTAAAAATAAATTTTCAGTCTAGAAAATCTTTTAAAAAAATTATTTTTGGGTCGAAAATTTTGGCATCTGAAGTTATTTGAAAAATCTGCAGTTTTCAAAAATGACCAAATCCATTTTTGGAGCTTGTCAAAAACATTACAGGACAGATTCATGTAAATTTTCAGAATCATAACCTTCTCCATTCAAAAGTTATACTCCAAAAACCAAAATATGATATCTTTTTGACCGGTACTGTACCTTGACATGGAGTTTTTTTAAAAATAAGTTGCTGAATTCACAATCAGCAAGAACTTGCCCCTACAAGTCTTTCTTAGAACTGTTTCATGAAATATCTGTTCTTGCCTCATTTTCACTCCTCGCCACCGGTAATTTGATAGTTGAATGAAATACCTTATTTACTATTTTTCCCGGCACCATTAATTTATAAACAGCCTCTAATAAATCGGAATCGAATCGGGAGGTTCTAAAAATAAGCCAGCATGCCGGGAAAATAGAGTAAATACGTCATATCAGGTTTTAATTGTGTCACGAATTTTACGGTTTTACGGATTTGTTAAAATAAACTTTTTTTACGCTTGTTTCTGATCCGGACCCCCTCTGTCCAAAAGTTATTGTGAAAACAAAAAAATTGCAACGCGGTGTTTGCGTACTTTTGAAATTCAAACGGCAATGAAAGAAATAGCATGGGAAATGAAGAGAGTTGTTCCCATTTTCGTTTGAATTCTAAAAGTACGCAAACACCGCGTTGCAACTTTTTTGTTTTCACAATCTTTACTATTACTAATAAAATTTTTCTGTGTGTCTGTCTGTCTGTGTATGGGTATGTTCGCGGTGCTGGCGCAGTCCCCAGAAGTCCGTGGAAAGCCAAAATTGGAAATCTGAGTGTCCTGAATGCCGCGATGATGCCCGTCCTTTTCAAATTTTGTTATCATTATTTTGAAGGGTACTTTACTGTTAGGCCCTTCAACATTATCTTTTTTCTTCTACACGTTATGCATTTCTACAGTCGAAATGATATCCGGCAGGAAACTCCAGGTCGCTCGAAATGTGACAGCACACACTATAGAAGTTTTCAGCCGGCGCGATGTTCAAGTGGTTTAAACCAAATTGTAGTCTAGGCTGGCGTGTGGGATGTCGGAAGTTCGAGTTTTACTGTGATTTTTATTTTTTGTTAGGGAGTTTTTATTAGTTAGTGTCAATTTAGCCGACACAGTTAGATTCAAGTACGTTTCTTCATATTTTTGAGCTATTTTTTTGAATATTTATTTTATTGATTTATCGTTGAAAGTTCATCTTTAATGTTCATCCATCCTATCTGTTTTAGTTTCTGAGCGGTTATGAACAAAATTTCGTCAATATTTCTGTTATTTTAATAAACTCTATCTAAACAATTTTCATAATTGGTACTTATTTTGAATTTCTCTATTCAACCCGAAACATGTTATTGAAGCCAGAACAAGTGTTGTGGAGAAGTGAATTTTTAACTTTGAGAGGAAAAGAAATAACGGGAGAAATAACGATTCAAGATAATTTAAAGAGCAAAATAGACTTTGCTTTCAGGGTTGTTATATTTAATGGATTCGTGACTGAATGACATTTCACGTGAAACTAAAAGACAAAAATCTCTTAAT
The DNA here is from genome assembly GCA_963572235.1 of Caenorhabditis japonica. NCBI lineage: Eukaryota > Metazoa > Nematoda > Chromadorea > Rhabditida > Rhabditidae > Caenorhabditis > Caenorhabditis japonica. Next base: position 4,082,788 of record OY754345.1, read on the forward strand.
TTTTCCGGTTGTTTCTTCATTTTTTTTCGAATAAAAACGTGAATTCGAGTATGGAGCACGGCGTGTTAAAACCTACGTAAAGGCAAACGCGCTCTGTCGCATATATCTGCGTCTCGATAGTATCATTCTGCCAAGTTTAGATAACTGTGTGCAAAGCTAAAGACGCAGAGACTTGAGAGACATGACATGCGAAATTTCATTTCCAAAACAATTTTAAAAATGTAGTCTCCAGCACGCCGTGCGAAGAGTTTTGTTGAGTTTCAAAACATCTGAATACGGTAGTTTTTCTTTAGGCGTTCTTGCACAATGCAATGGGTTAAAACACCAAAAACTGTTTTTTTTCTGCACTGAATAGGTTCGTGACATATTTTTTTTGCAATCAATATACAAAAACGGGTTGACAGACACACAGAAAAACATTTAGTTTTTAATTGATTCAATTTTGGGGACTTACTCAATGTTTCCAATCACATACAGTAAAACTCTTTGAAAAATCAGGGAGACTCGCGCGGCCCCAAGCTTACCCAGAAGGTTTTTGACGGCGATAGCCGTCAACAACCTTCTGGTATAATCTAAAAACAAAGAAAGAATGTATTTTTATCCGGTACTGTACATCAGTGATGCACATAATGATATTATACATTATCCGGAATTTGCAATAAATGTTTGTTTTGGCTTTCCGGATTCCAAACTCCGTATTAATTCTGAAGCCGAATCAATGAAACTGGAAAATGACAGGAAAACCGTTTTCCGCTAAAAGAAGTTAGAAAATTGAGGAATTTTGTATGATGTTGGTGAGAGACGCAGAGAAACATTAAATCCCATTTTAAAGAAAATCGATGTTTCCTGTTTCATAAATCTTAGCTCTGAGTTCTAGATTATTTCCGTCAGAATATTTCATTCTCTATTCTTTATTTTGTATTCTGTACTGTACACGTAAAGTCCGTTTTCATCAATTTTCCTTTTTATTTTCGATGGTTTGAAACGCTTACTTTTTGAAAAGCACAATTTCAACGGGTCATAATGACAAACAACGATTATTTATAGATCTTTGCTGATGAATTTTTCTGCTTATTTATTTTTCTGGAGGAAAATGCAAGTTGAAGCAGGCCGCCTGGCCATGAAGCGGAAGTGAGGAAACGCGCCCGGACTCACAACCGCGACGCGTCTAAATGAGGGCCGAAAATCAAAAAAGGGCCCGCGAATAATTTTGAATATACTCGATATGAAGCGCGTTCATGTTCGAAACATCGGTCACACTGCCAATTTACTGCACTCGCACGTCGTTAGCAGTTTCCAAAAATAAAAATGGAAATGTTTTAAATAGCTGTTTTGAGAATGTGTGTTCCAAAATTCATGTAGTAATTAGGTTCTTCTAAAATAAAGAAGCTAATAAACGCGTTATGAATCACAAAAAAAAAAGATATTTCTTGGTTTTCAGTGTATTTGAACAAGGATAATTAGCGGTGCTTCTTCGAAATAGAACCGTAGTGAAATAGAACTGCTCCGAACAGAAATGCCTCAAATATAGCTGCTAATTTAAATAAAACGACGTCCTAAAAATGCCATAAAAGTTCCTTTATTTTCAAAAAATCCTCCTTCCTTTAAATCCAAAATTCTAAAAAATTTCAAAACGTTTACGTACAATAAATCCTTCCCTTTCCCCGGATGATATATTGTGTACAAATACACGACAATGATGTATATATATATATGTACATATTTCTGAAATTTGCGTCCTTAGTAAGTAAGTAAGTACATGTTCTTTTTTCCTCACTTGTCCAAAAGTGTGTGTGGCGGGAGGTGGTGGGATTAAGTGGGCTTTTGGGCGGTGTTGGGTGTGTTTGAAAACATGTAAAACAAGAGTTTTTGAACTCTTTGTGAATCCACGTACCCTGTGTGAATGATCGAGTGCTGTGGATTTTTTTTTTTGGAAATTTTTTTCTTTTTAAATGTTTCTCATTTCCATTGGCAACTCAACTACATGGGATGCTCTTTATTTGCTCATCATTTGTTTGCTAATAAAATGCTCTAAATTATTGGCTTCAAAAAATTTTTTTGGCTATTTTTATGACATTTTATGTCTGGCGGACATCATAGGTCTATCGCGCTTGTTTTTTTTGGAAATAAAGGGTTAATTGGTGGGTCGGATGTTTGTTGGTTTTTTATATGTTTGTCTGACTGTATGCCTGCCTTCAAAAATGTTTTAAGTTTTTGATAATTATCAAAAAAAAAAATTTTTTTTTTCTTCAATTTCAAAAAAAATTTTTTCTTTAATTTCGATTTTTGACGATAATTTCACGTTCTTAGGCTCTTTTCAGCTAGTTTTTGAACAATCACCCAACAAAATTTTGTACCAAAAGCATCCTTCAAAAAAATTAAAAAAAAAAACATTTTTTTTTTCAATTTTTGAATTTTTTCAGAAAATTTTTTTTGTTTTCAAAAATCATTTTCTTCCAGATTTCGAGCAAATTCTATGAAAAACCGCTCAAAAACAACAATTTGTCGCCCTCTGCTCACTCAAAAACTAAATAAATTGAAGACAATTTGACTTTGACTCCAATTTTTGATGAGGGGGTAGAAAAGAGGGAGAGAGAGAGAGAGAACTTGTTTATGTCTCTGTTCTCAGGAACAACAAAAAATAGGAACTTGCGGTTTGTATATTAAGAAATCGAGAGGAAATTATACATGTTTTGTTGGTTTTTACTCGTTTTTCTCTCAATTTTTTTCAAAAAAAAAAAGTTGTTTTTACTGTTTCAAAGAAAATTTTATACGCCAAAAAATGACTAATTAAAAATTATGAAAATAGCTGCTTTTGTTTTTTTTTAAGTTTTAAAAACAGTACTCTCCTTTCCTATGTATAAGCCCGCTTTTACGCTCTTCTCAATGAACTTTTGGCTACTAGCCATTGTTTTCTTTCTGCGAAATGTCTGTGGCAATCATCAAGGCGGCAAATTTGACAGCTATCTCCCGTTTGTGTGCCGATCGCCGAGTAGGCATGAGCTGTGCGTCAATATTAACCATATTCAACGGCTAATAGCCATGTATCTGCCTATATTATCCGTTTTGAAACTTCCTAATAACAGGTTATTAAAAAGATTTCTTAGATTTGTTAATGTTTTGAAACAGAACATTTAAAAAAAAAAATCTCGAAAAAAAAAAAATTTTTGTAGATTTTCAAAAATGCTCAAATTTTCTTGAAAATTTCTGAAAAAACAAATATTCTTTGATTTTCTCTTTTCAGCAAAAAAATTCTTCAAATTTCTTTAAAATTCTCCGATATTATGAAAAAGCTCCCGAGATTTCTTTCACACTCATGAATTTCTGAAAATGTAAAAGTTTATCTAATATTATGTGTTCACGAACGAGGTTTGCAAACGACGCTCCGATGTTCTGCAGTTTATCACTGCGGAACAGTGGAAAATTGCGGAACATCGGAGCGTCGTTTGCAAACCTCGTTCGTGAACACATAATATTGTGAAAACAAAAAAATAGCAACGCGGTGTTTGCGTACTTTTGAAATTCAAACGGCAATGAAAGAAATAGCATGGGAAATGAAGAGATTTGTTCCCATGTTTGTTTGAATTTTAAAAGTACGCAAACACCGCGCTGCAATTTTTTTTTTCACAATAGTAAGTTTCTTCAAAGTTCCTATAATTTGGCCAAGATTTGCAAAATTTTGCAAAAAAGTTGAGAAAACTCACTGAATTCATTTTAAAAATTTTTCCTGTTTCAAAACAAACTTTTTCCGACGAAAATTAATAACAAAATTTGATTTCATTGGTTGGACTTGTCGTATTTACCGTTTCAAAAATGACATCACAAAAATTACATTTTAGCGATCATTCTTCATTTTGCAGGTTGATCAGCATAATATTTATTGCGTCTATTGTGTTTTCAATCGAATTCGGGCATGAGAAAGCGAAACTCCGCCCACTTATTTGTGCGCGACCACGCGAACACAGTGATATTTGAAGAGACGCAGACAGAACCGTGAATGTAGACTTGCGTTTTCATGTCGCAAGTCGATTGAAAACGCAATATTCTTCATTTTTTTTTGCCAAAAAATGTTCTTCCCTAATCTCTTTTGTATAAGGTCGCTGAGAGAGAAGTGTGCAGGCATGAAAACAGCCCTATACACAACGGATTAGAAGAGCTAGACAAAACGAGAGAGTGTATCCTTCTCAGAAATGAAACCGGACTTATAGACAAAGGATTAGAGTAATTGAGACCATGCGCCTCTATTTTTGTTTAAAAAAAAATTGTAACCTGGCGAGAGACGGGAAGGAGGCAGATGGCTGCGAGCGCGGGCAATTTCAATACATTTAAATTCAGTATAAAAAATTGCGCGCACAGCTATTAAAAAAGAATTTCAGCGAAGAGACAGGACCTATTTTTCAAATGTTTGCCTCAGGAGTAATATCGTTTCAATATTATTGCCGGCTACCATATGCGCCCGCGAAAGTTGTATAATAGACGCAGACATGACGAGCGACACACCCGCTCACATTTTTTCTCAATTTTCAGTTGAATTCAGTTTAAAAACCTGAGGGGGCGGAGTTTCGATGTTTCGCGCCACTGCATACTGTAGCCGGCAAGAATATTGAATTGATAATATCTTATCGGTTACAGACACGGTGATTCTTTTACTACCGGCCACGCATTTCTAGTCCCCCGATCTCAAGTATTTCCTCTCTCCCCTCGCACTCTCTCACTCTCTCATCACATGTAGTGGGCGGAGTTGCCTCCCCTTTTTGCAAAATGCGGCAAAAATATTTGCGGAAATGAGTTCGCCCACCACGGAAAAACAGTTTCATTTGAAATTGTACGTATAAAAACGAGCGAATTCAGGTTTCAAATATGCGCCCTAATGAGAGCTAGGAATTTGACAGACAACTTTTTGATAAGACGTCATTTAGAAAATCGCGACAGAAAAAACCTAATCGGGGGACTAGAGTAAGGCTTCCATTCGGACCAATTTTCGTCCGTCCGGTTCGTCCGGTTCGTCCGGCACGCACTAATTGGCTGGGAATTTTAATTTATGACACTCTATTTAAAAATTCTGACATTGAAAATGTAAGCGGTTGCAAATTTATGTAGAATTAGCTTTGCAAAAACAATTTTTTTTAATTTTTTTCCGAATTTTTGATAGCAGAAACAATACATTTCTGTTGATATTTTAAAGAAAAAAGAACAAAAACAGCTTTTGAAAACAAAATATAACAGAAACAAAAATAAAAACTAACAAGAAAAAAAAAAACGGACGAAGCGGACCGACCTCGGACGAACCGGACGAACCGCGGACGAGCGGACGAACAGCGGACGAAATTCGTCCGCTTTTTTTTCGTCCGAATGGAAGCCTTAGACTAGAGATGCGTGGCCGGTAGTAAAAGAATCGCCGTGCATTTGAAAAAAACGTAAAAAAACAGACCAATTCCGGTTTTAAATATGCGCCATAATGAGAGGAAGTAACGTGACAAAAAACTTCTCGATCCGAAATCATTTAAAAAACGGGACAGAAAAAACAAATCGGGGGACTAGAATTGTGTGCTCGGTAGTAAAAGAATCACCGTGACAGATTACATGCATTTTCTAATGGATAGATTTAAAAACAATTTGAATCAGAAATCGTTTGAAAAATTATAATCGTTACAAGCCTGGCTGCATTAAAAGCTACTTTTGATTTCTTTTCATTTCTTAAATGTTTTCTTCTTCTTTCTTTTATGGGGTTATTTACGAATTGGCAAAAAATGGCAAAAAACTGCAAAAAACTGCGCGAAAACTCGAAAAATTCTCCGATTTACTTGAAATTTTGGGAAATGAGGGGGAAAACTCTCCCGGACATTCCTACAAATTCAGACCAAAATATCATCCTTATATATAAAATTCCGTTTGGGTCTGTAACTGAGTTTCTTGGTGTGTCTGTTTCCAAACTGCATGGCAAGAGCGAGCGGAGCGCCCAAGACCAACACAAAAACTCGAACTCGCGTCGTTCGCTTGCAGGGCAAGCGCATAACCGCCTGCGCCACAGGGCACACGCAAGAAATGAATGAAAAATAAATTTTAAAGAAAATGAAGAAAAAACATTTTAGAAATCAAAAGAAATCAAAAGTAGCTTTTGATGCGGCCAGGCTTGCCGTTTTTTAAAAAATATTTCTTTTTTTTCTGAAAATGCTTAAAATCGGTATTTTGGTCTGAAATTTTGTAGGAATGTCCGGGAGAGTTTTCCCCCTCGTTTCCCAAAATTTCAGGTCAATCGGAGCATTTTTCGAGTTTTCGCGCAGTTTTTTGGCGTTTTTTGCCATTTTTTGCCATTTCGTGAATAAACCCATTAAACTTATTATTCATTAAAAAAAACTCAGTTACAGACCCAAACGGGCTTTGGAATAGAACTGTCCCAAAACAGAACTGTAGCGGAATAGAACTGTTTTGGAATAAAACTGTAGCGAAAGAGAACTGCTTAAAATGGAGCTGTACAAGAAGAACCGTTGCGCGAAATTGAACTTAATAACCCACCATGTACCACTGAACAGTTATTCGAGCTGCTCTAGCTTTTCTGGGTCACTACAGCCCCACTTCAGGCAGTTCTAATTTGCTACAGTTCTATACCGAAACAGTTCTATTCCGAAACAGTTTTACTCCGGAACGGTTGTATTCCGAGGTAGCTTTAAATATCTGCGATGTTTCAAAAATGTTTTATAAACCTTAAAATAGTCAGAATTGATTATTAAAAAAACTGAGGGCTTTCGAAAGACCATATGATTAACCGAAAATTTTTCATATAAAAATTTCCAATATTTGGTTAAATATTTTGTTTTCAATCGAGTTGCGACATGAGAACGCAAAACTCCGCCCTTTTATTTGTGCGCGACCACCCATACACAGTGCTATTTGAAGAGTCGCAGACAAAAAAAGGGATAGCCGACTCATGTTTTCATGGTGCAACTCGTTTGAAAACACAATATAATAACATTTATTTCATAAATTTTATTATACTTCTTTAATTTATTTAAATTTCTTGATTACTCTCAAAACCTCGCGAAATTTTTAGAGAAATCCTAGAGTTTCAAAAATTCGCAAGAATGTTTAAAGTTTTTTGAATATTTCCTCAAATTTCTCTAAATTCTTTAAATATCGCATTTTCTTTCAAAAGTTCCTGAAAATTTTCAAAACATGCTAAGAAAATTGTGAGAATGTAAAAAAAAAATCGAAATTTCTCCAAAAAAAAAAAAAAGAGGCTCAGGAAATTTGAGTTTTGTTCTGTTACAGTTCTAACGATCAAAATTTTACAATCTACCCTTACAGACTTTAAATATAAAAAAAAGCTTCCAGTTCCATAAAACTGTTAAAAATTTCAAATTCTTCAGTTACTGTGCTAATAGTCTAAATTTCTTTATAGACCTATTCAAAGTACTGTAGAAAACTCGGAAAATGCTCTGATTGATCTGAAATTTTGGGAGAAACTGTCAAAAATGCTTCCGGACTTTCTCAGAAAATTTTGGACCAAAATATCGATTTTAAAAAATATAGATTTTTTTTCTGAAAACTTTTAAAATCGATATTTCGGTCCAAAACTTTCTGAGAAAGTCCGGAAGCATTTTTGACAGTTTCTCCCAAAATTTCAGATCAATCAGAGCATTTTCCGAGTTTTCTCCCAGTTGCTTGTCATTTTTCCGTTTTTCTACAGTACTTTGAATAGATCCATTAATAAAATACGATCATTGGTAAAATTTGATAAATTTCGGAAAACTTCCATATTCTCGGCATTAAGGCTTCCATTCGGACGAATAGACGTACCGGACGGACGAAAATTGGTCCGAATGGAAGCCTTACTTGGAATATTTTTAAATTTCAAAATAGAACCGCTTGAAACGCTCGAAGAAGTATTTTGTTGTACATTGTAAGTCCCTGAGTTCTATTTTGTCATTCAATTTTTTCCAGTTTCGAAACAAACTTTTGATGACAAAAATAAATAACCAAAACTAATTTAACGAAACCTTCACTCATATTTTTTTACCGTTGCATAATTAAATGGGCTCGCGGACGTTTCGAAAGTTTTTCTGCATTTTGTCGTTGCGGTGTTTAAGGAATTTTCCTTAAAAACCGCGACGACAAAATGCAGAAAAACTTTTGACACGTCCGAGAGCCAATAAATGGGATTTTAAAATGCACAAGTATGCATTCTTAATCATTGTACCATTTCAGATTTTTTTGTCAATATTTTTAAAAAACTCTTTGTTTCTTGTTGTTTATTAAAAATTCCCAGATTTTCAGAAATTTCTGAAAATTTCCAATTATTCTCAAAAACTCTCAGAATTCTTTGAAATTTCTCAGATTTACATGAAATATTTCAAAATTTTCCCAAACTTTTTCTTTTTAACTCATGAACATTATTTTTGCAAACTGCGAACTTATTAGATTTAAGTTAATAAAATTTCACGATTGTGGAATTTTTGAAGCAGCAAAAAAATACAACCTCTAATTTTTATTTTTTATTTTCAATCTTTCAGTTGTTTCATCCTGAATTACCACAAAAAACACGTTTATCGTGATATTAACAAATCTTTTTTTTGGCCATTATGCAAAAAAAAAAAACAAAAAAGTAGATACTATTCCTGTTTACCTGCCTGCCCCCACCCTTCTCCAATCTTTTCTCTCATTCATTTTTTCACCTTTTCCTGGCCCCGGCCTCCCCCTCCCACCCAAAAAAGAGCACAAAGAGCTCGTGGATTGATGACCTCTCGTCCATTTCGGTGACGACGACAAACCGCTGCCAATTCGTATATTTCACGCATTTTTTTCTTTTATGTTTTTATTTGTTTGGTTTTTCAGGGGTAATGGATGAGTGAGTGAGTGAGCCGTAAAAGGGTGATAAATTAGATGAGATTGGAGATTTTTTCAGCCAAATTTTTATTTATTGGACCATTTGATTTTATTTTGATAAGAACATGGAATTCTTTAAAGTTGACAAAATAATAGAGAAAAAATTACCGTCTCTCATCAATATTATAAACGTTTATTTTTAAAGTTGCTCCATTCTAGTCGTAGAACATTTTACAGAAAAATCTTAAAATGTAAAAAAAATTCTAGAAAATCAACAATTTTTCTCAAAAATTCTCGAATTTTTTTAAAAAATTTCCCAAATATTCCTATTATTTCTTATTTTAATCAAAATTGGTTGGGATACTGTATTTTTTAAGGCGCATGATCAAATTTTTTTTTCGACTTTGTTTTCTTAATTGCATTTTTCTGGTGTGAATTTGGATTCTAGAAGTAAAAAAAAAACGGTACAAATAAATTAATAAAAAAATTCCTGTTTCGCAGTAGGAACGGTGAAACAAATTAGAGTAATCAATATTTTTTGTCTATAATTTTTTTGAAACTGTAAAACTTTTGCTTTTGGATTGTGAACTTTTGAACTTGAACGTAAAACTTTTGAAACTGAAACTGTAATCAATGTTTTTTGTTTATAATTTTTTTGAAACTGTAAAAAATTACTGAACTCAACGCTATGTCATTTTTATTTTGGTCTCCAAATTATTTTATTTCACGTGTAAATTCAACGTGAAATAAAATAATTTGGGAACCAAAATGAAATCCACGTAGTATTGAGTTCAGCGGAGCGCGTTTGACCGACGTGGTGGGCCGATAATACTTTTTGATCTGCTCTAGCTGTTCTGGGTCAGTACAGCACTGTTTCAAGCAGTTCAGTTTTATTTCGTTTGAGTTCAATACCGTTGTACAAGCTAAATGAGTGAGTTACGTAAATAAATCTTTTCTTTTTTTTGTTTGAATTTTCATAACAAAATGTCTCATTTTTGCTCGTTTCCAAGGGTTTCTTTCATTGCACTTTGCTCATTTTTTTCTACTAAAAGTGCTTAATTTTGATCCTTGCTGAGATTTTTCTTTTAATTTTTGGTTTTCGATTTTTTTTTGATTAATTTCGAATTTGAAAATTTTTTAAAAGTTTTGTGATAAGTAATGAAATGCCTAAAGCTCGAAAACAAACAATCAAGACACATTTTAACTATGTTGTCGTGATGAAACAGAAAAAAAAATTTAAAACAAGTTTAATAAAAAAAATTTTTATACTGTTTCAAATTTTTTCCGAATCAAAAATTTATTTTGTTTTCTATTTAATTGTTTGATGTTGTGTGTGTGTGAGTTAAAATTTATGAAAGCTTGCTTAATTCATCAAAGAATGAATTCAAAATTTAACCCCACAAAAATTTAATTACGCGTGTCTTGCATATTGTTGTGTCAATTTGTCGAAAAACGAAAAGTGTTTCTTCCTTTTGCTCCCTCGTTTTCATTCATATTCTTCTTCTATACCATTTTGTCCCGGAAAATGAGACAAAATGGTGTAGAAGAGTAATATGCATTGAAATGGGCCGCCCAAATGGGTTCTAGTTGTTGAGATGAGTTTTTCGGCACTATTTTTCAGTTTTGACCTGGAAAAGGCATTGGTACTATCGCCGTTTGAAATTCGTTATTTTTTTGCTAGAAATTCCAAAAAAAAATTCAAAAGTGTGCGAAGCTTGTGAATTGTTATAAACTTTTCAAATGAATGAAAGTTTCTGACAAACGGAAAACCTTTAAAACCCTAATATCGGCCCGTCAAAATGGTCAAACGCGCTCCGATAATTTCAACGCTATGCGATTTTCATTTTGGTCTCCAAATTATTTCCTTTCACGTTGAATTTACACGCGAAATTAAATAATTTGGAGACCAAAATAAAAATGACATAGTGTTGAATTCAGCAAAGCACGTTTGACTATTTTGGCGGGCCGATAATAATTAAAAAAAAAAAATTATAACAAGAAAAGTATGTTCAATTTTTTACAGTTTCAAAAAAATTATAGACCTAAAATATTGATTACTCAAATTTGTTTCACCGCTCCTACAGATTCTCAATTACCCTAAACTCGTGTAGATAGGTCTGCCAATGGATAGGTCCGTCTCCAGTTAGAAGCACTCTCTCATCTCTTTGGCCGCCCATTTCTCCAAGAAAGACACACTCTCTCGTTTCTCTGACCACGCTTGTTTACCAATAACAGTGTGTGGTCGACCGCTGAGAGAGAAGTGAGCGGACATGAAAACACAACAGGCCAGAGAAACCAGACAAAATGAGATAGTGTGTCTCACTCAGAAATGAAATCGGACCTATCTACACGAGTTTAGGGTATTCTGGTTTTATTAGTATCAAAAATTCTATACAATTTGACAAAATATTTTCCAAACCCCGCTTAATTTCACTTGCAACGACACTCCATAATAACGGAAGTGAGTGTTGTTTAGCAGTTTTGATTTAAGCGATTTTTGGAATTTTTCTGCTGTTTTAGTATTGTCGAACCGCCAAAATGATCAAACGCGCTCCGCTGAACTCAGTACTGTGTGGATTTCATTTTGGTTTCCAAATTATTTTATTTCGTGTTGAATTTACACGTGAAATGAAATAATTTGGGAACCAAAATGAGAATTGCATAGCGTTGCGTTCAGCGGAGCGCGTTTGACCGTTTTGGCGGGCCGACAATATTGATATTTAAATTTTTAGTAGTTGAAAAATTACTGATTATTTTGTTTTATGGGAAAAATTCAAAAAAATAGGAAAAAAAAAAGTGTTTTTGATATAACAAGTTTTGAAACCGAAAAAAATAAACACAGTTTTAATTTTTCGATTACACACGTAGAACTTTTTTCCACAGTTTTCACTGTTTTTCGACTTTAATCAAAACAAGAACATCCAGAATTGCATCACTTTGTTTCCTTTTTCCAGACACTCTTATGTTTTAGATTCTGTTCACTAGCTCTGATACAAAAAACCAGGAAATGAAATTGGCTTTAAAAAATGTCACGTGCTTCTTCTTTTTGCTTGTTTTTTTTTTCAAAAACTGATGATTCAGTGGTTCTGACTTTCAAAAAATGACCCCTCTATCAAAATAAAATTACCCCAAAAAAATACTACAAAAAAAAAAATTTTTTTTGAAAAAAATTTTCCCGAAAAACATGTGTACACATGTTTTTGTCTGAAAATTGTTGGGTAATCCGTTCGTATTTTTCTCGCCATCTTCAGAGTATAATTTTGATTATTTTGGCGCCACCACCGGCTGTCATCCAAGAATTACGAACACAAAAATTTGTTTGATTTTTTTCGTTTTTTTTTGCAGCAGTGGTAAACAAAAAGTGGGGCGTGAAAAAAATTCGTTTCTGTTTCATTCCAGGCCTATTTTAATATAAAAAAAATATTCCAAATTGAAAAAAAAAAAACGGAAAAATTTGAACCGAAATTTATTTTTTTTCAAAATATTTATTTTCAGGGCAAAAATTTTGAAACTTCGCAATTGTTTGACGCTGAAAATGTTTGTGTGTGTGTGCTTTTTGACTATTTGCAAAACATTGATCACCCCAGGACTCGAACTGTGGTCATGTGCTCTTCAGAGTTTAGCGCAAAACCCACTCGGCTATGGAGCCAATAGTAGATTTTCAGCTATTTGGACGGTTAAAAAAGGAAAAAGGAACTGGTAAATGGGAATATCTCATGGTTCTAAAAATCAAGAAAATATAAAAGTTTCTGGCAAGCCTGTTGCGCATCTCGGGTTGAGGCCGGAAAATTTTTTTTTCAATTTTTTTTCCAGCTATTTATTATACATTTTTATTATCTTACACACTTTTTAGCATATATATATATACAATTTCTATGATAACATTCTGCCTTACTATCCTTTTCTCGCCACTAATTGGCGCTATTCTCGTAGGAGTTCTCATGTACATAAATATGAGCCGCTGGCCAATATTTGATACCCTCACCGCTACGCTGCGCTCCGATTATGACACCTTTTTCACACATCGTAGAAGTAAAAGGAAAACTGAAATTACGTTTTCTTTCTGTAAATTATTTTTTTTAGGGTGGCAGGGGCTTATATAAGGGAACAGCATTGGAACATTTTAATGTTTAATCAATATTTTTGGTGTTGATGAAACGGAAATTTATGAAAACTGACACTATATGCATCCCCTTTTGCAAAAAAAAAATTGTTAAATTCTCAAACAAAAAAGTTTCAGATTTGTTGAAAAAAACCTACAAATGGGAAAAAATTGGTGTTTCACATTTCATTAAAAATCGGTAAAAGAATTTCAAATTTAATTGGAAACTCTAGGTTCCAGCTGGTAAAATTTTGAGTCTAATTAGAAGAGTGTTGAATTTCAAAACAACATTTAAAGTCTAATTAGAAACTGAAAAAGAAAACAAATTTTTTTCAAATTTTTCGAAAAGAAAAAATCGAACCTAATTCAATCATTTTTCAACCTAATAAAATACATGTTCGGGTCTAACTCGAACAATTTTTGAATATAATTAGCTGTAGTTTCATATGAAATGTCTCTATCGTCCCGGAAACAATAACAGAACCACTCTATGATTTTTTAATTTTATCCTTTCCCTCCCGAGTTAATGGCTAGTTTTACCACCTCAACCACCGCCAACCCACTCCTTATTTTTCCTATACACCATATTTTTTTTCTTCTTTTTTTTTTCATATTTTTCTTTTTCTTTTTTCCCCACCGCTTCCTTTTCTACCTTTCTTCCTGCCACTATTGCACACCTTTTTCCCACGTGGATCCATTAACACGTGTTTTCTTTTCTTTCTCTATTTTCTTCATTTTACTTGCTTCTTCGGCTCCGCCCCCTGCACAACAGAAAGTGGGCGGAGCCACGTGGTCATCACCCGTTTTCCTTCACTTTTCATCAGTGTTTTAAAGTTTTTTTTTGCAGTTTCTCCACATGTTCATATAAATTTTGATCCCGCGGAAGCATCATGCTTCCGAGGAGTTTTAATAGTTACACATTTATCGATTTGATTTTTTATTATTAATTTCTTGGGGGTTGTTTTTTTCAGATTTGTTGGCTTAAAAATGTATTTTTCAGAAAAATAAGACTGCCAATAAATTATCGAATAAAAATAAAATTCAAAACTTTTGTCAAAGTTTTTTTGAAACAGTAAAAAAAAAATATTTTAAAAGAAAAAAGCTGCAAAAATTGAAAGATTTGTGTTAAAAATGTATTTTAAAGACTTTTAGAGATAATTTTTAAGATAAAAAAACAAAAAAGTAACAACTACTTCAAAAAAAAAAGGATATCCAAAAACTAAAAAAAGCTGTTTTTTGGTTAATAAAATTTTTTAAAAAATTTTATTTTTCCTTAAAAAATTAAAGACTTTTTCCTCAATTTTTAAACAGACAGTTAACAAATCATTTAATTATTGAATCAACAAAAATTAAAAAAAAAAACGAAAAAATTCTTTTAAAAAATTTTTGAAAAATTTTTTTTTTTAGTTTTTCAAGAATTTTCACCCAAAATTTGGAAAAAAATCTTTAAAAATATCTAGAATTTCTAGAATTTCTATAATTTTATTTTACTTTCAGAATTTTTATTTCACCTAATTCAGCAGAAAAATTGAAAAAAAAAGTATTTAGCCAAAAAAAAAAATACAAAAAAAAGTGGTTTTTTTCAAAATTTGCAAAAATCCAACAACAAAAAATTCCAAACTTCCCCCCACCCCCGAACTTTCCAACTTCCAAAAACTCGATTCCCCTCTCTGAAAAGTAACTTCCAACACGCTTTAAGCCGACGAGAAACCCGTCGGAGCCCACTTCTTCTTCGTGCTCTTCAATTATTCACCATGTCACTCACACCTATTGTTTGCACCCTCCGGAACCTCCCAATGAGCAGGAGGCGACGAAAAAAACGCCCAGGGTCGAGAGAGTGTGGTAGCAGAGAGGGCGCAGAGAAAAAGAGAAAAGAAATGATATAGGTTGAGGAGTTATTCGAGTGGAAAGAAAAGTGCATCCTGGAAAAGGAGAGGAAAGTTTTACCAGGTTTCTTTTTTTGTGCACTTTGTTTTACCTTCTTTTTGGTAGCTCAACAGGCTCAAAGCGAGCTTGAAATCAAAGTCCTCACTTTAAAAGTGGCTAGAATTGACTTTTCGGCGCGGTTGCGCAGCAGGCTTGAAATTTAAGTTTTTCCCTGCTTCCGAATATTTGGAACTATGTCTTATGAACACCTACCAATTTATTCCCCTTTTTTTTAAAGTCCTAAAAGCTGAAAAATCGCTAATTGAAAAATTGGCTTCATGGCCGAGTGGGTTTCGCGCTAAACTGTGAGGTGCAGATGACAAGGGTTTGAGTCCTGGTGGTTGCCAATGTTTTGCAAATAGTCAATAAGCATAGGAAAAAACTTTTCGAACTGTGTATTATAGCCTTAAATTAAAAATTTCGCTATAATCAAATAAATCTTAATTTCCACAAATACAAATGTTTCCGGTTTTATGTTCTTTATATTAAAATTTTAAGAAGTGTTTTGTCAGTGAGTTAGTTCGTTATGCTAAAGATGCAGATTGATGGCCGATGGCGGGGAAAAACAATTTTTTAGGCGGACGCAATACTATTAGCGCAGCAGGCTTGAATTTCAGGTTGTTTACTTTCCTGCGAATGTTTAGAACCATGTATTCTATATACTCATCAGTTTATTTCCTTCTTTTAACTGTCCTAATAGCTGAAAAACGGCTGTTTGAAAGTTTGGCTCTGTAGCCGAGTGGGGTTCGCGCCAAACGGTGCGATGCAGATGACCATGGTTCGAGTCCTGGTATTGACCAGATTTTTGCAAATAGTTGATAGACACATGAAACAAATTTCAGGCGTTTTTTATGGATTCAAAACAGACAATTCACTATAGACAAAAAAAAATCGAGAAGGCTGTTCAAAATTCCAAAAAAATATCCTCTAAGATTTTCGGAAATCCAGAAAGGAAAATATATTTAGAACCAGGTTTCATGTACATTCACCTGTTTAATTCCCTTTTTTGACCGTTCTAAAAGCTGTAAAATCGCTATTTCCAAATGTTGGCTCCATGACCTAGTGGGTTTCTTGCTTAACTGTGAGGTGCAGCTGACCAGGGTTCGAGTCCTGGTGGTGGCTAAAATTTTGCAAATACATAACTAATAGGCACATGAAAATACATTTAAGACATTTTTTTTTGATTTTCAATATGGAAAATTCGCTATAGACAAAAAATGAAAATATTCCAAAAATTCCGGTTACATTTTCTTTCTATTTGTCTTGAAAGTTGTTAGGATATTGATTTCGAGTTGTTGTCTTTTTTTTGGTTTTATACAAATTTTCGAATTTTTCGAGGAATTCCAAAGCTATTCGTGTTTTTTTGTTCCTTTGATCTAAAATAATACACTTCACACACATTTTTTTTATCCATAGCGATAACAAATGGCTGAAAAACTGAAAATACACAAATACCCAGGTGATTGCCAGGAATCTGGCAAAAATAACAAGATTTCGTAGAAAAAAACAAAAATGAAGGAAAAGTGTTGTTTTGTTTTTCATACCTCCTATAGGTGTGTCAAATCTTTTTTGGTGTGACGAGGAAAAAGAATGAGAAAAAAAAGGCGGAGAATTTTAAATTTTTCTCAGTTTTCGGCCCCTTTTTCATTTTTCTTTCTTTCCGTGTGGTTTTACAGTGATTTGTCTTTTTTTTTTTGGAGGAGTTCATGTTGAAAATTGAACAGATTTTTAAACCAAATCGTTTTTTAAAGTTTTTTGAAATTTTTGTTTCGATTTTAAAAATTTTTTTTTTTAAATTTTTTCCAAAAAACTGAAATTTTAGTATTTAGTTGCATTCAGCATAATTTTTTTGCCCGGTTTACTCTCCTTTAGCCCTTCTCCTGCCTCCTCGTTTTTTAAAGTTTTTTGAAATTTTTGTTTCGATTAAAAAAAAAATTTTTTTTTTAATTTTTTTCCAAAAAACTGAAACTTTAGTATTTAGTTGCATTCAGCATAATTTTTTACCCCGGTTTACTCTCCTTTAGCCCTTCTCCTGCCTCCCGTTTGCTGTTCAAAGAGCTATTTAAAAAATTGGCTTCATAGCCAAGTGGGATTTGGGCCAAACAGTGAGGAGTAGATGACTAGGGTTCGAGTCCTGATGATAGCGAATGTTTTGCAAATTATTAAAAGACATGAGAACAAACAAAAAAAAATTATGATTCATAAAAATAAACGTAATATAAAAAAAATAAAAATAAAAATTTCAATTTTTTCGAAAAAAAATTTTTCACAAGTTTTTTTAACGAAACGTTGAAATTTTCAATTTTTATGGCATTTAGCTCACTTTTTCACCCTAAATTCTGTTTCTTCGTTCTCCTTCTGACCCCTGTTCCGTCGAAAAAGCGCTAATTGAAAATTTTGCTCTATAGCCAAGTCGGTTTTGCGCCAAACGGTGAGGAGCAGATGACCAGGGTTCGAGTCCTAGTGGTGGCCAAAATTTTGCAAATTGCCCATAGACATATTGTGTTTTCAATCTACTTGCGACATGAGAACGCGAGACTCCGCCCACTTATTTGTGCGCTACCTGTCTGCGTCTCTTCAAATATCACTGTGTTCGCGTGGTCGCGCCCAAATAAGTGGGCGGAGTCTCGCGTTCTCATGTCGCGGAGTCTCGCGTTCTCATGTTTAGTCGATTGAAAACACAATAAGAACAGAAAGAAATAATTTTTTTACAGGACTAAACTAGCCAATTCTGTCAAATTAAAAAAAAATTTTTTCCAATTTTACAAAACATTTCTCGAAAACTGAAATTTTAAGCTTTAATTGAATTCAGCATTTATGTTTTTTTTTGTTTTACTTTGTTTTCCTTTTTGTTTGCCCTTCTCCTGCGCTCCGTTTCAAATAAATAACGCTGTTTGAAAAATTGACTCCATGACCGAGTGGGTTTCACGTCAAACAGTGAAGAGCAGATTACCAAGGTTCGAGTCCTGGTTGAGGCCAAACTTTTGCAATTAGTCTATTGACAAAAAAACAAACACAAACATTTAAAACGCACTATCTCGTTCCTCTGAACACGTGTTTTGACTCCGCTGAGAGATATGTGAGCTAACGTGAAGCCGGACTTGTACACAAAAGATAACTATGTTTTTTGTAGTCAAAATACGATTTTCCATGTCCCTTTCATTCCAGTTTCTCCTTTCTAGCCTTTTATCAAACTTTTTTAAAAACGAAAAAAAACATTTTCTTTGTTAACATTGTAAAATTTTTGAAACAGAAATGATTTTTTAAACTCATATTTTCAAACTCAGCACAATTTTTTTTCTGTTTCTCCGTTTTTTTTTTCAAATTTTTCAAAGACTGACGAGAACCCATTGCAGACCCAATTATTGAGACCCAGAAGAATGGAACAATGAAACCCAATCCTTCTCGATTACCTGCGCCATGTATTTTCGGATGACTCATTTGCTTCTTCTACTTCTTCTCTACCTCCATCCACCGCTTCTCAACGCCTACAGTACCAGTTTCAATCGTCTCGAACCGTCGTCTCAGCGGCTGAGTTTAGGCGCGGATGGACAGCCTAGCGTGCAACGATGTTATAGCTGCATGTCACGATACTACGGTGCCACGTGGCAGTTCGCAGGGTATTCCAGGATTTATCAAGAGCCGTTGTCGTTTACGGATCATTGCAGGTATGGATTTATGGCTTCTATGGTAATTATGAACCTCATATTTTGTATTTATGTTGTCAGTTTCATGAAACTGTTAAGTTTGGAAAAATATATATGAAAATCAATTCTTTTAAGAGTTGCTTCAAAGTATTACCCTAATCTTGCGCATAGTTGAAATAGAGCCTTACTGAAAAAACAACTGCACGAAATATAACTCAGGGACTCATAATGTACAACGAAATACTTCTTATGGGGTTATTCACAAAACCGGAAAAAAAGGAAGAAAACGGAAAAAAACTTCGGGAAAAATTGGAGAATGCTCCGATTGACCTGAAATTTCGGGAAAAATTGGAAAAAATTCTCCTGTACACGCTCAATAATCCAAGAATATGGATGTTTTCTGAATTTCGTCGATTTTTCTCAATAAATCATTGTTTTTTATAATTGAAATTGTGTCTTTTTAAAAAATTGTTGTAACAGAAAGGTAAGACTTTTAACAAAAAAACAGAAAATTTGGAAATTTTTAACAGTTTTATGGAACTGGGATATAATAAAAGTTTGTAGGGGTAGTCGCTTCTAGAATTGTGGTCCTTAGAACTGTATAATAATAGAATTTATATTTTGTTGAGCCTGTTATTTGTCCCGTTCTTCTAATCATCTTGGATTGGATTAGAAAGACAGGAAAAAAGAGCAGGCTCAGGAAATTAAAGTTCTATTCTGATACTGTCCCGTTTCTCTGGCCTAGGCTCCCAAATGGCTCCCGGTAGAACATTCAAAAATCAATAATAAAATCGAGTACTCAACATAGGTAAAAACAGATTATCTGAAACTCCGAAACTGGAAATTTTTCAAACAATTATTATTTTCCCAGAGATCCTCAAGCCCGCGGAGCCGACGTTCACTCACACACCTGCAAGGACAATAAAAATTGTGTAACGATGATTGAGGAGCTGAAAATTGGTCAGTTTTCCCTACCATTGTCCAATATTTCGCTGTAAAAAAATCAATACTTCCATCCCGTTCATTCTCTTCGAAACCCTGTCAGAACTGCTCTCAAAACGTGTCAATCAAAAAGTTAACCCTCCACCGTGATAACTGATACCATATCAAATATCACTGCTTATCACAATGCGCATTTTTTCCCACATTTTCGCAAGGAGGGGCTTTGAAGAATTTCAAGGCAAATTGGCTGTATCTCTTCGTAAATAAAGTGAAAGAGTCAAAGTGAAAGAGAAACAATTGAATTTCGGCAAAGATTTGAAAGTTTCCTGTACTCAAGAGGGTCAATTTTTGTCCCAGAGTGAAGGGAAAACTAAATACAAATATATAAATTGGGGGAAAAATTAAAATATTTTTTTTTCTTTCAGGAACCGGTGCTCGTGGCTATATTCGTGGATGTTTCAGCTCTGTTTTACTTTTTGGATTTAATAATACGGGTGAGTTACAATACATATTTGAAATTTTGGGGGGAACATGAAAATAAATTGTTTTTGTTTGAATAATTAAAAACAGATTTTTACTTTTTTTTGTTGTGAATTTTGCGTTATTTTTTTGAACACAGCAGGCTTGCAAAACTTTTCTTCAACCTATTTTCAAACTATCAATAATATAAAATACTTTTCTGACCTAATTTGTAGATATTGCTGAAACAGAGATTTTTGTAATAAAATTTTTTGTTGTTTTATTGGTTTTTTTGGTTTTTAAAGGCACAGCATGCTTTTAAATCTTTGAATGTTTGATTTTTCGATTTTTTAAAGTACAATTATTCTGCTGATAAATCGAAAATTGCGAAAATTAGGTACATAAATTATATTTTAAAAAATTTGAAGCCCTATTTTTGGTTTCTTTTTTGTGTTTTTCTGTGGGAATCCTTTAGGCAGCATGCTTGTTAAACTGTCAAAGTAAAAATTTCAAAATTTCAAAAAAGTTAATCTGCCTGTAGATCGAACAATGATTTTTAATACATTTAAAAAACAAATATTTTTTTTTTGAAAAATAAAATTGAATTTTTCAAATTTTCAGAGGCGCAGCAGACTTGAAGTAGCTATTATCGGCCCGCCACGTCGGTCAAACGCGCTCCGCTGAACTCAATACTACGTGGATTTCACTTTGGTTTCCAAATTATTTTATTTCACGTTGAATTTATACGTGAAATGAAACAATTTTGTGACCAAAGAAAATCGAATAGTGTTGAGTTCAGCGGAGCGCGTTTGATTATTTTGGCGGGCCGACAATATACATTTTAATTTTAAAGTCTCTTTGACTCTCTGGCATACGTGCTAAAATTGAAAATCCAGAAAACGATAGCATTTAAGCTGAAAACTTTTTTTTCAAATTTAATTTTTTATTCAAATTTTATGTGAAACAGTGAAAATATTTATTTTGATTTTTAACTGAATTTTAGCGATTTTTTGGATTTTTCCCCCATTTTCGCTATTTTACCCAGGCAAAAACTCTACTTATTGTTTTCTTGTTTTTAACCACCAAATTTTAAGGAAAAGTCCATTACTCTTTGTTTTGAAAATATCCAAATTTCAAGCTCATGACCACGCTCATTGTCTAATCACAAGCGTGTGAAAATGAGCAGGAAAAGTGACTCGTGACTCTCACATTGCTACCTCGTTAGTACGCCGAAAGTGTGTGGGAATCGAAACAGGAGACAAATGAGCAAAAGTAGCACTTTTAAACGCGGCACGGCTCCATTTCTGAGTATGAGAATGGGAATCGGGGATCTGGAATTTGTCAGTTTTTTGTGTGTAGCTTATGAAGAATGGTAATCTGTATAAGACGCTTATGAAACTGTAAGTTTTGAAAATTCCAAAATAAACGGAATTTTTGATTTCTTGGGAAAATTTCCAAATTTGCCACGGAGTAGCACTCACTTCAGGTATTTATTATTTTTTATCAGTTTTTCAAAGTTTCAATTAAAAAAAAGTTTAACTCCTAACGAGCACGTGCTAAAAGCGATAAAAAAAAAAATTACATAAAATTGTTTCAATTTTTACAGTTTCAAATTTTTATGAAATCTATATTTTAAAAGTTGGACGCTAATGATGAGGTTTTTTTGTCGGTAAAAAAATTTGAATTTGTCAAAAAATCTACACACAATCACCAACACCACGGAACAAAAAGTTGCATATATAAATTTTGTTTTTAATTTTTTTATATTTGCCACGGAATGGCACCTCCTCAGCAATGTTTTTTTTTTAATATTTATATTTTTTTAACTCAAATTTATCACAACTTCTCTGCCGGAAAACACGTGATAAAGAAAAAAAAAACATTGAAAAAAACAAAAAAAAAAAACAAAATTCTGATAAAAAATTATTACAGTTTCAAATTTTTTTAAAATTAAAAATTTACATTTTGAGGATGTTGTTTGGTGTTTTCTATTGCTCTGTTTCAAATTTATTTTTGATGTAAGTATTGTCAAAAACTTAAAGTCGCAGTGTACTGTAATCTTTAAATTAATAAGAGATAACCACGCCCCATTTTACAGAGACTACATAAAAAACAAAAAACAAAAAAATACTTGTTGTGAAATTTTACAGTTTCAATGTGTTTTTATTAAATTTTCAAGTCACACTTCCTTCAGTTCTTAAGATCAAATAAATAAAAAATCAATGTTCCAGGTACAGTAGGCGCTCTGGGAGCCCATTCGTTCTGTCACACGTTCAATCTCACTCAGCTGGTTGGCGGCGGTCGGCCGGAAGAGTCGTCTATCAAGTGAGTACTTGACGCAGAATAGAATCATCAATTATTGTCTATGACGGACTACACGGGTCCTCTTCGTGTAATTAGGCGGGGGGAGGAAATGAGCAAGAAGAGAGGACAGCAACAATTTGTTGTTGATAAAGAGATTAGATTGATGAAATGAGGAAAGGACAAGTGCGAGTGTGTAATGATTTTGATGATTTTGATTTAGATTTCCTGCCTCTAAAATTAGGGAACGGGGAAGGAAATGTGGGGGAGAAGTTTGAATATGGAAAAATTGAATAAAACTTCCAGCGTCTGCGCCTGTCGTGGTCCTCTTTGCAATGGCTCCACCATCAACTCGTCGACACCCAAATCGGGTAGTCTCGCTACGAAACTCATCCTGATTGCCACCCTTTTTGTGATATTTGATATTATGCCATTGTTTTAAACTGTTCCCCTGCTCTCAATCTTCTCCCTTTGAATCCCGGTATATTGTCTTTCTTTTCTATTTTTTTTTTCAAATTGGATGTTTTGTTTGTGAAAGAAAAAAACAGAATTTTTATATGATTTTGAATTATGAATGAAAGATTTTTGACTTTTTTTTGTTGTGGTTGTTGTAAAATTTGGAGCCAGAAAGCAACGTTTTCCGAAAGAAAGGTTTTTTTTTCATATCAAGGTAGCTGTTTCACTGAAAATTATGTATCAGATATTTGGTTATATAGAAAACTGGAAACACTTTTTCTATCACATGAATTCTCGCTGAAAGAGAGAAATTCGGAGACAGGAAAAAAAAACAAAACAAAAGAGTGCGTCTCTTTTGTGGAATATAATATCAGCTTTATATCTTTACTATTACTAATAAAATTTTTCTGTGTGTCTGTCTGTCTGTGTATGGGTATGTTCGCGGTGCTGGCGCGGTCCCCAGAAGTCCGTGGAAGGCCAAAATTCAAAATTTGAGTCTCCTGAATGCCGCGATGATGCCCGTCTTTTCCAAATTTTGATATTATTATTTTGAAGGGTACTTTACTGTTAGGCCGGCCGGTCCACATTTTTTTTTCTTCTGCACTTTTTGCTTTTCTACAGTCGAAAGGAAATCCGACAGGAAACTGTGGATCGGCCGAAATTTCATTGCACACATTGTGAGATTCATTCAACCTGCGCGGTGTCCACACAGGTAAAGTGCGTCCAGCTTATAATAGGCGTAGGCCAAATATAGGCCTGTTCTGGGCTTAAAATAAGTCAATCGCGGGTAGCAGCGGCTACCCTCCTGCAACAGACTTATCGCGCACGCGGTGTGTGCGGCGACCGCGCTAGGCCTATTGCAAGACGCCGCGATGCAAACGCGCTCTACGGCTTCACTGCTTTTTTTGGGCGGCCTAATTTTTTTGTCATCATTTCATTGTTTTTCTTTCCAAGTTTTCATAGCTTTTTGAATACGTTTTTATTTTTTTATTTTTTATTTTTTTGCAAATTATTTTTTGAATAATTAAGTTATTGTGTTATCAATAGAGTTGCGACATCAGAACGTGAAGCCCCGCCCTTTTTTCACGCAAAAATTCAAGATGCACTAACTTAATGTTCGCGTGAAAAAAAGTGAACAGAGCTTCACGTTTTGGTGTCGCAACTAGATTGAAAACACAATATTTTGTTTTCAATCGAGTTACATCGTTAAAAAATGAAACTTCATCCACTTTTTTCACGAAAATCTTAAATTTCAGCGCATTTTGAATTTTTGCAGGAAAAACCTGAGCGAGTTGTCTTTTTTTTAATGTTGCGACTCCATTAAAAAACAATAAGCGTTTTCGCATTAGTGTTGCACAAAATTTATTTTCCTTCCCTTCTTGCTTCCACTTTTTTAGCCCCGTCCGTATATAATGGATTCGTGGCGGAGTAACATTTCACGTGAAACTGGGAGACGAAAAATCTCTTAATTTCTTCAGTTATTTCTTAATTTTTTCGAATAAAAACGTGAAAAAATTGTCACTCCGCCACGAATCCATTATATTGTTTTAAAAAAGTTGTCACCTCCGAAGCCGCGTGAACTTTAAAATTAAGCTCCGTCTCGTAACGCGATTTTCACGAATTTTTTTATTTTCCTTCACTTTTTGTTCGTGAAAATTTTAATATGTTAAAATTCGTTTGTGCGGCGCGTTATTTTAGGGCCTTATTTCAAAGTTCACGCGGTTTTGGAAGTGACAACTTTTTAAAACAATAATATTTCCGTTTTTTTTTCCCGGAACTTGAAGAACTGATTTTTTAACGCTGCTCGCGTTTGTGTCTGGACAAAGATTTCTTTATTATGATTTGCAAAAAAATAGGCGCTTTTCGGGTTGTGGATTATTCTTCAATCTAATACTGCTGAATGCAGAAAAAACCTCGCAAATGATATTTTCCTCTTGCTGAATAACCATATGATCGCGGGTTTGCTATGCATATTGTGAAAACAAAAAAAT
Source organism: Caenorhabditis japonica (assembly GCA_963572235.1). Lineage (NCBI taxonomy): Eukaryota > Metazoa > Nematoda > Chromadorea > Rhabditida > Rhabditidae > Caenorhabditis > Caenorhabditis japonica. The sequence goes on from OY754345.1 coordinate 4,107,435, forward strand.
TGCTACGCGGTGTTTGCGTACTTTTAAAATTCAAATGGAAAAGGGAACAAATCTTTTCATTTCCCATGCTATTTCTCTCATTGCCATTTGAATTTCAAAAGTACGCAAACACCGCGTTGCAATTTTTTTGTTTTCACAATATATTGTGTTTTCAATCGACTTGTGACATGAGGACGCGAGACTCCGCCCACTTATTTGTGCGCGACCACGCGAGCACAGTGATATTTTAATAGAGACGCAGACAGGTAGCACACAAATAAGTGGGCGGAGCGGAATTCCGGATGGCTTTATGAATACGGCCCCTGCTATATTTTCCGTAAACTCTCATTTATGCACAGAAATTTTCAGACTAACGGGACACCGGCTGGAACATTCCGCGGGTTGGAGGATCTATCGACGACGACACAAACTGCGGCTTTTTTTTTGGCGAGATTGACTTTTTTTGGCTAGCGTGTATTTTTGTTTTGAAAAATTGCAATCGCTCTATTGTCGGCCCGCCAAAATGGTCAAGCGCGCTCCGCTGAACTCGACGCTATGCGATTATCATTTTGGTTTCCAAATCATTTCATTTCACGAATAAATTTAACCTGAAATGAAATAATTTGGAGACCAAAATGAAAATCGCATAGCGTCGAGTTCAGCGGAGCGCGTTTGACCATTTTGGTGGGTCAACAATAGAGACGCGAAAATAAAACTTAGTATCTTTCTTTTTGTCCAAATTTCAAGTGATATTTCATCGACAAAAATTAAAATTTTATTACTACTTAAGCCCATTACTATACGAATTTACAATGCAATTTTTCCTGAATCGCAAGCTTTGTGAGGAATTTCTAGCTTTTGCCTTTTATTTGAAGTTTTGAGACTAATAAAGTTTTCCAGTAAGATAGGGGTATGCAAAAAAAATTCATTAGAAAAACGAACTGAACGTTGGCCAAATTTTAAAAAGTTCTGAAAGCTCACTCGGCATATTTTCTGTGATTTATTTAATTTTTTGTTAAATCTTCATTGTTTGTTTTTTGTTAAAGTCGCTGTTTTTGCTGTCGCTGTTTTTGTTAACGTTTTTTTTTTTTGAAAATTAAATTTGCAATAAATCTGATATTTTCCCACATTGAAATTTATTTGAGTGGAATAGCTCAAATTCAAGCCCGGCTGAGACTAATTATCGTTGTGGCATGCCTTTTGTAAGCCCACAGTCAAGCATGAAATAACCGCGAAAGGCCTATTATTAACGTGCAATAGGTTTTCTGTCGACTGCGATAAGCAAATTGTAGGCGAAAATCGCCCGCGATAAGCTTATTCTAGGCCTATTACAGGCGTCGAGCCGCGATAGGCCTTTTATTGGCTGACTTCGCTGCCCTTCGCGTGTACTCAACAGGCCTTGCGCGCAACCTATTACAAGCTGAACGCGCACTACCTGTGCAAGTGGTTTGCAGTCTACGCTGGCGCGTGGAAGGTCGGAAGTTCGAGTTTTACTGTGTTTTTTTCTTTTTTGTAACTGATTTTTTTTGTTAGGTATGTGTCAATTCAGCCTACAAAATTAGGTATAGGTACGTTTCATCAAATTTTTGAGCAATTTTTTGAATTTTATTTCGAGTTTTTGTTTTCCTCTCTGTTTTAGTTTCTGAGCGGTTATGGACCAAAATTTCGCACATAATTCTGTTATTTTAATTTAATGTAAAAGAGAAGTTTAATTGATTGTTCTGCATTAAACTGCCCAGGATGAACGTTTGCATTGCACTGAGATAATTGAAAAGTTCAGGAGAATAGGTTTACTAATGAGTTTTTACTGAGCTACTGTAGTCTCTTGCGACGATTTTTGTCAAATTCTGACTGAGGAGTTATTGATAAAGTGGCCAACTCTATTTAAACAATATTCTAAATTGTTACTCATTTGGAAACTATCCATTCAACCCAAAACAAGTTGTTGAAACCAGAACAAGTGAACTTTAACTACGGGTTTAGAGGAAAGGAAAAAAAATGGAATAAATAACGATTCCAGATAACTTAATGAGTATTGTGAAAACAAAAAAATTGCAACGAGGTGTTTGCGTACTTTTAAAATTCAAATGAAAATGGGAACAAATCTCCTCATTTGCATGCTATTTCTTTCATTGCCGTTTGAATTTCAAAAGTACGCAAACATCGCGTTGCAGCTTTTGTTTGCACAATAAAGACGACTTTTCGGTATTGTTCATTCGCGAAAAAAGCAAGTGCGCTCCACGAAACGTAGTACTACGTGGAATTCATTTTCGTCGCCAAATTATTTCAATTCACGTGTAAATTCAACGTGAAATGAAATAATTTGGGGGAAGAAAATGAAATCCACGTAGTACTACATTTTGTGGAGCGCACTTGTTTTTTTCGCGAATGAACAATATGAGTTTTTATAATGGATTCGTGACGGAGTGATATGAAATTGGAAGACAAAAAATCTCTTCGGTTACTTCTTTTTTTCGAATAATAACTTTAATTCGGGTGTCACTCCTCCTTGAATCCATTATAGTATTGGAAAACGCATTAGAATATTCAAATTCCAGGACGCGACCCGAATAATTTTGTTCAGTTTGAAAACCTCTGAGTACGGTAGTTCTTATTTCAAATGTTCTTGCGCAATGCATCGGGTTGAAAACCCCAAAAACTTTTTTTTTGCTGCACTGAATAGGTTCGCGACATAATTTTTCGCAATTAATATACACAAACGGATTGACAGGCACACAGAAAAGCTTTGAGCTTTTAATTGATTCAGTACTTGGTACAAAACGCTGATAACTCGCTCCAATCTAACAATGAATTTTGCATGCATTTGCAGTGAGGTTTAGAGAAATCAGAGCAAAACATCGGCCACGGCTCTCTCAATTTTCTGCACTCTCTCGTCGCCAACGTGGCCGCGTCCATCACTGTGCGAAGGAAGCGCGTTTGCAGCGCTCCGTACTGAGAATATATAAGCAATAAACTAGGGTAAAGAAAACAGCAATGCAGACATAATGCTCGTCAAGCTAGAAAATATTTGATATATAAATGTTGAAACAGACATTTTCTTCAATAGGAAAAAAAAAAGATTGCCGAAGGTCTGTGTTAGCAGGCGACACAGGACAGCCCAGCAGGTTTTTTAAATTTAAATTAAACTTTTTGTTAAAGTAGAAAAGTGTTCTGTCAATCTAACAATACCAGAAATAATTGATTAAAGGGAGATTCAGCTCATATTTTGAAAAAAATAACACTTTTTTCATTAATGGACCTATTCAAAGTACTGTAGAAAAACGGAAAAAATGACAAAAAACTGGGAGAAAACTCGGAAAATGCTCCGATTGGTCTGAAATTTTGGGAGAAACTGTCAAAAATGCTTCCGGAATTTCTCAGAAAATTTTGGACCGAAATATCGATTTTAGAAAATTTTCAGAAAAAAAATCAATATTTTTTAAAATCGATATTTCGGCCCAAAATTTTCTGAGAAAGTCCGGTAGCATTTTTGACAGTTTCTCCCAAAATTTCAGACCAATCGGAGCATTTTCCGAGTTTTCTCCCAGTTTTTTGTCATTTTTTCCGTTTTTCTACAGTACTTTGAATAGGTCCATAAAATGGCAGTTTTCTGATCACTAAAACCAATGATGTGACAGAATTGAGGGATTTTGGACTCACAATCAAATGAATTAAAAATCACCGGGTTTGTCCATTGCTCACTGTGGTTTATTTTTCAAAGATATAAATTATATGTATTGAAGCGGGTGGAATAGAACAGTGTTCATATTGACAACTTGAAACGTTAAAACTTTACGGCCTTTAAAACTGAGCTGTACCGACACAAAATCGTCTGAACAACTCGAAGAAGTAGCGCATTGCAGTGATGCACGGAAATGAAATTTGAAAAATGCGGAAAGCGGAAACGGAAACGGAAAGAAGAAAAAATTTCCGCGGAAAACGGAAACGGAAACGGAAAATTTTTCGGTTTTCCGCGGAAGACGGAAACGGAAACGGAAACGGAGGTTTCTAAAGATTTTGCAATACAAGTCTCCATATTATTTTGAAATTTTTTAAAAGTATTGTTTGAAAACAGTTGCCATTAAAAAACATACTTTCCTTATGAAAAATACTATTGAGCAAAAAACTTGTACGGTGATTTACCTGTTTAGCCCCTCCCCTGGCAGCCTCCCCGTCAGTTGATTTTGCACCGATTTACTCGGTGGGGGATTATACTCCCTGGGGGTCTATTCTGATATACGAAAATACAAGTATAGCCTCCCACCAGTACTTTGGGGGGGGGGGGCATTCTGGCCCCTTCGTATGAAAATAGTTCGCTATAATATCAATAAAGTCCCCCATCATATCAATATTTTATATTGTCCTTGGGAGGATTTTACAGCATTTCCTTGGTGGGGTTTTATTGTTATTTCATGGGGGAGTCTTATTATAATTATCCCAATTGTACTTTCAAGTGAAAAAATCAGGAATTTATTCCAAAAAACAGCAAATTTTTTCATTTTTTAATATTGAAAAACATTTCCGTGATTTGCGGAAAAATGCCAAAAATTACGGAAGCGGAAACGGAAACGGAAATATAATTTTTTATTTGCGGAATACGGAAACGGAAACGGAAGAGGCTAAAAAAGCGGAAACGGAAGCGGAAACGGAATTTCCGTGCATCACTGGCGCATTGTGAGTCTCTGAATTTTATTTCGTGCAGTTTTTTTCAGTACATCTCTCTTTTAGCTATGCGCAAGATTAGGATACAACTTTTAAGCGACCGTTAAAAGAGTGGAAAACAGTTAATTAAAAATCGATCATATTAAATATTTGAAACGGTTTTTTTTCTTGTTTTTTTGTCCAAAGAAAATTTTGCGACAAGTTACAGAATAAAGAAAAATGTAATTAGATATTCGTCAATGTCATATAGTCGGCGAATACATCATCAACCTCGCTCTACTGCAAAACTCCTGTAAAATAGTGTTGCACTTGCAAGATTAACTCGAATTCTAGTTTTTATACTTATTTTCAACGGAAAATGACGTATCCACGACGAATTGCAGGTAAAATTTGATGTTTCGCTTAAAAAAAGGCGCACTACACTGTTGAAAATTGAAAAGTGCCGTAGAGCGAGGCTGATGATGCATTCACCGAGTATACAACATTTTAAAGTTCAAATTCATTTGTTTTAATTTTCTGTAAAACAATACAAACAATTTTTTTTCAATTTTAACATTTCTAGAGCCTAGATAATTAACATGAGACCAGTTTTATCGGGCGGTGTCGTTAGCACAGTCGGTAGTGGTGGCTGCTGCCGTTCGAGAGGTCACAAGGTTCACTCACAGCCTCTAATTGGGTAGTAAATATATCTACGAAGATTGCTCGGTCATTTTCAAGGCCAGAAGACTAATTCTCGTTAGATCCGAGTGCTAAAAATTGTAGTTCCAGCAAACGAAGCACACGCCAACATGTGTTTTTACACCTCATTCCTTCAACTAGAAAGATCATCAACCCTTATCACTGGTTCCACGTTCACTTTCGGGCAGCACGAGCAGCAGCAGAAGAGCAGCGGAACGGCACGTCGGTACGGTGGCAGGAAGATCATTGTGATGACGACCATCCACGTGGGACGGTATACTTGGTATAAAACGCTGATAACTCGCTCCAATTGAACAATGAATTTCGCATGCATTGGGAGTGAGGTTTAGAGAAATCAGAGCAAAACATCGGCCACGGCTCTCTCAATTTTCTGCACTCTCTCGTCGCCAACGTGGCCGCGTCCACCAATGTGCGAAGGGAGCGCGTTTGCAGCGTTCCGTACTGAGAATAGAAGTTCACCATGATTAACGGTATGAATATCTCTATTTTCTGATTACGAACTAAAGCATCAGTTATTACTTTTAAATACTTGTAAAAGTTTTGAAACAATTTAAAAAGTTGTGATAAATTAGAAGCTTTGATAATTTTCCAGAATTGGTGTTGTTGTTGTTGTAAAACTCACAATTCTACTTCCACTATTTGGTGCTTCCTTGATTTGAGAAATGTAAAAAACTGCTTCAAAACCAAACGGATCAATTGTGATGAACGGAATAAGAATATAAGCAAGTGTCCACGAGAGACGACTTCTCGCATCTCGAATCTGCATGTTCGTTGATGTAGCCGCCTCGTCCGGAAGCTCACGCATTACAACGGCGATTGGCAAAAAATAAATCGTGATGAAAACTTTATGCAAAGCGAAAAAATAGTTTTTTAAACAGTAAAAAAACTTTATAAAGTTTCTGTTTTCCCAAGTGTTGGCAGATTTTAGTATATTTTAGTGCGTGTTCCTGCTTTAAAATCTTTAGTTCAAATGAAAACTTGAGTTTCGACGCTCCAGTTGGTGATTTGTCGATAGAAGAATATGGACAAATTACTTTCTGAAGAGGGTGTTATCAGCAAGAAAAGAAAACTTAATTACAAATCGGGAATAAAAAAAAATACGCCAATAAAACCAACAATAGGCAAGCGGCTCTGGATCAGCTAGAAGACATGAAAGTCGAAGACAATTTTCTAATATTGTTTTTACGGTAGGCACAATTTTCTTACATGGTACTTTTGCTCGTAACTAAATTTTCTGCAACTTAAGAGTGTTAAAAATAATTTGAAACAGAAATTAATGTATGAATATTAGAAGAATTCCCGAAAACGTGGTTCTAACGTTTTTTTTTTGAAAGCATAAAAAATAAATCAATGGTAAAATTAGATCAATTACAATGAGTTCAATTACCGTAAACCTTGTAATAGAGGCGCATGCGCCTCTGTTTTCAACCCTACCTTTTTGATGCTATTTAATGGCAAAAACGCTTCAATTTGAGGTGTTCGCATATAATTTTCAAACCGAAGTGGTACAATATTTAAAGCTTACTTCTAAATGATAAACTATTAAAATGAACAATATCAACAGGCAAGTGATAGACACATAGAAGTGCGCCTCTATTAGAGGGCCGCTTCAATTACAGGGGCGTCTATTACAGGTTTTACGGTACTTTAAAAAAAACAAAGCTTAAAATTGATATGCAATTTTTTTTACATTCTCGATTAAAAACAGGTAAATTTTTTTTTGTAAAATGTTTTTTTATTGTTATAATTTTCATCAAATGTTCATCTTCTTTCCATTTTTTTTCCGAAATTTAAGCTTTAAAATTCAAAATATTTTATTTCTTTGCTGTTTCAAACTTCAAATAAACAACTTTTATTGTCAAATCATATAATTTTACCGTTGAAATTAATTCTCAGTAAAACCTAGACCAAAATTGTTCCAAATTCATAAACTTAACCGATGGTGTTGATGGACGTTTTCAGGGGGGTACAGCGCTATTGAACCTGTTCGGTATAGAACTGTACATTGTGTAATTTACACAGTTTTTTTTCAATACAGCTACATTCCTGACTGTTCGATTTCAGACCGGCTCTATACCGTTACACACCCCGTTTCTGAAACTCAAGATTTTAGAATTTCTGTTTCAGGTAGATTATCTCAATTAGTATAAAAAATTAGCTTTAATATCGTTATTGTTTCAAAGACTTCTCGACACTTTTACTTTGCTTCGTCGTGCTCATATTGTGAAAACAAAAAAGTTGCAACGCGGTGTTTGCGTACTTTTAAAATTCAAATGGCAATGAAAGAAATAGCATGGCAAATGAAGAGATTTGTTCTCCTTTTCATTTGAATTTTAAAAGTACGCAAACACCGCGTTGCAATTTTTTCGTTTTCACAATATTCTTCTAAATTCCACAGACCTGTAAAAATTAAATAACTTCCATGTGAATACTGTGATTTTCTTTGTTTCATCAACCTCTAATTGCTCGGCAATTAATAGAAGAGCAAGGCGGGCAGTTAGAGTAAATAGATAAGTACACAATATTTGTTTTCTATTATGGATTCATGAATGAGCGACAAAACGCGGTGAATTTTTGGGGCAAAAGGCTGGTCTCGCCACGATTTTGACAGACTACGGTTAGCGCGAAAAATATTTTTTCTCCTTTTGTTTTTAATGAAAACGCGATTGCCTTTTGACTAGCATTTTTTCACTATTAACATTTTTGTGTAACCTGGAATGGGTAATTTCGTTTCAAAAACACATTTCGTTGAGAAAAAACTATGAAAATGCGTTTTAATTAAAAAAAAAAGAATAAAATATGTATTTTCGCGCTAACCGTAGTCTGTCAAAATCGTGTCGAGACCAGCCAACTTTTGCCCCAAAAATTCACCGCGTTTTGTCGCTCATTCACGAATCCATAATATACTCGGTATAAAACGCTGATAACTCGCTCCAATCGAACAAAGAAATTCGCATGCATTTCGAGTGAGGTTTAGAGAAATCAGAGCAAAACATCGGCCACGGCTCTCTCAATTTTGTGCACTCTCTCGTCGCCTACGCGGCCGCGTCCGCCACTGTGCGAAGGGAGCGCGTTTGCAGCGCTCCGTACTGAGAATAACATAAGATATTTTAAAATATTTTTCGTGCTATCAAAGTCGTTTTATCAAAAACAATATCCAATCAGTTTGTCATTTGAACAATTTGAAACATTTTTTTCTTATTTCACAATTCCCGTTATTTAAAGAAGATTTTTGCGGAAAAATGACCAAATTTCGCTTTGATTAAAAAAATCAGGACCAAGAGTAATTTACGAGGTGTGACTAGAGTTTTATAATCACTTCAGTTCTTCTTTTCTAACAATAAAAACGTTTCACAAAAGTCTGATCCCTCTAAACAGAAAATGCGCCAATGCACTACCAGAACTAGCTTTTATCACACATTCACTGGAGCATGAGGTGCGAGTGAGGGAACGCGGTTGAAGGCGTCCAAATGAAGCTCAAAAATTAAAAAAGGAGCGTGAATGATTTCACATTATCGAAGAGAAAAACCTATCACAAAATCGTGAACATTACGAAGTCCTTTTTGAAACTATTTGCGCGATATTTTTTTGGCATCATTTTGACGGGTCGCGGTAGGGCAGTTGAGCGCGTTTCCTCGCTTCCTCATGCCCCCAGATAACTGTTATTTTATAGACTCGCGTTATCAAAACCGGTGGAAAAGTAAGAAAGCAATTGTCGACTGTCATTGTGCCTAAAAACTCTGAATTTCCATGTCAGCAAACTAACATGCATTTATTTTTACAACCCCATTTATACAACAAGCAAATTATTGACAATCTCGTATCTTAACTCATCAACCATTATCATTATCACAAATCCGCATATCGGTACATAAGACTCGACTCGTTTTCTTTGCGTGGCAACGGTTCCACGTTCACTTTCGGGCAACACGAGCAGCAGCAGAAGAGCAGCGGAACGGCACGTCGGTACGGTGGCAGGAAGATCATTGTGATGACGACCATCCACGTGGGACGGTAGAAGTTGACCATGATTATCAGTATGTCACAGATCACTTTTACCTGTAAAATATCGCTCAGATGATCGACTAATTCATCGGTTATTACATTTAAACACTTGTAAAAAAAAAAATATTTCTACATTTAGACGACGGACTGAAGCTGTTCTCATTACTTATGAACACTAGTACTCGTTTTGAAACAATTTTAAAAAAAATTGTAGTAAATTAGAAGTTTTGATGACTTTTCCAGACAACTCACAATTCTACTTCCCCTATTTGGTGCTCCCTTGATTTGAAAAATGTAGAAAATCGCTTCAACCACAAACGGAATCATTGGGATGAACGGAATGATAATATAAGCAAGTGTCCACGAGAGACGACTTCTCGCATCTCGAAACTGCATTTCCGTTGATGTGGCTGCCTCGTCTGCAAGCTCATGCATCACCACGGCGATTGACTAATAAGAAAACGTGATGAAAACTTTATTCAAAGCGGAAAAATAGTTTTAAAACAAGTCATTACAAAATTTCTAAAGTTTCAACTTTCCCACTCTTAGGCAGATATTTGTATATTGTAGTTTGGTTTCAGAAGGTTATTAAACAAAAATGTTTTCAACAAAATACAATTGAAGCTTGGTTTAAAGATTTAATAGCAAACCGTTTATTATCGGCCTTCACGTGAACGGGAGGGGGGGGGGGCGCCACGGCACTCCGTCTATACCGCCATACACGCTATTAAGTGCCACAAATAAATTAAGTTTAAGTTCACGCGTTCTCACGCGGTGTAGTGTCACGTGTTTATTGTTCATTTTTGAGCGGTTTTTTTCTTGCATGTTGCTGCTTCAAAACTTGTGATTTAAATAAAAACTTGAGTTTTGTCGCTCCAGATGATAATTTATCGACAGAAGAATATGCACAAATTGCTGAAAAACATGTTATCAGCAAGAAAAGAAAACTGAATTTTAAAGCGGCGTTTAATAAAATGCGCTCGGATACGCCAATAAAACCAAAAATAAGCAAATGGTTGTGCTCAAAAAAAATTTTGGCGCGTAAATGGCAAGAATAGGCATATATGTGGCAATTAGCCGTTGAAATAGCTAATAGCGGACAATAATGGTCACTAGACGACGAAAGTGGCTATTAGTCACAATGGCTATTAGCCGTCTAATAAGGCTATTAGCTTTCGAAAAGGGCTATTAGCCATTATTGGAAAATTTCGCCGTTTAAAAAAATTCAGCTGTTGGCAACGCAGCTATAGAATGTTTGTATGCAATAATTTTCCAGACACAGAATGTCCGAAATGTGAAATAGGAAAAAATAAAGAAAATGATAGCCAACATAACGGCTAATAGCCATCAAGTTTTTTTGGCGTACGCCAAATAAATTTGGCACTATCCGCTGAAAAATTTTTGAGTGGATCAGTTTGAAGACAATTTTCAGGATACTAACCAGGAGGATTATTACGGCAGCGACACTTCAATTGATCTGAGGAATAATGCATAGTTCATCATTTAAAAAACATTTTATGTTATTTTTTGGATTTTTTTTCTAATTTTGGGAAACGTTTTTAAATTATTGATTTTTGTGGAATTTTCTCTGAATTGATTATTATTTTTTTCAACAATTTTTACAAAGAACTATTCAGAAGCGCCCATTTAGTTGAAAATAAATAGTAAGTTTTCTTCAACTTGAGACTGTTAAAAACAATTTGGAACAGGAATAGAAGGATGAATAATAGAAAATACCCAGAAACGTGGTTCTAACGTTTTTTTTTTTGAACAGCGATTTTTTCGGTGGAGCCGCCCTTGTCCTACTAAGGTCTCGAAAAATATTCGACCTCTCCGCTGCTCTGGAAAAAACGCAGACTCATCAAAGTTATTTTAAAAAAGGATTCGACCTTACACGTTTTTCGTATAAACATTCTGAACAAATACCCAAAGTTTGTGAGCAGATACTCTGAGTTCGTGTTTTTTCTGAGGCATCTATGAGGGCTGTGTGTGTTCTCATATTGGCGAGAGCGTGTGCAAATGAGAAGAGTTGCCGGTGGCAAGTCCTCCACCCAAACCCCGTTTATTATCGGCCTTCACGTATCAGCGCCAGGACACTCAGTCTAGACCGCCATACACGCTATTAAGTGCCACAAATAAAATAAGTTTAAGTTCACGTGTTTTCACGCGGTTTAGTGTCACGTGTTTATTATTTATTTTTGAGCGGCTCATTGGGCCATTCAGTTCTTGCTTGTTTGTTTTGTTTTGCTTTGCTTTTGTTTCTTTTCTCTAACTTTTAGCTTAATAAAAGCTTTTTCTCTTAAACCCGTCTCATCCCTCCTTATATTATATTTGGAACCCAACAACTGAAGGTTTTTTTAAGGTCTCTATGGGACAAAAACATGTGTACGGAAAAAATCGCTGATCAAATTGATCAGCTTCTTTCCATTTTTTTTTCAAAATTTTAAACTTCAAAATTAAAAAAATTAATTTTTTTTGCTGTTTCAAACTCCAAATGAACAATTTTTATAGTCAGATATTACAATTTAATTGTTGAAATCAACTCCCAGTAAAACCCTAGATCAATATTGTTTCAAAAATTCAAACACTCAATCTATAATCGTGCAGGACGTTTTTAAGGATGTACAGTTTATTATTATTAATTCAAAATATTTGTTTTCATGCTTCTTTTTTCTGTCAAGGATCTTTCGCACTTTTACTTTGCTTCATCATTGCTTATCCCTGTATTTTGGGCCGTAATTTACCGCTCCATAGCGGCACTTGGTTCGTGAACCATGAGCATAGGATCTGGACAGTCTTGGTATTATGATACTTGGGATAGTGCTAATGCGCAATTTCACAATCTTGCCGAGTTCTTTTTTTCCGAATCGCCTCGAGAAATGTATGTGGTTGAAGTGTCTGTATCGAATATAATACGGATAGAAATAATACGGTACAATCTCCAAATGGTTCGGTGGTACAATTCTTCTAAATTCGACAGACCTGTAAAAAATTACCTGTTTCCATGTGAATACTGTGACTTCCTTTGTTTCATCAACCTCTAATTACTCGGCGGTTAATAGAAGAGCAAGCCGGGCAATTAGAGTAAATGAATAGCTAATTATTGTGTTTTCAATCGACTTGCGACATGAGAACGCGAGACTCCGCCCACTTATTTATGCGCGACCACGCGAACACAGTGATATTTGAAGAGACGCAGACAGGTAGCGCAGAAATAAGTGGGCGGAGTCTCGCGTTCTCATGTCGCAAGTCGATTGAAAACACAATATTGTTTTCAAAGATATTTTTCGTGCTATCAAAGTCGTTTTATCAAAAACAATATCCAATCAGTTTGTCATTTGAACAATTTGAAACATTTTTTCTAATTCACAATTCTCGTTATTTAAAGAAGATTTTTGCAGGAATGTGCAATTTTTCTTATATATAAAAACCCAGATCGGGATGTCTGCACAGGTGAAATGCGGTGGATGCATATAGTGTCCGTATTTGAATCATATCCTGCATTTATGTAAATTAGGCTCTAGATATTTAATAAATCCGCGTCGTTTGATTAACGTTTACACATTTTACTGATTCAGCCACAAAAATCACGAAATTTGGAAGAGCTGAAGTACAAAAATCAGTGCCGTTACAAGAAAAAAAACATGTAAGAAAAGTGAAAAAAAGCAGGGGCGGGGGCTTGTGTATATACATTCATTTTATTTATTTTAATGCAAAAAATAAATAAAAAGTTGTTATATACCGTCCAATGGACCAAAAGGACGACATGATTAAAATACGGACACTATATGCATCCACCGCATTTCACCTGTGTGTGCGCGTCCGCACTTGCCTTTTTGCAAGAAAATGCAGTGGACAAAACACGAACCCGTGACATTAGGATTTGTATTCAAGCGCACTACCGACTGAGCCACAGAGGACAGAAAAAAAAATATAAATGCATGAGGAAGAGTGGAACGTAAAAAAATAAAATGTGGCGACGAAGTCGCCAATAGGCTGCGTCAGCAGCCACGCAGGACTGCGCAGCAGGCTTGTTACTTTATAAAATCAGAGCAAAGAGTATTTAAAGAAGTGCGACCAGAATTTTTTAAAAGTCATTTCAAATGTTCTTTTCTAACAATATAAACGTTTCACAAAACTCTGATCCCTCCAAACGGAAAATGGAAAATGAGCCAATGCACTGCCAGAACTAGCTTTCAACACACATTCACTGGAGCATGAGGTGAGAGTGAGGAAACGCGGCCGGAGGCGTTCGAATAAAGCCCGAAAATTAAAAAAGGAACCTGAATGATTTAACATTATCGGAGAGAAAAATCTATCAAAATCGTGAACATTACGAAATCATTTTTGAAATTATTTCCGCGCTATTTTTATTTGGCATCATTTTGACGCGTCGCGGTAGGGCAGTTGGGCGCGTTTCCTCGCTTCCTCATGTCCCAGATAACTGTTATTTTATAGACTCGCGTTATCAAAACGGTGGAAAAGTAATAAAGCAATTGTCGACTGTCATTGTGCCTAAAAACTCTGAACTTCCATGTCAGCAAACTAACATGCATTCATTTTTACAACCCCATTTATTCAACAAGCAAATTCTTGACAATCTCGTATCTTGACTCATCAACCATTATCATTATCACAAATCCGCATATCGATACATAAGACTCGACTCGTTTTCTTTGCGTGGCAACGGTTCCACGTTCACTTTCGGGCAGCACGAGCAGCAGCAGAAGAGCAGCGGAACGGCGCGTCGGTACGGTGGCAGGAAGATCATTGTGATGACGACCATCCACGTGGGACGGTAGAAGTTGACCATGATTATCAGTATGTCACAGATCACTTTTACCTGCAAAATATTTCTATATTTAGACGATGGACTGAATCTGTTATAGTTACTTTTGAACACTTGTAAACGTTTTGAAACGATTAAAAAATTATAATATATTAGAAGTTTTGCTGACTTTTCCAGACAACTCACAATTCTACTTCCACTATTTGGTGCTCCTTTGATTTGCAAAATGTAGAAAATTGCTTCAACCACAAACGGAATCATTGTGATGAACGGGATAATGATATAAGCCAGTGTCCACGAGAGACGACTTCTCGCATCTCGAATCTGCATGTCTGTTGAAGTGGCTGCCTCGTCGGGAAGTTCACGCATCACCACGGCAATCGACTGAAAAAAAACGGTGAAAAGCGTATAGGTAGTGGAGAAATGGGACCGCCCGCAAAATGCCAATTTTTGACAGGTTTTTGTGCAGTTAATTTTTGTTTCAAAACAAGGCATGCACTTGACATAAGAACACTGTTCTCTGCATTAGTCTTGGTTTTTTTCGCAATGTATTCCAGTTTTGATAAATTGTTTGCTGTTGCGCATAATCTACAGAAGCTTATCATTAATGTCAACATGCTAATTATTCATTTCTGTACACCACCCAACTCACAATAAAAATCTGCACCAAAATCGCCGAGAAGCTTATTAAAGTGACGATTCTGGACGTGGCTGCCAATATCTTGAGAACCACTGCTCCATTCAGGGTTTCAATGTAGTTGAGGATGCAGATGAAGAACGGAATGATTTGCATAATCAAACAGATCATGCTGAAAAAAACAGGACTTTCGTTTTCGCTAATAGCCTTTGCAAACGGCATATGCGTTTGGCGCACGTCGTAAATTCGATGGCTACCCGCTTTCGCGTTTCAAGCAGTTATGTGGTTAATAGCCATCGAAAACGCCATAGTATTTGTGAAGTGCGCCAAATACAACTGTCACCCGCCCCAAACTCGATGGCTATTAGCCGAAAATTTTCCGACTCTCATAGCCCCTCACTTTGTCGGAAAAGCATTGATCCGGTCGCCTGGCAACGTGGCGATCCGGCCACAATAGAGAAGCAGTGGAAGCATGACCAGAGTGTTGATTGACACGTAATCATTGATAATTCCCACAAACTCAGGCGTCCAGTCAATGTAGGTGCTGGAAGAAAAATTGTGTTGAATATTACGTTTTCCAAATTTTCGATTTCAAGTTATTTATTCTCCTTCTCTTCTTTGGAAATTAATATTTCCTATTGTTGTTGAAAATTCAGTTTTCTGTAGTGTTTGCGGACCTGTTGTGACTACAGTAATCCTGAGTCCAGAATTCCAAGCCATTTTTACTCCAAGATGAAAAAATATGTATGGGAAAATTAGACTACGGTAGCAGCTTGAGTTGGCCAGCAAACAAAACACCAAGCATTCTCAATTTTGATTGGACACTAAACTTTCAAAGACTAGAACGTAAAATGAAAATTTCCGATTTTTTCAAAATTTTCTGATTTTTTTTTTGAAATTTTGAAAATTTCTGGCTTAAAAAAAAACATAATCATTTTTTTTTCATCCCTTGTTGTTTGCCACCATTCTTTGAAAATTTGACAAAAGTGGGCGGAGTTTCGAGAGTATGGATTACTGTAGTCAGGGCGAGTCCGCAAACACCATGTGCTGCCTGTTTTCGAACATAGACTAGTTTTTTTGGTTTCATCTGCTACATTTCATGCAAGAAATTGTTAGATTTACAATTTATTCTTCAAAAACTTCAAATTCAATTTTTTGTAAATTATTTATCTTATCTGTCAATATGAGCTGTTTTTTTATGTTCTCAAATAAATACTATTTCAAATTTTAAATAAAGAAGCTAAAGTAAACAAATTTTGCAGTACTAAGGATTACGGTAGCCCTGATGGTCCGCAAACACTGTGTGTCATCATTTTTAACCTGGCGAGGCCTTTTTTTAAGAAATTGACTTATTTCTGATAGCGAATAGAAAAAATTGACAATTTTGGCATAGGGAATTGGACTTTTCGAATTTTTGAAAATTTTTTTTTCAATTTTTGGAAATTAGTACTGTGAATAGTTCAACAAATACTGTAAATATTTAAAAAAAAATTAATAATTTGCCTGCTCACTAGCAGTGTGCTCACAATCTACGCAAAAGAAAAAATGCCTGAAATTGCATTGAAAAATGACAAAAAATTTTTTAGTTCTCATTGAAACAGTAAAATTTAAATTATACTAACTTTACAATCATTATCCAAAAGGAGTACACGACTACACAACGACACTCACCCATGAAACTCTTTAGATTGACTTGGAGACTGGGTGAACAAGTCCTGATAATAAGCAAACTCAATGTACATTGTAAAAAGTTCCGAAATGGCGATCGGGATGAAAATGGTGTTTGTGATGCTTCTCATGTAGTCTTTCTCCATTTTTAAGCCTAATAACATGATCAAAAGAGCAATCGCCACGCGTCCAAGCATTATTCCCAGAGAGATGATTTTTTGGGGGGAGAAGTAGGCGTCTGGAAGAGAGGGATTTTTTGGTGATTTTAAATTCATCAGAGTGTGTTTATTTTTGATTTTGCGGTTTCAATGAGCTTTTGAAACAGTGAAAAAATTTGAAAAAAAAATTCGTTATTTTTAAAATTTTTTTTTTGAAACTCAAACTCATAAAAAAAATTACTAAAAACCGTACCGCAAAAAAATTCGGTGCATAGTGGATATGTACGCCCAACAGACGACTTTTTCGTGGTATCCTCGTTGAAATAGTCGTACGCCGAATCGTCCCAAATTGAGAATCCAGGCGTCGTGGAAGACATTTGGAGTTCTGAAATTTCTTGTGATTTTAATTAATTTTTTTTCTGAATTGGGACAAAATGAGAAAAAAAACAAAAAATTGTTATGACGTGGATGAACATTGGAAAGGAAGGACAAAAAAAAATTCGAAAAATTTTTTTTTCAATTTTTTTATTATTTTTTTTCTGAAATTTCAAAAAATTGAAAATTCTTCAATTTCCGGCTCGTTCACATTACTTTTAAAATTTTTGTTTTAACACAATAAGCACAAAAAACAAAATAGATTTCGCCATAGGTCTATAATAGCTCAAAAACAAAAAATTAAAATTCAAAAAATTAGCTGAAATAGAAAAAATTGAAAACATTTTAAAAATTTCAAAAACTTAAAAATTTTCTGAACTGCCTTAAATCTGAAAACGAACACGCTCAAACTAGAAAAATTGCACCAAAACTTTCAGATTCCTGGAAAAACGGAAAAAATCAGAAAAATCTGTCCAAAATGCGTCACGTGCACCTGTCTTTATTTTTTATTTTCACAAACGAAAAATTGGTTAATACTCTCAGTTATCACCTGGATTTTTGTTTTTGAAAAGCCTAGATCATAGTTTTTGTCTTAAATTGTTGATTTTTAGTCAAAATTTAGAAAAAAAAATGAAAAAAATTGACAAAAATGTTTCCAGCTGTTTAACATCAAGAGCTGTGAAGCGGATGTTAAATGTAATTTGATTTTTTTTTCTTTTTTTTTTTTTAATTTCTAAGTGTTTGACATTTATGAATCAGGGTAAAAAAGTTCAAAATTTAAAAAAACAAAAAAAATTTTTTTAATGTTTCAAAAAAATTAATGAATAATTTTTCCAACAAAATTGTTTTTGCTAGTTGTTTAAAATCGCACAGTTCTAAATTACTTGATTATTTTGTACACATTTAAAAAACAAGAACCAACATCAAAAAACCACACAAAAAAATGTTGCCATAACTAAATTTTGAGAGAATTTTTTCTCAAAATCAGGTGTCAATTCGATTTTCCCACCAATTTACAATTTTCACACGTTGCCCAAAGCAACAGTGAATCAAATCAAGGAAAAAATGTTCGGAATGGAACAACTTGTAATAAAGGTTTGATTGGAAAAAAGAAAAAAGTTTGGAAAAGTGAGAAAAATTTTTTTCTTTTTAAAGTTCTGCGGAAGTCTTATTAATTTTTTCGATGCGATTTTTCATTAAAATCAAATTTTTGAAACCGAAAAAAAATTTATATATACAACAAAAATTGAAAAAAAAAATTCTAAAAATTTTCAAAAAAAAATTAAAAAATTAACTTACCGAAAAATGACCACGTCATAACACAGAATAATTTTTTTCAGCGCTTGTTTGCTCATGCTGAAAAGGCGTGGAAAAAGAGATTGGTCAGTGATAATAGTGTTAAAAAATTTCCGAGGGGAAACGGGCAATTAGAATTTGATAAATAGCAATTTTGGCCTAAAATCAAATCCAATTTTCTCAAAAGTTTTGTTTCCAGCCAAACATTACTTGTTTTAACCAGGAAGTTTAATTTTCCAGGAGACAAAGAAATGAATTTTTTATTAATCGCAAAATTTTTGAAACGCAGAAATGATTATTTTTTTCAAAAAAAAATTTTTCTCATTTTGCAATGGCCAGGTGCGTGCTGAATGAGCAAATAAGATTGTCCTTTGCTCCTTTGAACAGGTTTCTCACAATTTTAATCAGAGTTTGGTCCTAATATGACGTTTATTCGATCACTATATGTAAGGGAATGGGGTGGGAAAAAATGGGAAAAATTGGGAAAAACCTTACAATAAAAAGAAAGGAAGTCCTAGCAAAACAGAAAATTCTGAAATACTTAGAAAACTGAGAAAAAATGTAGAAAAAAATAAATAATGGAAAAAAAAACATTTTTTAATCGAAATTTTTTTTTTTTCAAAAAATGGTAAAAAAAATTTTTAAAAAGTTAAAGATCAGAAAATTTCTAGATTAAAAACTAAAGCATTCATTTAACAAAACAAACAAAAAACAATTCAAAAAAACAATAAAAACGAATGAAAAATCAAAAATTTGAAAATTTTTGAAAAAAATGTCGAGAAATCTGATGAAACACAAAAAAATTCAAAATTTTTATATTTTGAATTGGTTTATTAAAGACTTATTGCGTAGATAGAGGAACAAAACATAGAAAAATGTTGTGAACAGACCGGAAATTAAAAGAGTTTCATTTTATTGAGCTTTCGGAAAAAAAATTTCGAAAATCAAGAAAATCGGGGAAAACGTAAAATTTGATGAAAATTTTAAGTTTTGACAAAAAAAAAATGAATGTAATGGTTTGAAATTAATAAAAATGTATGGAAAACCATCAAAAAAATCTGAAATTCAACAGAAAATCAAAAAAATTGAAAAAAAAAATTGAGAAAAATCTTGAAACTCAAAAAAAATTTCCAATGTTTTCTAAAAAATTCAAAAAAAAAATCTGAAATTTTGCTTCGCTTTAAAAACTAAAAAAAAAACTATTTTAAACAGGGAAAATTCAGATAAATAATCAAAAAGGTGCTACCTCGGAATAGAACTGAAGTGTAATAGAACTGCAGCGATATAAAACTTGCTTCGCAATAGAACCGTTCGGAACAGAACTGTTCGGTAAAGAACTGTAGCAAAATAAAACTGTTTTGGAATAAAACTGTTCGGAATAAAACTTTAGCGTTTTGGAACTAAATTAGCAATGGAGCGCGATTGCATTGCTTGGTCGTCAAGGCGGGCCGAGAAAAAAATGATAAAAGTTTATTCAAAAAAACAACAAAACAAACAATTTTTGATGAATAGCTCAAATATAAAACTGTTGAAATAAGCACGCGCATGAGAAATTCCAATATTTCAATGAGCAAGCAATGCAATCGCGCTCCATTGCTAATTTAGTTCCAAAACGCTACAGTTTTATTCCGAACAGTTTTATTTCAAAACAGTTTTATTTCGATCGGTTTTATTCCGAACAGTTTTATTTCGCTACAGTTCAATTTCACTACAGTTCTATTCCAAAGCGAGTTCAATTTCGCTACAGTTCTATTACGCGTCAGTTCTATTCCGAGGTAGCACCATCAAAAAGCCCAGAAAACCACAATTTTAAAATTTTTTTTGAAAATTTTTTTAAAAATCAAAAAAAAATTGAACAATTTTTTTTGAAACTTAAAACTTTTTTTCATATTTATTTTTTGAAAAATCCAAAAAACTGTAAAAACCCAAATTTCATCAAATCAAGTATGCTGAATAAATTTCTCTCTATTATGTTATGATTCAGACAAAAAAAATGGTCTAAAACCAATAAGAGCAGGTGGTCATTTTGCACGTTTTTTCGCCCATTATGCTACAAATTACGCACCAAAAAAGGAGGCGTTAGGGTTTGAAAAATCAAAGTTTTCTCTTTTCTCAATTTTGAATTAGCAAGGCTTTAATTATAGTCAAAAACTTGTTTTGGGGGCTTTCAAAGTGAGGGAAAAATGTCAAAAAATGGCAAAACCCTACGTGAAGTCAAACGCGCTCTATCGGATTCTCTGCATCTCGTCTCCACAATGGCGAGCTTTGTGCAAAAATAGAGACGCCCCGCAAAGGCCACGTGACCTTTTCAAAATCACGCAAAACTAGAAAAGTTCGCCGTGAAAACTTTCTCGCGGATTAATCATTTCTCTTGTCATTTCAAACTTCTTCTCACGACTCGCCAGCAAATTAGTCTCTCACTCTCACTTGGAATCATCAGCAAATAATTGTGTGACGACGAATATGAACAGTAACCAGAAACACGTCGACACCAATGATATTCTCATGCCATTGGTGGGTTTTTACCTGAAAATTTTAGGGGGTTGTTTCTCGTGTCTCTGCGTTTCCATTTTGTGGGCGTTCGGCAAAAGCATGCCACTGTGGAGACGCAGACGGAAAATGTGCCGGGGCAGCTAGTCGGCAGCCGATGGGCAGCTAAGGAGCAGCCAATAAGTAGCAAAAACCCTGAAACTCCCAGAAATCACACTAAAAACACCCAACCTCTTCCAGAAAGGCCGCCGAATGCGTCTTGGCTCGCACGAGTACAAACTAACCGACGCCATCGCCACTGGCCCATTCTCCTCTGTTTTCCTCGTCGAGGAAGACGGAACACCCTACGCCATGAAAGTGGAAGCTCAAAATGGATGTCTCCGACCGGTTCTAAAGCTCGACCACGCAGTTCTCTCAGCCCTTGGCAACCAAACTGGATTTCCCGCGCTGTCCGCGTCGGGTCGCACGGATCACTTCAAGTACGTTGTCATGCAGCTCGTCGGTCCGGATCTCTCGATGCTGCTGGAGTTTGCGCCGCAGAATCGATTCACGCCGTCTACAATCTATAAAATTGCTCTTCAAACGTTGGACCGCTTGCGGGTGCTGCACGACGCCGGATGGCTGAATCGCGATGTGAAGGCGCAGAATTTTGCCGTCGGGCTCGGCGAGGAGAGCAATATTGTGTATATGCTTGATTTTGGACTTACCAGAAGATATCTGTGGGTTTTTTGGCATTAAATTTATCATGGAATATGCAAACATGGTGCGCTGCGGTTGCGTCGCGTGACAGCGCTGTCTTTCGTCTGCGTCTTGTTGTTCACTCGCGTTGATCTATAGATCTATTACACTCGGTAGGAAGCTCTGCAAATTCGCCCCAATCGCACATTGAATTGCGCATTCATTTGAAGTGAGATTTAGAGAAATCAGAGTCACGCTCTCTCAATTTTCTGCACTCTCTCGTCGCCAACGTGGCAGCGTTCTCCACTTTGCACAGGGAGTGAATTTGCAGAGCTCCGTATTGAGAATAAAATGTATTATTTGCAAGGTTCATGAATATAATGTTTTCAATCGAGTTGCCTCATGAAAAAATGAAACCCCGCCCACTTTTTTGTGCGCGACCTGAAGAGACGCAGACAGAACTGTGATTGCGGACTCGGACTCGGACTCGTGTTTTCATGATGCAATTTGATAGATTTATTGTGCAGGCTCGCATTTTTTATGTTTTTGATATTAAATGTTCAATTTTGGTCAATATGAAAAAGAGTAAAAAATTGCAAAAAAAAAAAAATTTTTCGGTGTTTGCTGATAATTTAATTATTATCAATTCAATCTTCTTGCCGGCTACCACAAGAGTTCACGCGGAAAATTTATGGCCACACCCCCTCAGTTTTTGTTTTAATTTTCAACTGAATGCAATGAAAAAAAGTTGAGTGAATGTGGCGACACGTGGCGTTCTCATTTCTCAAAATAACTGTGGTGTTTGCAGAATTTTCACGTGAAATCCTATTGTAACCGGCAAGAATATTGAATTGATAATAATTTAAAGAAAGACTACGGTAGCCATTACATTTCTGCAAACACCATTTGGCTACAATTAGATGAAAGTTTTCAAAAAAAAAAATTTTTTTTTTTTTTGAATTTTTGAAAATTTTGGAATTTTGGAAAATTTTGAAAATTTTCGAAATTTTTGAAATTTTACGGATTTTTTTAATTTTTTGAAAACTAATCTAGGTTTAGAAAAAATAAAAATACAGATAATAGCAGAAAACTTAAGTGTTGAATTTTGTAATTTTTATTCTAAAAAGTCGAACAAATTAAAAAATGAAAAAAAAAATTGAAAAAAATATTTCTAAATTTTTTTTTGTAAATTTTGGACTTTTTAAGCCTGATTAACAAATTTAAAACACCTGAAAAGTTCAAAGCACATTTATCTGCCGCTTCACAGCTGGAAAAATTTTTTTCAATTTTTCTTTCGTTTTTTAAAAATTATTTTTGACTGAACAACAAAAATTTAAGACAAAAACGTTGGTCTAGGCTACAATTCCAGCCCCAAAAAACAATTTTCAGCGAAGCCGACGGACGCCGTCACCTTATGCGTCCTTACGGCCCCTCTGTGGGCACTTACCCCTATGCCCCACTCACCTCACTTGGATTTTGTGACCAATCGCCCATCGATGACGTGGAAGGATGGCTGTACATGGTTGTGCACCTTTTGAAGGGCGGTCTGCCCTGGCACTGTGCCAAACGATCACTGAACATGGCAAAAGTGCGCGAGTGGAAGATTTACTTGCGACGAGCCGGCGGAAAGCACAGGCTTTTTGAAGGGCTGAACAGCGGATGGTGTGACGTTTTTGAAACGATTCTCAAGACTGCGTGGGTTTTTTTGTTGTTTTTAGGGTTTATTTATGATTGTTTAATTATGGGGCACATTTTTCACAATTTATCCTAAATTTTTATGCCAATGGGAACTTTCCCGTGTTTTCCCGCTAATTTCGTTTAAATTCCTTTGAAAATTTCTGGTCTAATTAGAAAAATGTTGAATCTAATAAGAAAAAACATTAGAAATAAATGTTGAACTTTGTTTGATTTTGTTTGATTACAACATTTTGAAACTGTATTTAAAAAAACGCTTTTTTCGCGAAATAGACAATTTTAAAATCTTGTTTGAACATTTTCGAGTCCTGCTAGCAGTTAGCTATGTGGTTAATAGCCATTCAAACTGGGGCATGCGCCAAATCAATTTGAAACAGCTCTCTACAGCTCTCATGAACGCCCTGACTATAACAAATTGTCCAACATGGTTCTGGCAATTGCACGCGCCGAGCGTATCGATTTGACGGCTCCGTTTGATTGGCAGGTTTGTTTGTATATTTTATTTTTAAACATTTCTGAATTTGCAATAATCTCATTCAGGTAAACCCAGTGCTCCGCTCGCTGGTTCGTCTCGGTCCTCTGAGCTGCGAAGAGCTCACTTGTCCAGTCGGAACTCCTCAATCCGCCGATCGTTGTCGATTAGACACTGTACTTTCGCCAATTTGAAAAACAAAAACACTATAGAATGAACTCATACTGACCCACACATGACACTCTCCCATCGAAAATCGAACATACTTGATTAGTGAGACAAATAAAGTTTTGATTTACTCGGATTTTGAGTTTTTGTATTGTTATGAGGTTATTCACGAAATGGCAAAAAATGGCGGCAAGAGTGAAGATCAACTCCCCACCGATGGAAGAACAACCCCACACCAAAAATAACAACTCCCCACCAAAAAAACATGTAACACGGAAAGTTCACGTAAAAAAAGATGGGTGTGTATACGCATGACCGAAATTGTGGAAAACTTAGCGGTGTCGCGCCACGTGTCAGTCTTTTTCCTGTGCTACTCAACCAATGTCAATGCACAATCGAGGAGATCGAATCAAAGTTAAAAAAAAAAAAACAAAAATTAAAAAAAAAAAACAAAGGCCAATATTCACAGTTTGTGAAAAAAAGCATATTGCTTCACAAATCAGCATTTTGCTCGCGCAGCACATGATTAGCACAGGACCAGCCCAAGTTCAGCAATATGCTCTTGTTTCGTTGGCGAAGAGAGGATCCTGGCTCCTTCTCGCGGCGCAGCACAACTTCAGCACAGCATCAGCTCAACATCAGCATCTCATGAGCGCACGTCAACGAATTTTGCTGACGCACTTGTGAGATCTTGCGCGGTTCTTATTTCAATTTTTGTTTTCAATTTCTAACAAAATGTTCTATTTTTTGAAGACTTTAAAGTTTTTTTCTAATATTGAGTGAGTAAAAATTAATTTTAAAACATTTTAAAAGTATAATTAATTGATTTCTGTTGTTTTTTACTCATTTCTTTCGTTTCACTTTTTTTTATTGCAGAAGATGGTACAAAAACGCTGAACGCGATCCAACAAGCCCGGAGAGCCGCTAGCCGAGGAATCGAACAGACAAGTCTAGGAAACGTTTCAACGAGAGGTATATAGACTATCGATTGTTTGAAAATAGTTGAAAAAAGTACTACTTTTAGGTGCAAACTTCGCAACTGCTATTTTCCACTGCCGGTTGAGCAACGTAAGGTAATTTTTCATAAATTAATGAATTTAAATAACCAGATGAAGTTTTTTGTTATTTTATCCTACGCAAATCCGCATTTTCATGCCAGAAATTGCATTTTAATGAAGGGAAATTCATTAGCGTTCTAGTTTTGCATTGAATAGAAATGACAAGAAAATTCATTTTAGATATAAGGATCTATTGTCCATTCGCGAAGAAAGCAAGTGCGCTCCACGAAACTTAGTACTTCGTGGATTTCATTTTCGTCGCCAAATTATTTCATGTCACGTGTAAATTCAACGTGAGATGAAATAATTTGGCGACGAAAATGAAATCCACAAAGTACTAAGTTTCGTGGAGCGCACTTGCTTTCTTCGCGAATGGACAATATTTAGTGAAATAAATTACAAGTTTTATTTTCAGCTAGCCCGGAAAAGATAATTCGAAGTGGCGGAAGAGGATCACCGCAATACCGCTACAGAACACTTTGAACAGAAATCTATGGGAGCAGACGACAAAACTTCTACGTAATGCTTTGTAATTTGTTAAGTTCTGGTTCCAAATTTTATCATTTTCTGAATATTTCCATTGTTTGGCATTTGTTTTTGTTGAGTTGTAATAAATGTAATAATGGAAAAATAATCAATATTTCGGCAGCACTTCTGCAAGCACAACATCAGCATTTATGCTGGAAGGCGGGCGGGCGTGCGAGCGGCGGCTGGCGCAGCATATTGCTCACAAAAGCAGCACAATGCTGGTCAAATGAGCATAATGCTGCGCCAAACAGCAGTGTGCCGACCTATGACAGCACACCTGCTATTTGCCGCAGCAATATGCTTAAAATTCCCTGAGTACCTGATCTCCCCGAAAAAAAATAAAATTTTTTTCCACAATGTGGGGAGCCAAACTCCCTTTTTGGGGAGCTTTATTCCACGTGTGGGGAGTCATATGTGGGTGGGGGGCTTATGTTCACATTCGCCAAAATGGCAAAAAACGGCTCGAAAACTTGGAAAATGCTCCGATTGACCTGAAATTTTGGGAAATTAGGGAAAAAACTCTGCCGGACATTTCCACAAAATTGCAGACCAAAATATCGATTTTTAAGAAATATTGATTTTTTTTTCTGAAAATGCTTAAAATCGATGTTTTTATCTGAAATTTTGGGTTCATGTCCGGGAGAATTTTTCCCTTTCTTTGCAAAAATTTCAGATTAATCGGAGCATTTTCCGAGTTTTCGCGCAGTTTTCTGCCGTTTTTTGCCATTATTTGCTATTTCGTGAATAACCCCATTAATTTTTTTTTTCTGTGGTTTCTTATTTTCCATCCGTTGAAAAAGTAAATGCGCTCCACAAAACAACACAAATGGAACGCTGTCTTTGCGTACTCTTGAAATTCAAACGGCAATGAAAGAAGTAAATAGTTTGGCAAATAAAGAGATTTGTTCCCATTTGCATTTGAATTTTAAGAGTACGCAAACACCGCGTTGCAATTTTTTTGATATTGTGTTTTCAATCGACTTGCGACACTCCGCCCACTTATTTGTGCGCGACCACTCGAACACAGTGATATTTGAAGAGACGCAGACAGAACGGTGTGTGCAGACTTGCGTTTTCATGTCGCAAGCAGGGGTGCCGTTTTTTTTTTTTTGCATTTTTCGCACCTATTGCGAAAAATTTTTTATTTTTTTTTCGCATAGATATTTTTTCAAAAATTTTTCGCATTTTTTTGAAAAAATCAAAGATTGGAAAAAAAAATTTGTATTAAATACTAGAATACGAGTGTTAGAGATGTCTCGAAAACGGTTTTCGCACATTTTACGCAATTTTCCACTTTTCTGCAGGAATAAAATTGGTAAACTTGATAGTATTTTGATAAAAAACGATAAATATAGGCGGTGAAAATGAAAGACATTTTTTTTTTGGTTTTTTTGTTTTTTTTCGCAATTTTTTTTGCGAAAAAAACTTTTTTTATTTTCCCAAAAAAATTTTTTTGTGGCACCCCTGGTCAAAACATTTTTATTTCCTAATTTTTTTCTAATTTCTTATTAAAAAAAAACAAAAACAACTCTGTTGTCAATGAGTCATTTTGATTGCGAAATACTCCCAGTTTCGCAATATAAATACGAAACGTTTCGACCACTTTTATCACATTTTTCTGACATCGCCGACCCTTTCCTCCCAAGTTTCCAATTTCAATTGCCTTTTTTTTAGAAAATGCCCGAGACAAATGTTCTTGAGCTTCAATTACGTGATCAACCAATCAGCCAAGTCAAAGTTTTCACGGATAGAGCCGAAATTTGTCGCACTTTCAAAGTATCACTGAAAAAAGGCGTCAATGAAGTTGTTCTGAATGTACGTAAATGAAGAACAGTTTGGGCTGCATACAATGAAAATACATTTTCAGAACTTGAGCAACAGTACAATTGGAGGCTCGTTGCGTGTTGAGGGAAAAGGAAAAGCGACAATTCACGATGTGGTAATTAAGAATCGAGCTGCACTGAGGGAAGTAATTGATAATAAACAGGCAAGTGTGTTTTGAGAAAATTTTATTTTGAACTTTTTTTTCGAAAAAAAAATGTTATGGAAAGGTTTTCTACGGTCTGTGCGTGCGCGTGTGTTGGATTGTTTGTTTGGAGGTCTGACGTCACTGTGCAAAAAAGTTTGACAACCAAACTTCGATTAACTCTGCCGCGGTCACGATCAAGAGTGAAAATAAATGTGTACCAAACATGTGAAAAAAAATTTTTTTTTTCTCGATTTTTTTTGTTTTTTCGGGTTTTTTTTTTGGATGACACAAAACATTTTTTGATTTTTTTTGAGGATGTGGATGAGACAAAAAATGTTTTGATTTTTTTTCGATGGTGAATGTGAGACCAAAAATTTTTTTTAGAGCCACGGAGGCGAAAAAAAGTTCCGGTTTTTGGGCAAAAACTTAGTCGGTATTTGCTCCGAATTGACAAAAACCTCTAATTTTCAACAAAAACTTTGAAAATTTCTTTTTAACTGGCAGAAATACGTACTTTTTTTGGAATTTTTTGTTTTGTTTTTTTTGGTAAATTTTTAGAGGAAAAAATTTTTTTTTTTTGTTAGTTTTTTTAAGAGCAAAAAAATTTTTTTTTTTTGGTACCTTTTTTGGAGGACAAAAAAATGTTTTTTTTTTCGCGAAATTTACAGAGGTCAGTGTTTTCCGGGTATCGGAAAAAAACGGTATAAAATTGTTGTGAGTGTTTTTATAGGAAAAAAAATAAACTTTAAAACCTTCTTCCATTAAGTTGTCGAGAATATCTTTGTGTTTTTTTTAATCGGCTCCCTGTATCGTTTTCTTTTCTTTTTAGGCTCATCTTTAAACTTCAAATCACAAAAAATCTTCCGTGTACAATGCGCGTCATAATGATAGGACACCACATTTTTTGTGGGTTCCGAGAAAACTAAGAAGTTTTTTTAAAAACTGTTAATGCAATTCGATTCAGGATCAAAATTATACCCCGGGTGCAAATTTGTAGAAAATTACGAAAAGTTTTCGGGCGGTACCATGAAAAAGTCACTTTTTCGGCCGCGTCATAATGATAGGACACCCCAGAAAATGGTGGCTACCTGATGATTTACTCGATATTTTGACATTCCAAGCTTCCAATTTTTGATAAGAATCATTTTTAATGATTTTTTCAATCATTTTACTCATTTTTTCACTTCAATCTTCTTGTTTTTCGTTCGTTTTTTTCGTTTTCCAACGCATTATTCGTAAATCGCAAAAAAACCTACAGTAATCGAAAGAATTCGTGTCAAGACCATTAAAAGTTTCAAGATGAGCAATAAATCAGTAATATTAATCAATATCTTCATTACTTATTATCACTCCGATCCAAATTTCAACTATGGGACGTGGAAAAACTCTCACGATTCCCGAGAGAGTTCAAGTTGATTTGATGGTTCAGCTGAATATGTCCATTTTATTAATGAGCGCAAGAATTCATTGCTCTCGGACTATTAATGATTGTTATATGTCTGATCCTGTGGCATATGGAACATCAAAAAGCACTGGAAGAGCGAGAAAGTTGAAACAACGAGATGAAAAAAAATTTGCATGAGCAGTGTCGAACACCATGAAGTCGGCAAAAGATGTTGGTGCAGAAATACAACGGAAAGTGTCCAAACCAACTATTTTGCGAACAATCCAAAGATCTGGAAACATCACACGCCAAATCATGAACCCAATTCCTACAACAGTACTCGTGCCTTCTTTGCTTCGAAGAAGATCAACGTGCTCGATTGGCCAGCGTGCTCGCCGAACCTGAATCCAATCGAAAGCGTCTGGGACATTCTGGCCAGGTCCGTTTACAAGAACGGCAAACAGTACAACTAAATTTCCGAGTTGAAAGATGCCGTCAAGACCGAGTGGAGCAAGATTCACCCGTCATACTTGGAGAACCTGTCCAACAGTATGCCAAATAGAATCTTCCAGGTGATTCAAAAGAACGGGGGAGTTACTAGTTACTGATATTTCTCCTAAATGTGCATTTTTATTCCCTCACAACCATTCAAATCACTATATTTTCTTTTTCATCCAGTTTTTCCAGTTTTTCAATAAATTTTGTTTTTTTTATCAAAAATTGAAGTGAAAAAGGGAGTAAAAGGATTGAAAAAATCGTTAAAAATATTTTTTATTAAACATTGGAAGCTTGGAATGTCAAAATATCGAGTAAATCATCAGGTAGCCCCCATTTTCTGGGGGGGGGGGTCCTATCATTATGACGCGGCTGGAAAAGTGACTTTTTCATGGTACCGTCCGAAAACTTTTCATAATATTATACAAATTCGCACCCGGGGTATAATTTTGATCCTGAATCGAATGGCATTAACAGTTTTACACCAAACTTCTTCGTTTTCTCGGAACCCTCAAAATAGGGGATGTCCTATCATTATGACGCGCACTGTATCGATAGATTCTTAGAAACTCATATTCAAAGCGTTTATGACAAAAAAAGAAAAAAACATTATTTTTACAAAAAAATTAATAATTCCGGGGAGACAAGGAAGAAATCAATGAGCAGAGAGAAAAATAAACGGTGCACGACAGTGGAAGATTTCAATGTCGCGCCATTCAATGGAGCGCATTTACTCACCTCTCGCGTAGTGTTGTCGATATACGCCAGCGTGCTGTATGGAAACTTGCCCCACTAATAAACCGTTGTGAGTGTTTGGGTATTAGCGTGGCGCTAAACGTAAAGCAACTCCTCCCGTTTACTACACTGGAGAATTGCAAATATGGGGATTTGTTGGCGAAGAAGTGCGCGGTACTCATCCGTTCCCTGTAATTATCTCTCCCCTTCCGAATTTTCAAATTACGTAAATGTATAAAACCTTCCTAATCATTATAATGGGGTTATTCTCGGAACCAGCAAAAAAAGCAAAAATAGAAAAAACCAGCAAAAAATTCAGCGAAAATTCGGAGAATGCTCCGATTGATTTGAAACTTTGGGAAATCATTTAAAAAATACTTCTGAACATTCTCTGAATATTTCAAACCAAAATATCGATTTTAAAAATTTACAGAAATAAAAATCGATATTTTTTAAAATCAATATTTCGGTCTGAAATTTTTAGGGAATATCCGAGAGTATTTTTTAAATGATCTCTCGAAATTTCAGACAGTTCGGAGCTTTCTCCGAATTTTCGCTGAATTTTTTGCTGGTTTCGAGAATAACCCCATAAATAAAACAATACACTTAAGGAGGCCACTTTGAGAGCCAATTTGCAAGATGAAATTGCCCGTTTACAATCAATCGATGATCGAAAATCTATTGTCGAAAAAAGCATTGCGAACCTTGACAAGGTGCTCGAAAGCGTCGGAAGTGGACACGTGACCGCACCAAAAGAAGGAGGATCCGTCGCGTTAACCGACGAAACTCTCAAGAGTCTCACCAAATTTTTCGATTTTTATACCATTAACTCGGAAAATTATCGCAAAAAATGTCGCGAAATTGAGAAAGAACACAAATTCCAGCAGGAGAAAGTGGAAAAAGTAGAGCAGGAGTTGAATCATTTGGAAAGTCAAAAAAGGAATAAATACTTCTATGAGTAAGTATTCTTTAATTCTTTAATTCTCAATTAATTTCCTGTTTTGAAGAGCCGCTTCTATTACATTGGAATGCAGCGATGATGACACCGAGATTGAATTGGTTGTTGTCTATCAAGTGCTTAATGCCGGATGGTCTCCATCGTATGACATTCGAGTGGACACTGAAAAACCATCAATGAATATCAATTACTTTGGAAAGATTCGACAGCAGACGAATGAAGATTGGGATAGTTGTCCGCTAATTTTGTCCACTGCTCAACCATGTCTTGGAGGAAAGATTCCAGAACTTGGAACTCTCGATGCTGTCTTTTACTCTCGACGTGAAATCCACCAAGTGCCTGGTCAGATGACAAGGACACAATTTGGACTGTTTGGTGGTGCTCAACCACAATCAGCTCGTGCTTTTGGATCAGCGACAAATTCCGCAACACTGCCAACAGAACCACCATTGGAAGTCGCGGTGGCTTCTGAAATCAAACAAAATACATTGAGTACTGAATTCAAGATTCTTAGAGAAGCAACTATTCCTCATGGAACTACCGACCATAAAGTTACAATTGCAATGGTCACGCTCTCTCCAAGACTTGTCCATGAAAGTGTTCCGTCCAAGAATGCATCTGTTTTTCTTACAGCGTCTGCTATCAACAATTCAGACCTTGCTTTCTTATCCGGTGACTCAAATGTCTATCTTAATAATGCATTTGTTGCTAAGGTAATCTATTATTTATGATTTTCAATAATTGTGTTTTTTCAGAGTCACTTGAAAAACGTCTCCCCGGGCGAAAAATTCACCTGCTCGCTCGGAGTTGACACTGCAATCCGAGTGGAATACAAACCAGCGAAAAAGTATCACGAAGAGGGTGGATATATCACAAAACACTCTTCCAATGTCACTGAACAAATCATCTCTTTGAAAAATACAAGAAGAGAACAGCCAGTGCTTTTGACTATCAAACACCATGTTCCGCGCAGCACTGACGAGAAGATTCGCGTGAAACTTATTCATCCACACACCACCACGCCCGATACAGAAAAAGCGAACAGTGAGACTGAGAACGCGGAACCAGCGGAAGGAGCCAAGATTAACTCGAGTAACAATTTGGAGTGGACTGTGAAATTGGCTCCGAACAGCTCTCAAGACTTGAAGGTTCAATACGTTGTAG
Source organism: Caenorhabditis japonica (assembly GCA_963572235.1). Taxonomy (NCBI): domain Eukaryota; kingdom Metazoa; phylum Nematoda; class Chromadorea; order Rhabditida; family Rhabditidae; genus Caenorhabditis; species Caenorhabditis japonica. The sequence goes on from OY754345.1 coordinate 4,139,497, forward strand.
AGCATCCTAAGGACCAAACTGTACAATTTTTGGAGAGGTTTTAAAAGGAAAAATGTTACTTTTTTTGTAAATACTAAATAATTTTTAATATTTAAAAGTGAGATAAACATGATACTGTTTATGTACAAACGTCTTCAGTTTAAAGGGGGTGCCAACTTTCTGGGGGAAGTCGCTTAAAATATACTATTGTGTGGGGGATTTACGAATATCACATCGAAATCGCACGAAACATTTTTTCTGATTTTTGGCAAATTTTACAAAAAAAAATAGAAGACCTCGAGGAGTACACGACTTGGCGCGAAATTCAAACGCCATTTTTCTTTTTCATCATTTTTCTCCCGTCTTTTTCGAATATTTTTGCATTAATCTTTGGGAAATAATTTACAAACACAATTTCGTGTTTTCAGATAGCAAATTAATGCGTGTTGATCACAAAAGTAATGATAAAACAAATTCGGAACAAAATTCGCATACCTATAATTTTTTCCCGTTTTCCTGCTCACTTCCGCATTAAATTCACTCTTTTATCTGTAACTTTTATATTCGAGCAAAAATATTCACCAGAATATATTCAAAACGTTGAATCGAACAACAGGCCAATATCGATTTTTCGATATTCATGACTGAAATGTGTTTTTGCGATTATCTAAAATTTCAATAAGCAATTAGAGCATGTTTTATCGAAAATCGATGATAAAAACGAGGGAAATTACAAGAAAAATAAATATTTCTCGTGAAAATAGAATTTTCTAGAAGCCGCGGCCGCGGGTTTCCTAGGCCACGACCACGGTTTTTCATGTACTCCTCGTGGTCTTCTATTTTTTTGTAAAAATCATAAAAAATGAGAGACATTTTTTTTGTGCGATTTCAATGTGATATTCGTAAATCCCCCACTCAAGAGTATATTTTAAGCAACTTTCCCCAGAAAGTTGGCACCCCCTTTAATGACAACCGGCAATAAAACAAACAAACAAAGATTACAAAACCGGTCGATTTTTCAAGTACCGTTGGTACTGCGGATCACAATTTTCTGCGTACGCGGACGACTGGGGGTGTACCGTTCAGAGCCAGACATTTTTAAGACAATTCCTGGATAGGGGAATGACCGAGCAATCTTCGTAGATTTCTCTACTACCCAATTAGAGGCTCATCACAAAAGCGCTATCCGTTTTTATGCTTTTATGCTCATTTTAAATAGTGGGGCGTGGCCTCATTTGCTACAGACATGCGCGCTTTTTTTTTCTCGCTGAGGAGACTCACAAAACCAAAACATCACTGCAAGGAATTGCAAGCCGATGAGATGGCAATCAGCTAAAATTTTTCTGTATCTACTGATCCTGACTATAACAAATTGTCCAACATGATTCTGGCAATTGCACGAGCCGAGCGTATCAATTTGCCGGCTCCGTTTGACTGACAGGCTTGTTTCTACCTTTTATTTTGAAACAATTCTGAATTTTCAAAAAACCCATTCAGGTAAACCCGTGCTCCGGTCGCTGGTTCTTCTGGGTCCACTAAGTTGCGATGAGCTCACTTGTCCAGTCGAAACTCCTCGATCCGCCCACCGATCGTTGTCGATTAGACACTGTCCTTTCGCCGATTTGAAAAACAAAAACACTATAGAAAGAACACATACTGATCCCACACATGGTACTCTCCCATCGAAAACCGAACATACTTGATTAGTGAGACAAATAAAGTTTTGATTTACTCGGAATATGGCATTTTGTTTTTTCATTGTTTGTGTTGTCGTGGATAGAGAAAACGAATGATTGACAAAATTTATCCGAAAAGTTAACCGAAAAGTTGTTAATGGCGTCTGGGTAACAGTTTCAGGCTCTAGAAGTTCGATTACCTTTTTTTCAACTTTATCGCGAAACATCTATTGCGCTTACCACCAAATACTTGTTGCTGTTTCTTTTCATAGAAATTCTGAAACAAAAACCAACATTTTTATTAGAGCCCTTGGCTTTGGCACCGGCCTTCAAAAGAGCAATCACAGGCTTCGCTGAAGGCAGTTCTTAGAGCATCCAGCATTCACGTTTTATACTTATGCGCGGCCCGTGAAAAGAGAATCGCCGTACTGCTGTATCATATTAACGCGTCGCTCGGCTGTGGTCTCGCCGCGAAAAGTGAGAGTCGCGCGCTCTGCTCTGACAGGTATTCGCGACGCAGTAATAAAAAATTTATTCTCGGCCACTCTGTGTTGGCCGTTGTGTGAAATAAATAGCGTCACTTTCGCAAAGATAACAATGTGTCAATTTTGTTTCTGTTAGGATAATCTGTTTAAAACTGCAGTAGTTTGATCATTGGTGCAGGTGCCCACTTTTCAGGGAATCTGTTTTGAAATGTAGTTTTGAATGGGGAATACAAAGAATTTTTTGGGAATTTTTTGAAAACAGTAATAATGTTCTTCGTTGAAAAATTTTTCGTCACAACCCTGCTTTGGAACGTCTGTAGACAAAGCGAAAAATGATTTGTAGAGCGGTTTCATTGAATCCTGCTACAAATCCGTTTGACTAGTGTTTCCTTTTTTCAGCGCCTAAATAACTTAATTATCACTTACAATTAGTTGTTGATTTAACATTCAAGTAATTCAGAAAACAAAAAAAACTTGAATACATTTTGTTTAAAATTGTAGTATAGAATTGCAGCATTGCTACCTTGAAATAAAACTTGCACGATTTATAACTGCTCAAAAAGAACTGTATGAGGCCCGATTCTAAACCAAATTTGATAATTAACGGGAAAAAAAGTATTTTTTTTATCGTGCAAACAATATCAACGACGAAGCATCATTTGTAATTTTTTTGTTTTTTATCACATATATAATTTGAAACAGAAATATATTTTGTCGTAATTGAAGTTGTCTTTTTTTTCTAGTTTTCAATTTGATCCTGGAAATGGCTTGAGCTAAATGCATATGTACAGTACTGGCCATAAAGAATGCGACAACTAGTTTTTTGACGATAACTTCTTGGAAAGTTAACTTTTTGACCCAAATTTTTTGTGAGACTTTTTCAGCACTATCAGAAACCTTTCTGCCAAGTTGATTTTGAAATTCTGCTGAAAATTATTTTTTTATTCAATTTTTTCTAAATTTCATGAAAATTGACATTTTTGGAGATCTATACAAATAAGTTCTAGAATCACCCAAGGTCTAAAACAAAAAAACGGTAACTATAAAAAGTGATTTAATACTTGGTTGGGTATCCTTTGGCATCAATAACAGCCTGGCATCTACGTGGCATCGAATCCAGGAGCGTCTGAACCACCGTCATCGGGATACTCTTCCAAGCAGCTTCGAGTTGAGCGAATTTCTGGTTGGCATTGGAGGCTCGGACTCCTTTGAGACGTCGTTCTAGATTCTCCCACATATGTTCGTTGGGATTCAAGTCCGGAGACTGACTTGGCCATTCTAGGAGATCCACACGGCGACGTCGAAACCAATTGGCGACATGACCCGAAGTATGCTTCGGGTCATTATCCTGCCGAAACACCCACGATCGGCCCAAATTTGCTCTTCCCCATGGTCGCATTGTGTTCTCCAGGATGTCTTCGTACACATATCGGTCCATGGTTCCAACAATTCTATTCAATGGACCCATGGAAGTGTCGGAGAAGCATCCCCAAACCATCACAGATCCACCTCCATGTTTTACCGTCGGACATTGGTACCGAGGAGCATATCTTGAGCCAATAGGACGTCGAATCCATTAAATACCATCAGTACCGAACAGATTGAACTTCGATTCGTCGCTCCAGATGTGATTATCTCACTCTCGAGGTCCCCAGGACAAGTGCTGTTTAGCCCATCCAACGCGAGATTTCCGGTTTTTTAGACTAACGAGTGGTTTTTTAACTGGTCTTCGTCCGTGCAGTCCAGCAACTTGCAGACGTCTTTTAATAGTCCTTCTCAATGGCACCGGCTCATTTAAAGACGTCACGAAAAGTTGAATATCCGTAGATGTGCGTCTAGGATCTTCTCGGCACGCGCGCAAGATATTTCGATCCATAGCTCTGGAAGTGGTTCGGGGTCTTCCAGGAGATTGACGATGAACTACACCATCCTGAATAGTCAAAATTAATTTAGAAAGCTAATTGAAACCTTACATTATCACGATTATTCTTCAAAATACGGTAAATTTGGCTGGAAAAACAACCAAACTGAGTTGCGAGTATCTTCGGATGCGCGCCTAGTTCATGTTCACGTACGATGCTTTTTCGAACGTCCACAGTGAAAGTTTTTTCCCAAATGGTCTGACCATGGCTGAAAAACAATAAAAAACTTATTAGAACTACTCCCAATTAAATTTCATTCAACTTTATACAAAAAACTGAAATACATGAAAAAAAGCAAAAATGAGAAAAATTTAAAAAATTAAAATAAATTTTGTTTTGCAGAATGATGCAATTCGCAAGTACGCAAGTTTTTGTGAGGTTCCATTGCAGATACAGTAAGAAATTTGGGTAAAAAAGTTAACTTTCCATGAAGTTATCGTCAAAAAACCAGTTGTCGCATTCTTTATGGCCAGTACTGTATGGACGTCGATAAACTTCTTTTTGTCGCCGCTTGACCAAATTGGTGAATTCTTTGGTAGAAATTCAATTATCAGCTATGTAAAGAGCTAGGATCCATGAAACTGGAAAACGCCATTTTTTAGAAAATGGATTTGTATGTTTTTGTGTGTTTCTCACCACCGTTTTACAAAATTTATCAATTTCCAAATTTGGTTTTCCTGAAAACGGTTCTCATGTCGTTTTCCAGTTTCATGAATTCGGCCTCAGAATAAAATTTCCCTAGAAATTTTTTGAGCTTTATTTTTTTTTTGATTGACTACTTGAAACTGTAGTACGAATTCTGTGGTACGAATTTTGCACAGAAACTGATAAAGGATTCTGGAAAAATAGTAACACAGATTTATAAATCTTACCGGTTTTTATTTTCGTAGGATGTGCCCGGACAATAAAAAATTGTCAAACATGTTTTTGGCAGTTGAGCATACTGAGCGCTAATATCTTGTGTATAAGCCCAATTTCTTGTCTAAAAGTGAGACTCCGAGTTTTCACGCAATTTTTCTTATCCCCTTTTGAACATTTTCGAGTCTAATTAGAACAATTTTAAATCTTGCTAGAACTTTTTTGAGTCTAATCAAAAACATCTTGGATCTCAATAATTCAAAAAAATTGAGTCTTTTAAAAATTCATGAATTAGTTTGTAATTGTGGTCATGTCAAATTAGACAAATTTAAAATCTAGTTATAACAGTTTTATTGGAAAATTTTTAAATAAATGAGCAAAAACTAGATAATTAAAATTAACGGTGTTTCTGATACTTATTATAAAAACTAGAATCTGATCAAAGATATTTTTTTGAAATCAAATTAAACAAATTTTGAGCCTGATAAGAATGACATTTACACGCCAGAAGCCATATGCAAGAAAGTGGAAAACAACAAGAAACCCGTTTTCCGGAAAACGAAATTTGAAAAACGCTGATGTAAAAACATGTTTCGCAAAACGATTTACCTCTCGTTTTCAAGTTTCTCGCATACGGCCTCAAGTTAGCCGTACGTCACTTTGTTCTTTAAATGCAACAATACCAAAACATAACAATTTATCAAGTTTCTTTTTGTGAAAATAGGCTGCTTGAAACTGAAATAGTTTATTTCGAATTGTCATAAATTTTGTTTTTTATTTTAGAATTTCTGAGCCGAGTTACGATAAACAAATATGTAATTTGTGTCATTTTAGAAGGTCCTAAATTTCAATTTTAGATTTTTTTTGACGTTTTTAAGGTAACACGTCGTTCAATTAACGTTCAATCTTTTACTAACTTGACCACAGAAGTCACGAAAGTTTGAAAAAGTGAAAGTAAAATAATAAAAGAGTACCACGATTTTAGAACAAATTTGAACATTTACGCCTACCAGAAGCTTAATGGCGCGGCCATAAATGAAAAAAGGTGGCCATAAATGCAGAAATTTCCCCTTTTTTCAAAATTCAAAGGTGCGATTTAGAAAAAAAGGGGGAAATTTCTGCATTTATGTCCACCTTTTTTTTCATTTATGGCCGCGACATAATAGAAAAAAATTATTTTGTTAAAGTTGGGCAGAAACAATTTCCAAATCTATTGTTCATTCGCGAAAAAGGCAAGTGCGCTCCACAAAACGTAGTACTTCGTGGATTTCATTTTCGTCGCCAAATTATTTCAATTCACGTGTAAATTCAACGTGAAATGAAATTATTTGGCGACGAAAATGAAATCCACGAAGTACTACGTTTCGTGGAGCGCACTTGCCTTTTTCGCGAATGAACAATACCGATTATCATTTGCAAATTGTTGCTTTTCATTAAATACAGTATTTGAAACAAAAAACTCTTGTTTTAGTGCAACTTTTTTAGTGTCAAGTTTTCAAACAGTGAGCTTGAAATGGGGTGACGCAAATGCAAATGCAACAACTTTTTTTCTGCGATTTCACAGTTCAAAATTTAGTTCAGTCTTCAGAAGTTTCAACAAATAATTAAAGGAGGTATCAACTTTTTTTTTCAGAATTTTGCAAATTTCGGCCCGGCTCGTGACAACTACAGACTTTTTTGTGGTTTTAAGTTCAACATTTTGTGGCCTAACTTCCGTCTCGCTCGTTGTTTAGTGTCACGGGACGATTGATTGAATTCTTGAGCGGCCCATAGCGTTTATGATGCGTCCAAAAAGGAGAAAAGGGAAAAAATGGAAGAAAAGTGTATGTCCACTTTTGTTATTGTCTACATGTGAAATCGATTTAGCTGGTACGGCCGCACTGATTTCACATGGACACAATAGCGAAAGTGGTAAAAACTAGCAATTTTGGATACAGAGCTTTTGTTTTCATTTCACGTTCCTTTTTTTGGACGCGCCATTATTTTTTTATTTTTTTAAGTTCGTGTTGTGTTTCCCTCTTTGGTGTTTAAAATTTTTTGCTGATAAATTCGTTTGTATCGTCCTTCATTTTCTATTCTTATTTGTCTTCCGTCTTCTGAAAAAAATTGCGTATTCCGTGAAAAAAATCTTCTTCCGTCTTCCGTAATTAAAAATTCCATTTCCGCTCATCTCTGTTTGATACCCGACCGTATTGAATAAATAGGGCAAACTGTTGTTTATTTTCATAATATTGTTGAAACGTAAAAAAGCGTTTTTTTCTTGAACTATTATTATTTTTACAGTGCGTTTTAATTGAAGCCTGCTGAAAATCCGTGGTTTGATGATGCAACTCGATGGATAACCCAATACAAAAACAAACCAATTTTTTTCTTTATGTTTTCTATTGTCGGCCCGCCCCAAATTATTTAATTTCACGTATAAATTCAACTTGAAATGAAATAATTTTTGAAAAATATTGTTTCATGTTTATTCTGTAATAACCTGTCTATCAGAGATGGGAAGGATATTGTCTTCCGTTTTTTAAACAGGTTTAAGAGTTCCCACTTGCCCCATAATCAAATTAAATAAAAACATTAACTTTATAGAAAATAATATTTGAGTCGACTTTTTGCGACTTTTTGGATGGTCGCAAAAGTTAAAAATAATGATTTTCTGGCGTTTTAGGGGAAATAAAAACCACGGTGTCCAGGATTTGAAATGTGGGCGGAGCCTAATTTGCTGGCGCGTCAGCAAACTTCCATGGCGCACTTTCGGTGCTTGCGCATTTTTCGACTCTCGCATTTTATTTTATTGATTTTATTGTTTTTTTTTCAGTAAAACCTGTTTTTCTTTGTAAAATGTATGTATTTTATCTTTTAATACCATATAATTGCCCAAACTTCGCTTTTCGTAAAGATTTATCTTGCGAAAACACCAAAAAACTCAAAACGAATATTTCGAAATGGTGCCTGAACCAAATTCGACGTTCTTAGGCTTAAAATTTTTCTGAAGACCTCAGCTATAATTTCGTTGGAGCACATGTGGGAAAAAATTAAGAATTTATGCTTTTTTCCCGAAAAACATAAAAAATACCTCAAAATTTGAATTTCGCGCGAAAAAATATAGTGGGGCGCGTTTGCTCGGCTCCGCCCACATTTCAAATCCTGGACACCGTGAAACTAATTTTCATTCAATTTTTATTTATAAACCACCATTGTCACAAAAAAATGTCCAGTGGAAGTTTCAATATAATTTAAATTTATAATAAAAGCCAAACAGTTTCACATTGCTACTCAAACGTTTCGCGGCGAAAGGGTGCTACCTCGGAATAGAACTGACGTGTAATAGAACTGTAGCGAAATTGAACTCGCTTTGGAATAGAACTGTAGTGAAGTTGAACTGTAGCGAAATAAAACTGTTCGGAATAAAACTGTAGCGAAATAAAACTGTTTTGGAATAGAAATGTTTCGGAATAAAACTGTAGCGTTTTGGAACTAAATTAGCAATGGAGCGCGATTGCATTGCTTGCTCGTTCAAATATTGGAATTTCTCATGCGAGTGCTTTTTTCAACAGTTGTATATTTGAGCTATTCATCAAAAATTATTTGTTTTGTTGTTTTTTTGAATAAACTTTTATCATTTTTTTCTCGGCCCGCCTTGACGGCCAAGCAATGCAATCGCGCTCCATTGCTAATTTAGTTCCAAAACGCTACAGTTTTATTCCGAACAGTTTTATTCCAAAACAGTTTTATTTTGCTACAGTTCTTTACTGAACAGTTCTATTCCGAACGGTTCTATTGCGAATCAAGTTTTATATCGCTGCAGTTCTATTACACTTCAGTTCTATTCCAAGGTAGCACCGGCGAAAGAAGTGGAGCGTCATTTGCTGATTGGTTACCAATTAGTAAAAGGGGTGGAGCTTGTCGTTCGGATTGGTTGGCATTTTCGCATTGATGTGCATGATTTCACTTATTTCTCTGCACTTTTTGGAATTGACATTTTCAGGGCTAATAACAAGGAAAAGAAATGTGTTCCTGAATAAATAATTTGAATATTAAAGTTGATCAGTGGTTGGATAGACATCTGAAGTAAAAAAATTATGTAAAGTACATAATAATATTGCGGAAATAGTTAAACTTAATAAAACTTCTCAGGAACAGGAAACAAAAATTAGAGCAAAGTGGTCTGATCCACTTTTTTGTTTGGAATAAACTGTTTTTCAATCCAAAAGAGTTCGGGATATTCCCGAGAGCATAAAAAATTTTTTTATTCATTATTTGTTTGCAACAACACAAATAACGCTAATATCTTGCGTATAAGACCGTTTTAATGTCAGCGGACTTATTTTCAAGATTTTAGGGTAATTTGTATATTTTTTGTTGCAAAATCTTTTCAAAAAAATCTGGAGAGTGGGGGTTTGAGCTGTAAAAAAGGGGGGTTTGAGCTGTAAAAAAGGGCGGGTTTGTTATTTTGACGAAACTTGAATATTAACTTGAAAATGTTGCAGACTTTATTGGCGTTGTGAAACACATACGTTTTTTTTTGTTTCGATTTCTTAAAGCTGTTTTTCAAAATACCAGTTCCCGAAAAAAATTCAATTTGGTTTTCCTAACTCCTAAGATTTAAATTAAATATTAGAAATTAGAATTTGCAGAAAATACAATTTAATAAAAATTGGAACATCTAAAAACATACACAGTTGCAGCATGAAAAATGCGTCTGCTATCCCTTTGTTGTCTGCGTCTCTTCAAATAGCACTGCGATTGCGTGGTCGCGCCCAATAAAGTGGGCGGAGTTTCGTGTTTTCATGCTGCAACTCTATTGAAAATACAATGCTAAAGACAAAAAAACTCAACCCAATTTTCTTAATTTGCCTGTTGAAATGCCCTAGTCGGAACTGAAAATGTTTAGAACTTTATTTTAAAAAAGTTAAATCAAGTTTTACGAGCATTTTACTTTGTTGTTTTTTTTCTGAATATTAAATTGCGAACGTGCGTTTATTCATTCTGAATGTGTCTAGTCTACCAAAACACTATAAGTGTTTGCTCTTTTGCTCTCCGGAAACAAATTTTCAAAATTGATTACATGTTTCTGAAAAAATACGTATTTTATTTTAAATTTTTTGATCACGAAAATTATTTTAACTGTTCTGTTTTTTTGGTTGAAATCAAGCCGTATTTATTCACTTGAGTTCGAGTTTTGTTGTGGATTAGTTTAGGTTTGAAAACCTCACATAAATAACACCGACATCAATAAAGAAATAAATAAATAAATGCAAAATTTTGTTTCACAGAAAAATTTCTTGATTTTCCCATGTTTCCCATTAATTCCTTTAAAAATATACAAAAATAAGCATAAAACCCCTCTATACCGGAAAGGGGCGGAGCCTAGCTTCTTGATTGGCTGGCACCACCTTATTTTGCAAGCGCGCGGCGCGTTTCTATTTTTTTTTGAGTTTTAGCGAAAAACCCTGAATTTTTGCAAAAATGGAGCACGTAGAGCTTTTTTCTTAGTTTTAAAGATCTATTTCTTATTTTTCCGTGAATTTTGGTCGTAATTAGATTTTTCAGATTTTCGTCCTTTTTGTTTACAACTCACCAATAGCGAGACAAAAGCTGACACAAATAACAACTACTTTCTCAATTCGGCTTATTTGCCGATTTCTATGAAACATTTTTGACGCAACGATGCTCCGAAATAACGGGATTTTCAATTTTATCGAAAATTTAAATTTTTTTTGGTTTTTTGGTTTTGATTTGTTCGAATGGTGTTTCAAAGTCTTTTTGATTTGATTCCTGTGTCTAAAAAGATCAAATACCGGAAAACTTGAAAAACAAGAAAAAAAAGGTGATCAGACACCTAATTTGCCTATTTTTCCACAACTCCCACCACGCCATGTGCCGATAGAGCAATCAGGTGGAAATTGGATAACATCAAATAAAAAAGATAAGGAAACAGACAAGTTCCGAGAAAAATTTGGTCTCAGAATTCAATCTGACATTGGCAACAAAAAATAGTTCCTTTTGTTTTTCACCCCTCATATTTTTAAAGGTTTACATGATGTTTTAATTAGGCTTATTATGGTGTGTGCTATGTAAAACAAGAGAAGGAACTTTTGTTCTAATTTGCGTTCAAAAATTTGAAGAAAAATTCTTTTTTTTTTTTTGAAATTTTTAGAAAAAAATTTTTTTTTTTGGTTTTTGTACATTATGTATGGACTGTGACTCAATGGAGAGGTAGGTCCTATGTTTTTTCAAAATTATTTCTGTTAAGGTTATGTTATTTTACAAATAAACATTGATAAAGTTCTTAAAAAGTAAGGGAAAAATTTTTTTTGGGTGGAAAATTTCGAAATTCCAAATTTTTTTTTTGAAAAATCTGAAAATTTCAAAATGTTTTAAAATTGATCTAAATCATCTTAGAGTTTGTTAACTACCTTACAGAGCATATGCATGCAAAATTTCAGGGCCCTAACCCTCTCCGTTCAAAAGTTATACCCCAACAAAAAATATTGAATGTTTAGGTCCGTAACCGTACCATAGATTAGTCCATAAAACAGTTGATGTCTTTAAATGAGATGCAGACGCTAATTAATATATTAATTAAATTTAATTGCTAAGAAGTTTGTGAATTTATGGGTCAAAATGATCAAAAACCAAAACAAAAAATTGTAAAAATTTTTTGAAATTTTTTTCTGAAAAATTTTTTTTTTAAAGCACGTTTTTTTTTTGTCTACTGATTTTTGTCATGTCTACGTATTTTATAGACATTCACTTGGGTACTTTTCCACCCACGTAAACGTAAAATTATTTTTTTGTTACATTGATCCCCCTCCACCAATTGCTGACGTCATCCAAATAAAAATAGGTTTTTTTGACCCAATAAGTTTATCACCAAAACAAAACAAAAAAACGCTAAATTTTTCAGAATAGGTTACAGCTATTTAAAAGACGTGTTATTCGGATTATTTACACATGCCCTCTGATTTTTAATTTCAAAGTCCTACCTACCTCATTACGTTTACGTTTCAAAAGTGACAAGGAAAAACAACCATAAGGGCGTGTTGCGGGCGTCCTTCGCCCTATCAGCCAAATCGGGGGCGCTCTTGAACTCTTCGCCAGGGTGAAGGGCACAGGTTATTTATTTGGGCGTGGGGCGCCCACCCTACATACAGGTCAATGGCACCCACCTTATTACGGGTTAGGAGCGCCCGACCTTTCTACAAGTGGGGGGGGGGGGCTCTTCTTTCAAACAGGTCAGGGTCGCCTGTCTTTTCACTTGTCATGGGTTTGCCCACGTTGTGTACGGTTCAGGGGTGTTTGTCCTTTGAACAGGTCAGGGGCGTCCGCGTTTTATTCGGGTCGGGTAAGCCCCTTTAATACAGAGTACAAGGCGAGAAACGCCGCAATTAATACGGGCTCGGTGCGCCCCCCCCCCGTTGTCAATTTCACAACTTTCAAAATTGAGTCGGGGCGCTTACCCTTTATACTGGTAGATGACGGACATTCTTCATACAGGTCGGGGTGTCCGCAAATTTTTCGGATCGAGGAGGCCTGTATTTCATAGTAAACGGGTTCTTGCGTCCATCTTTTAAATTGGTTGGGGTCGCCTGTCTTTTAAATGGGCTCGGGCGCTCGACTTTTATACGGGCTTGGGGCGCCCGTTTTTTACTGGGCTCGGGATTGCCCATTATAATTACGAGGTCTATCGCACTCACCTCAAAAAGGGTCAGAGGCGCTTTTCCTTTACACGGGCTCGGGGCGCCCGTCACGCGGGCCCATGGTGTTAGCCAGTTTTTCGAGTCGGGGCGTTTTTCTTAACGCGGGTCAAAGTCGTCCGTTTTTTATACAGGCTCGCGGCGCTCAATTTTCACACGGGTTCAAAACACCCGCCCTTCATGCAGGTCTGAGGGGTCTATACGGCCTCGTTCCGCCTACTTTTTTGCAGCAGGCCCGGGGTGTCCGCCATTTTTACGTGCCAGGAACGTTCACGGGTCCCGGCGCACCACCCATACAGGGTACATACGGGTTGGAGACGCCCATTCTTTATACAGGTCGAGTTTACGTTTTTTACGGATCCTGGGTTTGCTCACCGAGTGTACGGGCTCCGAACGCCCAAACTTCATACGGGCTCGGAGCGCCCACCCCCCACATTTCAAGGACGCCTGCTTTTTCCAATGGGGTTACCCACGGAACCGGCAAAATATGCTCCGATCGGTCTGAAACTTCGAGAAATCAATAAAAAACATTCTTTGTACATTCATATTGAAAAATAGTGAACTTGCTATTGAAGGAAACCATAGAATATTCCGTTTCTATTTTCTATTTTATAAAATAGTTATGAAACTTTCATATTATTAAAATATTTCAAAATAAAGACGAAACTTTCTAATATGTACTAATAGGAAGAAAATACTCAGTGAAAAATGGAACGGCAGGTATATATATATATTATGAGGGCCGTTCTATTAGAAAATTGACGGTAACTGAAATTACTGAATTTAAAAAAGTTCAGAAAAAAAGGTGTTTCAAAGTTTTTACCCTACTTTCCACCCACATTTTGAGATCAATCGGAACATTTTTCGAACTCTTGCCTAATTATTTGCCATTTTTTGTCACTATCTGAATTCTCAGAACAACACCATTGAAATTTCTATAGTTTTTTTTTCTTTTTTTCAACAGCGTTTCTCATAATTGAGCATTTTTCTTTGAAAAAAAAAGAAGCCTATGGGAATTGTTTTATTTTTATTTGGCATTACCATTTATCAGAGTTTTTAAAAAAAATGTTTTTGCGCTAATAATTTAAATTTTCTAATTTCTATTTCTAAAAAATTAAGAACAGCTTTTTTGAAACTCAATTTTTTTTCCATTAAAAAAAAATTTATACTCGGTATAAAACGGTGCAAACTCGCTCCAATTGAACAATGATATTCGCATGCGTTTGGAGTGAAAAACAGAGAAATCAGAGCGAAACATCTGCACCCCCTCGTCGCCAACGTGGCCGCGTCCACCACTGTGTGAAGGGAGCGAGTTTGCAGCGCTCCGTACTGAGAATATTTTTTGATAACATCATTATGACGCCAGCCAGCAGTCTCTGGTATCAAGATTAATTTTATTTTCTTTGAAAACAATAAAAAAAATAAAAAAAATAGAATTTTGCCCAGTTGAGATTAATATGCCGAGTTCAATGTTCAAAAAAAAATGTTTTTAATTTTTTTTTTAATACTAATACCTGTCTGTTAGCCGGTCTGTGATTAAAATTTCAATTAGACTTTTGTTTACTCTATTCTGTAATTTTCATTATTGCCTTTTTCTTTGTTTTTCGCAAACTAAATTAAATCTCCCAATTATTTTCAATATTTTCTACACCTTTTCAGCCACGAATGCCAATATGTCACGCGGTAGTGGATTATTTATGGAGCACTACACCAACAGTCCGTGGATCGAGGAGGTTAACGCTGGAATCGCTGGAATTGTTTCACTATTGGCAAATGTGTTATTGATTTTTGTGACGTCACGAGTGAAAAGTTACTCGGACTCTGTTCGTATTTCGCAGTATCAAGTTTGTGTGTTTCGACTGGTTTTTTCGATGTTTGTAGTGGTTTCTTCACCGGTAAGTTGAAGTAACAATAATTAGATCGCAATTAAAAAATAATTAAAATGTTGTATTGTCCATTCGTGAAGAAAGCAAGTGCGCTCCACAAAACTTAGTCCTTCGTGGATTTCATTTTCGTCACCAAATTATTTTATTTTACCTTGAATTTAGACGTGAATTGAAATAATTTGGCAACGAAAATGAATTCCACGTAGTACTACGTTTCGTGGAGCGCACTTGCTTTTTTCGCGAATGAACAATATTGTGTTTTCAATCGAGTTGCGACGTCAAGAGGTCAGACTCCGCCCACTTTTTCACGTAAAAATTCAAAATGCACTAAAATTTAATGTTAGCGTGAAAAAAAGTGGGCGGAGTTTAAGCTCTTGACGTCGCATTGAAAACACAATAGATGTGATGATTTTTTTGAAACAGAAAAATTTTTGAAATATCTTTTATTCAATTCCAGACAATAATGTACATATCAGAAGTGAAAGCATTGTACATTGTAAAAGGCGGACCTTATATTCCCCGCGAAATTGGTGCCTATATTCTCAATTTATTCATGGTGTGCATAATTACGTCGTGCACTGGACCGGCCATTCAGTATTTCCAGGTCGCGTATTTGTTGTCCAAGTGAGTGCAATTTCAGATGTTTTTCTAAAAATTAAAACAAAGTTAAACCAATTGTTTAATAGGGGGACAACATTAAAATTTAGAAAATGTTAAAAAGCAAAACCACATTTTTCCAGCCCCGCTCTCAAAAACATGCTATCTATTCGAATTTTCGTCTCCTCAATTCCAGTCCTAGTGGCCATTCCAACGTTCATACTGATACACATTGGATATACTCCGAATGAGTACGAAATGAATTTTTCGGAAGACTTAATAACAGAAATAACCGGCCGCCAGGATAGCTCGTTTTTGTTGGAGGCCGAAGAAAAAGTGAGTACCATCAATAATAGAATTTAATTTTTTTTACTGTTTCAAAAGTTGTTTTTTGTTTTTGTAGATTTTCAACGCCAACACCGGCGCCACTGAATACGACATACCTGCCCGTATATGCACATTCTTTATGATGACAGTAATGCTTTTATCATCGATTACGGTGATCGTATGCTTCTCTCATATTCAAAAATCGATGCGCAAGACGACAGTGAGCCGACAATCGCAGAAATCGCAGAGACAATTGAACTTGTTGTTGATGATGCAGGTGATTAATGAAACTTTTTTGGTTTTTTTTATATTCAAAAATTCACAAAAAATCACTTTTTGCAGCCTAAAATCTAAAAAATTGTTTTTCTTTTTTTCCATTTTTCTGAAATGTAATTAAAAAAAATTTTTTTACAAGAAAACAGAACTTTTCATGCAGTTTTTTTTTTTTTTTTGACTCGAAAAATGTAAAAAATCCATCTGAAACCCCAATTTTCCCCAGATTCACTTTAAATTCTGCAGAAACTTTGAAAAAAATTTAAAAAATATTTTTGCAATTTCAAAAAATTTTCAAAAAATTTTGAAATTAAAAATTTCACACTTCCACCCTTAGTCAATTAACCTTCTTCATTGCAGTTTCTGTTTCCATTCCTCACCATCCACATACCCTTCTACACAGCCTTTATCTTACCTTATATGGACATTGAGTTCAAAACGTTGTCCTCAAATCTTCCATTTCTATTCGCCTGGTGTCCGGCAATCAATCCAATACTCATTATTTTGTTGGTCAAGGTTAGTCTAAACTTAAAACTGTTTAAAAATGATCAGAAAGAAAATTAAAACCTCAAAACTAAATTCTTGAAATTTTTTTACTGTTTCTCATTTTTATAGAATGGACACAGAAATAAAAATTTAAAAAAAAGCAAACATGTTTTGTCCAAAAGAAGTACACGAGGCCTAGCAGAAAATAAATTATTTCAGAACATTCGCGACACACTTTTGCACAGAAAAGCTCTTCCAAACACCACCGCAATGACAATCACCCCGTCCAGCAATCAAAATGCGTTTTACCACAGATACTCTCCGGCTAAAAAGAAATAGTGGATTTTGATGGATTAACTTTGAAACATGTGCTCCTGTGATTACATATCATAACACACTGATAATAAATCTGTAACATAAAATAAAAAAGTAACAGCAAACTAACAAACACATGATTGTAGTTTGGTAATAAATTGAGGAAAAAATTGAAAAAAAATTTCTTATTTTTTCACTGTTTCAGAAATGTTTTCTCATCTTAAAATTTTTTAGAACATATCGATTGTTGCGATAACTTTGTTTTTAATTTGTTGAAAAAATTCTCAAAAAATTTTAAAAAAATTAAAAAAATGATATTGCAGTTTAAAAGTAGCTTAAACGCCCTGAAAATGTTCGAAAAAATTGCAAAAATTGCTGAAAATTCCAATTTTAACGCGTTTTTTAAATTGCACGTTTCCAGACTACTTTGTTTGATCTCATGGTTTCTTTGAACTCGGTTAAAGTAGAAAACAAAATCAGACAAACCTAATTTTACGGCAATTTTCATTTCCTTGCACCTGTTTTGTTTCCAAACTACACAAAATTAAGTACAACAACTTTTGGTAAGCAAAAAAAAAATTTTTAAAGAGGAATAAAAAATGTTTTTATTGAATTTTTTCAAATTTTTTTTTCGAACTGTGCCGTTTAAAAATTAACAATTGACTCATTGTGTAAGTTCCATCCAGTTTCTTTTGTTCATTTTGAGACCGACCAGATCAATGAGCAATCCTATACTTTCGCAAGACAAGATGTCTGATAATTTGATAATTACACCCGTGTTAAGTGTTATCCACTTTAATAACCACTGATCAACCTGATCGACTTATTGTCACACTTTTTAAAAGCTGTCTGACATTGGATTCTTGGAATTCCAGGTGTTACGTAAGTTCATTGTCACGGGATTTTTTTCGTTTTAATGTGATTTTATTTTTAATCGGACCAAACTACAAACTAAGCTTTTAAATTTTCCTTATTTTGAATCTAGTTTTGTGATTTTTTTTTCAAAGTTTTGAAAAAAAAATTATCGAAAATTTTGTTTAATATTTCAAACTAAAAAATTTTTTTTTCAAAATTGTGCGGTCACTACAGTAAGACAAAACTGTTATTATTGCGTTTTGTAGTTTCTATTAAAACTACAATGAGCACAAACATCACGAGTAGTTTTAGATCAGGACATTCACCTTTTTTATTTAATTTCTCAGTTGTTGTCAATTTACAGCAAGAAAAATGAATTGATTTGATTTGATTTGGCTTTCAAAGTGAAAAAATAGCTATTAGTTTATTTATCGTCAGATGACAAAATCATGCGGATTTCATTTTTTTTTTTTTTTTTTTTTTTTTTTATGTTTCAAAAAAAGTTGAAAAAAAATTTTTTCTTAAAAAATGTTTGTATTTGAATATTCGTTCATTGTAGATATATTGCAATAACAATTCTATTTTATTGATTTCAGAGCTGCAAGCAGTTTAGATATGAGCCAATATAAGTCCTTAAACCTAAAAGTTAAAATATATTTAAAAAAAATTTGTAACACAAAAAAATATAATTTTTATTTATTTTAATCTCACCAATTTTAGAAGAAAAAATATAGCTTGAACTTGCTCGATAACCATTTCTTTAATTGTATTTCTTGCAAGTCTAGACGGAAAACTTGCAAATTATTTTTTTTTCTTCCTTGAAAGTGCAATAATGAAGGCGGAAAAAAGTGAAGAAAAAGATAAACTTTAGTTGGTACTTCAAAAAACAATTTTTCGCCAGAGATTTAGCCCATAGATCACTAAAAGCGTCACAAATTAGGTGCGAGTTTAGTTTTGAAGGAAATTTAATTATAGGTTTGTAAATGCTCAAATCATTGAAAAGGGAAGTTGAAATTTTTTAAAGATCATTTTCAGCGTCTGAGCTTTTAGCGTTTTGTCTGGGAAAAATATGAGAGATGTAAATTTTTGTGTCAGTTTCATTTACTTCACAATACAAAGCGATAATTTTTTTATATATATATTTTATTTGAAACTGTAAAAAAATTTATTTTTATTGATTTTACCGAATTTTTTGTTTTTTTTTTCAGATGACGTCCACCATTGCTTCAAATCAGTTGAATCATCAAGACGGTCCTTTTGATGAGATAAACAGCTACGTGACTGGCATTATCTCTCTGATCGGAAACGTGGCACTGATCTATGCAACCACGCGAGTCAAAGTCTACTCGAGTTCTTTTCGACGTGTACAATATTACGTGTGTGCTTTGAGAATCGCTTTTTCATTGGTTGTAGCACTAACGTCACCAGTAAGTAGGCGTCGACGCGACCGCGTCGCGCCCGCGCCGCAACAACTTTTACAAAAATAAAAAAAATGTTTTAGACTTTGGTCTACGTGGCCAAAATGAAGTCGTTGTATATTGTCAAGGGCGGTATTCCATTACCATTTTCTGTTGGTAAGTAAGTATGCATACTGTAGAGCTGCAATGCGATGCAATGCTGTGCAACCGCGACGCAACCGCGTCGCGTCAACTTTTTCAGAAATTTCGTCAAAAAAAATTTTTTTTTTCATTTTTTTTTTCTTTTTTTCAAATAGAAAACCTTTAGGTACCACATTCCTAATACTATTTATATTTTTTGTCGTCATCTCATGCTGTTCACCAACTGTCCAATACCTTCAATTATGCCATCTTTTGTCAGAGTAAGTGAACTTCTAGACCACCCCCCCCCCCTCCTCCTCCTCTCAAGTCCAACAATTTCATTATTTTTCTTTCAGCAACGGTCACAAACACGAGCAATTTGGGCCAATTATCTCTCTAATATCAGTGCTCACTGGAATTCCAACCCTGGCGCTGGCCGCGATTGGATATTTGCCGACGACGCAAGAGCTCTACGACTCTCGAGAAATTGTGTACTATTTGAACGGTCAGGGTGACAGTCCGTTTTTGATAGTCACTGTGAGAAAGGTGAGACTGTTCTAGCAACAAAAAAAGTCATGAAACAATGCTCCAAAATAATGTGGGGAGCGTTATTTATCGTAAATCTACACCAAGTTGATCTTAGCGAAATTTTCGATTTTTGAGTTCGCTTTTCGAATTTTTGAGTGTTTTTTTTTAATTTTGCTGATAATAAGAGAGCTAAATTAGATTTTCTGGGGCAAAATAAATGCGAAAAATGCAAAAAAAGCAAAAAAAAAATTTTTTTTTCGAAAAATTTTGGAATCTAACCAAAATTACTAAACCTCTGAAAATCAGCAAAACCAAGAAAAAGAATGTAGAAAACAGTCAACAACTAATTTTAAATTTGTAAAATAATACACTTTTCGTCACTACGACGCTCCAAAATGACGCGGGGAGCGTTATCGTAAATCTACACCAAGTTGATTTTAGCGAAATTTTCGATATTTGAGTTCATTTTTCGAGTTTTTGAGTTTTTGATAATTAATAAAAATCATATTGCCAAATTAGACTTTCTGGGGAAAAAACTAATGCGAAAAATGCAAAAAATGCAACAAAAAAAAATTTCTTTTCGAAAATTTTCGAAAAATTTTGGAATCTAACCAAAAATTACTAAACCTCTGAAAATCAGCAAAACCAAGAAAAAAAATGTAGTAAACAGTCAACAACTAATTTTAAATCCATAAAAACAAGCGAATTTTTGTCACTACGATGCTCCAAAATGACGTGGGGAGTGTTGTTTATCGTAAATCGACACCAAGTTGATTTTAGCGAAAATTTGGTTTTTTGATTTGGTTTTTTGAGTTTTTTGGTTATTTTAAATCAGTTTTTGCTGTTAATTATGATTCTGAATTAATTTTCCTGAAAAAGCTTTTTTTAATTAAAAAAAATCGAAAAATCCAGATTTTTTTTTGTCCAAAAGTACTGAAAATCTTGTAAGTAAATAAAAAACGATCAAAAAATAACTTCAAATCATTGAATAAATGCAAAATTGGGCCACTACGACACTCCAAAATAACGCCGGGTGTGTTATTTATTGTAAATCGACACCAAGTTAATTTTAGCGAAAATTTGGTTTTTTTTTTATTTCGTGTTTTGATTGTTTTGATTATTTTCAATCGGTTTTTGCTGATAATTATGTTTCTATTTTGCTTTTCCTGGAAAAAATTACAACTTCAAAAAAAATAATTTCAAAATGTTTTGAAAAAAAAAAAATTAAAATCCAACAAAAAATTACTAAAGTTCTGAAATTCAGCAAAATCAAAAAAAGAATATAGAAAACAGTCAAAAACTGATTTTAAATTCAGAAAAACAAGCAATTCTTGTCCCTACGATGCTCCAAAATAACGCCGTGGGTGTTGCTTATCGTAATTCTACACCAAGTTGATTTTAGCGAATTTTTGGTTTTTTGGTTTCGTTTTTTGAGTTTTTGGATTATTTTCAATCAGTTTTTGTTGATAATTATGTTTCTGAATTGACTTTTCTGGAAAAAAAATGTTCGAAAAAAAATTTTTTTTTAATTAAAAAAAATCGAAAAATCAAGAAAAAATTTTGTTTTCTCCCAGAAGTAGTTTAAAAAAACAGTGGATAAACATGAAAAACAAGCAATTTTCGGTCATTACGACGCTCCAAAATAACGCCGGGAGTGTTGTTTATCGTGAATCTACACCAAGTTGATTTTAGCGAAATTTTCGATTTTTGATGTAATTTTTCGAATTTTGAGAAGACTTTTTTGCTATCTTGTTAGCAATTTTCATCCAGAATCATAAAAATTGCCAAAAAAAAATTTTTTCTAGTTTCATGTCTCCTTGAAATATTGAAAAATGTGATTATAGCGAAATTTTCGATTTTTCTGCTGAAAAAAGGGGGTACTCGCTTATATAGCTGTGCGGTTTAGAACTGCTATTCTCATTGTCAGTACGGAGCCCTTCAAACCCGCTCTTTTCGCACAGTAGAGGACGAGACGCGGCCAAGTCGGCGACGAGAGAGTGCAGATGTTTCGCTCTGATTTCTCTGAACCTCTCTCTAAATGCGTGCTAACTTTATTGTTGGATTGGTGCAAGTTTGCAGCGTTTTATACGCACAGTTCTAAAAAGGAGTGCCCACAGAAAAACCGTTTTTTGTTTCGTTTTTCCATATTTTCAATTCCAGCGCCTGAACCCATCCACCGGAGAACATGTGGCCGACTGGACGGCCGGGATTTGCACATTTTACATTCTCACCATCATGGTTTTATCCATTATCACGGTCATCGTGAGCAACGTTTACATTCAGTACCAGTTGAAGAAGAAAATGATGAGCCCAAGTGCAAAAAAATCACAAAATCAGGTGAACCTGATTTTGGCGCTTCAGGTATGGTGGTCTGCAAAAGCAAATGCGCTCTATTGCTTGCCTGCGTCTCCGTGCATAAATGGAGACACATATAAGCGATTTTTCAAAAACGCATCTAAATTTTGCAGTTTTCTTTGCCATTTCTCACTATTCACGTCCCGTTCTACGTCTCATTTATCTTGCCAATGTTCGATATGGAAAACAATTTTTTGTCCGCCAATTTACCGTATCTTTTTTCGTGGTGCCCGGCGATTAATCCGATTTTGGTCTTGTGCCTGGTCAAGGTTGGTCTCGTTATTTTGCGTCCGTAGGCATTTGATGCACGTGCTGATTTCGATGGCTACTAGCCTTTTTCAGTGGCTGTTAGCCTTTTTCCAAGGCTATTAGCCATATAGCTGCCAATGAGAGGGTGCAGAATTAAAAATGTGGAAAAAAGTTCAAAAAAATAGTTTAAACTGCGCGGGCTTTTCTCCCGAAGAACAAGTTCTCGCCTTTTTCGTTAAACTGATACGAAGAGGAGACGCAGAGTGCGAGGATACAGTTGTTTTGTAGCAACTCTTGTCGAAGAGAAGTCTGCGTCTCTTCCGCGACTGTCGCTATAAAACAACAGTGTCTGCTTTTCTGCGTCTCCTCTTCGTATCAGTTTAACGCAGATGAGCGGCTGAATGCCGCCTATGGTAGAAAAATGCGACCACGCTTATAACAGTGTGGATTTTCGAAGCAGTTTCGATAAATTCTTCGATAATTTTTTCGATAAAATTATCGACAAATTATCGAAAAATTATCGAAAATTTTGTGTCGAAAAAATATCGAAAATTATCGAAATTATTTTCGATAGTATTATCGAAACATTTTCGATAATTTTCGATAATAAAATATCGAAATTTTATCGAAACCAGTTTCGATAAATTCCTCGATAATTTTCGACATTATCGATAATTATCGAAACTTTTCGATAATACGGGTAGACGGCCCGCCTCTCTTCTGCAAAGCATAGCGAACGTCGGAACCCGTGAGGTGTCGGCTATTGAAAGTATGTATAGCCTTCATGGGGAGACTGGTCCCCATGACTTGGCGGCTATCTGGCAGCTATTTGGCAGTCATTTGGCAGCTATTTGGCGGCTATCTGGCGGCTATTCGGCACTAGATGACCCGTAATAGAACTGCGCGGAATAGAACTGTCGGGGATAGAACTGTCCGGAATAGAACTGTCCGGAATAGAAGTGGCCGGAATAGAACTGCCGGGAATATAACTGCCCGGAATAGAACTGTCCGGAATAGAACTGACCGGAATAGAACTGTCCGAAAATAGAATTGTCCGAAAATAGAATTGTCCGGAATAGAACTGCCCTTGCCAAAATAATGAATTCCATTTTCGATAATTGTCGATAATTATCGATAATGTCAAAAATTATCGAGGAATTTATCGAAACTATTTTCGATAATTTTCGACATTATCGATAATTATCGAAAATATTTTCGATAATTTTCGATATTTTATTATCGAAAATTATAGAAAAATTTGTCCAATTGGCCGATTATCGAAAAGTTGTTTTCGACAATCCACACTAGCTTATAATTAAGCTAGAATTTTATTTTCCAACGTTTCGCCCTACATGCCGTGGCCTTACTAGGGAATGCCCCGGACTTAATTTGGGCTTTCGCGATGAGTCTTACATGATTAGAAAGATAATTTTATGGAGATTCCAAAACTACTTTTCGTTTTTGCTCAACGCCGGTGGTTTTCGAGAAAATCGCATCTGAAAATCCAGTTAAAATTTAAATTTTGTGTGCGTTTTCAAATATTAAATGCGTGAGCTGTTCCTTTCAAAATCATCCAGGCAGTCACTTTCTTGTCAATTGTTTTTTGAAACAACTGAACAGCGGTTGAGTGGTTAACACAGGTAAACCGCGTAGAATTTCAACAGATTCTAAAAGGAGTGCGGGCGTAGACTCTAAAAAGTGCACAGAAAGCGTCTCACAGAATCTGTTGAAACTCTTTCCACACTTTTTGCGCATTCTTTTCAAACTCTTTTGAGACAAATTGCTAATTCCGCTGGGCTCCTTTTATCGTTCGTTTGCAACAAATTCGCCGATATTTTTATTCAATTGAAAGCGTTTCAATTATTAAAAATCATTAATGAAAAATACGAACACAACAAAGTAATGCAGTGTGCTGGCCCGTAAATTATTTTCAAACGGAAAAAACACTGTTAAACACTCAGTCGAGCCATATTATGTGTTCACGAATGACTAGTGCTGACGACGCTCCGATGTTCCGCAGTTTTTCACTGTTGTGCAGTATTTGCTACGAGACCGCATTGAAAAACTGCAGAACATTGAAGCGTCGTCAGCACCAGTTATTCGTGAACCCATAATAATGTCGGATACAATCTCTCTGCGTACGAAACAGTATTTTTCCGTTTGAAAAACTTACTGCAAACACACCGGTGATACATACAACGAAAACAGTTAACAAAATAGAGGCGCAATTTATAAGCCGTCTGGAATCCGCAACAGATGGTTCCTCGTATTTCGGTACAACACTGTCGATGTGATGTGTTTCGTGTTTAATTCAAACTTTATTCGACTCGAGTCTCTGAAAATAATCTTCATCAGACGATTCCCAAAAAAAAACACAAACATTTTCAGAAAGTGGTTGCATTCGTTTTGAGCTAAACCAAGCTGTTTTTTTTCCTGTCGATCAATCACTAAATATGAAAGATTTTCTTCGGGTACGAAATTTCAAATAAACTCACTGAACATTTAGCGTGAACTTTTCGTACTCCCAGTCGCTGTGCCCATTCCAAATCCGGCGTGAAACACCACTAAAGACTAATGTTTGTTGGAAGTATTATTGATTCATGAATGAGCAACAAAACGCGGTGAATTATGCGGCCAAAGTTGGCTGGTCTCGCCACGATTTTGAAAGACTACGGTTACCTGCGAAAATAAATATATTATTATTATTTTTTTTTAATTAAAACGCATTTTCATAGTTTTTTCTCAACAAAATGTGTTTTTGAAAAGAAATTACCCATTCCAGGTTACACAAAAAATTTTAATAGTGAAAAACCAGAAGGTTGTTGACGGCTATCGCCGTCAAAAACCTTCTGGGTAAGCTTGGGGACGCGCGAGTCTCCCTAATTTTTCAAAGAGTTTAAATGTATGTCAAAAGAAACATTGAGTAAAATTGACCCAAACTTCGATTTTCGTAAAGATTTATCCTGCAAAAACACCAAAAAACTCAAAACGATTATTTCGAAATGGTGGCTGAACCAAATACGACGTTTTTAGGCTTTAAAAAGTTCTAAAGACCTCAGCTATAATTCCATTGGAGCACATGTGGGAAAAAATTTATGCCCCGAAAAACATAAAAAATGCGTCGAAATTTGAATTTCGCGCTAAAAAATCCAATGGGCGCGTTTACTCGGCTCCGCCCACTTTTCAAATCCTGGACAACGTGCATACTAAACAAAAAATCAGTTACAAAAAAGAAAAAACCACAGTAAAACTCGAACTTCCGACCTCGCACACGCCAGCCTAGACTACAAACCAC
Organism: Caenorhabditis japonica; assembly: GCA_963572235.1. NCBI lineage: Eukaryota > Metazoa > Nematoda > Chromadorea > Rhabditida > Rhabditidae > Caenorhabditis > Caenorhabditis japonica. The sequence continues at coordinate 4,164,818 of OY754345.1, forward strand.
ATGGACACCGCGCAGGTTGAATAATTTTTCCTATGTGTGCAATGAGATTTCGGCCGACCCACAGTTTCCTGCCGGATTTCATTTCGACTGTAGAAATGCATAACGTGTAGAAGAAAAAAAAAATAATGTTGAAGGGCCTAACAGTAAAGTACCATTCAAAATAATGATATCAAAATTTGAAAAAGACGGGCATCATCGCGGCATTCAGGTATACCGAGTATAATCAAAAGGCAAAACATCGCGTTTTTATTAAAAACAAAAGGAAAAAATATTTTTCGCGCTAACCGTAGTCTATCAAAATCGTGGCGAGACCAGCCAACTTTTGGCCCAAAAGTTCACCGCGTTTTGTCGCTCATTCATGAATCCATAATATTGTGAAACGCCCAGTCCGCCCAGCTCCCTCCGGTCGCATATTTGAAAATTATCACACATGCTTCCGGCGCATTGCCGCTGAACTTTCCGGACGAAAATAAATTCTGAATGAGATAAATATATCAAACAAATCAAAAATGCAAAATCGGCAATAAAAACACACTCTACGTCTCGACAAAAATAGCGCCTAAACCTCAAAAATTTCTCTACACACCGCTTATAAATCTCAAAAATAACATCTACCGGCAAAAATTTAATCAAAAAAAAGGCTGAAAATAGGAGAAAAATGACCAAAAATGTTTAAAAATGAGAAGAAATGGCAAAAAAAAAATTTCGATAATTTAGGCTCCGCCCTTTTTGCAAGTAGCGCATGCCTTTTTGCAATTCTTTTGATAATCTTCTCAAATTCTCTGAAGCAGAAAGAATTTCAAAAGAATTTCAACAGATTCTGAAAAGAATTCGTTTGAATTATCAGAATGCCACTCTTTCGATACACTTTTGCGGTTCACAATTCACCCTAGACTCTTTTGGGACTCTTTCCGCACCAAAACTCTTTTCAGACTCTTTTTAAACTATTTGCGGTTTACCTGTGTAAGTGGGTAGCGCGTTAGGGTTAGGTTCTAGAGGTAGCGGGTTCGGGTCCTTCACGGTTGGGAATGCTTGTGGTGGTTTGGATGGATTGTATGTTGGGTTTTGTTCTTTTTAAATCAATTGTTTTGTCTCAATTGATTAAAAAAAAACAATTGATTTAAAAAGAACAAAACCCAACATACAATCCATCCAAACCACCACAAGCATTCCCAACCGTGAAGGACCCGAACCCGCTACCTCTAGAACCTAACCCTAACGCGCTACCCACTTAACCACTCAACCGCTGTTCAGTTGTTTCAAAAAACAATTGACAAGAAAGTGACTGCCTGGATGATTTTGAAAGGAACAGCTCACGCATTTAATATTTGAAAACGCACACAAAATTTAAATTTTAACTGGATTTTCAGATGCGATTTTCTCGAAAACCACCGGCGTTTAGCAAAAACGAAAAGTAGTTTTGGAATCTCCATAAAAATATCTTTCTAATCATGTAAGACTCATCGCGAAAGCCCAAATCAAGTCCGGGGCATTCCCTAGTTAGTCCCAATTTCGGCGCACTCAAACTCGGGTTTTTGAGCTTTTTGATCAACCTGGATATCTTTCAAAGTGGTTGTTTGCAAACACCGATGCTTGGCTATAATTTGATCTACCCAATGCCCAGTCACGCGCCAATAAAAACCAAAAAACAATATTAAATCAATCAATCAATCCAACATCATTTGCAGAACGTGCGTGACCGTCTCCTGTGTCGCTCGGTGGCGTCAAAAGTCTCGTCATCGAACATGATTCAATTGCGCCAGCCGTCACGTGTTGAAGCGTGAGCAAAACATGCTCACTTCAAAATTGGCGGCTCGTGGAATTCATAATGATAATGTCTGCCAAACGGGTGTATTTTTTCCGGCTAATAAGTGCTGATTTTGGTTTCGAAAAATTGCTGTTTTTCCTTATTCTTTTTTTCTTTTCTTTTCCGCTCTTGATAATGCATAATTCTTTATTCATAAATTTGTTTTCCTCGTTTTTTTTTGTAAAAATAAAAACTGATCATTTGAAAACTGTTGCGCTTAAGCTGAAAGCTAGACTAAGGCTTCAAAAACAATTTGTAAATACAAAAAATAAATACAAAAACCAACAAACGAACGTCATTTTTTATCCACAAAAAAAAATTATAAGACCAAAAAACTTTCATCACTTTTTCAATACCTTGGAATTTTGAACTGCTATTATTCTAATATAATTTTCATTAAAAGCTTTCCAAGAATTCGGTTTTACTTTCTGAAAATTGGTGCCAGAAATGAATCAGAGCTCACAATCAGCTCAATAGAGAGCTGTGGCAAAAACAAATTTATATTTAACGCAGGGGAATTAGAGAGAGAGAGAGAAAAACAATTGAGAGTAAAGTAAAATACAAAAAGTTTGGCGCTTTTCTACTTTCAAGTAAATTTTTTTTATTGTCAATGACGTCTTTTTAGTTGCGAATAGGAAATAAAGACAATTTTTGTTTTATGTTTGTATGCAATTATTTCCGCGTTTTTTGTTGTTTCCGTTTGTCTGCTGAGTTGGTTCCGCACAAAACTCAACTTGGTGGCAGGTGACTGTCTGATGATTGCTTTTTGGCGAGTTTTTCGAAAATACATATTGTCCGCTCGCAAAAATGATCAAACGCGCTCCACTGAACTCAACGCTATGCGATTTTCATTTTGGTTTTCAAATTATTTCATTTCACGTTGAATTTATACGTGAAATGAAATAAATTGTAAACCAAAATAAAATCCACGTAGTATTGAGTTTAACGGAGCACGTTTGGTCATTTTGGCGGTTTGACAATAGCTGTATTGAATGGAGGAATATTTTGATTTAATAATTTTTTAATGGGATTTTTTTTCTTGAATAATTTTTTTGAAACAGTGAATTTTGTTAAAAATTTTTTGTTGAAAAAATTGGATTTTTGCTCAAATTTCGAATGTTATGGACCTATTCAGCGGAGGAAAAAAACCGATTTTCGCGGTTTTTTTCCCTATGCAGAATTGAGAAAAAAAGACAAAAAACTACAGTAGTCAGAGGTTTTTTTACGAGGAAAAAAACCCATCGCGGCGAGACCATGCGGCGAGAAAACGCGATGCGCCTTTAATATTATTGAGAAATTGTTCAATTTGCGTTGCGGAAAAATTTATTTTTGTATTTTTCACGTCAATATCTATTGTTTTCCGACATAATTTCTCATATTTTGTATTTTTCAGGTGAGGAAAACGATGAATAGAGCATTGCCCGAGTATTCTGAAAATCACGATGAAAGCAAGAAGAGAAAAATGACAATTGCTGAAGGAAGACTCTTGAAAAGCAGTGATCGCGAGGAGGTGAAGAATCGACAGTGAGGAGGCCTGTAAAATATCGGTAATGAAAAAATTATTTGTGTAAAAAAAAAACAAGAAACGTACGGGAATGTGGCAAATAAGATTGTTGAGAGCCACCCAGTGTCGATGGACTTCCTTCAGCAAATGTCCTTTTTCTCTTCTTGCTTTCATCGTGATTTTCAGAATACTCGGGCAATGCTCTATTCATCGTTTTCCTCACCTGAAAAATACAAAATATGAGAAATTATGTCGGAAAACAATAGATATTGACGTGAAAAATACAGAAATAAATTTTCCCGCAACGCAAATTGAACAATTTCTCAATAATATTAAAGGCGCATCGCGTTTTCTCGCCGCAGGGTCTCGCCGCGATGGGTTTTTTTCCTCGTAAAAAAACCTCTGACTACTGTAGTTTTTTGTCTTTTTTTCTCAATTCTGCATAGGGAAAAAAACCGCGAAAATCGGTTTTTTTCCTCCGCTGAATAGGTCCATTATAGTACTGATTTTTTTTACTTTTTAAATAAAACGTTACGTGCAATTACAGAAATTTTCAGGAAATAACTTTTTTTTGAAACTTAAATTTAAAAAATGAATTTTTTGAATATTTTTGAAAAATTATGGTTTTTTAGTTAGGTTTTTTGGATTTAATTATTTTTTTTACAGTAAAGTAGTGTTTTTTTCTGAACTTTCAAAATGTTTTTAAAACAAAATGTTATGAAATTTTGGATTTTTTTTTAAATTTTTTCATATAATTTTTTTTGAAACTGAATTTTTGCAAAATTTTTTTTTTTTTTTAAATTTTTGAGTTAAAAAAAACTTTCAAATTTACGTTTATTTTATGTTTATAAATCTTATGGGGTTATTCACGAAATGGCAAAAAATTGCAAAAAACGGCAAAAAACTCCGCGAAAATTCGAAAAATGCTCCGATTGGTCTGAAATTTTGGGAAATGAGTGAAAAAACTCTTCCGGACATTCCCACAAAATTTCAGACCAAAATATCAATTTTTAAGAAATTGATTTTTTTTCTGAAAATGATTAAAATCGATATTTTTGTCTGAAATTTTGGGGTAATGTCCGGGAGAGTTTTTTCCCTCATTTCCCAAAATTTCAGATCAATCGGAGCATTTTCCGAGTTTTCGCGCGGTTTTTTGCCGTTTTTCGCCATTTTTTGCCATTTCGTGAATAACCCCATTAAATACAGAAATTTTGCGTAGTTTTTGCACTTATTAAACAAATTTCAACATGTTTCCATTAAATTTTTAAAATTCAAAGTTTTTTTGAAACATTGAATTTTTTTGGACATACAAAACATTTTACAAGGATTTCACCGAAAATTTCGATTTTAACCGATTTTTTAACCCAACTTCTAAATTTTTTTTTCAGACATGGCAAGTGTAGACAGCGTTAACGACACGTGGTTTGATGAGTTTAACGCCGTCTTCGCCGGCGTCATTTCTCTGGTTTTCAACGTTGTCCTCATCTATGCCACGTTGCAAGTGAAATTCTACTCGGATGAGGTGAAGAGGATGCAAATTTTTGTGAGTGCACTCAGGTTGCTTTTCTCCGGAACAGTGGTGTTGTGTTCGCCGGTGAGTGTTTTGTTTTGCTATTTTTTTGTAACATTTTGTTCTCTCAGACTTTGGCGTATATAATTGAAGCGGAGGCAGTGTACATTGTTAAAGGAGGTTTTTCGCTTGGCGTTTCTTTTGGTAAGTACGTATAATTTTTAATAAATGGCCACAATTATTCTTATGAAAAACATGCCTTGTCTATTCGTGAAGTAAACAATTTTTAATATTTCAATGATTAACTTTTATTGGTCTAGTACATGATATTGATATAGGTTGCACTTTTGTTTTTTTCCCAACAAAAAAAAACAATAAAAAACAAGTTTTGCTCAACAAACGCAAAAAAAAAAAAGAATTTCGACCACGGCAGGATTCGAACCTGCAATCTTCTGCTCCGTAGGCAGACGCGTTATCCATTGCGCCACGCGGCCACATCTTTCACCGTCGACATAGGTAAAGATAAGACGGGACGCTGATGACTTTCCATCACTTTTGTAGTGGCACAGGATTGGCATCGATATGGCATTTTTGAAATTTTTTGGCAAAAAAATTGTTTTCATCCACAATGAAGAAAAAGTGAAGTTTTTCAGGAAGATTCCTTCTCATCTTATTCGCCACATTTGTCATTTTCTCATGTCTGGGAGCACCGATGCAGTTTATTCAAGTGGTTTTTATAGTGAAAAAGTGGGTTTTCTTAAAAAGACAAGCTTCTACAGTACGATATTCAGAGCATCGCGCACAAAACGAGAGCTCGTCCTGTTTACTACCATCGCTTCGTTTGCCATCTCGATGACCGCCACACTTCTAATCTACTTCGGCTACACGCCTGACGATTTTGACGACGAGCTATCGGAAGAAATAGTGTATAATTTGAACGGAAAGGGCCATTCAGCGTATCTGATCGCCTCGTTGCAAAGATTTGATTTCGATGACAAAAAATGGGTGCCCGATCCGATTTCGTGGGCGTGCACTTTGTATATTCTTGCTGTTCTTGTGATGAGCACAGTGGTTTCGGTGACGTGTTGGAGTTGTATTCGATGGCAATGGAGGAAAGGGGCAAAGAGCTCGAATTCGAATAAGGCGCAGCAACAGTTGATTACGGTGTTGATTGTTCAGGTTTGTAGGGGTTCAAAAAATTGTTCACTATGTAGGGTGTGGACGATACAAATTGTCGTTATTTCTTGTCAGTTTGTTTCTTTGTGCGTTCATCGGCCAATCACCTGTTTGCAAAAAAAATTTGCCACCAGCCGGTCTCGAACCGTGGTCTTGTGCGTCACAGTCTGGACCCACTCGGCCACAGGGTCAGTGTTCGTTTTTTAGGGGTTTTGAAGGATTCCAATGAGATTTTTAGGTCTAAAATTGAATATTCTGTGTTTTTAATGGACATTTTTTTTGGATTTTAGTAAAAATGTTGGAATTTTTAGAATCAAAAATTTTTTTTGGAATTTTTTTTTAATTTTTTGAAATTTGTCGGAATTTTTTTTTGAGTTTTGAGAATTTTTTGTTGAAAGGAACTGGAATTGAAGTTCAAAACATCTCTTTTTAACCTTGAGAGAAAAGAATTTTTGCCTAAAAAAAAGAAAAAAAAGCAAATTTTTGAAAAAAAAAATTGTGATTATTTTGTTCTTCAAAGAACGCAAATTGTTTTACACCAAAAATGTCAATTTTCCCTATAATTTCTAACGCTTTACCTTTGAAAAAAAAGCCTGTTACGCCCATATTCCCATAGTGCGCCCAGTGGCCGAGTGGGCGGTGGGCGCGCACGCCTGTCGCCCACACCTCCCAGGTTCGAGGTCCACTGGTGGTAAATTTTTTTTTTTTTGCTTTTCTCATCTTTATATATTTTTTCTTTCAGTTCACCATACCCTTCCTCACCATCCACATTCCATTCTACGTCTCCTTTCTGATGCCACTGTTTCGTGTCGAGACCCTTCATCTGTCCGTCTATCTACCGTATCTTTTCTCGTGGTGTCCCGCCATTAATCCGATTGTGGTGTTGATTATGGTTAAGGTAAACTCATTTTGTAAAGTTTAACAATAAAATGAAAGGAATTTGCAGAGCATTCGAGAAAAAGTATTCACGAGGTCCACGAAAAAAGCCTTGCACATTTCCAGTGCCAATATTGTGATAAAGCCAAAGTCTGCGTCGCCTTGATGATTTTTTTATACGGAGTTTTATTGTCTAATGTGTCTAGAACATAATGGGTTTTTAATGAAATTTTGCTGTATATGCATTTCTAGTTTTATTTTGTATTTTTATGTTTTTCTAAATATAAAAAACTAACTTTTAATTTTGATTTTGTTTTTTTTCTTCAAAATTGAAATTTCACCGAATTTTTCCATTTTTTTTTTTAATCAACAATCAAAAAGTTTTCAGGAATTTCAATTTCACGCAGCTATTTTTCATGTATTGTCCATTCGCGAAAAAAGCAAGTGCGCTCCACGAAACGTAGTACTACGTGGATTTCATTTTCGTCGCCAAATTATTTCATTTTACGTTGAATTTACACGTGAAATGAAATAATTTGGCGACGAAAATGAAATCCACGTAGTACTACGTTTCGTGGAGCGCACTTGCTTTTTTCGCGAATGAACAATACAGCTTCATTTCGAGCAGTTTTATTATGGTATCAAAAAATTGCGGTTTCACGGAAAATTTGAATGTGTTTTCAAACAAATTGAGATTTAATTTAGCTTCGGATATTACCTTAAAACGTTTAATGGTTTTTAACGAATATTTTAAATTTTATTAATCGAAAAATTCAACCCAAAAAATTGAAATTTCACCCAAACTTTCAGATTTTTTGGTAACTATTTAATTTTATACTCGGCATAAAGCCCTGCAAATTTGCTCCAATCGAACAAAAATGCGCGCACATGATTGAAAAACTTTACTGTTTCAAAATGCCCATATCTTGAAAAAAAAATTTAAAAAAATTAGCCACGCCCAGTTTTTGCAACGAGTGCACAGTTTTTGGCAAATTTGCGACACTTTTTCTTTTCTTTGATTTTAGCGTTTTTTTGCTTTTTTTGGCACTTTTCGGGAAAATTTCTGGGTAAAAATAAAATTTTGAGCTGTTTTTTTTTTTGCGAAAAGTAATGAATTTGGACGCGTGGTGAAACTGAACGAAAATTTGACCTTTTCTGGTTTTTCTGCTGCATTTTTATTTTATTTTTAGCTCTCAACTTTATAATTGAAAAAAATCCTTAAAATTGGAAGAAACATTTGTTTTGTATTACTGTAAATTCCGCGGTATTTACAACAACAACAACAACAAAGTGCCAAAAATTGTGTTTTCCCTTATTTGGTATTTTTTAAGCTGATTAGTAATTAATTTTGCAAGACCAAAAAAATAAAATATAAAAAATTGCAAAAAATTCGAATTTCCGGGTTTCTCGGCCACCCTTCGTGTACTCCTTTAGGACATATTGTCGAGGCGCAGATTTTGAAATTGCCGAAGCGCTCCATCGTAAGAGAAATGAAACAGTTAGACAAAAAAGACAATGGAGTTACGCAGGTGACACTAGGCGGTGCAGGTAGACAATTTTCGTGCGCTGCAAATTCGCTCAAATCCCACAGTGAATTGCTCATGCATTCGGAGTGAGATTCGGAGAAATGAGTGCGAAAAATCGACCACGCTCTCTCAATTTTCTCCATTCTCTCGTCGCCAACGTGACCGCGTTGTCCACTTTGTTAATGGAGCGAATTTGAAGCGTTCCGAACTAAAAGGAGCAAATTGCGGTTTTATGGAATCTTTAAATGTTGTTTCTGAAACAATTAAAATGCTGATAAATTCGTGTTTTTTTTTCCAATTTTTTTTTTTGAAATTTTAGTGATTTTTCTTTAAAATTTTAAAATTTAACTCATAATTGCCGTAATCTTTAAAGATATTATGTGTTCACAAACGAGGTTTGCAAACGACGCTCCGATGTTCCGCAATTTTTCCACTGTTCCGCAGTATTCGCTGCGAGACGCAGTGATAAACTGCGGAACATCGGAGCGTCGTTTGCACACCTCGTTCGTGAACACATAATAAAAAAAACTTCAGTTTTTGCCGAAAATCCCGTTTTTTTTTTTCAAACAAACATTGTAATTTTTACAGAAATTTCACCTAATGTTTCGATGTCTCTGAAAATGTTAAAAAAATACTCAAAATTTTACCGGGTTTCTGAAATTGCTTTGAAATTTCTGATGTCTTTTTCAAATGATTTTGAAACTTTCTTTCCCGAAAAATTTGAGATTAACAGAAATTTTAGTAGCAGAAAAAGCTAGTATTGACAAAAAAAGAAACATGAAACTGTAATAAAACACCAACAATAATAACACATTTTCTCAACAATTAGATATTTATTTCTCATTGTCAGAATAACAATAATTATCAATGTCAACCGTTCCTTTTTTTTTCAAAATCAAAATTTGATTTCTTTCGGCATTGGAATGGTGACCGGTTCGGGTGGTGAGCAATCGGAGAGCCGGTAGATGGTGTATCCATTTGGATCCCGTTTTTGTGCCGTCCAAGGAGCGGCTGAGACACGTGAGAAGACTGTGTAGAGGATGGAGGTGAGGACGACGGTGAACACCAGGAAGTAGAATACCAAAGACCACTAAAAATGGTGCATAATAGGTGTATTGCGTGCAGGTTTTTTTACGGCAGCGCAGGTCAGGTCCGCAAACACTCTTATCACTAGAAATGTGCGGCTAGCTAGCAGCTAGCCTGGTACGTAAAGTTGAATGTGACAGCCTTATCGTCCTTATAACATGTACGATAGACCTATCACCAATGAAATAATTGCTGAGCTCTACATACCTGATTTCTCGTGTTATCCGGCACGGTTGCCTGAACGCCCAATGGGATCAAAATTTGAGCGACTCCCGCTATCACCATGTTCAAATTCAGTGCAAAATGAGAGTGTTGAGCTGCTCGCTAAAAAAAAGAAAAATGAGTGAAAGAAAGTGGAATTTTAAAATTTTTTGTGTTTCAAATTTATTAGAAAAAATTAAAACATTTCGAGTCTAATTCGAAAAATTTTGAGTCTAATTAGAAGATATTTGAGTCTACATAGTTAGAAACACTCACAATTTGAATGGTCCTACTGCAAATGACGGGGACAAAAAAGTGAAGTGAGGCAAAGATCATCATGCAAATGAGCGCCCACACACGATCGTCCAACTGAAAAAAAGAAAAGTAAAGTTTTTGAAGTGCTATTCCCGAATAGAACTGTCTGAAATATAGTTCCCTTTTGTTTTTGCCTTTCAAAACTCACAAATCCGGTCAAAAACAGCGAAAAAGCGCTCAGAGACTCGAAAATGAGAAGAGGGACCACCAAGGTAAGCTTTGGGCCACACCCGAATTTCACATCTGAAATCTTGGTTAGATGCACGATAGATCTATCACTAATGGTACCCAAAAGTCGTCCACATCCAATTTTGATGAAAATGGCAATAAGTTGAGGAATCGCCGAGAAGTATCCAGTTTCTCGGATTGTAAAGTGGAGAACCTTAATTTACTGTTTCAAAATGTTCATAAATTTAACAAAAAAATTTAAAAATTTAGCCACGCCTCTTTTTTGCAACGAGGGCACAGTTTTTGGCAAATTTTCGGCACGCTTTTTTTATTTCTGATTTTCAGCGCGTTTTGGACGGTTTTTCTCGGTAAAAATACAATTTTTAGTGGTTTTTGTCAAAAAAAAGAAAAAAAAATTTTTTGTTCACATGTGAGGGTCATTTGCAAAAAAAGAAAGTACCTGTTTAATAAAAATTGGCGAGTACTGTTGATAGACAATCATTGCCAAATAATATCCTGTAAACATCAACAAACTGATCCAAATTGTGCAATCCTTCAAAAGCGACTTGTACGGAACCGGTTGCTTCTCTTTCGTCGAGTGCTTTCCGGTCAGAATGTACTTTTTTTCTGATTCCGTGAGATGTCTGGAAGCTGTTGGTTAGGAGGAGTTTTGTGGGGTTTAAATCATATAATTTCAAAAAAAAAATCCTAAAAATCCAAAAAAAAATTGTTTTTTGACCGACAATTCCGTGATGGGGGACAAAAATTGTACACTATTTTCATTTTGTTGACACTTTTTAAGATGATCTGTGAACAATTTAACAAAAAAAAGGGGAAAAAATGAAGAAAATTGCAGGAAATTTGAATTGCCGCCCACCCGCCCGCCTCGTGTACTCCTTTTGGACAATATGTCAAGACGCGAAAATTGAAATTGAAATTGCCACGCGCTCCACCATTTTGCAGTTTTTTTAACATTTGAAAAAGAGAAGTTAGACAGCTAGAAAAAAACGAGACATCGGGGGAAACGAAGATACGCAGAGGTCTCTCCATTCTCTCTTAATTTGCTGCACTCTCTCGCCCCGTCCACTGCAAATGGAGCGAATTTACATAAAAATGCCACCCACCTGTTCTCCTCCACACTGTCCGAATAAAAATAGGCAAACGCGGAGGATGCAATGAACGTTCCTACTCCCAGAATGTAGTAGGCGCCTTCCCAACCAAAAAACGAGGAAGAGCACATTTCACCGCCGAGTATCATTGTGATGAGGGGTCCGAATTGTGACGTGGCCAACATTATAGAGAAGAAGAAAGAGGCTTCGGATTGTGGGGTCCAGCGGAGCACCAGGTCGTTGGTGAAATGGAGTTGACTGGCCTTAAAATAGTCAGGGAAATTTTTGGCTATTAGCCCTTTGAATTTGAAGCGGCTAATAGCCGTTTTTGACGTTTTTTTTTTTCAAGTGAAATGCGCTGGATGCATATAGTGTCCATAGACGCTACATATATATTAACTTTTCATTGCTTTTTTTGCATTGAAAACCTGCAGAATTTGGCGGCTTTTTCAAAACAATTTTCCGTAAAAAATTCATTTTTCAGCGATTTCTAAAACCTTCTCACCTGCCCAAAACCTGCGCAAAATCTGCTAACCATAGCAGGCCAAAAGCCCAACGAATCCAACCATGGGTACAAAATAGAACTCAACGCGGACAGCACACCATACGAGAAAATCAAGACTCGTGTGTCGACAGCATGAGCAAAATAAAAAGGGGCGGGACCGAGGCACATTCCAATGGCAGTCGAGGTGAACATCCATGCCACGTTCATCGAATCGAGTAGGTAGTAGTCTGGAAGGCTTGCAAAAAAGTTTTTAACCACACCGGGGATTGAACTTTGATGAGGCGGTGGACTGGGGTGAGTGCGGAAACCCACTCGGCCATAGGGACAGGTTGTGTTTGAGGTGGTGTTTTCCGGGTTTTACGTGTTTTTTTGGGAGTTTTTTTTGTTTTCATTAGTATTTGGAGAGGCTATCAGGTTTTATATGTGATGTTTTTTATTTGTAATCAAAAAACTTCATTTTTTTTTTGAAAAAATTAAAATTTCACCGAAAAAATGGATTTTTGGCTTGTTTTTTTTTTGAATTATGAGTTGTTTTCATTTTTAAAAATTTGCTTGTCTTTTTTTTTAACAAAAACCACAAAAAACAGCCTGTTGCGCCAATTTAAAAATTTGAAAAAAAAAATTTTTTTTTTGAATTTTTTTTTGTAATTTTGACTATAAAATGTCAAAGCGGGCTTCAGAACTTTAATTTTACTAGTTAGTAAAAAACTGTTAATGAAAAAAACAAGCCTGCTGCGCGCGTCGTTTAACTAGTAATTCAGAAAAAATTGAAAAAAAATTTTTTTTTTTTTTTGAAAAATTGATATTTCACCGAAAATATGGATTTTTGTTGGTTTTTTGGCTTGAAAATTGATAAAGCAAACTATTAAGTTGTAGCTTATACCGTTCTAAATCATAAATATAACAGGAATAACAAGCCTGCTGCGCCGCTAAACTGGAAAATTCAACAAAAAAAAATTTTTTTTGAACATTTTTTTTTTTGCGAAAAATTTTTTCGCATTTATTTTTTATCATACATTGTTTATAATATTAAAAAGTTTTTTCAATTTTTTGTTTGCTCTTTTTTTCTAAGAAACAAAAGCCTGCTGCGCTTTAAAAAAATTTAATTTTAAGAATTTCGGAATCTGGTAAAATTTGAAAAATAATTGTTTTCTTAAAAAGTCACATTTAAAGGGTTTTAAAGTGTTTACCAGTCAAAAAAAAACCACTAGCAAAAAACACCACACGTTGTCACCCACAACACCAAAGTTCGAGGCTTGGCACGGGTCAAAAAAAATTTTCAATTTTTTTTCAAAAAAAAATTTTCTTCAATTTCCCCCTTTGCTCACCTGGATCCACAATCTCAGTCACATCGCTCTCATTACCATTCTGCTGACAAATGACAGTAAACCCAAAAACCACCCGGTTACTGTAGATTAACGTCATTGAGATGGTGGCCAAGAATAAGAGGAAGAATCGGAAGTTGTTCATTTTTACTTTTTCGGATTGGATACTGGTTCATTCGATGAGGAAGCTGAAAATGGAACAAAAAAGAGTGAAATACCAGGTGTTAAATAGCAGAAAAACTTTGACAATGTTCTGAAACTGCTGTAGCGCCGGAATACAAATGACTCGCCTTTGAAATTTGCATAAACCGTAAAAAATTGTGTGTAGAAAAAGCGATGTGTGAAGTGAGAACATTTGTTTTTCTCTCTTTTCCACCCACTTTGCGAACTTTTCATACCCGGATGACGCCATTTCACTTTGAAAAATTCGCTTCAAATGCGATTGATTTCTTGATCTAGAGCATTTTTGCATTGAGCTGAATTGAATTGAACATTTTACAGTAGTCCCCAAGTTCAAAATGGGTGCTATTTTGGGATCCAACAGTAGCAAAATACAAGTGCCTGAAATAGAGCTTTACAGACCGAGAAAAAGCTAGGGCAGCTCACAAAAGTATTCCGCTGTATATGGTGAGTTCAATTGTTGTTTTCCGAACAGTTCTACTTCGAACTTGCACCGTGTCTACAAATAAAGAAAATGTTTCAATAAAATTTTGAAAATTAAACAGTTTTTGAAGTTTTTTAATGGTCGCTTGCGGTCTCACTGATCAAAAATTCACCCATTAAAGCGGATGCCAACTTTCTGGGGAAATTCGCTTAAAATATACTCTTGATTGGGTGATTTACGAATATCGCATCGAAATCACACGAAAAAAATTTTCTGATTTTTTGGCGAATTTTACAAAAAAAAATAGAAGACCACGGGGAGTACACGATTTGGCGCGAAATTCAAACGTCATTTTCTTTTTCATCATTTTTCTCCCGTCTTTTTCTCCTTTTTTTGCATTAATCTTTGGTAAATAATGTACAAACATCATTTCGTGTTTTCAGATAGCAAATTAATGCGTGTGGATCACAAAAGTAACGATAAAACAAATGCGGAACAAAATTTCTCATACCTTCCTTTTTTGTCCCTTTTCCTGCTCAATTCCGCATTACGTTCACTCTTTTATTTGTAACGTTTATATTTGAACAAAACATGTTCACAAGATACTATTTAAAACGTTGAATCGAACGACAGGCAAATATCGATTTTTCGATATTCGTGACTAAAATGCGTTTTCGCGATTATCTGTAATTTTAATTAGCATGTTTTATCGAAAATCGATGATAAAAACGAGGGAAATTACAAGAAAAATAAATATTTCTCATGAAAATGGAATTTTCTAGAAGCCGCGGCCACGATTGTTCGTGTACTCCTCGTGGTCTTCTATTTTTTTTTTGTAAAATTCATAAAAAATCAAAGAAATTTTTTTGTGCGATTTCAATGTGATATTCGTAAATCCCCCACTCAAGAGTATATTTTAAGCAATTTTCCCCAGAAATTTGTCACCCCCTTTAATACTACCGCCTTTCGAAAAAAAAAAATGACACCCATACGTTTAAAAATTGCTAAAAATGTCAGCTATAATGGAGCATATTTTTGAAAAAATCCTATGTTTTATGCTTTTTTTCCCGAAAAACATGAAATTAATTTTCAAAATGTGAATTTCGTGTAAAAGCCAATGGAGTGTTTGCTTTAGTTCGGCACAGATATCAAATCCTAGATAACGTGTATGGTTAAAAAGTTTGCGTTTTTCCTTTCATTTATTCATTTTTTTTTGTTGCTAAAATCACTTGATCAACAAGAACTTCGTCAAATAAAAACTAAATTTTTTTTTCCCAATCAAAATTGAATCACGGCACCGTCGGTATTGTTCTCATTGTCTCCTGCCGCATATAAAACCTGGAACAAAATCATTTCAAGACAACAAACCTTGAAAACATGTTCATTCGCTTCTCATCCCTCCTCTTCGTGGCCATCACCATCGTCTTCTTCTCGTCATTTCCGGCGTCCCATGCTCAAATCTCCACGGAAATTGTCTCAGCGCCTGGTGGCGTCAATTTGACGTGCAACACTGCCCAGGATTGTGTTCATCCGCTAATGACGAACGAGATTAGCAAGTGTGTGGATGGAAAGTGCAAATGGTTCATTCGTGATTAAATTGTGACAAAAAGCTGTGTTTTTTTTTTTTGCTTGACGAATTAATGATTAATGAAACTAACCTTGTATACTAAAAATAGTAAAACTTTACTGTTTCAATTTTTTTTTATAATTGTCTTGCTTGCAAACTTGATAATATCTTGTTTTTTCACTGACAAGGGAACTCATTTTACATAAGCGTTGAGATTTTTCTGAAAATTGGTGGGCTGTTACTTCACACCATTGGCTATTGCGTCCCGCAAAAATTAGCTGCCCGTATGCAGAAACCGGCTGAAAATTTAATTTTGAAAATTATGACCTAAATTATTATTTTCATTCTTTATCACTAGTCTTATCAGATATCCTTATTGCCTCGCCGCCATCCGTTTTGCTCTATCTTGTAACCTGCCTCTTGAAAGACTGTCGATGTGGAATTCGTAGCCGAGTGGTGGGAGGCGGTGTTATAAAGTGGGTTGTCTATACACAGGTGATTCGCGACTTATGCATAATATGTGCAGACAAACAATTTATAAATTGCACGCAAATCGCGAAGAAGAAAATCGCGATTTGAGCACAATTCGTAAATATTGCATGGTCGAAATATGGCCGGAATTTCCCAATTATGGGTAAATTATTGACAAATCGCGAAAATACAATTGGCAAATCCCGAACGAACTCTCGCAGCGAAAATTTTCTCATCCTTGATTGAGGTCCCAAATTAATTTATTTTTGCCACAAAAACGTTATTTTCATGCTATTTTTCTTGGTTTTTTCGTAAAAATGCTTTAATATTTTTGTAGCTTTCATTCCTTCTCGCTTTTTTATAGATTTTTCTTCCGTTAATTCTATATTTCCAGGCGTCCGGACAATCATTCCCAAAAAACGCGCGCGACAACCAAGAAAAATGTGAGTTTTCAAATTTCAGAAATGAATAACTTAAGTTTGAAAAATTAAAAATAAAAATTATCATTAAAATTTAGAAAAATGCTCAGTTTTCCACGGCGTGCTCGAGACTACGTTTTCGAAAAAAAATTTTTTTGAAGGTGAACTTTGAAGGTCTAGCACTCTGTGTTTTCTGTGTTTTCGTTGCTAAATTCAATTGTTTGAATTAAATTCAAAAAGTCACTGTTCTGATGTTAAAAATCTTTACAAAAAATTGCGAGGCAGAAATTTTAGCCCAACTAATATGATATTATTGATTTTAAAAGTTGGCGACATATTGTCGCGCTTAAAATTTGTAATAATAGACGAGTGCATGGTTGAACAATTTTTTAAAAAACCGATTAACGATTCGCAAATGCTTAATTTTTTATTTTTTTTTTTCAGGGCAAGCACGACCAACAAGCAGCTGCAAACGACGGTCGTCAGCGCAAGGAGACCAAGGACCTAAGGACTAATATTAAAATAATTTGACACCCGATTAGAAGAATATTTAAAGGACTCTCCAATCAATTCGAAACCTTGCATATCCGGGAGAATTTTTGCCTGCCCAAAGTTTCGAACTGGTCGGAGGATTCTTGTATTTTTTCCCCAACCGTTTACCCCTCTTTTCCTGACATTTCTTTGAAACACCCCCCCCCCCCCCCATCCCAAACCTAGAGACAATCACATATTTCTTTTTTTTTATTAAATGATTTTTTTAACATGTATCTGGTGTTACCATGTTATTTTTTATAGTTTCATATATAATAAAGCAACATATTTAGTCTTGTTACAAAACACATATAGAATTAGTAAGCTTGCAAGCCAACTAATTATATGACCCGAGAATTTTTCAACGGATAATTATACGAAATTTTTCGGGATTTGCCATTTGTGTGCGAACAAAATTATTATCGGCGAAAATTTCATTTCGTGAATTGCCAATTGTTTTTCATTTTTTCGGGATTCGCATACAATTTGAAAATTGCATGTAAATTTTCGCGAATTGTGAATTGTTCGCGCACAAAAGTAATGTTCACGCGTACCCATTTCGCAAACGCGCGAACAATTTTTGACAAATAATTTGCGTCACGCGAATCACCTGTGTACGAATTCCACATCGACAGTCTTTCAAGAGGCAGGTTACAAGATAGAGCAAAACGGATGGCGGCGAGGCAATAAGGATATCTGATAAGACTAGTGATAAAGAATGAAAATAAAAATTTGGGTCATATATTTCAAAATGAAATTTTCAGCCTGTTTCTGCGTACGGGCAGCTAATTTTTGCGGGACGCAATAGCCAATGGTGTGAAGTAACAGCCCACCAATTTTCAGAAAAATCTCAACGCTTATGTAAAATGAGTTCCCTTGTGAGGAACAGCAAAGGTTTAAAGGCGCATGCACTTAATTAAGCGTAGGGTCTTGCCGCGAATTTCAAGTCAATCCACGTGTTTTTCCGGGTGGTTTCGTCGATTTAAGTAGTTTTTTTCAAAGAATTTTATTTTTAAACTAATGTCGAACGTTTTCCAAGATTGAGGAGCACTTCTGGCCATTTTGTCGTTTCTTGTTCCTAAATTCTCCCTATGACTAAGGCTTTCGGACCAATTTTCGTCCGTCCGTTTAGTCCGATTTGTCCGGCAGGAAATATTGCTCTCCTTGGCTGTGAATTTTAATTTGTGGCACTATCTTTAAAAATAAGGACATTGAAAAATGTCAGCGGTTGCAAATTTCTGTAGAAATATATAGATTTGCAAAAAAAAATTTTTAATTTTTCTTTTCCAAGATTTTGATAGCAGAAACAAGAAATTTCTGTTAATATTTCAAAAAAAAAACAGCTCTTAAAAACAAAATGTAGCAGAAACAAAAAGAAAAACTACGACCTCGGTCGAACCGGACTAACCGGACAAACCGCCTACGAACAGCGGACGAAATTAGTCAATTTCCATTGTCCCTTTTTTGTCTGCGTCTCTTCAAATCGCACTATGTTTGTGTGGTCGGGAAAAAATAAGTGGGCGGGCGAAGCTTCGCACTCTCATGTTGCAACTCAATAGAAAATACAATAAATTTGATGAAAAACTGCCACGAAACCACAAATTATCAAGTTTTTTGTCAAAATTATTGTCAAGAAAGATAATTGAAACAGTAAAATTAAAATTATATATTCAATATGGACAGGCTTGTTCCACAGTAATATTGAATCAATAATTTATTCGTCATAAAGCAAAAAAGCACGTTACGTTCAAAATTTAATCGCGAAGGAACCATTTGCACTTTCCATCCACACACTTGCTGATCTCGTTCGTCATCAGCGGATGAACACAATCCTGGGCAGTGTTGCACGTCAAATTGACGCCACCAGGCGCTGAGACAATTTCCGTGGATATTTGAGCATCAGACGCTGGAAATGACGAGAAGAAGACGATGGTGATGGCCACGAAGAGGAGAGATGAGAAGCGCATGAACATGATTTCAGGGTTTGCTGTCTGGAAATGATTTTGTTCCAGGTTTTATATGCGACAGGAGACAATGAGAACAATACCGTCCGTGTCGTGAATCAGTTTTGAATGGGAAGTAACAAAGTAACAAAAACAAAAAAACAAACATTTTTGTTTTTTTTTGTAGCAATTTTCCGTTTTATTTGACGAAATTCTTGTTGATCAAGTGATTTCAGAAAAAAAATCAGCTAGAAATGTGAAAATTCCAAGTTTTCATACACACCACGCCCCTTTTTGCAACTCTGGCACGGTTTTTTTGCAAGTGTTCCGCTTACTTTTTTTTTTTGGGATTTTAGGGATTTTTCGATTTTCTTTGAAGTTTTGGATGAAAACAAACAAGTAAACAGTTTATTTTTCAGACTTTTTCGTTGCCTAGTCCTAAGCTCCGCCCCTTTTTGCAACTGTGGCACGGTTTTTTTTTTGCCAGTGTGCCGCAACTTCTAATTTTTCGGATTTTAGAGATTTTCTTTGAGAATTTTGAATTTAATCTCAGTTTTTCAGATTTTTTCGTTGCCTAGTCCTAAGCCCCGCCCCTTTTTGTAACTCTGGCGCGGTTTTTTTTTGCAAGTGTGCCGCAAATTCTAATTTTTCTGATTTTAGGGATTTTCTTAGAGAATTTTTGGGTTTAATTTTAGTTTTTCAGGTTTTTTTCGTTGCCTAGTCCTAAGTCCCGCCCCTTTTTGCAACTCTGGCGCGGTTTTTTTTTTGCAAGTGTGCCGCAAATTATAATTTTTCGGATTTTAGGGATTTTTTCAAAGAATGTTCTATTTAAACTTATTTTTTCAGGTTTTTATCCTTGCTTGGTCCTACCGAAGCCCCGCCCCTTTTCGCAACTCTGGCATGGTTTTTTGCAAATGTGCAGCATACTTCTAATTTTTCGGATTTTAGTGATTTTTCGATTTTCTTGAAGTTTTGGATGAAAACAAACAAGTAAACAGTTTATTTTTCAGACTTTTTTGTTGCCTAGTCCTAAACTCCGCCCTTTTTTGCAACTCTGGCACGGTGTTTTGCAAGTGTGTCGCATACTTCTAATTTTTCGGATTTTAGGGAATTTCTTAGAGAATTTTTGGGTTTAATCTTAGTTTTTCAGGTTTTTGTTGTTGCCTAGTCCTAAGCCCCGCCCCTTTTTGCAACTCTGGCGCGGTATTTTTTTTGCAAGTGTGCCGCAAATTCTAATTTTTCGGATTTTAGGGATTTTCTTAGAGAATTTTTGGGTTTAATCTTAGTTTTTCAGGTTTTTGTTGTTGCCCAGTCCTAAGCCCCGCCCCTTTTTGCAACTCAGGCACGGTTTTTTGCAAGTGTGCCGCATACTTTTTTTAAAAGATTTCAGGGATTTTTCGATTTTCTTTGAAGTTTTGAATGAAAACAAACAAGTAAAAAAAATTGTTTTTCAGATTTTTTTGTTGCCTAGTCCTAAGCCCCGCCTCTTTTTGCAACTCTAGCGCGGTATTTTTTTTTGCAAGTGTGCCGCAAATTCTAATTTTTCGGATTTTAGGGATTTTCTTAGAGAATTTTTGAATTTAATCTTAGTTTTTTAGGTTTTTTTCGTTGCCTAGTCTTAAGCCCCGCCCCTTTTTGCAACTCTGGCGCGGTATTTTTTTTGCAAGTGTGCCGCAAATTCTAATTTTTCGGATTTTAGGGTTTTTCTTAGAGAATTTTTGGGTTTAATCTTAGTTTTTCAGGTTTTTGTTGTTGCCCAGTCCTAAGCCCCGCCTTTTTTTTGCAACTCTGGCACGGTTTTTTTGCAAGTGTGCCGCATACTTTCCTTTTTGGATTATTTGGATTTCGTTTGAATTTTTTTTCACATTTTTTGATGAAAACCACCAAGTTTTTGAGGTTTTTTCGGTGTTAAGTATTAAGCACCGCCCCTATTTGCAACTCTGGCACGGTTTTTGGCAAGTGGGTCGCAAATTCTCATTTTTCGGATTTTAGGGTTTTTCTTTAAGAATTTTTTATTTTTATTTAAGTTTTTCAGGTTTTTGTTTGTTGCCTAGTTCTAAGCCCCGCCCCTTTTTGCGATCTGGCACAGTTTTTTTTTCCAATTGTGCCGCATTCTTTTTTTTTTTGGGATTTTAGGGATTTTAGGGATTTTTTGATTTTCTTTGAAGTTTTGGATGAAAACAAACAAGTAAAAAGTTTATTTTTCAGATTTTTTTGTTGCCTAGTCCTAAGCCCCGCCCCTTTTTGCCACTCTGGCACAGTTTTTGCAAGTGTCCCGCAACTTCTCATTTTTCGGATTTTAGGGATTTTCTTTGAGAATTTTCGCTTTAATCTTAGTTTTTAAGGTTTTTGTTTGTTGCCTAGTTCTAAGCCCCGCTCTTTTTTGCAACTCTGACACGGTTTTTTTTGCATGTGTGCCGCAAATTCTAATTTTGGGGATTTTAGAAATTTTCTTTGAGAATTTTTGAATTTATCTTAGTTTTTCAGGTTTTTGTTGTTGCCCAGAACTAAGCCCGCCTTTTTTTGCAACTCTGGCACGGTTTTTTTGCAAGTGTGCCGCATACTTTTTAGTTTTTGGGTTTGTCATCCATCCGTTGAGCACTTTTTTTTGCCAACAAAGCAAGAGTTGTCAAGCTCCAATAATTATGTACGTGCATACCTATGATATTATCACTCCACTTTACTTTCCTTATCAACGATCATTTTTCAACCCTATTTCAATTTCCTTCCTACAAACAAAAAATTGGAAAGTTTTGCGGCATTTGGTGCAAATTTTTCACATTTTTGAACAGACAACTTGACCTTTACCATTTATTAGTTTTTCTAATTTTTGCCGATTCCATTAGGCACCGTCCATTAGCCCGAAAAAATGATGGACATGACGACGGGAATGCACGGAATGATGGATATGACGACGATGGGTGGCCACGCGGCAAAGAGGTCCAGAATGTGGTCGTGGTATCATGTGGATGTCGAGGATACGGTACTCTTCAAAAGCTGGACTGTTTTTGATGCGGGGAGTGAGTTTTGAAACAGAAAAAAATGAAATTAATTTGTGAAAAAAAAATTATTTTTTTTTTTTTTTTGGAAAATTTTTTGTTTTTGTAAAAATGTTCAGCAAATATTTTACTTTTTAGCCTTTTTTTCCAGTTTAAAATCATTGAATTATCGTTGTAAACCTTTGAAATGTTCAAAAGCTCTTTAAAAATTCAAAATTTCGCTATAATTAGTCCAAAATTGGTTTTTCAGTTTTAAGATAAGTACTGAAATTCAAAAAATTAAAAAAAAATTTGTTTAATTAAAAAAATGTGTTTTGTAAAATTAAAAATGATTTATTAACAAAAATAATAATAAAAAACCTGATAAATTAAATTAAAAAAAAAATAACGAAAAATGAAAAAAAAAAAAAATTTTCTAAATTTTCTAAAAAAAAAAAAAGAAAAAAATTTTTTCACGAAAAAAATTGTTCAATTACAAAAAACTCATAAATTACCTTAAAAAAACTCAATTATTCTTCCTATTCCCCATAAAAACGCCCAAAAACTTGCAGCCATGGTATGGACATGCTTCGTAATCGCCGCCGCTGGAATTTGCCTGGAAGCTCTGAAATATTTCCGATGGGCAAGTGGAGAGCTCGTAAAACGACACCAGGATGATGAGAATTCCAGAAAAAAGTAAAAAATTTCATCAAAAAGCAGTTTTTTGAAAAATTGTCTCGGTGGCCGAGTGGGTCCAGACTGTGACCCACAACACCCGGGTTCGAGTCCGGGTGGTGGTGAAATTTTTTTTTTGCAGACTTGTTACAGGCTTATTAAACGTTTGAGAACACTTTTAAATGTATATTTCAGCTTCTGGCACCACCACTTCATCGACACCCTGTATCACGGATGTCAACTTGTGCTGGCCTATGTTCTTATGAATGTTTATATGGTTTTTTCGGTAATGCGATTATTATTCCAATGAATATAAGATGATAAACACTGAAATTGTAGGTCTACATTTGTCTGTCACTATGTCTTGGATTAAGCGTTGGTCATTTAATATTCGGCTCAAGAACTCATTTGAAAAAAATTTAATTTTAATTTTTTTTTGGATTTTGGATTTTGCTATTTATTTTTTTGTGCCTCAATGTGAAATAAAAAATTAATCTTATTGACGTGTCGTGACATGACGGGACGTGACGCAAAAAAAACTGATTTTTATCAAACTACAGTAAGATTTTTGAAAGTTGTCGTCAAATACGATGCATTGTGTGCAAACACGGTTCTAAAATGCAGACTGTAGCAGCGTATTGTAAGTCTGAATTTGCCGTAAAATCAAATGCAGAGTGTGTAGACACCATGGCACCAAAATTCAGATTTTAGAAAATTGTCGTAAAATCTGATGCATAGTGTGTAAACACCGCAGTCCGCAAACACCAACATCCGCATTACTTTAAATACTTTAAAGTTTGATCCGATTTATTGCACCCGACAAAATATGAATGTACATATCTTATCAATTCCACACATTTCTTATCGATTTGTTTCGTCTCCGTCGTTTACTTTTTCCTCTACCAATACTCTAATTTATCGACAAAGGTCGGTCTTTGTATCATTTTCTCAGTGTTTTACGCATTTTCCCCCGTCAGAAAACCATGGAACACGGCTCAATGGATATGAAAATGGACATGGACATGAACAAACCGCCGTTCATGTGGATGTGGTTTCACACAAAACCACAGGACACGGTGCTCTTCTCCACGTGGAACATTACCAGTGCGGGAAGTGAGTATTTATTTTTATTATTCTTTAAATCCCCAAAAAACCGATTCCAGCAATGGTCTGGGCGTGCTGTCTGATCGTGATCGCTGGAATTTTGCTGGAATTGATAAAGTATACGAGGCGACTGATTCAGAAGCAAAAACCTGCTGGCAAAGATTCAACGTTAGTAATTTATGGTTTGAAGACCTCCTTCTTGTATAACAAAAAGAAAAACAAAAAACAAAAAAAATTAACCAAGACCCGGACTCGAACCCCGGTGTTGTGCACCATGGTCGGCTGGGGGATCCACTTGGCCATAGGGGCAACTTTTCAAAAGGGCTCAAAAATATCAAAAACGTGTAATTTAAGCCGATTCATTGCTAATTTCAAATTTCCAATCATCAATTAGCTTTGAAAGTTTCGATTTAAGCTTTTCCACGGCTTCCACGTACTTTTCTTGGGCTTCTTCTTTAGTGAGACCCCGACATCGATTCCACGCATGCCACTTTTCGTTTCCATTAATCCAACGCCACATCCATGAATTTTCGCCTTCTTGGATTTCCATGTAGTTGAGCTCTGCGAAAATCGAGAATTGTCGTAGAATTTGATGCGTTTTGTGTAAACACCGTGGCGCAAAATTGCAGAATTTAGCAGACTACCATAAGATTTTTAAAAACTGTCGTCAAATACGATGTATTGTGTGTGAACACCCCGGCACAAAAATGCAGCTTTTAGCAGACTACCGTAAGATTTTTGAAAATTGTCGTCTAATACAATGCATTGTGTGTAAACACCGTGGCGCAAAAAAGCAGATTTGCAAAGGGGGCGGAGCTTATTCTCCGGATTTCGCCTTGGCTTTTGGTAGAATATTCAAAAATTGCCGTGAAATAAGATACATAATGTGTAAACACCATGACCCCATAATGCAGATTTTAGCAGACTTCCGTAAGATTTTTAAAAATTGTCGTCAAATACGATGCATCGTGTGCAAAAACCATGACGCAAAAATGCAGACTTTTGAAAGTACCGTAGTTATGATTACTTTTTCTTGATTTTTCGCGTTTTTTATGACTTGGAGCGTGAGAAAACTCAGAAAAAAAATCGAAAATTTCGTTTAAAAAACAAGAAAATGTCGTAAAGTATGATGCCGGTCTGCAAACACGGTGACGCCAATTCGCAAATTTTTTGGAAGATTCAAAGACCCTGACAAAATCGGAGTGAAACACGAAACACGAGAAGTCAGAACCGAGAAAGACCAAACTGGGGAACAAGTCCCGCCCCTTTGCAAGTCTGCGGCGCGGTTTTTCAATACTTAGATACACAGAACTTGTGCCGCAGATTTTCTAGAAGGGTGGAGCCTGTGACGTAAAAATGCAAACTTTATGAAGGCTGCCGTAAGATTTTTGGAACTTGTCGTAAAATATGATGCATTGTGTGTAAACACCGTGGCGCAAAAATGCAGACTTTTGAAAGTACCGTTGTCATGATTACTTTTTC
The DNA here is from genome assembly GCA_963572235.1 of Caenorhabditis japonica. Classification (NCBI taxonomy): domain Eukaryota; kingdom Metazoa; phylum Nematoda; class Chromadorea; order Rhabditida; family Rhabditidae; genus Caenorhabditis; species Caenorhabditis japonica. The sequence continues at coordinate 4,189,700 of OY754345.1, forward strand.
TTGGTTTTTCGCGTTTTTTTATGGCTTGGAACGTGAGGAAACTTGGAAAAAATCGAAAAGTTCTGTTAAAAATCAAATGCAAAAGGGGCGGGGCATTGTCGTCAAATACGATGCATTGTGTGCAATCACCATGACGCAAAAATGCAGAATTTCGAAAATACCGTAGCCTTACTTGGGACATTAATATCGCCAACCAGTGCCTGCTGATAAAGTCCCCAAATGTCCCTTGTGTGACTCTCAAATTTTGTGAACAGCTCAAACTCGTACTTGAGCACTTTCCGTTGCACAAAACTGGCACGCATTCGTTTAAAATCCTCAACTGCTGATTGCATTTTTCTGGAAAAAAAAAGAAAAATAGATTATGAGCAGCTACGACGCTCCGATGTTCAGCGGATCGCTAGGAAAAAAAGTGTCGTAAAATATGGTGCAAAGTGTGTAAACACAGGGACGTGAAAATTCAGATTTTTGAAAATTGTCGTAAAATATGATGTAGTGTGTGTAAACACCGTGACGCGAAAATGCAGATTTTTTTGCAGCGTAGCTGATTTTTGCTCGGGAAGACGTAGAAAATGAAAAAAAAAAAGAATTTCTCCAAGAAAGGAAAACAAATGAAAAATGGAAGGCCCAGTAAAGTGAATGGTGTAGTTGATTGGCTCCTATTAGTTAGTGCTCAGAATTTTCGTATCGCTATTCATATTTATGAAATTCTGCCAATCAGAGAGTCCCTGAACCTTGAAAAACAAGAAGATGACCTCGGCGCGCCACCAAACTCCGCCCTCTTTTCAAAATCGTTTTGTTGTCTGCGTCTCTTCGTGTTGCCCACTCTCTCGTTTTTTCTAGCTGTCTAACTTTTCAACACCTCTCAGACTCGGCCCCTTTTCAAAATAGCCACTTTAAATTGCTCAAACTCCTAAATTAGCGTCAATTTCGCCGTTGTTGTCTGCCTCTCTTCATATCACAAACTTTCTCGATTTGTCTAACTGTCTAACTTCTCAAACACCATTTTTTACTGTTTTTCAGCGAATTTCGGAAAAAAAAACTTTGGGAGTGTGCTCAGGCGTCCTTATAAAACACAGTTATGCAGAAAAATCTACAAAAAATTGTTTAAAAACCCGCCATTTTTCAGCTATCTCTCCCGCCTATTCTCCACCACTCATTTCGTGCAAACCATCCTCTTCCTGGTGCAACTCGCCTTCTCCTACTGCCTCATGCTCATCTTTATGACGTTCTCCATTTGGTTGGGCCTTGCCGTCGTCGTCGGACTCGCAATTGGATTCTTGATTTTTGGCGGGAAAAGTGAATGAATAGATCAGTATTTTTAAATTGTCAATTCGATATTGTTGACACTTGGTGTTGGTTTGTTGGCTACTGTTACTTTTAATTAGCTCAAAATCGGTTGAAAATTGATTAATTTTGTGAATTCCGGGTTACTGTAGGTCGATAAGTCCGCAAACACTTTTTTGTCAAAATTTTTGAATTTTTCAGAATTTTCGGTTTTTTTTTGTTTTGAAAACGCCCCTAAATGCTTTTTTTCGTGTTATTGAAAAGTGGACAGAGCTTCCATAATTAGAGTTGTATTACTGTAGTCAGAGTGGTTCCGCAAACACTTTTTTAATCAAAATTTTTCGAATTTTCAGAATTTTTTGGTTTTTTTAAATGAAAATAATCAAACACGTTCGGTTTATGTTGTTTGTCTAAAAGTAAGCGGAGCTTCAGAGTTTGTGGATTGGGATTACTGTAGGTTGATAGGTCTGCAAACACTTTTTGGTTCAAATTTTGGAAAATTTACAGAATTTTCGGATTTTTTTGTTTGGAAATGCTCCAAAATTTTGTTTTAATGTTATATAAAATTAGGCGGAGCTTGTCAGTTCAGATACTGAGTTACTGTAAATCGATAGGTCCGCAAACACTTTTTGATTCAAATTTTCCAAAATTTTCAGAATTTTCGGTTTTTTTTTTTTTGAAAATGCTCTAGAATAACGTGTTTCACAACAATTAAAAGAATGCTTACAAAATTAGAGTTGGATTACTGTAGTCAGAGTGGGTCCGCAAACACTTTTTGGCCGAAAAATTGAATTTTTTCTGATTTTCAAAATTTTGTTTCGAAAATGCTTTAAAATGCTGTTTTTATTAGTTTTAAAAGTGGGCAGAGCTTTAGAATTAAGCATTGGATTACGGTTGACACAGAAAGTCCGCAAACACTTTTTGGTCCAAAATACAGTGTTTTTTGGTTATTTCGGTTATTTTTTTGCAAACACTTTTGTCAAAATTTTCGAATTTTCAGAATTTCGGATCTTTTCATCAATTGTTGCAAAATAATCTCGAAATTTCGGTTTTTTGAATGGATTACTGTAGGTTGATAGGTCCGCAAACACCGAGTGCCAACAACCCTTTTCGTGATATATAAAAAATGAATTTAACACCAAATAACGTTTTTTTTTCCAATTTTTTTTTTCAAATGATTTGTCATGTTCAATGCATCCCTATTTCAATTTCAACACGTGGCCTAACTTTCTACGGCCACGTCCCCGGAAAGTTAGGCCATTCTCCCAAATACCCATTTTTCAGTTATTTTAACGGTTTTTCAACCGTTTTTCTTGTAGAACAAGATGATGGAAATGTATTTTCACTTTCGGATCGAAGAACCCATTCTTTTCCGTGAATGGAAGCCTCAGAATGTAACAGCCTATGTGTTCACCTGTATTGGAATCTTTTTGATCGCTTTCGCCCTGGAAGTCCTCAAATTTGGCAGAATGAAGCTCGTGGTAAAACAGGAAGCGAATTTGGAAACGGTGAGCGGGTGGCCGAGTGGGGAAAAACCGGTGATCCACACCTTCCGGGTTCGAGGTCGGGTGGTGGTCAAATTTTTTTGCGGATTGAAAACGGGCATATAAACCGATACATATGTTTCCTACAGTATTAAAAACCAAAAAATAAAACCAATAACTTGTAAATTGTTGTTGCAGAAGCCAGTGGACTGTTGCTGCTCGACGGAGGAGGAGGGTATTTGGAATATTCCAGAGACGAGACCACTTAAGCCAGAGCATATCAGCTTGGCTCCGTGAGTATTTTGATTTAGTAATGGTACTAACAATTTTTTAAGAAATGAAAAAAAGGGTTTGTAATTTTTTTTTTTTTTTGAAAAAAAAATTGGAACATATTGTGTTTTCAATCGACTTGCGACATCAAAACGTGAAACTCCGCCCACTTTTTTTCACGCAAAAATTCAAAATGCACTAAAATTTAATGTTCGCGTGAAAAAAAGTGGGCGGGAGTTCACGTTTTGATGTCGCAAGTTTATTGAAAAGATAATAAAAAAATGATTTTTTTACTTTTTAAAAATTTTCGTCTTTCAAGCTAGCCACGCCTCTTTTTTCAGTGACACTGAAGTTTTCAAAAAGAAAAAAAAAACTTTAAAAACTGAGAGAAATTCCTTGAAAATGTTTTTTAAAAAATTGATTTTCAGAAATTTTTTTGACGAAAACCTCGTCCCTCTTTTTTCCCATTTTTTTTTACAAAAAATGGTTAAATTCGTGTGTTTTTGTTTTAAAAATCACTTAAAAAACAGAAAAATCAAGAAAAAAATCGAAAAACATCGAAAAAACGGGAAAAACCAAAAAAATAATAAAAAAATTAACCTACAGTAACCCTTAAACTTTAAAGGCGCAGACTTTTTTGTGAAACAGAAAAATTCAAAATTTTCGTAATTTTTCGAGTTTTTTTTCGGACATTTTTCACAGAATTGTGTTCAATACACTTGATTTTATCTTATAGTTTGTTTAAAACAGGAAAATTATGAAAAACCCTAAAAAAAAAATAATAATTTTTTAAAGCCCGTTTTACACGCTATAAAGGGGCGGGGCTTGCTCACATGCAATTTTTAATTATTTTAATTTTGTCAAAATGAGTATTAAAATCAGCGGGAACTAAAAAAAACGGAAAAAAAGCGCTAGAAAACCGAAAAATCACAAAAAAAAAATGATCTACAGTAACCCGGAAACTTTAAAGGCGCAGTCCAACTTGAAAAATGATAAATTTGCGAAATTTCGTCATTTTTTCCGCATTTTCTGGCTTTTTTACATTAAAAAAAAGAAAAAGAACAATTCAGATTTACTCGAGAATCCATTCTGGCCAAATCGCACATTGCCTCGTCGATACTCTCATTTGTGCAAAATTTCGTCGAATATTCATTAATGCTGGTTGCAATGACGTATAATTGGCCAATTTTCTGGTCCTTGTTGGCAGGTAGTAATTTGGTTTAAAAAAGGCTTAAAAATAGCGGTTTTTAAATGATACTTTGTCTAAATTGGGGCCGAAAACCTTTTTGCAATTTTCAGCGATTTTTTCGATTTTTGAGCTGAAATTTTCAAGAAAAGCGTCGATTTTTTGTGCTCAATTCACTATAAGCGTTTGAAAAAGCTCATTTTTAGGCCACGCAACCGCCTATTTCTTCCTCGGACCATTTATGACTGTGGAGGAGAGTGAAGTTGTCGGAACTTGCTGTTCATGATGATTTTATGAAAATATTTTTTTTTTAAGTTTTTATTGATCAAAATAAATAAATACATTTGGTTTTTTTCACAAACTAACAACAACAACACGAGATTTGCTATGCAGATGGCTCGTCGTCCTAGTGTTTGCTTTTGAGCCGCCATGGAGACCAGAAAAACGTACCATCAGCTCTTCGCGAACATTCTGAAATTCAAAACACTTGTGGGGTAGGCTAAAATGAGGCAAACCTTAACCATTACAATAACCAAAATTGGATTGATTGCCGGACACCAACAGAACAAAAACAAGGCCCGAGAAGCCAGGTATCGGGCGGTGAAGCCGAAGATTGGAAGGATCACGATTATGTAGAATGGGATGTGAATTGTGACAAAGGGTAGGAGGAACTGTTACAAAAAAGTGTTAGTTGGGTCGCTTATGGGCAGCTAATAAGCAGCTAATGGGCAGCTCATGGGCAGCTAATGGGCAGCTCATGGGCAGATGACGGGCAACTAAATTTGCCGCCCCGCCCCGCTTACAATGTTAGGTCCCTAGCAGGCTTGTGCGGAAACGGTCAGTCGGAAAAGTCGGAAACGGAATTTTGTTTCCGAAAATTTTTTCGGAAAAAATCCTTTCCGACTTTCGTTTCCGAAAAAAAGTTCGGAAATTCGGAAAAGTTCGGAAATATCAAACATTCACTAGTTTTTTTTGTTGTTTTAATTTAATCAAGCATTTTCTCATGAAACTAAAACGCAAGACTAGTATTACTGTTTTATTATTTGTCACATAGTTGCCGCCCTTTTTCCAAATTTAAAGTGATTTTTTTTTTATCAAAAGTGAAAATCTAACGATTGAAACTTTGGCAAATAAGCGGAGCCTAATTTCAAACATAATTCAGCTTCCAAGGTTACAAATTTATCAAAGCATTATAAAATGAACTCTGGACATCAGTTATTATTGTTTAAAAAAGTTCCCTCCATAGCCGCATGAACTTCAAAATTAGGCTTTGCCCCCTTTCTCCAAACTTCAGTCTTTTAAATTGTTAGGTGCCAGAATAAAGGAAAAATTAAAAAAAAAACCATGAAATTAACGTTAAGAGAGGGCTTAAATTTCAAGTTCATGCGGCATTGGAGATGACAATTTTCTTGATAAATAATATTTATAACACAAAAGTTGAGACCCCGCCCACTTTTTTGTAGCAAAAATTTAAATCACGCTAGAACTGATTGAAAACATGTCAGCTTTCGAAAATTATCGTTCAGTTCGAGCACGAGCCGGAGAGCAAAAATTACTGCTTTGCAACTTTTAAAGCTTTGAAAAACCTGACTTCAAGTTAAACTAAACATTTACCATTTTTCATACGATGATAACATACAAAATTGCTTCAAACTTTTAAAACCGCCAGGAAAAACCAAAAAATATAAGCATAACCCTCGTGATAGGTCTCGAAATTTTCAGCAATCGGCCGGGTTTTAGTCATTTTTGCCTATTTCCGAATTTCCGAGTTTTTTCGGAAATATTTCCGTCGGAAAAGCTTTTCCGAAAAATTTTTCGGAAACGTTTTCGACGGAAATCGTTTCCGAAAAATGTCGGAAATTTCGGAAATCCGGCAATGCCGATTTCCGTTTCCGCACAAGCCTGGTCCCTAGTCTTTTTTTACCCTTTTTGGGCCATGACCCTCGCTTAGTAAACCGTGTAATTATAGAATTTGATGCTGCTTGAGGAAATGTCTAATTCATGAATAACCTCATTAAATTCCAGGGCGCGAATTCTCTAGACTGAACTTTGCATTCATTCTTTGCACTCTGGACTTTGCAAATATTCACGTATCAGACAATTACTAATTTTAATTTTGAAAAAACACGCAAATTTATTATGAAGTCATGCAGAAAAAACAAAACAAAAAACACTTCTAATGTGATTTGTGCCCCAGGTCATTTTGGATACGGTGTGGCGACACTGCACATCCAAAAATTTGTTTACGTGATGCAGCAGTAAGCGCAGCAAAATTGAACAACAAACGAAACACCGTGACGTAAATTTGCACAGTGTTTTTTGGACTTAAAAAATTTTTTTGTAGAATTTCAACGCTTTTTTTCAAAATTTTGTATTTTTCTCAAAAATGAAGTCATGAACAAGGTACCATTTTAACATCAAAAAACAAAGAAATTTGTGAAAAACTTTGTGGCAAATTTTCAGGTAATTCTAAGAAGTAATTTTCAAAAAAAAAAAATTTTTTTTTGTGAATTTTTCACTTTTTTTTCGAAGCTTTGTAATTTTTCTTGAAAATGAAGTCATGAACAGGGTATGAAATTTATTTCGAAAATTAGAGAAATTCATGGAAAATTTCGTGGCAAAGTTTCAGAGAATTCTAAGAAGTACTTTTTGAGAAAAAAAACATTTTTTTCTTAATTTTCTTGATTTTTTTTTTTTGAAATTTTGCAATTTTTCTCAAAAAACAAGTCATGAACAGGGTATTATTTTAAGATCAAAAAATCGAGAATTTTTCGGAAAAGGTTGTGGCAAAGTTGCAGAAAATTCTAAGAAGTAATTTTTGGGAAAAAAATTGTTTTTTTCGAAAATTATTATTTTTTTTTTGTATTTTTCTCAAAAAACAAGTCATGAACAGGGTATTATTTCAACATTAAAAAATTAAAAATATTTCGGAAAAGGTTGTGGCAAAGTTGCAGAAAATTCTAAGAAGTAACTTTCGAGAAAAAAATTTTTTTTTTGTGAATCATACAGTTTTTTTTTTCAAAATTTTGTATTTTTCTCGAAAACCAAGTCATGAACAGGGTATGAAATTTTAATTTTTAAAATTAATGAAAATTAGAGGAATTCATGGAAAATTTCGTGGCAAAGTTTCAAAAAATTGTAAGAAGTAGTTTTTGAGGAAAACATTTTTTTTTTGGAAATTTTTACTTTTTTACAACATTTTGTGATTTTTCTCAAAAAGCAAGTCATGAACAGGGTATAATTTTTATATCAAAAAATAAAAAACGTTTTGGGGAACGTTGTGGCAAAGTTTCAGAAAATTCTAAGTAGTAATTTTCGAGAAAATTTTTTTTTTGGTGATTTCTCACCTTTTTTTTTTCAAATTTTTGTATTTTTCTCGAAAATCAAGTCATGAACAGGGTATGAAATTTTAATTGAAAATTAGAGAAATTCATGAAGAATTTTGTGGCAAAGTTTCAGATAATTCTAAGAAGTAGTTTTCGAGAAAAAAAATTTAAAAAAATTTTTTTTCACTTTTTTCAATACTTTGTGATTTTTCTCAAAAATGAAGTCTTGAACAGGGTATCATTTTTATATTAAAAATTGAAATATGTTTTTAAAAACGTTGTGGCAAAGTTTCAGAGAATTCTAAGAAGTAATTTTCAAGAAAAAAAAATTTTTTTTTTTTTGAATTTTTCACTTTTTTTCTAAACTTTTTGATTTTTCTCAAAAACCAAGTCATGAACAGGGTATGAATTTTATAACAATAAATAGAGAATTTTTTGTAAAACGTTTTGGCAAATTTTCAGAGAGTTCTAAAAAGTAGTTTTCGAGAAAAAAATTTTTTTTTTTTTTTTTTTTTTGAAAAAAAACTTTTTCCAAACTTTTTTTGGCAGAGCCACTGCGGCCAGTGGAAGAATCGACAAGTTAGTATTATGTCCCGTTATAAAGTAAACTATTTTTGAACGTCTATTAACCAAAAAGAAGCAAGAAAAATGCATTAGCAATAAACCGAGTTTTCGCAAATTCCTAGACCCCCACCCCCCGCGCTGGATTTAAAAAAATCTCCAACCTGTAACAAAAGCACCAAATTCAACTGTTCCTGAGCTCTTCTAGACTTGGTGCTAACAAAATATCTCAAAGCCATTTGTCGTCGGATGTAAAAATGACAATAAACCACAACAATAATCGAGATGAACATTATGATAAGAATGAATAGGGTACAAATCAGAGATAGATATTGGAACGTGTCACTTTCATTGGTACTTAAATGACGCTAAAAACAGGACGCATCGTTTTTTAATTTCAAATTTCCAGTACCTCACTTACCACTCTGACAGTGACAATCAAAAACGCAGTGTCGCCGTATTTTTCAATGCTATCCAGTAAAAGCCTGCTCAGATGGATCTCATAAGACGGGGGAATGTAACCAAAGAAAATTAGAACCAAAGAAACCACGACAACGGAAATTTGAATCAAACTCGTTGTGACGGTGACCTCTTTTCGGGAGGAGCTAATAATGAACAAATTAGGAAAAAATTCAGCGTTTTTCACTCACGATGACAATAAAAATGCGACCTGCAAATACTGAACAGCTGGTCCGTTGCATGACATCACGATAAAGGCGATAAAAAGTGCCAGGAAAATGTCGCCGAGTGAGTTTGAAACATACGTTGAGTTTTTTATAATATACAGAGTTGTAACCTTTACTGAGTACAATATTATCTTAAAATGTTGAAATTTGAGAAAAATAGGCTTTAAAGCATTTATTAGACCAAGTTTAAACGACACTCCATTATTCCGACTGTGCCTGTTGTTTAGCTAAGTGATTTTTGAATTTCATAAGTAGTTTTTAATGTATTTGAGGAGTTTTTGTGGCTTTTTTGTTCGATTGTTTTATTTTTTCAGTTTCCGTCCGCACTATTTTTGTCGTTGAATTTTCTGAAATGCCTAAAACTGGCACAGCCACTAATTTGCGAGAAAAATGCACAGCATATAGCCGAGCGAATAACAGGCTAATCTCTCCGGGCAGCTAATAGATATCTGGGGCCATATACATGAAACCATTCGGAATTCCTAACGGGTTCGGAAAATTTTATTCCGGGCTACGGCCCCTGATGGGCAGCCAATCAGCGAATTCCCTGACTAAAAAACAATTCCCTCCCCAACTCCTTACCGGACAAGCCAACGCAATGCTGAGCGAAAAAACAAGCCGTAAAATCGCCATCGAGTACATGGAAAATCGAACGGACGGTGTGTAACTTTTGATTTTTGACGACGCAAAAATCAATAAACTATTAGAAATCAGCGAAATAATTCCAGAAATGTAATTGTTGACGTCATCGAACCAAGAATTGATGTAACTGTCAAAGAAGATTGCAGACGAATTCCTAGACATCATTTTGGCGAAAGAATGTTACAGAATGAACACATTTTCAAAAATTAATTTAAAAATCAAGAAGCTGTAAACCGAAACGGGAACAGAAAATCAAAATGAGAAATCAAATTAAAATCTTGAGCTTTTAGTTTTCTTCACGTCTGATTTTTAATCACAAAACAGAAAACTTGCAAAAATGTTTATTTTTGTGATTACTGGTGTCATCGAACCGGTGGATGGGTGACTCATTGCATTCACACGGGAACATGGTATAAATTTGTTCAGGTTATTGTGGAAAGTGCTTTTTGTGCCATTTCTGCGGCAAAAATGCGTCAAAAATAGAGAAAAACGCGAAACTTTGGTTATGGTTATTTTTTAGGCGCATACCCGAAAAAATTCTGTATTGCTTGTCTTTTTTCGATGATTTGGTGGTGTTTTTTTTGATAATTTCTCTTAAAAATGGTAAAAAAAAGTTTTAGTTTTGCGTGGAAAATAGTTTTTCGCATCATTTCACGGCGTGTTCGGGACTACGTTTCAGAAAACTTTTTTGAGATCAAATTTTCGGGCGCCAATTCTCGCTGCTCTGCGTCTCCATATTTGCACACTTTTCGCTTGACTTGGCAGAATGCCACTGTCGAGACACAGACACATGCGAAAAGGCGCGAATTTCTTTACGTAGGATCTAGCACGCCGTGCATTTCTGCGGTAAAAATGCTTTTTAAATCGAGAAACTCGATAAATCCGCGAAACTTTGCTTACGGTAATCTTAAAGGCGCATACCCGGAAAAATTCTGGATTTTTTGCTTTCTTTTGATAATTTGATGGTTTTTTGATAATTTCTCTGAAAAAATAGTTTAAATTTCTTCAATTTTGGGTGGAAAATTCGTTTTTTTGCATTTTTTTTTTTGATGAAAAAAGCCGAAAAATCCAAAAATAAGCAAAAACTTGATTACGGTAAACTTAAAGGCGCATACTCTGAAAAATTCTGAATTTTTCGTTTTTTTTATGTATTGGTGGTTTTTTTTTGATAATCTCTTTGAAAAATAGTTTAAATTTCTTCAATTTTGGGTGGAAAATAGTTTTTTGTATCATTTCTGCGGTAAAAATACCAAAAAATCAATAATTACACGAAGTTTTGGATACGGTAATCTTAAAGGCGCATACCCAAAAAAAAATTGCATGTTTGTTTTTTTCCCGAATTTTCGCTGATTTATCGATACATTTCTGTAATATTATCAATTCAATATTCTTGCCGGCTACAGTAAGCAGTGGCGCGAAACATCGAGGCTCCGCCCCATCAGGTCTTTTCAACTGAATTCAACTGAATTCAACTGAACGTAGATCAAAAAATGTGAGCGGGTGTGTCGCCGCAGACATGTGTCGCTATGTCTGCGTCTATTATAAAACTTTCGCGGGCGCATATGGTAGCCGGCAAGAATATTGAATTGATAATATTAGGGGGGAAAGTTTTGCAAATTTTTGAAATAACATAGTTTTATTTCAAAATGTTTCTATGAAAAACACCAAAAAGTCAATAAATTCGCAAAATTTTGGATACGGTTATCTTAAAGGCGCATACCCGTAAAAAAGTAGGCACTTTTTCGATTTTTTTTTGATAATTTCTACAGGAAAACGTGTCATTCGGTCAATTTTTGTATTTTACTTTGCATAGGAACAATTCTTTTGTGAAATATTCTGTTATTGCAAAATTTTTCGAACATTTGATTCCAAAAATAACACATTTCACAATATTTCTGCAATGTTCCCGATTTAGGTCATTGTCGTCACTCTTTTTCACTTTTTTTTTTCATCCATTCTTTCCAAAAATATTGCAATTTCATTCACCCATCCCAAAAAAAAAGAAGAAAAGAAAGGAATCGCTGCGTAGCGGTTCCAGCTGGCCAATAATCTGTCTGCGTCTCTCGTTTGAAACGTTCTCTCGTCGCTCACACTGTCTGCGTCTCTTCTCGCTGCAATGATCGATTATTGGTGTCGTTTCTCTTCTTTTTTGTCATTTTTATCTGTTTTTTTTTGTTGTGTTCTCTCGACCACTTTCTCATGTTTTCATCATTGTTAACAAACCCTTAACTTAACAAAGAAGAAATAATTTATTTATTTTTTTCGCTTTTTTACCAGCCAAATTCTTGTAATTTTTTTTGAAACATTTCCTCACACAGAGTCCCCCAACGAATGGCTGATTTGTTCAACAAGCATCTGAAAAAGGCGACAAATCGCACCAGGGAAAAGGTAATTTTTTTCTGCGCCAGCGAAAGTCACTTACGACGCTCCGAGACCTGCGGAAAATCGGAGCATCGTAAATAATTGTGAACACATAAAAAAAATGGATAAAAATAATATTTAAGCTGCTCGAAGGCATTGGAAAGGCGAAAGCGACGCAGGATGAGGTTTTCGATCAACACGCGTCGAATTTGGTTAAGCAGAGCAAAGCGTGCGAAAAGTTGCACAAAGATGTAAAGGTGAGCGGGAATTCGTACGAAAAAATGAAGATTTTGGTTCAAAATACAAGCCAAAATTGAAAAAAACATAATTTTTCAATTTCGCGGGCTTTTTTTGCGCTAAAAATGTCGAAATATATATTTTTTTTAAATATTAAGAAAAACAGCGCATTTTCCCTGAAAAACATACTAAACAATGATCTAAAATTGTTTAAAAATAGGAAAAGTGGCTCATTTTGGGAAATCCGCGGCCTTGGGTCTCGCAGCGAATTTCACGGTATTTTTCTGAATTTCCTCGAAAAAATGAGCAAAATAATTGCGAAATACCTAAAATTCTGTTCTTTTTCTCGGAAAATTCAAAAAAATCGCTTAAATTCCGTTAAACTTTTTTTTCGAAATATACGCTACGGCCATGGGTCTCGCAGCGAACATTTTAAATTTTGGCGATTAAAATTTTTCGAACGACGAAAAACACGGACATTTAGAAAATTTGAAGAAATTCATAATTTCCAACAAAAAACGACAAATTTATAGTTCGCATGGGCCAAAATTAGGGGAAAATAAAAAGTTTCTTAACAAAAATAAGGAAAATCCATGAAGAATTGTCAAAAAAATCGATAAAATCACTGAAAAATTTTCAAATTCCCACAAATCCGTGTACTCCACGTGGACAACATGTTTCTTTTCTTGAAAATTATCGAAAAATTACAAAATTTCAGTTTTTTTACACGAAAACCAGAAAAATCGATAAAAATTGTTAAAAATCGATAAAATCGCTGAAACCTTTTCAAATTTCCGCCAATCCGTGTACTACACGTGGACAACATGTTTCTTTTCTAGAAAATCGTTAAAAATTGAATAGTTTTGGTTTTTCATGGTAAAACAAGGAAAATTCATGAAAAATTGTCAAAAATCGATAAAACTGCTGAAAATTTTTAAACTCCCGCAGTCTCGTGTACTCCACGTGGAAAACGTTTTTTTTCTAGAAATTCGTAAAAATTGAAGATTTTTGGTTTTTAAACACTAAAACAAAGGAAATCCCTGAAAAATTGTCAAAAATCGATAAAATCGCTGAAAAATTTCGAATTCCCGCAATTCCGTGTACTCCACGTGGACAACATGTTTTTTCCTGAAAATTATCGAAAAATGACAATATTTTGGTGGTTTTTAAACACCAAAACAAGAAAAATTCATGAAAAATTGTCAAAAATCGATAAAATCGCTGAAAAATTTTCAAATTCCCGCCAATCCGTGTACTCCACGTGGACAACATTTTTTTTTTCTAAAAAGTCGTTAAAAATTGAACTGTTTTGGTTTTTCACGCTAAAAAAAGGAAAATTCTTTAAAATGTGTCAAAATTCGATAAAATTGCTGAAAATTTTTCAAATTCCCGCCAGTCCGTGTACTACACGTGGACAATATGTTTCTTTTATTAAAAATTATCGAAGAATGACAAAATTTTGGTTTTTTCACATTGAAACCAGAAAAATCCATATAAAATATGTCAAAAATGGATAAAATCGCTGAAAAATTTTCAAATTCCCGCCAATCCATGTACTCCACGTGGAAAAATCTTTTTTTCTAAAAAGTCGTTAAAAATTGAACAGTTTTGGTTTTTCACGCTAAAAAAAAGAGAAAATTCTTTAAAATGTGTCAAAAATCGATAAAATCGCTGAAAAAATGTGAATTCTCGGCAATCCGTGTACTACACGTGGACAACATGTTTTTTTTTCTAAAAATGTGTTAAAAACTGAACATTTTTGGTTTTTTTCACATTAAAAAAAGGAAAATTTTTAAAAATCGATAAAATCGCTGAAAAATTTCGAATTCCCGCAATTCCGTGTACTCCACGTGGAAGACGTTTTTTTTCTAGAAATTCGTTAAAAATTGATAATTTTTGGTTTTTTCGCACTAAAACAAGGAAAATTCATAGAAAATTGTCAAAAATCGATAAAATTGCTGGAAATTTTTAAAATTCCCGCAATTCCGTGTACTCCACGTGGACAACCTGATTTCTTTTTTTTTTAAATATTGTCAGAAATCAAAAAAAAAATATATTGATACTGTTTCACAATAAACCCTGAAAAATGAAAAAAAAATTGAAAAATTCGGCCACGGCCTCCAGTCATGGGTCTCGCCACGATAATTTAAAAAAAAACAATTTTAGGTGTACGCATCCGCTCTGAAAACCCTCCTGACCGCCGAAAAACAGCTACGCGACACGATTCGCGAGGCGTACGAGCCCGATTGGCCGGACAGGGAGCATCTTACAGCCATTTTTGATGTACGTTTGGTTTTAATTTTATCGATTTTTTGGAATTTTTGGTGTTTAGAACCTTGACATTCAAACAAATGACCTGGAAAAGGCGGTGTGCGAGGATTTGCCACAAACTGTGACACAGTATGTGAATCAGTTTCCGGATTTGAAGAAAAAGGTGAGTTTTGCAGCGGGTCTTGCAGCGAAATGCGTCTTGATGCAATTTAGAAATTTATTTTTATTTATTTATTGCAGATCGAAAAACGTGGCCGAAAACTTGTCGACTATGATAGTGCGAAAAACTCGTTTAACAGTATTAAAGCGTCGAGCAAAAAGGTAATTTTTTGGTCCAAAAGGAGTACACGAGGGGTGGCCTAACTTTCGCCAGGTGGCGGGCGGCAATTCAAATTTTTTGCATTTTTTCTCGTAGATTCTCTTTAGATTTTTATTATTTTGCTAGTTGCCATAGTCAAAAATTAATATTTAGCAAATGTACAACCTTTTTTAGGCCAGCGGCCTAGAAAAATCGCGGCGGCCGTAAATTTGCTAAATATCGATTTTTCAAAATGACAACTTTCAAATAAAACACATCTTATAAGTTAAATGGAAAAAATTGCGAGAAAATAGCAAAAAATTTGAATTGCCGCCCGCCACCGGTTTTCTAGGCCACCTGGCGAAAGTTAGGCCACGTCTCCTAAACCCGCCCACTTTTCCAGGATAATGACCCAAAATTGGCCAAGGCAACCACCGAACTGCAGGCCGCCGAACAAATGTACACGGAGATGAACAATGAGCTGTTGGAGGTAGTTATTTTTTTACCGATTTTTTGGATTTTTTTATTCGAGTTTTTTTTTTCTCAGATCCTCCCCGCCGTCTATGACAGCAGAATCACCTTCTTTGTGGACACGCTTCAAACTCTGTTCAATGGAAATAGCATTTATCAGACGGACGCGGCAAAAGTAGGTTTTTTGGGGTTTTCTAGGCCATGGCGAAAATTTGTACTTTTTTAAAAAATTTCAAAAAAAAAAAAAAGATTTTTTTTTATTGAGCTTACAATTAGTGTAATAGAATTTTCTAAAGTCATTTATCGATTTTTGGGGTTTTCGGGAAATTATCGATTTTTTGAATTTTGACGAAAAAATCGAATTTTCCAGAATTTTTATCAGAAAAATTTCCCAATTTCAGTTCCACAAGCAAATCGTGATGCAATTGGACAAACTGGGCGAGTCGATGGACTATTTGAGGTAATTTCTTTTTTTAAGGATTACTGTACCTTCAAAAGTCCGCAAACACTTTTTGCAGAGTCGCCCGCCCAGAAGCTCGCGCTCTCACTCCAATTGACACGGCTTCGTTGCATTCTGGAGGCGACGCCGCGGCGCCTGCTACGCCAGAGCAGAAGCAATCGATTGATGTTGGTTTTTCTGTTTTTTTTTTCAAAAAAAAAATCAATAAATTTCAGAGCTCTTCGAACCGGCTGTCCACCCCATCACCATCCGTCGTTCCATCACCAGTACCGTCGGCAAAACCAAGAGAAAGCATCGCTTCGCTGCCGGTTCGTTTTTGGGGGCAAGCTCCGCCCACTTTTGCAACCAGGGCACAGTTTTTGGCAAGTACCGCGCACTTTCTTTTCTCTTCGTTTTTAGTCGATTTCATTGTTGGATTATTTAAAAAAAAGCCAAAACCCCAAGAAAAAACGAGAAAATCGACGAAAATTCACTAGCCCCGCCCACTTTTGCAACCAGGGCACAGTTTTTGGCAAGTGCGCCACTCAATTTGTTTTCTTTTTTTTCAGCCGATTTTATCGTTAAAATTAAAAAAATTGCTACAAACCCGAGAAAAACGAGAAAATTGCCGAAAAGTTACTAGCCCCGCCCACTTTTGCAACCAGGGCACAGTTTTTGGCTAGGGTGTCGCGCACTTTCTTTTTCCTTCGTTTTTAGCCGATTTTATCGTTTAAATAAGATAAAATGCTAAAAACCCAAGAAAAAACGAGAAAATCGCCGAAAAGTCACTAGCCCCGCCCACTTTTGCAACCAGGGCACAGTTTTTGGCAAATTGTAGTTTGTCCCGCATGCAATTTTTGGAGGGGGGGGGGGTGGTGGGGTTTAATATGCACTGTAACAAGTTTGGCGAAAATTGTGTTTTTCCACATTCTTAAGCAAGCCCCGCCCACTTTTGCAACCAGGGCACACTTTCCAATTTTCAGGCAAATTCCACCAATCCATTTGACGACGAAGACGAAGACGCCCACACCAAAGAATCTGACGACATTGAGGAGAAAATTGAGGCGAAAGTTTACCCGGTGAGTGATCATGCTGTGATGTAATTCAACCTCGGTTTTTTTTTTCAGAAACTCAACGCCCGACAAACAGCTGCCGCCGAGCAAGCGATCGCCGCCGCGAAACGGGACAAAAAGGTGAGCGGGACGGGGGAAGATGAGCAAAAAACACGATAGCCACGCCCCTTTTTGCAATCAGGACACAGTTTTTGGCAAAAGTGCTGAGCCCTTATTTTTTGCTTTCTTTTCAGCCGATTTTATCGTTAGAATGCGAAAAAATAGTCAAAAACTCAAAAAAAAAAAACGAAAACATCTGCAAAAAGCAAGCTAGCCACGCCCCTTTTTGGAATCAGGGCACAGTAGAAAAAATGCACAAAATCTCCAATTTTCTCGATAATGACCAATAATCTCTCAAAATATTATGAAAAAATTAAAAAAAAATCGCCAAGAAAAAACAAGAAAATCGCCGAAAAGTCACTGACCACGCCTATTTTTGCAATCAGGGCACAGTTTTTGGCAAGTGTGCCGCGCATTTTTCTTTCTTCATTTTTAGCCTATTTTATCGTTGGAATACGAAAAAATCGTCAAAACCCAAAAGAAACGAGAAAATTGGCGAAAAGTCACTGACCACGCCCCTTTTTTTTTGCAACCAGGGCACAGTTTTTGGCAAGTGCGGCGCATTTTTTTTCGTTTAGTTTCCAACCTCTTTTATCGTTGGAATACGAAAAAATTGTCAATGACCTAATAAAAACGCGAAAATCGCCGAAAAGCAAACTAGCCACCCCTTTTTTTTGCAACCAGGGCACAGTTTTTGGCAAATGGGTTGCGTACTTTCCTTTTCCCTTGTTGCTACTCGATTGTTTATTAAAATACGGCAAATTCTCGAAAGAAACGAGAAAATCGCCGAAAAATCAGCGGCCACGCCCCTTTTTGCAAGTAGGGCACGGTTTTTGGCAAAAGTGCTGAGCACTTTCTTTTCGCTCTGTTTCTAGCCGAATCTATCGTTGGAATACGAAAAAAAAAAAACGCCAAAAACCTGAAAAACGAGAAATTTGCAGAAAAGTCTCTGGCCACGCCCCTTTTTGCAACCGGGGCACAGTTTTTGGCGAGTTTTCCGCAATTTAGGAAAATATGCATAAAACAGCCAATTTTATTGATAGAATACGAAAAAATCCTCAAAAACCTTTTTTTTAAAAACGAGAAAATCCGCAAGAAGTAACCAAGCCACGCCCACTTTTGCAAACAGGGCACAGTTTTTGGCAAGTGTGCAGCGCACTTTCTTTTCCCTTCGTTATTCGCCGATTTTATCGTTAAAATAGGAAAAAAATTGCGGAACACCCAAGAAAACACAAGAAATTCGCCGAAACGATACTAGCCACGCCCCTTTTTGCAACCAGGGCACAGTTTTGGCAAGTGTGGCGCAAATATTTTTTCACTGAAAATTAGTTTTGAGCCGATTTTATCGTTGAAATACGAAAAAGTTCCAAAAATCCGAGAAAAATCGAAAAAATTGCCAAAAAGTCACTGACCACGCCCCTTTTTGCAACCGGGGCGCGGTTTTTGGCAAGTGCCGCGCGCTTTTCTTTTTTCGTTTTTAGCCACTTTTATCGTTAAACTACAAGAATCGCCAAAAACCTAAGAAAAAACGAGAAAATCGCCGAAACGGTACTAGCCACGCCCCTTTTTGCAACCAGGGCACAATATTTGGCAAAAGGGCAGCGCATTTTCTTTTCGTTTCGTTTCCAACCTTTTTTATCGTTGAATACGAAAAAATTGTCAATGACCCAATAAAAATGCGAAAATCGCCGAAAAGTCACTGGTCTTTCCTCTTTTGCAACCAGGGCACAGTTTTTGGCAAGGATGCCGCGCACTTTCTTTTCTCTTCGTATTTTGCCGATTTCACCGTCAAAATACGAAAAAATCGCCAAAAACCCAAGAAAAAAGAGACATTCGCCGAAAAAGTATTAGCTACGCCCCTTTTTGCAACCGGGGCACAGTTTTTGGCAATTGGTCCGTGCACTTTCTTTTCTTTTTGTTTTCAGCCAATTTTATTGATAGAATATTGAAAAAGTCGCCAAAACCCAAAAAACGAGAAAATCGCCGAAAAGCAAGCTAGCCACGCCCCCTTTTTGCAACCAGGGCACAGTTTTTGGCAAAATTTCTGAAATCTTGTGAAAAAGAGCTCAGAACAGCCAGTTTTTTCGCTAATGAACAACAATCTTTCAAATCGCCGAAAAGCCACTAGCCACGCCCCTTTTTGCAACCAGGGCGCGGTTTTTGGCAAGTGCGTAATTTTGTCGTTTTTTTTAAATTTAGCCAAAAATTGAAAGGTTAAACTGATTTTTGGGTAATGTTGTAGGGAAAATGCTGTTAAAAAAAGGTTTGGCAGCAAAATTATGAAAAAAAAAAGGTTTTTTAAATATACTTTTTTTAAAAACCATGTTTTCTAGGAGCCGTCAAATCCATTTGATGACGACGATGAGGAAGAGGAGAAGGAGAAGAAGCAAGAGGACCAAAAATCGGAACGAGAAGAAGAGCCGAAAAAAAGCGACGAAGAGCCAGCGCCAAAACCGCTGGACGGCGTGACGACCGAAAAACGCAAGACGCTCTATTTTGTCACCTCCACCCACCAATACAAGGCGGTCGACACGGACGAGCTCTCTTTTGAGCCCGGAATGAAGATTAAAGTGATTGAGGCGAACGAGGAGGACCAGTTGGATGATGGTTGGCGGCTCGGAGAGCTTGAGGATGGAAAACGGGGAGTTTTTCCCGAGAATTTTACAAAGAAAGTGTAGAGAGTACTTGTGTCTAATAGTTTTGGGTCTAATTAGATTCAAGTGTGGCTTAATTTGGCGTTCTTATAATTATGACCAAAATACTTCTACATAAATAGACTCTTAAATGCTTCTAGTTTTCCTCAAAAGTTCTTTGAATCAGAATAGAATTTGAAAATTTCGGGCATTTTTAGACTCGAAAATTTTCTAATTAGACTCGAAATGTTCCTAATTAGACTTGAAAATGTTTTTTTTTCTTTTTTTCTTCTAATTAGACTGAAAAATCACCTTAATTGATTTATTTAAAAATTTAAAATCTTTGGCTTTTGAAGTACATCCGATTAGACTGAAAATGTTTCTAATTAGACTTGAAAAATGAACAAATTTACTTTAAAATTTTCTCCATAATAATACTACTTACCGCTTCAGAATCCCCAATTTTTTCAATAAATTTCAGCTATTTTTCGTGGATTTTTTCCTGAAAATAAAAAATTTCGCAAAAAACACGCTAGCCACGCCCCCTTTTGCACTCAGGGCACGGTTTTTGGCAAGGGTGCCGCGCACTTTCTTTTCTTTTTGTTTTTTTTTCAGCCGAATCGTTTGTTGGAATACGAAAAAATTACCAAAACCCTAGAAAAAAACGAGAAAATTGGCGAAAAGTCACTGGCCACGCCCCTTTTTGCAACCGGGGCGCGGTTTTTGGCAAGTGTGCCGTGCACTTATCTTTCTTCGTTTTCAGCCGATTTTATTGATAGAATTCGAAAAAATCGTCAAAAACCCTAAAAAAAAAACGAGAAAATCACCGAAAAGTTTCTGGCCACGCCCTTTTTTGCAATCAGGGCAGAGTTTTTGGCAAGGGTGCCGCGCACTTTTTTTTTTTGTTGTTTTTAGCCGATTTTATCGTTACAATACGAAAAAATCGCCAAACTCAAGAATAAACGAGAAAATCACCGAAACGGTGTTAGCCACGCCCCTTTTTGCAACCAGAGCACAGTTTTTGGCAAGTTTTCTGAAATCTTGTGAAAAAGTGCTCAGAATAGCCAGTTTTTTCGATAATGAACAGCAATATTTCAAATCGCTGAAAAGTCATTGGCCACGCCCACTTTTTGCAACCGGGGCGCGGTTTTTGGCAAGTGTGCCGCACACGTTACTTTCTCCGTTTTCAGCCAATTTTATCGTTGGAATACGAAAATTTTTTTAACGTTAATATGATTTTAAAATTTTGGCTTTTATAAACTTGAAATGTACCAATTGGACTAGAAAATGTTTCTAATTAGACTCAAAAAATGAACAAATTTACTTTACAATGTTCTCCGTAATAATACTACTTACCGCTCCAGAACCCCCAATTTTTTAATCAATTTCAGTTTCCCCAATCTTGCTTGCAATTTCAAAATGTGATTTTTTGATTTATTGATTTATTGATTGATTTTTAAGTTCATTTTCAGAATAATTATATTGCTTGTGCCTTTTCATCCATTTATCATTAAAGTATTTTCAAAGTTTTATTCACAATTTTTGGGCATTTTCTTGCCGGTTTCACGGGGTGTAAAGCGCTGCAATCGCACAGTGAAATTTAGAGAAAAAAGCGGCACGCTCTCTCAATTTTCTGCACTCTCTCGTCGCAAACGTGCCCCAGTGCGAATGGAGCGAATTTTCCGCGTGAAACCGGCAAGAATATCAGCTAATCTCGTTTCAAAGAACCGTCGGCAGACGACTGATAAACAGTGAGCAAGGCGTTGAGCTCTGGCACCTCTGAAATCTTGCTCAGCTTGTACGGATTTGTGTTGCAAAAAGTGATGGACGGAAATGGCTCTGAATCGAGGCCAGTGTTGAGCTGAACGACGACGTCAAACGCCAGATACGAGGCGAGAATCGTGGTGAACATGTAGACGAATCCGATGGCGCTGATCACCAAAATGACGGACCAGACGATGATGGCGATGGTGGTGTGCGCTTGAGCCATGTGCGGTACTCCGTGGATTGACGCCGTCTCGCCCCACTCTTTGCAGTACGTTTTGAAGCGGCTGCAAGTTTTGGGAAGTTGCGGAACGGAACGAAAAGGGGCGGGGTTTCGGAGGTTTTATGGAAAATCCCAATTTTTTTGGCGCTATTTTGGAATAGAACTGCCTGAGCTGTTCTGACCCAGAAAAGGGTAGAGCGTCTCCATTGTTTTTAGACAAAGTCTGCAATTTGGCGTCACCGTCCGTGTTTGCGGACCTGACATCATATTCATATTTTACGACAGTTGCAAAAAAAAATGTTTTTTTTTTTCGTTTACATTTATTACGACATCTTAAGAATACCTTCTTGGCACTTTTAAAGTCTGCAACTTATTGTTAGCGCCACGGTGTTTGCAGACCTGACATTATATTTTACGACAGTTTCGATTTTTTTTACTCCTAATTTCTCTCTGAAAACCTGAAAAAAACTAAAAATTGAGTACGGTAATTAGTTCCAAAAGTCTGTCTGCAATTTGGCGTCATCGTCCGTGTTTGCGGACCTGACATCATATTTTACGACAGTTGAAAAAAAAAGTTTTTTTTTTTGTTTTTATGTTTTTCGACGTCTTAAGAACAGCTTTACGCCATTTTTATAGTCTGCAACTTAGCGCCACGGTGTTTGCAGACCCCACATCAGATTTTACGACGTTTTCTTTTTTTAACCGATTTTTTCGATTTATCTCCAAGTTTTGCAAATTTTTAAACTGATTTCTTCTTTGAATTCATGAAAAAAAGAATTTAGGCTTTAATAAAAATAAAAAATTGGAATTTTAAAAAAATTGAAAAATTTGAAAAAAAAATGTTTTTTTCAATTTTTTGAATTTTGAAATTTATGGAAATTCGACTTTATCTATTTAAAAATCTATGAAATTTTTTAATTTTCACCGATTCATGGCAATTTCAGAAAGCTACAGTCCATATCATACGCAAGAAAAAACGAGCAATGGGCGGAGCTTCGGAAATTTGTACGCAAACACCGAGTGCCTGTTAAATAAAACGAGGATAACAATTTTTTTGAATGACTAACGTTTTTAAGCAGAAAAACAAATTGCAAACATTTTAAGAGCTTGCGCGATCAAATCTATTCAGAAATAAAAAAAGTTATTCGCGATTTTCTGAAAATAAGTGAATTCCAATTTTTTTTGGAATTTTCAGGGCAAAAGGTTTAAAATTTTTATTTATTTTACAAATAGCTTTGTAAACACAATCAAGACGAACATTTTAAGCGTCTAACCGCCCGGACCGCCCGGCAAGGTGGAAAAATGGCTGAGAAATACGGGTTCGAAACATCAGGCCTACTGGCCTACAATTGCTGAGCGTGGTTTTTTACATGGGCCTATAAAAAACAGCTATTTGTAATTGTTAAACCTATTTTTGACCAAATCTGTCCAAAAATTGGCAAAAACTTTGAGAAAAATCGAAAAATTCGGTTAAAAAACAGAAAATGTCGTAAAATATGATGCCGCGTCTGCAAACACTGTCACACTAAGTTGCAGACTGTAAAACAGCCATAAAGTTGTACTTAAGCTGCCGTAAAACATGGAAACGAAAAAAAAAATTATGTTTTCCAAATGTCGTAAAATATGGTGCCGAGTCTGCAAACACGGTGATGCCTAATTGCAGACTGATAAACGTACTCAGGTGTTTCATTTTGGGTTTATTTAGAAAAAAACCGGGTTAAAAAGGAGAAATTTTTAGATTGTAAAGTGACCTCTATAAATGACCAAATTTTCTAATCTAACCCCCTTTTTTTCTAAATCAACCAGGAAATGTTCTAAACTAACCCCCTTTTTTCCTAAATCAACCCGCAAATTGTCTAATCTAACCCCCTTTTTTTCTAAATCAACCAGGAAATGTTCTAATCTAACCCCCTTTTTTCTAAATCAAGCCGGAACTTTTCCAATCTAACCCCCTTTTTTTCTATATAAACCCGAAATCGTTTGAATCAATACGGAATTTTTCTTATAAATTGAAATGGTTTTTTCAAATTCGGAGGAAAAAAGAATTAAATATTTTTATTCTACGACAAAATTGCGAACATGTACACGTATTTAGAAAACATGTGAAAAAAATAAAAAATATGAAAACTACATTTAAAATGTATACTCAAACCAGCGGCGATCACAAGTCCCATATTGATGTTTGCGTGATTGCTCCTTTGAACCAAATTCTACGCTTGACTGTTCGTTCCACATGCACATCTGAAAATATAAATGTATAGGGGAATTGTCAATATAAAAGCAGCGACATTGGCGCGTTCCTACTAACTTTTGATATGTAAAATCTTTGAATTTTTATAGCTATAATGGATTCGTGGCGGAGTGACAATTTCTTAACGTTTTAATTCGAAAAAATGAATAAATAACTGAAGAAATGAAGAGTTTTTTCGTTTCCCGTGAAATGTCACTCCGTCACGAATCCATTATATTGCTGTAATGGACCGGCTCTCGGACGTTTCGAAAGTAGACGTTTCGAAAGTGCGTCGTTTCGAAAGTGTGACGTTTCGAAGGTTTTTCTGGATTTTGTCGTCGCGATGTTTGAGGAATTTTCCTTAAAAAGCTTTTTAAAATGATTGAGTGAAACACAGCGTCGACAAAATCCAGAAAAACCTTCAAAAAGTCCACTTTAGAAACGTCACACTTTCGAAACGTCCGAGAGCCTTAATGGACCTATGCAGATGAATTTTTCAGTCATTTTATTCCTATGAAAACCTACATTATAATGCAGGTTAATGCAGGAAAATTAATTAAAATGAAGGTTTACATTGGAATAAAATGGCAGAAAAATTCATCTGCATAGGTCCATAACATTCTTTGATTAGGTACACATTATTTACTGAAATAATCTACAAATTCTTAGCTTTTCATTCGATTTGTATCGGTAAAATAAATAAGAAAGTACCAGTGGTGCACCGAATTGAAATTTTCAAACGCCGGAATAGCGGAGCGGGATGGGGTACAGCTGTATAGAACTCATACGAAATAGAACTCAATGATTAACAATTTTCAACGGAATACTTATTTTTCTAGCTTTTTTGTATCAGTACAGCTTCAGTTCAGACAGTTCTATTAAGTTGTGGTTCTATTCCGTGTGAGTTATACACTGCGGTCAATAAGTTTAGGACCCCCCTAAATTTTGGGGGTCTGGCCAAAACTAGAACAGATATGAAAAATCTGTGAATGTAGTTCGATTCCAAATGTGAAATAATCCCCGTGGCCAAATTTTGGTGTCCCTGCCACTATCTGTCCCCGCGCACCACCAAAAAGTCACTTTTTTGGGCGGTCAATAAGTTTAGGACCCCCTCGGAAATTGGGTGGATTTGTGAATTTTTTGATCGGATTTTTGCTTAAAAACTTGAAATTTGTTTTGTTTTTGTTGTTTTTCTTATAGTTTTGTTTAGAATTCGCGTTTTGTTCACGTTTTTCACAACATTTTGTGAAATATTTTGCGATTCTTCAGGTCCTGTGGTGAAAAACAGTGGTTTCAGACAAAAATGAATGTATTTCATGCTAAAAAAAACTAGAAATCAAGAAAAACAAAAAGTAAGAAAGAAAATCTAGTAACTGGTCGCTCCTCCATGGTTCTGGATGACCTTGAATATTCGGTTGGACATACTCGCGACGAGTTTCTGCAACTCTGCCACACTGATCGAGTCCCATTCCTGGAGAAGAGCGGCTTTTAAGTCCTGTACGGTGTTGTACTGTGTCCCGTTTTTGTAGACCCGACGTGCCAAGATACCCTAGAGATTCTCTATTGGGTTCAAATCTGGAAATGTATGCCGGTCCGTCCAAGACATTGATTCCTTTTGATGTCAACCATCCCATGGCCTCTTTGCTCGTGCGGATACTGGAATTTTCTTGTTGTAAGACATGGGAACGATGTAGGTTTTGGAAAAAACGGGACGATAGCCTTCTGAAGTGTCTCGATATACGAAAAAAGGTCTCTGTCGTGGTGATGAATTGAAGCTCCATCTTCTTCCCATCACAGAATTCCGTTCACGTCATTTGAGATCCGCTTCCGAAGTTCCTCTCTGTAAATATTTGGGGTTCCCTTTACAGATCTCTCCAATACTGTCTGTATCCATTCAAATAGTGTTGGATGGCGTTCCTGCTTCTCTCGATTCTAGATTCCATCTTGTGAAGCGATAATCCCAGCTGGGTCATCACATCAATTTGCGATTGCTCCGCACTGGAGTGTTGATCCTCGTTTCATGATGAGATAACTAATTCTTTACCGATATATTTGGTTCTTTTAGGCCCAGCTTGTTATTAATTTCAATTTTGTCCCTGCACATCATACTCTTACCACGAAAACCGACTACTGTACTGCAATCGACTGCTCTCAACAGTGATCAAGTTATATTGTTTCAAAAGTAAAAAAAAAAGAAGAAACGCGAAAAAAACGAATTCTAAACAAAACTATAAAAAAACAACAAAAATATAACAAATTTCAAGTTTTTAAGCAAAAATCCGATCAAAAAATTCACAAATCCACCCAATTTCCGAGGGGGTCCTAAACTTATTGACCGCCCAAAAAAGTGACTTTTTGGTGGTGCGCGGGGACAGATAGTGGTAGGGACACCAAAATTTGGCCACGGGGATTATTTCACATTTGGAATCGAACTACATTCACAGATTTTTCATATCTGTTCTAGTTTTGGCCAGACCCCCAAAATTTAGGGGGTCCTAAACTTATTGACCGCAGTGTATACCATTGTACCCCCGAACGGAATTCCCGTGCATCACTGGGTAGGCAAACGTCAATTTCACTATTTTTATTTCTCGATGTATAGGGATTTTATATGTAGAAGATCTCACCGAAAAAGATTCCGTGCTCACAAACTGCCCGCCTTTCCACGAATCACAATAACTATCACGGTAAACTTTAGGAAAAAATCTACGGTATTCCATTTATCAAGAAATGTAACTTATTGGGAATGCTTTTTTACTTACGAGGAGCTGGCAGATTTTCCGACGAGTCTTCGTGAAATATTCCGAACATTTCGTACCAGCCGAACATTTTGTGCTAGATTTCATCTGAAAATTCATCGAATTCAGATGATTCTTAACGAAAAATCGATAAATGTACCCACCTAATTGCAAAATTAGTATTTAAAAACATAACAATCAACATAATGTTACATGAAAAGGAAAAAAAACACATAAAAATAAGAAAATAGAATGAGGAATCATCAAATTATGCGCAAAAATGTAAGTATTTGCTGGCGCGTTTTGCGATACAGGTAAAAAAAGGGGTCTATATAAACCCGGAAATTATCTAAATTAACCCGTAAATTCAAAAATCGTTACGGGTTTATATAGACCCCTTTTTAACACCGAAATTTCTCAACCAGATTTGAATTTTCCAATTTAACCAGAATTTCCCAAATTAACCCGGAAATTTTCCAGATAGATTTGAGTTTTCTAAATTAACCCAAAATGAAACACCTGAGTACCGTACTCAACTTTTGGTATTTTTTGGGTTTTCAGAGAGAAATTGAGAGTTTTTGCAAGTAGAATTGCCCTTTTTTTTCTGCCAAGCTTAAATTTTTGCCAAAAGTTCACTCACACCCAACGAGTATCCGCCGATTCGTCATGAATTTTATCCTGCTCAATGTCCGAAACAATCGCCTTAATCTCATTCTCGTCCAGATCCGAGCCGAATTCATCCTGTTCAAAAAATATTTAAAAAATGTTTTTTTTTTACTTGAAAAAGTTTTTTTTTCAATCGCAATAGACCTATTATTGCTCACCGATAATGAATCTTTGCGGCGACGACGAAGTCCTTCACTTGGAGAAGACATGGAGAATGAGAAAATGCTCGAAAGGTGTCAAACAGAGTAACAAAAAAAAGTGGTGGTTGACAGGGGCGACGCAACTATTTATTCAAAAAGGCTCTAAAAGTGACAATAGAATCCAGAAAAACTTTGAAAAAAAAACTGCGTGAAAAACATTATTCAGCCACTATTTGGATGTCATGGTGTTTGCAGTCTCGGCACCTTATTTTACGACAATTTCTGAAAATAGTACAATTTTTTGAGAAAAATTGAAATTTTGAGGTACAAAAAGGGTTCTTAAAGGGGGTGCCAACTTTCTGGGGAAAGTGGCTTCAAATATACTCTCGAGTGGGGGATTTACGAATATCACATCGAAATCGCACGAAAAAATTTTTCTGATTTTTGGCGAATTTTACAAAAAAAAATAGAAGACCACGTGGAGTACACGAATTGGCGGGAAATTCAAACGCCATTTTCTTTTTCGACATTTTTCTCCCGTCTTTCTCGCATTTTTTTTTTTGCATTAATCTTTGGGAAATAATGTAGAAACATCATTTCGTGTTTTAAAATAGCAAATTAACGCGTGTTGATCACAAAAGTAACAATAAAACAAATTGGGAACAAAATGTCTCATACCTTTTGTTTTTGCCCGTTTTCCTGCTCACTTCCGCATTAAATTCACTCTTTTATCTGTAAAGTTTATATTTGAACAAAACATGTTCGGAAGAAACTATTTAAAACGATGAATCAAACAAAAGGCGAATATCGATGTTTCGATTTTCATGACAAAACTCTATTTTCGCGATTATCTGAAATTACAATAAGCGATTAGAGCATGTTTTATCGAAAATCGATAATAAAAACGAGGAAAATTTCACGAAAATACATACTTCTGGTGAAAATGGATCTTTCTAGAAGCCGCGGCCGCGGGTTTCCTAGGCCACGGCCACGATTTTTGTGTACTCCTCGTGGTCTTCTATTTTTTTTGTAAAAATC
Source organism: Caenorhabditis japonica (assembly GCA_963572235.1). Classification (NCBI taxonomy): domain Eukaryota; kingdom Metazoa; phylum Nematoda; class Chromadorea; order Rhabditida; family Rhabditidae; genus Caenorhabditis; species Caenorhabditis japonica. The sequence goes on from OY754345.1 coordinate 4,217,820, forward strand.
ATAAAAAATCAGAGAGTTTTTTTCGTGCGATTTCAATGTGATATTCGTAAATCCCCCCACTCAAGAGTATATTTTAAGTCACTTTCCCCAGAAAGTTGGCACCCCCTTTAAAGCTTAAAAAACAAAAAGTTGTTTTTTTTTTAAACAAGCCTGCGTTCAGCGGATAACGAGATAAAAAAAGATTTTCTAGTTTCGTGGTTTCATGAAATATTGCCATACAAAATTAAAGTTGAGGCAAGTAAGCCAATATAATGGATTCGTGACAGAGTGACATTTCACGTGAAACTGGGAAACAAAAAATCTCTTCATTTATTCACTTATTTCTTCGCTCCATTCGCACAGTGATGGACGCGGCCACGTTGGCTACGAGAGAGTGCAGAACATTGAGAGAGCATGTGCTCTGATTTCTCTGAGTCTCACTCCGAATGCTGCAACATTCATTGTTGTATTGAAGCGGGTTTGCAGAGCTTCATACCGATTATAATATAATGTTGACCTTCAAACACCCATGCCAATTGAATTAAAAATCCATCGTTTTAATTTTTTCCAGTTTTAAGATAACATTAAATATAGAAATTATGAAAATAGGTAATCATTTTCCGGCTTCGGGTACCAAACTCAAAAAATGTTTCTTTTTTAGTATCGTGAAATTCGATGCCGTGTCTGTGAACACCATGATGCCAATTTTCACAATGTTAAAAATACCGTATTCGTTTTATCTCTTTGTGAAAGAAAACATTTGGTTGTCTACAGGGTGATTCTTTTATTGCCTGCCACGCATTTCTAGTCCCCCGATTAGGTTTTTCCTGTCGGGATTTTTTAAATGACGTCTTATCAAAAAGTTGTCTGTCACGTTACTAGCTCTCATTAGGGCGCATTTTTAAAACCTGAATGCGCTCATTTTTATACATACAATTTGAAATGAAACTGGTTTTCCGTGGTGGCCGAACTCATTTCCGCAAACTTTATTGTCGCATTTTGCAAAAAGGGGAAGGAACTTCGTCCACTTTATGTGACACGGTGATTCTTTTACTACCGGCCACGCATTTCTAGTCCCCCGATCGCAAGTATTTCCCCTCTCCACCTCGCACTCTCTCACTCTCTCATCACATGGAGTGAGCGGAGTTCCCTCCCCTTTTTGCAAAATGCGGCAAAAAAATTTGCGGAATGAGTTCGGCTACCACGGAAAACCAGCTTTATTTGAAATTGTACGCATAAAAACGAACGAATTCCGGTTTAAAATATGCGCCCTAATGAGAGCTAGTAACGTGACAGACAACTTTTTGATCAGACTTCATTTACAAAATCGCGACAGGAAAATCCTAATCGGGGGACTAGAAATGCGTGGCCGGCAGTTTAAGAATCGCCTTGCATTTGAAATTGTACGTGAAAAATCAGACCAATTCCGGTTTTAAATATGCGCCATAATGAGAGGAAGTAATGTGACAAAAAACTTCTCGATCCGAAGTCATTTAGAAAATCGCGACAGAAAAAACAAATCGGTGGACGAGAATTGTGTGCTCGGTAGTAAAAGAATCACCGTGTGTGATGAGAGAGTGTCGTCACGGTGTTTGCACACAAGACACTTTGTTTTACGACAATTTCGAAAAATTGAATCTTTTGGAATATTTCAAAACCAACCATTTTTTAAGTTTTTTTGTTTTCAGTTTCAATATTAAGCCAACTATTGATGCAGCAAGAAATTAAGTACTCTATGTTTTAAAACAATGAAATTTCTTTTTGCTGATGTGTCGTAAACTATTGTGTTTTCAATCGACTTGCGACATGAGAACGCGAGACTCCGCCCACTTTTTTGTGCGCGACCACGCGAACAAAGTGATATTTGAAGAGACGCAGACAGGTAGAGCAAAAATAAGTGGGCGGAGTCTCGCGTTCTCATGCCGCAAGTCGATTGAAAACACAATATTATTGTTTTAAAAAAGTTGTCACCTGGCGAGAAGCGCGAATTCAAAAAATAGGCTCCGCCTCCTCGCCTAAATATTTCTGCAATTCTGGCGCGCCAATTTGCAATCGCTGTGCGCGCGATTTTATGCGTTGAATTTCCGTTACTTTATTAACAAATATCGATCGAAGACAATTAAAAACTCACTTTAAATCAACAGTTGCCAAATTCGCTTCAAAATAACAATTTTTATAAAGGTTTCCAGGAGAAATTGAAAGACACTGAACAAAAATTCGACGCAGAAAATCGCGTGCACCGTGATTGCAAATTGGCGCGCGCAGAATCGCAGAAATATTTCGGCGAGGAGGCGGAGCCTATTTTTTGAATTCGCGCCTCTCGCCAGGTGACAACTTTTTTAAAACAATAATATAATGTAGAGTCCGCAAACATTGTGACGCTAATTTTCGAAAAAATAAATCTGTCACCTACCGTAACCCAAAATATAATGATCCATGAGTCATTTTCTACACACAATTTCAATTTCCCGTGACAAAGTATTATTTTTTATGATTCCACATTTGCCAACGCGATATGCCATTATTTCTATCCTAGTAAACCGTCACGTAACATTGCAGACCGGGCAACGCGGACGGGCAGCGGGCACCCGTTCTCCGGACGGGTAACGGACGTTTTCGGACGGCCCGTCCATGGTGGAAAGCTTATCCATGACCATACACCCTTTGCAAAAACAAGTTAACAATTTTTTAGCGTGCCCTATTGTGAAAACAAAAAAGTTGCAACGCGGTGTTTGCGTACTTTTGAAAATTCAAACGGCAATGAGAGAAATAGCATGGGAAATGAAGAGATTTGTTCCCATTTTCGTTTGAATTTTAAAAGTACGCAAACACCGAACTGCAAATTTTTTGTTTTCACAATAAAACACTGTAAATTGTTTCTTTTTTTTTAAAGTTACTGTGAGTTGCCGCTTCATTTTTTCGACAATGCTACCTTTTGAAATAGATAAGTTCTCAATTTTAAAAAACATTTTCAGTTTTAAGATGTTTTAAGACTGCAAACGCGCTCCCTTCGCACAGTGGAGGACGCGGCCACGTTGGCGACAAGAGAGTGCAGAAAATTGAGAGACCGTGGCCAATGTTTCGCTCTGATTTCTCTAAACCTCACTCCAAATGCATGTGAAATTTCTTGTTCGATTGGAGCGAGTTTTCAGCGTTTTATACCGAGTATATTAAAATATTTTAATGCCGCAATTATAATACACGGTGTCCAGGATTTGAAATGTGGGCGGAGCAAACGCGCCCCACTGGATTTTTTCGCGCGAAATTCAAATTTTTAGGCATTTTTTATGTTTTTCGGGAAAAAAAGCATAAATTCTTAATTTTTTCCCACATGTGCTCCAACGGAATTATAGCTGAGGTCTTTAGAAATTTTTTAAGCCTAAGAACGTCGAATTTGGTTCAGCCACCATTTCGAAATATTCGTTTCGAGTTTTTTGGTGTTTTTGCAGGATAAACCACGCGCCAGCAAATCAGGCTCCGCCCACATTTCAAATCCTGGACACCGTGTAATACACTTTCCTCTCATATGAAAGAATAAAGTTGTTGCTGAAATGTCGTAAAATATGCTGCTAGGCGGCAAACACCGTGACGCCAAATTTCAGACTTTTGGAAGAAGTACAGTTGTAGGCTTTAAATTTTTTTATAAATCAACTTTTTAAAAAGTTTTTTCAGTTTCAAAAATGTATTGAAACATGAAAATATAAAGGTTAAAATACTAATAACCAACTTCACGCATTTCTAGTCCCCCGATCTCAAGTATTTCCTCTCTCCCCCTCGCACTCTCTCATTCTCTCATCTCATGCAGTGGGCGGAGTTACCCTCCCGTTTTTGCAAAATGCGGCAATAAAGATTGCGGAAATGAGTTCGGCCACCACGGAAAACCAGTTTCATTTGAAATTGTACCTATAAAAACAAGCGAGTTCAGGTTTTAAATATGCGCCCTAATGAGAGCTAGTAACGTGACAGAAAACTTTTTGATCAGATGTCATTTAGAAAATCGGGAAAGAAAAACCCAAACGGGGGACTAGAAATGGGTAGAAATGGCCGGTTGTAAAAGAATCACCGTGTTCTGAATATTGACGATTTTTCGAATACTTTAAAAAACTTTTAAGTGTTTTTTTGTTTTCAGTTTCAATATTAAGACAAATGGAAATGGGGATAGGGTATGCTAATCTTACAATTGTTAGACCAAACATTACAGCATATTTAACAAGAAGGATGAGGGTGAGGAAGAGAAGAACATAAAAAATAGGTCGAAAAATATCGCTAATACCATTTGAAAAGAAAGAAAAGAATGGAAGCGAAGGAAGTCCCAAACTTTCTAAATTATTAAAGATAGAGGCGAATCCGTATCCAGTGTCATTAAATGCAGATGGTGAAGTCAGCTTGCCTCTGATAACAAAATGAGTAAGCTCACCACAGTCCAATGCACATGTGATGTTGATCGAAGCTTCATCTGTAGTTGCTTCCCAGCTGAATTGCATCTCCGTTTCTGGTTCCATGGGTCCACAGGCCAACATTGTTCGAAGCGAGTGACAGTGCAGTTGAGCAGAAATAGCAATTGGTGAGTGGCATTTCACCTTCAGAGTTGCTCCCTCGTGACAAGAGTGACAACCGATCAGGTCTTCCGTTTGTTGTCCATTGCAGATCGTTAATTCAGTGAGTCGGCTGACGGTGGCATTAACGGCTTCAATAGCCAAAGTCATTAGTCCCTCGTGAGTACTGGCAATCTCCAGGCGATCTGTATATACGGTACTCCCGCTACAATCGTTACCGACAACGCCAAACAAATTCACATGCTCAATGATTGCTTGAACTTATTGAAGAATCAATCCAAGAACAACAACTTCACAAGCTATGACTGGCCCGAGTTCCAGTTTATTCCGGCTTTATCACCATGGGCAGGAGGAGTCTATGAAAGGATTATTGGTATTATCAAACGATGTTTGTCGAAAGTTGGTCTCCATAAGTCTCTACTTGAACTGGACGATCTTCGGACTCTTCTCAAAGAAGTTGAAGCCATTGTCAATGATCGACCGTTCACTTTGTCAAGCTGTTCCCCACACGATTTCCAACCATTGCGACCATCTGACTTTGTTCACCCCGATAAACGCCGCACAACGTTACTTCTAGCCGATGAACATTTCGACACTTCTTCGTTCACAACAAGTCACTCTACATTGGTGGACAATTGGATGGGTTTGAGTTCGCTGACTTCTCACTTGAAGAAGAGATGGACTGAAGAGTATTTACAAATGCTTCAAGAAAGAACTCAACTGAAACACTCTCAATGTTCCAAAGCAATTGACATGCTCCCTGAAGTTGACGACATTGTTATCATCGAAGATTCTGCTCACAAATCAACCTGGCCTATGGCTAGAATCACGGAAGTTGGAACACGTTCAGCAAAGATGATCACTGGAAAAACCAACCGAATCATTGAAAGACCTTTTAAAAGAATCTACCCATTGGAAGTCCAACCCAATCGCGAGAAGAATGTCAGACATCCAACACCAACATCCGACATATCTGAAACAAACGCGCCGACAGACACTCCTCCAGAAGTACCAGAACAACAACCTATTGCCAAACGAACTCGCTCCAAGCTTCTCTCGCCAGCATTGACTGCAACAATCGTCTTCGTTGCTCTTTTTTCAACGACAGATGCTACAACAAATTTCTCGGATCCAGTTGAATCATTCAATAACGGAACTTCTATCTCGGATGTTTGGACAACGATTTCATCACTCCTTGAAGACATTGCTATTCATCTTCGATACAGTTGTTTGATTAACGAAAATGAACAAAGTCAGATGGTCGCAATGGTTGGAAATCGTGTAGGGAACAGCTTGACAAAGTGAACGGTCGATCATTGACAATGGCTTCAACTTCTTTGAGAAGAGTCCGAAGATCGTCCAGTTCAAGTAGAGACTTATGGAGACCAACTTTCGACAAACATCGTTTGATAATACCAATAATCCTTTCATAGACTCCTCCTGCCCATGGTGATAAAGCCGGAATAAACTGGAACTCGGGCCAGTCATAGCTTGTGAAGTTGTTGTTCTTGGATTGATTCTTCAATAAGTTCAAGCAATCATTGAGCATGTGAATTTGTTTGGCGTTGTCGGTAACGATTGTAGCGGGAGTACCGTATATACAGATCGCCTGGAGATTGCCAGTACTCACGAGGGACTAATGACTTTGGCTATTGAAGCCGTTAATGCCACCGTCAGCCGACTCACTGAATTAACGATCTGCAATGGCATTGCTTCCATCGACGGAAGATGTTGAACGGCTTGAACATTGGAAATGGCTTGAACAGCGGGTACAGGTTGAGTGACTGGAGTGGCATAAGTGGCTGGAACGGTCGGCACGACTTGTGGACCTGGATTGGCTTGAATGAAAGCAGCAGTAGGCGGTTGTGACATCAACATCACATGAGTAGACGGAATTGGAGCAGCATCTGTAGGCACCAAACGATCAGACCAAGGAAGAGCAATAGGTTGAGTTTGTTGTGGTTTTCTATCAACAGAATCCACAGGCTGCACACTTGATGTATCCAAATCATCGAAGTATGGGTAGTCAATGGAAGTAGTATCCGATTTCTTATGAAGCTCGACGGCCTTGATGTAGAGAGACTGAAGTGGAGCCAACATCTCAGTTCCTTGACTGATCGTTTTGTGGAAGTCTCCAACACGTTGAAGATAGTCCTCATACACGATTTTCTCAGCTGGATCGTCATTAATCATCAAATTCCATCGAGAATACAACTGTCCCAATCGGTTGCATTCTGTACGAATTCTGTGAGCAACATTGCATACTTCGACAATTTCATCATAAAGTGACTCGAGAGTTAGATCCTTCAGTTGGTCTTCTTTCGAAATATCTGCAGCATCATCGAGTGCACCAATGATACGTTGTTTGGCTAATCCAATTTCACTTCGTAGATGTCCACTGGGGCTCTTGTTCTTGGGAGCCATGATTATCCAGCAGGTTCGATCGACTTAACCTACTGGGTCACCAATTGTTAAGACCTAGCTCCAATAGCAAGGAATTAACAGAAGGTATAGGTAACACCGGTATACCCAATAGCAATTTTATTAGCAATGAATTGGAGTATTTGGGAATAAACGGAAAATGAACACGAATTGAAGATCCGAGCGTCTCTTTTATACGGAGAAGGAACGTGTTCTCAGAGATGGAGTTGGGAACGGCGGCTCGCTCAAAGACTTCAAAGACGTGCGTGGTTTGAGAAACTAGAAGAGTTCACAAAAAATGGTTTGGGAAGATAGAGAGAAAATAGAGAAAGAGAAATATATAGAAAATAAAGATAAGCTATTGTCGGCCCGCCAAAATGGTCAAACGCGCTCCGCTGAACTCAACGCTATGAGATTTTCATTTTGGTTTCCAAATTATTTTATTTCACGTGTAAATGTAACGTGAAATGAAATAATTTGGAGACCAAAATGAAATTCTCATAGCGTTGAGTTCAGCGGAGCGCGTTTGACCATTTTGGCGGGCCGACAATAATTAATATCGATACCAATTATCGACAGACGCAGACAAAAAAGGGATAGCATAGGAGACTCATGTTTTCATGATGCAACTAGTTTGAAAAACAATAAATGAAAGAAAAAAGTTGTTGCAGAAATGTCGTAAAATATGATGCCAAGCGTGCAAACACCGTGACGCCAAATTGCGGACTTTTGGAGGAAGTACAGTTGTGGTTTTTTTTTTTTTTTTGAAATCGGAATTTCTTATTTTTTACAGTTTTTTTCAGTTTTAAGCAGGTTTTAAAATATGAATATAACGATTAAAATTGATTTTCTATCTATTGGGAAAACAAAAAAATTGCAGCGCGGTGTTTGGGTGCTACCTCGGAATAGAACTGACGCGTAATAGAACTGTAGCGAAATTGAACTCGCTTTGGAATAGAACTGTAGTGAAATAGAACTGTAGCGAAATAAAACTGTTCGGAATAAAACTGATCGGAATAAAACTGTTTTGGAATAAAACTGTTCGGAATAAAACTGTAGCGTTTTGAAACTAAATTAGCAATAGAGCGCGATTGCATTGCTTGCTCATTCAAATATTGGTATTTCTCATGCGCGTGCTTTTTTCAACAGTTTTATATTTGAGCTATTCATCAAAAATTGTTTGTTTTGTTGTTTTTTTGAATAAACTTTTATCATTTTTTTGTCGGCCCGCCTTGACGGCCAAGCAATGCAATCGTGCTCCATTGCTAATTTAGTTCCAAAACGCTACAGTTTTATTCCGAACAGTTTTATTCCAAAACCGTTTTATTTTGCTACAGTTCTTTACCGAACAGTTCTGTTCCGAACGGTTCTATTGCGAAGCAAGTTTTATATCGCTGCAGTTCTATTACACTTCAGTTCTATTCCGAGGTAGCACCGGTGTTTGCGTACTTTTGAAATTCAAACGGCAATGAAAGAAATAGCATGGCAAATGAAGAGAAACGTCCCCCTTTTCGTTTGAATTTTATAAGTACGCAAACACCGCGTTGCAACTTTTTTGTTTTCACAATATTTCGTATGATCAAAAAAAAATGGTTGTTGCAGAAATGTCGTAAAATATGATGCCATGCGTGCAAACACTGTGACGCAAAATTGCGGACTTTTTGAAGAAGTACAGTGGTTTTTTATTAGCTGAAATTGCCGGAAAACGCTGAAAAAGCATGCATCAAATAGGAAATTGAAAGAAAAAAAAACAGAAAAAATAATTCCAGTAATAAATTCACTTCCCTCTGTGTCAACACATCCGCTTCCCTTTCGTGCCAAATTTTTCATATTCATATTCATGGCTGGCAAGGTGCGTCGCTTCTTCTTTCCATTCTTTCTAGCCGGCGCACCAAATTTTATGCGACCCTGCCACCAACACGCATTCATTTGAGTAATGCACCTGTCTGGTGTCTCTCTAACTGTCTGCCATCACTCTCCACGCTTCACACGCTTTTTCCTGCCGCTTTGTTCCTTTTCGATCCAATTTGGGCTCGGCGGAGCACCGCGGAGCAGAGCGGAGAGGTGCGGAGCACCGCGGAGCCGCAAAAGAAAAAGAAGGAGAAGAGGAAGATATTCTGCACTTTGTAACCATGATCACCTGTGTTGGCTTGTCATTTCGAATTTCCCCACCCTTCGTATTGTTAGGCAGGAGAGAGAGAGAGAGAGAGAAAAGCCGAAAGCGTGAGAAATAGAGAGAATAGAATAGGATAGGAAACCTTATAATTATTCATGTACACGTGGTGTTGTTGAGTTATTTATTTATTCATTTCTCTCTGTCTAGAATTATACGCATTTCAGAAGACGATGCTCCTCACATTTTGAATGTTCTGCTTCCTGCAGCTACCGTACCACCCGAAAAGTACGGTCAGAGTGTGCTGCAACGAGAGGCCGACGAATTGTCAGAGGTGAGAGAGGCAAAAGGCTTGTTTTTTTGGGTTGTTTAGGGAAAGGGTGTATCCATAAGGAAGTTTTAAAGAATTTTAAAAAAATGCGTTGAAACCTGAAAAACTTCAAGATTTTCATGAAATTTTTACCGAATTTTTCACACTTTTACAGAAAATTTTTGATTTTTTGAGGAAGAGGTTAATCACACATGTATGGTAGTCCAATGAAAATTATCTATTAATCCCAGGTTTTCTATGGAAATCTTGAAACCTTTTTTTTTTATAATTTCTGAAGTTTTACCGAAATTTTCGAATTTTCGAAAAACAAATTTTAAATTTAAAGGATTTTTCTGTTGTATATAATATAGTAAACAGTATCATCCTTATATATAAAATTCCGTTTGGGTCTGTAACTGAGTTTCTTGGTGTGTCTGTTTCCAAACTGCATGGCGGAAGCGAAGCGAGCGCCCGAGACGAACACAAAAACTCGAACTCGCGTCTGTTGTTTACCGGGCAAACGTTTACCCGACTGCGCCACAGGGCACACGCAAGAAATGAATTAAAAATAAATTTTAAAAAAAGACGAACAAGAAAATTTTTTTAAAAATGAAAAGAAATCAAAAGTAGCTTTTGATACGGCCAGGCTTGTATTTATTTAAAAAAAAGTTTTAATTTCTTGTAAAAACTATCAAAGTTTTTGGACCGGAACATCGATATTTCTGAAAGCTTTTAATACCGATATTTTGGTACCAAATTTTTTGTTGAGCATCTCTTTCCGGTATAGAACTCGCACGGAATAGAACTCACCCGGAATAGAACTGCCTGAAATTTCCTCTCTTTCACGGTGTCCAGAATTGAAAAGTGGGCGGAGCCGAGCAAACGCGCCCCACTGGATTTTTTAGCGCGAAATTCAAATTTTGACGCTTTTTTAAAATGTTTTTCGGGAAAAAAAGCGTAAATTCTTATTTTTTCCCACATGTGCTCCAACGGAATTATAGCTGAGGTCTTTAGAAATTTTTTAAGCCTAAAAACGTCAAATTTGGTTCAGCCACCATTTCGAAATATTCGTTTTGAGTTTTTTGGTGTTTTTGCAGGATAAATCTATACGAAAATCAAAGTTTGGGCAATTTTGTGGTATTAAAAGATACAATACATACATTTTACAAAGAAAAACAATTAAATCAATTAAAAAAATGCGAGAGTCGAAAAATGCGCAAGCACCGAAAGTGCGCCATGCTAGTTTGCTGGCGCGCCAGCAAATTAGGCTCCGCCCACATTTCAAATCCTGGTCACCGTGAATATGCCTTTCTAAAGAAGTGTTGAAACCCAGTTTAAGTTTCTAGTTTTGTTACAAGAATTTTAGATTTTACCGAATTTTACGAATTGTTTTAATGAAAAAATAAAACTATCATCAAACTAATTCGGATATTCTCAAAAAACCATGAATTTCTCAAATTTAAAATTGAAAATGCGTTTAAAATTGGAAGTTTATAAACAATGCTTCCTGGTCTTCCAATTATTTCATTTCACGTTGAATTTATACGTTAAATGAAATAAATTAGAGACTAAAATGAAAATATCATAGCGTTGAGTTCAGCGGCTCCCCGACGATTCGAAACCCGACGCTTCGAAACCGCGTCAATTCGCCACTCACGTCGATATTGATACCGCGACCTTTCGAAACCCGTCAATTCGAAACCGCGACAAACCGACACCGTGCGCTTTGGCAACCCGCCAACTCGCAACCCCGACACTCTGAAACCCGACTTTTCGCAACCTGGCATTTCGCAACCATTTTTTCGGTTTTCAGATGTTTAGAAGTCTGAAACTTTTTTTTATATTTTTCACGTGACATATTTAATGAGTTGGAAATAATTTGACCAGAGGCTATTGCCAACCATGCAAACCTCCATGTTAAGTATTTATACGATTGATCTTTGCTGATTCAGTGTGATAACCGGTGAGTATACAGTTCGGAAGATTTTTTTGCCGTGCACAAAGAATTTCTTCAAATGTAAATAGGTTTTTCAGATTTCGCACAGAAGAAAAATGAAAAATTTCAGCAAAAATAAAATGATTCCTGAAGTATTTAACTACGTTTTCATCCTATCGCAACTTACACTTACATGATCAGAACTTCCTAGAGCTATTCGAGAAGCTATCAAACATTCTTCAAATGTGGAACTTCACCCAAAGCATACTTATTTTATGTACATGTCGTTACTTTTTTATCTTGTCAAATATTGGTTGCGAAATGTCTTGTTGCGAAATGCCGGGGTTGCGAAAAATCGGGTTGCGGAGTGTCGTTGTTGCGAGTTGACGGGTTGCGAGAGCGCCCGGTTTTTATTTGTCGCGGTTTCGAATTGACGGGTTTCGAAAGGTCGCGGTATCAATATCGACGTGAGTGGCGAATTGACGCGGTTTCGAAGTGTCGGGTTTCGAATCGTCGGGGAGCCAGTTCAGCAGAGCGCGTTTGGCCGTTTTGGCGGGCCGAATAAACGTGACATGTTGTGTTTTCAATCGACTTGCGACATGAGAACGCGAGACTCCGCCCACTTATTTGTGCGTTACCTATCTGCGTCTCTTCAAATATCACTGTGTTCGCGTGTTCGCGCGGGGGTACGACAGAATAGAAATAGGCGAAATAGAAATGCTACAAAAAAGAACTGGAAAAAATAGAACTGAGCGAAATAGAAATGCTACGAAATAGAACGGCTACAAAATAGAAATGAGCGAAATAGAAATGCTACAAAATAGAACAAATTTTGGTGATGGAGTGCGTTTGCATTATTTTTGCAATTGCTCAGTTTTTCGCCGATTTTCCATTTTTTTTTTCTGAAACTGCATTGATTTTATACCTTTCTTCATTTTCGATTTTGTTAAATGCGTAAAATATCTGAAAATTACTGAAAAATCCTATAATAATCGGAAAATTCAAAGAATAATGCAAACGCGCTCCATCGCACTGATTTCTATTCCGCTCATTTCTATTTTGTAGCCGTTCTATTTTTTCCAGTTCTTTTTTGTAGCATTTCTATTTCGCCTATTTCTATTCTGTCGTACCCCCTCGCGCACAAAAAAGTGGGCGGAGTCTCGCGTTCTCATGTCGCAAGTCGGTTGGAAACACAATACATAAAAACTTCTACGGAGACGAAAAGGAGCATTAGTGATTTTCATTGAATATAAATAATGAAACGCAACTGAAACTTACAATAACATTAAAAAAAATAAATTTCTTGTTTTTTTTTTTGCAACGTTTTACACCTTTTTCACCCAAACTTCTCAGTTTTATCTGTTTTTCTCACTATCAGTGTGCCAAAAGAAAAACTGGCTATAGTTAATGGTTACGAATGAATGCTTCGCTTGCGATGTTTTCTAGAATTTGTGTTTTTTTTTTCGGTGTTTCTAGAGTGTGTTTTGAGCAAAATTAAAACAGCTTAAATTGCTGAAAAACTCACAATATGCATCACCGATGACCCATTTAAAATCTATTTCAGGATTATTTAGCGATACCGACGAAAAATAAAATTGTACAGCTCAATAAATATATTTTTCGCCAAAAATAGACTAGAATTGAATAAAATAATTCCATACCTAGATATACATACAATTTTTCATCATAATCCCTCTATAATGTCTTCTTTTTTGGAGTTATAATAACAATAGTATTATAAGTTTTGTTTATACATAGATATCATTCCTTTTTTTCTCTGAGTTTTGCTCATTTTTGCTTCTTTTGAGTTGGATATGTTTTGATAGTAGTCTTTTCACTTTTTGAGCAGCTTTCCAAATTATTTTGAGACTTTCTGAAATTGCCGAATTCGGAAATCGGCAGTTCCGAAAAAGAGGAAGAGACGCGTCCACAACATCTTTTTTGCCTAACACCATCCCCCCCCCTCTTATTGTTAGTGGCGTAAATAATAAATATAATTCAAACTATTCATAGGTTTGGCGTTATAGTGTAGAAAAAACTATAAAAAACCATGTTATTGCGTTTTCAATCGAGTTGCAGCATGAGAACACAAAACCCCGCCCACTTATTTGTGTGCGATCACGCTAACACAGTGATATTTGAAGAGACGCAGACAGAAAAGGGATAGCCGACTCACCTTTTCATGATGCAACTCGTTTGAAAACACAATAATTTGAACGCTATTTTGTTAATTTTTTTGTGCTTCGAATGCATTATAAATCACATTTTTAACGAAGATTTTGATTTTTGGTAAAAATTTTGAGTTTTCACTAATTTTTATGATGGAATTCTAGAAGTCTCGCCGCGACAGTGTCGATTTACGGTAAGTTGTTTATATTCTTTTTAAATAGCGTGAATAGACACTGTCGTGGCGCTGCGAAACCCACGCGACGTCGCAGAGTTGTTGTTGACGTTTCGTCTGTTCCTCGTGACGCAATAATAGTTTTTACCGAAATTTTCGAATTTTTTTCATGTTTTTGGGAAATTGCTCAAATTTAAAAAAATATTGTGTTTTCAAACGAGTTGCATCATGAAAACATGAGTCTCCTATCCCTTTTTTGTCTGCGTCTCTTCAAATAACACTGTGCTTGCGAGGTCGCGCATAAATAAGTGGGCGGAGTTTCGCGTTCTCATGTCGCAAGTCGATTGAAAACACAATGTTCTAGAAAAAAAAAACTCAGAGTTTGCACCGAAATTTCAGCGAATTTTTCGAATTTTTAGATTTTTCAGGTAACTTTTTTGCTTTTTTCAGGGAAGTTTGATGATAATTTTTCAATTTTTTGCCGGATTTTCCTATATTTGAGCCATTTTTTCCTGGAAATTTTTTTAACAAAATGTTTTAATTTTCCTTTGGCGTGCCAACCGGAACGTTATTGGCAACGCGCTCCGCTGAGTGGGGAGGCTGCATGCCTGCGTCTCTTCAGCGAGAGTCGCTGCCCGCGCGCGCGCTCTGCTTCTCTGCGTCTCCTCTTCGTATCAGTTTAACGCAGATGAGTGGCTGTGCAGCTATGCGACTACGCTTACACAATTTCCTTTTTGGGAAAAAAAGCCCGCGCAGTTCAAATTTTATTTTCAAACGTTCCGTACAGCACGCCGTGTTTTCTGTAAATTCCTGGAGTTTCAATTGAGTTTTTTAACTTAAAACGTTTTACAAAAATTTGCAAATGGTTTCAGGAAATTTCAAAGAAATTTTGAGGGAAAATTTCGATTTTTACCGAAATTTTCGAGTTTTTCAGTGGATTTTTTTCTAGAAAAATAAAAAAAAATTGTACCTTCTAGAATTTTAGATGCATCCCTCCAATATTGGCTCCAAAAAACGAGGCATTCATCACGAAAATTATATAGTTTTCCTGCTCATAAATTTATCATTCCTCATACCCCCCCCCCCCCTAAAAAACGTGCCAAACTTTAAAAAAAGTTCCCACTTTTTTGCAGGCTCCACCAATTCTATTCCACGGAAATGACGGCAGAGGTAATGGAGATTACTCGCCGGAATTTTGGTGAGTTTTTGAGCTCCTCGAGCCAGTCCAGGACTCAAAATTTCAGGTGAACTAGATCAAAAAGAGCGGAGAGTGCTGTTCCGACGGAGTCAAAGTGAGCCGGTGAATTTTGGCAGCGAGGGTGTGTCGATGACAAGTAGAACGTGAGTTTTTGTTTGGTTTTTAGCGAAACTTTTGAATTTTGGTGCAATTTTTTTAATTTTTAAGTAAAAAACCATATAAATTGTTTGTAATTTGAAAGAAATGAAACAAAAACATGAAAGAAAAACTGTATTTTTCAAATTTCGGGCAAGCCCCGCCCCTTTTTGCAACCAAGGCATGGTTTTTGGCAAGTGTGCCGCACGCTTTGAATTTTTGTTGTTTTTGAGAGATTTTTTTCGATTTTTCAGAGTTTTGTGTTGTAAAAAAGACAAAAAACTAGAAACTAGACCTTTTTTCAAAAAAAAAGAAAAATTTTTTTTTGCAAATTTTTCAAAAAATAATTTTTTTTTCAAATTTTTTTCAATTTTATTTATTGGTCATGATTGCCATTTTTATTGATTCAATGTGTTTTAAAATCACTTTATTTTTCCAATTTCTGAATTTTTTAACAGGAAATATCGGAGAATAAGAGAAAAAACCGGCAAACTTGCCAAAAACTGTGCCTCGTTGCAAAAAGGGGCGTGGCTTAGGCAAATATATGGGAAATACTGGCGTTTTATCAGATTTTTGTGAAAAAAAACATCAAGAAGTGTCTAGATTTAGGGTTAAAAACAAAAATAAAATGAAAAAATTTTTTTTCTTCAAAATTAAAAAAAAAATTTTTTTCAAAATTTTAAAAAAATGTTGAAATTTTTTTTTTTTTGAAACTTTCAATTTTCAGAGAACCTGAATGGCATCTCACCGTCGATTCCATATCTCTCCAGTCTTCTTTTGTAGACTACCAATATCGAAGAAAGGAGAGATTGAGAAAACAGAAGGAGCTGAAGAAGTCAGAGGTTTGTTGGTAGGATAGGTCTATTATAGATCTATTGCGGATTTTAAATTTTTTTTAATACTAGATGTTTCATTGCAAATATATAAACAACACTGCAATTCATATTTAGACTTTAAAACAGAGAAAAAAATTATACTTTTTTCAAAAATTTTTTTTTTTGAAATAATTTTCACTTTAACTGAATTAGAGTTAATTGCGCTTTATGGTACGTCCAAAGTAGAAAAAAAGCGCAAAAAAAGACGAAAAAAGGCGTCCAAAGTAACTTTGTTTCTGCGTCTTTTTTTCTTTGTTGTTTACCGCCAAACAAGCAAAAAATTAATTGTAAACATGTTTACAACTTCGTTTGGCGGTAAACAACAAAGAAAAAAAGACGCAAAAACAAAGTTACTTTGGACGCCTTTTTTCGTCTTTTTTTGCGCTTTTTTCTTACTTTGGACGTACCATTAATCCGGCTCATTTCTTGTTGTTTTTCCGCCTCTGTTACACGGCCACAAAGGTGATGTATCCATGACAACGTCATTCTAATTTTGCAGACCAGGTGGTGAGGGAGCATTAAAACGGTGCTCAGGACAGGGCGTATTTTCTTTCATTGCTCTTTTCTAGGTTATTTTTTCTGTTCAAATTGAGATTTTTAAAAAAAATACAATTGATTTGGTGCGATTTTCGTTAAAATTTGAAAATTTCGCTAAAATCAAAAAAAAAAAAATTTTTTTTTTGAAAATTAAAATTGTTTTAAAATTTGTAGTTTAAACTTTTTCAAGGTCTTACTATCTAAGGAGGCGTGGTCTTGCTAGATACTCGTTTAAATGTGAATAAAACCAAAAGATATTCAGATCTCCATCTCTAGTGACGTCACCGATCTAGAGGATATGGACGCGACTCCAAATTTCGAAGACACTGGTCATTTTTCATCGGATATCATTATTCCGTCAGCTCTTTCTTTAAGTGATAATGAGGATGGGTGAGATTTGTTTTATTTGTTTTTAATTTTCTATATTTTTATATCTTTAATTTATCGCGAAAAAAAAATTTGCTACGAAATATTAGAAACAATTTCATTTTTTGTTTCAAATTATTTTAAAGATTTTTGAAACAGGTTTTTTTGTTTTTTTTAATGGTTTTTGACGAAATTTTGGATTTTTGTAAGTACTTCACAACAGAACGTTCAGTTTTTTGTCAGATTTTGTTGAAAATTTTTGAAAAATATAAAGAACATTTAGGAAAAGTTTTTTTGGACTTTTTTCTAGAAATTTCATATTTTCAGCTTATTTTTGGTTTATTTTACTAAATTTTTTTTAGCTTTTACCAAAAAAATTGGCGAAAACGATACAACAAATATAATAGAACTGCTACAAAATAGAACTGCTAAAAATAAAACTGATAGGAGACAGCACTTCTACAAAATAGAACTGCTACCAATTAAAACTGCTACCAACTATAACTGCTACCAAATCGAACTGACAACCAATAGAACTGCTATCAATTAGAACTGCTACCCAATAGAACTGCTATCAATTAGAACCGCTACCAAATAGAACTGCTACCAAATTAGAACTGCTACGCCATAGAACTGCTAGGAAACATAGGACTGCTACAAAATAGAACTTCTATCCAATTGAACCGCTAACAAAAAGACTGATTTCAGCAGTTCTATTTTTAGCAGTTCTATCCAGTGAAATCTTTAGAAACTCG
The DNA here is from genome assembly GCA_963572235.1 of Caenorhabditis japonica. Lineage (NCBI taxonomy): Eukaryota > Metazoa > Nematoda > Chromadorea > Rhabditida > Rhabditidae > Caenorhabditis > Caenorhabditis japonica. Next base: position 4,235,342 of record OY754345.1, read on the forward strand.
TCAAACGACATCACGTCCAGCCAAGCCAAAGAGATTAGCTACGAGGAGGAAATGCGTCTGTTCATGGAGAAAAACGGACACCTCGTGGTGAATGTTTTTGCCGATCCGTTCGATTCGGATGAGAAAAAGAGCCGGACGGAGCAGTGGGTGCAAAAATCTACGGAAAATTTGGCGGATGACGGGGAAAACAACCAGCAGCAGAAAGATTTACTAGATTTCGGAGAAGTCTGTGATGAAAATGACAATCAAAAGCTCTGTCATAAGAACCAGAAGCCGTCAATTGTGCATCAGGTTAGTCTATTATAGATCTATCACGAAAATAGGGTGTTTCAGAGCACCGAAGACTCCCTGCTCTCATCGAATGTCACTGTGAGCAGTTTGAAGAAGTCCACGTATCAAATAAATTTGAAAGAGGCGATAGATGCGAAAAGTGAAATTGATTTGACTGAAGTAGATCGGTTAGTGATATTTTTAGTACGGAGCGCTGCAAACTCGCTCCATTCGCAGTGGACGAGACGGCGACGTTGGCGACGAGGGAGTGCAGAAAATTGAGAGAGCGTTCGTGGCCGATGTTTCGCTTATAAGCGCGTTTTGTTTTTCTGAATCTCAATCTTATGTGCGATTGGAGCGAACTTGCAGTGCTCTGTACCAAGTATAACAAGGAAAAAATACCGGAAAAATAAAAAAAAAATTGACCAAAAATCGGAAATTTCGTGAAAAATAGGAAAAACAGCGATTTTTTGGATTTTTTTTTCGGTGTTTTGTTTTAAATGATCTAATTTTGTACTTTAAACATTAAAAATCTGAAAAAAAAACACAAGAAAACGAGCAAAAGTCGAGAAAAAACGAAAACTTCGCTTAAAATTTGAAAAACAGCGATTTTTTCGATTTTCGTGTTTTTTTTGTAAAATAAATGAGATTTTCGTTGAAAAGTTTGAAAACTGGAAAAAAAAACAAAAAGAACACAAAATAAATCGCTGAAAAATCGAAAAAATCGCTAAAAATAAGAAAAATAGCGAATTTCTGGATTTTTATGGTTTTATTCCAGTTTTTTGTTTTGAATGATCTAATTTTTAGTTTCAGCTGATAGAAAAAAGAAAAAAAAAGAAAAAGGACACAAAAAACAATCAAAAATCGAAAAAATTTGTTGAAAAATCGAAAAATTCGCTGAAAATTTGAAAACAGCGTTTTTTTTCGATTTTTTTTCTGTTTTTTGTTTTAAATGATCTAAATTTCAGTTTTAGTTTATGAACGACTATAAACTAGCAAAAATAACATTAGAAAGGCGCCAAGCAAAAAAAAAAATTGCCAAAAATCGAAATTTTCGCTAAAAATAGGAAAAATAGCGAATTTTTCGATTTTTTTTAGTTTTTTTCTTAGAAAATGACTAAACTTCCAGTTTAACAATTTAAAAATTAAAAAAATAAAAAGAAAATCGAAAAAAAAAAGCATAAATCGAGAAATTCGCTGAAAATTCGAAAAAATCGCTAAAAATATGAAAAATAGAGATTTTTTCGATTTTTACAATTTTTTTTAACAGTTTTTTATTTAAAATAAGTTATTTTTTGATAAACTGGAAAAAACCATGAAAACACAAAAAAATAACTGTAAAATCGACAAATTCCCTGGAAAATCGAAATTTTCGTGAAAAATATGAAAATAGCGAATTTTTCGAATTTCTTGGGGTTTTTTTCAGTTTTAAGTTTAAAATTAGTAAACTTTGAGTTTAAAAACTTAAAAACTTTAAAAAAAAGCAAAAAGAAAATTTAAAAAAAAAAGCAAGAATCGAAAAAAACGCTGAAAAATCGAAAAATTCGCTAAAAAATAACAAAAACATGGATTTTTTGGGGTTTTTTCACTAAAAATGAGGAAATTTGCAATTTTAAACTTTAAAATTCACTGAAAAACCAAAAAAACTACCAAAAAAGGAAAAACTCCGCACCATTTGCAAAAAGGGGCGTGCCAAGGTTACAATTGCAGATTTTGGGACTATCTATACGAAAAGGACAACAAATCGGTCAACTCTCAAGGACCACACGCACCAATTGACGGCGGCCCATCCACTTCTACAAGTGACAGGTAAATTGTCGTCAAATGTGATGCCGGTGGTGCAAACACCATTGGTTTTTTTTTTTTTCAAATTTTTTTAAAACAATCCAATTAAGATCTCTCGGCATGTCACTATCGCCTGTTAAAGTGGAAATTGCGGGAATAAAAGCGGTAATTTTGCTTTTATATTTTTTTTTTTTCCTAAAATCGCTTGATTTTCAGACAGAAATGAGTAAAGACGAGCAGGATAGAGAGGTCGGCGAAGATTTAGAACTGCACGATCAGACTGTCGAGTCTGGAAAGTTTTTCACGCTGGAGAGCATCCAAAAAGGTGAAAAATAGGGTTTTCGGACAAAAAATAACGATTTTTTCGATTTTTAGAGCCTAACACTATGAAAACAGCCGCTTCACAGACGCCGATAATTCCAGAAAATACAAAAAAATGTAGAGAGAAAGAGAATATGTAAGAGATTTGCTTAAAATGTTTTTTTTATAGCCCAAATCCCTAAAAATCCAAAAATTCTTCAGGATACGCGAAATTTCGTTCAAAATTTCCGAAAACTTGTTCAAAGACCTGAAAATTTTGATCGTGGAGCGTGATCGCGCCCGCCAAGCCATGCACATTCTTCCCGCGAAAATGGCCAAGGAGTTGAGCGAGGAGTGCAATTATTTTCAGACGGTGAGCTTAAATTGTTTGAATTAGAACTAAACGCTGACAGCTGTCTTTTTTAAATGCTTGTTTTGCCGCCGCGCTGCAGCTGCGTCGCGTGCCAGCGCTATCGCTTGCCTGCGTCTCTTCTTCTCTCGTCTGCGTCTCGTCTCGTCGCTCACACCCTTTTGTCTCAAAATTCGTTTCGAAAATCGCGAATTGGCACACTGCCATGATTTTTTCCGCGTGTTCACCGGAGCGCTTCTAATATAACTTCATTTCCAGCGCTACCGCCTTCGAATTGAGCAAAACAAAGAGAAACTCGACCGACGAATCGATGAAATTTGGCGAAAATTGATAAAAATGCCGATAGAATCGCCAGAAATTGTCGCCTTCATCAGCGTGGCGCACAGTGAGCAATTGACGGTTAATGCGAGGAGGAATTTGCCGGAAATGTGGGTTTTTCATGGGATTTTACCGAAATTATCGATTTTTCCAGGTTCGGACCCATGTAGGACAACATATCGAACAATTATGTGATGATGCAATTTTATTTTTATGTGTCAATTTATTTATTTTTTAATCTATAAATAAATGCAAAAAAAAACAACAAAAAACCATTAAAAATTAGAAAAAAAAATGTTTTTGGGTTACGGTAGCCAAGAAGTTGTGCAGTCTGCAAACACTTGGGCCAATGTGCGTAATTCTACGCGGAACTTTTTTTTTAATTTTTTTAAATTTAATTTAAATTTTTTAAAATTAATTTGCTATTGTCGGCCCGCCAAAATGTTCAAACGCACTCCGCTGAACTCAACGCTATGCGATTTTCATTTTTGTTTCCAAATTATTTTATTTCACGTATAATTTCAACGTGAAATGAAATAATTTGGAAACCAAAATGAAATTCGCATAGTGTTGAGTTCAGCGGAGCGCGTTTGACCATTTTGGCGGGCTGACAATAATTAATTTTGCTTTTTCTCATATTTTTAAGCAAAAACTATACTTTTTATATGATTATTTGTATCTTTTCCGACTTTTTTTTATGCAGAAGCAAAAAATGAAATGAGTCACACTTTTTTCTTTTTTTTTTTTGAAAAAAAAAAGTTTTTCTTTAAAAAAAACGTTTTATTCATTGTGTTCTCATTTTCTTTGCTAAAAATATCATTGATTTTTTATACCCGTCGACGAAATTTTGATTCGAATTTTTTGAATTTGAATTTGATTTGCAAAAGCAAGTTGCGTCAATTCATGAATAGCAATGAGGTGTTTTCTAGCACCTGACGCTGTTGTTTTTTTGGTTTAAAATAATAATTTCGATTATTTTTAGTACCAATAATAAAAAAAAAACGATCAAAAATTCAATAAAAAATTAAGAAAAAACATCAGGACTACTGTAGAAAAAAAGTTGTGCAGTCTGTGACGGTGAATGCGTGCGATTTGACGAGCAAAAATTTATCTCATTGATCGATCATTGAGCATCGCCAAAACACCACCATAAATCGATAATTGGTGGCATGTGGTGATTGATTGGTGCAATTAATGACACCCCCATCGACACATTGTCTGGCTACATGTACATGCTAGCGGTCTGTCATATAAAAACAGCCCGTAGGCTCGAATATTATTTTTCCGAATAAATCAATTTGGTGTGTGCCGCCCGATTAACCGTGTCGATCATTCAAAAAGTGCATTTCGCGGTGATAATCTCGGCGGTGTATGCAAATTTTTTTTCTCTCGCCGACGACTTTGCATGATTTTTCGTCATACGGTAATGCGTAAATTTTGTATAAAATGGCTGGTTGGCCACTGATTTCTATACTCTTTTTGTTCGGTTTAAAAGCGGGCAAAATTTGCCAACAATCGCTAAAAATTGAGCCTTTTTTTGATACGGTACGGTACGCAAAGTGTCGTCACCGTGTTTGCACACTTTTTGTTTTTATTTTTCAAAATTTTCAAATATTTTAAATCAATTTTCGTGCTTTTAAAATGTATCAATTCCCGCCTGATTCATCATCTGTTCGTCGAATATAAATATCACGTTTCGTCCCCCGTCACCCCGCCCCCACCGTTATAAACAATTATCGTCCAGGTCACGTTTTACTATACTCATTTCCGTTTTTTTCCACAGGGGAAAGGCTCATCGGCACGCAACCGATCGCCTCTATCCAAAGTCTTCGAAGCTGTCGACAATTGATTCGTCTCGTGGAATGCAAAAGAGCCAAAATGTGACCGACGGAATGGAAACGCATGGTGTGGTGGTGGCGGCGCACGGCGCCGCACACCACACCTCTCCTGACACCAATGCAGGAAGGGCGAGGGTGAGTTGGCTGAAAATGTGCTTAAATTGTGGTGGTTTCACAGAAATTTGCGCTAAAGTTCGTAGTTTTTTGATTTTCTTCAGAAAATTGCCAAAAAATTCCAAATTTTCGCTGAAAAATCGGTTCCGTGCCTTCCGTGTTTTTTCGCTCTTGGAGTGATTGACTGAAAATTATCTGAAAATTGGCTCAAATCGGGGTATTTTTCTAGAAATTCGCCCAAAAATTGCAGTTTTTGGATTTTGTTGTGAAAATTGCCGGAAAATTCCAATTTTTCGCCGAAATTCCGTATTTTCCTGTTTACTGAGCCTTCACTGCTCTTTGTTTGAAATTCGGCTTAAAAATTTCTGAAAATAGAGTATTTTCTTGCTGTAAATACGGAAAAACCGAAATTTTCCCAGAATATCGATTTTTCGCATTTTCTTTGGCAATGGAGCTAAAATTATGCTATTTGGCTGAAAATCATCTGAAAATGTGCTTAAATTAGCGTAGTTTTCTCGAAATTGACGCAAAAATTAGATTTTTTCGGATTTTGTCGAGAAAATTGCCGAAAAATCCAAAAATTCGCTGTTTTTCACTGAAATTAGCATTTTTTTTGGATGCAGCTGAAATTGCATTATTTGGCTCAAAATCTGCTTAAATTAGGTTTATTTTTTGTTAGAAACTTGCGATTTTTTCGAGAAAATTCGAGATTTTCGCTGAAAAATCCAAAAATTCGCTGTTTTTCACTGAAATTGGCATTTTTCTTTAAAGAAGCTGAAATTGTGCTATTTGGCTGAAAATAATCTGAAAATCTGCCTAAATTAGAGTAGTATTCTAGAAATTACCGCAAAAATTAGATTTTCGCGGATTTGTCGAGAAAATTGCCGAAAAATCCAAAAATTCGCTGTTTTTCACTGAAATTTCCAATTTTTTCGGTAATGCAACAAAAATTGTATTTTCTTGCTGAAAATTCGGAAAAACCGAAAATTTTTTCGAAAAATCGCTGAATTTGCGATTTTTTAGAAAAAAAAAACGGATTTTTCGCCGAAAAATCCAAAAATTCGCTGTTTTTCACTGAAAATGGCATTTTTTGTCAATTTTTAAAGTTTTTGGCTCAAAATCTGCTTAAAATAATATAATTTCATTAGAATTAGGCCAAAATTGGCTATTTTGCCATTTTTTTGGAAAAATCGATATTTTCGCTGAAAAATCTAAAATTTCGCTTTTTTTTTTCATTGAAATTGCATTATTTGGCTGAAAATCATCTCAAAAACTGGCGATTTCCGGCTTTTTGGTGGAAAAATTCCGGATTTTCGCTAAAAAATCCAAAAATTCGCTGGTATTTGCATTTCTGTCATTTTTTCGCTTTTTTGACTGAAAAATGTTTAAATTAACTTTTTTTGGGCGGGAAATTTGAATTTATGGAACTTTACCGAAAATTTGGATTTTTTTTGCAAATTTTCCAAAAAAATCGCTAAAATTTCATTAGCGCGCATTTTCGACATGGCTAAATAAAAAAAAAATCGATTTTTTCGATGAAAATTCAATTTTCCAGTTTTTTTAACTGTCATTTTTCGAAAAAATCGCTAAAATTGCATTAGAGCGCATTTTCGACAGCGCTAAATTGAAAAAATCGCTGTTTTTTCGATTAAATTGCCCCGTCATCAGCTGTGACTGTTGGTTAGGTACTCGCGCACTCCCCCCATAAAATGTAATAATTAACTATGCGGGGGGAAGAAAGGAACAATAAAGAGGTCATTTGTCGTTTTTTTGTGTCCTTGACGTCTCAATTAATTACACTTTTGATAACTAATGCGATATTGATTAGAATCTGAGTAAACCGTCCCCCGTCACCCGTCGTGCGGTACACGTGAATGTCCAGACTTGGTCACGTGAAAGTGGGTGACCATCAAGTCATTACGGTGCGAAAATGTGAAATAGCGGGTCTCGCAGCGAAAATCGTTTGTTTGACCGTTTTTTTGGTGTTTTACCGTTTCCGTTAGTCGTTTGTTTTACCGTTTTTTTGGTTTTTTAGTGTTTAACCGTACCGTTTTCCTAAATTGCTACGTGTACCGTTCCGGATGAATAGAAAGGATCACAAATCGTTCGGGTCGAGTCGACACTGTATGGTTTGGCCAACTAGATAATTTTAACAAAAAAAGGGACAAAAAGTGGAACAGCGATTGACGGAGAGGAGGACAACAAGAAGGAGAAGAAGTGTAAAAAATTGGTTACTCGGAAATTGATAATGATAAAGATAAAGATAGGCGAGGATAGGTTCAACCGTCCTCACCTGCCGCCGCACCATCTTCGAATTCAATGACGTCTTCAAGGCGGCGTCTCTCTCGCACCCTCCGAGGGAACGATGTGACGACGGACGGACCGCGATGATACATATGAATGCAGTGATAAATAGTGATAAGAGGAGGGGCAACAACCACCGCCACCACTACCCGAAGACGTACATCGTGCTATGATCAATTGTCGTCGTCTTCACTTCATTGCATCCTCTCTCTCTTTTTTTTTTGTTAGTTTTCGCGATTTTCGCATATATACATACATACATGGATGCATGCGAGGGACGTGATTTGATAATAATAATCGTAGAAAATCACCCACACAATGTAACCGAGAACCCGAAATTCTGAGTGTTCTCTTTCTCTCTCTCTCTTCCTCCCTGTTTTTTTCTATTCCCTGTCACTTTTTGAGCCTTGCAAAAAAAAAAATTATAAATAAAGATTTTCAAATCCCCCGACCTATTTATTTACTTTCCCCATTCGTTATCAAATCTTTATTTATTCGTTCTCCGTAACATAAAATTCTTGACCCTGTAAGCTAAACTTCCTAGAAACTCTTCCTCATCTGTTTGGCACTCACAAACAATTATCTGAGCGATCCCGAGCCAAACGGCATCGACACATACCGGGAAAAAAAAATCAGAAAAAGGGAAGTTGGTTGCGGCATGAGATTGCGAAGAGCTCATACATATGAAGAGGTAAAAATGGGCGGTTAGGCTTAAATCTTTGACTAAAATAATTCTAATTATACTTGAAAATTGTTTAGTTTGACTAGGAAAACTTTGGAATATTCTATAGAAATTGGAAAACGGCACTTGAAAACATAATTTTTGAATCTGGAACCCTCTAATTAGGCTGCAAATTTTTTGATTAAAATCCGTTTAATTAGAATTTAAATTCGTCGAATTAGACTTTGAAAATTTGACCTTCAGACCTCCTAATTAAGCTCGAAAACTATTTAAATATGTAATGGACCTATTCACAAAACAAAAAAAGAAAAGAAAAAAACATCAAAAAATTCAGGGGAAATACAGAGAATGCTCCGATTGACCTGAAATTTTGGGAAATATTGGAAAAAATTCTCCTGTACACGCTCAAAAAATTTTTTCCAATATTTCCCAAAATTTCAGGTCAATCGTATCATTTTCCGGATTTTCCCTGAATTTTTTGCTGTTTTCTTCCTTTCCGGTTTTGTGAATAGGTCCATAATATTTCTAATTAGACTCGATATCCTTCTAATTAGACTTCAAAAACTTCGAATTTGATTTAAAACCTTTTAAAACCTCTTAATTTGACTTGAAAACTGTTTAATTAGATTTTGAGTTTTTCTAATCAGAATCGACATCCTTATAATTAGATTCAGAACTCTTGGACCTGAAATTTTTCTATTTAGAATGAGATTTTTTCAAACTAGACTTGAAAATCGTCTAACTAGGCTTGAAATCTTTCTATTTATACTGGAAATCCTTACTAGAATTGAAATATTTCCAGTTTAACTTGGAAACCTTGACTTGAAAACTTCCTAATTTGACTTGAAAATTGTCTTATTAGACTTGAGAACTTTCTAGTTCGAATTAATATCCCTATAATTAAATTCTAACATTTTCAAATTTAATTTGAAATTAAAATCTGTACCTGGAATCATCTTAATTAGATCTTAAGGGGTCCGTATTGTAATCGGAATACTGCTATTTAGACTTGAAATTTTTGATTGGAATTTGGCTTTAATTAGAAGGATTCTAGATCTAATTAGAAGGATAAAAATTTTAAACGGATGGTTTTAAAGTCTAATTTCAAAAATCCTTTGTCTAATTATTGTCGGCCCGCCAAAATGGTCAAACGCGCTTCGCTGAACTCAACGATATGCGAATTTCATTTTGGTCACCAAATTATTTCTGTTCACGTATACATTTTTCAAATTAGACTTTAAAACCGTCCGTTGGAAATGTTTTTCCTTCTAATAACACCTAGAATCTTTCTAATTAAACCCGACAAATTAAACTTGCGGTCAAATACAACAAAAAAATTTACAAACAAAAAGTGACGCGATCATATCAAAGAAAAGCGAACTTGTGTGAAAACCACGTGACTTGCACCCGATCAAGAAAAAGTAGCGACCATTGAACCGACTGTTCGCCGAAAACTTGAACCAAACCTATTTATTTTGATCAAATGAATTCTCCTTTCAAAAATTTTGATCTGCCCGCTGAAAATGCCAATAATCGCGATAATTCTCGTCGTTTGTTTTGTCGGACGTCTAATTGCCTATTTTTGGAAGCGCGAGGGGCAGTGTGGCACGAAGGTTGGGTTGGGGTTTTCAAAAATTTGAGAAATGGGGGAAACATACAAAAAATCAATCGATAATTTTGTTTTGCAGGATGCTAAAGAGTTTGGCTGCAGTCTTAACGATCTTCGCGGTCTCATGGAGGCTCGAGGCGCTGAGGCGATAGTTAGAGTGAGTTTTTAGTTATTTTTGTGCAATATCTCGCAGCGAAAATTGTTTTATTTATTTATTTAATTTTAGCGTTTTTATCGTTTTTTTTTTTAAAGTTTTTTTTTTCGTTTTTTCAAATCGTATTATCGATTTCTATTGCAGACAGTTTTCACTGCGATATCGATTTGACCACGCCCATCCATCACGTCACCAGTTTTCCTTCTTTCTTGTCATGATTAATTTATCATTATCACCTGGTGACCGACCGTGTGAAACTAATAATATATACCGTAAAACCTGTAATTGAAGTACACCTGTATTAGAAGTACACCTTTAATAGAAGTACACCCCCAAGAGGTCTTTGAAAAATAGAAGTACACCCTCTAATTGAAGTACACCCTCTAATAGAGGTACATCATCGGGTGAATAATATTTTTAAAAAATGTTATTCAATTCGAGACCCCGACAAAACCGGGAAAAATTTGCATGTCTGCAGCGCAGTTTTTCTCGATTTTTATAATTCTTTTAGTACAAAACTCGTGCCGCACGTTTGCAATAAGCGGGATTTCTTCCTCGGTTTGGGAAATGTTTTTTCCCAGTTTTGTCTTCCTCGGGTTTGCCTTCCCCGGTTTTGTCTGGGTCTCGGGCTTTCTCGGAAATGAACATTTCTCTTCCAAGTTCCGTCGGAAATTTCCGATTCTGTAATTTTCTCTTCCGAACTTCCGTCGGAATTCCGAAATTGAAAATTCTCGTTCCGATTTCCGATCGGAAAAATCGGAAATGAACCTGAAAAGGTCCATAAAATCTTAAAGTATCCACAAAAAAGTTTTAAAAATTGAGGAAAGATACGTAGACTTGTGTTTTAAATAGGAAATTTGTGTCACGGACATGGTCGAATTTGTTTCAAAAAAAAAAAACCATTTTTTGTACCAAATTTCGACAGAAAAACATGTTTTTTCCGATATCGGAAAAAAAAATTATTTTCGAAAATCATTTTGTCTCGGAACGGAATCGGAAATTTTTTCGGAAGTGAAACTCCCTCGGAACCGGAATCGGAAATTTCCGAGAAAGCCTGGGATCGTCTTTCTTTTTTTTGAAAGACCTTTGAAAAATAGAAGTACACCCTCTAATTGAAGTACACCTGTATTAGAAGTACACCCATTTAGAGGGTTTGAAAAATAGAAGTACATGTACTTCAATTACAGGTTTTACGGTAGATTTGACACGAGGACGACGAGAGGAAGAACAAGAGAAGACCTTGAAAAGTGGAAGTATAGACAATAGCATCGTTTTTTCCTCTTCTTCTAATTTCTACCATTCATAAACAATACCAACTTTTTTTTGACAACTTTACCTATCACGAGGGTGGGGAATGTCATGCAAAAAATACTGGATTTATTGTTAACTAAAAAAAAAAGTTATTTTTGGAAGAACGGTATTGTTGACGACAAAAATACCGAATTGGGATAAAGTATAATGGTGGGAGAATGTTGAAAAATGACGAAAAATTGAGAAATTTGGACTAGAAAAATTATATTAGGCCAACGTTTTGGGGCATGACGTTTCTGGGAGCATTTTTCGAAGATGAAAATTTGGAAATTTATATTGTGTTTTCAATCGACTTGCGACATGAGAACGCGAAACTCCGCCCATTTATTTGTGCGCGACAACGCGAACACAGCGATATTTGAAGAGACGCAGACAGAACGGTGAATGCAGACTTGCGTTTTCATGTCGCAAGTCGATTGAAACACACAATAGAAAAATTCTCATTTTCGTTCAAAATTCAAAGTCTTTGCAAGTCTTTGACACAAGTTTGGAGAAGGAGGGAGCTCTATAAAATACAGAAAAACAATTCCCAGGACTTGCAAAGGGGCGGGGCTTGTTCTTCAATTTGGAGTGTTTCAAATGTTGGCCTAAATTATTGTATTTTGAACAAAAATCGATATTTTTACAATTTTTTTTTCCAAATTATTGCTCAATTTTTTTGGCACTTTTTGAACCTTTCAATAAATTTATGAAAAACTGCATAAAATTTCACAAAATGACGAAAAATTAGAAAATTAAAAAATATGGACTAAAATGTTATTTTTAGGCCAAAATTTAAAATTATGCCATTTCTGGGAACATTTTTACGCATTTTTCGACATTTTCCACGAGAAAAACAGTGCCCAGGACTTGCAAAGGGGCGGGGCTTGTTCCCCATTTTGGCAGTCTCTCAAATTTGGGCCTAAATTCTTGTATTTTGAACAAAATCGATTTTTTTTCCAATTTATTGCTCAATTTTTTTTTGGCACTTTTTAAACCTTTCATTAATTCCCTGAAAAACCGCAGAAAATATTAAAAAATGACAGAAAATTGGGTGAAAATCGGAAAATTAAGAAAATTGGACTAAAATATTATTTTAGGCCGAAGTTTGGAGATTTTTAACGATTTTTTCGACTTTTCCCATGAAATTTCTGAAAAATGGGAATATTTAGGCAAAAATTCTCCCGAAAATTAAAAATTGGAAATCCTGACAAAACGGGGAAAAGCCCACCTTTTGCAAGGTCTTTGAGCATAGAAAAATCAATCGGAAGACTTGCAAAAGGGCGGGGCTTGTTCCCCGATTGAAATTCTGATAAATCGGTGAAAAGCCCGCCTTTTGCAAGTCTGTGGCTCCCTAGAATAGAGAAAAACAGTGCCCAGGGTTTGCAAAGGGGTGGGGCTTGTTCCCCAATGTCAGATCCCTCGAATTGTGTCTAATTTTTTGAAAGCATTTTTCAACATTTCTTCAAAAAAAAATTTCCATAAAAACACAAAAATGGCGAAAAACTGGGGGAAAATTTGATGGACAGAAAATTTGACCGAAATTTTCCAAAGTTTTTCTGCATTTTGTCGTCGCGGTGTTTGCACACAATCATTTTTTCAAATCTGTTTATGGAATAGCTTTTAAAAAATAATGTGTGCAAACACCGGGACGTCAAAATGCAGAAAAACTTTCCAAACACCCCATAACAAAAACCGTCTTCGCAGCTATCGAACGAGCACGAAGGCGTCGAGGGATTGTGCAAAAAGTTGAAGACGGACTCGCTGATCGGTCTGACCGGCGATCATGCGGATCTCGATCGACGTCGCCACGTGTACGGCGCGAACACGATCCCGCCGGCGAAAAGCAAGGGATTCGTGCGACTTGTCATCGATGCGTGCAAGGTGAGTCTTGGAGGGAAAACGGTGTTTGCGGACATTTTGGCACCGCTCAACACTATTCGTTGCAGGACCCAACTCTTATCATCCTCGTCCTCTCCGGCTTTGTCAATCTAGCCCTATCATTCTACGAACCAACGAGCGCGTCAGAGGCCGGCGAACTCGTCGTCAACTCGACCCTCTCAGCCGCCCTGCTGCTCGCCAACGAAACCGCCACCGCCTTCACCACCACCACCACCGAAGCACCATCCGAGGGACACGGTACCGCCTGGATCGAAGGTGTCGCCATCTTGCTCTGCGTCGTCGTCGTCGTGCTCGTCACCGCCGTCAACGACTACTCGAAAGAGCGACAGTTTAGAAGTTTGCAGGTGCGTGGTGTTTGCGGACCTACAGTAATCTCTTATTGTTTCAGGAAAAAATTGAAACTGGCCAAAAGTTCTCGGTGATCCGCAACGGCGAGGCCATCGATGTGCCCGTCTCCGATCTGGTGGTCGGTGACATTGCACGTGTCAAATACGGAGATTTGCTGCCCGCCGACGGTTTTTTGATTCAGAGTAACGATTTGAAGGTAATAAAATTTGAATTTTTCACTTTTTTGTGGCAAAAAACTAAAAAATATGAACTCGTAAAAAACCCTCGAAAACCACCCAAAAATCGCTAAAAATTCTCAAAATTAGAGAGCGTGACAAAACCGGGGAAAAACGAGAAACCGGGGAACACAAAACCGGGGAACGCAAAATCGGGGAAAAAATGTCAAAAACCGGGGAATTCGACACTGTCACGTAAAATTGCGGATGACTCTGATTTTCCGCGCAAATTGCGGAAAATGTTCAGAATGACACGCTGAATTTTGAAATTCCGCTTTGTCCGCAATTTTGCGTGACAGTGTCGAATTCCCCGGTTTTTGACATTTTTTCCCCGATTTTGCGTTCCCCGGTTTTGTGTTCCCCGGTTTCTCGTTTTTCCCCGGTTTTGTCACGCTCTCCAAAATTAACACGAAAACAGACTCCGCCCACTTTGCAATTGCCGCACGCTTTTTTGCAAGTGCCGCGCATTTTCTGTTTTTCGGGTTTTTTGGCTTTTTTTTGTGGCTAATTTAAAATTTCTAGCTGAAAAATGAAATTTTTTTTAGTGAATTTCCCGGTTTTCTAGGTTTTTAACAAGAAAAAATGCAAAAAATTGGTCTCGCCACGAAAAATTGAATTTTTAGAAAATAAAAAACTCCAAAATACACCCAAAAATCAGTTAAAAATTGCATAAAAATGCAAAAAATTAAACAATGGAGTTTGCGGACCACTGGCCCCGCCCACTTTGCAACTGCCGCACGCTTTTTTGCAATTACCGCGCATTTTTTTTTGTTTTTTTCTTTTGCGCTAAATTGAAATTTTAAGTTTGCCCAATCAGGCACAAAGTCGATAAATTTTCAATTCTCTAGTGATTACAAAAAAAAATGCGCGCCAGTTGCCAAATGGGCGGGGCCAACTTTCTGCGAACACTGAATTTTTTTTAATTTTGAGCAATTTTCTTGTCAAAAAACTTCAGAAATCACCCAAAAAGCAAACAATTAAAATATGATGTTTGCGGAAAACTGACTCCGCCCATTTTGCAACTGCCGCGCGCTTTTTTTTTTTGCAATTGCTGCGCATTTTTTATTTGCCCCAAATTAAAAATTTTAGTGAAAAAGTCGATAAATTTTCAAATTTCTAGTGATTGCAAAAAAAAAAAAAAAATGCGCGCCAGTTGCAAAATGGGCGGGGCCAATTTTCGTGATCACCGAATTTTCTAATTTTGAGCAATTTTCTTGTCAAAAAACTTCAAAAATCACAAATTAAAAAGCAAAAAATTGAAATATGGTGTTTGCGGACAACTGACTCCGCCCCTTTTGCAACTGCCGCACGCTTTTTTGGCAATTGCCGCGCATTTTTGATGGTTTTTTGACGCTAAATTAAAATGTTGGCTTTTTGGCAATTTTCATGTTTTTTCGCAACAGCCACTTTGCAGATGCCGCTCAAAAAAACTTTAAACCAGTTTATGCTTAAAATTCATTTTTTTTTACAGATCGATGAATCGTCGCTCACCGGAGAATCGGATCACATCAAGAAAAGCGTCGAATCCGATCCGGTCCTCCTTTCCGGAACGTACGCGATGGAAGGATCCGGAAAAATGCTCATCACCGCTGTCGGAGTCAACTCACAAACCGGTATCATCATGACGCTCCTCGGTGTCGGCAAATCTGGCGTCGACGACGACGATTCCACCTCCACGTCTTCAAGCTCGTCCTCCTCCTCCAGCTCCTCCAGATCTTCCTCCAATGCGACGTCATCTGACAGCTCGAAATCTGGCAACGACGACGATCTGACTGCCAAATCTGTGCTCCAGGCGAAACTCTCCAAACTGGCCCTGCAAATTATTTATTGTGGAACCACCATCGCCGTCATTGCTCTGATTGTCTTGATCGCGAGATTCTGCATCGAACACTATGTCATCGCCAAGAACGAATTCTCGCTCGTCGACATTCAAATGTTCGTCAAATTCTTCATCATCGCAGTCACCATCCTCGTCATCTCAATCCCTGAAGGTCTTCCACTTGCCATCGCTCTTGCGCTCACCTATTCCGTCAAAAAGATGATGCACGACAACAACCTGGTCCGTCATCTCGACGCGTGCGAAACCATGGGAAATGCCACGTCGATTTGCTCTGACAAAACGGGAACCCTCACCACCAACCGAATGACTGTCGTCCAATCGTACATCAACGGAAATCACTACACGAGCCAAGAAACTCAACCGCACGGAGCCAACCTCCCAGGTGTCACTGGACCGGTGCTCATGGAGGCGATCGCGGTGAACAGCGCGTACAACTCTATGATTGTGGAGCCGACAAAAGTCGGTGAGCAGGTGCAACAGCTCGGAAACAAGACGGAATGCGGGTTGTTGGGTTTTGTGAACCGACTCGGTGGCGACTATGCGGCTATTCGCAAGCGATTCCCCGAACACGATTTCACCAAGGTGTACACCTTTAACTCGTCTCGCAAATGCATGATGACTGTGGTGCCGTACACTGAGAATGGCGTGTCCATCGGCTACCGGGTGTACTGTAAAGGAGCTTCGGAGATTGTGCTCGGTAGATGCACGTATCTGTTGGGCTCGGACGGAAAACCGCATCAGTTGACTGGTGATCGGCTCAAGGAAATCATCTCCACTGTGATTCACGAGATGGCTAATAGCGGACTGAGAACCATTTGTGTGGCGTATAAGACGTTTATCAGAAAAGGAGCCAGAGAGTTGGAGAAGACTGAGGTGAGGGTTTTTTATTATCCTGTCGCATTTCTGGTTTTTTTTTGTTGTTTACATTCTGCCAAATTTAGCTAAAAAACACGTTTAAAAACGAAGAGACGCAGAGAAATATACCGTGAAAAAAAAGGTTCAACAAATGACCACTGGCTCCGCCCATTTCTTCGTGCGCCAGTTGCAAAATGGGCGGAGCCAGCTATCTATCCGTGAACATCGCATTTTCTGATTTTATTGTTTCATGAAAACCACTTAAAAATCGATAAAAAAGCAACAACAAAAAAATGAAGAACAGTGCTTGCAGACATTTGACTCCGCCCATTTTGCTCCAAAAATTTATTAGAACAGAGAAAAACAATCAATGGGTCTCGCCGCGAAATTGCGCGGTTCCCGATTTTTGTTCGAATTAATTAATTTTTGAACCTCAAAAACCACAAAAAATCGCAATGGTGTTTGCGGACCGCTGACTCCGCCCACTTTGGCAATTGCCGCACACTTTTTTTTTGCAATTGCCGCGCATTTGCTTATTTGTTGGTTTTTGGCGCTAAATTAAAATTTTTGGCTATAAATTGGAATGTTTTTTTCGCAACAGGCACGAAATTTCTTCAATTTTTGAAAATTTTTCCAGAAATGGGTCTCGCCACGAAAAGTTGAATTTTTTGTTCGCAAAAAAATTACAAAAAAACCACCTTAAAATCAGTTAAAAACGCCTAAAACGCTCAAATGTGAAGAATGGTGTTTGCGGACCACTGACTCCGCCCACTTTGCAACTGCCGCACACTTTTTTTTTGCAATTGCCGCGCGTTTGTGTTTTTGTTGGTTTTTTGGCGCTAAGTTAAAATTTTGGCTATAAATTTGAATGTTTTTTTGCAACAGCCACAAAATGTATTCATTTTTTGAAAAATTTTCAACAAATGGGTCTCGCCACGAAAAATTGAAATTTTTTTTTTCGCAAAAAAATTACAAAAAAAACCACCGAAAAATCAGTTAAAAAACGCATTAAAACGTTCAAATGTGAAGAATGGTGTTTGCGAACCGCTGACTCCGCCCACTTTTGCAATTGCCGCACACTTTTTTTGCAATTACCGCGAATTTATTTTTTTTGTTGGTTTTTTCGCGCTAAATTAAAATTTTTAGCTGAAAAATAAATTTTTTTTTTGTGAATACCGCCCTTTCTAGGGTTTTACAAGAAAAAATGCAAAAAATTGGTCTCGCCACGAAAAATTAAAATTTTTTTTTTTTGAAAAACTACAAAACCCATTTAAAAATCAATTGAAAAAACGCATTCAAACGCTCAAAATTTAATAATGGTGTTTGCGGACCACTGACCCCGCCCACTTTGCAACTGCCGCACACTTTTTTTTGCAATTGCCGCGCATTTGTGTGTTTGTTGGTTTTTTGGCGCTAAGTTAAAATTTTAAGCTGAAAATTTCAAATTTTTTTGTGAATTTCCCCTTTTTCTAGGGTTTTTTACACGAAAAATGGAAAAAAAAAATAATTTTTCAAAAAATGGGTCTCGCCACGAAAACTTGAGCTATTTTCATGCAAAAAACCATTGAAACCTCAAAAATCAACAATAAATCACGATTAAACGTAAAATTTGAATAACGGTGTTTGCAGACGACAGACTCCGCCCATTTTGCAACTGCCGCACGCTATTTTGCAAATTTTGAAAAAATTGCAAATTCTCAATAAAAAGTGCCAAAAAAGCGTGTGCCAGTGGCAAATGGCGCGGAGTCAACACCGTTTTTTTTCGATTTTGCACAAAAATTAGTGGTCTCGCCACGAAATTACACGAGATTCGCATTTTTTTTCATTCAATTTATTAATTTTTGCTCCCATTTTTCTCTTTTTCACAAAAACGGTGTTTGCAGGCATTAAGCTCCGCCTATTTTGCAACTGCCGCACGCTATTTTTGCAATTTTTGAAGGGCGGAGATTGTTGCCCCCAAATACCATTTTTCTCAAAAATTCAATTCTCGACAATTATAATGTTTTTGACCAAAAAATGATATGCCTCTATTTATGCATTTGGCGAATTTGTCGAAAATTTTGAACTAGCAGTGATAAAAAGATAAAACAAAGATCAAATAATCACCAAATGAGAAATGAGAGAAGATATCAATTAGTTTCCAATCTAGTTTGACGAAAAATTTTTACAAAAAAGATAAACTATAGATCGAATTCGCGGACGACTCGGAAATCGCGTGGGACGACGATGAAATGTACCAAAACTTTACCGGAATCGCCATTTGTGGAATCCAAGACCCTGTCCGCCCGGAAGTCCCCACCGCCATTGCCAAGTGCAAAAAAGCCGGAATCACTGTGCGCATGGTCACCGGAGACAACATTATGACGGCGCGAGCGATCGCAATGTCCTGTAAAATTCTAGAGCCCGGAGAGGACTTTTTGGCGCTTGAAGGCAGCGAATTCAACGAGCGCATCCGCGACGAGAACGGCAAAGTGTCACAGGCGAAACTCGACGAGATTTGGCCGCGTCTTCGTGTGCTCGCGAGAGCTCAACCAGCTGATAAGTACACTCTTGTCAAGGGTATCATTGACTCGAAAGCGACGGCTCAAAGAGAAATAGTGGCGGTGACTGGAGACGGAACCAATGATGGTCCAGCTCTTAAAAAGGCTGACGTTGGATTTGCGATGGGTATCGCTGGAACTGACGTGGCGAAAGAGGCGTCTGACATCATATTGACTGACGACAATTTCACGTCGATTGTGAAGGCGGTGATGTGGGGAAGAAATGTGTACGACTCGATATCCAAGTTTTTGCAATTCCAACTTACTGTCAATGTGGTGGCCGTAATTACGGCGTTCATTGGAGCCGTGACTGTGTCGGATTCGCCGTTGAAGGTAGGCTTGGTTTGTCTAACTGTCTAACGTCTCTTACTCGCTGAAAATTCGCTCTAATCGTACAGTGAATTGCGCATGCATTTAGGGCGAGATTCAGAGAAAAAAGGCGCGAAGTGTGACGTTTCGAAAAAACGACGTTTCAAAATTTTTTTCTGCATTTTGTCGTCGCGGTGTTTGCACATAATCATTTTTTTCAAATGTTTGATTGGAATTTTCCTTTAAAAGCTTTAAAAAATGATTGTGTGCAAACACAGTGACGACAAAATGCAGAAAAAGGTTCGAAACGTCACACTTCCAAGTGCCGAATTTATCGCGCTCCGTACTCAGGATAGAGCACGAAATAATTTTGGTGGGTCTCGCCACGAAAAATTGCCGAAATTTTTTTTGAAACCTTGACAAAACCTGTGAAAAAAAAAACATTTAAAAACTGAGCCCCGCCCCTTGCAAATGCTTCAAAATGCAAGAAAAACCGTGCCGCAGACTTGTGTTGCAAAAGGGGCGGATCTTGTTCCCCGGTTTTGTCAGGTTGCATTTGCGCGTGGTTTCACGTTTTTTTTTTCAATTTTTTGATCTGTCGTAAAGTAAAATGCCGCGTACGCAAACACGTCAAACGACGCGCATAGCCGTGACCTCTGTGGCAGAGGTTATCTCGCAACGAAAATACAGCTATTAACAAGAGCTACCGTAACCCCATAATTTGACGAAAAATTAGGGGAAAACGGCGAAAAAATGTAGAAAAATTCTCCGTGCGCGAAATAGTTGCCGAAATTTTTTTTGAAACCCTGACAAAACCGGGAAAAAAACTTGAAAAACTGAGCCCCGCCCCTTGCAAATGCTTCAAAATGCAAGAAAAACCGTGCCGCAGAATTGCAAAAAGGGGCGGAGCTTGTTTCTCGGTTTGGTCAGGGTGCATTTGCGCGGTTCACGTGCCGTTGATCGGTCGTGTAGACAAAACTCGGAAATTTTTTTACCCTGAAAAAGAAGCCCCGCCCCTTGCAAATGCAGAAAAAACCGTGCCACAAACTTCCAAAGGGGCGGAGCTTGTTTCTCGGTTTGGTCAGGTTGCATTTGCGCGTCGTTTCACGTTTTTTTTTCCTTTTTTTTTTTCAATTTTTTGTCTGTCGGAAAGTAAAATACCGTGTACGCAAACACGTCAAACGACGCGCAACTTCGAACGAAAAGACACAGCTATTAACGAGAGCTACCGTAACCCCATTACGGGGAAAAAACGACGAAAATTGGATTTTTCGCAGTTGAAATGCAATTTTCAAATGGGATTACGGTAGGAACCTTTTTTTTTGCTGTGTTTCCACTTTACTTTTTAAAGTCTTCGAATAAATGACATTCAAAATCAATTACAGGCCGTCCACATGCTCTGGATCAACCTCATCATGGACACCCTCGCCTCCCTAGCCCTCGCCACCGAGCAGCCAACCGACGAACTTCTCGAAAGAAAACCATACGGTCGTAAAAAGTCGCTCATCTCTCGCACCATGGTCAAAAACATCCTATGCCACGCCATCTACCAACTCGTCATCCTCTTCGTCATCTTCTTCCACGGAGACCGCATCTTTGGCATCAAATCCGGCCTCTACGCCCCACTCTTCGCCCCACCATCCCAACACTTTACCCTTGTCTTCAACGCCTTCGTCATGATGACCGTGTTCAACGAGGTGAACGCGCGTAAAGTGCACGGAGAGCGTAACGTCTTCAAAGGGCTCGCGTCGAACCGTGTCTTCTGCGTCATCTGGATCACCACCTTCATCGCCCAGATCATCATTATCCAGTTTGGAGGCGCCTGGTTCTCCACCGCTCCGCTCACCCTGACCCAATGGATCGTTTGTCTGGCGCTTGGCTTGTCCACTCTTATCTGGGGACAAATTGTGGCCACTATTCCGTCGAAAAAGTTGCCAAAGACGTGGAAGGTTGGAAAGGGTGAAGTGGAGGCGGCCAAGATTCACATCAATGGTGATTACAATGTGCGCGCTCGCTCTAGAGCTTTGACGCTGAGAAGAACTGGAAAAACGTTGTGGATGCGTGGAATGTTCCTTATTGGCAGCCATGTGAGTTTGAAATGGTCTACGGAAGCTCTGCTCACTTTTCGAAGGTGTTTTCTTGCGAAATGCTCGATTTTTGAAAAATGGGCGGGGCTTGTAGAAAACGCTCCGCACACTTTCGTTTTTTTTGTTTAAAAAATGAACGTTACACCAACAACAAAAACTCAAAAAAAAAAGTTGTACAAGTGGGCGGAGCTTACGGTGTTTGCGGACTCGAGGCTCCGCCCATTTTCCATAAGATTTTTAAGCGAATATTCGATTTTCAAGAGTAGACCTCCAAAATATACAAAAAATTCAATATTCCACGCAAAAAAATATTGGAAAATTGATTTTGAAAGTAGGTGGAGCTTAAGGTGTTTGCAGACTCGAGGCTCCGCCCATTTTTCAAAAAAAGACTGGAAAATTGATTTTGAAAGAAGTGGGCGGAGCTCATGGTGTTTGCGGACTCGAGGCTCCGCCCATTTTTCAAAAAAAGACTGGAAAATTGATTTTGAAAATGGGTGGAGCCTATGGTGTTTGCGGACTCGAGGCTCCGCCCATTTTTCAAAACAAAAAGACTGGAAAATTGATTTTGAAAGTGGGCGGAGCTTACGGTGTTTGCGGACTCGAGCCTCCGCCCATTTTTCCATAAGATTTTTAAGCGAAATATTCGATTTTCAAGAGTAGACCTCAAAAATATACAGAAAATTAAATATTCCACGCAAAAAAAAACTTTGGAAAATTGGTTTTGAAAGTGGGCGGAGCTTATGGTTTTTGTGGACTCGAGGCTCCGCCCATTTTTAAAAAAAGACTGGAAAATTGATTTTGAAAGTGGGCGGAGCTTACGGTGTTTTGCGGACTCGAGGCTCCGCCCATTTTTCAAAAAAGACTGGAAAATTGATTTTGAAAGTGGGCGGAGTTAGCACACTGAAAATACAATATTTTACCTAAAAATTGGAAAAAAAAAAGCGGAACTCAATTTTAATGAACAGTAGAAAAATTACCACATTTCCAGCTTCGCGTTCTCCGCGCCTTTGGAATGGAAAAATCGGAAAAAGCCGCTTTCGGACGTACCGCCCCCGCGATGACAGCTGAAGCCGCCGAACGTTGGCGTGCCAGTTACCGCAAGTATCGCCACCAGAAACATCAGGAAAAGAGTAATATTGTCAAAAGTTTCAGAGGAAATACCACCGTTTTTGCAGGAGCCGCTGCCGCTGAAGCCACCGACTCGACGAAACCGGTCGACCCGGCTAAACCAGCCGATTGGGCCAAAGAGCAAAAGGAGAAGAAGAAGACGTTCAAGCAGATAAAACAAGTGGCGAGAGGAAAGAGTGTTGATAAGGAGGCGAAGAAGGTAAAGAAATAGTTCTAGAAGGGAAAGATTCTAATTCCTGAAAATTGCAGCAGCAGAAAAAGCAGCGAAAAGGCCAGACGAACGTCGACATGGAAGACATTGAGCTCAACTAGATTTTAGCCCCCCACTATTGTAACTTAACTATAGCTGCTTTCACCCGCTCCCGCTCCCGCTGGCTTCTGTTGCTCTGAACAAAAATGTGCTGTAAAATGTGTGTGCAAACACGTGTAGAAACATGACCAAACATATCCAAAATTTATTTACTATATTTTCACCCGCCCGGTTTTTTTATTCGGAAATTTATTTTCCACAATGTTTTTCTGTCTATATCGAATCCACTGAAATGCTTCTAAATGAGCGCCAATCATTTTTCTTTTAATTTCTCACATTTTCCAAAATTTGCAAAAATCAATTTAGCGCTTCAGCTAAAGTTGCATCTGCTTTGTTTTCTTTTGTATTTTAATGTTCCCTATTTTTTTCTTTTCTGAAAATGTTTTGTATCAAAAATTTGCTGTTACCTCTTCTTCCAGATTTCTCTGTGTCTCCTCTCTGTGTACGCTTTCTCCCCCTTTCTCATTTTTACTTCATATTGACGTAAAGGGTGCACTTACCCTAGATTAATCCTTCACCCCCACGCAGGCGAACAATTCAGAAATAAATGACAGTTTTGTTAATTTGTTTTTTGTTTAAATAGATGTTTTCAAAAAAAAAAGTAGGGACTATCCCCGGAAGTACCTCTGGCGCTTGAATTTATTATTAAAATGGCCAATTATTTTCAGAAGAGTGTCAGACGATTTCAAGAATCAGCAGCGAAAATGTACGGTTGCAGGCGACTATATACATTAAACTTTCCAGTAAAAAATCTGAAATTCAGAGATGTGTAGACTTGTTGTTTTTCTGCGGTGGAAAACAGAACACCCACCGAATTCACTAAATATGAACTGAACTAAATTTGAGAGATATTTACCTTGTTGAAAAACCTCTGGTTTCGGTATGTTTTTTGCATGGTTCTTCGCCGGAATGACGACGACCCGTGGATGGCAGTTTCGTTCGGAACCTCGGTATGAAAAGTGTCGGTTAGGAAACGTTGGAAACCCAATTGGAGACCCCAAAGCCTAAATATGGGGCCACGAGGGATAATTGAGGCAATGATGTCGGAAGATGGAATCATCCCAGAATCGCTAAATGCCATTATAAGCAAGGTAGCAGTCGGGGAAAAAGAGGACGACTATCATAAGGATATGAACACAGTGATGAGCGAGCAATTCATCGCCACAATAATTAAAAGTCTTGCCGATGTTAAAGGGGGTGCCAACTTTCTGGGGAAAGTGGCTTAAAATATACTCTTGAGTGGGGGATTTACGAATATCACATCGGAATCGCACGAAAAAATTTTTCTGATTTTTGGCGAATTTTACAAAAAAAAAATAGAAGACCACGGGGAGTACACGATTTGGCGCGAAATTCAAACGCCATTTTTCTTTTTCATCATTTTTCTCCGGTCTTTCTCGTATTTTTTTGCATTAATCTTTGACAAATAATGTACAGACTTTATTTCGTGCTTTAAAATATCAAATTAATGCGTGTTGATCACAAAAGTCACGATAAAACAAATTCGGAACAAAAATTATCATACCTTCCATTTTTGTTCCTTTTCCTGCTCAATTCCGCATTAAATTCACTCTTTTATCTGTAAACACTGGGGTATGAGGAAGGAGTGAGTAAACGCGCCCGGACGCACACACGCAACGCATCCAAATGAGGCCCAAAAAATAAAAAAAAAACGCGCGAAAAATTTCGAATTATCGGAGAGAAAAGCAACGCGCGCGAAATAATTTTGAATGGAATTTCGTAATTTTCACGATTTTGCTCTGGTTTTTCTCTCTGATAATGTGAAATTATTCGCGCGCCTTTTTTATTTTTTGGGCCTCATTTGGATGCGTTGCGTGTGTGCGTCCGGGCGCGTTTACTCACTCCCTCCTCATACCCCAGTGTGTAAATTTTATATTTGAACAAAAAATGTTCACAATAAATTATTTAAAACGTTGAATTGAACGACAGCCGAATATCGATTTTTCGATATTTAGTTAGGGAGCGCAATGGGGTGGGCGGAGTCAGACGATTTTTCTCCCCAGTTCGCGCGCGCATGTTTACAGGCCTGTAAGGAGCCCCCGGATTGAAGTATGATACTCAAAACTATCTCTTCAGATGTAATCGGCCATGCTGAATCTAATGAACAAGTTGGTTTTACATGAAAATCCATAGTTTTCTCAGAAAAAGGAGAAAACAAAAATGGAGCTCACTTTTTTGACCCGTGTGGTCGATTTTACCGGGGCACGCGGCTAATTTTTTGTACACAAATAGTTTAAGATGTGGGGAATTCATTTCTGAAATCAGTTTCTGTCCTGCTAGTTTCCGATTTTTTTTTTATGGTACGTCCAAAGTAGAAAAAAAGCGCAAAAAAAGACGAAAAGAGGCGTCCAAAGTAACTTTGTTTTTGCGTCTTTTTCTTTGTTGTTTACCGCCAAACAAGCAAAAAATTAATTGTAAACATGTTTACAAGTGCGCGCTTTTTTTTTACTTTGGACGTACCATAAAGCTTGTCAAACTTCAAGGAAAAATTCTAAAAAAAATTTCAGCGACGATCCTAGTTTTTTATTTGTGGAATACAAAGATAAACCCTCTTAGAACTTAAATACAAACATTTAGAGCACTTGACTCACTTGGAGAAATTTTATGTACATTTGAATGAAGCATGTTCACCCAAAACTTCAGTTTTTTGAGGATTTGAAAGTCGCAAATATGGAGCACGCGGCTAATTTTTCATATGCAGATTCAGCGTAAAATTTGCTACAAAACCATGTGAAAATTAATATTGTGGCTAGTTTCCGATTTTTTTTTCGAGCCGATTTCTGTGCGAAAAATACCGTTTTCCGTTGAAAATGCTGATCGCGCAAGCAGCGGTGGAGAATACAGTCCCCCTCACCTCTCTCCATTTTGTGTTGTCTCTCTCTCACTCTCGCTCTGTCGGCGTCTCTTTTCTCGCGTCTCGACGGCCCGCCTCATGCAAATCTTGGGAGAAAACAGTGCTACTTTGGGATGGTATAACTCGAGAAATACCGAACATTTTTTGAAACAAATTTGACAGCGTACTAAAGAACACATTCCAACCAAAAATATTCGGAAAATTTGACTTTTGGATAACTCGTTGCGGTCCCTATATTTAGTACTAAAATGTGTTTTCGCGATTATCTGTAATTTTAATAAGCGATTAGAGCATGTTTTATAGAAAATCGATGATAAAAACGAGGGAAAATGCAAGAAAAATAAATATTTATGGTGAAAATGGATGTTTCTAGAAGTCGCGGCCGCGGGTTTCCTAGGCCACGGCCACGATTTTTGTGTACTCCTCGTGGTCTTCTATTTTTTTGTTTGTAAAAATCATAAAAAATCAGAGAAATTTTTTTCGTGCGATTTCGATGTGATATTCGTAAATCACCCACCCAAGAGTATATTTTAAGCAACTTTCCCCAGAAAGTTGGAACCCCCTTTAAAAGACGTCCTGATGCACTCATGCTCCATATTATTATCGAGCTATATCTAAGGTACTGATGAGCAATTTAATCTAAGCCGAAAAGTTAACTTTTTTCAGCCCCCCCCCCCATAACCACATCCAGGAAGGCTGAAATTTTTTCGTGGCTTAACGATCGTAATGTACCCGTAAGCAGATCAGAAAGCAATCAGATTCTGCTGGATAAACTGAATCGTTTCTTGAAAGAGAATGGAGGACGCCTGGCGAACATAGTATCATCCTTATATATAAAATTCCGTTTGGGTCTGTAACTGAGTTTCTTGGTGTGTCTGTTTCCAAACTGCATGGCGGAAGCGAACTGAGCGCCCGAGACCAACATAAAAACTCGAACCTGCGTCGTTCGCTTGAAATGCAAGGGCTTAACCGGCTGCGCCACAGGGCATACGCAGAAAATGAATGAAAAAGAAATTTAAAAGAAAGTGAAGAAAAAACGTTTTAGAAATGAAAAGAAATCAAAAGTAGCTTTTGATGCAGCCAGGCTTGTTTTATTTGGATAAAGAAGCAGCGAGGCCCCCGTATCATTGTTTCTTTAACCCAATAGAACTGATTTGGGCCCGTCTCAAAGCGGCTCTCCGCTTAATCGGAAAAATGAAAGTTAAATTGCCGCTTGATCGTCAGAGGGCGATAGAGATCCGTTACAACTTTTTTACGTATGTTGACGATATACGCGATATCGGCAGGCAAGAGAAAGCGGAAGGCGCTGATGAGAAATCGAATCAGGAGCACATGAATGCTAAAATTTTTGGGGTGACAGCTCTTTTAACGAGGTTCTCGAAAGCGACATTTCCAAAGAGTTGTAGCTCCTATTTTCGGTCCTATTTTTGTTTTTGTTTTTTTTTTTTTAATTTTTTCACTCGCACAGCATACTAGCACCTACCTCAGTGCAAACGTGACCCAGTCACACTAAACGTTTGATGAAACACTATGACCCGCGTGTTAAGAGAACATTCCCTTGCGGCATTGCCAACGCTGCTGCTGTATCAAATGTTTTAAAAATTTAAGGGTTATCTGCGGGAAAAAAACGTTTTTTTTTGTTTTCGCGGAACGGACGCAGCAAATTGAACGCGCGAAAAAATCGAATTTCATAAAAATTGGGACTTTCGTCCTTCTTTACTTGTAACCACTGTATATTTACTTTATTGAGATAAACTAATGTAGTTAACAAGTCCTCTTTGCGTGATAATTATCGTGAGCCTCTCGTTTATAATCAGGGAATAGTGGCTGTCACCGAGCCCTATACTATATCCTTGACAGGTAGTATCCTTTTCGGGTGATTGCAGATAACGGGAGTGTTTGTTTCACTGAAAATCTAGTTATCGATAATTAACATAAACGAAAACAAACTGTTTTAAGGAGTTGAGCATGAAGAATGTTTTTCTTGACGATAAGTTTATCAAAGTAGAAAATATAGAATAAATTTTAATTTTGGACGGACAATCAGATGAAAACGTTTCTGGCACAAAGTTCATGTCAGAATGCGTGAACTTTCTATTAACTTTTGTTAACTTTTTAAAAACAACAAGCTTGGCTGCATCAAAAGCTAAATATTTACTTTTGATTTCTTTTCATTTCTAAAATATTTTTTTCTTCATATTTTTTTTATTTCTTTTGAATTCATTTCTTGTTTGCCATTAAAGGGGGTGCCAACAGGTGCCAAAGAGAGGATAAATCGCTTTCGACCACACTCACACAGCTAGGGAATAGTGGCTGTCACCGAGCCCTATACTATATCCCCCTTGACATGAAGCGACCCTTTAGCCTGCCAACATCACTGTCTGCAAAATTATATTTTTTCACTAAAAAACTATATGGTTATCACAAAAGTTAAATACTCACTGTGTTCTCACACTCGATTGGCGCAGTGATCTTCAGTACGTCGGATAGATAATTAAACTTTTGCATCTGCTCGACATTTCCGTGCTTGAGCTTACTAATTAATGATCGATTGGTTCTAAAAACATTAGTTTTCAAGAAGATAGAAAAGACGATAGGGCGCATTCGCCATTACGTATGGTCTATCAGGGCGTGATTATTTAGAATACATACGTTTATTTACCAGCTGATCCAATGATCGTGTGAAGTGCACAGGTAAATAAACAATATTCCGGTCAATAAGGAAGTTGAGAAGTCGATGGTATAAAAGGATGACAAATATTAATTGACCATCATCAAAATGAAAATCCAACTAGCTTTCCTTCTTGTAATTTTCACTATTATTGCTCACTTTGCTGAAATTTCAGCAGAATCCGAGAAATTGTCGGGCCTTATTGGTGGGAAAGTGGTAAGTCAGTGGATATTGTTATAAAAATTATTTTTCGGTAATTCAGAAACATCCCAACCGCTTAAACAGACCGTCCAAAAAGGGACCCGATGGGAAACCGAGGGAAAATGAGAATCGGTGAGCTAATATTTGTGACCAGTGCTCTTCTAATAGAGCTTTTTCTTTCAGACATGGCCGAGTTTCCCGGGCAGTTGGAATCGGTTCTCATGGAAATGGTGGATGGAAGAAGACCACACGGCTTGCTAGGAATTTAGGATAGGCTTTTTTCGTTTTCAAGGAAAAAAAATCTTTTTTTTTTGTATTTTTTGTAAATAAATTATATTTGGAATTTCAGAACTGGTTAAAAACTAATAAATATTCAAAAAAGAAGTTTTTGGTCAATTGTTTTTAATCTGAAAATCTTGGAAATGCCTAAAAATCAAATTAAAAAGTTTTCAATCGACTTGCGACATGAAAACAAAAGTCTGCATTCACCGTTCTGTCTGCGTCTCTTTAAATATCACTGTGTTCGCGTGGTCGCGCACAAGTAAGTGGGCGGAGTTTCGCGTTCTCATGTCGCAACTCGATTGAAAACACCATACATACGTTAAATTTCAAAACAATAATAACAAGAATTTACACAAAAAAATACTTCACAAATTTATATTTTAACAAACCCCGCCCACTTTTGCAACCGAGGCACAGTTTTTTGCAAGACTGTTTTTTTGTGGTTTCAATGTCACTTTTTATGCTAGCATTCAATTTTTGCAGATAATAACGCTATTTTTTATGGTACTTCCAAAGTAAAAAAAAGTGCAAAAAAAGAAGAAAAAAGGCGTCCAAAGTAACTTTGTTTTTGCGTCTTTTTTCTCTACAGTATACCGCAGAACCTGCAGATCAAACAAAAAAAACACAACTAAAAACATGTTTCAAAAAATCAAAAATGTGAACAAACATGTGAAATTCAAATTATTTGCTTCGCGCGTCGCTAAGATGTGCAGGTTTGGCGGGATACTGTAGAGAATAAAGCGCAAAAACAAAGTTACTTTGGACGCCTTTTTTCGTCTTTTTTGCGCTTTTTTTTAACTTTAGACGTACCATTAAAAGAGAAACCATTTTCTTATTTTTTTTAGACTCCGCCCACTTTTGCAAACGAGGCACAGTTTTTTGCAAGGGTGCGGCATGCTTTTTTCACAGTTTTTCTTCCGTTTTTGGCTGTTTTTTTTCTGATTTTTGGCGTTTTTTTTAAACTTTTTAATTTGAAAATTATTATAAAAAATTTTTTTTCAAAAACTTGAAAAGAAAAAAGAGGATAATTTCAGAAAAATGCAAAAAATAAACTGTGCATCGGATGAAAAAATGGGGTGTGACCATCTGTTAAGAGAACCATTTTAGATAAACAAAAAACCAAGAAAATGAGTAAATATGTACAAATGTTTACCCAGAGGTAAACATCTAAATAAACAATGAACAGGAAGTAAAACTTGATTATAAAATCGGGCCGAAAAATTGGTCTAAATATCATTTGAATTTGAAATTGACTAAATTGTGAAACTACAATGAAACTGATCATTCTATCTATTGTCTTGATGCTGGTTTTTACAATTTTCACAAGCACTGATGCCCAAATTACAAAACAGGTATGAAGCTGTTGTACATAGTTTTGAAAATGGAAACTTGTTTCAGAAAGTGCTGGAAAAGAAGTTTAGCCAAATTCGAGAAAAGATGGGATTGGGAAAACAGAGGGACCAAAGGTACGTGTTAGAAAGGTCGATAAGTCCTGACTAGATTGGAGGGGTGCAGTCATCTTGGCGTTGATAATCCTTTTAAAAAACCTCATTTCTGAACCACGGCTCATTGTCTTGTCGATACGACCAGTATCAGCGTGTGCGGTGGAACCCAGGCCATGCTCTGAAAAGAGAGGCAACCTCATTTGGTCTTTGATTAAGACTCGAATGATGAATAGCCCGTATCCAAACTGGGAAACATTCTAGAACCACCTGTTAAAGTGTAATTTGCAGAACTTATCGACTAAACTAATATTTGGAATAGAAAAAAAAACTGTTTGATTACAGACGCGGTGCACTCAGTCAAGCTATTCGACCCAGAACAAGAAACAATTAACAATATTGGAGCACAGATTCGAACATCCTGATCTAATTATTGCTGCGGTTCACATATTTTGTCTTCTATTATTTTTAAAATAAACCTTTTCAAAACAAATGGGCTTTGTGAAACCGTACATACATATGCAGGTTTTTGTCAAAAAAAAATAGGTTAACAAAGAAAAGATTCTAGAACTGTCTGAAATGAAGTTATACTGACCCAGGAAAGCTAGAGCAGCTCAAATAAGTTGTACGGGGTACATGGTGGGTTATTGAGCTTTGAGCAGTTTTTTTTTTTCATAACTCATGTTTTTATGACTCGGTTGAAAAAAATTGTTGTTGATAATTATGGGTAAACAAAGTCGGCACAGGTAGATGGCCCCGCCCCTTTTCTGCAAACGCCGGAACCCGTGAATTGTCGGCTATAAAAAGTATGTATAAGCGCCAGACATATCACATTCTTCAATTGGCTGCTCTTTGGCTGCCATTTGGCTGCTATTTGGCGGCTATTCGACTGCTTTTTGGCTGCTATTTAGCTGCTATTTGGCGGCTGTTTGGCTGCTATTTGGCCGCTATTTGGCTGCTATCTAGCTGCTTTTTGGCGGCTATTTGGTTGCTATTTGGCTGCTATTTGGCTGCTATTTGGTTTCTATTTGGCTGCTATTTGGCTGCTAGTTGGCGGCTATTTGGCTGCTATTCGGCTGCTATTTGGCTGCTATTTGGCTGCTATTTGGCTGCTATTTGGTGGCTATTTGGCTGCTATTTGGATGCTAATTGGTGGCTATTTGGCTGCTATTTGGCTGCTATTCGGCTGCTATTTGGCTGCTATTTGGCTGCTATTTGGCTGCTAGTTCGCGGCTATTTAACGGTTGTGCGGCTGCCTTTTGGCTGTTATTTGGCGGCTGTTTGGCGGCTGTTCAGCTGCTGTTTTGCTGCCATTTGGCGGATAATTGGCGGCTGTTTGGCAGCTATTTGGCTGCTATTTTGCGACTATTTGGCTGCTGTTTGGCAGCTATTTGGCTGCTATTTGGCGGTTATTTTGCTGCTATTTGGCTGCTATTCGGCTGCTATTTGGCGGATATTTTGCTGCTATTTGGCTGCTGTTCGGCTGTTATTTGGCGGCTAATTGGCTGCTATTTGGCTTCTATTTGGCTGCTATTTGGCTGCTGTTTGGTTGTTGTCTGGCGGCTATTTGGCGTCTGTTTGGCGGCTTTTTTGCTGCAATTCGGCTGCAATTTGGCGGCAGTGTGGATGCAATTTTGCGGCAGTTTGGCTGCTATCTAACTGTTAATTGGCTTTTATTTGGCTGCTATTTAAATCATGTTTGGCTGCTGTATCAAGTATCTGAAAAATGCCGAGCCGGAATAGAACTGCCCGAAAGTTATGGAGGGATTTTTTGAAAATACTCTTGGTTTTGAAACGCCGCGGAGCCTTTAATTTTGGAAAAGTTGCCACAAAATGCCAAAATTGGGTCAGATTCAATTTTTTTCCATGAATTTTTGAGTTTTTTTTTTAACAAAGATGAATTGTCGTCAAATATAATGCCAGGTACGCAATGCATTCTTTTTAAAAGTTTTAAATACATTTTTTCTGATTTTTAAACTTTTTTTTACATGTTGTGCTGTAATTTGCAACAATAAGAAAAATAAATTTTTTTAAATTTTTTTTGTTTTAAAAATTTTTTTTTTTTTTGAAAATTTCAAAACTTGTTGTTAATTACAAAACCAGAGTCGCAGTTTTTAACATCCCACAATCTAAATGACGACATTTCACAAAAGTTTTAAAAATTTAAAAATGTTGCATTTTTTTAATTTTTCTGTTTCAAAAATTCAATTGCCTTTTTTTGGGATTTTCCAAAAAATTGTTAATTTGTCGTCGATAACGATGCCGTTTACGCGTAAATTTAAAAATAAAACAAACAAAACAAACTTTAAACTCTCAATAACCAAAAAATCTATTTTAATAGGAAACAAACAATAATTTATTTGTCTCAACATCCCCACCGTACTTTGTTCGCTGCCCTTTTTCTCTTTCCGAATACACTGATAAGAAGATGAGAAAAAAAGATGCGTGTTCTTCATCTGATTGATGATAATCATTCGATATCAACAGGTGACATGTCTGCGTGACTCCGCCCACTTTTAACACAGATGAGGTCGTTTTCATAACTTTTGTTGGTTGGCATGGACCAAATGCTGTATTTCGCTCAACAGGCTATTTTTCTAGCCGTCGGCGCTTCTGTTGTGTTGGTGGCGTCGAAGAAGAGCTGGGGTGAGGTGGGGGTGGGGTTTGGGGATTTTTAAACTTTGTGATTGCAGGCTTTGTACCCAATCTTCTTGTCAGTTTGCTTAATGTTTTGATAGGCGAAAGGAAGAATGAAAATACGAGGATTGAAGGTGAAAAGTTGTTGGAGAATAAACAATATTTGACAGTGGATTTTGTTAGGAAAGGTAGGGTTTTTTTATTTTTAAAATTTGAAAAAAAAAAAATTTTGAAAAAAAAAAAATTTTTTTTAAGTTTCAAAAAATTTTTTCGAAAAAAAATTTCAAAAATTTCAAAAAAAAAATTACCAAACTTTTTTTTTCCAGCAAACTACACGTCACCACTCGTCGCTTCTCTAGATCTCTGCACCCTTGGAATGCACGCAATCTATCAGGCAAGTTCCAATAGCAAAGTTCAACATTTGATCGACCATTTCAGGACGATCTCACCCGCCCGTTCACCCTTCACTCCTCGGCTCTTCTAGACAAGCCGAGGAGCTCAAATCTTAATCCAATCCATGTGATCAGCTGTCTGATTCGATATGGACTGCTGTTGCCGCTCAGAGTTTGCTCCATGCTCACCACTCTGTTCTTTTTGATGATCACCAGTGTGTCTTGTGTCGTGTTGGACGCTGAGCAGAGAACTTGTGGGTGATGCTGTCTGGCTGGATGTCAGTCAAAACTTCTTTTGTTGTTTGAAAACCGAAAAAGTGCCGGCCACGCTCTTTTTGCAATCAGGGCAAGGTCAAAAAAATTTCCGCACGGTTTTTTTTTCGTGGTTTTTTCTTTCGATTTTTCTGTGAATTTTTTGCGTTTGTTTGTGCGTTTTTCTTGTCATTTTTGTTTGAATTTGCAAAGAAAAAATCGATTTATTCACAAAAAAAAAAAAAAATTTTCTGAAAAATGTTGAAACCTAAATTTCTGAAAAAAAATTTTTTTTTTTTTGAATTTTTTTCTCAATTTATTGCAAAAACCCAAAAGTATGCTTTTCATTGAATTGAACAGAAAAACATTAAAAAAAAAAAAACATCAAAAACGACCAAAAACAACCAAAAACAAAAATTGTGCACCACAGTTGCAAAAAACCGTGTCCTGATTGCAAAGTGGGCGGGGCTTGTGAAAAAATACTTTAAATTGAAAAAAGAAAGATGATTTTCCTTCAAAAACAACTTTTTAGAACAAATCATTAACAAATTGGCGAAAAATGAAAAAAAAAATATTGGAAAAATTTTTTTATGAAAAAAATTGTTTTTCTCGATTTTTTCAAAATTTTATAAAATTATTCTGAAAGTTAAACGTTTTTTACAACGTTTCTTCCAAAAAAAAAGCATCAAAAACGAGCAAAAACCACCAAAAACCATCAAAAAGAAAAAGCGTGCGGCAACTTGCCAAAAACCATGCTCTGATTGCAAAAATGGGTGTGGCTTGTTTAAAAAGCTAAAATGGGACAAAAAAGACAGTAGTCCAATGAAAAACCTTATTAAAAAAGTATAAAAATGCTGGAAAGAAAGTAAAAAAAATTGAAAAAATTTCGAAAAAAAAAAGGTTTTTTTTTTATTTTTTTCCAAGTTTTACGCAATTATTTTGAAATATATTGTTTTTGACTATGTCTGCTTCATAAAAAAACAATGAAAAATCATCAAAAACCACCAAAAACCATCAAAACCACCAAAAACAAAAAGTGTGCGGCAACTTGCCAAAAACCGTGCCCTGATTGCAAAAATGGGCGGGGCTTGTTCAAAAATGGTGAAATTTTTGAATTTTTGTTATAATTTGGTTATAAAAATACAAATTGTGCGTAAAAAGAGGTAAAATTGGTGATTTTCAAAATTTTTTGAACTAATATCACAAAAAATTTATTTTTTTTAACTTTTTATTAAAAAAAAGTTTAAAAACATTAGAAAAAAAATTGAGGAATAATGAAAAAACATCTGTTTAAAAATTCAGAAAAAGCAGAAAAAAATGGAAAAAAGCTGAATTTTTTTTGTTGAAAAAAATTTTTTTTTTTTAAATTATTTTCTTCTCATGTTTTAGCATTTATATTGCACAAAAGTTGTAATATTAATGTTTTTTCATCAAAGTTCTAAACAAGTAATCAAGAAACAACCAAAAAGAACAAGAATTATCAAAAAGAAAAAGCGTGCGGCACACTTGCTCAAGACCATGCACTGGTTGCAAAAATGGGCGTGGCTTGAGCGGAGTGCGGATTGCGGATTTTTTGGAAGGCGGCATTTCTAGTCTAAATAGACTGTTTTATAACAATAAATCTTGCAAAATAAATAGTAAATAAACGATTTTCTGCAAAGGCACTTTTAGAGGTCAGTACCAAACTTTTACCATCGTTTTTTTCCAGTCAGATACTTTGGAATCACGTTTGCCAAACTCTTCAACATGTCCACTGGCCTCATCGTGCAACACCATGATAAGCACAATCGGCCGCAATTTCCTGGTATTTACTTTTTTTATTTTACATATTTTATTTTCTTTTCTTTCACATTGACACCTCTCTTATCACTTCACTCATTTTTTTTTCGTTTCTGATAGGCGTCGCAGTGTCCAATCATATCAGTGCAAACGACGTGATGACCATCTACTCGGGCTGCGAGTACAACGGACGCGGCTACACTATCACTGGACAATCTCACGGCGGATTTGTGAATCATTTGTACAAGTACGGTGGAAAACTCACGCCGGTTCTTCTGGTGGATAGGAGTTGTGAGAAGAAGAGGGATTTGATGAAAAGTACAATTGTGGAGCATTCGAGGCAAAAGGACAAGAATTGCTACCCGGTTTTGTTGTTTCCAGAGGGTTACTGTAGCAACAACACGGTGGTGCTTCAGTTTCGAAAGGCGATTTTTGATGGGCATGCGCCGATTTTTCCGATTGCGATGAGGCAGAATGCGAGGTGGGTTGAGAACTTGAGATGGAAAAAAAAATTCTACGAAATAGATCTGTTAAAAATAGAATCATTTCCAAATAGGACTGCTAGTCCACAGAACTGATATTCTATAAAAATGTGTCCCGATAAACTGGCTGAACCATAGAACGGACATAGAATAAAACCACTACTGAATAGAACCGCCACCACATAGAACCGGTCAAACATAGAACCGATAGAACACAGAACCGATAGAAAATGGAACTACTACTAAAGATAACTGTTACCAAACAGTACTGTCACGGCACGGAGCCTCTACAATGTAAAACTGTTATCCATAAAACTGCTACAAAATGAAACCGCTACGGCATAGAACTCACATAGAACATAACTTCTAAAAAATATAACTGTTACCAAATTAAACCAATAAAAGACTACTCCATAGAACTGTTAACAAACATATTGACTATGAATATGTAGAACTGTTTCTTATTAGAACCGCTATAAAAAGGACATGTTAGCAAATAGAAACTCTAAAACTGCTACAAAATAGACCTGCTACACCCTAGAACTACTACCAACTATGAAAAAGAACGGTTAGCAAATAAAACCGCTAGAACTGCTAAGAAATAGAACCGCTACGGTATATAACAGAAATAGAATAGAACTGCTACAAAATGTAACTGTTACGGCACAGAACCGCTAGTATAACTGCTAGAGCAGAAAACCGCTAATACATGTAGAAATGTTACCAAATAGAACTGGTATAAAATAGAGCCGCGCTAAATCAAAACCACCACAAAACAAAGCGTGTTATAGAACTGCTACTCCAGAGAGCTGTTACAAAACCAAATTTCCACGATATATAACTGTTACAAAATAGAACCGCTATAAAATAGAACCGCCTTAATATAAAATCACTATCTAATGGTACTGTTATAAAAAAGAACTTCCACAATATAAGATCGCTAATAATCCAAACCACAACAAATCAGAACGTGTTATAGAACTGGTACAAAATAGAACCGCTGCGGCCTAGAACCGTTACAAAATAGAACCGTTAAAATATAACCGCTATGGCATATAATCGGATTGCCATAGAACTGTTGAATTAAAAAGGAACTGCTGTCTGCGTAACAGTTCTATAATGTAACAGTTCTAAAAAATAGAAATTATATTTCATGATATTTACAACCATTTAAAAAGTAAAAAAAAAAACACCAGAATAAATTCTGGAAAATTCAAAAAATATGTCAAAAGCAGGGATGGGACAAAAAAAAGTTTTCCACTAAAAAAAAATTTTTGTCCTCAAAAAAAGTTACCAAAAAAAAAAACTTTTTTTTTTGCTCTCAAAAAATTAACAAAAAACAAAAAAAAAAAATGTTTTTTCCTCAAAAAATTTACCAAAAAAATAATAATATTGTGAAAACAAAAAAATTGCAACGCGGTGTTTGCGTACTTTTGAAATTCAAACGGCAATGAGAGAAATAATAAAATGAAGAGATTTGTTCCCATTTTCATTTGAATTTTGAAAGTACGCAAACACCGCGTTGCAGATTTTTTGTTTTCACGATAAATTCTAAACAAATACGTATTTCTGCCAGTTAAAAAGAAATTTTCGAAGTTTTTGTTGAAAATTTGAGGTTTTTGTCAATTCGGAGCATATACCGATTTTTTTAAAATTTTTTTCGCCTCCGTGGCTCTAAAAAAATTTTTTTGCCTACGGCGCATCATCAAAAAAAAATCAAAAAGTTTTTTGTCTCATCCAAAAAAAAACCCGAAAAAACAAAAAAAAATCGAAAAAAATATTTTTTTTGGTCCCACCCCTGGTCCAAAGTGTGGATCAACGATTTTGAAAGTGAAAATCATTCAGAAAATAAATTGAAACTGTGAAAAATTAAAATATAAATAACATTTAGAAAATTGATATTTCGGCCGTTCTCCAACCCAAAATATAAAAAAAATAAAAATCCATCGAAAGTTTCAGATATGGAGACGCGTTTTGGGCCGAGAAAACATATCTTCCATATCTTTTCCGTCTCATGACCTCCTGGGCAACTATCATTGATGTTTTCTACTTGCCACCGATGCAGAAGAAGGACGATGGTAATTCACTTTTTTTACAAACGCGCTCCATCTCGTATTCATAATTCCAGAATCAGAAGGTCAATTCGCGCAACGTGTCCAAAAAGTGATTGCTGAGAAGATTGGCGTGGACGCATTGCCGTTTGACGGAAAGCTAAAGTGTCAAAAAGAGCAGATCAAGTATCGGGAGAAGCTGCAAGCGACGCTGGCTGAAATCTTGGTGTAATCATATTTTTTCGGTTCATTATGTCCTTAAATCCATTATGTATCCATGTTTCCAATAAGGAAATCTTCCTTCATTCCCACCCATTCATACTTTCTCCGCCACTCCCCGCTAGACCCTCGATCAATTTAAAACCGGTAATGTATTATTAATACAATTAATTTGTTGTGTTTTATTCTGTTTTTTTTTCTATAACCACGCAAAAAATACCAAATAGTTGCTAAACTTTTGATAAAAACATTTTAAAACTGTAATTTTCGTTTTTATTTGGATGGTGACTGGAAATTACTATTTAAAAGTGTGGCGTGTTTTTTGTTTTTTTTTTACAGAAAGAAAAAAAAAGTGTTTCATTTTCCTTTTTTCTGCAGTGGCGAACTAATTTTGAATTGACAAAAATGGATATTTTAATGGAATTTTAAATTGTTCAGTAATAAGACACTAGTGCGGAATAGAATTGTATTGTCGGCCCGTCAAAATGGTCAACTGTGCTCCGTTGAACCCAACGCTATGCGATTTTCATTTTGGTTTCCAAATTATTTGGTTTCCAACGCTAACCGCAATCACCCTATAACTACTGCTGAACGGACGTCACCAAGATTCTTTATCACTTCTACCACACCCTTTTTTTTGCTCTCATTCTTGATCTGTTCCTACCCAACTCTTTATTGCTCTCATTATTTCCCTGCACCTACCTTTAATGTATCTGTGTACACAATATCAACACGTCACATTGACGTAAATAAATAATAATAATAAATTATTTCATTTCACGTTGAATTTATACGTGAAATTAAATAATTTGGAGATCAAAATGAAAATCGCATAGCGTTGAGTTCAGAGGAGCGCGTTTGACCATATGGCGGGCCGACAATAGCAAAATAGAGTTGTTTGGTATAGTACTGCCTTAAAATGTGCGGTATGAACAGAGAACAGCGCAGTATTCTAATGTCATAGGTGGTTCTTGAGTTCAATTTTGTGCAGTATTTTTTCTTGTGAAGCTCCGTTTCAGGCAGTTCTATTCCGAAGTAGCCCAGATAATTACAACAACACAAAGTTTCGAATTTTAAAAGTATATTTATTTTTGCAGTGTTTCTAATACCTGTGATGAAACTTTTTAACACTATTTATCTCTAATGGTGTCTGACTATGCTCCGGACTTAATTTGGGCTTTCGCGATGAGTTTTACATGATTAGAAAGATAATTTTATGGAGATTCCAAAACTACTTTTCGTTTTTGCTAAACGCCGGTGGTTTTCGAGAAAATCGCGTCTGAAAATCCAGTTAAAATTTCAATTTTGCGTGCGTTTTTAAATATTAAATGCTTGAGCTGTTCCTTTCAACATCATCCAGGCAGTCACTTTCTTGCCATTCGCTTTTTTGCAACAGCGGGACAGGCAAAGCGCGTAGGATTTAAACAGATTCTAAAAAATACGCCAAAAGAATTGGTAAAAATCAATTGAAATGAACACTTTCTAGACTCTGTTGAAACTCTTTCAAAAACAATGATCAAAAAGAGTTTCAACAGAGTCTAGAAATAGTTCATTTCAATTGATTTTTACTTATTCTTTTGATGTACTTTTTAGAATCTGTTGAAATCCTACGCGCTTTGCCTGTGGGTTGGGTAGTCAAGTGGGTAGCGCGTTAGGGTTGGGTTCTAGAAGTAGCGGGTTCGGGTCCTTCACAGTTGGGAATTTGTGGTGGATGGATTGCATGTTGGGTTTTGTTCTTTTTAAATCAATTATTTTTGCCTCATTTTTTTGCTTTGCAACTCCTCTGTTAGTTTTTTGTTTTGCCTCTGTAAATTTCAAATTCTTGTGCAAATTTTTTTTATAGATGGAACTCCGAAGACTATTGTGTTTTCAATCGAGTTGCAGCATGAGAACGAGAGATAAAAATACATGTTTTTTCTGCTTCTCTTCGAATTGAACTATGTATGCGTGGTCGCACGAAAAAAAGTGGGCGGAGTCACGCGTTCTCATGTCGCAAATCGATTGAAAAAAACAATATTTGTTGTTAGTTAATTCATTCTGATTCAGGGAGTTTTGGAAAATTCAGGAAGTTATGGAAAATTAATGATTGCCATTAATAGAAAAAAAAATAAAAATAATTGTTTGAAGTGGGCGACGTAGTCGCCACAAGCGCAGGCTCGTTTTTTGATAAGCAAAAAAAAGAGCGAACGAAAGTTTTCATAATTCAGGTAGAGTGGGCGGAGCCTAATTTTGACTCTTCCACATAAAACACCCGTTTTTCCTCATTCTCTGGTCTTTACAATATAATTTTTTTTCACAGACCGCAGCCGCACACGGCATGTTAGAAACTACGTATAGGCAAACGAGCTCTGTCGCATTTATCTTCGTCTCGATAGTATCATTCTGCCAAGTTTTTATAGGTGTGTGCAAAGCTAGAGACGCAGAGACTTGAGAGAGATGACCTCCGAAAATTCATTTCCAAAATAATTCAAAAAACGTAGTCTCCAGCATTCCGTGCCGCAAGACCTGAGCTCTCTGACTGGTTTTCGCAACGCAGTAATATCACAATTCCGATGTGGTAGCGTTGTGTTTTATTCTGTTTTTTTTTCTATAACCACGCAAAAAATACCAAATAACTTTTGATAAAATCATTTTAAAACTGCAATTTTCGTTTTTATCAATTTTTGGATCCGATTGCTATTCAGTTCGTACGTTTTTGTTTAACTTCAATATTTCCAACAAAAAATCCTATCACCCAAGACCGTAGGCATAAACATTGTCTGTCAAGAATGGAGTTTCTCGACCTTGTTCATATGCTCGGTGACCGGTAATCAATACAAACCCGTTTGAACCTCCCTGATGAAGTTTCACATCCTAATGACAAAGCTCGTCGATCTCCTTTGCCCGGCAAACTAGGTTAATGCACATAGCCTTAGAAGCTGATTTCTTAACAAACAACTAATGCGGTCGAATCACTATCTGTGAAAAAGTATAACATATTTTAATAAAGGTGTTGAAACCATAAATCAGCGCAAAGTCAAGTGATCCGTAAGCTAGGGATTTTTAGACGGCGAAATATAAATTAATGCAAAAAACCATAAATTTATCTTTCTTTTGAATATTTTCAATTTCCTATGAACCTTACAATTTTTACTTCGGTGTTTATCTAATTCGAAATACCTAAAAGCTACTCAGCTTCCAAATTTAATAAATTGAAAAGTACATTTTTCTCCCGAATATTAAATTTTTTGTACACTGCTTCTGATTTTTCTTTTTTTTAATAATGGATTACTAAAAATCTTCAAAATTTGTCAATTTTTTTCATAAACTAAAAAAATTTCTACTCCTTCTTTTCCACAAGACAAAATATAACTTTTTAAAATGAAGCTGTGCAGGAAACACAACTGCGCAAAATTGAACTTCGAATTAGCCCCGATAAAAGGTGCTACCTCGGAATAGAACTGAAGCGGAATAGAACTGTAGCGAAATCGAACTGTAGCGAAATAAAACTGTTCGGAATAAAACTGATCTGAATAAAACTGTTTTGGAATAAAAATGTTCGGAATAAAACTGTAGCATTTTGGAACTAAATTAGCAATAAAGCGCGATTGCATTGCTTGCTCATTTAAATATTGGAATTTCTCATGCGCGTGCTTTTTTCAACAGGTCTATATTTGAGCTATTCATTAAAAATTGTTTGCTTTGTTGTTTTTTTTAAATAAACTTTTATCATTTTTTTCTCGGCCCGCCTTGACGGCCAAGCAATGCAATCGCGCCCCATTGCTAATTTAGTTCCAAAACGCTACAGTTTTATTCCGAACAGTTTTATTCCAAAACAGTTTTATTTTGCTACAGTTCTTCACCAAACAGTTCTATTCCGAACGGTTCTATTGCGGAGCAAGTTTTATATCGCTGCAGTTCTATTCCGAGGTAGCACCGGATATTTATAGTATTTTACGGTTTTTACGGGTTTTACGGATTTTACGGAGGCACGAAGATGCAAATTTTCCGGTTTTACGGATCCGTAAAAATATAATTTTTACGCCCAACTCTGTCCCCATGTTTATCCCATAAAACAAAATATCGTGTTTGTTCTGGCATTAACTAGAAGCAAAAGCAATATGTTTCATAAATGTGTTGAAACCGGAACTATTCTTGACAGTCCAGATCGTATTGTATGTCTGTCCGAGTTTTGGTGAGTGTGAGCATTTTGAAACGATTCATTCAGCGCAAACATAAACATGCAGTTGGCCCCAGAATAACCTTTAAATAATTGTACCAACTACTGATGTTTAACGTTCTCTTTTTTTGCTGTCAAGTTGAAAGAGTCTGAGGTCGTGCTTTCTTTCATAAAAATAAATAAATAAACAAGTAGTATGGATATGTGGATTTCTAATTAAAGGGTCCAGATTGAGAGTAAATGAAGTGACGGAAGAAATATCGGTTTCAGATAAAGAGTTACGACAACTTTGCTTTGAAGTTTTTAAAATTTTGTTGAATACTCAAGGCAGTTCTGAGAATTTATCAAATGTAAATATTGCGTTTTCCATCGACATGAGAACGCGAAACTCCGCCCACTTATTTGTGCGCGACCACGCGAACACAGTGACATTTGAAGAGACTCAAACAGAACGGTGAATGCAGACTTGCATTTTCATGTCGCAAGTCGATTGAAAATACAATAGCAATATTTTTTTTCCACGGAGCGTCCGCCTGTAGATAATGCGATGTCGGCAAATGTCGGCAGATACCGAAATAGTTAATAGTTACTCAAGAGAAGACATAGCAAATCTGAAATGTTTCTTTTTTAGAAAATACGAAAAAAAAGGAGTGAAATAATAGAACATTTATTCATAAAGACACCATTTTAAAGTTTAAACGACTTTTAATCTTTTCTTTAGTTGCACTTTTACAGAATCGAGTTTTTGAAGCTGTTAGTAGATTTTCTGAAAAAAAAGGGTGTTATGTTTCTTATATTGCCGGCGCGCAGAAATCGCAGAACTTCTTTTATTTCATTTTTAAAACGCTATTTTTTATTTACCGACAAGCCTGCTGCGCAGTCATTGGCGCCTTTATTGACACATTATATTTATTTAATCACGTTCCATCTTTTCTCATTCATTTATACGCACTGTTCAGCGGACTAATGTGGCTCCGGGACATTTTAAAACTAAGACGTTTGAGAACCGGGCATTCCAAAACCAGAAACAGGAAGGAAAAAATACAGTAGATAGTTGTATTCTCAGTACGGAGCGCTGCAAACGCGCTCCCTTCGCACAGTGGTGGACGCCGCCACGTTGGCGATGAGAAATTGCAGAAAATTGAGAGAGCCGTGGCCGATGTTTTGCTCTGGTTCCTCTGAACCTCACTGCAAATGCATGCGAAATTCTTTGTTCGATTGGAGCGAGTTTTCAGCGTTTTATACCGAGTATATTGAAAACCACGAAATAAAAAACTCACTTAAAGCGGTAATATCTTTTTCGGGTGATTCTCGTGATTGCAGATAACGGAGTGTTTGTTTCACTGAAAAATCTAGTTATCGATAATTAACATAGACGAAAACAAACTTGTTTAAGAAGTTGAGTATGAAGAATGTTTTGCTTGACGATAAGTTTATCAAAGTAGAAATAATACAATAAATTTTAATTTTGGACGGACAATCAGATGAAAACGTTTCTGGCACAAAGGTCATGTCAGAATGCGTGAACTTTCTATTAATTTTTGTTAACTTTTTAAAAACAACAAGCTTGGCTGCCTGCATCAAATGCTAGATACTTTTGATTTCTTTTTATTTCTAAAATGTTTTTCTTCTTCATCTTTCTTTTAATTGCACGGCGAATTTATTGGGACCTCGGCCAGCAAAAACTAGGCCAACTCCGTGGCTGTTGAAAAAAAGCACGAAAATTCTAGGCCCCCGTGAGATTTTTCAGGATTTCCACGAAAACGGGTGGGTGTTTTCAACATTTTTCGTTTTCAGTTTGTAGAAAACTTAAAAAGCTGCCACAGAAAAAAAAAAAGAAAATGCACAAAAAGACAGAACACCCCATACGGACCGATTAAAACGGCAGGGACTAAGAACTGCTTCGCCATGTTCAACCAATCACAGCGCTAAAAAACGCCCCTATTTAGGCCGCGTAATATCTTTCTAGAATTTCTCAAAAACTTCCTAGAATTTTTAAATTACGTTGATATGTTGTAGACAATTTCAAGAGCTTCAAACAAAAAAAGGGTACCTGAAAAAGTTGTCCAAAGTACCTAAATTTTGGTTTTTTCTCGAAATCTGGACAGATTCCACCAATCACAGCACGAGGCCGAGGCGTTTTTTCGGCCACGCTAAGTTTTTTGGAATTTTCGCAAAAACTGTACCTAGAATTTTGAAACTTTTTAAATATGTTGTACAGAATCAAAAGAGCTTTCGACAAAAAAAAAGCGGAACCTGAAAAAGTTGTATAAATTACCTTAATTCCCGGGGACGAGCTTTTTTTCTCAAAATTGCCAAAATATCGCTCAATTTTAATTATTTTCGCACAATTTCGGATTTATTTGTCGTA
Source organism: Caenorhabditis japonica (assembly GCA_963572235.1). Classification (NCBI taxonomy): domain Eukaryota; kingdom Metazoa; phylum Nematoda; class Chromadorea; order Rhabditida; family Rhabditidae; genus Caenorhabditis; species Caenorhabditis japonica. Next base: position 4,279,723 of record OY754345.1, read on the forward strand.
TTAACACTCAAAGAGTTCTAAGAAGTGAATTGTTTTGTATCCTAAAAGGCCCAAAAATCCCGGAACAACAGAACACAGTATAATTGTGGGACGCCGATATTTATTACTATTCTACTTTAGTCTGCTACATAAAAAGAGTTGACCGGTGACTAGCCGGCAACTCTAACATAATTGGGACGAGAAGAAATGGGTGGGCGCCAGCAACACGGTAAAAACGAGTAAGCAAAAAAAGAACAAGAATGATGCAAATTGCCGAGTGGGCGTAGGCCCTTGCTGCCGTCGCGTTAGATGTGCAGGTGGCGTGTCCTCCGGTTACTGTAGTGGCGGCAATTCAAACGATGTCCCATTGATTTTGAAGTAGCAGGCGAGGTAGAACATTGTATTTAACGGGAAATTTGTGGAATAAAAGAGAATTAATTTATTATTAAAGAGTCGTGACCGGAGAGATGTTTTGATCACTCCGTATTCGCGACATGAATCAACAATTTAATAAAGAATCCGAGCCGTTATAAGCAGTCTACGAAGTCTGGAGTACCACCAAAGAGACAAGGTGAAACATCATACGACATGTTTCGAACTCAATAAAGACTTGCATTACTATGAAACGAGAGCTGAACCGCGATGCTTTCAAACAGAGCATCTGGAGAGCCAATGACATGGATCGAAACCTTGTCCAGTAAGTTATGAAGCCCGCTCCACGATTCATTCAATCGCAAACATAAACATGCAGTTGGACCCAGAATATGTTTTGAAAAAGTTTTCACCTCCAACGCCGTGTAAACTTTAAAATTAGGCTTCGCCTCTTTACGCGAATTTCATGAAATTTATATTTTCTTTCACTTTTTGTTCATGAAAATTTAAAAAGGTGGAAATTCGCGTGAAGAGACGGAGCCTAATTTTAAAGGTCACGCGGCTTTGGAAGTGACAACTTTTTTTTAAAACACGCGAAAGACGCAAGTGCGCTCCACAAAACTTAGTACTTCGTAGATTTCATTTTCGTCGCCAAATTATTTTATTTCACGTTGAATTTACACGTGAATTGAAATAATTTGACGACGAAAATGAAATCCACGTAGTACTAAGTTTTGTGGAGCGCACTTGCTTTTTTCGCGAATGAACAATATACCAACTGGAAATTCAACGTGAAATGAAATAATTTAGAAACCAAAATGAAATTTGCATAGCGTTGAGTTCAGCGGAGCGCGTTTGACCATTTTGACGGGCCGACAATACTGATGTTTAATGTTCTCTTTTTTGCTGTAAAGTTGAAAGAGTATGAGGTCTTGCTTTCATTCATAAAAAAAATAAATAAACAAGCAATATGTGGATTTCTAATTATATGGTACAGATTGAGAGTAAATGAAGTGACGGAAGAAATACCGGTTTATGATACCATAAAGAGTTTTCAATCGATTTGCGACATGAGAACGCGAAACTCCGCCCACTTATATGCGCGCGACCACGCGAACACAGTGATATTTGAAGAGACGCAGACAGAACAGTGAATGCAGACTTGCGTTTTCATGTCGCAAGTCTATTGAAAACACAATAGCAATATTTTTTTTTTTTTTAGAAAATACGAAAAAAAAGGAGTGAAATAATAGAACATTTATTCATAAAGACACCATTTTGAAGTTTAAACAAATTTTAATCTTTTCTTTAGTTGCACTTTTACAGAATTGAGTTTTTGAAGCTGTTAGTAGATTTTCTGAAAAAAAAGGTTTTCATCTTTTTTATATTGCCGGCGCGCAGAAACCCTCTCTAACGGACAGAAAAATGTTACTTTGGGACATTTCAAAGCCGGACGTTTGAAAACCGTTTTAATACAGTAAATTGTTGCATTGAAAACCACGAAATGAAAAAACTCACTTAAAGCGGTTGTATCCTTTTCGGGTGATTCTCGTGATTGCAGATAACGGAGTGTTTGTTTCACTGAAAAATCTAGTTATTGAGAATTAACATAGACAAAAACAAACTTGTTTAAGAAGTTGAGTATGAAGAATGTTTTGCTTGACGATAAGTTTATCAAAGTAGAAATAATAGAATAAATTTTAATTTTGGACGGACAATCAGATGAAAAAGTTTCTGGCACAAAGGTCATGTCAGAGTGCGTGAACTTTCTATTAATTTTTGTTAACTTTTTAAAAAAAACAAGCTTGGCTGCATCAAAAGCTAAGTACTTTTGATTTCTTTTCATTTCTAAAATGTTTTTCTTCTTCATCTTTCTTTTATTGATTTTTATTTTCTTTCTTGTGTGCCATGTGACGCAGACGGTTAAACTTTTGCCGGGTAAGCAACATACCGGAGATCGGTCTCGGGCGCTCAGTTCGCTTCCGCCATGCAGTTTGAAAGCAGACAAGCCTGGTTCCATCAAAAACTCATTTTGATCTTTTCTCATCTCTAAACTTTGAGGCAAACGCAACGGCATACTGCCAAAACGCTGACGTATATCGAGAGCATTAATTGTAAGCGAGAGGTGAGTAAACGCGCTCCATTGAATGGCCCGATCTCTCTCTCTCTCTCTCTCTCTCTCTCTCTCTCTCTCTCTCTCTCTCTCTTTCTCTCTCTCTCTGCGCATTGATTTCCACCTACCCCGATTCCGTTTTCACTTTTTTCGTTAAAAAATTAACGAGGCCACTCAAATCATTTTTTTTGTTTCGTTTTTATTGGCGATACTCCATCGCATTTCATTTGTTTGGTAAGCTCATCTCATTCAGCATTGATTTTTGTCAGGAATGTTCAGCGGGAAAGCGCTGGAAGCATGTGTAGGAGCTGGGCGGAAGCTCCCGGTAACATTTTCATATCTTTTTAAGCTAACCTTTAGGCTTTAAATCACAAAAAAATCCCCCACAAACCATGCACATGCTTCCGGTGCGTTGCCGGTGAATTTTTCGTGCATTGATGAATGCTTAGAAACGCATATTCAAAGCGTGTACGACAAAAAAGCAAAAAAATTGTTTCACGGAGTTTGCACATCAATATCGCTGCCGCGTACTACACTGCTGTTATTAAAAGTTAACCCCCAAATCGTATGAATCTTTATTTTTTACGAGACCCACAACTGACAGAAATTAAGTAAAGAAAAACCAAGGTAAATCCAAACGAAGTAATGGATAAGGCAGCCACCATTACAGTCGTCGGAATTCCATAAACATTGAAATCTGCGAACCACAACAGGCAAAAAAAGATACCGCCTTCGGCCGTCCAGAATACGATTTCAAAAAGGTAGAATGAAAATGAGGCAAAAGTGACAGGAAACAAGATTACCACCAGGACCGGCACGGGAGCAAAGAGCTGAAATTATGTTCATTAGGGCATTCTGAAATCCTATTCATGAATGTGATCTAACTTACGTAAAGAAAAAACCACAAGTCTAAATTAATTCCCAACAAGAGGACGAGCACAGTGTAGATTATGGTTAACAAGATGAGCCACAACCATACGGGCATACAAATACAATTCTTTTTCGTTGACGGATCTTTTTTCTCAGCACCTGCGGCAGCTCGGAACCAAAGTGGTGGCGGAGACACCTCATCTTCTAATGTGCTGAAAAAATTTAAACAAAATATTGATGTAGCCTGACTTGTAAATGCATGTATACATTATAATCCCAAAAACTTACACAATGGAGGAAGAAGAGTTGCTATTAGAGAAGCTCATAGTGAACAAAAAACTGAGAGAATGATAGTAATAATAATACGAATAAAAGTGGATAGAGAAATATTTTTCAGGTAATGAAATTGCAAAGGCATACGTATATAAATACGTATAAAATTTCACGTTACATAGTTCATAGGATCAGAGTTCTTACGTGAATTTATATAAATAAGGGTATTTATTGTGTTTGCAATCGACTTGCGACATGAAAACATGAGTCGGCTATCCCTTTTTTGTCTGCGTCTCTTCAAATATCACCGTGTTTGCGTGTTCGCGCCCAAATAAGTGGGCGGAGTTTCGCGTTTTCATGTGTGTTTTGAGTTTTTAAACAAATTTCAAAAACATTTGGAAAATGTGTCTTTTATATAGTGCTGAAAAATCGGAACTAGTATCTACTCAAAGTTTGGGAACGTGACATATTTATATTAAACTTTAGAATTCAATTGAAAAACTTTGTATTGGTACAGTTAAGCAGTCTCAAACCTGGAAAGTGTCCTTCACGATTTTGGCTGAATGCCTGGAAAATTGAAAACTGAAATTCCAAGTTTATGTGACGAATGCTTTACAAAAAAAATTATTTGTACACAGATTTGACCAGATCAGATAATGAAACAGAAATTTCACCATAAATATTACCGGTTTAATATTCTTGTCTGCTACCATATACTCCTGCGCAATATTTTTAATGCTCACATTTTTGCACTGCTTTTAGTTGAAAAATTGAAGGGTTGAGTGTCGTCACTGCTTACTGTACCTCTCCCTTCCTTACTCATTAGTTCTGGTCGGCCGGTCTGATTATAATTAGAGTTGTCGCCGATCGGTTATTGCTTTATGGTTAGCCTCGAGAACTGTTTTGTGAGTGACAGGGACGTGTACCGATTCTTATCAGTAATGGGCTAGTTGTATGTACTTGAATAGTTTTTTTTTTCGTTTTGCGTCAGCTATAGTCGGTGAATACATCATCAACCTCGCTCTACTGCAAAACTCCTGTAAAACGGTTTTTCACTCGCAAGATTAACTCGAATTCTAGTGTTTATACTTATTTTCAACGGAAAATGACGTATCCACAACGAATTGCAGTTAAAATTTGATTTTTCGCTTAAAAAAAGGTGCACTACACTCTTGAAAATTGAAAAGCGTCACCAAGTGTTTTTTCATACCGAATTCAATCCAATACACACCGCCCTATCATATTTCTCCATTTTCCTCAAAAGACACCGAAAACATTGAGGGAGAAATGAGGTGTAATGGGGTACTGTAGTGGCGTGGAGAAGAGTGTTATCTGACTGAAAAGATCTTAAACAGCCGAACAAGTCGACACGGGAAGAAAGAAGGAGAAGAAGAAGAAGAAACACGGGTATGAGAAGCGGAAAATGAAAATTTGGAATGGAAAAGTTTAATGTGATTTTGACCTACATTTCAGGTTAATTAATGTGAATTTACTATTTTCTCAATTTAATTAGACTTAAAATTATCTGAAAAAACAAGTTTTCCACATTTTACCAGTTCTCAACTTACCCTATATGCATTCACCACATTTCCCCTCTGTTGGGAGTCGTGGATCTTAGTTGTGCGTGCCACCCACATTTGCATTTTGCAATTTTTCATCCACCCAAAAAACCTAGAACACTGCCATTTCACCTTGAACCTCTCGGTTTGTCAGGCAGTCATCATGATTTAACGATTATTTAACTACTGTCATGGCAGTTTTCACTTTAAATGTTCCCGCGCATCATTTCTGTGCACCATATACTACGGAAAACACACTTTTTGTTCATAAATAACAAAAATCAGCAAGTTTTCAAAACATCCATCGCTGATTGGCTAGCCTTGCCCCAAAAGTGGGCGGAGTCAAGGCTTTTGATTGGTTGAAAGGGAAAAATGGCAAAATTTTGAGGAAAATGGAGAATTATGAGAGGGCGGAGAGGAATGTATTGGATTGAATTCGGTATGAAAAATGGGAAAAACGAGTTACTAGGTGCACTTGGTGACGTGGCAGAGCTGCGCTATCTGGAAACGTGAATGAAAGAGACATAGAGCCGGAAGTTGAAGAGAAACAACAAGTTCAAATTAAAGTTATTTAGTTGATCCAAAACAAAACAAAAAATGTTACAAGATGTGCATATAAGTTCTTGAAAACATTGTCAGAATATTGGCTGAGCTTATACCACTATGGTATTATCTATTCAATCATCTTGCCGACTACATTAAGCAGTGGCGCGAAACATTGAACCCACGCCCCACAGATTTTTCAACCTAACTCGGTGCAAAAATGTAAGTGGGTGTGTCGTCTCGTTGTGTCTGCGTCTATTATAATTTTTTCGCGGACGCATATGGTAGCCGGCAAGAATATTGAACCAATAATAGTGTCAGAGAGACAAACATAAAAAAAGCAAACAAGAGAAAGCATAATATTGTCGAACCGCCAAAATTATCAAACGCGCTCCGCTGAACTTAATGCTAAGCGATTTTCATTTTGGTCTCCAAATTAATTCATTTTCACGTATAAATTCAACGTGAAATCAAATAATTTGGTGACAAAAATGAAAATCGCATAGCGTTGAGTTCACCGGAGCGCGTTTGACCATTTTGGGGGGCCGACAATAAAACTGTGATCACATTTTTCTTGAACGTGAACATAATTCATATTTAATGGAATATCCTGAAATGTTATTAATTCGCGTGGAATACGCTAATACTGACGTTTCCTGGTGCTGCTTTTGACAGGCTACTCATTTTCCACCGAATCATTGGGATTCTAAATGCCAAACCACGTTTATATGTCACCCCACACATAAACTTGAAAAAAATTGTTTCAGTTCTGCGCGAATCACACTCGGCCACACACAGTAGGATTTTGGATTCTTGTTTTTTTAATCTCACAAGGTGCAAATCGTGTTCTGGGAATGGTATGGGAAAACAGGAGCAGTGTGGATTTTCGAAGCAGTTTCGATAAATTCTTCGATAAATTTTTCGATAAAATTATCGAGGAATTATCGAAAATTTATCGAAAATTTTATGTCGAAAAAATATCGAAAATTATCGAAATTATTTTCGATAGAATTATCGAAACATTTTCGATAATTTTCGATATTAAAATATCGAAATTTTATCGAAACCAGTTTCGATAAATTCCTCGATAATTTTCGACATCATCGATAATTATCGAAAATTTTCGATAATACAGGTAGACGGCCCGCCTCTCTTCTGCAGAGCATAGCGAACGTCGGAACCCGTGAGGTGTCGGCTATTGAAAGTATGTATAGCCTTCATGGGGAGAATGGTCCCCATGACTTGGCGGCAATTTGGCGGCTATCTGGGAGTTATCTGGCAGTTATCTGGCAGCTACCTGGCAGTCATTTGGCGGCTATTTGGCAGCTATTTAGCAGCCATTTGGCAGCTATTTAGCAGCCATTTGGCGGCTATTTGGCGGCTATTTAGCAGCTATCTAGCGGCTATTCGGCACTAGATGACCCGGAATAGAACTTCCCAGAACAGAACTGTCCGGAATAGAACTGTTCGGTATAAAACTGCGCGGAATAGGACTGTCCGGAATAGAACTGGCTGGAATAAAACTGCGCGAAATAGAACTGCCGGAATAGAACTCCCCGGAATAGAACTGTCCGGAATAGAACTGTCCGAAATAGAACTGTCTGGAATAGAACTGTCCGGAATAGAACTGTCTGGAATAGAACTGTCCGGAATAGAACTGTCTGGAATAGAACTGTCCGGAATAGAACTGTCCGGAATAGAACTGTCCGGAATAGAACTGCCCTTGGCAAAATAATGAATTCCGTTTTCGATAATTGTCGATAATTATCGATAATGTCAAAAATTATCGAGGAATTTATCGAAACTATTTTCGATAATTTTCGACATTATCGATAATTATCGAAAATATTTTCGATAATTATCGATATTTTATTATCGAAAATTATCGAAAATTTTGACGAATTGGTCGAATATCGAAAAATCGTTTTCGATAATCCACACTAAACAGGAGTTATAAAACAAAAGACTAGCACGCATCAGAGATGCTGGAAAACATGAAGAGGTGATAATCGGATTCAGAATTACTGTGGCGGAGATACAACGTATTGGATAAGTTGGCATGGGAACAGAAGTATGGATCACAAAATTTAAAAGCAATGGGAAATTGAAATGAAGTTTCGTGACAGATTGTGACCAATAAAGAAATTATTACTTTTTAAAATAGGAATCTCAAGTGAACGGGCATTCACCGCATGACATGGAAAATGTTATGTTTTAAAAACTGGAACAAATGTTTTTTGTTTTTTCTTTACAAAATGTGTCAACATCGAGAACCCAAATTTCGATTTTCCGAACTACACTTTTGACGTCAGCTTTCCTTATTTAACAGTTTCAAGATCCTTATTGAAATCTATGCTTTTTCCTAAAGACAGTATTCCTTCGTGTATCCATGTTTATATTAAACAATATTGTGAAAACAAAAAAATTGCAACGCGGTGTTTGCGTACTTTTGAAATTCAAACGAAAATGGGAACAAATCTCTTCATTTTCCATGCTATTTCTTTCATTGCCGTTTGAATTTCAAAAGTACGCAAACACCGCGTTGCTATTTTTTTGTTTTCCCAATAAATAAGCTTATTTTTTTGTTTGTTTATCCAATATTTGCATTGTTCCTCGGGTCACATTCCTTATAAATAAAAATACTAAAACATTTTTTTGTGGTGTTGACAACGTTAATACCTAGTTTTTGCCAAAAAAGCAAACAGACACAATTCTTCCGGTCTCTGCCACGTCATCGTGTCTTTTCAAGGTCCACCTGCAATTAATTAACGTGTCACGGACGGCTGCCACGTCATGACTCGCCGCCACCGCCACCACCATCACCAAACGAAACCGAGACGGATGAGGTTTTCAGATCAGAAATTTAGAAATCCATGGATTACAGACAATCCAGATAAGTCTGTCTCGTTTTTCATATTTTGTTTTCTTTTTTATTGGTGTATTTGTCTGACAATGAAACAGTCGAAACACGAAACTCGATATATTCTTTAAAAAAAAACAGAAATTTAGATATCCATGATTTGCAGACAATCTAGATAAGCCTGTGCTTGTTGGCAAAAGAATCCATCTGAAACAGTCGGAACCATTATTATTTCAATCATTGTTTCTTTAAAAAAATTTGGCATTTAATTACCCTAATTATCTAAATGAGCATGAGAAAAGAACTTTGCGCGATAGCGGTGAGAATCAAAAGAAAAGGTCGTGAAGGCTCGATTACAATAGGTTCCACGTGGCAAAAAGTGTGAGCGGTGAGTTTGAAGGGGAGTGATACCTAGGTGTGACATATGAAGAACCAAATAATTTTTTCTGGGAATGCTATAGATTCATTGATTTTTATTCTGGTTGTAATTGAAAAACAGAAGCAAAATAAATTAAAATGTTATAAATACATTCGATAAAAGTGTTGAAACTGTATTTGTAAAAAAACATTTATATTCTGACATTCTGGCTCAGCGATTTTTCCGAGGACCCGCACTTGTCCCATGGAGGCCTCAGAAAATCTTCGACCTCTCCGCTGCTTCGGAAAAAAAAATGCAGACCCCTTAAAGCCTCGTATAAAAATTCTGAACAGATACCCAATGGTTTTGAGCAGATATTCTGAGTTTAGGTGTTTGTTTTCCGAGGCAACGGTGTGTTCTCATATTGACGAGAGAGTGTGCAAATGGAGAGGTTTTTTTGAAAACTCCATGGGACAAGGGTTGGTCTTCGGAAAAAAACCGCTGAGGGGCTCTGAAAATCAAATGTGGTCCAACTTCAATTTTTTTAAATTTCTATGTTTAAATATTTAACCAATGTTGTAATCAAAACTGCTACACTGTAAGGGAACTTGATTTGTCAATCAAAGATTCTACTTCGCGAATGGTATAATCATAATAGACACAACGGCATAAAAGTAGGCATATCGGACGCTGCATACGTCCACGCTTCAAAAACGTTGCAGAACTGCGCATTAGGCTTGTCACTGGAAAATTCTCACAAATTTTGATGAAACAACTATACACACAACACTTTCTCAACAAAACAGAACATATTGATTTGAGGGTTGAAACGTAAAGAGTTTGTAAGAATTATTTGCCGAATGAAAGGGGCCCAAGTGTGCTTTGTAAAACCCATATTTCGGTGTTGGGCGTAATTTTTTTTATGTTTGTTTTTTTTTATTTTATCAAGTTAAAACCTTGGGACAGAACTCTTTTTGGATATTTGCATGTCAGAGATGTTTTTGTATATCATTTTTGTTGTTAAAGTGTAAAACGAGATTGATGTACATTTTTTCATGCGATTTCCGCGAATTTAGATTGCTAATTGCTCACTTCAAAGGGTCACAATATTGAGTTCTAAGGATGTTCAACTTATCGCAAATATGTAGTCAATTTCCACCTAAATGTGAAAAAAACTGAAAATTTTAAAAATTTCAGAAGTTGTTTTTTCTCACTACCTTAATTGAAGTATGTTCTGAAAATTTTAGCTCAAAATATGCACTAACTCTCGAGATACAGTCCACTTTTTGCCCCTCCAATTTGCTATGAATTTCTGATTGTGTTGGGGGCGGGGCGGAGCGGGGCGGGGCGACATAGCAAAGCTGCGGCGAGCTTTTTCTCAAACTCTCCACAGATCGCTATACATTTGATTTCAGGCAATTGAGAACTTTGTGAAAGGGTGAGAGGGTTGATCTAATATTGTCCATTCGAGAACGAAAGCAAGTGCGCTCCACAAAACTTAGTACTTCGTGGATTTTATTTTCGTCACTAAATTATTTCATTTCACGTTATTTATTTATTTATTCACGGGTTGAGAAAAAAAACATTTCGAGATCAAAGAAAGAGGTGGGAATGGCATAATGAATAAATAAAATTACTCGACATCACCCCGCAAGAGGATCCTTCGATAATAATCAAACAAAGTCATGTTGGAGATAATTTAAGCTAGATTACAATTGCGCTATAGTGAAAGAGAAAGAGATAAAACCTCGGTAAACGCCTACAACTGTTACGCAGATCTAAGAAGCAATATCAGCTTTTGCGCATGACTTAGAGCTCCTTTCAGATTTTAAACAGCCTTTAAACCCAGTAGCAGATGTTATGCAGACATTGAAGGTTGCAACACCTGTTAAGCAGATTTTAAAAAGGCTGCAGATGTTACGCAGATCTTAAACGCGACACGCGCCGCACCTGGCGACACAAAATCGTGGCACCGCCCGTCTGTTCTCTGCTTGTTTTTTTCCGTTTTTTCGTCGGTATTTTGCTTTTTTTGCAATTTTTTTATCATTATTTTACTCCGTGGTAAATTAAAAGATGAAAAAAGACATTCACGTCACGAATTCCACATTATATAGCGCAAAATAATTATTTTTTTCTTCCATTTTTTCAAATAAAAACGCGTTTTGTGTCTTTTTGTTTTCACATTTTTATGTTTTTCGGAAACGTGGAAGGTTAATTTATTTTCAAAAAATATTTTCGAGGAAAAAAAAAAGAAAATGTGATTAATAAATAATAAGAAAATCATTTTTGCGCGAATATTTACTTCGTCGCCACTATTTCTCACGTTACACTCTTAATCATTCATTTATAAGCACTCAGTTCTGCAGAGATTTCTGTCCTCTGTGGCTCAGTTGGTAGTGCCCGTGATTACAAATCCAAATGTCGCGGGTTCGTGTTTTGCCCAACCCAAAAAAACTTTTTTTGCTCGTTTTTTTGTGCGGTTTCGCATCGCTTTTGATTTGTTTCATATATTATTCTAATTCTGCATTGATTTTTTGTCCGGAAAGTTCAGCGGCAACGCGCCGGAAGCATGTGTGATGCTTTTCAAATATGCGACCGGAGGGAGATGGGCGGAAGCTTGCTTTGTGACGGAATGTTTTGTGATTTAAAGTCTAAAGGCTTTTACAGTGTTTAATCGGCTCCCAGTAACCCTTTTCTTATCTTTTTAGGCTCACCTTTAAACTTTTAATCACAAAAAGTAAATTTAATCCCCCCCCCCCCCGCAAAGCATGCTTCCGCCCAGTTCGGTCGCCCTTTTGAAAAGTGTCACAGAATTTTTGCGATTCAAATGCACCCGCGCGGCACCGATGACGCGCCTCGTTTTCTATAACCGTCTAACTTCTTTCTCTCTCTCTCTCTCTTTCCCGAGAGCGCCAAATAAATTCCTAATGGACCTATGCATTTGAATTAAAATGAATTTTTATGTCATTTTAATTCAATGCATTACAACATATTAATTAATTAATCTGAATTTACCTGAACCATTGAGTTTGAGTGTTTCTGCAAATCGCGCCTAGCCATCCTGGTCAAATAAGTGAACTTATTAACAAATAAATGCATGCGCCTTTAAACATTTACTCCGAGTACACAAAAATGATGACAAAAGATGCATTTTTTGACCAGGATGGATAGGCGCGATTTTCAGAAAAACTCAAACTCAATGGTTCAGGAAAATTCAGATTAATTAATTAATATGTTGTAATGCATTGAATAAATGTGACATAAAAATTCATTTTAATTCAAATGAATAGGTCCATAATTTCCAGAGCAAATGGGTAAAGACAGAGAATCCGTCGACCAACAACACCATCCACCATCCACCACGTCACCGGCGCCCAGCCAACACCCGAGAGATCCCAAAATGCAGGCGCCACGAGTTCGCCTGCCGGATGGAGTTTGAGGTTAACGTAAGTTGTTTGGACGGGCGTAAAACTTAAAATAACAAAAATAAAAAAATATATCGTTCAGCGCGGCTCCGAGGGTGAAGCATTGTTACGTCAGGTGACGAGCGACTTGTCGATCGAAGAACGCTAGTAATTTTCTCACTGCTTCTACGACAAAGAGGAAGGCATCAGACACTGGTTGTATAATGATAAGAAGATATTAAAGCAATTGAAAAGTTGGTTGTTTTTTTTTTGGTGTTCTGATGATTCCCAGTTGACTTAAAAGCCCAAAACAAACTTTACAGACCTTCCCTGGGAGTTCTCTTTTGAGGTCAAATTCTACCCGACCACACCCACCACTATTGTCGACGATCACGCACGATACTACGCCTCCCTCCAACTCCGCCGTGACATTCTCACAGGACGGCTTCCAGCCACCGCCGACAATCATGCCCTTCACGGCTCTTTTGTTGTTGAGATGAAAATAATGTGTATTAAATGCTATTTCTTTTTTTAAAATAAAAGTAATAATTATAAAAGTATGTTTTATTTTCTAATAGAAAAGGAACGAAAAGCAAAGTGAAAGCAGTAGTAGCCCCTCAGTTGCGCAGCTTTTGAGCAGATCTTTAGCAGAAACCCATAGCGCGTAAATTAACAGTTGCGTAAGAGCTGCGTAAAAGTTGCCAAAGTCTGCGTAACAGTTGCAGGCGTTTACCGAGACAGTACAATTTTGTAAATGAAGGGGGGGGGGGGGGGGAAATTCAATAAAAATGTACAATAAGTATGAAGAAAAACAAATAGAAATAGAAAAAAAAAATTAAATATGTTTCAATCCTACAATTAAAATGAATTAATTTAAAACCGGGAAATATTTACATTGAGGAGATTTGAGAATTCGATCGGGGACAAAAAGGTTGAACAATTCCTAAGAAGTGAGTTCCAGATGGGTACGGTCCTGGCAAAGAAGTGTAACGTGCATGTGTCATTCCTAACTAATAGCATTGGTCTGCGGTTTGATTTTACAAAAGATACAAAATCACTGAGATTCGGAAAATGAGAGTTATTGGTTACTATGCGATATAAGAAAAGTAATTGACTTTTGAGGCGGTTATGTCTGGTGGAAGTGAGGTTCAAAATTTCGAGACGATTTTCATAGGAAGAAAAGGAAATGTTGCAACGCTGAAGTACTCTTCGAGAGTATGTTCTAAGCGGATTTTCTAGCTTACCAGCCAAAGCGCTGGAGGGAGAAGGGGAATATACTATGGAACAGTATTCTAGCAGAGGGCGAACGTAGGTATTAAAAAGATGAGCATAGAACTGGGGAGATTGGGAAGAAAAACATTTTAAAAGTTGGTTGGCCCTAAGATTAGCTAATGCCGCGATACGTGATATGTGTATTTTGAAGGTTAGGCTAGAATCCGTGATAAGGCCTAAGTCGCGGACACAAGATGAATGTTGGATTTCAATACCATGAATAAAGTATTTGAGCATGCGGTTCTTATCACCTAGATGTAGGAGAGAGGTTTTGGTGGGAGCTAAAGGGAGGCAGTTACGAATAGACCATTGAACTACCGTGTCGATTCCGCTTTGGAGGATTTCGGGCGAGTCAGAAAAGATTTTAATGTCATCCGCAAAACAGGAGTAATGGATAGGCGGGGGTAGAGAAAATAGGAGATCGTTTATAAAAATGATAAAAAGCAAAGGCCCAGAAACTGAGCCTTGAGGAACACCAGAGTATACGGGATACAGTTTATCCCCAAAAGTGTTATTGACTTTTAAAGTGAAGGAACGATCACATAAAAAATTTTCAAACCAAGAACAAGTTAAGGAGTCTACTCCGAATTTCGCTAATTTATCCAATAAAATAGAATGAGAAACTTGATCGAAAGCTTTAGAAAAATCGAAAAATATGATATCGAGCGTTTTAGATTTTTTAAGAATTTGCCTATATTTAGCAGTGGAGGAAGCCAGCGCTGTAGTACAGCTTCTGAAATGAAGAAACCCGTGTTGGTAGGGACTAAATTTATAAGCAAGCTCAGATCGGATGTAGTTGCAAATGACACGCTCCATAACACGTGCAATAGGATCAGTCAAAGAAATGGGTCTATAATTATCGGTGCATGCTGGATTACCTTTCTTATGTACGGGAATAACCACTGCAAGCTTCCAAGCTGCGGGAACTTCCGATTCGCAATAGGACTGGGAAAAAATTATTGACAGAGGAAGGGCAAGGGGAGTCGCGCATTTTTTTAGTACCAGATAATTTGCTAAATGTGGCGAGAAGCCACATTTAGGGGGAAGATGTTGCAAAACTTTTTCAACTATGTATGGTAGAAAGAGGCATCGAGAAGAACTAGGAGAGCTAAAGCTGGACAAGGAATCAGAACCGTAGTGTGATGGTGTGACACATTATATTTATTTAATCACGTTCCATCTTTTCTCATTCATTTATACGCACTCTATTCAGCGGACTAATGTGGCTCCGGGACATTTTAAAACTAAGACGTTTGAGAACCGGGCATTCCAAAACCAGAAACAGGAAGGAAAAAATACAGTAGATAGTTGTATTCTCAGTACGGAGCGCTGCAAACGCGCTCCCTTCGCACAGTGGTGGACGCCGCCACGTTGGCGATGAGAAATTGCAGAAAATTGAGAGAGCCGTGGCCGATGTTTTGCTCTGGTTCCTCTGAACCTCACTCCAAATGCATGCGAAATTCTTTGTTCGATTGGAGCGAGTTTTCAGCGTTTTATACCGAGTATATTGAAAACCACGAAATAAAAACTCACTTAAAGCGGTAATATCTTTTTCGGGTGATTCTCGTGATTGCAGATAACGGAGTGTTTGTTTCACTGAAAAATCTAGTTATCGATAATTAACATAGACGAAAACAAACTTGTTTAAGAAGTTGAGTATGAAGAATGTTTTGCTTGACGATAAGTTTATCAAAGTAGAAATAATACAATAAATTTTAATTTTGGACGGACAATCAGATGAAAACGTTTCTGGCACAAAGGTCATGTCAGAATGCGTGAACTTTCTATTAATTTTGTTTTTTTTTAAAGTGCAAACAAGCTTTTTGAAAAAGTAAAGCTACTTTTAATTTCTTTTCATTTCTAAAATGTGTTCTTCTTGATCTTTTATTTTAATTGCTTTTGAATTCCTTTCTTGTGTGTGCCATGTGACGCATACCGTAGTTCGAGTTTTTGTGTTGGTCGCTCAGTTCGCTTCCGCCATGCAATTTGAACGCAGACAAGCCTGGCTCTATCAAAAACGAATTTTAATCTTTTCTCATCTCTAAACTGTGAGGCAAACGCAGCGGCATGCTGCCAGAACGCTGACGTATATCGACAGCACCAATTGTAAGCGAGATGTGAGTAAATGTGCTCCATTGAATGACACGAACTTGAAATCATCCATTGTTGATTTCCACTTAATCCGATTCAGGTTTCACTTTTCCGTTCAAAATTTAACGAAAAACATTTTCTTGTTTAGTTTTTATTGGCGATTTTGCATCGCTTTTCATTTGTTTGATAAATTCATCTCATTCAGCATTTATGGTACGTCCAAAGTAAAAAAAAAGCGCAAAAAAAGACGAAAAGAGGCGTCCAAAGTAACTTTGTTTTTGCGTCTTTTTCTTTGTTGTTTACCGCCAAACAAGCAAAAAAAAAGTTGTAAACATGTTTACAAGTGCGCGCTTTTTTTTTACTTTGGGCGTACCATTATTTTCGTCCGGAAAGTTCAGCGGGAAAGCGCCGGAAGCTTGATTTGATCCTTTTGAGTGTTTAATCGGCTCCCGGTAACATTTTCTTATCTTTTTAAGCTCACCTTTAGGCTTTAAATCACAAAAAATCCCCTCACAATGTATGCTCCATCCGGTAGGCAAATTGAAAAGTGTCACACATGCTTCTTCAGGCAGTTCTGTTTCGCTACAGTTCTATTCCAAAATAGTTCTATTCCGCTACAGTTCTGTTTCGTGACAGTTCTATTTCGCTTAAGTTCTATTCCACTACAGTTCTATTCCAAAACAGTTCTATTCCAAGGTAGCACCGAAAACATAAGTTCTATCTTGTCCACGTGGAGTACACAGCGTCAAATTTCTAAATATTAAAAAAAAATAAAGAGAGATGAGACGGATTTAGGAGAAAAGCTTTTATTAAGCTAAAAAGTTAGAAAAAAAAAGACAAAACAAAGGCAAAACAAAACAAAACAAGCGCGAACTGAATGGCCCAATGAGCCGATCAAAATATATAATAAACACGGGGCACTAAACTGCGTGAAAACACGTGAACTTAAACTCATTTTATTTGTGGCGCTTAACGGCGTGTATGGCGGTCTAGACGGAGTGCCGTGGCGCTGACACGTGAAGGCCGATAATAAACGGGGTTTGGGTGGAGGACTTGCCACCGGCAACTTGTGAACATTTCTTGTTCAAATAAAAACTTTACATTTAAGGGGGTTTTGAGAATTCCCCCCAGAAGAGAAAATACACTTTCAACTATGAAAATTCCAATGCGGTAGCCAAAATTACCGCCTCTCGTCTAGTTTTTCTGAAATTTCGTCTGAAAGTCCGCCGTCCCCATGTTTATCACGTAAAACAAATATAGTTTTTTTTTCTCGCATCAACTAGAAAAAGAAAGCAATAGGTTCTATAAATGTGCTGAAACCGTAACTACTTTCAATTTTTCAGATCGTTTTGTATACCTGTCCGAGTTTTTGTGAGTGTGATCATTTTGAAACGATTCATTCAATCGCAAACATAAACATGCAGTTGGACCCAGAATATGTTTTGAAAAAGTTTTCACCTCCAATGCCGCGTAAACTTTAAAATTAGGCTCCGCCTCTTCACGCGACACTGTAAAGTTGAAAGAGTATGAGGTCTTGCTTTCATTCATAAAAAAAAATAAATAAACAAGCAGATATGTGGATTTCCAATTCTCCCTCCCATTCTGGTCGGGAGAAAAAGTTTTCTTCGATCCATATACAGCCCCGCTGGGAATTACAGGTTACGAAATTTCACAGATTTATTTCGGTTTTGAGTGTAGAGAGCGGTGCTGGTACGTTGTGACAGTGTATGTGACCGGAATAGGGGAGAAATCGGTTAGTTTAAACAAAAACAGGCAATCTTGTTAGTTTTCAACGAAAAAACAGGCAATCTTGTTAGTTTTCAACAAAAAACAGGCAATCTTGTTAGTTTTCAACAAGGAGTGGCAAAAATGGAAATGGTAAGGCTGGCATAACATTTTGGGGCTTGAACAACAAATGTGATGTGAAATATATCTGGGTTATTGATTAGTTGGGGACGAACATTGAACTGTAGGTAGATCTTGTGAGCAAAAAAAAACAGATTTGAAAACACACGATATGGAGGAAAGTTAAAGTTATTTTCTGTGTCCCTGCGCTTCCGGGGAATCCGCCAGATATCGATCGAGTCCTGCATCCGATCTCCATCGTCCCATCGCCTTAACTTCTTCGAACGTTCGTCCTTCATTCCTCAACTGGTTGGCGGCTCCTCTTCTTATT
The DNA here is from genome assembly GCA_963572235.1 of Caenorhabditis japonica. Classification (NCBI taxonomy): domain Eukaryota; kingdom Metazoa; phylum Nematoda; class Chromadorea; order Rhabditida; family Rhabditidae; genus Caenorhabditis; species Caenorhabditis japonica. Next base: position 4,297,593 of record OY754345.1, read on the forward strand.
GAATGATGAGTCGCTCCGTTGATTCCCGCTTTTTCGAGTGCTTCTTTTGTGATTTTTGATATCGCAGTTGCAGTGAGTTGTTTTCTGTTGTTTAAGTTGCAAAAAACGTACGCTGTTGATTCGGCCTCGGAAAACCTCACTCTCCATCTGGAGAGTAATATATCCAGATCTGATCCATCTTTGTATTCCACGAATGTGGATCTTCCCATAGCGAGTTGATCGTTTTTTGCTCTTCTTACTCGAATCTCCAGAAGATCTCCTTTCCTCTCGATGTCCGACCACTTTAACTCGGCTGCTTCCGAAGCCCTTAACAATGCGCACCACGAGATAAGTGTAATCAGAGCATCTCGATCCGATTTCGGGTTGTTCGGATTTGCCGTTTTCACGATCTTGTCGACATCTTCTCGAGAGACTTGTGTCGGCTGAGTTCTGAACTCTATCTCTTTCTTCTTCATCGACTTGATCAGGTCCGTAGCTATAGTTGACGCAAATTCTGATAGCCGCGTATTGGCAAGCTGGTATGCCGCCACTGCCTTGGCGATTGAGCCGCTTTGCACAGTTCCTGATCGTTGTGCGAGGTAGAGCAGAAATGCCATCTCTCCTTCTGGCAATTCGTGGGAAGAAACCCAATTGGATCTCTCTCTATTTTCAGCAGTGTATGCTTTGATCGTGGATGCCGCCTTAGCCAGACGTGGAGCATTTGCCAGTATCTTCAACAGATGAGATAGGTCGATTGAGGGCGATATTTGCGACATCAACTGGAACTTTCGCAACTTCTCACCTTCTGCAAAAATTAACCTGATATTTTCCTTTCTTATCACTTTTCGCTTTTCTTCCCTGGGTGGGTGGGTGGGAGCTCTTGAACTCGTAGAATGTTTTCGAAACGCGCGGGACGGACCCGTTCTCACTGCGTCTCTTCGAGACCCTTACGCTGAAACACGCTATGCGCCTTTAATGTCCTCCTATCTTATATGCCGAATTTCGTCATTTGCACAGTTTTTGATGTAATTTTTTGTTTATTTATTGTGAAAACAAAAAAATTGCAACGCGGTGTTTGCGTATTTTTGAAATTCAAACGGCAATGAAAGAAACAGCATGGGAAATGAAGAGGTTTGTTCCCATTTTCATTTGAATTTCGAAAGTACGCAAACACCGCGTTGCAATTTTTTTGTTTTCACAATATTTTGTATATGAGGTTTATATGTCACGAGAAAACAAATTAATTCTCCCTCCCATTCTGGTCGGGAGAAAAAGTTTTCTTCGATCCATATACAGCCCCGCTGGGAATTACAGGTTACGAAATTTCACAGATTTATTTCGGGTTTTGAGTGTAGAGAGCTAGAATTCGCAAAGCCGGGGGCCTAACAGGAATAGTCTACGAAGGCGATTAGGAATGGTGATCTACACCACTCCGAGTTCATATTGTCACCTCTTTTTGAACCTATGCCTGGGTTAATGATTTTTGAATTCGGTTTAAAAATTTTAAAATCTTTTATTCCACTCAAAAACTGCCCATTGGTGTCTACCAAAGCTTGGTATGATGGGTGCGTATACCAAACTGGGGTTCCCAGGATTCCCCTGAGTTGACACCTTTGTGCTTCTCTCATTAATTTTGGCACTAATTTTGGAGGAGGTACCCACCAAGGTAGTCCCAATCGTTTTGCGGCTTGTAGATTTTGGAAGACGTCGGCGCCTGACGAACCTGGTTCGGCAAATCTGGAAAAGAAACACGTTGTCTTAGCATTTGACTGATCTGCGAACCAATCGCACTTCACTTCTCCCCAACGCCTTTGCGCCCATTCAAAGGCCCAATCTTTTACTGTCCAATCATCGTAATCAAATGACCTACTAGCTTCATCCGCTTCTTCATTTTGTTCCCTAGGGATCCATAAAAATTTTGCGGGGCCTATTTTTTCGAGCATTAACCAAATATTCTTTGCAATTTGGAGTAAGTTTAATTTCATTGAGCCTTTTCTTAATATTGTTACGGCCGCCTGACTATCCGAATGTATTAAGATGTTACCTTTCTTCCAATTTACTATTCTCTTTACTGCCGCCTCTACGGCTTTCAACTCTGTCAATGTACTAGACTCTTCACTAAAACTGTTATTTCCTAATTCTGTCACTTTCAAAATAATTTGTCCCCTCGCGTTTTTTAAAACCGCGCCGAGGCCTTCTGCCGAAGCGTCTGTGAAAAGAAACAAATCTGGATAAAATTGCTCCTCCATTTTCCTTATAAGCTCATTATTTTCTAATTTTTTCCACCAAAATTCCAACTCCGCAGCCTCACCTTTCGTCTTTTTGATCGGCTCCTTTTCGCTGGTTCCTAACCGCTGACTTTCGGCTACTGTAGCCGACATAAATCTTTGTTGAGCAACCGACTCATCACCTGCAACAATCATCAAGGATGATAAATATCCGCATAATTTTTGACGGTCCAGAACCGTTGGAGCCAGGCTCCTCCTCATCTTTTCTAACTGATTTCGCAGCGAAATCTCTCTTTTCTCTGTTAATCTAACTGTTCTCGTGGCAAAGTTACCTTCTATTCCCAGCCAAGTGAACTGTTCACTAGGCTCTAGATTTGATTTTTCTTCGGCTATACAGACGCCTGCCGCCTCCAAGTCTTCTCTCACTTTTTTAACTGCTTTATAACCTTCTTCTAGATTGTCGGCAAGTATCAATCCATCATCTAGATAGAGAAACACTTTAATTCCCTCTCTTCTCCATTTTCCTACAAGGGGCCGGAAAACTTTTGTAAATACCCACGGAGCTATAGCTAATCCAAAAGGTAACGCGCGAAATTTGTAGTATGGAGATTTTGGGGGATCACATAGTGCGAATGCCATAAGATTAGAGGATTCCTCCGAAAGTTTGACGTGGTGGTATCCACTTTTAAAATCGAATGTGGCTGCGAAACTAGCTCGGAACAGGAAAGGCCATACCGTACGCCAATCTTCTTGTCGGAAATGAGGAGGAGGAACCAGACATTTATTCAATCTTGAGAGATCCAGGATCAATCTTTTCTTACCACTTGAGTTGATGCTTACGTGCAAGGGCGAGACGGTTCTTGGCGCGTGCGCTGACACGATTGTTTGTGCTTGTGCCAGCTTATTGACCTCTGAAATAATAAAATTAATGTGTATTTTTGCTGAATTTCTTAGGCCTTCCGGACTGGGGAGTGTGACTCCCGTAGGCGCAGCTACTACAAGACCGTCTTTAATTATACTTAGAATCCACTCGTTTGTGGTAACTTGTTTCCAGAAGTCCATTTTATCTGATAGTCTGTTTGGATGTACCATACCTTCGTTGGGAGCAGTTTTTGGCAAAGTGACCGAACTGATTGCAGTTGTAGCATCGGTTCCCACCTTTGCCATAAGTCCCTTCCACAAATTGTGGACGTGATCCACCTGCTCTCTTGTAGCCATTTTGGCCTTGGCTGAGTTGGCGGACTCCTCCCGGCCCGAAGGAGGAGCCCGCTGGTCGAAACCAATTTTCCCGACTCGGTTGACGTGTTCGTTGGCTAAAGTTGTCCTCAGATGTCATTTGTGCAGCCAGTGCCAACATTTTCGCCGTGTCACTTGACGAAGAGCTTCCGGTGTAAGCCGCCATCGCCTCGAATCTTTCCATCACTTTCAGTGCGCCCGGATTTTTGTCGAGCAATGCCAATTCCGAATTTCTCTTCTTCAGCGCCTCGATTGTCTCGTTGACCGCTGTTTGGAGAATGTTTGTGTCTGCGTGACCGTCTCCGAGAGCATCTTTTAACTTGTTGATGAGTCTGGTGTTTAGATCGGCTTGGTGCTGCAGACCCTTCTGCGAGAGCTCGGGAGATTTTTCTTCGGTTCTTCTAGCCATCGCTTGAATGTGAGGGCGGCAGAGCTCTAGGAATTTTCCTTGGAACATGTGGAATTGTTCCGACCCGAAAATTCCGTCCGAGTTTGGAACTGTTCCACCTTCGCTCTGGTCAGCCATTTCTGAAATTCTTCAATTTATTTCTGTTCGGTACGAAATTACCTGTTAAGACGCTCGATTTATGCCAGAATATCAGTGTTATTTAGCAAAAATTATTAAATTTTCTACGAAAATCGACGAAAAATTCGTGCACCGCCTCTTGTTTCAGAGGTATTAGCTAGAACTATACAAAGCCTGGGGCTATTGTTAGAAATAAAAATCAAACAGGCCCACTAGTAGGGAGACCTCGTGAAATTAGAAACTATCGCTTTTCAAACTTGTACCCCTCGCTGGGAACGATAATCCTCAAGTGAACAGGATATTCTCCAAGCTCTTTTTTTTTTTTTTTTTTTGTTGCAATTAACTAGCACATTTTATGATACGTTTCCGCGCTATAGACACACCCAGAATCGCTTTGAATTACCAACTTTTATATATATATATACAAGCCGGGCTTCATCACTTTTTATTTATTTATTTATTTTTTTTTTTTCAAATGTTTTTCAAATAAAGTAATTCTGACTTGGCGTTGTCCCTGTTCGCAAACAAACGGTACCCAATTTTATCTGGGCCAGTTTAAAACTTTCGTTCCTCGTCGTCAAAATCCGAACTTTTTCTGGCTCCATCAGCATCTTACTTCTCTGTTCTAGTTTTCGTCTACGTTATGCAGATATGATTATATTGGGCCTCTGTTAGAAATGGTTACTGCAGAAGGTCTCTCTACGAAAATGTTTGGTATATCTTTTTACCCGCCTGCCGTTCCTTTTTTCACCATTCCTGCTGCTTTAAGTTCTCTCATCGCGCTAGAAATTTCACCTAAGCTCGGGTCACCATTTCCACTCTTTGACGCACATTTTTCCTCCTGTTGTTCCTGCAATGACAGTCATTGCTGATTTTGTTCTAACAATACAAGCCTGCAGCTTGTGGCTTTTTTTTTTTTTTTTTTTTTTTTTAATTGAAATTGCAATCATTTCTTTTCTCTATTTCTTTCAAGATCTGGTGACCTTTGTGGTATAGTGGTTAGCACGTTTGAACGTCCATCTATAGGTCTCTGGATTGAGTTTTGTCGACTGAAAACTCGTGTGTGAAACACACAAACAAACACACAGACTAATCTAAAATTTTCTATATAAGAAAGATCATACGGTCCAGGACCGTTAGAGCCGGGCTCCTATACAACACACTCCAAATTCTCTTTTGCCCATAATTCGGTCCAGGACCGCTGGAGCAGGGCTCCTATACATTAAACTCTAAAGCCTCTTCCGCCGAGCATACGGTCCAGGACCGTTAGAGCCGGGCTTCTCTGCAAAACACTCCAAATTTTCTTTTGCCAATAATACGGTTCAGAACCGCTGGAGCCGGGCTCTTATACAATAAACTCTAAGGCCTCTTCCGCCGAGCATACGGTCCAGGACCATTAGAGCCGGGTTTCTCTGCAAAACACTCCAAATTTTCTTTTGCCAATAATACGGTTCAGAACCGCTGGAGCCGGGCTCCTATACAATAAACTCTAAGGCCTCTTCCACCAATCATACGGTCCAGGACCGTTGGAGCCACGCTCCTATACAGCAATACCTCCTTTCTGCGTTTATATGTTAACTGCAGTGTTCATGAGACAAGGTTGCCTTGTAAAAGTAGCCAGCAAAACGTGCTCTGGATTCCCACTTAAAATTTTCCTCTACCAGGCAAACTCCTGCTCTGTTCAAAATTTTTTTTTTTTTTTTTTTTTTTTTTTTTAACAATTTCTGTCGCGCATTGCAACCACGAATCACATAACTTTGCTATAACTATGAAGTCATCTAGGTACATTCAAATCTATATAATATCCCCCCCCCCCCACTTCGGCACTAGCGATTGAATAGTAAAGTGAGCACCTGTAGGGCTGTGGATAGCCCGAATGGTAGGGAACAGGGGTGGGACAAAAAAAAATTTTCCACAAAAAAAAAAAAACTTTTTTTGTCCTCAAAAAAATTACCAAAAAAAAAAAAACTTTTTTTGTCCCCAAAAAAAGTTACCAAAAAAAAAAAAACTTTTTTTGTCCACCAAAAAAATTACCAAAAAAAAAAAATTTTTTTTTGCTCTCAAAAAAATTTACAAAAAAACAAAAAAAAAATTTTTTCCTCAAAAAATTTACCAAAAAAAACAAAAAAAAATTCCATAAAAAGTACGTATTTCTGTCATTTAAAAATAAATTTTCCAAGTTTTTGTTGAAAATTAGAGGTTTTTGTCAATTCGGAGCATATACTGAATAAGTTTTTGCCCAAAAACCGGAACTTTCTTTCGCCTCCGTGATTTTTTTTTTAATTTTTTTGCCTGCGGCGCATCATCAAAAAAAAAAAAAAATTTTTTGGTCTCACTCTTACAGTGTGGATTTTCGAAGCAGTTTCGATAAATTCTTCGATAAATTTTTCGATAAAATTATCGAGGAATTATCGAAAATTTATCGAAAATTTTATGTCGAAAAAATATCGAAAATTATCGAAATTATTTTCGATAGAATTATCGAAACATTTTCGATAATTTTCGATATTAAAATATCGAAATTTTATCGAAACCAGTTTCGATAAATTCCTCGATAATTTTCGACATTATCGATAATTATCGAAAATTTTCGATAATACAGGTAGACGGCCCGCCTCTCTTCTGCAGAGCATAGCGAACGTCGGAACCCGTGAGGTGTCGGCTATTGAAAGTATGTATAGCCTTCATGGGGAGAATGGTCCCCATGACTTGGCGGCAATTTGGCGGCTATCTGGGAGTTATCTGGCAGTTATCTGGCAGCTACCTGGCAGTCATTTGGCGGCTATTTGGCAGCTATTTAGCAGCTATTTAGCAGCAATTTGGCGGCTATTTGGCGGCTATTTAGCAGCTATCTAGCGGCTATTCGGCACTAGATGACCCGGATAGAACTTCCCAGAACAGAACTGTCCGGAATAGAACTGTTCGGTATAAAACTGCGCGGAATAGGACTGTCCGGAATAGAACTGGCTGGAATAAAACTGCGCGAAATAGAACTGCCGGAATAGAACTCCCCGGAATAGAACTGTCCGGAATAGAACTGTCCGAAATAGAACTGTCTGGAATAGAACTGTCCGGAATAGAACTGTCTGGAATAGAACTGTCCGGAATAGAACTGTCTGGAATAGAACTGTCCGGAATAGAACTGTCCGGAATAGAACTGTCCGGAATAGAACTGCCCTTGGCAAAATAATGAATTCCGTTTTCGATAATTGTCGATAATTATCGATAATGTCAAAAATTATCGAGGAATTTATCGAAACTATTTTCGATAATTTTCGACATTATCGATAATTATCGAAAATATTTTCGATAATTATCGATATTTTATTATCGAAAATTATCGAAAATTTTGACGAATTGGTCGAATATCGAAAAATCGTTTTCGATAATCCACACTACACTCTTACCATCGAAAAAAAAATCAAAAATTTTTTGGTATCACTTTCACCATCGAAAAAAAAATCAAAAAATTTTTTGTCTTATTCACATCCTCAAAAAAAAAACAAAAAATTTTTTGTCTCATCCAAAAAAAAACCCGAAAAAACAAAAAAAATCGAAAAAAAATTTTTTTTTTGGTCCCACCCCTGGTAGGGAATGAACTTTTAAATACAGGGGGGGGGGGGGGGGCTTTTCAGAGCTAAAAGTAAGATTTCAGAATTTGCTTTATGAACTTTGAAAGTGTAGCCACCCGCGGTCTGCGCAAATTCACGAGTTTCGAATCGGCTGCGAGCTCTTTTTATTTTTATTTATTTATTTATTTTATTTTATTTTATTTTTTTTTTTAAATCATCTTAAATGTTGGAATGGTCTCCCTTCTCATGATCTTCCTGTCAAACCTTCCACAAATTCATATAAAAACAACGTAAAGTTATTGAAATTTCATGAATATCTTCGCCTCAATTGTCATACGTACTGACACACTTTTTAAATAACAAAATATTACCCGGTTTCCTCAATGTTGAATTAAGCCGCATTTACCTCGCATTGGGGCTGGCTCCTGATATTGCTCCCTCGGTCAACCTAATAGGCAAAACTTTCTCCGTTTACGTAAAAGCGTCCGGTTCAGTATCCATAAGCACGCGGTCCGCAATTTTCCACTATTTTTTAAATCATTGGTAACTGCTTAAATTAGAACCTATTAGCTTAGACGCCTACAAAAACTAAAATAATGGTAAGTGAACACAGAGAAAAGTATACGCGTAACCAATCAACCAAAAAGTGGAACGTTGACGAGTCCTCGTAAAAGCAGGAGTTTGAGCAAGCACTCGCCTCCTCGTACACGTACCGCAGCCGTTCTTGTCCTTCTCTCACTCTAGTTAATCCACACAGAACACGCGCACGCCGCATTCGACGGCACAATATCTTGGAACCAGGGGTGGGACCAAAAAAAAAATTTTTTTTCGATTTTTTTTGTTTTTTCGGGTTTTTTTTTGGATGAGACAAAAAATTTTTTGTTTTTTTTTTGAGGATGTGAATAAGACAAAAAATTTTTTGATTTTTTTTTCGATGGTGAAAGTGATACCAAAAAATTTTTGATTTTTTTTTCGATGGTAAGAGTGAGACCAAAAAATTTTTTTTTTTTTTGATGATGCGCCGCAGGCAAAAAAATTAAAAAAAAAATCACGGAGGCGAAAGAAAGTTCCGGTTTTTGGGCAAAAACTTATTCAGTATATGCTCCGAATTGACAAAAACCTCTAATTTTCAACAAAAACTTGGAAAATTTATTTTTAAATGACAGAAATACGTACTTTTTATGGAATTTTTTTTTGTTTTTTTTGGTAAATTTTTTGAGGAAAAAATTTTTTTTTTGTTTTTTTGTAAATTTTTTTGAGAGCAAAAAAAAATTTTTTTTTTTTGGTAATTTTTTTGGTGGACAAAAAAAGTTTTTTTTTTTTTTGGTAACTTTTTTTGGGGACAAAAAAAGTTTTTTTTTTTTTGGTAATTTTTTTGAGGACAAAAAAAGTTTTTTTTTTTTTTGTGGAAAATTTTTTTTTGTCCCACCCCTGCTTGGAACTGTGCCAATGCAAACCTTTAGAAAAAAGGCGAGAGAAAAAATGAGACGAGACGGAGAAAAGAGATTCGACACGCGTGTTTTCGCGCCAAAAAATAATCGTTTGAATTTCCCCCGAAAACAAAATGGAAATTTTAGCCAAAACCAGTTAAACGAGATAAAGAAGGCAATAGGTCGTATTATAGCCGTTCGAAAAATACAAAAACGAGTGACGAGGAGTCGATCGATAATAGTAAAATTTTTAAAATAGGTTATCCTACGCGACGTCGATTCGCAGTTAAATATTATGAGCATCGGATAAATATGAAAAAATAATTCAACGCGTCGCAATACGTAGAAAGATCGTGATAAATACGCATATACTCGATTTTATTTTAATCTTAATACACTAAATTAATCTTAATACACTAAAAAAAAAACCAAAACCCAATAGAATTTAAATTAAACATGCATTTAGTTATAAAAAATCATTCAATGGACCATTTTACTTACTTTAACTAACTTATGCTCAAATTCTCTATTTAATTAACAAAACATGCGAAAAAATTCCGAAAAAATTCCGAAAAAACAGCAAAAAAACACGAAAATACACGCTGAAAACCACGTAGAATATGTTTTGAAAAAGTTTTCACCTCCAATGCCGCGTAAACTTTAAAATTAGGCTCCGCCTCTTCACGCGACACTGTAAAGTTGAAAGAGTATGAGGTCTTGCTTTCATTCATAAAAAAAATAAATAAACAAGCAGATATGTGGATTTCCAATTATATGGTCCAGATTGAGAGTAAATGAAGTGACGGAAGAAATAACGGTTTATGATACCATAAAGAGTTTTCAATCGATTTGCGACATGAGAACGCGAAACTCCGCCCACTTATTTGTGCGCTACCACCCGAACTGTCAAGACAATAATGGACTATCATTGTGATATTCCATTAGTCTTGACTTTATTCAAGCCCGACTTTGTCGGAATCAATCAATTTACCAACTGCGCGGACAATTTTCCCTTTATCCGCTTCACTGGATCAACTACTGCCGTCTCTCCAATTGCAAGCGTCTCTCTCATGCGCCTTTAACTTCTCCGAGAGGACTCCGAGGACCGACCGTAATTCACTCGCGCGGCGAGACCACCTGCGTCTCTTAGTGACCTCGCGTCGCCACGTCATGCGCGGCGCCACGAGAGAGCAGAGATTGCTGCTGCCGCCTACACACACACAGCGCGGACGCCTACGCGTCTCTGCTCGTCTGCGTCTCACCCAATGGACTGCTGCTAGCCGTCACTCTCTAAGGAACAACTGGAATTGCTACCGACTGTTATTCTTGGAACCCACTGATTCTACTCAATGTATTGTAAGTCGTTAGAACCTTGTTTAGTAGTCGGCGTCCCTCCCCCTTCTTTCTAAGCGTAGGATTCTCTCCGGAGTCTCCAGCGGTAGCTGCCGCACGTCCCGTCGGTTATCGTATCAGAGGACGGCCGACACCTCGATCCCTCTCGCTTTCCGAGAGGTTCTTTCCTCGAGCCTTGCTCTTGGACCACGCCAGCTCTACATAGACTTGGGACTTTCGTCCTTCTTTACTTCTAACCACTGTATATTTGCTTTATTGAGATAAACTAATGTAATTAACATGTCCTCTTTGCGTGATAATTATCGTGAGCCTCTCGTTTATAATCAGGGAATAGTGGCTGTCACCGAGCCCTATACTATATCCTTGACATGGTGCATCGACACTAGTCATGGAGATTCACTATATCCTTGACATGGTGCATCGAGCCGTTTGAATTTTTGCCTTGTTTTGCAAAAACGGACCCTCGGTGAAATAAATCTGCTCTCGATATTCACGTCAAACGACAGTTTTTTCCGTTAGATAGGCCGGCATATTGAACCTAAAAATTCTTTACTGCCCCGCCATAAAAATCAATAAATCGAATTGATTGGTCTGCGTCAACAAATTCGAACGATTTGAGCACGGGAACGCAATGGAGATGGTACTGTAGCGGAGGAATTACGTCATCAAATGGTGCAATTGTGCGCCGCGTGCATCACGGTGAGCGTCCGGCACTCTGCCCCCTCCCCATCTGCAGCACTATCTCGCCAATCGATAACGATCGGGACCTTCGCCAATCGTTGCCATCGCCAATTCCGCCTATTTTTTGGATGTTTTTTCGACGAACCACTTCTTTCAAGTTTCACGCGAGTTTTTTATTTTTAAATTTGCCACTATAGCCGCAATTTTCTCAAAAAATTTCGTCTTAAACTCAATTTTCGTCAAAATTTACCCAATTCTCGTATTTTACCAAAAATCGCAACCAATTTCTATTCTTCTTTTCTTTTTAAACTAAATTTTTGTTCCATTCGTAATCCGTCTTACCAGCGGATGAAGTGGCATGCGAATCGTGAGCTTTCCGGTACCAAATTCTTCTCTTAATTTTGCAAATTATGTTACCTTTCCATCGTTTCGGTCTTTTTCGCTCGTTGAGCACCGATAAAAAATTAATTTGCCAAAATTCAGAACAATCCAGATCATGAGAAGAAACAACCTACTGAACCACCACCAACTGCGGGAAAATGGAGCGCAACCCAAGGAAAATCACTGTAACCACCCGCAACAACTCTCAATTGCCGTCGGCACTCCCGCTACGCCCACGAATACGCATATTATCCGTGCACCCGCCAATGCTTGATCAAATTGACACGAGATCGGATTCCGGAAACAAATAGGATCGGGAGGACTTCATCATTATCCTTGCGAACACAACAACCGAAACAAATGGAACCGGACGGAAATAATAAAAGTGAGCGATTTTTAAAATTTTCTCAAGCCGCCGGGACCATGCACAAGGATATCAATGCCATCGAGAAACAAGAAGACACAATTGTCGAAGAAGTCGTCGTCCATCTTCAAAGCAATTCGGAACAACTGCGCTCCAAACCAAAAGGCACCAAAATGTCGACCAAATGCTCACAACTATCAAAAAAACAAGAAGAGACCACATCGCTGCTCAAAGGAATGAATTCGGAAACTAATGCGAGTCAACATAAGCAACAAGATTCCCGCGAGGCGATCAATAAAGTCAAAAGTGCAACAATTGCAGGAGTCAGCGTTGACCAGGTCACCGCTGCCTCCCAATTCTGCAACCAATTTATCATAATAACGAGCACGCGCAACAAATGATGGGACGACTTGAAAAAAATAATGGCACCAACGACGCAACAACTAAAATTGAAAAATGCTTTTCACGACCATGCATGTTCTGCGCCAGGAGACACATATCAACCTACTGCAACCTCTATCTCAATAGAACCGGCCGGCTTCTGAGATCCGACACCAAAAACATGTGCACCTAATGCGGCAGCAAGGAACACGGTCAAATCAACTGCCAACACAAATTTTGAACTCGAGACGAATTTTGTGCAACCACTGCAGAAGAATTGGCCGGAAAATGGAGTCAACCAAGCAGAAAAAAGGAGAAGCAACAACTGAATTCGACCAATCGATAAAAATTTTCTCATTTTTGTCACATAATGCTGTCACCAAATGCCACTCACGTGTACCCAATGTGCCAATATGGACCCAAATTATCAATGTCAACATCACTCCAATTGGCCTATCCAACAACTATGCCCACCTCGGTACAACACGGTGGTCGTAGATTTCTACTACATCTGAAGGCATAAACTGTACAGTCTCTACGCCCATCATACAACTTTTCTGAGCGCACGGCATACCGCAACCCAACCACTGGATGGAAGGACTCCAGAAAGGAACGATTGTGAGCGGAAATATGAGCAACTTGTGGCTACGGTACCCGTCCAAGGTACCGGTCGTGAGTTCTTGTGTTTTTGCATGGTATATTATTTATTCTTATCCGAAGGCTCTGCGTCGTCAAATGTTGTGCTAATGCACACATTTAGATAATCACAGAGGCGAAGATTGGAGTAACTAATGAATCATTTGTGAATTAGCGGTTAACAAAAAAAAAAAAAACTTTTTTTTTAATTTTACATTTCAAACAACCGGTAATTTGCAAACGCAGTTGAAACTGGAAGGAGTTTCCAAAAATTGGGAAGGAAGCGGCGCCCGCCTCATCTATTCGGAAAAATTTAAAATTATTTAAAAAAAAAAAACAATGCCACCAAACCCCCTAGCGAAGTTAGCAAATTAAGGGCAATAGTTAGTGTAGATTCCCAGGTAGGATCACCTATTAATAAGTAATTCTTTATCACGTAAATACTCCTGATCAGTTTGTTCACGTATAAGTTTACTTTAAACGGGTTCACTATTACTATTCTATCGCCACCAAAACCTAACTTGTTGGTCACAACAGCGGGTCCCAGTCACACCACACGTGACACCTTTGCACTTTGACATTGCCATCTCACTGTGCGGACAGTTCATCAGCTAAGTATAAGACCAATTACCACATTCATAAAAATTTCTCTTTACACCTTAATTTTCTATTGAGTTTTCTGGAAAAATAACTCCGCAACCAGTGGGCAAAAATAGTCTAGAAACTTCCACCTTTTCGTTATCCTTTCCAATGTCCCAAAAATGTCAACAACAAAAAAAAAAAAAACAGCAACAAGTCTAAACGACTTGAACGCCTGCATACACGGATCACCTCTACGGTCTCTACTGCACCTACTCAATAATTGGAAACAAATGGCAGAAGTAAGCACACCAATAACAGCGGATTCAGTTCAAAATGCTCTTCAAGCTCAACGAAACTCCAACTGGCATCACTCAAATGGTCTGGGCGCTGAGTCATCGTTGCCCCTCAATACGACGGCAACGACGCCTCAGCTCTCAACTACTGGTTCTGGCGCTGGGTCTTCCTTGGCAGTCTCCCAGACAGCATGGACGCCCCAGCTCCGAACTACTGAGCGACACAACAACTGCCAAGGCAAAACAGAAACACAAATGGGCTCGCCAATGGATTCACATGGTAACCATACGGATTGGAGACGATGCCGCTAACAACTGTTTTTGCTCACTCATTGGAATGTTTGCTACAAAACTGCCAACAACTGCTGTCATCATCTCAAACAGAACATTATGAAAAACAACTGGACGCTTGGAAGCGAAAATTAAATGGAACAGAAGAACCTACGAAGCGGAGAAGAAAAGAAAAAAAAACATTGGCAACTTACACACCCGGCTTGCATTCAAGGACATACGAGCTCCTCACATCAGCGCATTCTAATGGTCCAAACAAATGACGAATCGCTTAATCATGCTACAGCCAAGACCCATCGTTCACATACAACGAAGCGGCCCTTCACCAAACTGTCACCCCCAAACTTCTCAACTCGCAGCTCACTGCAACAACTGCGATATTTGGGACCCCCGCCAACGTCGGCCTCAGCGAGGAAGATTCATGGAGTTGCAATGAAATGGATTGGAATCAATGTTGACAACTGCATCTACCTTACACTTCAAAAGGAATGCATCCTATAGGTTACTCCCACTTAAATGGCATAAGTTGAGCGCAGGACCATAGGACCGACACGTCTTCTTCTACGACAGGAGCAACGCAAAGCTCGGGAGACGTTAATAACATAGTCGTCCACGACGGTCGCAAACACCGTCCTACAATGGAGTACGGACCCAATGCTCCATCTCATTCGCCGCTACGCGAAACAACACTTCTCACTCGCCGCAACGCGAGAACATCACAGTGCTAGCTCTTATTTCTGTACTAGTTGGCATTGACTTTTACAGCAATACGCGCTCACTCCTCTACCAAGCAACGATAATTTTGGCCTCACGGCCCAGAATTATTTGCTTGCTTCTTTGACGCATTCTCTTTCGAAATTCTCCAAACTTTTGAAAGATGAACAATCATCATGCAGCAACCGACATGGAAACTCGGATAATCAACGACTTCACTGCTAACTGCGACAACCACCACAACAGTGCCGTGTGTCACCACCAATCAAGAGATCACAGTCTTCGAACATCACGTATTGAAAAAAAAAAATGGCGTCGCGAAACAACTTCATTACCATTTACCACGTCAACAAATGCAATGCTTTCAGTGAGGTTGCTTCGGTACCCTCACCAATAGTATCATCTAATCTTTCAACCATATCACGGACGATGTCCCCGACAAACGACCGACGCAAATTATCAAATGGATGAGGTTTAAAAAATACACTAAATGCTCATTTGACTAAAAAAAAAAAACCGTTAACAACACGATCTCCTGGAACATCATGACTGATCAAATCAGCGCCAACAACTGCAACTGATCTGCGCCAACAACTGCAACTGGACAGATAAGTGTTTCTCAAAACACTCCCCAATATGAAAAGATTGTCTTCGCTGAGTTTCGCGCTTTATGCAGTACACTCAGGGCATTCACTCTTTTCCTCAACTAATGACAACACATTTGGATTGGAGAACAACAACGACTTCTGATTGTCAAAGTGGATTGCTCAAAACCAATTACTCCAATACGGTACTTTTTTATTCATCAACAACTGTGGAGATTCGATAGTCACCACCATCGAACAAATGTCCAGCCATCAATTCTACCAAAATTTTGGATGCTGCAAAACAGTCCAGCACGCAAGTTACCAAATTCTCTAATGTATTCAACACAACAAAAAATTATACGGAGTTCTCCGGACGTGTTCTCGCCAATGCGCGAACAAGTCCTGAACAAATGACCACCAACAAGAATTGCGAAAAATTACTACAAGGCAAGGACGTACGTTTTTTATTCAAAAATTGGATCGACTGCTCTTTGGAACTCTGGATTTTCATCTCAAATTGGATCAACAACTTTCGGACATCTGGAAATTTTTGCGTCAACAATTGGATCAACTGCCTTCGCAACTTTAAAAAATTTTTCGTCATGGATTGGATCGCTATCAAAACTATGAAAATTTTTTCACAAGGAACAATTCTCAACACTGCAATAAGGATGGTTAAAAAAAAAAAAAAAAACGGACTTCACTACCGTCTACAAGCTGAACCAGGAAACAACTCTCAACAATAAATAATTTTTTAACTATTTGGAACCTCTTCAACAACTTCAACTCCATCAACAACTGCTATAACCACTGTTACAACTCCTATTTTTTTCACAACAACTTCTATTTTTCAAAAAATTCGTCACCTACCACTACAAAATTTCAACGACTTCGTCACCTACAACAACTGCGAAATTTTGAAAACTTCGTCACCTTCATTAAACGCAAATCTTTAAAAACTTCGTCACCTTCAACAACTCCAACAAATGCCATGCTCTCAGTGAGGTTGCTTCTGTACCCTCACCGAACATACTATCATCTACAACAAATGCCTTCATTGAGGTTGCTTTGTACCCTCACTGAACATACGGAAATAACTGTCTTAATCTCCAACCCCAGCGTCAATCCGGAATTTCGTATGGACTAATACAACTGCAGCGTAACATAAACATCTCAAGTCAACATCTACAAAGCTGCGTTGCACGACTCATCCGGATCGACTCTAGTTATGGAGATTCATGTCGCCCCCCCAGTGTCAAGACAATAATGGACTATCATTGTGATATTCCATTAGTCTTGACTTTATTCAAGCCCGACTTTGTCGGAATCAATCAATTTACCAACTGCGCGGACAATTTTCCCTTTATCCGCTTCACTGGATCAACTACTGCCGTCTCTCCAATTGCAAGCGTCTCTCTCATGCGCCTTTAACTTCTCCGAGAGGACTCCGAGGACCGACCGTAATTCACTCGCGCGGCGAGACCACCTGCGTCTCTTAGTGACCTCGCGTCGCCACGTCATGCGCGGCGCCACGAGAGAGCAGAGATTGCTGCTGCCGCCTACACACACACAGCGCGGACGCCTACGCGTCTCTGCTCGTCTGCGTCTCACCCAATGGACTGCTGCTAGCCGTCACTCTCTAAGGAACAACTGGAATTGCTACCGACTGTTATTCTTGGAACCCACTGATTCTACTCAATGTATTGTAAGTCGTTAGAACCTTGTTTAGTAGTCGGCGTCCCTCCCCCTTCTTTCTAAGCGTAGGATTCTCTCCGGAGTCTCCAGCGGTAGCTGCCGCACGTCCCGTCGGTTATCGTATCAGAGGACGGCCGACACCTCGATCCCTCTCGCTTTCCGAGAGGTTCTTTCCTCGAGCCTTGCTCTTGGACCACGCCAGCTCTACATAGACTTGGGACTTTCGTCCTTCTTTACTTCTAACCACTGTATATTTGCTTTATTGAGATAAACTAATGTAATTAACATGTCCTCTTTGCGTGATAATTATCGTGAGCCTCTCGTTTATAATCAGGGAATAGTGGCTGTCACCGAGCCCTATACTATATCCTTGACATGGTGCATCGACACTAGTCATGGAGATTCACTATATCCTTGACACGAACACAGTGATATTTGAAGAGACTCAGATAGAACGGTGAATGCAGACTTGCATTTTCATGTCGCAAGTCGATTGAAAACACAATAGCAATATTTTTTTTCCACGGAGCGTCCGCCTGTATTTCACACTGTGATTTGTCGATAATGCGATGTCGGCAAATGAATACGAAAAAAAGGAGTGAAATAATAGAACATTTATTCATAGAGACACCATTTTGAAGTTTAAACGACTTTTAATCTTTTTTTTAGTTGCACTGTTACAGAATTGAGTTTTTGAAGCTGTTAGTAGATTTTCTGAAAAAAAAACAAAGTTTGTATCATTCTTATATTGCCGGCGCGCAGAAACCCTCTCTAACCTTTTTTATTTCATTTTTAAAACGCTATTTTTTATTTAGCGACAAGTCTGCTGCGCAGTCATTGACGCCTTCATCGCCACATTTTATTTAATCACGTTCCACCCGTTCTCATTCATTTATACACACTCTGTTCTGCGGTGAAATATGGCTTCGGGACATTTCAAAACCAGACGTTTGAAAACCGTTTTAACACAGGGTGGAAAAAATGGCTCCCCGACGATTCGCAACCCGACGCTTTGAAACCGCGTCATTCCGCCACTCACGTAAATTTTAAACCGCGAACTATCGAAACCCAGAAGTTCCAAAACGCGACAAACAGAACCCGCGAGCTCTCGCTACCCGTCAATTTGCAATCCGATATCACGCAACCCGTAGTTTCGAAAATTCGCGGTGTCAATATCGACATGAGTGGCGAAATGACGCGGTTTCGAAGCGTCGGGTTGCGAATCGTCGGGGAGCCGAAAAAATACAATAGATAAATATTTGTATTGAAAACCACGAAATAAAAAAACTAACTTAAAGCAGTTGTATCCTTTTCGGGTAATTCTCGTGATTGCAGATAACGGGAGTCTTTGTTTCACTGAAAAATCTATTTATTGAGAATTATTAAACATAAACGAAAACAAACTTGTTTAAGAAGTTGAGTATGAAGAATGTTTTGCTTGACGATAAGTTTATCAAAGTGGAAATAATCGAATAAATTCTAATTTTGGACGGACAATCAGATGAAAAAGTTTCTGGCACAAAGGCCATGTCAGAGTGCGTGAACTTTCTATTAATTTTTGTTTTTTTTTTAATTGCAAGAAAGCTTTTTGAAAAAGAAAAGCTAATTTTGATTTCTAAAATGTTTTTTTCTTCATCTTTCTTTTAATTGCTTTTGAATTCCTTACTTGTGTGTGCCATGTGACGCAGGCGGTTACCGGAGCTCGACTTTTTGTGTTGATCTCGGGAGCTCAGTTCGCTTCCGCCATGCAGTTTGAAAGCAGACAAGCCTCGCTCTATCAAAAACTTATTTTGATCTTTTCTCATCTCTAAACTGTTTTTTTTTACCTTCTACCCAGAGGCAAACGCACGGGGTAATGGCGAGTGCCCTGGTGAAAACTTGCTCGATTGATAACACGCGCACAAAAATTTTGGGCACTGTGCCATCGCAAACATTTAGAAAGACAAGAGACGGAGAAGAAGAGAGATTCGACACGCGTAGCGCGTTTTTTCGCGTTAAAAAACCGTTTGAAAAAAGGCTGTAGCCAGTACTCCGTGCAAACGCAACGATATGCTGCCAGCCGCGGACAAATTTATTCGACAGCACTAAGCAAGAGGTGAGTAAATGTGCTCCATTGAATGGCGCGATCTCTCTCTCTCTCTCTCTCTCTCTCTCTCTCTCTCTCTCTCTCTCTCTCTCTCTCTCTCTCTCTCTCTCTCTCTCTCTCTCTCTCTCTCTCTCTCTCTCTCTCTCTCTCTCTGCGAATTGATTTCCGCCTATTCCGATTCCATTTTCACTTTTTCCGTTCAAAAATTAACTAGAGTTTTAATTTAAGGCAGATGGAGTTGCGGGGCCACTCAAAAACATTTTTTGTTTAGTTTTTATTGACGATTTCGTTCAATATTTATTTTTGTCCGGAATGTTCAGCGGATAAGCGCCCGATGCTTGCATTGGTCCTTTTGAGTGTCGGCTCCCGGTAACATTTTTTTTTATTTTAAGCTCACCTTTAGGCTTTAAATCACAAAAAATCCCCCACAAAGCATGCACATGCTTTCGGCGCGTAGCCGGTGAATTTTCCGTGCATCCATAAATGCTTAGAAACGCATATTCAAAGCGTTTACGACAAAAAAGCAAAACAATTGTTTCACGGAGTTTGCACACCAATATCGCTGCCGCGTCCTGCACTGTTGTTTTATGTATCAAAAGTAAGCTTTCCACCATGGACGGGCCGTCCGAAAACGTCCGTTACCCGTCCGGAGAACGGGTGCCCGCTGCCCGTCCGCGTTGCCCGGTTTGCAATGTTACGTGACGGTTTCCTAGGACAGAAATAAGGCCATATCGCGTTGGCAAATGTGGAATCATAAAAAATAATATTTTGTCACGGGAACTTGAAAATGTGTGTAGAAAATGCGTGAACCTTTTTCTCCCATTTTTTGAATAGTTGGGAAAAATAATAAACATTTCACGCGGGCATTTTTCTTTTTCGCCGGGGATCGGACGGCCCTTTCCCCGAATGGGTCGGACGGGTAAAAAACGCCCGCCGTGGAAAGCTTAATCAAAAGTTATGCTGTTAACCCCCAAATCGTATGAATCTTTATTTTTTACGTGACCCACAACTGACAGACATTAAGTAAAGAAAAACCAAGGTAAATCCAAACGAAGTAATGGATAAGGCATCCACCATTACAGTCGTCGGAATTCCATAAACGTCGAAATCTGCGAACCACAGCAGACAAAAAAAGATACCGCCTTCGGCCGTCCAGAATACGATTTCAAAAAGATAGAATGAAAGTGAGGCAAAAGTGACAGGAAACAAGACGACCACCAGGACCGGCACGGGAGCAAAGAGCTGAAAGGCACTACCATATTAATGAGTGTGATCTGACTTACGTAAAGAAAAAACCAAAAATCTAAAGTAATTCCCAACGAGACGACGAGCACAGTGTAGATTATGGTTAACAAGATGAGCCACAACCATACGGGCATACAAATACAATTCTTTTTCGTTGACGGATCTTTTTTCTCAGCACCTGCGGCAGCTCGGAACCAAAGTGGTGGCGGAGACACCTCATCTTCTAATGTGCTGAAAAAATTTAAACAAAATCTTGATGTAGTCTGACTTGTAAAAACATGTATACATTATAATCCCAATAACTTACACAATGGAGGAAGAAGAGTTGCTATTAGAGAAGCTCATAGTGAACAAAAACTGAGAGAATGATAGTAATAATAATACGAATAAAAATGGATAGAGAAATATTTTTTCAGGTAATGAAATTACAAAGGCGTACGTATATCAATACGTATAAAATTTCACGTTACATAGTTCATAGGATCAGAGTTCTCACGTGAATTTATATAAATAAGGGCATTTATTGTGTTTTCAATCGACTTGCGACATGAAAACATGAGTCGGCTATCCCTTTTTTGTCTTCGTCTCTTCAAATATCACCGTGTTTGCGTGTTCGCGCACAAATAAGTGGGCGGAGTTTCGCGTTTTCATGTGTGTTTTGAGTTTTTAAACAAATTTCAAAAAAACTTGGAAAATGTGTCTTTTATATAAGGCTGAAAAATCGGAACTAGTATTATCGGCCCGCCACGTCGGTCAAACGCGCTCCACTGAACTCAATACTACGTGGATTTCATTTTGGTTTCCAAATTATTTTATTTCACGTTGAATTTACCGTATTTCCTCTAATATAAGCGCACCTCTAATTGAAGCGCACCTCTAATAAAGGCGCACCTGAGAGGTTCTTCGAAAAATAGAGGCGCACCCTCTAATAGAGGCGCACTCACCGGCTGTTTGTTTCCTTGTCTCAGTTTTTTCGGACTTTCTTCGTTTTTTTTTTTTTATTTTTTCGCAGTTGATCTTACATTTTTTACTTTTCTTGTTTTCTTTTTTAATACCCACTGACGATCGAAGATAAAAAATGAACGAAGATGAGGAGCTGAACGTCGTCGATGTTCCGGATGCTGAAGAACCGCCAAAAAAGGGAAGAAGCAATTGCACAAATGAATTTAAGAACAAATGAATTTAGAAAATAGAACGCTTCCGGCACCGCCAAGAAAATTAATGTTGACCGAAAATGTATGCACAGATAAATTTCACGGCGTGTTGAAGAGTACATCGTGAAAGTGCGCCCCACTGCTCACGTAGATTTGAGGAAACGCGGTTGTTACAGATTTGAAACGGTTTGGATTTTCAAAAACGATGCGCTGGCTGAATAGGTTTTCTGCATAAAATAAATTTGTAAATATTGTTTAAATATTTAGAATCATGCAAAAGATATAAACCCATAAGAAAAAAATATATCAAAAATTGCTGCGGCGCCGCAGTAACGACGTTTTGAATACGCCAATTAGCGCGCTTTTTTCTCGAGTGACGTGGCAACTCCCCCGCGAAATTTAAATTTTAATTTTCATGTACCTCTCAACACCCCGTGAAATTTGCATTACTAAAAAAAAATCAATGATACTTTGAATTCTGCTTTTGATGCGTCGACGAGATGGGAGATATCAATGATTTTCTAGAAATTATGGATTTTGGAGAAGATGACAAGAGCAACAACGAAAATGTTTATTTTTTTTCGATTGTTGTGTTCAGAAACAAATGTTTGAAAAATAGAAGCGCACCCTCTAATTGAAGCGCACCTTTAATAGAAGCACATTCGGAGAAGAGGTTGAAAAATAGAGGCGCATGCGCTTAAATTAAAGGAAATACGGTAAACGTGAAATGAAAAAATTTGGAAACCAAAATAAAATCCACGTAGTATTGAGTTCAGCGGAGCGCGTTTGACCATTTTGGCGGGCCGACAATATCTACTCAAATTTTGGGAACGTGACATATTTATAATAAACTTTAGAATTCAATTCAAAAACTTTGTATTGGTACAGTGAAGCAGTCTCAAACCTGGAAAGTGTCCTACACGATTTTGGCTGCATGCCTGGAAAATTGAAAACTGAAATTCCGAGTTTATGTGACGAATGCTTTACAAAAAAAATTATTTGTACACAGATTCGACCAGATCAGATAATGAAACAGAAATTTCAGCATAAATATTACCGGTTCAATAATCTTTTCTGCTACCATATACTCCTGCTCAGCCAGCACAGCTCTGCCACGTCACCAAGTGTTTTTTCATAACGAATTCAATCCAATACACACCGCCCTATCATATTTCTCCATTTTCCTCAAAAGACACCGAAAACATTGAGGGAGAAATGAGGTGTAATGGGGTACTGTAGTAGCGTGGAAAAGAGTGTTATCTGACTGAAAAGATCTCAAACAGCCGAACGAGTCGACACGGAAAGAAAGAAGGAGAAGAAGAAGAAGAAACATGGGTATGAGAAGCGGAAAATGAAAATTTGGAATGGAAAAGTTTAATGTGATTTTTACCTACATTTCAGGTTAATTAATGTGAATTTACTATTTTCTCAATTAAAAAAAAATTATCTGAAAAAACAAGTGTTCCACATTTTACCAGTTCTCAACTTACCCTACATACCGTAAAACCTGTATTAGTACGGCCCCTTTATTAGAAGAGCCCCTCTAATAGAAGGGCGTCTGCAGAGGCTCATTGAAAAATAGAGGTGCCCCTCTTATAGAAGGGCGCCCTTGCAATACGCAATCAGCACCACGCATTATTGCGGTTTCTCTGATTACCTTTTTTATTTTGCGTACTTTTTCTTGTTTTTACTTTTTTTTTCGTACTTTTAGTTGATGGAAAAATCAGTTGCTTCAAAAATGTCACCGACATGTTTGGAGGAATCGAAAGACTGAAACAAAAAAGACAAGAAAATTCGGTGGAAAATTTCATTGACGATATCAACATCAATGAGGACGAAGAAGATGCACAAAGTGACATTTCAATCGACATTCAGAACTAGTTTATTTTCTAATTTTTGTTGTTTTTTTGTTAATTTTTGGCACCATTTTGTTGAAATCTTCTGTTAAAAATAAATTTTTATTTCAAATTCTCAATCTGAACAATAGAAGGGCCCCTCTATTTGAAGGGCCCCTCTAATAGAAGGGCGTCTGGAGAGGGTGTTTGAACAATAGAAGGGCATGCCCCTCAAATACAGGTTTTACGGTATATGCATTCACCACATTTCCCCTCTGTTGGGAGCCGTGGATCACAGTTGTGCGTGCCACCCACATTTGCATTTTGCAATTTTTCATCCACCCAAAAAACCTAGAACACTGCCATTTCACCTTGAACCTCTCGGTTGGTCAGGCAGTCATCATGATTTAACGATTATTTAACTACTGTCATGGCAGTTTTCACTTTAAATGTTCCTGCGCATCATTTCTGTGCACCATATACTACGGAAAACACAATTTTTGTTCATAAATAACAAAAATCAGCAAGTTTTCAAAACATCCATCGCTGATTGGCTAGCCTTGCCCCAAAAGTGGGCGGAGTCAAGGCTTTTGATTGGTTGAAAGGGAAAAATGGCAAAATTTTGAGGAACATGGAGAATTATGAGAGGGCGGAGAGGAATGTATTGGATTGAATTCGGTACGAAAAATGGGAAAAACAAGTTACTAGGTGCACTTGGTGACGTGGCAGAGCTGCGCTGGCTGGAAACGTGAATAAATGAGACATAGAGCCGGAAGTTGAAGAGAAACAACAAGTTCAAATTAAAGTTATTTAGCTGATTCTAAACAAAACAAAAAATGTTACAAGTTGTGCATATAAGTTCTTGAAAACATTGTCAGATTATTGGCTGAGCTTATACCACTATTGTATTATCTATTCAATCATCTTGCCGATTACATTAAGCAGTGGCGCGAAACATTGAACACCCGCCCCTCATTGTCAGATTTTTAAACCTAACGCGGTGCAAAAAAAAGTGAGTGGGTGTGTCGTCTCGTTATTACGTTATGGTAGCCGGCAAGAATATTGAACTGATAATAGTGTCAGAGAGACAACAGTGTGGATTTTCGAAGCAGTTTCGATAAATTCTTCGATAATTTTTTCGATAAAATTATCGACAAATTATCGAAAAATTATCGAAAATTTTGTGTCGAAAAAATATCGAAAATTATCGAAATTATTTTCGATAGTATTATCGAAACATTTTCGATAATTTTCGATAATAAAATATCGAAATTTTATCGAAACCAGTTTCGATAAATTCCTCGATAATTTTCGACATTATCGATAATTATCGAAAATTTTCGATAATACTGGTAGACAGCCAGCCTCTCTTCTGCAAAGCATAGCGAACGTCGGAACCCGTGAGGTGTCGGCTATTGAAAGTATGTATAGCCTTCATGGGGAGACTAGTCCCCATGACTTGGCGGCTATCGAGCAGCTATCTGGCAGCTATCTGGCAGTCATTTGGCAGCTATTTAGCAGCTATTTGGCATCTAATTGGCAGCTATTTGGCAGCCATTTGTCGGCTATTTAGCAGCCATTTGTCGGCTATTTGGCAGCTATCTGGCGGCTATTCGGCACTAGATGACCCGGAATAGAACTGTCCGAAATAGAACTGCGCGGAATAGAACTCTCCGGAATAAAACTGTCCGGTATAGAACTGTCCGGAATAGAACTGCGCGGAATAGAACTGTCCGGAATAGAACTGCGCGGAATAGAACTGTCCGGAATAGAACTGTCCGGAATAGAACTGTCCGGAATAGAACTGGCCGGAATAGAACTGCGCGGAATAGAACTGTCCGGTATAGAACTGTCCGGAATAGAACTGTCCGGAATAGAACTGCACGAAATAGAACTGCACGAAATAGAACTGTCCGGTATAGAACTGCCCATGGTAAAATAAAGCAATCTATTTTCGATAATTATCGATAATTATCGATATTGTCGAAAATTATCGAGGAATTCATCGAAATTATTTTCGATAATTTTCGACATTATCGATAATTATCGAAAATATTTTCGATAATTTTCGATATTTTATTATCGAAAATTATCGAAAAATTTGTCCAATTGGCCGATTATCGAAAAGTTGTTTTCGACAATCCACACTAAGAGACAAGCGTACAAAAAAAGCAAGCGAATAATAAAACTGTGATCACATTATTCTTAAACGTGAACATAATTCATATTTAATGGACGATCCTGAAATTTTATTAATTGGTGTGGAATACGCTAATACTGACGTTTCCTGGTGCTGCTTTCTACGGGCTACTTATTTTTCACCAAGTTATTGGGATTCTAAATGCCGTACCACATTCATTTTGATTGTTTTTCCTGTTGCATGTCACCACCCGCAATTAAAGTTTAAAAAAAATTGTGTTTCAGTTCTCCGCGGATTCTTGTTTTTTTAATCTCGCAAGGTGCAAATCGTGTTCTGGGAATGGTATGGGAAAACGGGAGTTGAAAACAAAAGACTAGCACGCATCAGAGATGCCGGAAAAAATGAAAAGGTGAGAATCGGATTAAGAATTACTGCGGCGGAGATTGGACCTAGTGGATAAGTTTGCATAGGAACAGAAACATGGACTACAAAATTTAAAAGCAATGGGAAATTGAAATGAAATTCCGTGACAGATTGTGACCAAAAAAATAAATGATTACTTTTTAAAATAGGAATATCAAGTGAACGGGCTTTTCAGC
Source organism: Caenorhabditis japonica (assembly GCA_963572235.1). Taxonomy (NCBI): domain Eukaryota; kingdom Metazoa; phylum Nematoda; class Chromadorea; order Rhabditida; family Rhabditidae; genus Caenorhabditis; species Caenorhabditis japonica. Next base: position 4,323,581 of record OY754345.1, read on the forward strand.
AGGTGACATGGAAAATTTTATGTTTTGAAAACTGGAACGAATGTTTCTGTTTTTTCTTTCCAAATGTGTCAACATCGAGAACCCGAATCTGGGCCTTTCAAACCCCACTTTTGACGTCAAGTCTCTTGAATTTTTCATTGAATGACAGTTTCAAGATCCTTATTGAAATCGGTGCTTCTTCCTAAAGACAGTATTCCTTCGTGTATCCATGTTTATATTAAACAATAAATAAGCTTATTTTTTTGTTTGTTTATCCATTATCTGGTTTGTTCCTCTTGTGACATTCCTTATGAATGAAAATACTAAAACATTTTTTGTGGTGTTGACAATGTTAATACCTAGTTTTTGCCAAAAAAAGCAAACAGACACAATTCTTCCGGTCTCTGCCACGTCATCGTGTGTTTTCACGGTCCACCTGAAATTAATTAACGTGTCACAGGCGGCTGCCATGTCATGACTCGCCGCCACCGCCACCACCATCACCAAACGAAACCGAGACGGATGAGGTTTTGAGATCAGAAATTTAGATATCCGTGGATTCCAGACAATCCAGATAAGCCTGTCTTTTTTTTTTCTTTTTTTTGGTTTGCTTTTTGATAGGTGATTCCGTCTGAAACAGTCGAATCACGAAACTCGATATTTTCTGTTTAAAAAACTGAACTTTTTGGTTGTTAATAACCTTAATTATCTAAATGAGCATGAGAAAATAACTTTGCGCGATAGCGGTGAGAATCAAAAGAAAAAGACGTGAAGGCTCGATTACAATAGGTTCCACGTGGCAAAAAGTGTGAGCGGTGAGTTTGAAGGGGAGTGATACCTATGTAGGTGTGACATATAAAAAATCAAAGGATTTTTTCTGGGAATGCTATAGATTTATTGTTATTTATTCTGGTTGTGATTGAAAAACAGAAGAAAAATAAATCAAAATGTTATAAACACATTCGATAAAAGTCTTGAAACTGTATTTGTAAAAAAAAAAACATGTATATTCTGACATTCTGGCTCAGCGATTTTTCCGAGGACCCGCGCTTGTCCCAGAAAAACTTCGACCTCTCCGCTGCTCCGGAAAAAATGCAGACCCCTCAAAGTTGTCCTAAAAAGGGTTTGACCTTCCCCGTGCTTCGTATAAAAATTCTGAACAGATAGCCAAAATTTTTGAGCAGATATTCTGAGTTCAGGTTTTTGTTTTCCGAGGCAACGGTGTGTTCTCATATTGACGAGAGAGTGTGCAGATGGAGAGGTTTTTTTGAGGACTCCATGGGACAAGGAGGGGTCCTAGGAAGAAGTCGCTGAGGGGCTCTGAAAATCAAATGTGGTCCAACTTTAATTGTTTAAAATTTCTATGTTAAAAACAAATGTTTTAATCAAACAAGCTACACTGTAAGGGAACTTGATTTGTCAATCACAGATTCTAATTCGCGAATGGTATAATCATAATAGACACATTGGCATAAAAGTAGACCTATCGGACGCTGAATGCGTCCACGCTTCAAAAACGTTGCAGAACTGCGCATTAGGCTTGTCATTTGAAAATTGTCTTGAATTTGGATGAAACAACTATACACACAACACTTTCTCAACAAAACTGAACATATTGATTTGAGGGTTGAAACGTAAAGAGTTTGTAAGAATTATTTGCCGAATGAAAGGGGCCCAAGTGTGCTTTGTAAAACCCATATTTCGGTGTTGGGCGTAATTTTTTTTATGTTTGTTTTTTTTTATTTTATCAAGTTAAAACCTTGGGACAGAACTCTTTTTGGATATTTGCATGTCAGAGATGTTTTTGTATATCATTTTTGTTGTTAAAGTGTAAAACGAGATTGATGTAAATTTTTTCATGCGATTTCCGCGAATTTAGATTGCTAATTGCTCACTTCAAAGGGTCACAATATTGAGTTCTAAGGATGTTCAACTTATCGCAAATATGTAGTCAATTTCCACCTAAATGTGAAAAAAACTGAAAATTTTAAAAATTTCAGAAGTTTTTTTTTCTCACTACCTTAATTGAAGTATGTTCTGAAAATTTTAGCTCAAAATATGCACTAACTCTCGAGATACAGTCCACTTTTCGCCCCTCCAATTTGCTATGAATTTCTGATTGTGTTGGGGGCGGGGCGGAGCGGGGCGGGGCGACATAGCAAAGCTGCGGCGAGCTTTTTCTCAAACTCTCCACAGATCGCTATACTAGTGTGGATTGTCGAAAACAACTTTTCGATAATCGGCCAATTGGACAAATTTTTCGATAATTTTCGATAATAAAATATCGAAAATTATCGAAAATATTTTCGATAATTATCGATAATGTCGAAAATTATCGAAAATAATTTCGATGCATTCCTCGATAATTTTCGACAATATCGATATTTATCGATAATTATCGAAAATAAATTGTTTTATTTTACCAAGGGCAGTTCTATACCGGACAGTTCTATTTCGTGCAGTTCTATTCCGGACAGTTCTATTCCGGACAGTTCTTTACCGGACAGTTTTATTCCGGACAGTTCTATTCCGTGCAGTTCTATTCCGGCCAGTTGTATTCCGGACAGCTCTATACCGGGCAGTTCTATTCCGGGCAGTTCTATTCCGGCCAGTTCTATTCCGGACAGTTCTATTCCGAATAGCTCTATACCGGACATTTCTATTCCGGACAGTTCTATTCCGTGCAATTCTGTTCCGGGTCATCTAGTGCCGAATAGCCGCCAGATAGCTGCCAAATAGCTGCCAAATAGCCGACAAATGGTTGCTAAATAGCTGCCAGATAGCCGCCAAATAGTTGCTAAATAGCTGCCAAATGACTGCCAGATAGCTGCCAGATAGCTGCCAGATATCCGCCAAGTCATTGGGACCAGTCTCCCCATGAAGGCTATACATACTTTCAATAGCCGACACCTCACGGGTTCCGACGTTCGCTATGCTTTGCAGAAGAGAGGCGGGCCGTCTACCCGTATTATCGAAAAATTATCGATAATGTCGAAAATTATCGAGGAATTTATCGAAACTGGTTTCGATAAAATTTCGATATTTTATTATCGAAAATTATCGAAAATGTTTCGATAATACTATCGAAAATAATTTCGATAATTTTCGATATTTTTTCGACACAAAATTTTCGATAATTTTTCGATAATTTGTCGATAATTTTATCGAAAAAATTATCGAAGAATTTATCGAAACTGCTTCGAAAATCCACACTGCGCTATACATTTGATTTCAGGCAATTGAGAACTTTGTGAAAGGGTGAGAGGGTTGATCTAATATTGTCCATTCGAGAACGAAAGCAAGTGCGCTCCACAAAACTTAGTACTTCGTGGATTTTATTTTCGTCACTAAATTATTTCATTTCACGTTGAATTTATACGTGAAATGAAATAAATTGGAAACCAAAATGAAAATCGCACAGCGATGAGTTCAACGGAGCGCGTTTGAACATTTTCGCGGGCAGACAATAATAATTTTAATTTACTAGAAGACAGGTAGAAATTGAAAAAACAGATTGGCATTTGATAACACTTATTTGGAGAATGCTGCAACGTTGAATGTTTTTTCTTCAACATGGGTCAAGGTATTATTTATTAGGTCGTAGAAAAAGTTACCTCTGTAGCAAATGACTTGAAATTGCTTGGAAGAAAAAAGCTTCTCATTTTCAGTCTGTTTGTACGCCATGGGTCAAGACGTTTTCTACAATCTAATACATAGCTGCGAAAAAATGACAGTTATTTAGTGGACCACCAAAACAGTGGAAGCGCCAATGCTGACGCTTGACACAATTCCTTATAACAGACTAGCTGTGAGCTTTTTGAGTCTATTTTTATTCTAAAAAGGTGCGAATCGTGTTCTGGAATGGGAAGAATAGAACGGGAGTTGGAAACAAAGACTAGCACGTTTCAGAGATGCCCGAAGAGGTGAAGAGGTGAGAATCGGGTTAATGCTTACTGTGGCGGAGATTCAACCTAGTGGATAAGTTGGTTGGCATGGGAACATACCGTAAAACCTGTATTAGACTTGCATGCAAGTCTATTGTTCAAAGGCCTCGCCCGGGTGCAAGTCTATTAGAGGGGCAAGTCTAATAAAGGAAGCAAGTCTATTGTTCCAACCTTGAAAAGAATTTAATTACCCTAATTATCAGTATGCGCATGAAAAAAATAGCTTTGCGCGATTGCGTTGGCGGTGAGGATAAAAAAGACATAGAAAGGCTCGATTACAATAGGTGCCACGTGGCAAAAAGGCAAAAAGTGTGAGCGGTGAGTTTGAAGGGGAGTGATACCTGGGTGTGACATATGAAAGACCAAAAGGTAATAGACAGGTTGTGAATGAACCATTTTTCTAGGTATATATTACGTATTCCCGGAATGATTATAACGCGGTGTTAGCAGACTGTGTGAGAATTTGCGCAAAACCATTCCAGGAATACGCAATATTATGGATTCGTGACGTAACGACTCGTTGATGCAAGTTGCGCGCCAGAAAAATGAAAAACATTAGCAAGAAATCGTTTCCTCTCTCGCCGTCAAGAACTAAATCGTGGCGAGACCCAACAATTGCTGACGTATAATTTGACAAGCTATCTCACTACGTCACGAATCAAAAAGACTGTGCAACAGGCTTCTTAAATAGAGAAAAAACAAATATACAGTTGACATTATATAAAATTCGTGATAGTTACCATTTCCTCTAATAGATTTATTTTGGTTAATTTAAACTTTATCTTAAAAAATCAAAGGAAAAACTGTAATTTCTAAAAATAATTTGATGTTTCTTCATTTTGACAAATAAAAAGCAATTTAAATGGCGTAGTAATATGTGTTTTAGTTGCACCGCTTGAATTAAATGTGCCGATCAGGCTTGTGCGGAAACGGTCAGTCGGAAAAGTCGGAAACGGAATTTCGTTTCCGAAAAAAGTTCGGAAATACCAAACATTCTATAGTTTTTCTTGCTCTAATTTAATCAATCATTTTATCATGAAATCAAAAGATTAGCAACTAAAGACTAGTATTACGGTTTTATGAAAGTTTTCACTTCGCAGACCATGTGAAGCAGCACCTCAGCGCAATGGAAATGGCGTCTCCCAGCGGATTCTCCAAGGTTTTCTGCGGATGGTCTATTGACCAGTGTGGATTTTCGAAGCAGTATCGATAAATTCTTCGATAAAATTTTCGATAAAATTATCGAGGAATTATCGAAAAATTATCGAGGAATTATCGAAAATTTTATGTCGAAAAAATATCGAAAATTATCGAAATTATATTCGATAGAATTATCGAAACATTTTCGATAATTTTCGATAATGGTACGTCTAAAGTAAAAAAAAAAGCGCAAAAAAAGACGAAAAAAGGCGTCCAAAGTAACTTTGTTTTTGCGTCTTTTTTCTCTACAGTATCCCGCCAAACCTGCACATCTTAGCGACGCGCGAAGCAAATAATTTGAATTTCACATGTTTGTTTACATTTTTTATTGTTTGAAACATGTTTTTAGTTGTTTTTTTTGTTTGATCTGCAGGTTCTGCGGTATACTGTAGAGAAAAAAAGACGCAAAAACAAAGTTACTTTGGACGCCTTTTTTCGTCTTTTTTTGCGCTTTTTTTTTACTTTGGACGTACCATAAGAAAATATCGAAATTTTATCGAAACCAGTTTCGATAAAACGGGTATCTCTTCTCCAAAGCATAGCGAACGTCGGAACCCGTGAGGTGTCGGCTATTGAAAGTATGTATAGCCTCCCTGGGGAACCTATCCCCATGATTTGGCAGCTATTTGGCGGCTAATTGGTAGCTATTTGGCAGCTATTTGGCGGCTATTTGGCAGCTATTTGGCGGCTATTCGAAAGCTATCTGGCGGCTATTCGGCACTAGAATAGAACTGTCCGGAATAGAACTGCCCGGAATAGAACTGTCCGGAATAGAACTGCCCGGAATAGAACTGTCCGGAATAGAACTGTCCGGAATAGAACTGTCCGGAATAGAACTGTGCGGAATAGAACTGTCCGGAATAGAACTGCCCGGAATAGAACTGCCCGGAATAGAACTGTCCGGAATAGAACTGCCCGGAATAGAACTGTCCGGAATAGAACTGCCCGGAATAGAACTGCCTGGAATAGAACTGCCCGGAATAGAACTGTCCGGAATAGAACTGTCCGGAATAGAACTGTCCGGAATAGAACTGTCCGGAATAGAACTGCCCGGAATAGAACTACCCGGAATAGAACTGTGCGGAATAGAACTGTCCGGAATAGAACTGTCCGGAATAGAACTGTCCGGAATAGAACTGTGCGGAATAGAACTGTCCGGAATAGAACTGCCCGGAATAGAACTGCCCGGAATAGAACTGTCCGGAATAGAACTGCCCGGAATAGAACTGTCCGGAATAGAACTGCCCGGAATAGAACTGCCTGGAATAGAACTGCCCGGAATAGAACTGTCCGGAATAGAACTGTCCGGAATAGAACTGTCCGGAATAGAACTGTCCGGAATAGAACTGCCTGGAATAGAACTGCCCGGAATAGAACTACCCGGAATAGAACTGTGCGGAATAGAACTGTCCGGAATAGAACTGCCCGGAATAGAACTGCCTGGAATAGAACTGTCCGGAATAGAACTGCCCGGAATAGAACTGTCCGGAATAGAACTGTCCGGAATAGAACTGTCCGGAATAGAACTGCCTGGAATAGAACTGCCCGGAATAGAACTACCCGGAATAGAACTGTGCGGAATAGAACTGTCCGGAATAGAACTGCCCTTGGCAAAATGATGTTTTCGACAATCCACACTACTATTGACCAAAAAATGGTTTCAGAATATATTATTTAGCTTACCTCGACAGTTAGAAACTGTTTAGAAAAGAAAGAATTGGGTAATTTGGAAAACTGGGCGAGTTGGGATCTTAAGCACCCCTCGCGAGAAGATAATCTATGGAAAAATGTCTTTAGCTGAAAGAGCTGCACGGGAACATTAAAAGTATTTTTCTGCCCTTTTCCCAAACTTCAGCCTTTCAAATTGTTAGGTGCCAGAATAAAGAAAAATAAATAAATAAACATGAAATTTACGTTAAAATTAGCTTTCAAGAATTTTTGTTCTATTCCAGCTGCGATTGCCGGAGAGCGATTTTCAACTTTTGAAGCTTCGAAAAACCTGATTTCAAGTTAAACTAAACATTTACCATGTTTTCATACAATGATAACCTACAAAATTGCTTCAAGCTTTCAAAACAGTTAGGAAAAACTAAAAAATAAGCTAAGAAAATGCCGAAGAATAGAAAGAACCCCCTTGATAGGTCTCCAACTTTTCAGCAATGGGCCATGTTTTAGTCATTTTTGCCTATTTCCGAATTTCCGAGTCCTTTCGGAAACATTTCCGTCGGAAAAGCTTTTCCGAACATTTTTTCGGAAACGTTTCCGACGAAAATCGTTTCCGAAAAATGTCGGAAATTTCGGAAATCCGGCAATGCTGATTTCCGTTTCCGCACAAGCCTGGTTCCGATGCTTTATCTTCAATTAACGTGAAGCAATGGGCCCAACTGTAAAAACTTGTGCTTAGACGATATTGTGTTTTCAATCGAGTTGCAGCATGAGAACGAGAGAAAGAAAGAAATTTTTTCTCTGATTCTCTTCGAATCGAACTGTGTTTGCGTGGTCGCGCGAAAAAAAATGGGCGGAGTCACGCGTTATCATGTTGCAAGTCGATTGAAAAAACAATAGCTATTGATTTTATCACGAGTTTTTGTTTCAACCTTCTCATCTCATAACCTCTCCCTTCATTACTCATTAGTTCTGGTCGGCCGGTTTGATTCTAATTCACGGCCCGGCCAACGCGACGTGGCCGAGGAAAAACTTGTAATGGTACAGCAGTATTGGCAGCGAAACTGGTGTGCAAACACCGCGGCGCAACAGTGCAGATTGCGCGTCATCACCAATTCGTTTTGGTTTTAATTTTGCTTTTTAAAGTTGTTAACAGTGAAATTAATTGCTTTATTTTATTAAAAATGTTTAAAAATAACAGAAAAATAAAATGCAATCATAAAATAAGATTCGGACAACAAGAAAACGAGGAAAAGTATCAAAATAACCACAAAAAACAAAAAATATATAACAAAGTCGTGAAAACCTAATATTTTTGACAAAAAAAACAAGATAATTATTTGAAGTACGTTGGGGGAATGTTTCAGAATACTATACCTACTTATTTTCGAGAAAAATAGTTGTTTTTCTGAAAATTTTCACATTTTTTCTATTCTTCGTGGTTTTTCTTGGAAATGCTTACATACAGCTTCAGGTAGTTGTTATCAAAAGAAAGAGAATTGCCTCGAGAACATTGTGGCTGAAAAAGAGAGAATTAAAAGGACTGTTTTTCGAGAAAAAATGGTTTTTGTCTGATAATTTTCACATTTTTCGAGTCTTCGTGGTTTTTCTCGAAAATCTGTACATGAAGATTTAAATATTTAATATCAAAAGAAATAGAAATTCTTGAAGAACATTGTGGCAAAAAATCAGAAAATTAAAATAACTTTTTTTCGAGAAAAACATTTTTTGTCTGAAATTTTCACGTTTTTTTACTTTTCGTGGTTTTTCTTCAAAATTCATAAATACAGCTTTAAATATTTGGTATCAAAAGAAAGGTAATTGCCTGGAGAACATTGTGGCAAAAAATCAGAGAATTAAAAGGATTGGTTTTCGAGAAAAACATTTTTTTGTCTGAAAATTTTCAAATTATTCGACTTTTCGTGGTTTTTTTTTTCGAAATTCACACATACAGCTTCAAATATTTGGCATCAAACGAAAGATAATTGCCTGGAGAACGTTTTGGCAAAAAATCAGAGAATTAAAAGGATTGGTTTTCGAGAAAAACATTTTTTTGTCTGAAAATTTTCAAATTATTCGACTTTTCGTCGTTTTTTTTTCGAAATTCACACATACAGCTTCAAATATTTGGCATCAAACGAAAGATAATTGCCTGGTGAACGTTTTGGCAAAAACTCAGAGACTTAAAAAGATTTTTTTTCGAGAAAAACATTTATAAAAACTCACTACTTTTGAAGACTCGCGAAGGGAAGTGTGCGGAACAAATGCGAGCTCGGTTGTGAGTTATCCTGAAAGTAAAGTTTATTTTAAACATTTATTTACAAAAATATAATGAAAAACACGAAAAAAACAGCAAAAAAATGAAGTTTCATAGTTGCCTCTCGGCGCAATGCATTAAAAAGGAGGTGGCCGAGTTTCCGAAATTTTCTCGGCCACGTCGATTTGGCCGCGCCGTGAATTAGAGTTGTCGCCGATCGGTTATTGTTACAGGTTATGGTTACACTCGAGAACTGTTTTGTGAGTGACGTGTACCGTTTCTTATCAGTAATGGAGCTAGGTGTATGTACTTGAATAGTTGAATATTATGCATAAAGCTCGACGAATAATGTGATAATGTTGTCAAGAACTTATTTGCACAACTTGCAACATTTTTTTTTGTTTTGGATCAGCCAAATAATTTTAATTTGAACTTGTTGTTTATCTTCAACTTCCGGCTCTATTTCTCTTTCATTCACGGTTCCAGCCAGCCCGCTCTGCCACGTCACCAAATGCACCGCCTACATGAAATCGATCTTTCGCTGTGATTATTAGTAATAATAAAGTGTATGTTTATTATACTCAATTTTTTTTCTTACAGTTATTGTGTTTTCAATCGACTTGCGACATGAGAACGCGAGACTCCACCCACTTTTTTGAGGGCGACCACGCGAACACAGTGATATTTGAAGAGACGCAGACAGGTAGCGCACAAACAAGTGGGCGGAGTCTCGCGTTCTCATGTCGCAAGTCGATTGAAAACACAATAGCTGACATTAATTTTTCCCATTTTTCATACCGAATTCAATCCAATACATTTCATTCCATTCCTCTCCGCCCTCTCATATTTTCCCCATTTTCCTCAAAAGACACCGAAAACATTGAGTGAGAAATGAGATGTAATGGGGTACTGTAGTGGCGTGGAGAAGAGTGTTATCTGACTGAAAAGATCTTAAACAGCCGAACAAGTCGACACGGGAAGAAAGAAGGAGAAGAAGAAGAAGAAACACGGGTATGAGAAGCGGAAAATGAAAATTTGGAATGGAAAAGTTTAATGTGATTTTGAACTACATTTTAGGTTAATTAACACAAATCGACGATGTTCTCTTTTAAAGTACACCTAAAAATTTTCTGATGTGACAAATAACATCAACATTAATTTACAAATTTTACTAGTGCTAGGACCTTCTGTTTTGACTTCAAAAATTAATTTTAAGCTGGGTTTCTAAAGACGCTTATAACTTTTGAAAGTTTGCTAACTAGACTCAAAATTCCTTAACTAGGCTCAGCCCCACATTTAAGATCGAAAACTGACTTTTCCCACTTTGCAAAAATATTTGACCGCCACCGGGACTCGAACCTGTAAGGTATGGATAACAGTGAAATGCTTTGGATGCATATAGTCTCTGTATTCTATGAAAATTATATGCATTCACCGCATTTCACCAGTGCTGGACGCTTTTTTTTTGCACTCGGTGACGTGCAAAACTTTTTCTTCCTTTATCCCAAAAACTTAAAACATTGTCATTTCACCTTGAACCTCTTGGTTGGTCAGGCAGTCATCATGATTTAACGATTATTTAACTACTGTCATGGCAGTTTTAACTTTAAATGTTCCTGCGCATCATTTCTGTGCACCATAAACTACGGAAAACACAATTTTTGTGCATAAATAACAAAAATCAGCAAGTTTTCAAACATCCATCGCTGATTGGCTAGCCTTGCCCCAAAAGTGGGCGGAGTCAAGGCTGTTGATTGGTTGAAAGGGAAAATGGAGAATTATGAGAGGGCGGAGAGGAATGTATTGGATTGAATTCGGTATGAAAAATGGGAAAAACGAGTTACTAGGTGCACTTGGTGACGTGGCAGAGCTGCGCTGGCTGGAAACGTGAATGAAAGAGAAATAGAGCCGGAAGTTGAAGAGAAACAACAAGTTCAAATTAGTTATTTAGTTGATTCAAAACAAAACAAAAAATGTTACAAGATGTGCATATAAGTTCTTGAAAACATTGTCAGAATATTGGCTGAGCTTATACCACTATGGTATTATCTATTCAATCATCTTGCCGACTACATTAAGCAGTGGCGCGAAACATTGAACCCACGCCCCACAGATTTTTCAACCTAACTCGGTGCAAAAATGTAAGTGGGTGTGTCGTCTCGTTGTGTCTGCGTCTATTATAATTTTTTCGCGGACGCATATGGTAGCCGGCAAGAATATTGAACCGATAATAGTGTCAGAGAGACAAACATAAAAAAAGCAAACAAGAGAAAGCATAATATTGTCGAACCGCCAAAATTATCAAACGCGCTCCGCTGAACTTAATGCTAAGCGATTTTCATTTTGGTCTCCAAATTAATTCATTTTCACGTATAAATTCAACGTAAAATCAAATAATTTGGTGACAAAAATAAAAATCGCATAGTGTTGAGTTCACCGGAGCGCGTTTGACCATTTTGGGGGGCCGACAATAAAACTGTGATCACATTTTTCTTGAACGTGAACATAATTCATATTTAATGGTAGTGTGGATTGTCGAAAACAACTTTTCGATAATCGGCCAATTGGACAAATTTTTCGATAATTTTCGATAATAAAATATCGAAAATTATCGAAAATATTTTCGATAATTATCGATAATGTCGAAAATTATCGAAAATAATTTCGATGCATTCCTCGATAATTTTCGACAATATCGATATTTATCGATAATTATCGAAAATAAATTGTTTTATTTTACCAAGGGCAGTTCTATACCGGACAGTTCTATTTCGTGCAGTTCTATTCCGGACAGTTCTATTCCGGACAGTTCTTTACCGGACAGTTTTATTCCGGACAGTTCTATTCCGTGCAGTTCTATTCCGGCCAGTTGTATTCCGGACAGCTCTATACCGGGCAGTTCTATTCCGGGCAGTTCTATTCCGGCCAGTTCTATTCCGGACAGTTCTATTCCGAACAGCTCTATACCGGACATTTCTATTCCGGACAGTTCTATTCCGTGCAATTCTGTTCCGGGTCATCTAGTGCCGAATAGCCGCCAGATAGCTGCCAAATAGCTGCCAAATAGCCGACAAATGGTTGCTAAATAGCTGCCAGATAGCCGCCAAATAGTTGCTAAATAGCTGCCAAATGACTGCCAGATAGCTGCCAGATAGCTGCCAGATATCCGCCAAGTCATTGGGACCAGTCTCCCCATGAAGGCTATACATACTTTTAATAGCCGACACCTCACGGGTTCCGACGTTCGCTATGCTTTGCAGAAGAGAGGCGGGCCGTCTACCCGTATTATCGAAAAATTATCGATAATGTCGAAAATTATCGAGGAATTTATCGAAACTGGTTTCGATAAAATTTCGATATTTTATTATCGAAAATTATCGAAAATGTTTCGATAATACTATCGAAAATAATTTCGATAATTTTCGATATTTTTTCGACACAAAATTTTCGATAATTTTTCGATAATTTGTCGATAATTTTATCGAAAAAATTATCGAAGAATTTATCGAAACTGCTTCGAAAATCCACACTGTTTAATGGAATATCCTGAAATGTTATTAATTCGCGTGGAATACGCTAATACTGACGTTTCCTGGTGCTGCTTTCTACGGGCTACACATTTTCCACCAAATTATTGGGATTCTAAATGCCGAACCACATTCATATGTCACCACCCGCACTAAAAACTTGAAAAAATTGTGTTTCAGCTCTGCGCGAATCACACTCGGCCACTCGCAGCAGGACTTTTGGTTTTTGTTTTTTTAATCTCATAAGGTGCAAGTCGTGTTCTGGGAATGACACGGGAAAACAGGAGATGGAAACAAAAGACTAGCACGCATCAGATATGCCGGAAAAAATGAAGAGGTGATAATCGAATTAAAAATTACTGTGGCGGAAATTGGACCTAGTGGATAAGTTTGCATGGGAACAGAAGAATGGATCACAAAATTAAAAATCTGTGAAAAATTAAAATGAAGTTCCGTGACAGATTGTGACCAATAAAGAAATTATTACTTTTTAAAATAGGAATCTCAAGTGAACGGGCATTCAGCACATGACATGGGAAATGTTATGTTTTAAAAACTGGAACGAATGTTTCTGTTTTTTATTCACAAAATGTGTCTACATCGAGAACCCGAATCTGGGCCTTTCGGACTACACTTTTGACGTCAGCTTTCCTTATTTAACAGTTTCAAGATCCTTATTGAAATCGATGCTTCTTCCTAAAGACAGTATTCTTTCGTGTATCCATGTTTATATTAAACAATAAATAAGCCTATTTTTTTGTTTGTTTATCCATTATTTGCATTGTTCCTCGTGTGACATTCTTTATAAATAAAAATACTAAAACATTTTTTTGTGGTCTTGACAATGTTCATACCTAGTTTTTGCCAAAAAAGGAAACAGACACAATTCTTCCGGTCTCTGCCACGTCATCGTGTCTTTTCACGGTCCACCTGCAATTAATTAACGTGTCACAGGCGGCTGCCACGTCATGACTCGCCGCCACCGCCACCGCCATTAAACGAAACCGAGACGGATGAGGTTTTGAGATCAGAAATTTAGATAACCATGGATTCCAGACAATTTAGATAAGTCTCTCTTTCTTTTCATCCGTCTGAAACAGTCGAATCACCAAAATTGATATTTTCTGTTAAAAAACAGGAATTTTTGGTTGTTGATTACCCTAATTATCTAAATGAGCATGAGAAACGAACTTTGCGCGATGGCGGTGAGAATCAAAAAAAAAAAAAACGTGAAGGCTCGATTACAATAGGTTCCACGTGGCAAAAAGTGTGAGCGGTGAGTTTAAAGGAGTGTGATACCTAGGTGTGACATATGAAGAATCAAACAATTTTTTTCTGGGAATGCTATAGATTTATTGCTATTTATTCCGGTTGTAATTAAAAAACAGAAGCAAAATAAATTAAAATGTTATAAATACATTCAATAAAAGTGTTGAAACTGTATTTGTAAAAAAAAAATTATTCTAACATTCTGGATCAGCGATTTTTTCCGAGGACCCGCGCTTGTCCCATGGAGGCCTCAGAAACACTTCGACCTCTCCGCTGCTCCAAAATAAATGCAGACCCCTCGAAGCCTCGTATAAAAATTCTGCACAGATACCCAATGGTTTTGAGCAGATATTCTGAGTTTAGGTTTTTGTTTTCCGAAGCAACGGTGTGTTCTCATATTTCGAGAGAGTGTGTAAATTAAGAGGTTTTTGGAGGACTCCATGGAACAAGGGCGGGTGCTCGGAAAAAACCGCTGAGGGGCTCTGAAAATCAAATGTGGTCCAACTTCAATTTTTTTAAAATTCTATTTTCAAATAACAAATGTTGTAATCAAAACTGCTACACTGTAAGGGAACTTTATTTGTCAATCACGGATCTTAATTCGCGAATGGTATAATCATAATAGACACATCGGCATAAAAGTAGGCATATCGGACGCTGAATGCGTCCACGCTTCAATAACGTTGCAGAACTGCGCATTAGGCTTGTCACTGGAAAATTTTCACAAATTTTGATGAAACAACAATACACACAACACTTTCTTAACAAAACAGAATATATAGATTTGAGGGTTGAAACGTAAAGAGTTTGTATGAATTATTTGCCGAATGAAAGGGGCGAAAGTGTGCTTTGTAAAACCCATATTTCGGTGTTGGTCGTAATTTTTTTAATGCTTGTTTCCTACTTTTATTAAGTTAAAGTATTGGGACTGAGCTCTTTTTGGATACTTGCAAAATTGTGTATTACATACATTTCAGAGATGACTTCGAATATAATTTTTATTTTTTAGTGTAAAACAAATGTAAAACGTGATTGATGTACATATTTTCATGCGATTTCCGCGAATTCAGAGTGCTAATTCCTCACTTCAAAAGAGCACAACATTGAGTTCTAAGGATGTTCAACTTATCGCAAATATGTAGTCAATTTCAACTTGAATGTGAGAAAAATCTAAAAATTCCAATCATATCAAATTTTGAATACCTTTTTTTTTACTACCTCAATGAAAGTATGGTCTGAAAATTAAATTTCCGCTCAAAATATGCATTAATTCTCGAGATACAGTCCACTTTTTGCCCCTCCAATTTGCTATGAATTTCTGATTATGTTGGGGGTGGGGCGGGGCGACATAGCAAAGCTGCGGCGAGCTTTTTCTCAAACTCTCCACAGATCGCTATAAATTTGATTTCAGGCGATTTCACCGAGGACTTTGTGAAAGGGTGAAAGTCTTGATCTAATAAGTTTTAATTTTCGTAATAATTTTAATTTACTAGAAGACAAATAGAAATCGAAAAAACAGATTGGCATTTTGATAACACTTATTTGGGTGAATGCTGCCACTTTGGTTGTTTCTTCTTCAACATGGATCAAGGTATTATTTATTAGGTCGTAGAAAAAGTTTCCTCTGTAGCAAATAACTTGAAATTGCTTGGAAGAAAAAAGCTTCTCACAATCAGTTTATTTTTACGCCATGGGTCAAGGATTTTTCTACAACCCACGGCACCACAGCCTTTCAAAATTGTTTCTACCTGGCTCATTTTCAAAACCCTAAGGCTTGGTCATTTTCTGACAAAACAGCTTCGGTTTTAGATCAAAATGATGGTGTCATCCTGAATAATCAGATAATGATTCGAATTTCTCAAAAAAGTAAATTTTCGAGTGAAAAAGTAATTTCATTATCCGAAGAACTTGGTGGTGCATTGGAAGACGAGGGAGGCGCGCAACCTAATACATAGCTGCAAAAAAAGACCAGTTATTTAGTGGACCACCAAAACGGTCGAAGAGCCAATACTGACGCTTGGTACCATTCCTTATACCAGACTAGCAGTGAGCTTTTCTGAGTCTCTTTTTATTCTCAAAAGGTGCGAATCGTGTTCTGGAATGGGAAGAATAGAACGGGAGTTGGAAACAAAGACTAGCACGTCTCAGAGATGCCCGAAAAGGTGAAGAGGTGAGAATCATATTAATGTTTACTGGCTTACTGTGGCGGAGATTCAACCTAGTGGATAAGTTAGTTGGCATGGGAACATTACTACATATGTTGCTTTCGATCGGTTGGGAGTGTTCAAAGTCGCCCAGATAACCGATTTTGAAGTGTTGAACTGCTTCGCAAGGGTGGGCGTGTCCAAACCCACCTGACGATCACGGATGATAGCCATCCGCTGATAATTTGACAAAGTACAAGAGCCACGAAATCTACCCATTATAAATAACAATTTTTATGGATGAAAACACGATAATAATTTAAAAAAAATGAAAAAATAAAAACAAAAAAATTGGATTTTATCGATTTCCGAAACATTCGAAATTAAGTCCGCAATTGTTACTGCTTATTGTAATATTTCATCCAAACTCATTTTATAAGCGTTTTTCTCAATCCCTGCAAGTTTGGGGTCGATCGGATGATCTGAAATTGAGTTACAGTCAAAATCACCCCGGTTCGTATACTTTTGCTCGGCACTGTACGTCGCTGTAAATATCACTCATTGTTTTTAAGAAGTTAACTCTTTTTCCCAATTTATATTTTTTACAACTCTTCTGTCCACTCCAAAGATGTCTTCAAAAACAACGATTGACTGTTTCGGTATAAGCACATGTTAATATCCGATTGCATCGCCACGTGTCACCTCACGAGTTCTCACCCATTGTTTCTCGCCGGTCACTGATTCTTTTTGTCTAGAGTTGATCGACACCGCACGGCACCCCAGCCTTCCAAAATTGTTTTTACCTGGCGTGTTTTTAAAACCCTAAGGCTCGGTCATTTTCTGACCAAAAAGCATCGTTTTTGGACTAAAATGATGGTGCCATCCTGAATAATCAGATAATGATTCGAATTTCTTAAAAAAGTAAATTTTCGAGTAAAAAAATAATTTCATTATCCGACGAACTTGGTGGCGCATTGAAAGACGGGGGAGGCGTGCACCGCGCAGGTCAAGAAAAAAAAGAAAGTGGTTCGTCTGCGTTGAAGAGTAGATCATGAAAATGCGCTCCACTGTTCATAAAGATTCGAGGAAACACTTTAGGTTTTCAAAAAACGATGCGCTGGCGTATATATTCACGTAAAAATTCAATGTGAAATAATATGATTTGGTGACGAAAATGAAAATCACGAAGTACTATACTCGGTATAAAACGCTGCAAATTCGCTCCAATTACACTAGGCCACGTTGGCGACGAGAGAATGTGGCCAATTTTATGATCTGATTTCTCTGAATCTCACTCCAAATGCATGTGAAAATCATTGGTAGATTGGAGCGAATTTGCGGCTCCGGGACATTTCGCAGCCGGACGTTTCGCAGCCGGTAAACACAATTACACTAATATCACTTTTCTCTCAACGGTCGACTACACAATTGGTAAACATGTTATTGATAAACAAGCATGGTCAGAGAAACGAGAGAGTGTGTATATAAGGAGGTTGGCTGAGCCGAATTTGCAGCGTTTAATACCGAGTATAACAAGTTTTGTTTATAAGTTTCGTAAAGCGCACTTGGTTTCTTTACGGATGGACAATAAAAACCCACTACAAAGATTGCACGGTCATTTCCTAGCTAGGAATTGACTTAAATAATGTCGGGCTCTGACCAGGATGGCTAGGCGCGATTTGCAGAAAAGCTTAAACTCAATGGTTTTGGAAAATTCTGAACTAATATGTAAATATTGTCCATTCGCGAAGAAAGCAAGTGCGCCCCATAAAATTTAGTACTACGTGGATTTCATTTTCGTCGCCAAATTAATTCAATTCACGTGTAAATTCAACGTAAAATAAAATAATTTGGCGACGAAAATGAAATCCACGAAGTACTAAGTTTTGTGGAGCGCACTTGCTTTCTTCGCGAATGGACAATAGTATTGCATTGAATAAATGTGACATAAAAATTAATTTTAATTTAAACTAATAGGCTCATAAGAAACTACAATAGGACAGCACTCTGAAACTGTGTTTTTTTTTGTTTCACATAAGATTGTAACAGGAAAAAATACTGTATTTTTTCTTGCAATATTACGAAAGAAATTAAACCGCCAAAAACATCCTAAAACTCAATTCTTCCGGTCTCAGCTACTAATCTCTTCACTGCCACGTCATCATATGGGTTCACGGTCCACCTGCAATTAATTAACGTGTCACGGGCGGCTGCCACGTCATGACTCGCCGCCACCGACACCACCACCATCACCAAACGAAATAGAGACAAATGAGGTTTTCAGATCAGACCCTGAGATATCCATGAATTGCAGCCAATCTAGATAAGCCTGTGCTTGTTGGCAAAAGAATCCATCTGAAACAGTCGGAACCATTATTATTTCAATCAAGGTTTTTTTAAACTGACATTTAATTACCCTAATTATCAAAATGAGCATGAGAAAAAGAATTTTGCACGATGGCGGTGGGGATCAAAAGAAAAAGACGTGAAGGCTCGATTACAATAGGTGCCACGTGGCAACAAGTGTGAGCGGGGAGTTTGAAGGAGAATGATACCTGGGTGTGACATATGAAGGACATAAAGGTAATAGAGAGGTTGTAAATGAAGCATTTATACTGGACATGCTATAGATCAATCGCTATTTATTTGAATATTTTTGCTAAGAAATAAAAGAAGACAAAGCAAAATAAATAAAAAGGTCTACTTTAGATAAAAATATTGAAACTGAATTTAAAAAAAATTCTGGTAAAACTTAAAAAAAAAACACAGCTGTTCTAATTTTCAGGGCTCGGAACCTAGTGATTGGCACGCTCACAATAGACCTATTGCACCTCATTTGCAAAAAAAAAATCAAATTCGAACCATATTGGAACCAATCGCTGGAATAACATTTGATGTCATATTTTTTTCAAAACAGGAAAAAAATGGTTTCTTCATAATTTGAATGTTTTTTTCTTGTATTTTTAAAAGAATTTTGTTTTTTTTGAGTTTTTAATTCTCTAATCGAGTCGTGCAAAAATGCAGATTCAATAATAATAATTTTTAAAAATTGGGTAAAAATGGGAAAAAATGGAATTTTTTCAAAGTTTTGCAATTTTTCTAATGATTTTTTTTTAGGTATTGGGGCTCTAAAAACATCAGTACTACTCAAAAAAAGCGATGCGACAAAGAGCCCAACCAGCTTTGAAACAAGGTCTGAAGGTGTTATTCGTGCTTTCGGGTTTTTAAACCCAAAGACCGACAAACCCCTCTGCCCGGCAAACGAGGTTCATGCATACGGCCTCTGAAGTAAATTTCTTATGACTCATAAATATTGTCACGTTCACGTTCACCGATGAGGCTCAACCTTGACTCTATCCAAACTTTGTCACTCATTCATTCCACCCCTTCATTCATCTACTTTCATTTCATTGGGCAACAAAAAAGATTTATTACACCATTAGAAACAACTAAAAAGTCACTGATAACGATCAGTAGGAGGGCTAGGACCCCTTAAGTAGCGAGGGGGAATTGAGAAAATTGAAAATGAAAATGAAATTGAAATAAATGAGCAGATTGGCGAGAATTGATTGGCAGATTGGCCTGGCCGGGGAGCAGCTCCCTCGAAACCATCTGACGCGCAATCTGTTTCGTTTTGTCGTCAAATTGTGTTATGTTATGAGTGTTCATTTGTCAAATTTTGGTTTTTGAAACCGATCCCTCGTAAATTGTTTTTTTTTTGTATCCCGTTTCGTTTTTTTTTGGTAAGGGACCTCTTTCTTTGATGGGACCGCCTGCAGGTGCATAATTACTCTAGGTTGCGTGAACTTTGACTTTTTGAGGGATTTGACGTGTTTAATTGGATAATTATCGTGTGACGGGAATATAGGATGTGTATTTTGGGATGATTTGGGGGAGGGGGGTAGACGAAAAAAATAGAAGAAAAAAATTAATTTTTTTTTAATTTTGCGATTTTTTTTTGTGAATAACGAACCAACATTTAATATTTGCGGTATTCGAAATAAACCTGAGAACTTTAATTTTGATATAAAAAAAATTGCAAATAGCAAAAAATGTTTTTTTTTTCAAAAAACCCAAAAAAAAATTTTTTTTTGGCAATTTCGGATGATTTTTTTTTTGAGAATTTCAATGTCTAAAATTGATCAAATACATAAAAATGAACAAATAAAAAAGACAACAAAGAAATGAGAAAAAAAAATCAATTTAAACAGCATTTTTTAAATATAAAATTGAAAGCATTTACTATTTCAATTAAAAAAAAATTTTTTTTTTTTGGTTTTTTTTATAAATTGTTTTTTTCATGCCGTTTTTAATCAGTTTAATTTTTACCTCAATATAACCCTCAATTTTTTTACAATTCAATAAAAAACCATGTTTTCATCAAGTTATTAAAAGCGAATAAATTTTTTGTTTCCGATATTTTTTAATTTTGTGAAAAAAAAAATTATTTTTTGCGTAGCAGGCTTTTAACCTTTTTAAAGTTTGAGCAAAAATATAATCAACAACAATTAGTTCTGAAACAAACGTTCTGAAAGCATGGAAATAGAGCAAAATTATTATTTATATATTTTTTCCTAATTTTTCCCCATTTTTCATACCGAACTCAATTCAATTCAATACATTCCATTCCATTCCTCTCCGCCCTCTCATATTTCTCCATTTTCCTCAAAAGACACCGAAAACATTGAGTGAGAAATGAGGTGTAATGGGGTACTGTAGTGGCGTGGAGAAGAGTGTTATCTGACTGAAAAGATCTCAAACAGCCGAAAAAGTCGACACGGGAAGGAAGAAGAAGAAGAAGAATAAGAAGAAGAAACATGGGTATGAGAAGCGGAAAATTTGGAATGAAATGGAGATATTTTTGACCTAATTTTTTGGTTTTTTTGAGCTTTTTCCATATGGTTGATATACTAATTAAAAAAATAACATATTTTTACTGTTATTAATGATATTTATATAGATTTTGAAAATTGTTAGCTTCAGTTTTCCTTCCTGATTCTTTATTCTAGAAACTGTAAAAAAAGTTATATTTAAACTGCAAAAAAAAAATTTTTTTCAGTTTTTGAAATTTTGAACTTTTTGTTGTGTATGAAAATATGTATTTCGCCTAATTTCCTTCTCTAAACGCGCTAAGCTTACTCATCCTGCTCCATTCCATTTCCTCCTCTCCACCGCTCATCCAAATAAATTATATGATGATAAATCAGCCCCCCACGGTCCGCCGAAAGAACAGCCGGGTGTCTGGACAGATTTTATGCAAATATCATCAGCTTGTTCCGTAGACCAATGGTGGTAGTAAGACGATTGATGGGTTATCGAGAGTGCGATGACACCCCCAAACACACACAACAAAAGGAGCGGACCATCACAATAACTTAATCCGCCGACAGATTTTGAAGCGCATTTTGCTTGTTTACTTTTTAATTTTTCTGGTTTTTCTGCAGTTTTGATTTTATTTGATTTGATTGACAATTTCAAAAATTTTCAAAAAAAAAAAAAATTTCACAGTTTCAATCAAACGTTATAATTTTTTTCAGTTTTTTTAATGCATTAGAACATTGCTCGCAATTGAAGTTTTTATAAATTTTGACCGCCCAAATTGTGGATAAATTGGCAATTAGCTCTTAAAAATATAACAATTACTTTTTAAGAGAAAAAAAAAATTGTTTTAAGTTTCAAAAAAAATTAATTCATTATTTTTGGTAATTTTTTGAAAATTGAATAAGTTTCGCTAATCCATTTATTTTAATCGTGTTCTATCTTTTTTTTCGATTTTATTTTTATGAATTTTCACAACAACAACAACCACAACATATGAAAAAAAAATGTTTACCAACGAAAAAAATTCCCAAAAATTTTTACCAAAATTAAAAAAAAAATTCTGAAAAATTCCAGCTGTTCATACTTAAATTTGAACACTTTTTAATTTTTTTAAATTATTTGATTTCCTGTTCTGTACACAAACATTGATATCTTGAAATTAAAACAAAAAAAATTAAATTTAATTTTTTTTTCAATTTTTCAAACTCAATCGTTTTTCATCCCATAGTTTATTAAAATTGATTTTAGTTTTTTTTTTAGCCGTTGAAAACAAAATAAGCAAAATCGTTTTAAACAAAAAACATAAATTCAAGATAATAAAACATTTTTCCTGTTTCAAAATTTTACGTATCATAAAAAGTGACGATCACATTTATATTATTATTTTAAATTTTTAGTCTCATTGATGATAACTCAACTTTTCTCTTTTGAAGTTCTGAAACTGTTCAGCAAAACTTATTTAGCAAAAACACTCGGAGAGTGTCTATGTGGAGGTGTAGATAGAAAAAATCTATATTTACCATTTTTCGTGTTTCAATATGGCCATATTATGTGAATTCTCAGATTTGTGTAATTTTTAAGCGAAAGTGAACCAATTTTTCTAAAAGTGAAACCCTGAGCCGCTTTTGCCAAAGCCCTAGGCTTGAGGTATGGATGAAATATGCGTCTAAAATGCATTTGTCTCAAAAAATGAGCCATTTAACATCCATTAAGCTCTAAAATGGCATTTCCACCACTGGCAAGCCAGCCCAAAAAATTTCTAGTCACCTCGCCACAAGGTCACTATCATCATTTTACGACTCGCTCATCAACATTTTTACTAGTTTGACTCCATGTGCCCTCGCAATGTTTCCACGAATGAGGACACGTTTACGGCCACCTCGTAAATTGAAAAAGTGACCACTGCTTGCTCGCTAGCACGGCCACGTATATGTATGTACCTCATCAATCTTCTCGCGATAGAAATCAGGATGGTCCCCCCCCCCCCCACACCTTCGCCTAGAACCTTTCCCTCTAGGGAAGTTTACTCATGTCTGTCTCAAAGTGTGATCGGTTATAATTGGGTTTTGATGAGGTTCAGATAAATGTGGGCTCCATGACAAGAGCCGAGGAGCCGCCAAACGTCTGTCACCTATCATTGAGACGAGCGGAAGCCATGAATCTCGATTAGGACTGTGAGTGTGTGCTCCCAGGGGGCAACTACTCTGTTTTCGACCAAAAAGAATCTTCTTTTCTTGCTATTTAAATGGAAAATAAAGTAAAACGAATTGAGAAGAAGATGGAGCATGGTCAGTGTGAACATAGGACGAAAAAATCCGTGAAAACCGGGTAATTACAACTTTTTTGAAATTGGCATATGAGATGAGAGGCATCGGTGAAGCATGAAGCAAATCTGAAGAAAATTATTTTAAATGATTTTGCGGTGGCATCCTGAGGCACTGGGCTTTAATCTGAAGGAATTTCTGGTATTTTGACTGGTTTTTGACATTTAGGCTTTAAGCGCGGCATAGTTAAGGATTTTTGCCAAAAAATCCAAAGGCATTGAGCTTCAATCTGCATGATTTTGTGATTTTGACTGTTTTTGCACATTGCGGTCGCGCCATCGCCGATTAGAAGCCAATGATTGTGTTTTCAAGCGAGTTGCATCATGAAAACAAAAGTCGGCTATCCCTTTTTTGTCTGCGTCTCTTCAAATAACACTGTGTTTTCGTGGTCGCGCATAAATAAGTGGGCGGGGTTTCGCTTGTTTATGTCGCAACTCGATTGAAAACACAATATGGTAACAGCCATTTAGATCAGCTTCTAGTCCCATATTTGCCATACCCGTACCAAAAAATCCCCAAAAAACTGGTTCTGGAAAATTAAAAAAAAATTTTTTTTTTGCATTTTTGTGTTTTTATTGAGTATTTTAAAACGTTGAAAATTAAAAAAAAACAAAGCAAATAGTAAAATATATAAGATTTTTCCATAATGGGGCACGCCTCCCTCCGTCGTCCAATGCGCCACCAAGTTCTTCAAATAATGAAATTATTTTTTCACTCGAAAATTTACTTTTTTGAGAAATTCGAATCATTATCTGATTATTCAGGATGAAACCATCATTTTAATCCAAAAACCAGACCTTTTTGTCAGAAAATGACCGAGCCTTAGGGTTTTAAAAATGCGCCAGGTAGAAACAATTTTGGACGGCTGGGGGTGTTATTCACGAAACCCACAAAATATGAAAAAAAATTCAGCAAAAATTCGGAGAATGCTCCGATCAGTCCTAAATTTTGACAAAACATGTAAAAAATACTCTCGGACATTCCCTGAAAATTTCAGACCAAAATATCGATTTTAAAAATTATTGATTTTTTTTCTGAAAATTTTCAAGATATTTCGATCTGAAATTTTCAAGGAATGTCCGGGAGTATTTTTGACATTATTTACCTTTTTTTGACATTATTTACCTTTTTTGCATACTTTGCTGGTACCGTGAATAGCCATATCAGTTTCTCAAGTCTAAATTAATTAGAATTTCAAAATCAAACAAAAACTTTTTGAAAAATTTTGAGTCTAATTAGAAACCGATTATACACCAAATAGCCAAAGTGTGAACATACACTGCGTGTCATTATAAATTTCACTTCCTCCTCATCAGCGGTCTCTTCAAAACGGGTGTAACGTGTCGATCGAGGCGCACCTTTTGATTGAACCGCCCGAAAAAGAAGACGTGTCGAGACCGGAAGAGAAGATGTCTGACACTGTGATGGTGGTTTTGGTTTCAGCCGGCTGCGTTGGGCCTTTAACTTGAAAAAGACAACCCTAAACTTTAAATTCTATTGAAATTTCCCCGATGGCCGAGTGGGTCACCCGTCTCACAGGTGAAATGCGGTGGATGCATATAGTGTCCGTATTTTAATCATGTCGTCCTTTTGGTCTATTGGACTGTATATAATAACTTTTTATTTATTTTTTGCAATAAAATAAATAAATTGAATGTATTTTTTTCACATTTCTTCAAGTTTTTTTTCTTCTAATTTTGTGATTTTTGTGGCTGAATTAGTAAAATGTGTAAACGTTAATCAAACGACGCGGATTTATTAAATATCTAGAGCCTAATTTACATAAATTCACGATATGATTCAAATACGGACACTATATGCATCCACCGCATTTCACCTGTGAAGTTCGAGTCCGTGTGCTGGTCAATCTTTTCTTTTTTTTTTGTTGCAACCCTCGCCATGCGTGAGGATCATCACCACATCCTCTTTGTCTCTGAAACACCACGTTCTAAACCACCCAAACAAAGAGAATGGCACCATGGTGTGAACGCGAGGAGACTCGTGGCCACTTGCGGTAAACCGGCGCACGCCAATAAATCAGTGGCTCCGGCGCTCTCAGAGGAGCCCGTGGTGTAACCAAAGGCGACAGGCGCCCGTTCTTTTATCTCTCCGCCCCTCAATCCACCCATTTATCTATCCAGTAGGCTCTTTTGACTTAATTTAATTTTTTTTTTTGAAAAATTTTCAAAAATTTTTTTTCTAAACTTTGAACAAAAAAAAACAACTATTGTCGGCCCGCCAAAATGGTCAAACGCGCTCCGCTGAACTCAACGCTATGCGATTTTAATTTTGGTCACCAAATTATTTCATTTCACGTACAAATTCAACGTGAAATGAAATAATTTGGAAACCAAAATGAAATCCACGTAGTATTGAGTTCAGCGGAGCGCGTTTGACCGTTTTGGCGGGCCGACAATATTGTTTACTATTTCTTCTTCTTCTCAATATCCTTTTTTCTTCATTCCTAGAGAAGTGAAACACAAAAAAAAGAGAAGAAGCAGGCAGCAATATCCCTCGGATTTAATGGGGTGTTCAATGAAGCGAGAAAAGAGCTCTCGTGTGATGGACTACGGTAGCTTGAGCTCAAGCTTTTTGATAGGAAGCGGCTGCCTTGGGAATTGAATCTTTCGGATTGAAGCTTGCCGGAAAAATTCAGATTTTGAATTTGGAGAAAATACAGAAAAAATGTCGGTGTTTGTTTTTTTTTTTCTGTGTTTTTCTTTTTTTTTTGTTACTTCAATTTTCGGTTCTTTAATTGTGCCTGTTTATAAAGTTAATTGCTAAAAAAATTTTTATTTGAAGCATCAGAATACAGTAAGAACAAAACTTTAAAAATTTGTGTTTTGAAATTTTTGAAATTCAAATTTTTCAATTTTTTGCCTTTACAAATCCTATGTTAGAGATTAAATTTCTGGAGTTCATGAACTATAAACCTATTGCGCAATTAGTGTCGATGTCGTCTATCAAAAAATAGATCCATAATCGATCTATCCCGCTTGAAATAAACCAATCGTGATTTGGGCCTATAATAGACCTATCGCGATTCGGTTTTGATGGTTTTACACTATTTTGGATCCCAATACGTCTATCACAAAGTGTGATAACACAAAACATTTATTTTACAGCAGATAATCATTCTTAGCGCACGATAGGTCTACTATGAGCCAACAGCTATTATAGACCTATTGCGAGCAATTTTCCGAGTAAAAAAAAAACATTTTTTTCAGCCCAATAAGTCTATTTTAACCATTTTCAAGATGTTTCTTGTTCCAAATCTCACTTTTGAGTTTTCAATTCTAATTAGAAGTTAAAATCTCCTAAAACTGTTTTTTGATCGAAATTTGATCGTCTGAATAGACGTTTGCACATTTTTCCTGCCAAATCCAAGTTTTCCATCAATTTTCCAACCGTATAAATCGTTTTCCGAGCATATCAGATTATTTTCTATTTTTGAGTCTAATTCGAAGTTAAAATCTCCTAAAACCGCTGTTTGTTTAGTTTTTGACCAAAAAATTAGATTTTCAGCTTGATTTGCCCGTAATTGCGTATTTTTGTTTGTTGTCATCCACTTTCTGAGTGTTTTTTTTCAAATTTTAATTTTTTATTTTTCAAGTCTAATTAGAAGCTGAAATTTCCTAAAACCGCTGTTTCTTCATTTTTTGTCAAACCAACTGTAGTTGCTTGTTTATT
Organism: Caenorhabditis japonica; assembly: GCA_963572235.1. NCBI lineage: Eukaryota > Metazoa > Nematoda > Chromadorea > Rhabditida > Rhabditidae > Caenorhabditis > Caenorhabditis japonica. Next base: position 4,350,401 of record OY754345.1, read on the forward strand.
TTGTGTTTTTCATTTATATTCCACTCATGTAAATCATTTTCCTGGCATTTTAGATTATTTTCTATTTTCGAGTCTAATTAGAAGCTGAAATTTCTTAAAACCCCTGTTTCTTTGGTTTTTGACCAAAAAATTAGATTTTCAGTCGTATTTGCCCGTTTTTGCGTATTTTTTTCTATTGTCATCCACTTTCTGATTGTTTTTTCTTTAAATATTGGTTTTTTATTTTTCGAGTCTAATTAGAAGCTGAAATCTTCTAAAACAGCTATTTTTTCAAAATTTTATCTTATTCATCGAATTTTTTCAGTCAAGTTTTTGTTCTTTCCGTTAATTTTTTTGAGCTTTTCTTTGTCCATATTTCGTGAGTTTTGTCAACTCTAATTAGTAGCAAAAAAGTTTGATTTTTTCCCGTCCTTCTCTCCATCGCACCCTCTTCTTTATCGCTGTTTCCGATCGGTGTGTGTGTGTGTGTGTGTGTGTGCTCACTTTTATCTATATCTAGATCATGAAATAAATTAGGTGAAAAATACGAGTTTCACGTTGAAAAACTAGGTTAATCCAGTTTCACGTCTCACGTGGCCAAGTTGGCAATTGCCAAAAAAAAAAAAAAAAAAAAAAAAAAAAACTCGCAGAACACGGCGAAAAAATGCGCGGCGGTTTCCGTCTTCTCGTCATTTCTAACATTTTATCATCATCAGCATCGTGTTCCGGTTTTTTTGTTGTTGTTGGAGTTCAATTTTTATAGACGGAAGAAGAGAAGGTAATGTGAGTTGTATTTAAAATCTATCCGGCAGGCCAGCCAGTAAATTTATTATATAGATATAGACATCATGGATTACTGTGCCGCTGCCGCCCAACAAAGCGACGACGAGCTGATGGCGTTCATTCAGGAGCTCACCACTTCTGAAGACGTGTCAGAGGTATGCTGAGGGAGGCTCCGCCCACCTCGTTTGATTGGTCGGTGTCCCTCCTCTGCGGGGTGGGGGGAAAGGGGGAAGGGGGAAGACAATTAGCAATAGGGGGAGGAGTCGTGCGAGGGTCTTGGTCAAGTAAGTCTAGATCTCAGAACAAGACTATCTAGATAGACGGTCGGATAATCTGGCCTACTATCGGGCTGGAATTCTCTCGCGCTCTCCCGGAACGTGAAAAAACAGAGACCATCTGTTTGATCGTTTCTTAGAGTTCTGTCTTGTCTTCTTATCTTCCCTTGCTTCCGAAAGATTTGATCTGATCTGATCTCACACGCTTCCTGATTTTATCACCTCTATCATTATAACAACATACATACTTCCAGAAAAAAAAATTAAAAAATTAAAAAAAAATAATAAAAACATTCCTTCTTTCTTCCTCACTCGTCTCTCTCGCAAACTTTTAAACCCTTTCCACTAATCCCCGCTTCTTTCAGACCGCCACCACCATGGACTACGACAAGGTCTCCTCCTCCTCCACCGCCAACACCATCGACTTTTCGACGGCCGCCACATCATCAGGCGCGAGCCTTATCGCCGCCAGCTCGGTGACCGCCGCCACCGCGCCTGGCAGCACTTTTTACAACTCGGCGGCCACTGCTCCCTATTATAAGGACTATAACACGTCTTCTGGTAAGCACTTGTTTACTATAAGACGCAGTTTCTCTTTTTCGCAACGCTTCTACTCCCAATTTCCGGTGTAGGGAAATTAGCTCCTTGATTCTAAACACATGCACACACGTTTTTCTTTCAGCCTATCCCATGTTTCTAAACTACCCGCCGTACGCGAGCTCTGCCGCCACTGTGGCCAGCGATATGGATGGATTTGTGGGCGCTGATATGGCGATGCATGGGAGTGTTTTTGGAGGTGAGTGCTTGTTATTTATGCGTCATTAATGCTTCTTATATACCTTGAACCTGCTAAAATAGCTCAAATAAAAACAAATCCCTTTGAATGTCTCTTTCACCCGCATTTTCCGGCAAAAATTATGGTTTTTTTTTGGCAAAAATGCGTCATTTATGCTTTTTGGCAAGAAAAATTTATGTTTTTTTTGACAAAAATTACACATTTTTGATTTTGAGGAAAAAAGTGATAAATGCTCCATATATGCCTCTTTAAAAACATTTTGTTTTTTTTTTTTGGCGAATAAATTGATCATCAAAAATGGTAACGCTAAACTTTGAATAATGACCGATTCTTCATGGATGTTCCTTATATGCCTTTTTGGTCAAAAACTTGAATTTTTGCAAAAATTTACTTTTTTTTGCCTTTTTGATCCCGAATAATTGCCTCACGTTCCGTTACATGCTACTTTGACAAAAAAATTTAAGTTTTTTTTAAATCAAAATAAACGGGAATTTTTGACTGATGCCCATGTAAAAAACTCGGATTTTTCGGCAATCAATACAATTTTTTATGCATTTTATGTTTCAATTTCTTTTATACACCATTTTGGCAAAAAAAAAATCTTTCATTTTTGAGCCAAAATAATCAATGTCCGATTAACACAGGTGAAATGCGGTGGATGCATATAGTGTCCGTAATTTAATCATGTCGTCCTTTTGGTCCATTGGACTGTATATAATAACTTTTTTTATTTATTTTTGCAATAAAATAAATAAAATGAATGTATATACACAAGCCTGCGACATTTGGCGACTTTGCCCCTGATTTTTTTTCACTTTTTTACAATTTTTTTTTCTTCCAAATTTTGTGATGTTTGTGGCTGAATTAGTAAAATGTGTAAACGTTAATCAAGCCTAATTTACATGAATGCACGATATGATTCAAATGCGGACACTATATGCATCCACGGCATTTCACCTGTGAATTAAAACTTTTCAAGGGGAACGCCCCCCCCCCTCCCCTCCACCCAATTTTAGGCCCATTCATGCTCCTTTAAATTAAACTTGTCTTTTGTTTCAATCTAACCCGCGCGACCTAAATTTTTATCGCCTCGTTCCGTTTTCCCCATCGACCGCGGCGAGCCATAAACCCCGCCGATCCTTATCTGAACATGTTCCTTTTTGCAAACACTTTTCCATTTTTTGTTTCTTCCAGCGCAAAACTCGAACAACTACTTTTACCCAACCTCTATCAACTCTTACTACGATCCACTCGCCGCCGCCACCACCGCCAGCGGAATCACAGTCAACAATCAGGTCAACGTCAACATTGTGCAGCAGCCAAATGGTATCACGTCCGCGCAAAATCAAGCCATCCTCCATGTCCCGACGATTAGAAGTGAAGGGCTCACGCCTACAGGACTTGCGGGATGCTCGACGTCTTCCGGCTCATCGTCTGCCTCCTCCTCGTCTGCCAACTCTACGTCAACACCCAAGAATGCCGGGGCGCAGAAGGCGAACAGAGTTTCTGGAGCTAGTTGTGAGTGTTTTTTCTTTTATTTTGTTTATGGGACGCTCATTTTTACAATTTCAGTCAACGGCGAGGATCGAGAATGTGTGAACTGTGGTGTGCACGCCACTCCGCTCTGGCGTCGCGACGGCACTGGCAACTATTTGTGCAACGCGTGCGGGCTCTACTACAAGATGAACTCGCAGAATCGGCCGCTGGTGAAGCCGAAAAAGAGACAGGTAAGGGCAAAAGGGTCCGTTCTGATTGGAGGGAGGGGGGAGGGTCGTCAAGCTCGACCTTGACGACACGACGCGCGGTCCGAGACTTTTTATTAGAGGGAATGATGTGAGGTGGAGGGGGAGGGGGGGGGTGATAAGAATCTTGGACCGTCATGACAAATTGTACAGAGATGGTCCAAGGACCATCAGTGGTGATGTCGGTGTTTCGTAACATGTGACACGCCAAAAGTTGTGTATGAGTGGAAGGCCCATTGGGTCTAGTTTAGGAGAAGGAGGACATACATGTTGTATTGCGAAAGTTATTGTCAATACAAGGAAGGCTCTTGTTTGGAAACACCCTGAGATTGATAGGGACCGGTTGGGACCTGGAATTTTTCATAAGGACTTTATAATTCAAATACGGACACTATATGCATCTGCATCCACCGCGGTTCACTTGTGTCCAAGGGGTCTTTCAAAAGACACCACACCCTTTCAGACAGTGTCCCAAAAATCCCAAGAGGTACCTTTTAGTGAGTACCTCTTCGGGAACAACCTGAAGCCCCAACAAATCACTGATGGCTTTTCCAAAAATTATTTCTCAGTGTGTACCTCTTTTTGAACATTTTAAAGGACCTAGAACGGTCTTTAGGCAAGTTTTCTAGAGCCCCGTTCAAAAGGTTTTCTGAATATTTCAAGGTGTACCTAAGATCGATAATTTTTTTTTAGTAGTCCCAAACACCATATTTCTCCTACAGTACCCTTTCTAACTTTGTACGCCTTCGATCGCCGCCCAAAAATTTGTCGTGTCATGAGTGTCGCCTTGGAAAACAAAAGGCGTGCGCGTCTCGGTCTTTTGCCAGATAACAATCTACTTCTGAAATTCAAACGGCGCGCGAGCGCGAGCGCGTTTCGCGTCGCGTCTCGTCCCGTCCCGTCCCGTCCCTTCGCGGCACTGCCCTGTTTTGCGCAACAACAAATTCTTGTCCTCATGTCATTGTCATACTGTAGGTGTCGAGTCATGTGGGGACCAAAATAAAACAAATACATTTAAAAACTTTGAAAATTTCAGCAAAATTCTCAAAAGCGGACCGGAGTCGAGTGCGTCAACTGTCACACGAACAATACGACGCTGTGGCGGCGGAACGGTGACGGAAATCCAGTGTGCAATGCGTGTGGATTGTATTTTAAGCTTCACAAGGTAAGATTTGGGCTCTTAGAGGCCTAGAACACTTGATTAGGTGATTTTAGAATCTAATTAGACTGAAAAAGTTAAAATCACGTTAAAAAGGTCTTCCAAACGCAAATTGTGTTCAACTAGGCTCAAAAAGTTTTAAAAACCGACTTAGAAGCCTAGTTTTGCCAGGCAACACTAGATTAGGAGATTTTAGAGTCTAATTAGACTCAAAAAGCTAAACTTGCGCTAAAAAGCCTCCAAGCGCAATTTTTGTCTAGTAAGACTCAGAAAACTTTAAAATAAACCTCCTAGATGCCTAGTTTTGCCGAAAACACTTGATTAGGCGATTTTAGAGTCTAGTTAGACTCAAAATGTTAAATTCACTCTAAGAAGGCCCTCCAAGCGCACATTTTGTCTATTAAAACTTAAAAGGCTAAAAATAAACTTTCTTTTCTCTTTTAAGCCATTAAAATGACCCGCCGACAAATTGGATTGCCGGATTGCGCGCGCGGGAAATCGCGTTGCGCAACCGCCGGAATTTTAGAGCCCCCGATCGTTATCCACTGCCCGCGATTGCTTTCTTTTCCTCCTCCCGACACTTAATTGCTTTTTAGGGGTGACGGAAGAGAAGAAGAAGAAGAAGAAAAAGAAAAGAAACCAAAACATTTACCCTCTCTGACTTTTTTTTTGCCGCCACCGGTCATAATCTGACCGCACCATCTCGCGGATGTGAGATCTTGCCGTTTTATCTATGCAAAAGTGTCATGATTGATGGGAAATAAATGGAGAGAGAGAGAGAGAGAGAGAGAGACTGAGTTTTTGTGTCATCAAAAAGAGTCTTGGGCTAAGTAAATGAGAAAGGGAGTTGGAGCAATTATAGCCAATATACTGTAATCTTTCCAGGTGGAACGCCCGATTACCATGAAAAAGGAGGGAATCCAGACGCGCAACCGAAAAATGTCTACCAAAGGCGGAAAACGTGTCAAAAAAGACTCTACATCGTCAGGATCCACCCAACTTGGCATGAACACCACTGCTACGTCATCACTCTCCTCTAGCATTGACTTGGTGGATCCATCGGGTGTGTGGGGCGGAATGAAGAGCTCACAGCCGTTGATGATGAGCACACCGGCCTACTCTTTTCCGAACACCAACTATTTCTTCACGTCGGGCGCTGTGGACGATTCGATGGGCGGCTTCCAGCCAATGGTGGTTGATTTTGGTGGACACGTGAAGAACTAGCGGGATTTGATGCTTCCTCTGATGAACTATTCAAACAATTGAAACAAACAAGCAAAGCAAAAAAAAACTTCTCAAAATACTGTGATAAAACGTACATTTCGACACTTTTTTTTTCGTTTTTTTTTTTTCATTTTTTTTTCAAATTAACTTTCAATTTCGAAAAAAGCCCAAATTTTTCACTTTGAAGCTCTCGACCTCACCTCAAATCAAACACAGATTTAACGCTCAATCCATTGTTTTTGGACACCCCGGCATCATTCCCCCTCGATTTTCAACCAAAAATTTTAGTTTTTATTTGTTTCCTTCCCAATTTTCTGGGAAATTTCACAATGGCAATCGATCGCACTTCCTTTTTCACTTTTTTCAAATTTTGTTATGCATGATTTAATTATTGAATTTAATAATAAAACAAAGAAACTTTGGTTTTAATTTAAGTTTTTCTAAAAAAAAAAAAAAAAAAAATTACCACCACCCGGACTCGAACCTGTGAACTCTTGGACGACCATGGGGTGCGTAAACCACTTGGCCACGCGTCTCTCATTCATTTTTTCTGTTTATAACGGTTTCTGAAACTGGAAACTTGAGAAATGTGAAAACTTGACAACAAAAAAAAATTGTCACTATCCGGACTCGAACCTGTGACCTTGTCGACCACAGCTTGGGGCGAAACCCACTTGGCCATACAGGTCATTTTTTAAGAAAATCGTGTTTTCCGTTTCAGAATGCAATTTTCTCTGTTTTAGTGTAAGCAGCTCGTCCTGGAAATTTGAAATTTAACAACAACAAAAAAGTTCATTTCAGCGTCACGGTGTTTGCACACCAGGCATCACATTTGACGACACATCCGCTAATAGCTTCCTCGTTCCTCATTTTTCGCCTGTTTTTCATAAATCAAAACACCATTTAGCATCCGAGCACTGTGAAGGAGAAGAAGAAGTCGGAACAGCACAGCTGTCATTTTTCACTCATTATTCGTTCACCGAGTTTCGTTAAAAGTCGAGGGGAGTGGTTCCTCGTGCCAAACAGATTTATTGGCAGAGGGTGAGCGATGAGCCGAGCGTGGATAATTAATTCGAATCTAATTTTTTGGAGCAAAATTGCCAACAACTGGGGGAAATTGGGGAATTTGGATTTCAGCGTTTTTTTGGATTTTTCACCACAATTTGTGTCAATTTTTACTATTTCTCGATTTGTTTCAAACTTTTAAATGAAAACAAAATAAAAGTTTTTTTGCAAAGTCTCTAGTTGCCCCCTGGGATCCTCATTCACTCCTAATCGAGATTCATGGCTTCCGCTCGTTTTATTGATAGGTGACAGGCGTTTGGCAGATCTGCTTTTCCCCTTGTATGTTTGTTCACCTATAAACCGTTCAAAAATAGGTACAAACTCGCAATTTTGCCACTTCCCATTTTCCACCAATCAACACCCTTGACCCCGCCCACTTTTAGGGCAAGGCTAGCCAATCAGCGATTGATGTTTGAAAACTTGCTTTTTTTGCAATTTATGAGCATTAATTGTGTTTTTCATAGTGTTTAATGCACAGGAATGTTGCGATGGGGTGAAAACTGCCATGGCAGTAGTTAATTAATCGTTAAATGCCCAACCGAGAGGTTCAAGGTGAAATGACAATGTTTTAAGTTTTTGGGATAAAGGAAGAAAAAGTTTTGCATATCACCAAGTACTGAAAAGAAAAAAACAAGTGGCCAGCACAGGTGAAATGCGGTGAATGCATATAATGTCAGAATAATACAGAGACTATATGCATCCACAGCATTTCACTGTTATCCACACCTTTCAGGTTTGAGTCCCGCTGGCGGTCAAATTTTTTTGCAAAGTGGGAAAAGTCAGTTTTTGATCTTAAATGAGGGGCTGAGCCTAGTTAGGAAATTTTCAAAAATTATAAGCATTTTAAGAAATCTAGCTTAAAATTAATTTTTGAAGTCAAAACAGAAGGTCCTGGCACTAGTTAAATTTGTATATTAATGTTGATGTATTTTTTTGTCTCATCAAAAAGTTTCTCGGTGTAATTTAAAAGAGAACATCGTGGATTTATGTTAATTAACCTAAAATGTAGGTCAAAATCACATTAAACTTCTTCATTCCTAATTTTTATTTTCCGCTTCTCATACCCATTTTTCTCTTCTTCTTCTCCTTCTTCCTTCCCGTGTCGACTTGTTCGGCTGTTTAAGATCTTTTCAGTCAGATAACACTCTTCTCCACGCCACTACAGTACCCCATTACACCTCATTTCTCACCCAATGTTTTCGGTGTCTTTTGAGGAAAATGGAGAAATATGAGAGAGCGGAGAGGAATGGAATGAAATGTATTGAATTGAATTCGGTATGAAAAAATGGGAAAAAAGAGTCCAATAAACAAACAATTTATTAATACTAATAATTAATTACAGCAAAAAATCGATTTCATGTCGGCGGTAAGTTGTGACGTGGCAGCGAGCGCACTTGACAGGATAATTTTTGCCGTAAGGGAGAGGGGGTGGGGCAGGTGCACTTGGGGACGTGGCAGAGCTGCGCTGGCTGGAACCATGAATAAAAGACACATAGCGCCCGAAGTTAAAGAGAAACAACAAGTTCTAATTCAAATGATTTAGCTGAACCAAAACAAACAAAAAATGTTACAAGTTGGGCAAATAAGTTGTTGACAACATTATCACATTATTGGTCGAGCTTTATGCATAATATTGAACTATTCAAGTGCATACACCTAGCTCCATTACTGATAAGAATCGGTACAAGTCCCTGTCACTCACAAAACAGTTCTCGAGTGTAACCATAACCTGTAACAATAACCGATCGGCGACAACTCTAATTATAATCAGACCGGCCGACCAGAACTAATGAGTAATGAAAGGAGAGGTTATGAGATGAGAAGGTTGAAACAAATAAGCGTGATAAAATCAATAGCTATCGTCTATTGCTAGTTTTTACGGTTGGGCCTATTACTTCACGTTAATGGAAGATAAAGCTTCGGCAAATTTAATTCAAGTGGTGCAACTAAAAATATATTACTACGGCATTTAAATTGCTATTTATTTGTCAAAATGAAGAAACATCAAATGTTTTCAGAAATTACAGTTTTTCCTTTGATTTTTTAAGATAAACTTTAAATTATTCTCAGTACAGAGCGCTGCAAACGCGCTCCTTTCGCACAGTGGTGGACGCGGCCACGTTGGCGACGAGAGAGTGCAGAAAATTGAGAGAGCCGTGGCCGATGTTTTGCTCTGATTTCTCTAAACCTCACTCCAAATGCATGCGAAATTCATTGTTCGATCGGAGCGAGTTATCAGCGTTTTAGAGCATAACCAAAATAAATCTATTAGGGGAAATGGTAACTATCACGAATTTTATAAAATGTCAACTGTATATTTGGTTTTTCTGTATTTAACAAACCTGCTGCGCAGTCTTTTTGATTCGTGACGTAGCGAGATACACTATGACACTATATGCATCCACCGCAGTCAGCAAGGCGGCGAGAGAGGAAACGATTTCTTGCTAATGTTTTTTATTTTTCTGGCGCACAACTTGCATCAACGATTCGTTACGTCACGAATCCATAATATTACGTATTCCTGGAATGGTTTTGCGCAAATTCTCACACAGTCTGCAAACACCGCGGTGTCACCATTCCAGGAATACGTAACACTTGTGGACCTATTCAAGTGAGAAAAAAAAAGAAAAAAAAGAAGTTTTTTCCGATGCATGAACGGCAAAAAAAGAAAAAAAGGAAGAGGAAAATTCATTTTCTGCCGATGATACTGTAGTCAAATGTGGCGAGACCCATTCAAATATATCCATGCGCCTTTAATCGCGTATTTTTCTTGTATTTTTTTAAATCGTTTTTTTCACTAATTTTTCTTAAATTTTGCACAAAATCATCGTTTTTTCGCTCACAATAATTAAAAAAAAAAAATATATATATATATTTTACAGGGTAAAAAATGGATGACGAAATCGAAATTGTCGAGAAAGAGGAATTGTTAGTAGGACCAAAAAGAGGAAGGAAAAAGAAGCCAACCGCAACTTCTGGGTATGAATCGGTAAGGAATTAGGATATTTACTATACCTAGATTTTAATGGAAATAATTACAGTATGAAAAAGAAGATATGATTTTTTTTATTAGTCTCGTAGAGCAGGCTCGTTCGTTATGGGACTCAAAAAACAAATGTTACCATCGGAGTGAAATCCGGCTAAGCAGTTTCGACAGCATCGAAGAAGAATGCAAAAGTTTTATGCCACGGGGCAAAATTCACGGTACGATTATTTTTTTTGTTGTAAACATGCACATTTTTTAATGTGTGGAAATGATACATTTTCATTTAGGTCGGTGTGCGGAAGGTGTGTGGAAGTCGTTATTCGCAGGATACAATCGGGAGGTTTTAAAAATCAAAACGGCGAAATCGGGAGCTGGCTACACTCCTTCAAAGTTTCCTTTTTCCAGCGAAATGTCGTTCTTGGAAGAAGACAGGGACAATAGATCAACGAAAAAGTAGGTTTTCCATTATTCATTTCTGAAATCAAGAAATTAAACAATTTTTGCTTTCAGTGCATTCATTTTTGGTTCCGATGATATTTTGCTTCGAGAGGACGAAATTGAAAAGCCGAGTGTGACAACAAAAAGAAAAAGGCCAGGTACATGTTTTTTTCTCGTTTCTTTTTTTGTCTTTTATTTCATTATGAATTATTATAGGAAGCCAACTGGACCAATTTTTTTCGGATTTCCAAACATCCAATCAGAGAATTACGCAGGCAATTGAAAAAGTTCTTGCAGAACCGGGACCTGAAAAAGATAAAAATGGATGTTCCAACAGAAGAGTGTGTATGGTTATTAACGACTATCTCTCGAAATTGTCTGAACCTGAGGCCGTGAAGGCGGAAGCTCGAATTATAGATTTGGTCGATAAAATGTCAAATTCCGCTATCTCTTTTAATGGAGCAGAAATACCTTCCCCAATGACCAGCACCCGCAATTATCCATCGAGCTTCGATGTGCCATTCCATTTTGATGACTTCGATGATGTTTAAAGAGCCAGAAAATTACCGTTTGTTGTTATCTTTGAATTTGAGTTATGTCAACTGTTCATTTTTCATTTTTTATTATTTTTCTTCAACCAAAAAACAAATAAAAGGAAAAAGAGGAAGTTATGATAATCAAAGCATTACGAAATTTGACAAGATAATAAAAACAGAAAAAGAAATCTAGGTTTGGAGAACATAACGTTTCAGCGCTGACCTTTGCGCTTCGGCAGATTGGTAACGGTCAATTATGATTGGCAAAGGGGGAAAGTTTGAATCTATTTGTCGATCGCCGATTATTATATTATGAACCACTGAGAGGGAGATGATTAAGGAACGAGAATTTCTTGGAGTCAAGTTAAGAGCCCGTTGAAATACTCTGAATCGGCTAGCTAACAATCCAAATGTATTTTCAACAGTGACTCTCACAGCTGATAGCTCACGATTGAAAAGCATATTTTCACAGCTGAGACTCGACGATCTATAAGGCTGCATAATTTCTTTAGTCAATCCGAAGCCATTGTCAGCCAACAAAAACGCTCCCATATCTATATTTGAATTTGGAAGGGAACGTATTTTGCACATTTGTCGGGTTTCGGCAAGCTTTCTTCCTAGGGGACCGTCTCGAAACATTTGCGAATCACTATTCACGCCCAAGGCAGAAAGTTGGACATAAAAAATTCGATTCGAAGAGTCACTTACAAATAATGAGTTAAAAGAATAAAAACTTTTATAATTCCTATTTAGCGATCCACTGCCGGCGGGATGTTCCGTTTTGAAATGCTTGCCGTCGAGAACACCATATGCGCGAATTCGTCGACCTTTTTTTAAAAAATCGTTTTCCATTGTCCACACCTCTTCCTTTGTCTCTGGCCATTTGATATGGAGATGAGCAGATTGAACGATATCTTCCACTATTTCCGAAATCAGTCGCGAAATACTCGATTGACTGAGTCCGACAGTCTTTGCAAGCGAACACTGAGAAATTCCTGCAAATTCATATTTAAAAATATATATTCCACAGGTTATTAAAAATTTAAGTATATCGAACCTTCCCGAGCATACTTAAAAAATATGACCACTTTCATTTGCTTTGTGATATATGATCTTCCTCGGTCGCGAATCATAGAGAGAATCCTGTCGAACACTTGCGAATCCATTCCTATAAGAAACTGAAATCGGAGGTTTTTTTTAAGGTTGCCGCACTAACCTGATGATGTCCGAGCTCTATGAGCCTTTCGCAACGATATTTGAAAAAATTGAAGGTGTCTACCTGAATAATCGCTATTTCGCTTATCCCATCTCCGTTCAATACTTTGTGCCATTTCAAGAGCGAAATCGCTTGATTGAGTAATAACTCACGAAGCTGAAATGTTAGAATTCAGAAAAAAATTTAAAAATATATCATAAAAATACCTTTATAACTTTCGCGAGTTTTGAATGGGAAACCATTGTAGAACTCAAAATTCACATCCACGAGTACCTCTACCAGAAGCTTATGAATTGATAACTGTAACCTGTTTTTTTTTAATTATTGTGAGCGAAAAAACGATGATTTTGTGCAAAATTTAAGAAAAATTAGTGAAAAAAACGATTTAAAAAAATATAAGAAAAATACGCGATTAAAGGCGCATGGATATATTTGAATGGGTCTCGCCACATTTGACTACAGTATCATCGGCAGAAAATGAATTTTCCTCTTCCTTTTTTTTCTTTTTTTGCCGTTCATGCATCGGAAAAAACTTCTTTTTTTTTCTTTTTTTTCTCACTTGAATAGGTCCATTGGAAAAAATGGTTCATTCACAACCTGTCAATTACCTTTTGGTCTTTCATATGTCACACCCAGGTATCACTCCCCTTCAAACTCACCGCTCACACTTTTTGCCTTTTTGCCACGTGGCACCTATTGTAATCGAGCCTTTATACGTCTTTTTCTTTTAATGCTCACCGCCAACGCAATCGCGCAAAGCTATTTTTCTCATGCGCATACTGATAATTAGGGTAATTAAAAACCTATTTTTTCTGTTTTTCTTAACCAAAACTAATCGAGTTCAGGGATTTCACTGTTTCAGACCGCATTCTTTGCCTGCAAGAAAACAAACAAACAAACAAAAAATTAACAGAACGGCAGGCTTACTGTAAAACCTGTATTAGAAGGGCCGGCCCTTCTATTTGAGGGGTCCTTCAATTAGAGGGGGCTCTTCTATTTTTCGTGAGGTCGCGTGGGGAATCGTTCTATTAGAATGGTCTCTCTTGTTTTTTGTAAAATTTCAGATAGTCCAGAAAAAAACTTCACAAAAATCAACAAATTCCGAGAAAATTCTACAAAAATGAATAAGTTCAAAAGAAAAATTCCCAGAATTCAACAAAATTAGAAATAATCGATAAACTTAAATTAAGATAACATAAAAATGGGTCCAAAAATGATGAACAATGCATCATTCCTCACATCAATGGAAGTTTCGATGTTTTAATACTCCTGGTCAGATTTCTGATAATTATCTTTGACTTTCACGTCTTCAAGCTGCTTCTTTATTGTTGGTTTTATTGGCGTATTCCAGCCCAATTTTTGAACCACCAATCTATAAATCTTTCTTTTTTTCATGCCGATGACACGCTTTTCAGCAAATTCTCTATATTCTTCTGTCGTTTAAGACAGGAAATGCAAGAAAACATTTAAATTTGAAGAACACAAGACGATAGAAAACTGATAAAAATTGAAATTTGGCCGTAATTTCGCGTCGCTATGACTTCGGCCACAGTACTTTCGCTAAAAGAGTCCTTCTATCAAAGGGGCCCCTCAATTAGAGGGGCCCTTCAATTAAAGGGGGTACTTCTATTTTTCGCGAGGTCGCCTGGAGGGCCCTTCAATTTAAGGGGCCCTTCTAATACAGTTTTACGGTATCTAGATTGTCTGCAATCCATGGATATCTCAATGTCTGATCTGAAAACCTCATCCGTCTCCATTTCGTTTGGTGGCGGCGAGTCATGACGTGGCAGCCGCCTGTGACACGTTAATTAATTGCAGGTGGATCGTGAACACAACCTAGATGACGTGGCTGTGAAGGATTAGGGTTAGTGGTAGAGACCGGAAGGATTGTGTACGTTGGACTGTCACTAGGTATTTTTCTAAAGCTCAGCATTTCTGTCTATTTCTTTTTGTTAAAATCTGAAATAAGTTCCAAACAAACACAGTTTCAGAGTGCTAGTTTATCGTAGTTTGTATTATACTATGCAAATATCACATCTCCTGCGTGTAACAACCGTAATTAAATGTGGCCTGCGAGTTGTTGGAACTTGTGTTTTTTTGACCCATAACTTCCATTGCACTCGAGCTTAAAGCAGAAGTCGGATCCATGAAAGTGGAAAATTACAGGAATTACGTTCTCCAGGAATTGTTTTTCTGCGTCTCTCACCCTTATCACACGAAACAACGATTTGTCTGTTGTTTTCCAGTTTTTTGGGTCCAGCCCCAGCACAGAGTGTTGATAGGAACATGACACTTTAACTTTGAATTTGCGGGAAAGTTGCCACCGCACTCGAGTAATAACGCGAAAAATTATTTTTTCAAAACGTCGATATTGCGGCGCTACAGCACCTTAAAAATTGTTTTTCTTGTATTTAGGATCATATTTTTTGCATGGCGCCTCGTTTTTGAAAACCCAAACCGTTTCAACTCTGTATTTAACAACCGCGTTTCCTCGAATCTTTGTGAACGATAGAGCGCATTTTCATGATGTACTCTTCAACAACCTGTGTCCAGTTGCCCAGACGAACTACTTTTTTTTCTAGACCTGCGCGGTGTCGATCAACTTTAAACAAAAAAGAGTCAGTGACCGGAGAGAAACAATGGGTGAGAACTCGTGAGGTGACACGTGGCGATGCAATCGGATATTCAAATGTGCTTGGAAACAGCCAATCGTGGTCCTTGAAGACATTTTTGGAGTTGACTAGAGAGTTTCCGAAAAATATGAAGAGTCAACGTCAACAGAATCATTAAAACTATGAAAGTTATTTTTAGCGAAATGTATTTAGAAAATTTGTTGGTACATACGTCTATATTTAAAGGTTTGGTCTGATTAAACTCATTCCCAATCACTCTTCATTCCAGTTTCATGACAATTGGGGCGTTTTCCGAATTATTTCCCGATTGTTTGTCCTTTCTTCCCATTTTTTTGAAACTTCATGAGCAACTCCATTTTAACAGAAAAAGTTGTGATTTCCATGTCATCTGCTAAATGACCGTTTACTTGGGTTTCTTATTTTGAAAAATGAAAAATTCATTTCGAATTTCCATATTGTGTTTTCCATCGAGTTGCAGCATGAGAACACGAAATCCCGCCCACTTATTGCACAAATAGACCTATTTGAAGAGACGCAGACAAAAAAAAATAATAGTGGACTTTCAAATTTTGTTTTACATGATTATATTCCCATGCCAACTTATCCACTAGGCTGAATCTCCGCCACAGTAATTCTTAATCCGATTCTCACCTCTTCACCTTTTCGGACATCTCTGATAGTGAGGCATGTCAGCCTTTTGTTTCCAACTCCCGGTTTTCCTTCTATTCCCACAACACGATTCGCACCTATTGGGAATAGAAAGGAGACTCAAAAAGCCCTGTTGCCAGTGAAACAAGACCGTGGGTTTCGCGCAGAACTGACTGATGCACAACTTTTTCAAGTTAAAGTAATTTTTCTGGAATTGGTCATCAAATCAAAGTGAAGGTGGTTTGAGATTGTGTGCAAACGAGAAAAAACGCAAAAAAGAAGAAAACAGGCGTCTAAAGTAACGTTTTTTTCGTGGTTTTTCTCCACAGTATCCCAACAAAACCTACACATCTTGGTGACGCGCGAAGCCAATAATTTGAATTTCACATATTTGTTTACATTTTGGATTGTTTTAAAACATGTTTTCAGTGGTTTTTTTTTGATCTGCAGGTTAGGCGGTACTGTAGGGAAAAACGACGCAAAAACAAAAATACCGTAAAACCTGTAATTGAAGTACACCTGTATTAGAAGTACACCTCTAATAGAAGTACACCCCCAAGAGACCTTTGAAAAATAGAAGTACACCCTCTAATTGAGGTACACCCTCTAATAGAGGTACATCATTGGGTTAATTATGTTGAAAAGTTTTTTTATTCCATTTTTGAATCTTTTTTCTTCGTTTTTCATTGGTTTAAAGACTTTTTGAATTGAAAATCATTTGAATGTCCGCGACACGAGTGTCCAAACACGTTCATAGAGGAATACACTTGCAACGTTTTAATTGACGAGCGCAGATTTCAAATTTTCGAGACCCTTACAAAACCGGGGAACAGCCCCCTCCGCGCAATTGAAATGGCGTCTCCCAGCGGATCGTCCAAGACTCTATCGACCACAGACGATTATTAAGCTTATCTCAACAGTTATTCTCAGTACGGAGCGCTGCAAACGAGCTCCCTTCGCACAGTGGCGGACGCGGACACGTTGGCGACGAGAGAGTGCAGAAAATTGAGAGAGCCGTGGCCGATGCTTTGCTTTTATTTCTCTAAACCTCACTCCAAATGCATGCTAAATTCTTTGTTCGATTGGAGCGAGTTATCAGCGTTTTATACCGAGTATAGAACCTATTTAAAAAAAAAAGACAGAATTGGGAAATTTTGAAAACTGACCAAGTTGGGATTTTGAGCACCACCTCGCGAGAAAATGGTCTGGTAAAAATGCCGTTAGCTGACAGGAGAAAAAATTACCAAAACCGGGAAAAATTTGCATGTCTGCGGCGCAATTTTCCTAGAATTATATAACCATTTCAGTACAAAACCCGTGCCGCACGTTTTTTTTTTTTAATGGGCGGGGCTTGTTTCTCGGCTTTGGAAATGTTTTTCCCGGTTTTGTCTTCCCCGGTTTCGCGTCTTTTCCCGGTTTTGTCTCGATGTCGAATTGTTTTTTTTTGTTATTTTTCTTCTAAAAGGCCTTTTAAAAATAGAAGTACACCCTCTAATTGAAGTACACCTGTATTAGAAGTACACCCATTAAGGGGGTTTGAAAAATAGAAGTACATGTACTTCAATTACAGGTTTTACGGTACTTTGGATGCCTCTTATCGTATTTGTTGGCGCTTTTTTTTTACTTTGGGCGTACCACTAAAAATGGTCAGTTTTTCTACAATCTATTCTCAGTTTGGAGCGCTGCAAACTCGATCCCCTTGCACAGTGGAGGACGCGGCAACGTTGGCGACGAGAGAGTACAGAAAATTGAAAGAGCGTCTGCTTCTCGTAGCCTCATCATGTATACTCGGTATAAAACGCTGATAACTCGCTCCAATCGAACAAAGAATTTCGCATGCATTCGGAGTGAGGTTTAGAGAAATCAGAGCAAAACATCGGCCACGGCTCTCTCAATTTTCTGCACTCTCTCGTTGCAAACGCGGCCGCGTCCATCACTGTGCGAAGGGAGCGCGTTTGCAGCGCTCCGTACTGAGAATACATACGGTTACACTGCCATTTTTCAGTTTCTTGAATATGTCTTCTGGTAAAATTTTTATAAAATGTACTCATTATCTTTTCAAATTGACACAAATAAACGTTTTTATATCAAGACTTTCATATTTCACAAAATTGCAGACGTAAACAATAAGAGCATGGATCACAAGAGCGAGAACACAAATATCCGGGACCCGCTGAGTGTTGGCCACAATTCCAGGTGGCCTTTTATTACAGGGTGGGCTTCTATTACAGATAGGCTATTACAGTATTTACGGTACATACTGTCAGCGGTTTTCAGCTCAAAAAACGAATGTCAAAAATTGGGGTTTGGGCTTTATTGGTGATTTGCGTGGGTGGTATACTAGGGCGTCGCATCAATTGGAAAACAATTAACAAATACCTTTTCATTTCTATTTTCAATTTTCAGAAAATTTCATCACTTGTTCATTAAGTTACGGTTTCAATGCTTTGAATGATACTGTTTCTTTTGTTTGCAGATGTTCGATAGTCTACGGTGATAAAAGCCTTCTGCTCTGCAAATAAAAGTATTTTTACTCGCAAATTACCGCTAGTTTTGTGCAAACGTTCATTTCCCAACGTTTATTTCCTACGTTTGTTCATATTGTGAAAACAAAAAATTTGCACCGCGGTGTTAGCGTACTTTTAAAATTCAAACGAAAATGGGAACAAATCTCTTCATTTCACATGCTATTTCTTTCATTGCCGTTTGAATTTCAAAAGTACGCAAACACCGCGTTGCGATTTTTTTGTTTTCACAATATGTCGGAAATGATCATTTCCTACTGTGATCATATACCAGGTTTTTAAAATTTTATGTTTCAAAATACATTTTCTTTGGGTAAAATACAACAATATCCCTATGAAATACTAGCTTTGCCCCCGCGACAAAAGAGTTAATCGCCCCCCCCCCCCCGCCACCTAGGTGTAATGCTTAGCGGGTATTTGTAGTGGCGACGCGCCGGAAGCATGTGTGAAACCTTAAAAATTGACGGCCGTAGGGAGCTGGATGGAAGTATGCTTAACGGGGGTGATTGTGGTACTGGTGGGAACATAAAATTTGAAAAA
This sequence comes from Caenorhabditis japonica, assembly GCA_963572235.1. Taxonomy (NCBI): domain Eukaryota; kingdom Metazoa; phylum Nematoda; class Chromadorea; order Rhabditida; family Rhabditidae; genus Caenorhabditis; species Caenorhabditis japonica. Next base: position 4,368,946 of record OY754345.1, read on the forward strand.
GGTATGAAATGATAGCAAAAAAGTGGTATATGATCACAGTATAAAATGATCATTTTTGACAAATGAACAAAAGTAAGAAATGAACAGTGGGAAATGAATGTTTGCCCGAATTTTGGTTGTGATGAGTCCAAAAAAGCAGAAAGAGTTCAAAATGGAAGAAAATTGGATGTCGAAAAATGCTTTTTTTTTAACCCTTTTTGCTATTGTGAACACGGGAAATCACTGCGACAGTACCACCAAAATTGCAACGGCACAAATTCGCAAAATTGGTGAGAAAGAAGCATTTTTGGGCACCCATTTTTCTTTCATTTCCACTTTTTTTCTGTTTTTTTTTTGGACGCACCATGGACCCCCTCTCATAAACTGGATCATGCATCTTGCAAAACGCATTTCTGGATGTTACGGTTACGATTTTTCCGTTTAAATACGGTTGTGGAACTTAAAACAAATAAAAAAGTCAGACAAACTATGTTAATCAAGGGAAAAACTAACTGTTTCTTCATGCTAACAAATACAAGTACAGCCAATATCTACCTATTCCATCCTCGGGGTACCTTTATTCATGAATGAGCGACACAACGTACGGTGTCCAGGATTTGAAATGTGGGAGGAGCCGAGCAAACGCGCTCCATTGGATTTTTTCGCGCGAAATTCAAATTTTGAGGCATTTTTTATGTTTTTCGGGAAAAAAAGCATAAATTCTTAATTTTTTCCCACATGTGCTCCAACGGAATTATAGCTGAGGTCTTTACAAATTTTTTAAGCCTAAGAACGTCGAATTTGGTTCAGCCACCATTTCGAAATATTCGTTTTGAGTTTTTTGGTGTTTTTGCAGGATAAATTTTTACGAAAAGCGAAGTTTGGGCAATTTTATGGTATTAAAAGATACAATACATACATTTTACAAAGAAAAACAGGTTTTACTAAAAGAAAAACAATAAAATCAATAAAAAAATGCGAGAGTCGAAAAATGCGCAAGCACCGAAAGTGCGCCATGGAAGTTTGCTGACGCGCCAGCAAATTAGGCTCCGCCCACAATTCAAAACCTGGACACCGTGCAACGCAGTGAATTTTTGGGCGTAAACATGAAGGAATTATCAATTCAATATTCTTGCCGGCTACAGTAAGCAGTGGCGCGAAAAATCGAGGCTCCGCCCCATCAGGTCTTTTCAACTGAATTCAACTGAACGTAGATCAAAAAATGTGAGCGGGTGTGTCAAAATGTGAGCGGGCGTTATGTCTGCGTCTATTATAAAACTTTCGCGGGCGCAAGTGGTAGCCGGCAAGAATATTGAATTGGTAATACCGTAAATTCATTAATAGAACGGTCCTTTAAAATAGAGCGGCCCCTCTCATATAGGAATGAATTTCACACTTTTGGTTAGATTTTTCCACTTGTTACTTATTGGCCGGTTTCTAATTTTGAACTGTCATACTATTGTGTTGTTTTTATGGAAATTTGACAAGTAAAGCTAACCTTATTACGTATTCCCGAGTACGTGAGATGTCGTAAATGGGTCCTGATACTGTCGGTGTTTGCACACTTGTGGATTTGAATATTTGTTTTCGAATTTTTTCAATTAAAATTTTTCTTAATTTTTTCTTGTTGTTGTTTTTTGTTTTATAAAACTTATATTTTATGAAAAGGGAACCGATAACCCTTTTTAACTTTTCCTAATTTTCCACTTTCATAATTTTCGGAACCGCCAGTCTTCAATTCATCTGTCTTGTGCCCAACTGAACATCCAGTCTTGTACCCACCAATCATCGTAGTCGAAATCTCTGCCTTGCCTCTATGTTCTCCCCTCTTGGAATCCACTTAAACTGCGCTGGGCCAATACTTTTGATCTCATCACACTCTCCCGCTATTTCTTGTAACTCGATTTATGGACCCTTTTCTTGGCTTGACTAACAGAATCAGGATACTTTCTGTTTTCCAACTCTATATTTTTAATAGCCTTCCTATAGCACTAGATATCCTAGTGCTGATAACTTTAACTCTACTTTACCTGAGGTTTTTTTTAATACCGCTCCTAACCCTTCTGCCGATTCGTCAGTGAATAAAAACCAACTGGGCTCGAATCTTTCTACCATCAGTCTTACTAGCGCTTTATTTTTTAAGGTTATCCGCCAAAAATCTAATTTTTTCTCACCAGAAAAAAAGAGAAAAAATGGAACTGTTTCTTTCTCTGCGTCTCTCACCGCCATCATATAGTCGGCAAATACATCATCAACCTCGCTCTACTGCAAAATTCTTGTAAAACCGTGTTGCACTTGCAAGATTAAATCGAATTCTAGTTGTATTCCTTTTTTTCAACGGAAAATAACGTATCCACGACGAGTTGCAGTTAAAATTTGATTTTTCGCTTCAAAAAAGGCGTACATACACAAATTGAAAAGTGCCGTAATGCAAAGCTGATGATGCATTCGCCGAGTATACAAAATGCAGCGATTTCCAAACTTCTTTTTTAGAAAACGGATTTTCTGTAGTTTTCCAGTTTCATGGATTAGGCCTCTGGTGATTGATGCTCGACCACTGTGATCGTCATCTCTCGTTGCCGACTGATTGAGTGGTCTGAAACGTCAAAAACTTGAGTGTTCAATTTTTAAAATTTTTTAATAATGAGTTACGGTTTTAACATCTTTAGGATTATTGATTTATTTCTTGAATGATATTTTCGGTGATACCAATTCTCTTACTTTAGAAATAAGCCCGCTACCTAATAAAAAAAGGTTCAATTACAACCAGTCTATTATAGTACGTCCAAAGTAAAAAAAAAAAGCAAAAAAAAGACAAAAAGAGGCGTCCAAAATAACTTTGTTTTTTGCGTCTTTTTCTTTGTTGTTCACCGCCAAACAAGCAAAAAAGCAATTGTAATGGGGTTATTCTCGAAACCAGCAAAAATAGAAAAAACCAGCAAAAAATTCAGCGAAAATTCGGAGAATGCTCCGATCGATCTGAAACGTTGGGAAATCATTTAAAAAATATTTCTGGTTATTCCCTGAAAATTTAAGACCAAAATATCAATTTTGAAAATTTTCAGAAATAAAAATCGATATTTTTAAAAATCAATATTTCGGTCCGAAATTTTTAGGGAATGTCCAAAAGTATTTTTTAAATGATCTCTCAAAGTTTAAGACCGATTTCTCTGAATTTTCGCTGAAGTTTTTGCTGGTTTTTTCTATTTTTTGCTTTTTTTGCTGGTTCCGAGAATAACCCCATACACATGTTTACAACCGCGCGTTTTTTTTTTACTTTGCACGTACCATTACCTTTTGGTCCTTCATATGGCAAATTCACTTGCAATTTATATTCTAAAAATTTAAAATTCATTAATTTCCCACCATCTTCCAACGAGACTTATTTCAAGGTCCATATTTCTGTTCCCATGTCAGGTTATTCACTAGGTTGAATCTCCGCCACAGAAAACATTAATCCGATTCTCACCTTTTCAGGGCATCTCTGATAGTGAGTCCGGCTGGTCATTTTTTCAATCCTCGTTTTCCCATTCCATTCCCAAAATACGATCCGCATCTTTTGAGAATTGAAAAAAATCAAAATCAAAAAGCCTATTGCGAGTATAGTCGGCGAATACATCATCAACCTCGCTCTACTGCTAAAATCCCTGTAAAACAGTGCTGCACTTTACAGATTAACTCGAATTATAGTTTTACACTTCTTTTCGACGGAAAATAACGTATCCACGACGAGTTGCAGTTAAAATTTGATTTTTCGCTTCAAAACAGGCGCACTACACTGTTGAAAATTGAAAAGTGCGGTAGAGCGAGGCTGATGATGCATTCGCCGACTATAGTCGAGCTCAGAACTGACGCACAATTTTTCAAGTTTAATTCCGGGTGGCGTACATTTTTTGCAGCAGGTAAACAAAATAAAATAAACGTGGTTCAAGATCTAGAGAATATGAATTTTTATCAAAAATGAGTAGCCCGTCAAAAACAGCACCAGCAAACGTCAGTATTGGCCTTTTCGAGTTTTTTTAAAACTGTTTTTCAAATTAAAATAACACGAACACAGTTTCATTAAGCTTACATATAAATTTTTTTTTAAAATCCAATCTATTGTACCATGTTGTATTCCTCCCTGACTGCTTGTCTCTCTGATCTGATACTATGAGCAAAAAGAAAGGAGTTTTTTTTTTCAAAATTTCGATATGAAATCATTGATATTGTTATCACGGAGCCCAAAACCAGTGGCAGAACTGACTTGCCTGTCGAATATTATCAAAACATTAACAGTAAATGGGACGGCTAAACACACGAAACTCTTGTCGAAGAAAACCGCGAGTATTGATAATGTTGTGGAAACTTATTGTCGGCCCGCCAAAATGGTCGAACGCGCTCCGCTGAACTCAATACTACGTGGATTTCATTTTGGTTTCCAAATTATTTTATTTCACGTTGAATTTACACGTGAAATGAAAAAATTTAGAAACCAAAATAAAATCCACGTAGTATTGAGTTCAGCGAAGCGCATTTGACCATTTTGGCGGGCCGACAATAACTACATTTTGTGTTTTCAATCGAGCCGAGACATCAAAATGTGAAACTTCGCCTTCTTTTTTCACGCGAACATTAAATACATTTCTGTGCATTTTAATTTTTCGTTTAAAAAAAGAGCGAGGTTTCACGTTTTGACGTCGCAACTCATTTGAAAACACAATAATTGCGGAAAAGAGAATGGGCCAACGTATGGTTCGGAAACCCATTATTCCGAATTCGGTGGTTTTTTTTTCATAGATGAGTTTGAAATTTATGGAACAGTAAAAACATTTTTTGGATCACTTCCCGATTATGTGTTAAATGCTAGAGATGTTGGCCGTGGCCGCGTAGCAGGCTTGTCATTCAATTTATAAAAATCATAAATACCGTATTTCCTCTAATTTAAGCGCATGCCCTTCTATTTTTTCATTTTATAACAACTGTCGGGTATTTAAAGGTTTTTACATCAAACTAAGGTCGTCTCATGCCGGCTTGATTAGAACGTGTTTTGCTGAGTTTGGTGTGCAAATTTCTTGATACCCGAAAGTTGTGATGAAATGAAACAATAAAAGGTAAGTATTATCCGCAAACAAAACAACTAGAATCAATAGAGGTGTTGAAACCGTACCTATACTGTTTTTATTACAAAAATAACCGGCGCAAACATGGCGGTTGAAAATGGCAGATAGTCACTTCTGCCACATAGTTGCAGATAATCGAAGATCGGCACTACATAGTTAGGCAAAATTCATTAAAAAATTGACCCCTGTTGGACACATATGGGGTCCAACATGCCAATTTTTAATAACACTGCTATATTCAAAAATTTCAGTTTTAAAACTTTTTCATTAGCTTTCAATAAATAAATGTTAGCAATTATATGGTTCTTCAATGACTCTCACAAAAAAAAAAGAGAATTCGATCGTGCATTTCATTTATTCTCGATAAAAAAAAAAATGTATTGGCACGACATAAAGGAAATGTACAATTTAGTTTCCGTGACATGATTTCCAACAAATCCTATTTTAATTGCCGGATATCACAGGGAGTTAGTGATATTGAGGATTCGTCATAAATGGATCACAGGCTCTTTCTTTCATCCCGTTTTTCTTGTAAAGTACACGTTAATTCCAAGCTCAATAATTTTCCACCTTTTCCCAAGATTTTTGCGAGTTGGAGAACTTCAATTTTTCAGTCTTCTTCTTCTTCTTCTTCAAAATAAAATTTGACTATAAAAAAGATTAAACAAGCGTGTTCAATCTACAATCAAAATGACCGGTTGAAACCGTAACTTAATTCAGAAATGCACAAATTACAAGTACAAGTGGCCGAATAACGGATCCGAAGTGTTTTAATTTTTGTGAATTAAAAAAAAACAAATAAACTTTGAATTTATAGTCGGCGAATGCATCATCAGCCTCGCTCTACGGCACTTTTCAATTTTCAACAGTGTAGTGCGCCTTTTTTTAAGTGAAAAATCAAAATTTAACTGCAACTCGTTGCGGATACGTCATTTTCCGTTGAAAAAAAGGAATACAACTAGAATTCGAGTTAATATTGCAAGTGCCACGCGGTTTTACAAGAATTTTGCAGTAGAGCGAGGTTGATGATGTATTCGCCGACTATAATTCAAATTAAAAAAAAAAAAATTCACCAGCACCCGGACTCGAACCCGTGACCTCGTGGACGACAGCTTGGCGCGAAACCCACTTGGCCACACAGGTCATTTTTAAGAAAACCGTGTTTTCTGTTTCAGGCTTCTATAAAATTTATGCAATTTTCGTTGTTATTACCTTAAACTCGTGTAGATAGGTCCGATTTCATTTCTGAGAGGGACACACTCTCTCATTTTGTCTGGCTTCTCTAACCTGTTGTGTTTTCATTTCTTCTCACTTCTCTCTCAGCGGTCGACCACACTATTGGTAAACAAGTTATTGGTAAACAAGCGTGGTCAGAGAAACGAGAGAGTGTGTCTTTCTTGGAGAAATGGGCGGTAAAGAAACGAGAGAGTGCTTCTAACTGGAGACGGACCTATCCATTGGAAGACCTATCTACACGAGTTTAGGGTATTCTATTTCTAAAAATTTAAAAAAATAAGTTCATTTGGGCGTCACGGTGTTTGCACACCCAGCAGCATATTTGACGACACATCTGCTAATAGCTCATTTTTCGCCCGTTTTTCATAAATCAAAACATCATTTAGCATCCGAGCACTGCAAAGGAGAAGAAGAAGTCGGAACAGCACAGCTGTCATTTTTAACCCATTATTCGTTCACCGAGTTTCGTTAAAAGTCGAGGGGGGGGTGGTTCCTCGTGCCAAACAGATTTATTGGCAGAGGGTGAGCGATGAGCCGAGCGTGGATAATTAATTCGAATCTAAATTTTTTTGTTGATAAAGATCTGAAATGGACAAAAATTGCCAACAAAGAGGAGGGAGAATTTGGATTTTAGCGTTTTTTTGGATTTTTCGACAAAACTTAAATTAATTTTTACTAATTTTCGATATTTTTCAAACTTTTAAATTATTCTCACTACGGAGCGCTGCAAACGCGCTCCCTTCGCACAGTGGTGGACGCGGCCGCGTTGGCGACGAGAGAGTGCAGAAAATTGAGAGAGCCGTGGCCGATGTTTTGCTCTGATTTCTCTAAACCTCACTCCAAATGCATGTAAAATTTTTTGTTCGTTTAGAGCGAGATTTCAACGTTTTATACCGAGTATATATGGAAGTAAAAAAGCTTTTTACAAAGTGTCTAGTGTTTAGCCCCCTGGGACTTTCATTAACTCCTAATCAAGATTCATGGCTTCCGCTCGTTTTATTGATAGGTGACAGACGTTTGGCAGGCCAGCTTTTACCCCTATATGTTTGTTTACCCAAAAAAAACTCCAAAAATAAGTGTAAACTCGTAAATTTCGCCATTTCCCATTTTAAACCAATCAACACCCTAGGCTCCGCCTACTTTTGGGGCAAGACTAGCCAATCAGGGATTGGCATTTAAAAACTCGCTGTTTTTGCAATTAATGGGCATTAATTGTGTTTTCCGTAGTATTGGGTGCACAGGAATGTTGCGTATGGACATTTAGAGTGAAATCTGCCATGGCAGTAGTTAAATAATCGTTAAATCAAGATGACTGCCTGACGAACCGACCGAGAGGTTCAAGGTGAAACGGCAGTGTTCTAAGTTTTTTGGGTGGATGAAAAGTTGCAAAAATCAAGTTTTTTCCAAAAATTTGAAGGAGAAGTTGAAATAATTTAGCCAATTTATTTTTTTAAAGTTTTCCGAACTTGACAATTGTCTGTTTCAGAATCCTATAAAATTTAGACAGTGGGTGACACGCACAACTGTGATACACACCTCCCAGCAGAGGAGAAATGTGATGGATGGATATAGTGTCCGTTTAGAACTGGTGAAATTCGGAATACTTGTTTTTCAGATAATTTAATAATTTTAAGTTTAATTAGATGCAGTAAATTCAGGTTAATTAACCAAAAGTGTAGGACAAAATCACATTAAACTTTTCCATTCCAAATTTTAATTTTACGCTTCTCATACCCATGTTAGGTGCATTTGGTGACGTGGCAGAGCTGCGCTGGCTGGAAACGGGTTAGGAAGAGAATTGGAGCCGGAAGTTGAAGAGAAGCAACAAGTTCAAATTAAAATTATTTATCTGATCGTAAACAAAAAAAAATGTATTCAAGTACATACACCTAGCCCATTACTGATAAAAATCGGTACGACCAGAACTAATGAGTAATGAAGGAAGAGGTTATGAGGTGAGAAGGTTAAAAAAAATACGCATGATGAAATCAATAGCTATCGTCTATTGAATAAACAAGACGATTTATAAATACAAAAAGTGATATTTTTACGACACTCCAAATTGATAAGCTCATCGTGAATCGACACAAATGGACTTTTTACTTGATTTTTTTGAGGTCAATGAAAACATGTTTTAAAAATAGTACTTTTATGTGCTATAAATACGCACAACTAAACTATATTACCCTAAACTCGTGTAGATAGGTCTGCCAATGGGTAGGTCCGTCTCCAGTTAGAAGCACTCTCTCGTTTCTTTACCGCCTATTTCTCCAAGAAAGACACACTCTCTCGTTTCTCTGAACACGCTTGTTTACCAATAACAGTGTGTGGTCGACCGCTGTGAGAGAGAAGTGGCAGACATGAAAACACAACAGGTCAGAGAAGCCAGACAAAATGAGATAGTGTGTTCCTCGCAGAAATGAAATCGGACCTATCTATGTACACGAGTTTAGGGTACTCATATTTTCTAAATTTGTTTTGTTCACCGTTTCAAAAAATTTATATGTACAAAAAATCTATATTTTTCAATGCTAATTTTTCAGATTTATTATTTCTTCTGATTGAATTTGTGTAAAAATGATTTTTTTTGCTGTTATGAATACGTCACATAAACTCTGAAACTGATTGTAAGATTTAAATTTCCCATTCCTTCAGTCCCACTATTTACCGTAAAACCTATAATAGAAGAACCCCTATAATTAAAGGACCCCTATTATAGAAGGACAGTCTTAGGCTGCCATTGAAAAATAGAAGGACACCCTATATTAAAAGGACATCATTTGAGGGGAGTTGAGAATAGAAAGACATGTCCTTCTATTACAGGTTTTACGGTAATTGTGAAAAACGATTTGGTAAAATATACAAACAAGTTATTGTGTTTCAAATGTAAAATATGAACGGCGTATTGTGTTTTACTGTGGTAGTAATTGTAGATTTGCTAGAGTGATTATGAAAGAATTTAATAAAAACTAACGCAATTTGTGAATATTTGTATTGTGACGTCGTCAGCAACAGAGGTATCACTCCCATTCAAACTCACCGCTCACACATTTTGCCTTTTTGCCACGTGGCACCTATTGTAATTGAGCCTTCCCGTCTTTTCCTTTTGATGATCACCGCCATCGCGCAGAGTTCTTGTTCTCATGCTCATACGGATAATTAAAGTAATTAAATGCCAATTGTTTTTTCTTGTATTTTTTTTATTGAAAATTGATTGGAATTATGTATAGATTCGACAGTTTCAGAGAGGTACTCCTACCAAAAAAAAAATGAAAAGAAAAAGAAAAGACTAGCTTATCTAGATTTTCTGCAATCCATGGATATCTCAATGTCTGATCTGAAAACCTCATCCGTCTCCATTCCGTTTGGCAATGGTGGTGGTGTCGGTGGCGGCGAGGCGGCGAGTCATGACGTGGCAGCCACCGGTGACACGTTAATTAATTGCAGGTGGTCCGTGAGCACAAATGATGACGTGGCAGTGAGGAAATTCGTGGGAGAAACCGGAAGAATTGTGTATGCATTTTGGCAAAAACTATGTAGTATTAATATTTACAAAAACACAAAAGTGTTTTAGTATTATTATTTTTTAAGAATGGCAGAAGAGGAACAATAAATTCACAACGTGAGGGACTGCGCAGCAGGCTTGTTAATTATTTTATTTAGACGTAGGTACATGAAGGCATACTGTATGTAAAAAAAATAATTAATATCAATAAGGATGTTGAAACTGTTATTCAATGCAAAAATCAAGAGACCGGTCAAGGGCCAGGTTCGTGTTCTGGAGGTGGAGATCTTCAAGCAACATACTTTCTTAGGCACCCGCTAAATTACGCTAACTTGTAATTTATATTTTGGAAATTTAAAATACATCGATTTGCAACCATTTTCTTTCGATTTTTATTTTGAGGTCTATTTTTCTGTTCTCATGCCAACTTATCCACTAGGTCCAATCTCCGCCACAATAATTCTTAATCCGATTCTCACCTCTTCACCTTTTCGGACATCTCTGATGAGTACCAGTTTTTTGTTTCCAGCTCCCCGTTTTTTCGTTTTCCTATTCTTTTTTCACAACACGATTCGCACCTATTGAGAATGGAAAAAAACCCAAAATCAAAATTCCTACTGCGAGTGGGCTATTGGGTTTTGTGCAGAACTGGCGTATAATGAACATATTATTTTGCGGCAACAAAAAAAAACCAAAATGAGTGTGGTTCGAGATTCAGAAAATAAATATTTTGGCCGAAAATGAGTAGCCCGTCGAAAAGAGCTTCAGAGAACGTCATTATTGGTGGGGTTTAAAACTGCTCTTTACATTTAAATTATATGAACACAGTTTCATTATGTTATGAATTATATTTTATGAGAATTCCAATAATTTCGTATGGTCTTGTTTGCTAACCTTTCTGATAGTATGATCCAGTGTTGCACGGAATGAGGATATCCGGAATACGGAATAGGGAATGTGGAATAGGTTGTACATTTTTTTTTGACGGAACCTGAAGTCCGGACCTTGGAATTAATGTTTTTTGTTTGTATTTACATTCCGAATTTTTATTCTGAATTCAGGATTCTAGGTTAAGCCTAAATATTCCAGTCTCCATTCCGTATTCCGCAAAAATATACTCATTCCGTGCATTACTGCTACGAGCATAGAGAAAGGAGTTTTGCTTCCAAAAATTCGATATGAAATCATTGTTATCCCTTATGGTGCGTCCAAAAAAGCAGAAAAGAGTGAAAAAAGCGAAAAAATAGGTGTCCAAAAATGAGTGTTTTTTCCCACTTTTGCTAATGTGCACACTTGCAGTCTGTGCTACAGTAGTCAGAAATCGCGGCGAGACCCGCTGTATCGGGCTCGAATTTTCAAATAGATATTTTTTTAATAAATTATGTTTTCCGCGATATTTTTTGCATATTTTAACATTTTAATATATTTTTTTTTACAGAATATTGTTCTCGACATCGGTTTGTGCAAATCAGCGAACCGAAGATGCCTTCTCTTACAGGTATCGCTCACTTTTTGTTGTCGATATTTTATTTTTCTTTTTCAGAACTGCTCCTCACGTTGCTGCTTCTTCTTCTTCTTCAAAAAAAAAAGTTTTGATGGAGAAGAAAATAAGGAAAAAAAACACCGGGCAAAAAAAGTGGAAAAACTCTAATTTGGTTTACTTCAAGCAGTATTGCCAGCGAATCACGAACTGCGATAAAGCCGTAAAAGTAAGTATGAAATTTCAAGATGCAAAAAATTAAAAAAAAATATTTCAGGAACACGTATTTGTCACGAAAAAAGTCCTGCTCGAGCTCGTCAGTTGCATTCGAACCAAAAACCACTTTGGGCGCCGTCAAAAACTGTCAGCTGTCGAAAAAATCATTGTATTCTTGCAATTTGTGACTGGTGGTATGATGAGCATCATGAAAATTATATTATTACGAATTTTTCAGGCGAGTCATTTGAACGGCTCTCCAGACGGATTGGCGTCGCCAAATCTACGATTTCGGAAGTGGTGATGTGTGTCTCGCGCGACATCAACACAAACTACAATACCATTCATTTTCCCGCAACAACAGACGAATGGCGAAAAGTAGAAGATTCGTTCCGCCGAAGAAAACTGGTGTCCGCTTTAGGATGTTTGGACGGCAAACACATCAGAATACGCGCACCTCCATCGACTGGCAGTCTCTTTTATAACTACAAGCATTATTTCTCCTTCGTTTCGTTGGCTCTAGTGGACGGAGACGGTCGGCTGCTGTGGATCGATATAGGTAGTCGAATCTGACGCATTTCGTGAGAAAATTGTCAAATTTAGGTGCTCCCGGTTCAACCAATGACGCGACTATTTTCGGTAATTCTTCACTGAAAGAAGTTTTAGATGATGAAAACAAATTGCCATTGCCGCGCTACTGGAATAATGAAACGATCATGCCGTCATTCATCCTCGCCGACGGAATCTTTCCCTTGTCGAAATCACTGATGAATGCGTTTCCAGGACGAGGAGGACTTTCGCCAGAAGAAATCCATTTTAACAAAACAATCAGCCATACAAGGGTCCGCGTCGAACACGTTTTTGGTATAATATCTTCGAAGTTTCGTATTTTGAGAAAGGAGTTTGAAATACCATATCGAAAGTCTGTAGATGTCACTCAAGCTCTGTGCAAAATTCACAATGGGATAATAGACCCTTCGCCGAAGGTCAAGAAGAAGTTGAAGAATTCGCATACTCGCCGTATTCCGACGCCAAAGAACAGCGAGAAGCACTTAAAGATTTTTTTTGCCGATAAAATTTGTATCGATGGATTGTTATTTTTGTATGTTTATTTGAATAAAAAAGAATCTAAAAAATTATAAAAGAAAAACGAATCGGAACAAATTAACTTTTTCAAGTATTATTATTATTCAAAATTATTCAAGAACAAGAACGAAAGAAAAAAAAATGTCTCGAAGTGAATAGCCCGATTAAACCAAAATACCCTAGTCATCAAAATTTATAAAATTCATATCGCTCGATGATGACTGCACGTCCCGGCCCCACATTCGAAGGCTCTGACTCAGCTTGGCAGCTTGTTGGCGATATTTTTTGCAGATGTTCGCTATCTCCAGGGTGAGATCAAATTGTTGGGATCCGCTCAGTGATTGCATGGTGTCGCGGATTGTCTGGAACAATTGCTGGTGATCTTCAGGTTGCTTATTTGGATTTTGCGCATTTTCTAGCTTTTGGAGACACAGTTTGATAGACTTGTTGATATCCACAATCCCGTCATCTTCTGAAATTTTAATGAATTTTTTATGTAAACGCTGGAATAAATACCCGTTTCGTCCCTCTGCTTCGCTAGTCCACGTTTTCGGTCCTTTTCTATGTTGATCAAGCGTCGCGTCACTGTTGGCGTCGAATCCGGAGCACTGAAGATAATTTTTACGCGTCTCAAATATGATTTTAACGAACGGTTTTGGTATTCTCATATTTTGAATTTCATCGAGAAACTTCATATCTTCGTAATAAGGGAACATCTCTACCACATCATCAGGCGCCGATCCACTCGCGAGTTTTCTGCGCTGTTTTTCTTTTCACAAATTAGAAAAAGTACTGAAAAAAAAACATTTTTGGACGCCCATTAATTTTTCATTTCTAGTTTTCTGCTTTTTTGGACGCACCACAAGTTGTAATCGATAAATAGTTGTATTATCGACCCGCAACGACGGCAAAACGAGCTTCACCGAATTTAGTACTTCGTAATATTTATTTTTATTTCCAAATTAATTCATTTCATGTTTAAATTGTATAAATCACTAAATTCGGGGGAGCGCGTCTGACCGTCGTGGCCAGTCGACAATATGTAATTTTTTGACTTTAAATAGCTTATTTTTATCAAATTTTCAGCGTGAATAAAAAAATCTTACCTTTCTCAACCTTCAAGAATTTTAATTCTTTTTCGGCGTTCCAAAGAAGCTCGTTTCGTATTCGGGCGATGCGATATTCCACGCAGCCGGAATTATTTGCATTGTGGAGATGATGGCCAACACTTGACTCGATGACAACTGGAAATTTATGAAATAAAATCATTTGTAAAGAACTGTTAAAAAAAAACAAATGCTCGGTTCAATTCTTACCTTTTTCCACGAATCACCTGCAGAAATCGATATTTTTCGTTCCGCCTTCTCTTCTTTCATCATTTTTACTCCTGACGTCGACAAACTGCTGTTCTTATTTTGAAAAGAAAATTTTTGTGTAAAAAAAAATAAATTAAAATGTTAAAATATGCAAAAAATATCGCGGAAAACATAATTTATTAAAAAATGGCTATTTGAAAATTCGAGCCCGATACAGCGGGTCTCGCCGCGATTTCTGACTACTGTAGCACAGACTGCAAGTGTACACATTAGCAAAAGTGGGAAAAACACTCATTTTTAGACACCTATTTTTTCGCTTTTTTCACTCTTTTCTGCTTTTTTGGACGCACCATTATGGACCTATTCAGCGCAGGAAAAAAAAACCGCGAAAGTCGGTTTTTTTCCCTATGCAGGTTGTTTTCCAGGAAAAAAACCCATCGCGTCGAGACCCGGCAGTGAAAAATGCAATGCGCCTTTAATTTTCAATGGGAATTCGGTTGAAATTTAAAGGCGCATAGAGTTATTTCATCGGCCGGTCTCGACACGACAAGTTGTTTACGTTAAAAAACCTCCGACTACTGTAGTTTTTTGTCTTTTTTCCTCAATTTTGCATAGGGAAAAAAACCACGAAAATCGGTTTTTTTCCTCTGCTGAATAGGTCCATTACTCAACTGACCATGATAAAACTGACAGGGCTTGCCAGTAGAATATTATCAAAAAATTAAATGGGACCGCGATTCTCACTAAACTCTTATCAAAAATACCACGTGTATTAATAATGCTATTGAAACTGATCTACATATTGCGGAAAAGGGAGTTGGCAAACGGGTGGTCCGCAAGACCCATATTCCGAATTCGATAGTTTTTTTTATAAATGAGTTTGAAATTTATAGAACAGAAAGCCATATTTTTGTATAATTTTTATGTGTTAAATGCCAAGTATGTTTTGGATGATAACGTTAACAAGGATAACAAACAACAAAAGATTTTAATGATTCCTTGTTGTTAAACGAAACCGATATATTTTGAAATTTACCTATTTTTAATGTGAGTCAAAAAAATGACACTTCCAAAAAAAATTTCAGACTCTGAGTTATTTGATCGAGCCAATAAATTTAATGGTGCCGACGACTCGAACGAAAAGGTTTATTTTATAAAAAGTTACTATGATTTTTTTTGTATGTATGTATTTATATACTCGGTATAAAACGCTGAAAACTCGCTCCAATCGAACAAAGAATTTTGCACGCATTTGGAGTGAGGTTTAGAGAAATCAGAGCAAAACATCGGCCACGGCTCTCTTGATTTTCTGCACTCTCTCGTCGCCAACGTGGCCGCGTCTACCACTGTGCGAAGGGAGCGCATTTGCAGCGCTCCGTACTGAGAATATCTGTTGCCATATTCACCAAGTTGGATTTTCCCAAACTGTGGGAAAAAGTTGGGAACTCCTTTTCTACTTTTTCACGTAATTATGTAACAACCAAATGAAAAACGTCGAAACCCTGTGTTGTAAGCCATTCCACTCATACGTGTCATCCGGACCGGAAAATAACTTAGCTCAGAATGAATACTTTTTGTTGAATGAAATGTTCAAAATGAAGATCTCGGTGAGTTCTACAGCAGAGGAAGATAATATTGACAGTTTAATCATTCCCTTTTTGATGACCCGTGGAAAGATGAGTAATTAAACTGTCAAGATTAAGTTCCTATGTCGTATAACTCGCCGAGTTCTTAATTTTGAACATCTCGTTAAACAAGAAATATTCATTCTGAGCTGAGTTATTTGCCGGCCCGGGGTCGGCCAGGATGACAAGTATGATTCCCCCATTACTTCGCAGCAGGCTTGTCAATTATTTCATAAATATCATAAAATGAGCAAACAGTATCTGTGAACAGAAAAAAACTAGTATCAATAGAGGTGTTGAAACCGTATCAAATCTTTTATTTAACAAAAATAACTGACGCAAATTTGACGGCTGAAAACGGCAGATATCCACTGCTGGTGCATAGTTGCAGCTAATCGAAGATCGGCACGAGTTAGGCAATAATCATCACAGTTTTGACGCTTGTTGGACGCCTCTACGGCGAGATTTCGGCGTTAATCCGCACGTGTTGAGCTCCCAAGTTGACGGCTGATTGCCTGATCAGTCTACTTATAAGAGTAATTTTTAAGTACATTTTCAATAACACTGATACTCTCGTGACCTCAGTTACCAGCACAAAAACACAACGCTGCTTACATTCAAAATTTTCAGTTTTAGAATGTTTTTAAACTAATAAGCTTTCAAGATATAAACATTAGCAATAATTTTCTTTAAACGCTATAGCAAAATATGAATACAATCTGAAAACAAAATCCTGCTTACAATAAGTTCACAAGAACATTATAATTGTGCCGAAATGAAATCGTATGAAAATCACGTTATTTGTATACACTAACTTCATTGAAAAATTGTTTTGGTAAATCTAACCTACACTTTTATCGACACGTGTCACCTCACGAGTTCTCACTCATTGTTTCTCTCCAGTCACTCACACCTTTTGTTTTGAGTTGACCTACTTTTAGCATTGACCAAACCAAAAAAGAGACAGTAAACTGACTGAAGAAGAAATGGTTCACAATTTCACTCAAAATTCGTGTCCTGAAAGTGTATTCGATCTAAAATGAGCATTAAAAAACGTGACAACTCGTGGAAAATTAAGTAATCATTACCAAAAAACAAAAAATGCTTTCAAAATTAGAACCAGAAGCACTGAAGTTTTGGGTGAACAGACGTGGGTATAACGTTCTAAAATTGTGTATTTAAGATGGTTTATCTTTGCATTCGAACAAAAAATCTACTCCGTTTTCGTTACCTAATCGATAAATTTATCATCAACCTCGCTTTTCGACACTTTTTATTTTTCAATAAATTGAAACTGCAACTCGTGGTGACTCCGTCATTTTCCGTTGAAAAAAAAAAATAAAACTAGAATTTGAACTAATCTTGCAAGTGCCTCACGGTTTTACAGTAATTTAGCAGTAAAGCGAGGGGACATGATTTTGTATTCCGTGGCACACGTTTTCGTGCCAAAAGTTAACATTTCCTAAATAGAGACAAAAATTCAAAGGCATGTGTGATTTTTATTGGTGCGGTAAGAACTAGTTTTTTTTTCTTGTTTTTGGTGATTGGTGAAAAAGTGGAAGTGGAAATCAGTGGAATCTAGTGGAAACAAACTCTAAACTCGAGTTTCAGCTGCTTTTTAGAACACTTTAAACTATGTTGAAATGATAATCTCTCTTTGTCATATTATTCATATAGGAGTGGAATATTTGACGGGAATTTCAGTTGCAAGTTTTTGAAAAACCACCGTCTCTTATTACTTCGTCACGAGGAGCAGGCAGAAACGTGACAAAAGCACGTGGCAGCGTCGTGTGGGTCTCGCCGGTACATCGTGTTGATTCACGTTATATTTTTTCAAACATACTGGAATTTTTATTTTGGAGCGTAAATCGACACACTGCCGCGACGCTGCCACTTTTTCCACGCGGTTCTGCCTGCTCCTCGCGGCGCAGTGATAAGACGAAAATTGAATACAGTTTTAGAATCTCCTCAAATTCAATACAACAATTAAAATCAAGTACTGAGCAATCCTTAGCCACTTCCATACAAGTATAACTCATGTGGTATGAACGCGGATCCCATTCCATTCGGTTTTTGGCTGTTGCTGTCCAAGAGATTTTGAGTTTTTTTTTGCCTTTGTAAATTGAGATTTTTTTTCCGTAGGGAGATATTTAAAGGGGGTGCTAACTTTGTGGGGAAAGTGGCTTAAAATATACTCTTGAGTGGGGGATTTACGAATATCACATCGAAATCGCACGAAAAAAGTTTTCTGATTTTTTATGATTTTACAACAACAAAAATAGAAGACCACGGGGAGTACACGACTTGGCGCGAAATTCAAACGTCATTTTTTTTTAACATTTTTCTCCCGTCTTTTTCTCAATTTTTGCATTAATCTTTGGAAAATGATATACAAATGTCATTTCGTGTTTTAAAATAGCCAATTAACGCGTGTTGATCACAAAAGTAACGATAAAACAAATTCGGAACAAAAATTCTCATACCTTCGTTTTTTGTCCCTTTTCCAGCCCAATTCCGCATTAAGTTCACTTATCTATCTGTAACGTTTTTATTTGAACAATAAATAATCACAAAAAATTATTTAAAACGATGAATCGAACGACAGGCGAATATCGATTTTTCGATTTTCATGACTAAAATATGTTTTCGCGATTATTATCGGCCTGCCACGTCGGTCAAACGCGCTCCGCTGAACTCAATACTACGTGGATTTCATTTTGGTTTCCAAATTATATTATTTTACGTTGAATTTACACGTGAAAAATTATTTTTGAATTTACACGTGAAATGACCATTTTGGCGGGCCGAAAATAGCTGTAATTTCAATAAGACATTAGAGCATTTTTTATCGAAAATCGATGATAAAAACGAGGAAAATTGCACGAAAAGTAAATATTTCTCGTGAAAATGGAATTTTCTAGAAGCCGCGGCCGCGGGTTTCCTAAGCCACGGCCACGATTTTTCGTGTACTCCTCGTGGTCTTCTATTTTTTTTGTTGTAAAAATCATAAAAAATCAGAGAAATTTTTTTGTGCGATTTCAATGTGATATTCGCAAATCCCCCACCCAAGAATATATTTTAAGCCACTTT
The DNA here is from genome assembly GCA_963572235.1 of Caenorhabditis japonica. NCBI lineage: Eukaryota > Metazoa > Nematoda > Chromadorea > Rhabditida > Rhabditidae > Caenorhabditis > Caenorhabditis japonica. The sequence continues at coordinate 4,387,581 of OY754345.1, forward strand.
CCCCAAAATGTGAATTGATCAGTAGAGAACAGAAATACGCTGAGAGAAACAAAAAAAAACACAGATACAATGTTTGCCAAAAAAAGTGTGGTCGGGAGGATTTTTGAAAATGACTTTATTCATAGTTATCCGAGAACCTTGAAAGTTTCCCATATTATTTATTTGGGGTAAATCCGACTAATTTGACAAACAAATAGCATGGATATGTATTCGAAAAACAAATTTAAACAGTTATTTAATTGAATAAAGGTCAAAATCAAAAAAATACCGGCGAACTGAGAGTGGAATAAAACTGTTTCGGAAGAAAACTGTAGCGTTTTGGAACTAAATTAGCAATAGAGCGCGATTGCACTGCTTGGCCGCCAAGGCGGGCCGAGAAAAAAAAAATGATAAAAGTTTATTCAAAAAAAAAAAACAACAAAGCAAACAATTTTTGATGAATAGCTGAAATATAGAACTGTTGAAAAAAGCACGCGCATGAGAAATTTCAATATTTGAATGAGCAAGCAATGAAATCGCGCTTCATTGCTAATTTAGTTCCAAAACGCTACAGTTTTATTCCGAAACGTTTCTATTCCAAAACAGTTCAATTTCGCTACAGTTCTATTCCGAGGTAGCACCGCAACGCGAGTACGCATACACGGTGCGACAACTTTAATTAAGGCTTCCATTCGGACCAATTTTCGTCCGTCCGGTCCGTCCGTTCGTCCGTCCGTCCGCCGTCCGTCCGCTTCGTCCGCTGTTCGTCCGGTTCGTCCGCGGACGGATCGGTTCGTCCGATTCGTCCATTTCGTCCGGTTCGTCCGTTTCGTCCGGCACGCTCTAATTGGCTGGGCATTTTAATTTATGGCACTCTTTTTTTAAATTCCGACATTGAAAAATGTCAGCGGTTGCAAATTTATGTAGAATTAGCTTTGCAAAAACAAATTTTTTAATTTTTTTCCGAATTTTTGATAGCAGAAACAAGACATTTCTGTTGATATTTTAAAGAAAAAAGAACAAAAACAGCTTTTGAAAACAAAATATAGTAGAAACAAAAAGAAAAACTAATGGACCTATTCAAAGTACTGTAGAAAAACGGAAAAAATGACAAAAAACTGGGAGAAAACTCGGAAAATGCTCCGATTGGTCTGAAATTTTGGGAGAAACTGTCAAAAATGCTTCCGGACTTTCTCAGAAAATTTTGGACCGAAATATCGATTTAAAAAAATATTGATTTTTTTTCTGAAAATTTTCTAAAATCGATATTTCGGTCCAAAATTTTCTGATCAAACCCGGAAGCATTTTTGACAGTTTCTCCCAAAATTTCAGACCAATCGGAGCATTTTCCGAGTTTTCTCCCAGTTTTTTGTCATTTTTTCCGATTTTCTACAGTACTTTGAATAGGTCCATAACAAGAAAAAAAAAACGGACGAAGCGGACCGACCTCGGACGAACCGGACGAACCGGACGAACCGCGGACGAGCGGACGAACGGCGGACGAAATTCGTCCGCTTTTTTTTTCGTCCGAATGGAAGCCTTAACTTTAATAAAACAATACACAAAAAAGATAATACCTGGTCAAAAAAATAATCATTATGAATAAACGTTTTGAAACTGTAATTTGTCTTAAAATTCAAGAAACCTGACAATGTGGATCTGTGATGTGATTTCACGATTACGGATTTCACGGATTTACGGCATTTTTAAAAATATTTATTTTACGACGGTCCTTGAAACTAATAAATATGAAATCCGTAAAATTTTCGTGGGTGAGTTAAAAATGTTTAAGGCTAGTGCGCTGGCTGATGTAGCATCTTTTCAGTGTTTTTACTTTCACAAAGAGACAAAATTGCGAACAAAATGTTCCTTAACTATTTTTCCTTATTCATACAGTTATGAGCTACCAGAAACCTCAAACTCTCTTGTAATTTATTCCGTGAAAAAATTGATGCAATTTGAGCAGGAATGCATAGCATCTCAGTAAATCGAAGATCAATAATCATGACAAGTTCAGTGTCCGTTGGAGGCCTATGCGGCGAGATTCTGGCGCTAATCGGCGCGTGTGCCAAGTGCATTTACATACCATGTACTCCGAATTTTACGGCTAATTGTCGGGGCAGTCTATTTTTCAGGTCATGTCAATTTTAATAACACTGATAGACGTTACCAGCACAAAAAACACAACGTTCATTATATTAAAAATTTCCGTTTTAGAACGTTTTCATTAACTTTCGAGAAATGAACATTTGCAGTACATGTAGCTCTTTAAGCGTTGTCACAAAATAAGAATACAATCTCAAAGGAAAAACCTGCTTACATACAACAACAAAGATTACAAAGTCGATCCGTTCTTCAAGTACCGAAGGTACTGCGGATCACGGTTTCTGCGTACGCGGACGACTGGTGGTGTACCGTTCAGAGCCAGACGTTATTTAAGTCAATTCATGGCTAGGGAAATGACCGAGCAATCTTCGTAGATTTCTCTACTGCCCAATTTGAGGCTGGGTGAACCCGAGGGGTGAGGGCAGGAATCGAACCTGTGACCTCTGGAACGGCGGCGGTCACCACTACCGGCTGCGCTATCCTATATAATTGTTCGAAAATTAATTTATTTCCAACCGCCTATCACACTAAATTCATTGTGTCGTTTATTTTTTGTAAATAAATATAATTGTAAATTTAATCTCAACTTCTATCGACACGTGTCAACTCACGAGTTCTCACTCATTGTTTCTCCCCAGTCACTCACACCTTTTGCTTCGAGTTGACCGACTTTTCAAGTTGAGCAGTCCAAAAAAAGACAGTAAGCCGACTGAAGAAGAAAAGGTGCACAATTTCACCTTTGGTTTTTTTAGGGGAAGTTAAGCAACAACAAAAAAGTCATCGCAAAGTGATTAGTTTTTTTTTCTGTTTCACATACGTTTTTTTTTCATCTAATTGTTTTTTTTTCCGGTTTTAATTTCTTAATTGTATTATGGATCCGTGACGTAGCGACACGTTGCTGCAAGTTGTGCGCCAAAAAAATGAAAAAAAAAATCGTGGCGAGACCCAACGATTGCTGTAAGATAATATATCTTTCGTCCCTCTTCATGCATGCGCATGCTCAGATTGGAGGTAATTGTCGAAATGACTAAAAGCTTGAAGAAATATAAGTATGCTCTTTGAGGCTGTTTTATTATGAATTCATGCAAGGAAACACTGCAGCTGACACTCATAAAAAATTATTCGGGCGGTGAGACCCTCTATTACGATACAGTCAAATTCTGGTTCAGGATGGAGAGTGGAGACTTTGATCTCGAAAAAAAAGCGAAGTTTCGACGATCAAACCTGAAAATAGGAGAAGAAATAGAAGAAGAGCCTAGAAGTATTTAAGTAAATTCCTGGCTAGGGAAATGACCGAGCACTTTTTTTTAAAGATCGCTCTACTACCCAATTAGAAGCTGGGCGAACCCGGGGAGTACGACACCTCTCGAACGCGCTATCGACTTCTTTCCGTGGGGAGTTGAATCAAAAACTTTTTGTCCTTCAGAACCATCTCGTGCCATTACGTCGTCTATTCAACCGCCGCCAGTTCATATTCCAGCAGGATAACGCTGCCATCCATGTCAGTCGCTCCACTTTGGACTGGTTTCAGTCTAAAAAATTGATTTTCTGCCATGACCAGCCTGTTCACCAGATTTGAATCCAATAGAAAATGTTTGGTGTGAGCATGGAAACAAGTACGACACCGTGGGACACCTCAAGAATGCACTCACTGCGGAGTGGAGTCTTCTGGAGCGAGAGTTCAAGTCCAAGACCACCCAGTACATCCCCAACCTCATTAGTTTTATGCCAAACCGTGTTTATGATGTTGTTACTGCAAAAAGTTCATCAACTAAATATTAAATAGTTGTTATTTTTTGGTTTCTAGCTCATTTGTTGAAGTGGATGTATAAACCTGCAACGGTTGCAGAATGCATATTTTCAGTTTTTCTGGGTATATCGAGTAGTTTTTCAGATATCATCTTAAAATTAATAGACATATGCAATTTCTTGTCCTGAATCCGATTTTGACTAAATAAGATCGAAATATTGACAGGTTCCCAAGTTATTTTTAAAAACGAGAGTGCCACGGAGTGAATAAAAGGAACTAAAGCAAACTATCCTATTTACAAATAAATTGACCAGTTGAAACCGTAACTCAATTTGCGTTAAAAATACTCACAAGGAAGGTCAGTTTACCCTCCGGTTGAGAATTTTCTTAAAATTTAGGAGGGGGTAGTTTCGAACACGGGGAATCCATTTTTCATAGTCCCAACCTGCGCATTTTCCATATAATGGAGAACGAACGTCTGGAAGTTTGGAAGCTGAAATTAACACATGAAATCTATGGTTTAACAGTGAAACGTGAGTTGGATTTTCAACGCGAAGGTCACTGCCTTTGTCTCCCGTTGATTTCATCGGTTCGGTGGTTCAGTGGTTGGGTGTTCAATTGGTAATGGGAAGGTGCTGGGTTCGGTCCCCGCGCCATTGGAAACTTTTTTTTGTAATTTTTGACAAGATTCCAGATGACGTGATTGATGCTTTTGAACACTATCGAGACGTTTTTAACAACATCGTTGGGCTTTGAGGCACTTTAAGAACTATTCAGCAAATTTTCGAGAAAAAAATTTTTTTTTGTGGAAATTCGAAATCTGCATCACCAATTGGGTGACAATTTTTGAAACCCAAATTTTTTGCATTTTTTTCTATAAAATGCTCGATATAAACTTGAACAAGAAGAATTCAGACAACGACACAGAACTGGTTTTCAAAATTATCTTCAACAAGCCTGATCTGACGCCTGTCGGCGCCGATCAGTCTTGTTATCTTCAATAAGCCGTAAGCAAGCGATATTTCATATTTTGCACAGAACATTCAACTGCAGGTTATGATGTAATTTTTTGAAGTTAGGTTGTATGTAACTGTAGATATAAACTTTTATGTATGTCGTATTTTTGTACGAGAGTAAGCAGTACATTTAAAAAGAAAGTTTAAAAAAATTTGGATTTCAAAGTGTCACCCAATTGGTGATGCAGATTTCGAATTTCCACAAAAAAAAATTTTTCTCGAAAATTTGCTGAATAGTCCTTGAAGTGCCTCAAAGCCCAACGATGTTGTTAAAAACGTCTCGAAAGTGTTCAAAAGCTTCAATCACGTCTTCTGGAATCTTGTCAAAAATTACAAAAAAGTTTCCAATGGCGCGGGGACCGAACCCAGCACCTTCCAATTACCAATTGAACACCCAACCACTGAACCACCGAACCGATGAAAACAACGGGAGAACAAGGCAGTGACCTTCGCGTTGAAAATCCTACTCACGTTTCACTGTAAAACCATAGATTTCATGGGTTAATTTCAGCTTCCAAACTTCCAGACGTTCGTTCTCCATTATATGGAAAATGCGCAGGTTGGGACTATGAAAAATGGATTCCCCGTGTTCGAAACTACCCCCTCCTAAATTTTAAGAAAATTCTCAACCGGAGGGTAAACTGACCTTCCTTGTCAGAAATTTTTTGTCTAATAGCCACCGATTTGGGGCGTGTGCCATATGTATTTGGCACACGCCCCATATTCGATGGCTATTATACTCGGCGAATGCATCATCAGCCTCGCTCTACCGCACTTTTCAATTTTCAACAGTGTAGTGTGCTTGTTTTGAAGCGCAAAATCAAATTTTACCTGCAATTCGTCGTGTATACGTCATTTTTCGTTAAAGAGAAGTATAAAAACTAGAATTCGAGTTAATCTTGCAAGTGCAAAACTGTTTTACATGAATTTTGCAGTAGAGCGAGGTTGATGATGTATTCGCCGACTATAACCGTTTTCAATGTCTATTAACCGTTTCCATCGGCTATAATTTTCAAATTTTTTCATTTCAAATTTCTGACATGTTGTGTCTGGAAAAAGTCGCAAAATCGCTGAGTAAGCGTGAATATTGTCTCCCTTAATTGTTGCATTTACAGATTCTATAGTTGCGTTGACAACAGACGAATTTTTTATAATGATGGCTAATAGCCATAATGGCTAATAGCCAAATTTGTCGGCTAGTTGTTATTATCGCTCGCTATTAGCCATTTTCAGTGGCTATTAGCCACCTAGATGTCTGTTTCCAAACTGCATAGCGGAAGCAAACGGAGCGCCCGGGATGAACACAAAAACTCGAACTCGCGTCTGTTGCTTACCGGGCAAGTATTCAACCGCCTACGCCACAGGACACACGCAAGAAGTTAATTCAAAAGTAAATAAAAGATAAATAAAGAAGAAAACATTTTAGAAATGAAGAGAAATCAAAAGTAGCTTTCAATACAGCCAGGCTTGTGAACATTCAAGAAAACATTTAAATTTGAACACAAAACGATTAAAAATACCGTAAATTCTCTAATAGAACGGCCCCTTAAAATAGACCGGCCATCCCACATAGGAATGAGTTTAACACTTTTTTCAATAACTTAGATAGATTTTTCCAATTGTTACTTATTGACCGGTTTCTAAATTTGTTTTGTGCTACATTTGTGTTGTTTTTATGGAAAATCCTCAAGATTTAATACAAATTTAAACACATTGAAAAGTAAATCTAACCCTATAATATAACGGCCCCCCCTAGAAAAGTATTGAAAAATAGAACGACCGGCCGTTCTATTAGAGAATTTACGGTAATTAAAAATTGAAACCTTCTATTTTTTGTGAGTTTATTTGATAGGCCCTTCTCATACACTATTTATTGTGAGCTACCAGAATACCATGGATGTACTTTCAAAATATGTTTCATCTATGTATATGTGAAAATAGAAACGTCAATAAAGTGCTTACTATATAAGTTAATTAGGACTGACAATGTGAAGGTCGAAAGCAGAGATTATGTTATGGGGTTATTCAGGGTCGGAAAAAAAAATGTTTTTTTTTCCTTTTTTTCCTTATTCAAACGACGGAAAAAAAAAGAAAAAAAATCCGTGGCCGCGAGAGTATTCCGTTGCTTTTCTAGGCCATCGTAAAAGTTTTCAGGCCTTCCGCTGTGAGACCTGCGCGCGAGACCAATTTTCAAAAATTATTCGCCCGTAAATCGATATTTCGCAGGTCACACAGCGGAGGGCCTAAAAAACTTTTGCGATGGCCTAGAAAAGCAACGGAAAAAAAAAACTCTCGCGGCCACTGTTTTTTTTTTAATTTTTTTTCCGTCGTTTGAACAAGGAAAGAAAGGAAAAAAACTATTTTTTTTCCGACCCTGAATAACCCCATAAGGTAAAACATTTTTGTATAATCTATGGGTGTGTTCACCGTGGTTCAAGTTAAACTGTCGGCTCAGCTTTATTTTCGTCAGAGATGCTAATGGGGTTATTAATTTTTTGCAACTTGGATTTTTTTGTCTGATTCATTTCATGCAGCAAACGACATTTTCTGCAGAAAAATGCAAAAAATGTCGTTTTCTGCATGAACTGAATAAGAAAAAATGCCAGTTGCACAAAATAGTAATGTGGGCCGTGGGCCCACATTAAGCGCCTCAGTCAAACACACTAAAACCAACTCTCACACACATGATTTATTGGGGCAGATGCCCTTACTACACTTAAATGGGGAACAACTGAAGCGGGGAGACAAATAGGGTCGGGGACAAGTACAGAGAAATGGGGGCAAGCGGGAGCAAAAGATAAAATGACGGGTAACCTCTGGAATGAGGTTTTTGGGCCCTTTTATAGCCTTTTCGTGAGCGCTTTCGCGCGCGAAGAAAAGGCGGGAAATATTTAAATCCAAGAGCGAGAGCGAGAGAGTCCAGGTGGTGTGCGTCCAGAGGCGAGACGTGTGCGTTGATCAGCGAGACGCAGGAGGCGCGAGACCGGCGGCGAGATGTGTGAGGAGACGAGAGAGACGCAGGGTGATCGAGGGTTATCGACAAGTAGGGGAGGCAAGGTGGACTGGTGACGTGTGTCCCGGGAAGGATGTAAGCCTGGGCTAGCCCGGACATTACACCTCCCCCCTTTTTCTCCGGATCGACCCTGATCCTTGATGATGATGATGTTGAAGGTCCGGGCGGCCTAGGCCTGATGTGTGGTCTTTCAACAATGGCGTGGCAATCTCACTGGCTCCGGTGCTGGTCTGACGGCTTCTGGTGGGTCTCTCTCGGCCGTTCCCGAAGGCTTCGGATGAATGTGTCATTGCTCGGATCGGCTCGTCTCTGATGTTGCTTGCTTGCGATGGACGGGAATGGGTCTGGAAAATAATAAACGTTAGTCGGAAAATGTGGGGTGGGGAAAATGGGGGACAAACTACAATAAAACCTAAACAAAATGTTTGTGTGTATTTTTCTTCTTTTCTTTCTTTTATAAAAACTTTTTTTTTTTAATTTAATTTAATTTTTTTTTTTAGTTAAATTAAACTTAAAAATTAATTACAAAAATAGAACTTAGTCTGAACTGCCGTGATGATATGTGTGTCCAGGATTATCGGCGGGTTGGTGAGTCCTGTGAAGAAATCAATCCCGGTATCTCACTGGCTTCCTTCGTGTTTTGCGGAGCACATATGGAGTGTAGTCGTGGTTCAAAGCTGTCCCGGTGACGAGTGGAGGCGGTGGAGGCTGTCGAGACGAGCTGGATGGGGCTGCCTGTGATTTTGGTCCATTTTGACTTGGGCTGACGACGATGTTACTTGATGTGCGCATTGGTGTTGCTGACGGCGCGATCGGTGGAAGCTGTGCTGGTGGCAGATCGACTTGTTGTTGAAGTGATCTCGGATCTTCTTGGGACTCAAAAAGGGTGACGTTGGAGTGGAAACGTCGAACTTCGCATTCGGACTGTTTGCGAGGTTCGGGAAAAGGTTGTCGTCCTCGCCCGGGTTGCATGGACTGACCAACGTCGGACGGCTTTTGTAAAAAAAACTTTTCGCCGAGGAGCATCAAGCTTAGCTGCATTTGGATTGGTGCTGTGTGGCAGTGAAGCTGGTTGACTTGCGGATGAGAATTTTCGCTCTGTGGAACTTTCCAGATGATGGTGTGTCTCCTGTGTTGGCGAAGTTCTGCAGGACGGCGATGGTGTCCGGGCAATCGGATGTGAACGAGTGGCAGATGTCCCTGGAATACGCGACGATGTGTGACGAAGTCGTTCGTTCGATCATCATGTCTTCAATGACTGCCTAAAAAGTTTGCTTCTCGGACATACGAGCTCCTTCCTGGGATCTGACGAAATGTCTGTCAATCGTGTCTTCTGTGCTTTCCGGTGTAAATCGCGGAAAAAGTAGACAAATCGTAGCACCGGTCGGTTGTCGGCTGTGATCGCTTGGTTAACGGGTGGCAAAACGGCTGAGAATCCGCGGTGTGCGTGGTGGACGAAGGTTGCAAACTGTGTGACTGGTGTTGTTACCACTTGTTCTGGGTCGGTTTCTACTGGGGCGAGCTGTGGTATCTTTGGCTCTTCAATTGGTGTAGACCTTGGTGACGTATTTTGGTTGATTTTCTTTTCCGCCAGGAGCATAGAGATTATCGAACTGGTGGCGTGTCTGCTTGTGGGACCTGTGCTTCGCGGATGATAGCTGGCACAGCGAATTCGAACTCCGGAGTGCGTGACGTCTCTTTTTCTCCTTGTTGTGCCGGCGGCGAAACGTGTATTTTTTGATCGGTAACTTCGATCTCGACGTCATAGTCGTCTTTCCACTGGCTCTTCGGACGTTGAACCGTTGTTTTGGCGTCGTATGTTGACATCAGCAAGCTGGAAGAAACGGGGGACGGATGTCCGCTATTATTGACCGGGATTGAGACCGGGATGGAGGCGGTGCTGGTGGTTTCGAAACTGGCGGATGCCACAGCCGCTGTCGCGAGCGATGAGGCTGGCGTGTCGCGGAGGGGTTTTTCAGGCCCGTCCGCGGCGAGCACCAGCTCATCCTCGTGTGCGACGTCGGTGTGGCGGCCAGGAGAAAATGTACCTGATCGTCGGGTTTGTCGATCGTCGGTGGCTCCTGACCTTTCGGTCTCCTCTTTCGGGACGGTGGTGACATGAGCGACGACGGCGAAGATTATCTGAAACTCAACAAAAGTTGCAGTGGGTTGTTGGAACGCCGGTAAACAAACACTAAAAATTCGCGGCCTAAAATTTTTTGAAATGTAGCGCGGAATTTTGGCTATCCGGTCGTTGGAGCTTCCGGAGACGACTCAAAATTAAAACTTTTTGAGTAAATGCATACCTCACTGATGAAAATTGGCAGGAAATCCGTGAATTTTCAGTAGAAATTGCAGAATGTATGCGTTAACAAAAAGAATTTCGGGCGGCCTTGAGGAGGGTAACGACTGTTACAGTAAGCTCTTTGTTTCGCGGCGAGACCCGTTAGCGTTTGGCTCGCATGTTCCTTTAAACTATTATTGGTTGTTGCCTTTTGACGAGTGTTTCACGAAAATTGCTGACCTTTTTGGTGAGAAATAGTGAGGAAAACAAAGTGGCGAATTAATTTTGGCAAAAATTTTGTTTTTGCTTGGGTAAAATTAATTTTGCAGGCACTTAATTTTGGAATCTCACTGGTTTTCTCCGTATTCTGCGTCGATTGCGTGGGATTGTGTCGTCGATTTCCGCGGGTTGGATAACTTTTGGTGAAACTGGTCGCTGCCTGGATGGTATGTCGATGGATGGTATTCTGTTCGTGTCGCTGACGGTCGTCGACGGTTGCTTCGGAGGGGCCGTTGAGGACGTTCTTGGTAGTAGCGACGTTGAGTGCGGCTGGTCTTCGTACTTTGTGTCGTCCGACTCTTTGGTGAGCCTGACGTGGTCCTTGAAGTGACGTGGTCCTTGAAGTTGCGCACAAATACGTGAAAATTTTCCTCGTTGGTTCCGGAGAAATTTGGATCGTGGCGGCACACTTCATTGCGAATACGTTGACACGTGGTTGCTGACTGGCTGACATAGCTCGGGTGACTCTGCGATTCAGACTGCTTGAACGTGTGGTTCCTCTGTTATTTGCAGTTTCTGCTGCTGCTTGCTGGCAATCTGACTGGGTGATGACGTTAATTGATGGATGTTGAGCGTTGCGCTCGGGTGCCACGTTGGATTGGCTCGCTACAATTATGTCTTCCTGGGGACCGGCGGGTGCCGTTCCGCAGGACTGACTCGTTGCAGCGACCACACGGGCTGGAGCTTCGTTGGATGTGACTCTTGACTTCTTCTCTGACGTACTTTCTTCTGTGTTGGCTACTGGATTTCTTCTTGATTTGCCTGAAACTGGCGCTGCTACTTCTGCTTTGTCTGGAAAATGTGAATTAACGGAAAATGTGAATTAACCTGGAAAATGTGATTTAACCAGACGCTTCACGGAGTGTGTCTCGGAGGGAATTTTTAGTTCCGCCCGTGGCAACACATCCGCAAAGGCCATGGTGGCTCTTTCCTTCTCAAGCTTCTTAATTCTTACCTTACTGGGTCCGGCGGACTTGTCGATTACGGTGTCCTGCGACAGGTGTGACGGCTGCGCCATCTTCAGTTCGGAAGGGACGTGTGAAATAATATCTGAAAAGGGGTACTTGCTGTATCTGCGGAGACAGATACTCGGTACCGTACGGGGAAAAACGGGAAACGATAAACGGGGAACGCCGGGGTGAGACGCTTCTCAAGTAAACGGAGGGGACAGTGGGACTGCTGTCACGCTCGTGGCTAAAGGCGGTCAGGGACGTCGCCCTGACACATACTTCTACTGGTGATCTGAATAACAATGAGAAATGACCTAATAAAATTACTGGCACATGAGCCGACAACCAAAGAGCATAACTTAACCTAAACTTAATCTTAACCTAATTTAAATTTACTGGCACATGAGCCGATAACCAAAGGCAATGACTTAACCTAAACTTAATCTTAACCTATTTTATATTTACTGGCACATGAGCCCACAACCAAATACCTATGATACTTAACCATAACCTCAACCTTAACCATAACCTTAACCATAACCTTAACTTTAACCTTAACTTTAACCTTTGTGGCCACGAGCCTACTCGCGCCAATTTCCTATTGCCTAGTTTGTTAGCCGACCGGCTGCGAAAAATTCCCGCCCGGGTGTGCGCACACCACGGGACGGACGCTACGGCGGCCTCATTAGCCCTAAAGTCGCCCTATGTAACTGCCATAAAACAAAAAAAAAACGAGAGAGAGAGAAGAAAAAGATTATAAAAAGACGCGCGAAAAGAAACGATTTAAAAATTAAAAAAAAAATGAGGGGAAGAAAAAAAAAACCGGGTGGGAGGGTGGGCAAAACGCTGGCGGGGATCTTATAAAGAAGGCGGGCGGCGTGGATCCTAAAGCCGCGCGCCAACTTACACTCGCTGCTTACCAGTAATGTGGGCCGTGGGCCCACATTAAGCGCCTCAGTCAAACACACTAAAACCAACTCTCACACACATGATTTATTGGGGCAGATGCCCTTACTACACTTAAATGGGGAACAACTGAAGCGGGGAGACAAATAGGGTCGGGGACAAGTACAGAGAAATGGGGGCAAGCGGGAGCAAAAGATAAAATGACGGGTAACCTCTGGAATGAGGTTTTTGGGCCCTTTTATAGCCTTTTCGTGAGCGCTTTCGCGCGCGACGAAAAGGCGGGAAAGATTTAAATCCAAGAGCGAGAGCGAGAGAGTCCAGGTGGTGTGCGTCCAGAGGCGAGACGTGTGCGTTGATCAGCGAGACGCAGGAGGCGCGAGACCGGCGGCGAGATGTGTGAGGAGACGAGAGAGACGCAGGGTGATCGAGGGTTATCGACAAGTAGGGGAGGCAAGGTGGACTGGTGACGTGTGTCCCGGGAAGGATGTAAGCCTGGGCTAGCCCGGACATTACAAAATTAATAATGGGTCTATTCACGGAACCAGCGAAATATGCAAAAAATGCCAAAAATTCAGCGAAAATTCGGAGAATGATCCGATCAGTCTGAAACTTTGACAAAAAATATCAAAAATACTCATGGACATGTGCAAAGAATTTCAGACCGAAATATTGATTTTAAAAATTATCGAATTTTTTTCTGAACTTTTTCAAGGCGATATTTTGGTCTGGAATTTTCTGCACATGTTCGTCAGTATTTTTGACATTTTTTGTCAAAATTTCAGACTGATCGGAACATTTTCCGAATTTTCGCTGAATTTTTTGCATATTTTGCTGGTTTCCGTGAATAGACCCATAACCCCACGAAAAAAAAACTGAAAATTTTCAAAAAAGTCTCGCACAGTAACCCACCAACAAAAAAATATTCCTGCTTCACATAACAGTTGAAAACCCGACGCAGACAAGAACATGGTTATTAACGAGATCGGAATTTACGCCAGCGTGGTCGATTATGCTTTTATATTCTGTTTTCTGTCTGCGTCTCTTCAAATATCATTGTGTTCGCGTTGTAGCGCACAAATAAGTGGGAGGAGTTTAGCGTTCTCATGTCGCAAGTCGATTGAAAACACAATAAGATGTGTTTGAAATTGTGCGTTTTTAAAATAATGCTCTGTTCTTCACTTTCTTGATGGTTACAGTATGTTATGATGTGAAAGAGACGCAGAGGTCACCATAAAACACTCCAATTCAACATTTGAAAATTAAGGAAAGCAATTTTACAAAAAAAAAAAATTTGAATACGAACGGAAAAGAACCAATAGACAATTTCTGATTTTGTTCTAATTTCAGTTTTCTTACAATTCTGTATTTTTTTTTAAAATTAATTTTCAGAATGCTTATGATATTGATTAATTTTACAAAGTATCGTTAATCTCTTTTTTTTGGGTTATCTTCAAAGTTAAAAATTATTATACTCAGTACCGAGAGCTGTGAAATTGCTCCATTCGCACTGGGGCATGTTGGCGACGAGAGAGTGCAGAAAATTGAGAGAGCATGGCCGATGTTTAGCTCTGATTTCTCTGAATCTCACAAAAAATGCATGCGCAATTCACTGTGCGATTGGAGCGAATTTGCAGCGGTGTTGTACCAAGTAGATCTCAAATTTTTGTACAATCATAAATATATAACAGTGATTTATAAATGTAATTATTAGAATGAGAAACAAAGCAAAATCGCGTCATCTCTAAAAAAACCAAATTTAACATTTAACATTTTTTCCCTTTCAAATTTTGACCATCAACTACTCAGAGAATTATCGGCAATTTGCCGCCCCTCGGCGGCAATTTGCCGTCGAAATCGGCGGCCTGGCCGCCTCCTGTGGGCAGACGCGCCGATTTAGGCGGCAAATTGCCGCCGAGGGGAGGCAATTTGCCGATGGCGGCGGCAAATTGCCGCATAGGGGCAGCAATTTGCCGATTTTCGCGGCAATTTGCCGCCTTTAACGGCAATTTGCCGCTTTTTTTTTTAGCTTTTTAGCTTTTTTAGACTACCTGAAATATCCATTTTTACTGATTTCACTCAAGATGCTCAACGAGCACCATGTATACGGAAAACCAAAAATAGCCGGTGAGCTATGTGGCACCGTGCCACGGAGCCTTCCTCCAGAGTTCCCCACCCACCGTTCAGAATTCTTTAACCCAGTCCCTTGCAACACCAGCGTTGACGGCGGGTATACCTTCTCTTGTGGACCGACACTTCACGGGTTCCGACGACCTTTATGTTTTGCACGGGAAAGGGGCGGGGCGTAGCGTGGTGACACCAGTTTTTCGTGGATTTTATAATATTAAGACGTTTCCCGAATACTTACTTCATATGCCTGCAGTGGGATATAAGCCCCCCCCCCCCCCCCAGCATAAATAATTATAGTCCCTCACCATCGTAGTCCCCCGACTATTTCGAATCAAAACGTTTCCAAATCAGAACTATGGTAAAGGTGAAATCAGCAACATGATTGGAAAAGAAAAAAAGATTTTATGAGCCACAAATGTCGGAAATGAATTATGTGGTATTTACTCTAACTGGCCGGTATCCAAGCAGGTGGTTCAAACAATAAGCCGGCATGCCGGCAAATAGAATAAATACGGTATTAGAAATACTTGTTTTGCACTGGAGAATTTGATTTACCTTATTATTATACAACACTTTTGACACGTATCCATTTGGAAAGAAAACGGTTCTGATTCGGGACAGTTCTGTCTTGATAAAGTTCTGATTCGAAGCTTTTCCTTATTCGGAAAGCGACAAAAATGGTAGAAAGAGCTATGAATGGTGCACTTCTATTAGAGGCTTCTATTAATTGGGATTGCTCTTCGATGCCGGTCGATTTTCGCTTGTTGTTTTGCTATTCTTATCAGGTGGGGGCTATTCTTATCAGGTGGAGGCTATTCTGATATAGCGGAAGGCGATATTGATATGGAAAAAAAAGGAAGAAGTCGGGGACTTATCTGATAAATAGGCGCTCCTCGAAATAGAACCTCATCAAAATAGAACCGTGCCGAAATAGAACTTGACGCGAAATAGATCCGTGTGAAATAGAATCGTTTTAGCGCGTTTTAGCACAATAGGGTGAAGAGTATTGAATAAAAAGCCAAACAGAAAAGTTCCACTCAGTGGCGTGACCTGTTTTCGATTTATTGACTGGGTTCTATTTCACGCGGTTCTATTTCGGAACAATTCTATTTCGGAACAGTTCTAATATCGACGTTGAAAAATATAGAATTACATTAAACGCGGTGTAAAAATCGTGAAATAGGTACAAAGAAAAGGAAACAAGAATTGTGCGCCAGCGCACTGCTATGCGTCAGTAATACCCCCATATGTCGGCAATTTGACGCCTGAATCGGCAAGTTGCCGTGGGCGGCAAGTCGGCAACTTGCCGAGTTCGTGCCGACATCACGCCGGGTCATGCATTTTTAGCTGCCGACTTCCTGCCCGCCGGCAATTTGCCGATTTCAGCGGCAAATTGCTCATTTCAGGCCGACTTCACGCCGGGTTATGCAATTTTAGCTGCCGACTTCCTGCCCGCGGCCGGACATCGGCAACTTGCCGAGTTCGTGCCGACATCACGCCGGGTTATGCATTTTTAGCTGCCGACTTCCTGCCCGGCGGCAATTTGCCGATTTCGGCGGCAAATTGCTCATTTCAGGCCGACTTCACGCCGATAATTCTCTGAGTAATTTTTTGAAAATTCAGTATGAAAATACAGCAAATGACTGGTTTCTCGCATTTTTTATTGAAGCGATAAATAAAAATCGGAGAAACAGACATGTCGAATAATCATCATAAATGAATAATTTGTAAACACAACACCATAGAACCTAGACAGAATAGAACTATCTGGAAAAATTACCGCGCAAAACAAAGTACTTTTTCTAACTGGTCTAGCTGTTTTGTGTGAGTACACCTCCATTTCAGGCATTTCGTAGTACTGGTTTTTTTAAAAATGTTTTATAACATTTTTGTTTGTTTCTTACTTTGCAGTTTTTAAAATACCCTGACAAGCACGTCATGCACCGCGCCTATTAATGTCCTCCCCCCCCCCCCCTCCCAAACACGTCAAACTTTCCACTCCACTTGGAAATTCTAATACGTCACACTAACTCGTCTCCACTCTTTTTCTTCCCACCCATACCCCACTTTCACGTCTAATTGGCACTCTGTGATAACTGTGATAAAGGAGGAGCCGTGAAGAGCCTGATAACTCCCTGAAGAGCTGTGAGGGATCTCCTTGACAACCGTGCGGAAGGAAGTGGCCAGATGCTTGAATTGAAGAACAGCCGCATTCTTTTTTTACTCTTTGCGAACTTTTTTAGTATTTGCATGTGTTTATCAGTGCTACTGCGGAATAGAATTGCCTGCAATGGAGCTGTAGTGAAAAAAAATCTTTGTGAAATACTTTATCGAGCTTCTCTGGCTTTTTGAAGTCCGTACAGCTTCATTTCAAGCAGCTCTATTCTGTAATAGCATCTAGTTTTTCAGATTTTTCAAATGTCTTCCTCCATCAAAGCGTTTTTCTCGAAAAATCGGCGACGGTCAAAGCGAGAAGATTGCTATAAAGTTGACGAGTTTGAAGATGAGCGGGAACAAAAAGAGGATGATACCGAGGAGGTTAGTCCTACACCACCTATTATAAACCTATCGCGAACACAAACTTATGTCCAGGGCTTTGGAGCATTAAAAATTTTTGAAACTGGAAAAAAATTTTTTTTTTAAATTGTTCACTTGTTTTTTTTTACAACAAACCTAGAAAAAAAGATCGGTGCCTAATCATAAACTTTTAAAGGCGCGATAGCCCTATCTAGTTTTTAGACACGTCCTCTCATCGTCTACACCTTTTTGGGCATTGCTCGACGCAGAGACAGCCCAGCACAAATTGCACACGCCGCCATGTGGCTACAGGAAATTACTTGGTAAGTTGATAGGTTTGGGGGAGGGGGTTACTGTAACTTAATTTCAATTTTTAAGCACTGCGTGAAAAAATAGACTAGAAAAAACTAGAAAAAATTGTTCTTTTTTCCGAATTTTTTTTTAAACTTTTTTTTTTTTTTTTTAGAATTGACCAGATGACTAATTAATTTCTAAATGTTTTTAAATACTTAACCACTAGCTGAAACAAAAAAAAAAACAAATAAAAAAGCTAAATTTTGCAACAACAACAAAAATTTTTACAACTTTTCGAAATTTTAATGAAATTCTGAAATTTTTGAGATTTTTAATGTCATCGATAGAATGAGGAAAAGTCTTTCGTAATTTCTAAATTATATGTTTGCATCTTGAAACATTTCTGGAGTTTACACAATTCTGAAAACTCCGCCCACTAATTTGTTTTGGATGGAAAATGTTTCCAAACTTGCTAGTTTTTAATATGGAAGCTACCGGATGATAAATCAGTTTTTAGACTTTTATTAACAATTAAAGAATATCTGAAACAAGGTTTTGAATAAAAAAAAAGGATGTGAAAAAAATTTGAAACAAAAATTAAATTTTCAGAAATTTCAAAATTTCACAATTTTCAGCTTACAATTCATTTTGTGGCGATATCCAACATACAGAAAAACTTAGAAAAACATGTGGAAAACTCCAGAAAAAGTTTTTTGTCCAGGACAAATTTTAACATATTTTCCTAAAATTCCAGATTAATCGAAGCATTTTTCAAGCATTCCCACCATTTTTTTTCCGATTTTATGAAAACCTATATTTTGAATAATTGCACTTTTTTTTCATTTTCCTGTTTCATGAAGTCTTGAAAAATAAACCAAACCACCAGAACCAATAATCCTTTCCTTGTAATTTAAGGCACGTATTCCAACCAGAAGACATCTCCCCATTGCATGCGGAATGCGTTTGCACGATGCCCGACGACGAATCCTTCTATTTCACATTTCAACTCAACCCCACCGTCACCGATGAGAAAAAAGAGGCAGTCGAAGCACTTTTCGAAGGAAAAAATCAGGAGCAAAACAACTATCAAGTGTGTGATAGAAAAAAGTTGGAAATGCTGAATAGACTCGGCCGAGAGATGATGTTTATGAGAAGTGAGAGACCTATCGATGGAGAAGACGTTGTGAAAATTGCTGTAGTTCAAAAGTTGAAAGAGAATTTGATGGAAGAGAAGTATCGAAGACCAGGGTATCGTATTCAAGATGTGTCATATATTGAGTTCAATGTGTGGAAAGTTGAGGAAGAGGAGAGAGAGTTGGTGGATAATGTGACTTTTGAGAAGTTTTATTTGATGGATAATGAGGCATACAACGCAATTTGTAAGGTACGGTTCAGGGTTTTGGGTATATAAATCTTTAAACACTGACTGGCTTAGTTACGTGAAACCATCATAAAGAACAAACTCGCTATACTCGCTATAAAACGCTGAAAATTCGCTCCAATCTCACAGTGAATTGCGCATGCATTTGGAGTGCGGTTCAGAGAAATCAGAGCGAATTTTCTGCACTCTCTCGTCGCCAACGTGGCCGCGGCCACCACTGTGCGAAGGGAGCGAGTTTGCAGCGCTCGTACTGAAAATACCCCGTTTTGTTTTGATTTCTTCTTAAATG
Source organism: Caenorhabditis japonica (assembly GCA_963572235.1). NCBI lineage: Eukaryota > Metazoa > Nematoda > Chromadorea > Rhabditida > Rhabditidae > Caenorhabditis > Caenorhabditis japonica. Next base: position 4,406,472 of record OY754345.1, read on the forward strand.
GTTTCAAAGCAATCATTATTTCCATCAAAGTTTTCACTATTGAAACGGTTTGGAAAAACTTCTTTCAGGAATTTTAGGCAAAATTTTTTGATTCTATAAATATATTCTCAGTACGGAGCGCTGCAAACGCGCTCCCTTCGCACAGTAGTGGACGCGGCCGCGTTGGCGACGAGAGAGTTCAGAAAATTGAGAGAGCCGTGGCCGATGTTTTGCTCTGATTTCTCTAAACCTCACTCCAAATGCATGTGAAATTTTTTGTTCGTTTGAAGCGAGTTTTCAGCGTTTTATACCGAGTATAATTGAGAGTTTTCAAAATGTTTCAAAATGCTTTTAAAACTTTTCATTATTGTTTTCAAGCAATGTGGATTTTTTTTTTCAATTTTCTAAAAACATTGTTTAACTGTGGAATTTGCCCAATCCAAAATTTATATTACCCTTCTTTTTAAGGTTTTGAATATACATCAAATTTTTTATTGTGTTTTCAATCGAGTTGCATCATGAGAATACGAAATCCCGCCCACTTTTGTGCACGCGACCACGCAAACACAGTGCTATTTGAATAGACGCAGACAAAAAAGGGATAGCAGACTCATCTTTTAAGGCTTCAACTTGTTTGATAACACAATAATTTGTTCAAATTTGTCGAGAAAAATTCAAAAATAGAACAAAAAATGAAAAAAATTGTAAATAACATTTTTTATTATTTTTTTTTTAACTATTTTTTTTTACCTACCTTTGTTCAGTTACCTACTCTATCACTACCTACCACAATCTTTACCTACCTTCATCACTATCTACCTTCCTCATTATCTACCATAATCTTTACCTACCAATTGACAATACGTTCTTTCTTCAGCAGTGAAACATATCTAGAAAAACATCCTTCTGAAGCACAAATTTCGGTGTTGAAATCTGGAAGTTTCTTGTTATTTTTAACGTTTCTACTTGTAGATAATATTACAAAAAAATGTGGTGAACTAGTAGTTTAACCTTTTGCCCTAGGCTATATTCTCGATTTATGGTTAAAGTTGAGACAAAACTAAATTAAATAACTCTGGATGAGTATTTAAAAAATAGTTGATGGTTAACATGACAAAACAGAAATAGATTACCATTAATGAAAAAAAAAATCAATGATAAGCTCAACTCTGCTCTTGGTGCGTCATCGAGAGGAACGAGCTATGGATGATTTCAATGATTTTCTAGAAACGATAGATATTGGAGAAGATGACAAGAACGACAACGAAAATGTTTCTCTGGATTTTTCAAAAAAAAATTTTTGTTATTAGTTGGTTTTTTTTAAATTTTTGTTGTTGCGTTCAGAAATAAATGTTTGAAATATAGAAACGCCCCCTCTAGTTGAAGCGCACCTCTAATAGAAGCACTTTTGGAGGAGATGTTGAAAAATAAAGGTGCATGCTCTAGAAATTAGGGTAAATACGGTAAATGTGTCTGATTTAAAAAAAATCGATATTGTTGAAGGTGGGTAAAGATTATGGTAGGTAGTGATAAAGTAGGTAAAGTGCGTTTTCGATTTTTGTAGGTGAAGATCATGGTAAGTAATGATCAAGATAGGTAACTGAACAAATGTAGGTAATGATAAATTGCTCTATTTTTTAAATGTTGGAACTGTGACTCCAGTATGTATGTTTTTCATTTCATTTTCTTACAATTAAAAATCGACCTTTTTTTTCGAAAACTTGAAAAATGACCAAAAATTAATTTTTCTGCAAAAAAATTAAATTTTAGCTATTGTCGGCCCGCCAAAATGGTCAGACGCGCTCCGCTAAACTCAACGCTATGCGATTTTCATTTTGGTCTTCAAATTATTTCATTTCACGTTGAATTTACACGTGAAATGAAATAATTTGAAAACCAAAATGAAATCCACGTAGTACTGAGTTAAGCGGAGCGCGTTTGATCATTTTGACGGGTCGACAATAGACATTTTCACAATAGTTTGCCTCTTTTTTGCCGAGGATTTGAATGGATTTTGATTTATTTCTTAAAATTTAAAAATAAAAAAAATTATTATATGTACATTTTGAGAAACATGATTTTTTTTAGACATTTTTAAATCTTAAAAAAAAAAAATTTTTTAACACTAATTTGTTGAAAAAAAATTTCAAGTCTGCTTTTTTTTGTGGAAAGATTGAAATAGACGAAAACCCAGCTTGAAAACAATAACAGAAATTGAACAATAAACAATTTTTCAGGAATTTAAAAATCCGGACTACCAGGCACATAAGGACGGGATTGACAAGGCGATGATTGACTGTATGCTTCCAAAATAATGCTATTGTTCTTTAATGTTTTTTCTGATTTTTTTTGTTGGAAAATTCGGCTCTGGGACGTTTCAAAACAAGACGGTTCAAAACTGGGACGTTTCAAAACTTTTTTGCATTTTTTCGTAGCGTTTTTTGCCAATTGAAACCAAAACACACGCTCATTAGGTTTTTATTTTTTGCTTTTATCAATTACTTGTATTTTTATGGAAATTTAAATACACTAGTACGCCGCAAAAATGCAAAAAAGTTTTGAAACGTCCCAGTTTTGAAACGTCTTGTTTTGAAACGTCCCAGAGCCGAAAATTCCATTTAATTTTTCATTTTTCCAAGTTGTCATATACTATAATTACATGTACTCTTTTGATTGCACTTTAATGCCTTTGCCGATTTTTTTTTGTATTCTTGAGCTGTGGATTAATAAATGAGAATACTTGAAACAAATTAGCTGTCCAACGGCGGCCCAATAGTTGTCTCTTAGCTACCTATTAGCTGCCCATTAGCTGCCTTTTAACTGCCCAATGAATGTTCATTAGCTGGCTCTTAGCTACCCATCAGTTGCCCACTAGCTGCCCATTAGCTGCCTAATAGCTGCCCAATAGCTGCCTATCAGCTGCCCAATAACTGCCCATCAGCTGTTCACTATCTGTTCATTGTCTGCCTCTTAGCTGCCCAATAGCTGTCTACTAGCTGCCCATTAGCGTTCCATCAGCTGCCCAACCGCTGCTTATTAGTTGCTCATCAGATGCCTAATAGCTGCCCATCAGCTGCCCATTAGCTGCCCATCAGCTGCCCACTGGCTGCCCATTAACATTTTATTAGCTGCCCACTAGCTACCCATCCGCTGCCTACTAGCTGCCCAATAGCTGCCTCGTACCCGCCCAATAGCTGCCCATTAGCTGCCCAATGGCTGCCCATTAACTGTCTCCAAGCTGCCCACTAGCTGCCCATTACCTGCCTATCAGCTGTCCATTACCTGCCCGCTAGCTGCCAATTAGCTGCCCACCTTCTATCCATTATTGTGTTTTCAATCGACTTGCGACATGAGAACGCGAGACTCCGCCCACTTATTTGTGCGCTACATGTCTGCGTCTCTTCAAATATCACTGTGTTCGCGTGGTCGCGCACAAAAAAGTGGGAGGAGTCTCGCGTTCTCATGTCGCAAGTCGATTGAAAATACAATAGCTACCGGAATTCCTTGAGGTTTTTTTATTTTATTTTATTGTGTTGGGTTGTCTTATACCGTACCATATCCGTCCAATCCCCTTTATCTCCTTTCTTCCTCCTTTCCTTCCTTTCTTCCCTCCAAAAAGTGACAGCCGCGTTCGAAGTAACCGACAGAAAAGTGAGATGGTCGCGTGAATGTCATCTTTTGTGATACCATCTGCCTACAGATTGGAACGAGGGAAAAGTTTTGTCTGCCTAATTCTTTGCATCTCTGTTTTTTCTTTTGATTCTTAAATTTCTGGATCTGATCAGAAAAACCTTATTACAAATCCCTGCGTACCTAATATGGAAGCGGCTTCCGTCATTCGACAAAGCCGCGGACAAAGCGACAAACAACAAACGGACAGTTGTCACAAACTGTCCAAACAAAAGGGCAGCAGGAGCAGCAGCGGGAGTTACCAGTTGTACGGTTGCTGAGCAAATATTGACACCTGTTGGCTCGCGACGACGACGACCTTTTGTGCCCATTCACCTAAATGAGCAGCAATGGCTTAACCGTACCTATTTTCGTCACGCCTGCTCAGATTTCTTCAATGGGACCGAGCCGCACCTTTAGCTAAAGTTTTGTTACTGCCTCGCTTTCTTTTTTTTTTTTTTGGAAAACGGCAAACTCGACAAGTTTTTTTAAAGTTAGCCTTATTGTGTTGGCAAATTTGAACAAAAAAAAACCCATTTTTGCTCTTTTTCACGTGCATTTTTTGTTGATTGTACCCGTAAAGTATTTTTTTTTCGACTTCCCTCTTTCCAACTGATAAAATATACACAATTCCCATCCAATTAGTGATTCTTATCTATATAGTTGATGGTTCTTTGATTTTCTAAAAGAATCCGTTTTAAAAAATGCAAAATTCGAAAATTAGAACCTCTACTATAGATCTATCGCGCTTCTCCAAAACAAAAAAAATTATTTTGTTGAAACGACACGGCAAACCCGTCAAAAACAGCGCTCACTTAAGCGCCCATGCGCACGCTTCTTCCAGCGATCTCGTGGTGTAGTGGTTATCACATCTGTCTAACACACAGAAGGCCGGCGGTTCGAGCCCGCCCGAGATCAAATTATTTTTTTGTTTCTGAGGAAAACGTTTAAGTTTTATTCGCATTTTTCCTATAATCTCCTTGTCCATCCATCCAAATCATTAACTTCTCCTCTTCCGTCAAAAGTAGGCGGAGCCAATCGGCGGCCCCTCCATTATCAAACATCCACGTAATTGCATTGTAACCTAGTGGATAAGGTGGTGGTGATGATGATTTGTATCTATTCTTCTGTTTCTTCTCTGACTGATTTATCGCCCTGTTTTCCGTTTTCTTTGACACTTGTAGTTCAATTTTGCATGAAATGGGAAAAAGGAAATGTGAAAAAGAAAAAAAAAGGTGTGTGGTTTTCGAGCGGGAAGCGATGAAATTTATGTTTATTTGTTTGTTTTATTTCCTCTTTCGCCATGCATAGTTTTTTCTTCTTCTTCTTCTTCTCTTATTCACTCACTTTTCACCCTTTTTCTATCTTTTCAAAAAAAAAAAAAAATTTTTGGCACAAAAAGTGAAAAATTTCGCAAAAACATGAGAATTGTCGGAGACGCAGCGCCTTCTTATTTGCCTTCGCTGCCGGTTTTCTCAGCGATCTCGTGGTGTAGTCTGTCTAACACACAGAAGGCCGGCGGTTCGAGCCCGCCCGAGATCAGATTTTTTTTTGCTGTTGGTGATTTTAACGAATTTTTGGATTTTTTGGGGGTTTTATTTTTGGTTTATTTTTTTTCTTCAGGTTTTGCTAAATTTCAACAAAACTTCCAATTATAAACCTTTCAAATTCGTTTGAAAACCCAAAATTTAATGTTTTTTTCAAGTTTTTTCAAAATTTTTTTCGGATTTTTAAAATTTTTTTTTTTGATCAAAGCTTCATTTTTGATATTTCCAATTGCAACATGTTTCTTTGTGCTCTATTTTTGTTGCCTTCCTTTGTCTAGACAATGATATACGATGTCCTTTACTCGCATGTTGCACACATTCTAGTTTGGTCCCCCCTCTCCTTCAATATCTAATTTTTTAAAATTTGAATTTTTAGCAGATTTATATCATGATTTAATAAATCGTGTATTACAGGTGTAATCCACAAAATCACAAAAAAATTTAAATCTTTAAAAAAAATTTTTTTTTAATTCAGTTTCAAAAAAATTGTGATTAAAAAATTTAAAAAAAAATGTTTTTCAACACCAAAAAAATCATTTTTTTTTTCTCCTTCTATACGACTACTTTTCCGCCCTTATCAGTAGCAGAACAAACAAAACTGACCCACTCTCACGGTCTGCGCCTCTACGCTTCTGGTGATCTCTCTGACCAGAAAAAAGAATGCAATGAATATTTTTATTTTTCCCAATTTTTCCATTTTTCCACAAGAGGTTGTTATCGAGAGTGTTATCAGGAGTGTGTTATCAGCTTAATTTTCACCAACTACTTTCCTAATTGAATTTTCTCCCGGAATGTTAGCTCGGGCTGATGCAGTTCGAAAACACTGCGCAATCATTTCTTTTTTTTTCACCGTTTCAAAACATCCCGCTTTTTAGACACATACGCCTACGAATTTTTGTCAGCATTTTTGCCCGAAATTGTCATCATTTTGTTCATCCACTCTTCAGCTTTTAGAGCTAAAAATGTGTGCGTGTCTGTGTGGTGTGTTTTTTCTTTTTTGAGATCACCAGGTGCAATTCTGACAGAGTGAAAAGCTTTTTTCTTGCTTTTTTTCAGTTTTTTATAGAGCTGATTATAAAAAAAACTGGAATGTGGGCTGAAATCTAATGGAAATCATTTAAAAATTCTAAAAATTCGAAAAATTTGAAATTTAAAAAAAAAATTTTTCTGTTTCATTAAAAAAATTTTCTATTATTTCAAGTTATGGATTTTTTTTTTTGAAATCCTCTTTTTTAGGCCAAATCGTTTGATTTTTTCTTTAATTCCAATTTTTTTTTGTTGAAATGACAATACATTTTAGGATTTTTATCAAATTTCGCAGAACTTTTTCAAAATTAAAAAAAAAAATTTTTTGAACTTTTTTTTTGATTTTTCGGTTTTTTTTTTTCTTAATTTCCTTCATTTTTTAAACTGTTTTTCTTCTCTGTTTTTTTTCTCTGTTTATTTTAAATTTTTTGGCATTTTATCGATTTTTTACATTTTAAAATACTTTTTGATTTTTCGGATTTTAAAAAAATGTTCAAAAACATTTTTTCAAAACTTTTTTTTCCACAATTTCTCAAAATCCTTCACATTAAATCTAAAATCCCACACTTCAGCACAATGATAGCTGAAAAAGAGCCGCTGAAAGGAGGCGATGAAACAAATGAGGAGGGTGATGGTGAAGGCAAGGGACTAGCCAAGTCGCTGACACTTTTCAACGGAGTCTCAATTATCGTCGGATGCATTATTGGCTCCGGAATTTTTGTGTCCCCAACTGGTGTTCAAGAACGTTAGTTTTGAGATTATTATGGACTCTTACAAAATATTATTCAAAAAAATTCAATTTTGTTTCTGTACCATTTTTGAAACATGAAAAAAATTTAAACTTTGTTTGCAAAATTAAAAATTTTGAAACAAAAAATAAAAAAATAAACATTTTTCTTCCAGAAGCCGGATCAGTCGGGCTCTCTCTGCTTGTCTGGGCATCGTCCGGCGTGTTCACCGCTATTGGAGCCTATTGCTACGCAGAGCTCGGCACTCTTATAAAAAAGTCGGGAGGTGATTATGCGTACATTATGGAGGCGTTCGGACCATTTGTCGCGTTCATTCGTCTCTGGATCGAAGCCATTGTGGTTCGTCCGTGCACCGTCACAATTGTCGCGTTGACGTTTGCCATATACGGACTCCGCCCATTTTTCCCGGACTGTGCGCCACCGGATGGTTTGGCCGAGTTGTTGGCGATTTTGTTGATTGGTAAGTGTACAACCTAGGGAAACGTAGGACTTTTTCCGCTGATGGGCAGGTAATGAGCATCTGAAGGGCAGCTAGTGAGCAGCTAATAAACAGCTGATGGGCAGACAGTGGTCAGTTTGTGGGAAAGGCATCAACCTATGTACAGCTGATAGGCAGAAAATGAGCCCCTATTGGGTAGTTGTCAAGCATATACAGTATTTCCTCTAATATAGGTGCATGCGCTTCTATTTTTTCATTTCTTCACAACTGCCGGGTATTTAGAGTTTTGCACACTAAACTTCAGTCGTCTCATGCCTGATTGGTCAGGAAGTATTTTGGCGAGTTTGGTGTGTAAACTTCTAAATACCCGGCAGTTGTGAAGAAATGAAAAAATAGAAGCGCATGCGCCTATATTAGAGGAAATACGGTAGCCGGCAGCGGTCGGGCAGATAGTAGGCAGCTAGTCGGCAAAGCAGTAGCCAAAATACAGCTGATGGGCAGATAATAGGCAAACAATATGCTTTCAATAAACAGCTGTTCGGCAGCCATTAAGCAGCAAATTGGCAGCTAAAAGTCAACGTTTTGTTTCCCTCAAAACTGCCACTTTTCAGTTCTAATGACCGCCATCAACTGCGTATCCGTTCGATTGGCAACTCTGGTCCAGGATTGGTTCACTATCGCCAAAGTGGTAGCGCTTTTCCTGATCATTCTTACCGGACTCTACCTGCTTGTTTTCGGTAGGTTCCACGTTCAAAAACTCAAAATTTCGAAATTCCCAACAATTTACTTCAGGAGAATCCCAGTACAAGGATTCGTTTGAGAACATTTTCGAAAACACCTCCCAAGACTTTACCAAAGTCTCTCTGGCGTTTTATTCCGGACTATTCGCCTATTCAGGATGGAACTTTTTGAACTTTATTGTTGAGGAACTGCAAAACCCGAAAAGGCAAGTAGAAAACAAAAACATTTTTTCCAAATCAGATATTTCCAGAAATCTCCCACTTGCCATCGCCATCTCTATCACCACTTGCACCGTAATCTATGTGCTCACCAATGTGGCCCTCTACACAGCAATCTCACCAGACGAGATGCTTGAATCACCAGCCGTTGCCGTTTTGTTCGCCAACAAGCTTTACGGAAAGTTTGCGTTTGTTATGCCGTTATGTGTTGCTTGCTCCACAATTGGAAGTGCTAATGGTGTCATTTTCACGTCTTCTCGGCTTTTTTATTCGGGAGCAAGAGAGGGACAAATGCCGCAGGTGCTCACTATGATTAATAAGAATACGAGAACACCGATTCCGGCAGTAATTTTGACCGGATTATTGTCGATTGCTTATTTAATTGCCTCAAAGGATGTTTACCAGTTGATCAATTATATTCAGGTTTTGGGATTTACGATTGAAATTTAATTGTGTTGTGCTTTTCTAGATCAGCTACTGGCTGGCTATTGGCACAGCAATCGCGGCCCTGTTCTGGTTGCGTAAAACTATGCCAGACGCGCCGAGACCGATCAAAGTGCCGCTCATCTGGCCGGCAATCTTCCTAGCCGGATGCATCGCTCTTGTTGTAATTCCAATGATTGCCGCACCAAGGGATACTGGTAAGTTGGTTTTTCCAAGGGGACAGCACGGAGTAATGGTGAGTGACCTGGTGCAAACGTGCTCCATTGATAACACGCGCACGCCGCACGCGCCGCATTCGACGGCAAAAATTTTGGGCACTGTGCCAATGCAAACATTTAGAAAAGAGACGAGACGGAGAAGACGAGCGAAAAAAGAGACGAGACGGAGAACACGAGAGCGTCGCGCGTGTTCCCGCGCCAAAAAAAGTCGTTTGAAAAAAAGGCAGTCGTAATTACTCCGTGGGACAGTATGATCTTCCCGTCTTCCCGTCTTCGGGTCTTTGGGTCATCGGGTCTTTGGGTCTTCCCGGCTTTCTTATGATTTCAGGATTACTGTAACTCCAAATTCAATTTTTTTCAGGAATTGGTCTTCTCATCATGCTCTCCGCTGTCCCAGTCTACGCAATTTTCATCGGCTGGAAAAACAAACCAAAGTTTTTCAATAATTTTATTGGTAAGTCAATTTTTCTCTATTTTTGATCCAATCAAACAGTAAATTTTCCAGAATCTTCTACCATTTTCATTCAAAAACTGTTCATGGTCGTCGATGACAACAAAGAGGATTAGATTTGATTTCTACTTTGCAATTTGTTTGTTTTTTGAAATTTATCCCGGGTTTTTCATGTGAATTTATTTCATTTTTTTATTATCAAAATTTTTTCAAACATCCCACCTATATTTTCATGCACCAGTATTTTATTTTATTTTATTTTATTTTATTTCACTTTCCAACAAAAAAAAACTATTCCAAATTGATTCGAAACCCTTTTGCTTTAATCTTTTCACTTTCTTTTTTCTATATATTTTGATTAATAAATAATTTTTTGTTGTTGTTCATTTCGGTGTTTGCACACACGGCACTATACTTTACGACAATTCTGAAAAAAAAACAAAATTTTTATTCACAACATAATATATATCAAAAACTGTTCAGCAAACTCCGCACGTTTTTCCGCACAAAATCCGCTTCTTGTCCACCGAATACCAGTCCATGTCGCAAAAACTCTGATTCTTCCACACTACGCATCTGAATTTGCTCGTTGAAAAACTCGTGAAGCAGGAATTTTCTAGTTTATACTATTATTGGGGGAGGTTTGTTTATGTGTGTTTTGGGTTTGTAAAAAAAAAAACTTGACCACCACCAGGACTCGAACCTGGGAGAGGTGGGGAACGCTGTTGGGCATAAAACCCACTAGACCACGGTTAAAAAAAATAAATTAACGAAACTTTCCGTTTCAAGTTGTTATCAAATTGAAGTATGGGTGAGATTTCCCGGTAATACTTCAAATTCAAACTAAAATAATTTACTCAATAGAAAAATGCACAGCAGGCTTGTTTTCACATTAAATAAAAGTAGGAAAGTGTCAGTTTGAGCGAGCAAAAAAATTCGACCACAGCCGGGGCTCGAACCTGGGAAGTTTATGCACCCCAGTTAGGCGCGAAACCCACTCGGCCACCAAGCCGTTTTGAAAATAAGGCGGTTTGTAGGGTTTTTTTTCTTCAGTAATGACGAAATTTGCCGTTTCAATTTGTTGGGTAATTGATCAATGGATTCTTGCCTGATGCTGTATCAATCCCAGATTTTAAAAATTTATTAGAGCGAGAATACGAAGCAGGCTTTTCCGCACTAAATTAATATAAAACAAAGTCTGTTTGAGAGTGCAAAAAATTTTGACCGCCACCAGGACTCGAACCTGAGTGAACGAGCCATTTTAGTGAGAATGTGGATTTTAGGATTTTTTAGGTAAAAAATGGCTAAAATTCCCGTTTCAAAACGTTCTAAAATGGATGCATCTGTTATTGTTTCATTGTGCGCCCGAACTAAGAAAATTTACTTAATAGAAAATGCGCAACAGGCTTGTTTTAATATCAAATGAAAGTAGGAAAGTGTCAGTTCGAGCGAGCAAAAAAGTTTGACCACAATGAGGACTCGAACCTGGAAGGTTTGTGCACTACAGTTATGCGCGAAACCCACTCGGCCATCGAGCCAATTTTGAAAAAATGCTGTAAAATGAAGCCTGAAGCGCATTTTTTGGGGGTTTTTGTTGATAAATAGATTATTTGCAAGGTAAATAAACTCACGTGTGCGTAAAAGCATCATCACAACATTTTTCACACGCCAAACAATCGTCTGAAACGGCCGATGACGCGTTTGTAAAAATGTGAAGGCTCAAAAAACACGAATGCCTGGCCGCTAAATCGCATTTCGCACAATTTTCCAGGCTTTTTGGTGTGGTTCCTTCTGAATTTGCGCTATTTTCGGTTCCTTTGGTAGTGCAACCAGCTGGGTTAGTGTAGGCAGTTGGTGTACTGTAGGAGGTAGTTGGAGAACTGTGTGTAGTGGCACTACTATTAGGCTTTGAAGTAGGATTTGTTGGTTTGTTGTCTTTTTTTGTGGTGACAGGTTTTTGACCTGCAAAAAATGGAGTATTGGAAGGGGGTGGGCTAGGGGTGGTGGCCTCGTAAATCTACACTTACAACAAAATAGTTTTTGCTCGCAAACCAACGATTTGTCATCGCAACTTGAGCCAAATAAACCCTTTTTGCAGGCTGAAATTACATAAATTACAATGAGTACGACGTTCCGCAGGTCAGCAAAAAATAAACTCACGAATTTGTGAAATCTCTCCATTCTGGCATTTAAAATTCGAAATCGTTGTGGATTGTGCAGAAATTTCAGCTAGGCAGAAACAATAGATGACAGTAACTATACAACAAAAAAAATGACTGGGAGTCATACTTTTTCCAGAAATAATACGCCGAGTTTTGATACTTTTATAAAAGATTTTCCGCCATTGTTTGGAAAGTTTGTTTGAACAGGTGACTTTGTTTTTCAGACAAAATAAGGAGGTAAAAGTGAAAAAACAAAAAAAAAAAAAAGGAAAAATTATAACAGTTTCACAACCATAATGAAAAAAAATTCAAAAATCCTCCAAAAGGAGTCCAAAACGGCGGGAAGGGGGACTAGTTTTCGCGGCTGGCCGCGGGAAGAAATTTGGGCGAAATTATCGGTTTTTGATTGTTTTTAAATCAGAAATTAACACTTTTTTTCAGCTAGTTAGTGTTTTCGGACCGCAAGCTCCGCCCACTCTTTTTTTCTTTTTTGTTTCTTTGTCGTATTAGGAATGTTTGGAGTCTAATTATTCGAATATTATTAGGTACAATTAAGCGCAAAATAAACAATTGCTCAACACAAAAACACATTCGGATCCGCCATCCCAAAAACCATGTCATGACAAATTGCAGGTAGTTGAAAATTGGCACACGTTTGATACGTCAATCTATCTTTTTCCACTTTTCCATCACTCCCGGCCAACTTTCTGAGCAACGGCAAAACAGTGGACTCGCAGTCAGAGAAAACGAAAAAGTTCACAGATCTACGATAGATGGCGTGATGGTCCACGTCGAAATCGTAGTCGTCTTCGGGGTTCTGAACATTAGTTTTTTTTTATTTTTAAGTTTTTAGAATGTCCTGCTTACATAGTGTTTGAGAAGGGTTTTTCTCAGCAATATCTCTGCAATTTGGGCAGTTTTTGCGTATAATGGAGACACCATAAGGTCCGGTATTTGCCCGTCTTCATTGTGGATTTCACGGAGGATTGAAATTCCAACGCACGAGTTAGAGTTCTGGAAAATAGCAATGTTGAGTCTAACTAGGAACATTTTGTCTCTAATTTGTAAAATTTTTGAATCTAATTAGGAGGTTTTTGAGTCTAATAAGGGTAATTCTGAGTCTGATTAGGAAATCTTTTGAGTCAAATTTAAATAGTTTTGAGTTTAATCAGGAAGCTGTGGAGTTTAATTAGGAACCACTATGCTCAAATTCAAGATATTTTGAGTCTAATTAGAAAATTTTTGGGGTCTAGTTATGGAGTTTTTGGGTCAAATTAGAGAAATTTTGAGTCGAATTAGAAACATTTCTAATTAGGAACACTTTTTAGTCTATCTAGAATAGTTTTTATCCAATTACGAAATTTTCGAACCTAACTAGACAACTTTATGAGTCTATTTAGGAACCACTATGATCAAAGTCAAGGTACTTCGAGTCTAATTAGATAGTTTTTGAGTCTAATTAGGAAACTTTTGAGTGAAATCAGACTATTTTGAATCTAATTAGGACATTTTTAAGTCTAATTATGAAACTTTTGAGTTTAATCAGACTATTTTGAGTCTAAATAGGACATTTTTGAATTTAATTAGGAAACTTTTAAATTCAATCAAACTATTTTGAGTCTAATTAAGACATTTTTGAGTCTAATTAGAAAACTTTTGAGTGTAATCAGACTATTTTGAGTCTAATTAGAAATATTTTAAGTCTAAATAGGACATTTTTGAGTCTAATTAGAGAAGTTTTGAGTCTATTTTGGAAGTTTTTGAAGACCCCATGAAAAGGGGGGAAATGGGCGGAGCCAACCTCAAAAGTGCCGCAAACTTTTGCGAAATTTTTTATAATAATAGTTTTTGTTCAAATTAGCCTCCTTTAACTTTTTTTTGAAACTAAAATGATCGATTCCTTCAAAAAAATCCAAAAAAATTAGGCACCCCCATTCCCCCCCCCTTTTAGTACCCACTCGGTTTTTGAGTTTTGAGTCTGATTTCAAAAATTTCTAGTCTAATTGTTGTGTTTTCAATCGAGTTGCCACACGAAACTCCGCCCACTTATTTGTGCGCGACCACGCGAACACAGTATTATTTGAAGAGACGCAGACAAAAAAGGGATAGCCGACTCATGTATTCACGCTGTAACTCGTTTGAAGACACAATAGAACAATTTTGAGTTTAATTAGGACATTTTTAAGTACATTCAGAAAGTTTTTTCGGTGTAATTAGAAAAATTTTGAATCTAATTACAGACAAATCTGACCTAAACCTATAGAAATTCCGGCCTAGGTAAAAAGCGGTTTGAGCCTAATTCAAATCTTTTCAAGCCTCACTTCCTCAAATGCCGCCACCAATTGACTCCGATCTTCATGCCCATCAAATGCCCGCCAATTTCTAATCTCATTGGTGCATTTTTCACCAAACTCGGCCACCTTTTTCCAATCATCTTCGCAAGTTATTTCATTTCCAAATTTTAGTGAAATTCCCGATTTTTCTTCCTGAAATTGGAAAGTTTCAGTTTTTATTTAAAGAAATTCTGCAAATTCGCTCCAATCGCACAGTGAACCGGCCAGTGAGATACAGAGAAATTAGAGCGTCAACTTTCTGCTCTCTCTCGTCGCCAACGTACACTGCTCATGAAGCTAATTTGTAGCGCTCCATACTGAATGTTAAAAAAGTATGCACCTACCTTCAAACTGTCAAATCCACTGGGCTTGCTGACTCGAATTCTGCCAAAATTTCTGAGAATTTTCGGTTGAAGGGAGAATTTGGAAACTGTTGGCAAGAGATAGGACACTGAATATAATTTTTGGAGTTTCACATGAAGATGTGTTTACCTGCATTAAAAGCCACATTTTGCTCATTTTTAAGACAATTTTTCATTAAAATTGATCCAATTCCCACGTGCCGAAAATCTTCTTGCACAAATATCGGTCCGATCGTAGAGAAATCATGGGCGGGGTTTTTGAAAAGGAGAGCTATTCCGAGAACTTCACCACCTAAAACCCTAATTTTAAGTGTCGTCAAATATAGTGCAATGTGTGGAAACACCGTAACACGCAAAAAATTTCAAAACATATTGTGTTTTCAAACTAGTTGCAGCATGAAAATTGAGTCTTCTATCCCTTTTTTGTCTGCGCCTTTTCAATTAGAACAGTGTTTGCGAGGTTGCGAAGAAAAAAGTGGGCGGAGTTTTGCGTTCTCATGTCTCAACTCGATTGAAAACACAATATTGCTTCAAAAAAAAAAGGCTTACGAATATTTTTAGCACATAAGATTGTCAAATTCTCGGAATTTAATTGATTTTCCGAGGCTTTGAAAGACTGATAGAGTTTAAAAGTTTTCGAGTCCACCAAAAACTCATTTCGATACCACATCTCGTTTGCTATCTGGAAAACGTTTATTGAAGGTTCCATTGTGCTAGATTTAGGTGTTTGGGGTTGTAGACCAGTCTTTTTAAGCTCCGCCCATTTTTTTTAAAGCTATACTTTTGTGGGGATGGGGGTTTGAAAATTTTGAAAAAAAAATCTATCACACTTACCTCCTTCCACTCCTCCTCTCCACCCCACACCAACTTGAACCAGTAGCCATTCTTGGTGTACGCACCAATCCACGGGTCACCAACGTTTTGAGGGAATCCCTCGTTTCGCGCGCTTTTCATCGGATACGGAAATCCGGTGATCGGATTCATCCGATCGAGAATTGCGTCAAGAGATTCGAGGTCCGACTCGGAAGGCCACATGGTTTGGGAAGTGGAACTGGAGTGCTACCATTGAAATGAATGGAAGACATGCACATATAAGTAGTATTATTGAAACAATAATAGTATGAAAATTTGGTGTGAAGAATTGGGGGCAATTATTTTTGTTGTTAGTGAGGCTATGTGTGTGGAACGACCAGCGAGACGTGGCCTAGGAAAACATGGTTATGATAAACAATGCACGCAGCAAAATGGGTCTGCAGGCAAAACACCGTGACGTAAAACTGCAGAGTCAAAAGTGATGATTCAACACTCAAAAAAAACAAGGAAATTAATTTTTCTCAAAAATGAAGTCATAAACAGGGTATAATTTTATTATTAAAAAATAGAAAACTGTCTAGAAAACGTTGTGGCAAAGTTTTAAAAAATTCTAAGCACTCGTTTTCGAGAAAAACATTTTTTTTTCTAAATTTTTGACGTTTTTTCAATATTTTGTAATTTTTCTCAAAAATGAAGTCATAAACAGGGTATGATTTTGATTAAAAAAAGTAGAAAACTGTATAGAAAACGTTGTGGCAAAGTTTCAGAACATTCTAAGAAACAATTTTCGAGAAAAACATTTTTTTTTCTAAGTTTTTGACGTTTTTTCAATATTTTATAATTTTTCTCAAAAATGAATTCATAAACAAAGTATAGTTTTGGTATCAAAAAATAAATAATACTGTCTAAAAAACGCTGTGGCAAAGTTTCAGAAAGTTCTAAGGGATCGTTATCAAAAAAAAAAATTTTTTTTCTAAATTTTTGAAGTTTTTTTCAATATTTTGTTATTTTTCTCAAAAATGAAATCATGAACAGGGTATAAATTTAGTATCAAAAAATAGAAATATGTCAAGAAAACGTTGTGGCCTAGTTTTAGACAGTTTTAAGAAGTACTTTTCAAGAAAAATTTTTTTTTTCTATATTTTTTACTTTTTTTTTCTATACATTACATGTATTTTGCAACTTTTTTCAAAAATGAAGTCATAAACAGGGTATAAATTTAATATTAAACAATAGGAAACTGTCTAGAGAACGTTGTGGCAGAGTTTTAGAAAATTCTAAGAAGTAATTTTCGAGAAAAAAATTTTTTTTTCTAAATTTTTGACGTTTTTTCAATATTTCAACATGTACATGTTTCAACTTTCAACATGTACATGTATACTTTTTTTTTCTATACATTACATGTATTTTGCAACTTTTTTCAAAAATGAAGTCATAAACAGGGTATAAATTTAATATTAAACAATAGGAAACTGTCTAGAGAACGTTGTGGCAGAGTTTTAGAAAATTCTAAGAAGTAATTTTCGAGAAAAAAATTTTTTTTTCTAAATTTTTGACGTTTTTTCAATATTTTGTAATTTTTCTCAAAAATGAAGTCATACACATAGTATAATTTTTGTATTCAAAATTAAAAAACTGTCTAAAAAAAGTTGTGACAAAGTTTTAGAAAATTCAAAGAAACCATTTTTGAGAAAAACATTTTTTTTTCAGAAAATTTTTTTCACTTTTTTAAAACATTTTTTGTAAATTAAGAATATTCTCAAGAATTTCAATTTTTCGAATTTGCGTATTTTTTGAACAAAATGTGTATTTTTTAGACAAATAAAATTTAGTTTTATCCAATAAAGCTCCACCCCAAAATTTGATTTCCCGGTTTTTTTCCTGCTTTCTCAACCAGCTCCCCGATTGAATGGCTCCACTCCAAACCGGACAGCTTTTTCCGTTGCACCACGTGTTGATCACAACTGATAACATATTTAAACCATATATTTCTAAATTTTATCAGTGGTAAAGCATCACACAATCATCAATCATGAAGACTTTTGCTCTTGTTGGTGAGTTTTCATTTTTCCTTACGATAATTTTTTCATCTTTTTCTCATTTACAGTCCTTGCCTTCTCTGCTTGCTCAATAGCTTTTGCCCGTCCAAACACCCAGAATGCGGACCAGTGTGGAGCCGTGGATATCACCAAATTGACCAAAAGATATATCCCAGTTCGTGAGTATCTTGCCTATAAAACAATTGACATGAAAAGTTGTTTTCAGAAAAATCCGACGTCACCTGTGAAATCTGCCTGGATCTCGTGCTAATTGCCGAGACTTATGCCGAATGTGAAGAGGCCATCGTTGAGCATCACATGGAGGCGTACTGTAAGGATCACATCAAAAACAAGGCGTCCCAACAGCTTTGCGTTTTGATGATTGATGATATTGCTCATGTAAGCTTTTTGTAGAACGGCTGGACTTTGTATCTTTTCTGCTTGTTGTTTGCTTGTCACAACTTTCATTAAAAGTTGCCATTTTTACAGACCGTTATCGAGGACACTGATGAGAACCCGACCGCTGTTTGTAAGAAGACTGTGCACAAAGAGTGTCCGTATAACAATTGATAAAATTGATATGTATTATGTGATCATCTTTTGTGTATTAATGGGTAAAAAACATAAATTCAATGCAAAAGACCGGCAGCGCTACTTCGGCGCGACTCTCGGCAAACTCCGGCAAGGATCCAGCAAAAAAGAAATTGGTGCTATCTTGAAACCGTGACAACTTTTTGGCACAAAACAAATCAGATTTTAGCAAGAATGTTTACATCGGCTACACCTCGGCATTACCTCGGCAATACCTTGGCGCCACTCCGGCAAGGGTTAGAGAAATCAGAATTAGTATGGTTGTGGTACCGTTTTCAGAACATTTTTCCAAAAACCACGCCTAAACTTTGAAAAACTTGAATGTTGAAAACTTCGGCAATACTCCGGCTTTACCTCGGCAAACTCCGGCCAACCTTCAGCTATATTACGGCTAATCAAAAATGGAGGCTAACTTAGCACCGTTTTGACAGCAGTTTGTAAAAAACCTGGCTGACAATTTTAAAATTTACGTTATAATGACTTCGGCAGTGCTCCGGCAATACCTCGGCCAACTTCCGGCTATTATACGGCTTATCAAAAGCAGGGGCTAACTCAGCCCCATTTTGGCGTTAGTATGTCAAAAACCTGGCTAAAAATTGCAAATTTGCATTTTAATAACTTCGGCAGTACTCCGGCAATACCCCGGCTATACCTTGGCACTATCTCGATGCAGCTCCGGCAAACTTTGGTAAGAACCTGGCAAATCAAAATTAAGAGTTGTTTTAGCACAGTTGTTGTAAGATTTCGTCAAAAACTTTGTTTCAGCATTGAATAAAATAAGATTTCCGAATATTGGCAAAACCACGGCTATACCTCGGCAATATTTGGCTCAACTCCGGCTATTATACGGCTAATCAAAAACGGGGCCACCTTAGCACCGTTTTAGCAGCAGTGTGTCAAAAATATGGCTTAAAATTTGAAAATTTTCATTTTAATAATTTCGGCAGTACTCCGGCAATACCCCGGCAATACCTCACTGCTGCTACGACGCAACCTCGGTAAGAACCTGGCAAATCAGAATCGGGACTTGTTTTAGCACAATTGTCAAGGGATTCCGCCGAAAATCTTGCTTAAACTTAGAAAAATTTGCAATTTGAAAACTTCGGCAAAACCCAGGCTATACCACGGCAATACTCCGGCAATACCCCGGCAATATCTCGATGTAAATTTGGCGCAACCTTGGTAAGAACATGGCAAATCAGAATCTGGAGTTTTCATAAGATTTTGTCAAAAGCCTTGTTTCAACGTTGGAAAAAATAGGATTTCAGCAATTCGGCAAAACCACGGCTATACCTCGGCAATGTCTGGCACAACACCGGCCAGACTACAGCAAATCGGAAACTGGACTAACGTAGCACTGTTATTCGCAGCAGTGTGTTAAAAACCTGGCTCAAAAATTGAAAATGTGCAATTTGAAACTTTGGCAATACCCCGGCTATACCTCGGCGAACTCCGGCCAACCTCCGGCTAAAAGTTGGCTAATTTAAAACAAGGGCTACCTTAGCACCGTTTTGGCAGCAGTATGTCAAAAACCTGGCCGAAAAGTTGAACATTTACATTTTAATAACTTCAGCAGTACTCCGGCAAAACCTCGGCTATACCTCGGCAATGTCCAGCACGACACCGGCTAGACTATATAAAATCAAAAAAAAAAAATATTTCAGCATCGTTTTGGCAACTTTTAGTCAAAAATCTTGTTCGAATTTTGTAAAATTTTAAATTTTAAAATTTCGGCAATTTCGCGGCTACACTTCGGCAATACCCCGGCGCGACTTCGGCAGTACATCGGCAAAACTATGGCACGTCAGAAACGGAGCTGCTTTTTTCATATTTTTGATACGCATAGAGAAAGACGTTACTTAAATTTTAGGCGAAATTGTGATTTAATACTTCGGCAATACCTCGGCAGCCTTTCGGCTGACAATAAATCAGTACAATTTTAATAATTTCTTGACTGAAATTTAAAAAATAAAAATTCTAATGCAGACCCGGCTGGACATCGGCAATACTTTGGCAATTAATCAAATTATAAGTTTTAAACATTTATCCGCAAAAAAGGGGGCGCGCACACACACACACATACAACCTTTTCAAAATTCGGCAATGTTCCGGCTCACGGAGTAATGGCGAGTGACCTGGTGCAAACGTGCTCCATTGATAACACGCGCACGCGCACGCGCCGCATTCGACGGCAAAAATTTTGGGCACTGTGCCAATGCAAACATTTAGAAAAGAGACGAGACGGAGAAGACGAGCGAAAAAAGAGACGAGACGGAGAAGACGAGAGCGTCGCGCGTGTTCCCGCGCCAAAAAAAGTCGTTTGAAAAAAGGCAGTCGCCATTACTCCGTGCGGCTGGACATCGGCTAGACCCCGGCAACTCCTTCCATGACCGAAATGTGGAAAACTGTGTACCAATCAAAAATTAAACACTTTTTAATAGAAAAAATTGAGAGCAAATATGTAAAGTTTGGGGCTCATATCTCCCTCTCTCTGTCTCTTTTTTTAAATTTAATTTTTCCGTTTTTCTCTCTCCCAAAAACTAATGAAAGAGAAGAAATAATATGTACATATCTTCTCCTTCGTCCGCTCTTTTTTTTTAATTGCCTATCAATTCATGCATTACCCCCACACACACACACACATGCGTAAATTAACCAAACATGGAAAAGATCGAAATTCAGTTACGACGCTCCACTGTTCCGCAATTTTCCGTAACGTTTTTTTGTTTTGAAATAAAGTTATTTTTTAGGCTAGGTAATAGAGTTTATCTAATTTGAAACAGTTTTATGCATGTTGTGATACGGAATTGAGGTATTGAACCTGTAACTCGTCATAGGTAAAATGCGGTGGGTGCATATAGTGTCCCTGTTTGAATCATATTTGTCCATATGGTCTATTGGACGCTATATAATAACTTTTTATTAGTTTCTGCATTGAAAGAAATGCATTTTATGTATACATATGTACAAGCCTGCGGCATTTGGCGACATCACATTTTTCCAGTTTCCTTTCTAATTTTTTCTAGTAACCGCTTTGATTTTTTACACTAATCCCGTCAAATTTCGTGATCTTCCTGGCTTAGTTAATAAAGTGTGTGAACGTTAATCAAACGGCGCGGATTTATTTTAGGCCTAAAGTCAAAAATTCATGGTTTTACGAAATGATTCAAATACGGACACTATATGCATCCACGGCATTTCATCTGTGTACTTCATAGTTGCGCGCGTCACTCACTGGATCTTTTGGCTCGTAGGGGCTTGTATTTGTGACTTTTTTAAAGCTTTTCGGTTTGTTTTTTATTTATTGAAAGTTTTGAAAAAAAAAATTTGGGAAAATTTATTTTTTTCAATTTTTCAAATTCCCGCCCTCCCCTAAAAATAAAGTCTATGTATTTTTTTTTCGATTATTTGTTCTTCTTATCTCTATTACTTCCCGATTCGTCACTAATAACAAGTTTATTAATTTTTTGACCTCTTTTGTAGGGCTTCCTTTCCTAACCACTCATTATCGCCTATTTTTCAGATCTCCCAATTGTCACGTACATTTTCACGCGTTTTTGAGAACAGTTGGTGCAACAGAGCAACTGGAGTAATGTAAGGAACTTTTCATTTGACTTTTTTCAAAACTTGGAAATTTTGAAAAAAAAAATTCGAAAAAAAAATTTTTTTTTTGCTTTTTTTTTTTGGGACTTTTCAAAAACTTCCAAACCGAAACTTTACGTATAATTTGGTTTTCTTTGAAAACGCTGTCGAAAAATAATAAAAATGCTGGATAAAACGACGCTCCAAAATAACGCATTGCACGTTGTTTAGCGAAAAATTGCTTGTACCGAAAAATTGGTTTTTTTTCTGGATTTTCTATTTTTTTCTAACTTTAAATCAATGTCTTTGAAGCTTTTAGCAACATAATAATTCATAAATTTCCAGTTTTCTTTTTCCGAAAAAAAAAATTTTTTTCTTCAATTTTGACGAAGTTTTCGATTTTTTAATTTTTTGTCAGTTTTCTAAAGTTTCAAAGTTTGGTATTGCTCGAAAAATGCATAAGTTATAAAAAAAACAGTAACTTGATCAATACGACGCTCCAAAAGAACGTAATGCCCCTTGTTTATCATAAGTTGGCTTTTACCGAAACTTTCGTTTTTTTCGTCATTTTTTTGGGTTTTCAGGGTTTTCTTCCGCATTTTTAGACATTGCAAATTTATTTTTTTATATTTTCAAGGTTTGAAAATGGAAAAAAACAACTTTTTTTTCGATTTTTCCACAATTAATTTTCAAAAAAAAAAATTTTTAATGTAAAAATTTCATTTTTTTTTCAACTTTCAAACAAAACATTTAGGTGATGAAAATCAATTGATCTTAGTACATACGATACTCCAAAATAACGCATAGAGGCTTGTTTGGCGAAAATTGACTTTAACCGAAATTTTCGTTTTTTCCCAATTTTTTTCTTACAATTTTTTGTGAAATATCTGAAAATTTGCTTTGATTACAAAAAACCAAAACATTTTTTGCTATTACAACACTCCAGGATAACGAGACGAAGCGAAAAAAATTTTCCCATTTTTACCGAAATTTTCGATATTTTCTTTTTTTTTTTTCCACATTTCCTGTCCTTACAATCCAGAAAAACAAAAACCAAAGACAAATCAGTGGTTCCTGGTCAAAATCCATCGGAAGCGCTGTAAAATGGGATTGGATTGGATTGGCGACTGGCGCCAAAAACATGACAATTATTCATGAAAAGCGGTGTCGCAAATTGAATTAGTCAGCATATGTATGTACGCCAAAAAGAAAGAATGGTTCCTTTTATACATAGTGCATTCTTTTGTGCTCTAATTAACCTAATTAGAAGGCATTTTTCTTTACAGTCAAGTTAATTTGATTTTGAACGATGCTCCGAAATTTTCAAGTTTTTGTTGGCTTTTGTTGGCACAATGAATATGATGACATCGCGTGATTCGAGTGGCGGCTGAAAAAGCCAAACAAAGACAAATTTGTGAGGGGGGGGGAGGACAGCTGCAAAATAAATATTTCTTACTTTTTTTCTGTTCTTTTAAATTAATAGAATTGTAAAAAACAAAAATTAATGAAAAAAATTGTTTCAAAAATTCATCAAAAAGTAGAAATATAAATAGGAAATTGAATCAAAGATTTGTTGAAACTGAAAAAAAAGCAAATATTATGTTAAAAAATTAAAAGAAAAGTGCAAAAATCGCAAAATTCTATCAAAAATTTGAAAAACTAGCGATTTCTAGGCCACGCTCACTCGTTCACCTCTCCTACGCTGATTTTCCTTGTAAAAAATTTTGTGTATCGAGATTTTGTGATTATAGAAAGTGATTGATTTAAACCAATTACAGTACCCTAGAGCCACGCCCTTTCTGAACAAAGGGCACCAAAAAAAATCTAAGGGCGGGGCTTCTCTGGTACATTACACTAGCAAATAGAAAACATTTTTTGTTTCATGCACTGTTTATTATTAATTTTTAAGTGGTTTCGAAATTGCGTATCCGTTAGTTAAACACTTCAATTTTCCTGTTGTTTTGTTAGCAAGTCTGCGCAGCAGGCTTGACTAGTTTATCAAGAACAACTGAGTCAGCTATTTGGCCACCACCAGGACTCGAAGCATGATAGTGTCACAGGTGAAATGCGATGGATGCATATAGTGTGCCTATTTAATCACATCGTTAAACTATGGACATTATATGCATCCACCGCATTTCATATATGTGTGCGCGACACCCGCTTGGTCACAGATACCTAGCAGACTTGCATTTTGCTATTTTGAAACAAGAATAGCACGAAAGTTCATTTTTTTTTTTTGCTTTTTTTTTTCTTCCCGACTATTTTATAGCTTTAATAATATCATTTCCCGTTCTAATATGCACGGAAATGATACATTTTTCTAATTTATGGGAGTAAGAGTGCGCGCGCGTCTTGGCAAACTTTCTTCCTTCTTTCATTCCAAGAATAAATTTGCAGAAAAGGACATTTTTCGTATCATTTTTACTTGTCGAACACTATTAATTATTGGGAACTTTTCAGTTAAAAAAGGATAATAACATATTTCATTGTGTACTGCTCTCGGACGGACGCGGTCACGAAATTTGTCTACTTTTCTCAAAACTATTCTCAAAAATGAGAGATTACCTCGTGTACTCCTCTCGGACAAAAATCCCCAAAATTCCGAATTTCACCTATTTTTTTAAACTCCCGCCAAAAATTCGATCCATTCACGGATTTTAAGCTTCAAAAAAGATATTTTATCTCGTGTACTCCCCTCGGACAAAAAACCCCAAATTTTTAAAATTTTAAAATTTCATGTTTCACCTATTTTTCAAAAACTCAAAATGCAAATTTTTTTTTTTGAAAATTTTAAACTCCCGCCATTTTTTCGATTGTCCGAGAGTAGTACACGAGACTAAAAACGTTTTTTTTGTTGTTTTTTTTTCTGAATTTCTCAGACCCGGAAGTTTCACTTTACAACTTGACGCGCGCTTTTTTTCAATTAATTTTTCACAAGAACGCTAAGAAAAGTCCAGAGTGTCTGGCGTTTTCAACTTTGAATTTTTTTGCTTAAATTACACATTTTGAAGAAATTTTCAAATGTATTGTTTGCTCTTGCTGGTACTGAGATCATTCATCTACCGATCATACTTTTAAAAAATGAAAAAAAAAAAACTAGAATTTTTTTCAATTTTGAGTCCAAATTCCCGTTCCCATAATTATATGCTTGGCGCCGAGATATGTACATATGTGTGTAACATCAAAAATCTTACAGACATTCTTTTTTTTTCAATTAATAAGAGCACAACAAGCGTCCTGGAGAACTCTTACTCTCCGGCTTCGGCTCCGCGCGCCTCAATTAATTTTGCATTCATTCGCTTTTTCTATAAATGTTCAATGTTCTTGAATAGCTCTATTATTATCAAAATAAGAGCGAAGAACTGACGTCAGTCACTTAAACGCCCATTTTTGCAGTCAAGGCACAGATTTCTTGCAAGTTTGCCGCATGCTTTTTTCAAAACTGATTTTAAGTGAATTTTTAGATTTTTCTTAACGTTTTGACACAAAAAATGGAAGAAAAACTAGAAAATTGCATAAAAACAAGTGTTTCAGCTGACCACGCCCCTTTTTTGCAACCAGGGCACAGTTTTTCTGCAAGTCTGAGGCACCATTTGTTATAAATGTTTTTCTCTTCTTTTTTTTACTTCAAATTATTGAAAAATCAAAAAAGCAAGCGACTTTGAGCAAAAAATGTTTTTTTCAGCTGCCCACGCCCCTTTTTGTAATCAGGACACAGTTTTTTGCAAATTTGCCGCAGAGTTTTTTCAAAACAGATTTTTAGGGAATGTTTCGATTTTTCTAAACATTTTGGCACAAAAAGTGGAAGACAAACTTGAAAATTGCATGCAAAACAAGTTTCTCAGCTTATCACGCCTATTTTTGCAACCGTGGCACAGTTTTTTGCAATTTCGCCGCATGCTTTTTTCAAAACAGATTTCTAGTGAATTAGTGAGTGAATTTTTTTTTTCTCCTAGTGAGTGAATTTTTCGATTTTTCATAACATATTAGCACAAAAAGTGCAAAAAAAACTTTAAAATTGCATACAGAACATTGTTTTCAGCTGGCCACGCCCCTTGTTGCAACTAAGGCACAGTTTTTAGCTATTCCGCCGCACGCTTTTTTCAAAACAAGTTTCTAGTGATTTCTTTTTGTTTGAATTTGGGCATAAAAGTGAACAATAATTTGAAAATTTATAATCAATAACCATGTATTAGTTAGCCACGCCCCTTTTTGCAACCAGGGCACAGTTTTTCGCATTTTCGCCGCATGCTTTTTTCAAAACAGATTTTAAGTGAATTTTTAGATTTTTCTAAACGTTTTGACACAAAAAATGGAAGAAAAACTAGAAAATTGCATAAAAACAAGTGTTTCAGCTGACCACGCCCCTTTTTGCAACCAGGACACAGTTTTTCTGCAAGTCTGAGGCACGATTTGTTATGAATGTTTTTCTCTTCTTTTTTTTTACTTTAAATTATTGAAAAATCAAAAATGCAAGCGATTTTGAGGAAAAAAATTTTTTCCAGCTGCCCACACCCCTTTTTGTAACCAGGGCACAGTTTTTTGCAACTTGGCGACACAGTTTTTTCAAAACAGATTATCTGTGAATTTTTCAATTTTTCTGAAGGTTTTGGCTTACAAAAAAAAATGAAAATTGAATTCAGAACAATTTTTCACCTCACCACGCCCCTTTTTGCAACCAAGGCACAGTTTTTCTGCAACTTCGCCTCACCCTTTTTTCAAAACAGATTTTAGTGAAATTTTCGATTTCTCTGAAGGTTCTGCACAAAAAGTGGAAGAAAAATCTATCACGCCTATTTTTGCAACCGTGGCACAGTTTTTTGCAATTTCGCCGCATGCTTTTTTCAAAACAGATTTCTAGTGAATTTTTCAATTTTTCATGACATATTAGCACAAAAAATGGAAGAAAAACTTTAAAATTGCATATAGAACATTGTTTTCAGCTGACCACGCCCCTTTTTGCAACCAAGGCACAGTTTTTCTGCAACTTCGCCTCACGCTTTTTTCAAAACAGATTTTAGTGAAACTTTCGATTTCTCTGAAGGTTTTGCACAAAAAGTGGAAGAAAACCTTGAAAATTGCATGCAAGACAAGTTTATCATCTTATCGCGCCCATTTTTGCAACCGTTGCACAGTTTTTTTGCATTTTCACCGCATGCTTTTTTCAAAGCTGATTTTTTGTGAATTTTTTGAATTTTCTTATCGTTTTGGCACACAAAGTGAAAGAAAAACATGAAAATTGCATTCAGAACAACTTTTTCAGCTGACCACGCCCATTTTTGCAACCGGGGCACAGTTGTTTGCAATTTTGGTGCACGATTTTTTCTAAATAAATTTTTAGTGAATTTTCGATTTTTCTTGATATTTTGACTCAAAAAGTGAAAGTAAATTGCATTCAGGACAAATTTTTTAGCTGACCACGCCCCTTTTTGCAACCGAGGAACAGTTTTTATAAATAACATTTGGAAGAAACAAAAACCGTTTTTCCAATGACATCATTTAAAAAC
This sequence comes from Caenorhabditis japonica, assembly GCA_963572235.1. NCBI lineage: Eukaryota > Metazoa > Nematoda > Chromadorea > Rhabditida > Rhabditidae > Caenorhabditis > Caenorhabditis japonica. The sequence continues at coordinate 4,433,345 of OY754345.1, forward strand.
ATATTTTGCAATTAAAAACACAATTATTTTATAGTAGGAAGTAGTTTTTTTTCCGGCTCAAAATGAAAAATTACTATCCTCTTTTTACGACTTTTCCATTTTTAATTATTATCCATTTTTTTATTTTCCTTTTCCTTTTCTTTTTCCAACTCTGACATTTTGCGCCAACACAACAATAATTTTTTTCTTAGAACTTGTCGTCATTTTTATCTATAACTTTATTTGCTCATTTTCATTTTTTCCTGTGATTTTGGATTTTTGACATGATTTTTTGGCGCAGCAGGCTTCGTAGGGCAATTTTTCTTTTATTTAAAGCTTTATTTTTTTGGATTTACACATTTTAACCGCTTTTTTGCAAGAAAAATCAAATATGACCCGGTGGCCGTGTGGGTTTCGCGCGCGCACGGCTGTGGTCCACAGGTCCGGGGTTCGAGTCCTGGAGGTGGCAGTTTTTTTTTTTGCAAACGAAAAAGAGAGGAAACGGAGATATTCAAAACAAATGGTTTTAGTTACAGAATTAAAAAAAAACCTGATTAAAACATGTTTTTAGAGAAATTTTAAAATTTTGAAAAAAATTTTTTTTTTTTTGGTGAAATACTGAATTTTTTTTGAATCCGCATTGTTTTTTATTTTTATTTTGCTATCAATAGTCACTTTCCTTTGTTGAAACTACAAAAAAAGGTCCAAAATGTTCAAATGAAAAAAAGGCACTTTTCCCCACAAATTGTCCTAAAAACTCATTAAAACGTTTCCTTCTGAGCAGTATTGCTCAGTTTTTTCACTTTGAAAAATTCCGCAAGTTTTTTGGTGTCTTGCTGCTCAGAATGGTAAGTTTTAATCGGCAAAATTAGTAAAAGTTAATTTTAAAAAAATCGATGAAAGGTCGGTGGTGTTCTCACTTTTCCATTCTTTTTCGAGCCGAGGCCTCATTGCTTGGGAAATTACGTGTTAATCCTTTGGTAACGCCTTTTTTTGTTTCTGTGCAGTGTGCAAAAATAAAAGAGAACGAATGCACGTTTTTATTGAATTTTCAACAAAAAAATTAAAATTTTTTAAATTTTTTAAATTTTTTTCAGTTTCAAAAAAACTTTTATCAAAAATTGTTTTGTTGTTGCTTCAGTATGTAAACTTTCTGGTATCGTTATTCTTTATCGAAACGTGTCAATTTATAGTTAGCCTCGTAAATCCACACCTTAAGCTCCGCCCTTTTTTTATTTGACTGTCTTTTTTTGACTGGCTATCCTATCAAATTTCACGTTTTTTGCTGAAATTTGAACTTTAATTGAGAATTTTAAATGATTTATATGCAAATTAAGTAGAAATTATGCAATTTTTTTCAGTTCATAGTTTTAAAAGTTCAACAAAAAATTGGAAAAAAATTTGGAAAAAAATTCTTTTTTTTTTTTTTGAAAAATTTTGAAAAAAATTCTTTTTTTGGATATCAAATTCATGGTGGCCGTGGCCGTCATTTTGCATTAATTTTTTTTGTCTCCCTTGTACACAAAAAAATAAGAAACACTCGGCGGAAACCAAATTAACTCAAACTCAACTCAACAGTGAGGAATTTTTATTGTCCATCCATTTTTTTTCTCATTTGTCGTGAAAATTTGATTACAATAGTTTTTTAAAACTCTTTTTCTACTCTAAAAACAAGCCTGTTGCGCTTGCGCTAGCCTTCAGAAGGCTGGAAGTCAGTGTGGCCGAGTGGGCAGCGCCCCACACCCAGACCACCCAAGTTCGAGTCCGGGTGCTGGTCAAATTTTTTTTTCAACTCAAAAAAATGAGTTTTTGGACGAAAAAAGCCTGCTGCGCAAGCAAATAATGAATTTACTTTTGTAAAATACGGATAGGAAACAATTATTTTAAAACTTTTTTTTTCCCAATTTTCAAAAACTCATCATAGTACACACATTTTTCCATCCTTTTCCTGCCTAATGACGGCATATTTGCGACGCAAAAACGACCAAAATCCGCTTATCTTTCACCAGAGTGTTCCCGCCGTGAATTTCTCGAAAATCGCTGTTCTTTTCTTTACCACAACCCCAAAAATACGCCAAAAGTGCTCGCACATTTTGATTTGATTAGATTTTTTTTTTCGTTTTTTTTGGTTGCGTTTTCTACGCTCTCATCAAAAAGTCAGAGTCTTTTCTCATTCCGTGCGTCAATTTCCAAGTAAAAATTCATGTGCCAGAAGCGAAAACATTGACGGAAAAAAGTGTGAAATTAAGCGTGTCGCACGAAATTGGCAGATTTTTTGAACAAAAATAAAGTTTGTTTTGAACAACGTGGTGATTACTGATTTCGAAATTTTGGAGAATTTTTTAAATTGTTTTTTTAGATTCTGAGAGCAGCAGAGCAGTATTTCCGTGATTTTTTAATTTTCAAGTTTCTTGTTTGTATGTAAAACCTTTTTTAATGACACCGTCCAAAAGAAAAATGCCTGAAAAAATTGGGGGAATTTTAAAAATAAAATGAAATGCGATTATGTCCAGGAATTTTCATAATTATGCATACCAGAGTGTTTTCATACGTAATTTTCAACGCAGAATTGATTGGTGAAAATAGATTTTACTGAAAAATTCAATTTTCATGCGAAATTTTTAAAAAACTGAAACGACGACCAGAAAAACTTTCAAAAATTTTTTATGGAGGTCTCTGTCACGGCTTGTTTATAAATTTTCTAATAGATTTTGATACGGGGAATTTGATTTTTGCATCAGATCTCCTCTATCTACAACGGCACGCCTTCTGGACGTCTCCAAAGTACAACCAAAAATATCTAAAAATTTTCAGCGATGATCCCCTTTTTATTGTCGAAATCGTAAAAAAAAGACCTTCGAGTTTGGGTGTACAAATTCTTAATGCATTTGAGACATTTCAAAACACTTTTTGTCCTCACGCGAGTTACTATCATCATTCGATTTTGCAGAAATTTCACTATTGAATGATGTAATAAAATCTAAAATAACAGGTTGATTTTTTTTGACCGGAAAGTACTTTTTCCATACTGAAATGTGTCAGAAAAGAAATGCTGTAATTTATAGGGTTAGCTTTACTTTTCAATGTGTTCAAATGTGTATTTAATCTCAACGATTTTCCATAAAAACGACACAAATGTATGGCAAAACAAATTTAGAAACCGGCCAATAAGTATTGTCGACCCGCCAAAATGGTCAAACGCGCTCCGCTGAACTCAACGCTATGCGATTTTCATTTTGGTTTCCAAATTATTTCATTTCACGTATAAATTAAACGTGAAATTGAATGATTTGGAGACCAAAATGAAAATCGCATAGCGTTGAGTTCAGCGGAGCGCGTTTGACCATTTCTGCGGGCCAACAATAACAATTGGAAAAATCAAACCAAATTATTGAAAAAAACGTTCAATTAATTTCTATATCAAAGAAACCGCTCTATTTTAGGGGACTTTTTTATTATGACGGCCGCTTTATTACAGAATTTACAATATACTATTGCGTGGGCATAAAAATCATTAAACAATTTTTTTTGTTGTTTCATCAGTTTTTTTGCAAGGATATATTAATACAAAGCTGTTTTGATTTTCCAAGTAAAGTTAAAACATATCATCCTTATATATAAAATTCCGTTTGGGTCTGTAACTGAGTTTCTTGGTGTGTCTGTTTACAAATTGCATGGCGGAAGCGAACTGAGCGCCCGAGACCAACACAAAAACTCGAACTTTGGTCTGTAGCTTACCGGGCAAGCTTTTACCCGACTGCGCCACAGGGCACACGCGGAAATTGCATGAAAAAGTTATATAAAATATGAAGAATAAAAAATTTTGAAAATGAAAAGAAATCAAAAGTAGCTTTTGATGCAGCCAGGCTTGTTGTTTTCGAATAATTATGGGGACATTCACGAAATATTGTGTTTTCAATCGACTTGCGACATGAAAACGCAAGTCAAGACTGCATTCACCGTTCTGTCTGCGTCTCTTCAAATAACACTGTGTTCGTGTGGTCGGGGTCGCGCACAAATAAATGGGCGGAGTTTCGCGGTCTCATGTCGCAAGTCGATTGAAAATACAATAGCAACAAAAAATGCGCGAAAAATCAATAAATGCTCCGATTGACCTGAAATTTTGAGGAAAAATGACATAAGTACTTCAAAATATCAATTTTCAGAAAAAAAAATCTATATAAAATCCGTAAATGATTCATCGAAAAGAAAAAAACTAAAAGAAATTGCAAGAAAACTAAATAATTAAACAAAACCGCATCGGCGCCAAAAATGAAATGCGGTCCGATTTTCTAAGTCAGCGGCCACACTTCGTGTACTCCTTTTGGACATTTTTTGAATTAAATGAGTGTGCCAACTTTCTGGCGGAATTTGTTTAAAATGGACGAATATCACATCAAAATCACTTTGAAAAATTTCTCCGAAAAAGTTGGCACCTCTTATTTCACCCAGCTTTTGAACAGTTTAATTTTCAGGAAGGCAAGGTCACCGCCTCCGTCGAAAAAACCCCGTTTCGTACTCAACTAGACACACGACTGGGACACGTCATCATGTCGATCGGAAAAGCAAGAGTGGAGACATCTGACTTGATGGTAAGTAATTGTTTTTTTTTTTGTTGCCTGAACGTGAGGAAAACCTGGCAGCTGAACGCTATGTCGGTTTTACAGTACAGACAAACCCGGTCATTCAACAAAATACAAATCAGATACCGTAAAACCTGTAATTGAAGTGCACCTTTATTAGAAGTACATCCATTTAGAGGGTTTGAAAAATAGAAGTACATGTACTTCAATTACAGGTTTTACGGTATCTAAAATTTACGGTTTTACCATGTGTAAGAAATGCTCTCAAAATGACCTTATTATTGCTTCAATTGCTTGCTTGCTCTCGAGTTGCGACATAAGAACGTGAAACTGAAACTCCGCCCACTTATTTGTGCGCGACCACGCGAACACAGAAGAGACGCAAACAAAAAAGGGATAGCCGACACATGTTTTCATGACGCAACTCGTTTGAAAACACAATAAGTATAAAACTTATTGTGAAAATTGAAAAAAAAAATTGCAACTCGGTGTTTGCTGACTTTTAAAATTCATTGCCGTTTGAAATTATTAGAAAATTATGAAAAAAATCTACCTGACGCGAAAGACTTTACTCGCTATCAATCTTATCTTTTATCACTAGATTAAAACAAGTGTGTGGGGGTATAGCTCAGTGGTAGAGCGCTCCCTTAGCATGGGAGAGGGCTGGGGTTCAATTCCCCATACCTCCAGAAACATTTTTGTGAAATTGAAAAGCTAAATAGGTCCATTTCCATAAAAAGCAAGATCTGAAAAGCTAAAAATGTCCAGAATATCCAATGTACTTCCTCTTTTCGTTCATTTGGTTTTTCAATGTCTCACATATGAAAGAAACCTTTCAAAAAAAGAAAAAAAAAGCATTGAAACAAATCGAGGAAACCTTTTTTTGGCGCCCAGACTTTTCCAGAAGCTTTTTTTTTTAGCTCATCGTCATTTTATCATCACCCTTTTATAAATTATTTAAACTTTCTGAAAGTTGCTTTTTTTTTTTACTTTTTTTGTGGCTAAACGTTGATGAAGAAGTTCTTCCAATTGATATTCCGTACGACTTTTTTGAAACTATTCTCTTGTGAACTTCTTGTGAAGCACCCAAGTTTTTTGAATTTTTTAAAATTTGAATGATTTTGAATATTTCTGAAATTTCAATGATCAATGTTTTTATCGGAATTTTTGAATTTTTTGTTACCCTAATATAGTCGGCGAATACATCATCAACCTCGCTCTACTGCAAAACTCCTGTAAAACGGTTTTTCACTTGCAAGATTAACTCGAATTCTAGTTTTATTCCTTTTTTCAACGGAAAATGACGTATCCACGACGAGTTGCAGTTAAAATTTGATTTTTCGCTTTAAAAAAGGCGCACTACACTGTTGAAAATTGAAAAGTGCCGTAAAGCGAGGCTGATGATGCATTCGCCGACTATACCTTGTGTATAGGGCTGCTGAGATAGTAGTGCGCAGACAGAAAAGCGGTATGCACAATAGCTAGGACACGAGGTTTTTGGAAACGCTCCCCGCTAACAAGTGGGGAGGTTGCTTGTCTGCGTCTCTTCAGCGAAGGTCGTTGGCGGCGCGCGCACTCTGCTTCTCTGCGTCTCCTCTTTGTATCAATTGAATGTAGAAGAGTGGCTGCGCCGCTACCCCCGGGAGAAATAGCGCGCGGAAACACGCTATGCTAGGGTAAATATTTTCACCTTTGAAAATTTGAGTTTTTAGATGTTTTTAATGCTGTTTTTAATGATCAACGAATTGGAAATAATTCATAAAAATTAACAAAAATTGCAGTTTCACATAATTGACACAAATGAAAAAAAATGTTGTCATTGGTCGATAAAACTTAAACAACTAAACAAAAATTACAATTTCATATTATTTCCAAAATAAAATAAAACAAAAATGTCCTGAATTTCAAAAAATTTTGAAAAAAATTGCAGTTTCATAAAATTTACAAGAGTCAAACTAACGGAAAAAGAGAAGTGTTTTTCATACTACACCTTCATAACAGTTACTTTAGCTAAATAAAATGCAGTGGATGCATATAGGGCTCTTCGACGATTCGAAACCCGACGCTTAGAAACCGCGTCAATTCGCCACTCACGCCGATATTGACACCGCGACCTTTCGAAACCCGTCAATTCGAAACAACGACACTGCGCAACCCCGCATTTCGAAACAAGTCATTTTGCAACCAGTATTTGACAAGTTGAAAAAGTAACGACATATACATAAAATAAGTATGATTTGGGTCAAGTTCCACATTTTAAGAATGTTTGATAGCTTCTCGAATAGGTCAAGGGAGTTTTGATTCTGTAAGTGTAAGTTGCGATAGGATGAAAACTTTATTTTTGCTCAAATGTTTCATATTTCTTCTGTGCGAAATCTGAAATACCTATTTACATTTGAAGAAATTATTTGTGAACGGCAAAAAAATCTGCTTAACTGTATACTCACCGGTTATCACACTGAATCAGCAAAGATCCATCGTATAAATACTTAAGTCTTGTCAAAATTTTTTAACTCATTAAATATGTTACGTGAAAAATAAAAATAAAAATGTCAGATTTCTGAACATGTGAAAACCGAGGTTCTTCATTCAAAATGTTGGCATTGTGAAACGTTGGTTTCCGGAACTTTATTTCCGTTTCCTCTTACGCAAATATTTTCGGAAAATCCTTTCAGATTCATTAAAAATAACCAACCAGACATCGCCGGTGGCGCGGAAGTGAAAATGACAAAATTTCTGGGAAAAATTAAAATATTCCACCTGTTTTTTTTTCGTTTTTTCTAGCCAGTCAGAGACCGATTGGTCATTTCATTTTTTTTACAAAAAAATATGTGATTTCCCAGTTTTTAAAATTTAAAAAATTTTTCTAAATTAAAAAAAAAATTTAAATTTTGAATTTTGAATTTTTTGAATTTTTTTTTTGAAATTTTTGAAATCGAACACCTATATACACTAATTGGAAATGAAATTTAAGAAGCAGGAAAACGTTTTTTGGTGGAAATTGAGAAAAAATAAACAAATTGCGGGCAGTGTGGGCAGATTTCAAAAATTTTCTTCACTGGAAATTGGATTTCGTAGAGCTCAATTTTCCAGCCTTTTTTTGTTGGGTTTGACATTCATTCCGAGAACTTTTCAAAGCTGGAAATTTAATTTTTCCGGTTTGTTAAAAATAGAGTTTGGCAGAACAGGTTTTTTTGAATTTATGAATTTTTTTTTAATTCGAAAAAAAAAAATTTTTTTTTCACATTTTGAAAACTTTTTCAAGTTTTTAAAAGTGGTTTTTTGTTCCCGATTAGCACCCATTTCACTGATTTTAAGCCACACAAATAATCAACACAAAAACCGATCCCATTTCCTGGAAAAGTGCCAGAAAACACAAACACCTCGTCATTTTTTATTCCGGCATAGCCGTGTCATTTTCAGCTGAAATTTCGTGAATAAAACTTTGATTGTGCTTTTTTCAGGCGCTGAAAAACATGCTCCGTCAGTCGGACAGCACTCGGATGCTCCAAGAAATGCGCAGGAAGCTGATACAGTTGCACACTTCTCAGGTCAGTTGGAAATTTTGTTTGGGATGAATATTTGTTTGAAAATTGTGTTTTTATGGGGTTTTACAAATTTGATAAGTATTTGTAAGCTGAGAACTTTTCAAAATTTCAATTTAAAACCTTATTTTTTTTACAAAAAATTTTCAACAATTTTCAACAAAAAAAAATTTTTTTTTTCAAAAATTTTTTTTTCATTTTTTCCCTAGTTTAAATGTTTTTCGTTATTGTTTTATTTTTCTTTACATGCCTACATAAATGCTCTTGCCATTTTTAAGCAAATTTTCGAAAAACCAGAAGAAACAATCAATATGCACTTTTAGTGTAAATTTACGAGGCCTCAACTTTAATAGCACATGTTTTTACGGTGTCTTTTCAATTTTCTGATAATAAAAACATAAATGGTTTGTCAGAAAATGTGAATAATAGCCAATGAAAAACATGCACTAAATACCATAAATACAACAAAAAAAAATTATTTTCCAAAATTTTCGAAAAAAAAATCCCCTTGCCCGTAAAATGCATCAAGTGCACAAAATGTTATAAATTGCACGGAAGAAGTATAAATTCAATTAAAAGATTCACTTCCTGATAAATCTGCAAAAAATTTGAAACAAAAAAAAATTAAAAAAAAAAAATGTTTTTCTTTTAATTTCCCTTATTCCTCTTCAATATTAAGACAGACCAAACTCGGAAATGAAGGTGTTTTGGCGAGTAGCTCCTATCTCATTTTTCACGATGTTTTTGTTTTGTTTTGCCCTCACCAGGTTAACGATCGGACGAAAAGCTGAAATATATTTTTTTATTGAAAGGTCACTTTTTCATGTTCGAAAATGAATAAAATATTTGAAAAACAAGCGAGTTTAACCGAAATTTACGATGTTTTTCGGTGGCGCGTACTTGACTTGCGGCATTTTCCTAATTTTTCAATGCATTTTTTAGTGTTTTTTTAAAGAAATAGCGTATTAGATCTATTTTGACTTGCATTTCCAGGAAATTAGGAGTTTTTTGATAGTCCAGGTGCATAATAAATCTATTGCGAAATTAGAGGAAAACTTTGAATTTTTTTTAAAAAACTGAGATAAGTTTTTTTTGAAACGGTAAAAATTTTAAATTTCTTTTAACTTTTTTAGTTTATTTGATTCGTTGTAATCCTTTTTTTTTTTTATATTATTTTAAATAATTTTTTTGAAACGGGAAATTTATTTTTTCTCTTTTAAAATATTGACTTTTTACAAATAAAAATTGGATTTTTTAAATAATTTTCCAAATTTTTTTGTGAAACAGCTATCTCTTTTCTGCGCAGCACGCTTGTTTTCAAGTTGTTTTAACAATTTTTCAAAAAAAAAAAATGCAGAAAATGTCAGAAAATTCTATCGGATGAATTAAAAAAATCCCCATACTATGAAAAAAATTTACATACATTTTTTTTGAAACAGAGAAAATTTTCAAAAATCTAAACAACAAATTGCAACACAACAACAAATACTCATCAAACATCAGTAAACTTTTAAACCCGTTCACTTGCCCTAATCATCCGCTTTTCAATTTCCGCTTCAAATCACCTTATTTTCTTGTTTTTGCCCCCGCTCGTCATTTTGCTGATTTTTCTCTCACTTTTTCTCAACACCTGTCATTCAACAAGGTGGCAACGTTGATGTGTTATTGGATAGTTTTCGAGAGATTTTCAGAGTGAAGGATGTCGAAAAAGTCATTAAAAGTGGTGGGGTGGGGGAACGGAGTAAATATTTTCAATTAGACAGGAAGGCGGGGAAAAAAACAATATTTTTCTACTTATTTTGCGTTCGTTTTCATCTAGTACGCTTCCCTATTTTTATTTTTATTTTTTAATGTTTTCTGAACATTTTTTTGTAAAAATCGCAAACATTTGAAATTTGGAGAGTTTGGCGGCCTAGCTTTTGCAGATGGCCTAGTTTTTGCTAAATAATTGAAAATTTTAGGGCGCAGTTGTTTTTTGCTGTTTTTCAACGTATAATGAAGTCACTTGTCTCAAATGCAACAGAAATGTTCCAAAATTCAGAAAATTGGGTTTGGTGGCCTAATTTTTGCACATGGCCTAGTTTTTGCTATTTTCGTAGGAATTTCAGGCCACCAACTTTTTGAAGTTTTATTTTTTCATTTTTTGAAGGAAATTGCCTTAACATTTGAAAAAAAAAACTTGAAAATTTCTGAAAATTTGTGTTTGGCGGCCTAGCTTTTGCAGATGGCCTAGTTTTTGCTAAATATTTGAAAATTCTAGGGCTCAGTTTTTTAAAATGTTTTTCAACGTATTATAAAATTATTTGTCTCGAAAACAGGAACAAATTTTAAAAATTTCAGAAAATTGGGTTTGGTGGCCTAACTTTTGCACATGGCCTAGTTTTTTCCGAAGTGCTAATAGTTGAGTTCATTAATATATTATTTTGTTTTTGTTTCTTTTATAAGAACACATCTTCAAAAAAACTGTATATTTTGCAAAAGTTAAGATGATTGGAATTTTATGCCCTAACTTTTTCAAATGGCCTAGTTTTTGCAGAATTTTAGGAATTTTAGGCCCCTGATGTTTTAATAATTCTTTTTTTGGTGTTAGAAAGATAATTTTCTCAAACTGAGCATCAGTTTTTGGATTTTGGGGCTTGGAAAATTTATGGCCTAACTTTTGCAGATGGCCTAGTTTTTGCTAGTTTGGTAGAAATTATAGCCCACCAACTTTTTAACGTTTTTTTTTTTATTTTATAAAGAAAATTGCTTCTAATTGACCAGAAATTTCTGAATGTTTAAGGAATTTGAGTTTGGTGGCCTAACTTTTGCAAATGGCCTAGTTTTCCCAAAAATTGAATTTTTTGCAACTTTCTCCGAAAATTTTGCACTATTAAGTGGATCACGTAAACATTTCAATAGTTTGTTTCTATTCACCTCAAAATGAGCATTTCCGGTTTTCTTTTTTCGTTTTTTTTGTCATCGTCGTCCTCAAAATTCGATGAAAAAAGCGAAAATGTCCACCAATTATTGTCAACGTTTTCGTTTGGTTTTAGAGCTCTCCACGCCAAATTTTACGAGTTTTAGAGCCGTTTTTTAGTACTTTTTTGGTGCGCAAAGGTATTGGCAATTAGAGAAATTGAGGGGGGACAGTAGGGCATTTTTTGAAGAATTTTTTTTCTCAGCCTGTTTTTTTTGGTATTTTTTTCAGATGATGTCTGTGTGATATAGTGAGAGAAATTTTGAATGAAAAAAAAAATATTTTTGTGTTACCACAAAAATACATATTTTACAAATAAAAAACGCTGTTTTCAAAGTCAAATGCATCGTGTTACGTATTTGCTACGGAGTGACACTGTGACGAATAGAATTCAAAAGAATATTGTATTTTCAATCGAGTTGCAACGTGAAAAAAACGAAACCCCGCCCACTTATTTGTGCGCAACTTCACAAACACATTGCTGTGTGAAGAGACGCAGACAGAAAAGGGATAGCCGACTCATCTTTTCATGATGCAACTCGTTTAGAAACACAATAGCATAATAATGCAGACAGTTTTAGACATGTTTTAAGAGCATTTTCTTTAATTTTCAAAAAAGGAGGAAAATTTTTTTTTGAAACTGTAATTATTTGTTTTGATGTTAGACTATTTTCTAGCCTTAATCCAGTCAAGATAAATCTGAAACGAAACATTTCAAGAAAACTTCAATTCGATTTCAATTCCAAGAACACAAAGTTTCATAGAAACAAATCGTGAAACCTTACAAGTTATTCTGGGAAAAAAGAAAAATGTGGGGAACCACATCAACAATCTGTGAAAACTCATTAAAAGAAGGTCCCTCTTGGACCATTTCCGCTCGCTTCGACGGCAATTTGTGGTGTGGTGTCTAGTACTAGTTTTACTCATAATTTTTTATAGTTGTTTTAAAAATCACTGTTTCATGGTTAATTTCAGTAAAAAAAATTTTTTTTGTAAAATTCAGGGCTTCTATTTTTTTAAGCACGATATTTATTATTTGAGAAATTTTTCAAACAATTCATAAAACCTAAAAAACCCAAAAAATTTGTGGAAAAGTGTCATAAACGTCAGCAAAATAAGCAAAAAACGCTAAAATTTCAAATAATTAAAAAAAAATTCGGTTTCAAAAAAATATTTATAAAAAATCAAAATTTAATGAAAATGTTAGTTTACTTGTGGAACGTGAATCAATAAATTCGGTCAATAACAACAATTCAAATTTCATCAAAAAAATCAAAAAATTAGGAAAATTTCGAATTAGGTTGCTAAAAATTTTTTTTCGAAAATTTGAAAATTTTCAAAAATTGAAAAAAAAAATTCCCAAAAAATCCAAAACTTTTACTATGCAATTTTCTGTGTATAAATCCGCTTCTTTCACTTTTTTTTCCTTTTTCTCGTTTTTCTAGACGCCTTATGCATAAGGCCGCTGGGAGAGAAGTGCGCAGACATGAGAACAGTCCTCTACGGAAAAGGCCAGAAAAAACGAGAGGGTGCGTAAAGAAACAGAAACAAAAGCGGTCCTATACACAACAGATTCATATGAAACATTAAAATCTACACAAAAATGCTCGAAACTATGAAATAATCGAAATTTTCGTCAAAAAACAACAACAAAAAAATTATTTTTCAAAAAATTCCCTGTTTCAGTTTTCTCTAATTTCAGTTTGCTCACCCATAAATTTACGTCAGTGTGAAATTTTAAGTTAACGTTTTCTCACTTTTTACACGAACCTACTTTTAAATGTATAAGAAAAATGGAGAAGGAGGAGGAGAACATTCACTTAATCTGTCAATTTCTCCTTCTCGCCCACAATGGTTTTTGACACTCGTTCATTCATTCATTCATTCTTTTTTGCCATTTTGATCTCAAATCTTAACGCACCAAATCCAAATCTAATGTTTCAAAAATCTACGTACGCTTTTTCCAATTATTTACGCGCTTTCCGCTAAACTCGAAAAAAAAAGTGGGCGTGGCCAATTTTAATTGGCTACTTCTTCTGAAATTGTGCCGCGTGAGGGCCACACCACATCCTCTTCTTCTTCATCTCTCTTCTCGATCCAGCTGCCACGTCATTTAATTGCGTCTAATTAGACCAGGAACTGGCACTGGAATTGAATAATAGTCACTGGGAATGGGGAGAAAAAAAATAAGTTTTGGCCTTTTGAACTGATGGTCTTTACTTTACTTTTTTCTCGCTTTTTGCCTTTATTTTCACCTATTTGAAATTTTTGACACCCATGGCTAAGTGGGTTTTGTGCCCGACTACCCGACTATGGTACGCATCACCAAGGTTCGAGTCCGGGTGGTGGTCAAGTTTTTTTTTTTTTTTTTGTAAGCGGTACAGAATGGTTTCAAGCTGATAACGTACCTAATATTATAGATTGACGGAAAAAAAATTGTGTTTTGTTCAAAAAAATTAGGTGAAAAAATTTCGAAAAAAAATGTTTTTATAAATATTTTTTAAATGTTTTTTCTGGAAGCTTATTCCTGAAAGCATTATTCTAATCAACTTTCAAACTTTATTCAGATGACAAACGAGACAGAAGAGGCGTGCACACGATACATTGACGAGCACCCCGATCTGACCAATCAGCCAGCCGTTCTCGTCACCTTTTCCCTACTCTACCTTCACATTTTTCTTCTCGGTGTTCTTGGCAATTCGGCAGTGCTGTGAGTGATTTTTTCATGTTGAAAACAAAAAAATAATTTAGATGAAATGAATAGAAACGTATTGATTTTGGGTTGGCGATTTTAGGACAAAAATTTTTTTTTAATTAAAAAAAAAAAAAATTTTTCAATTTTTTTCTTTAAAAATTTTTAAACTGTGCGGTTTGGTACATTTTGTTGGCAGTCTATGTATTTTTGAAATTCCATTTAATGTAGGGTCTTATTTGCAAAGAATTAAACTGTTTTTGAATTTCATAAAACCTCGATATCATGTAAAACTCATTAATGACCAAAAAAGTGATTTTTCTCGAAAATTAAGTCATAAACAGGGTCTCATTATATTGTCAAAAAATTGAAAAATGTCTGTAAAACGTTATGGCAAAGTTTTAGGAAATTCTAAGAAACAGTTTTCGAAAAAAAAAAGGTTTTTTCTGAATTTTTCATTTTTTTTTCCAGATTTTTTAAATTTTCTCGAAAATTAAGTCATGAACAGGGTTACATATTATTATTAAAAAATTTAAAATTGTCTAGAAAACCTTGTGGCAAAGTTTCAGAAATTCCTAAGAAGCAGTTTTTGAAAAAACAATTTTTTTTTTGATTGTTTACTTTTTTCCATATTTTGTAAATTTTCTCGAAAATTAAGTCATAAACAGGGTCTAATTTTGTTGTAAAATATTCAAAAAATTGTCTGTAAAACGTTATGGGAAAGTTTTAGGAAATTCTAAGAAGCAGTTTTGGAGAAAAAAATTTTTTTTTCGGAAATTTTCACATTTTGTAATTTTTTTGTAATTTTTCTCGAAAATTAAGTCATGAACAGGGTATAATCTTACGGTCAAAAAATCAAGCATTTTCTGAAAAACGTTATGGCAAAGTTTCAGAAAATTCTAGGAAGCAATTTTCGAGAAAAACGTTATTTTTCTGCTGATGTGCAGCTAAAAACAACGGCAAAAAAAATTTCACGCCAAAAACCAGAAATAAGAAATTTAAAACCCAATAAACACCATCAAACCCAAAAATATCAACAATCAGATACCTAACCATGAAGCACCGACAACTGCAAACCGTCCAAAACATATTCATCCTCAACCTGTGCCTTTCCAACGTGTTGATGTGTCTGACAAGTCTTCCTATCACTTTTATCACAAACGTCTACAAACAGTGGTTCTTCTCGTCGCCAATTTGTAAATTGATTCCTCTGGTGCAGGTGAGTAACTTATTTTAAGTGGGGGGGGGGGGGGGGGGGGGTACGGACACTATATGCATCCTCCGCATTTCACCCGGGACATTACCAAGGTTCGAATCCTGGTGGTGGTCTTTTTATTTTTTCAAGCCAAGCAGTGCAGAATACTTCAAAATTAATGCAATATTTGATATAGATTTACGGGAAAACTGTCATTTTTTCAAGAAATTTCAATTTTTGTGGCATCGAAAGCTAATTTTTCAAAAATCTAGAAATCAACCTTTTCCGTGGACATTTGATCCAAAAAACAATAAAAAATTAGTCAAAAACCTAATTTGGCAATTTGACACCCATGGCCAAGTGGGTTTCGGCGGATCTCCGACTATGGCCCACCCCACCAAGGTTCGAGTCCCCGTGGTGGTAAATTTTTTTGTTTTTGTTTTGTTTTCAACAAACAACATTTTCAAGGGCGCCTCAATCTTCGTCTCCACCTTCTCCCTCTCCGCCATCGCCCTGGACCGCTACAACCTAGTCGTCCGCCCACACAAACAAAAGCTGAGCACACGTAGCGCAATGATGATCGCCCTGCTGATATGGGTGATAAGTGTGGTGGTTTGCATGCCGTATGGCTGGTACATGGATGTGGACAAGATTGGCGGCCTATGCGGAGAGTACTGTACCGAGCATTGGCCGCTGGCCGAGGTCCGCAAAGGATACGCGTTTTTGGTGCTGATCACTCAGTTTTTGTTTCCTTTTGCTACAATGGCGTTTTGTTATTATAATATCTTTTCAAGGTTGAGACAAAGGTTAGTTCCCGCCCACTTTTTTGGAAACATTTTAATATCGAAAAAAAAATTCAAACATTTTTTTAAGACTTTCCCATCATAATTTTTTCATTATTCAGGGTGGAAAACAAGTTGAAAAAATTGTCCGAAAGATCACAATTACTTGAAAATAGTACAACGTGTGCCACAGCAAATCAGATTATCAGTATCAACGCGGTGGGTATTTTTTTTTTCAAATTAAAAAAAAATTCCAAAATTCTTGTCAAAACAGCCGAAAATGTTGATTCCTACTTTGAAAGTTCACCAAAAAACCTCAAAACGAAGAAAAAACCATGCGCGCCGCAGACTTGCCAAAAAACTGTGCCCAAGTTGCAAAAGGGGCGGGCCTTAGTCTAGACACGTTTATTATTGATTTTTGACAATTCACAATTTAAGTTTTTAGAATAGTTTCCATCAGAAAGAGGTGGAAAGTCAACGCACCGGTGACTTGCCAAAAACTATGCCCAGGTTGCAAAAATGGGCTTAGGTTGAAAGCGTCTTGTATTATTTTTATACTCTTGAATGACATTTTGTAGATCTTTTTCATGAAAAAAAGCTTTTGAAACTGAAAAAAGGCAACAATGAAAGTATGCAACAATTTTTTGTTTTTCGGAAAATTGCAGTTTTACAAATATTTTAAGTCAAATTATCTTAACTCCACCACAATCCCGAGCATTCATTCAATACAAAAAAAAACAACAAAAAACACAACAAAACGAAGAAAGAAGCCAATCTCGTCGCAAACTTGCAAAAAACTGTGCCCTGGTTGCAAAAGGGGGCGTGGCTCAGGTTGAAAGCTTTTAATTTTTTTTTAACGAGTTTAATAGATTTTTAAAGGTGTTTTCTTTGAAAAAAAGACTTTTCTGCAATAAAGGCACAGATTATTCTTATTCAGATGATTGCAGTTTCACATTTGTTTTGAGTTAGACTGTGTTATTTTTATAGCAGTCCTACCATATCTTTTCTTTCTTATATAAAGTCGGCGAATACATTATCAACATCGCTCTACTGCTAAATTCTTGTAAAACCGTTTTGCACTTGCAAGATTAACTCGAATTCTAGTTGTATTCCTTTTCTCAACGAAAAATGACGTATCCGCAACGAGTTGCAGTTTAAATTTGATTTTTCGCTTAAAAAAAGGCGCACTACATTGTTGAAAATTGAAAAGTGCCGTAGAGCGAGGCTGATGATGCATTCGCTGAGTATAGAAAATTTTACTAGGAAAGTACCTTTTGGTACATTTTGGAAAATTCTGAAAAAAATCAGGGTAATACTAGATTTTTTTGGTGAATTTTTTAAGATATTAAAAATCCGCAAAATGTTTTCAGAAAAGTTTTTATGAGCCGTCAAACTTTTTAAATATTTTTCGAGTACATTTTTATCTGTAAAACCCTACATTCCACACGGTCGCCTTCGCTACACCAGCTGAAAAGTCTACCAACACGCAGGTCGCTGAAATTGTCGATAGGTGGCGCAACTGGGTGCGCACCGAGCGCTGATTCAAGGAGGCAGTGGGTTCGCTCCCCAAACCTAGTAAATTTTTTTTGCAAAATTTTGATCTGTATTTTTCGGAGCCGTAATACAGTCCAGAAATTTTTTGAAAATATTTTGAGTGTATTTTATAGTCCTCCTCATCCTAATTAAAGGCCTAAACTCAAAAAAAAAATTTTTTTTTCAAACTTTTTTCGAATTTTTGTCCACCAATTGCATGGCATTTTTTTCCAAAAAAACGAAAAAAAAAATTTTTTTTTTTTGGATTTTAGGCACTTCCTTGGGTCGAAGCGTACTAAAAAATACACTCGAAATATTTTTTAAAAATTTCTGGACTGTATTACGGCTCCGAAAAATACACATCAAAACTTTGCAAAAATTAATTCTGGGGAGCGAACCCACAGTTTCCTTGTATCACTGCTCCCAGCGCACCCAGTTGCGCCACCCATCGACATTTTTTAGCTACCTGCGTGTTGGTAGACTTTTCGGCTGGTGTAATGAAGGCGATCGTGTGGAATGTAGGATTTTACAGGTAAAAATGTGCTCGAACAATAGAAAAAAGTTTGACGGCTCATAAAAACTTTTCTGAAAACATTTTGCGGATTTTTAATATCTCAAAAAATTCACCAAAAAATCTAGTATTACCCTGATTTTTTTCAGAATTTTCCAAAACGTACCAAAAAGTACTTTCCTAGTTAGATTAGTCTGTGTGTTTGTTTGTGTGTCTCACACACGAGTTTGCAGTCGACAAAACTCGATCCAGCGACCCGATTGACGTTCAAACGTCCTACCACTATACCACAAGGGTCACGAGAAGTTGAGAGAAATAGGGAAAACAAATGATTGCCATTTCTATAAAAAAAAACAAAAATCTGTAAAAATAAATATTTGACGAAGGCGACTTAGTCGCCACAAGCTGCAGGCTTGTTATACAGAAAACCATTCCAAACGAAGAAAAAACGAAGCGCGCTGCATACGTGCAAACAACTTTGCCCTGGTTGCAAAAAGGGGCGTGGCTTAGGTTAAAAGCCTATTACAATTTTTAATGACAAAACTAGCTTTTTGAGGTGTTTTTTGGCAAAACAATGATTTTAAAAGTGAAAAAATACAAATGTTTGGAATTTTTGTAAAAAACACACATTGGGTGTTCTGAAAATTGCAGTTTTACATATGTTATAAGGTAGATTATGTTATTTTTTAAACAATACAAAATTTAAAAAAAATGGCAACATTTGAATTTCTATAATAACACAGTAAAATAAGAAAACCAGCAAAAAATTCAGCGAAAAATCGGAAAATGCTTCGCTTGATCTGAAAATTTGGGTAACCATTTAAAAGATACTTCCGGTCATCCCCTGATTATTTCAGACTAAAATATCGATTTTGAAAATTTTCAGAAATAAAATTCGATATTTTTTAAAATCAATATTTCGGTCGAGTATTTTTTTAATGATCTCTCAAAGTTTCAGACCTATCGGAGAATTCTCCGAATTTTCGCTGAATTTTTTGCTGGTTTTTTTCTATTTTTTGCTTTTTTTTGATGGTTCCGCGAATAACCCCATAAAAGACAAAAACATTCCTCCAAAACGAGATCTGTAAATAAAATGTGCCCTGGTTGCAAAAGGGGCGGGCTTAGTTAAATACGGTTTTTATCAATTTCAACCCATTTAAAGATCATTTTAAGGTAATGTTGAAAAAAAACCAAAATGCAAAAAAAGACAATTTTGGATTTCATCCACAAAAGCACATTTTTTTTTGGTTTAGGTTCAAAAAGTTTAAAAAAGGCTAAACATTTTTTGCAATAAAAGCCCACTTTTGTTTCTGTTTTAACGATTAAAAAGGTATTTTAAATTGTTTTTATATCAAAAAAATGTTTAAGTTTAAAAAAAAACCAACCTTTTGTTTTTTGTTTCGGAAAACTACAGTTTTGCAAACTTTATAGAGACCCCACGAAAAGGGGGGAAAGTGTTGAAATGTGGGAACGAAAAGGGGGGAAAATGGGCGGAGCCTAATTTTTTTTGGATTGTTTTCGAAGGAATCGATTATTTTCGTTTCGAAAAAATTAAAGAAGCCCAATTTGAACATAAAACTATTATTAGAAAAAATTTCGCAAGAGTTTGCGGCACTTTTGCGGTTGACTCCGCCCATTTTCCCCCTTTTCGTTCCTGCGTTGCAACACTTTCCCCCCTTTTCGTGGGGTCTCACTTTATAAGATAAGTTCTGTTATTATCATAACAATGTGTTTTGGCCATCCAAAATCAAAACATTCCACGGTGTCCAGGATTTGAAATGTGGGCGGAGCCGAGCAAATGCGCCCCACTGGATTTTTTCGCGCGAAATTCAAATTATGAGGCATTTTTTAAGTTTTTCAGGAAAAAAAAGCATAAATTCTCTAATTTTTCCCACATGTGCTCCAACGGAATTATAGCTGAGGTCTTTAGAAATTTTTTAAGCCTAACTATAAGAACGTCGAATTTGGTTCAGCCACCATTTCGAAATATTCGTTTTGAGTTTTTTGGTGTTTTTGCAGGATAAATCTTTACGAAAAGAGAAGTTTGGGCAATTTTATGGTATTAAACGCTACAATACATACATTTTACAAAGAAAAACAGGTTTTACTGAAAGAAAAATAATAAAATCAATTAAAAAAATGCGAGAGTCAAAAAATGCGCAAGCACCGAAAGTGCGCCATGGAAGTTTGCTGACGCGCCAGCAAATTAGGCTCCGCCCACATTTCAAATCCTGGACACCGTGCATTCCCGAATCCGAAAGTTCCCAAATCGGAACCGTCCCGAATCAGAACCATTTCGAAAAGAGACTCGTTGAGTTTGTGAGCATTTATTTATTTATTTCAAAGTATTACTGATTTGCTAATTTTTATATACCGATTTCGATACGAAAACGTTCTGACAAAAAACGTTTCTGATTCAGGATATGGGGTAGCCCCAATGCGTCTAATATTCTTATAAAAAATCATCAATAAACAAAAAAATCATTATAAAAATAAAAAACAAAAAATGTCGTAAACTTGCAAAAAACTGTGCCCTGGTTGCAAAAGGGGCGTGGCTCAGGTTGAAAGCTTTTTATATCTTTTTAGCGAGTTTAATAGCTTTTTATAGGTGTTTTTCATGAAGAAGTGCAAAAATAAGACAAAACTACATCTCTGCAATAAAAACAGTTTTTTTTTCTTGTTTTAAGAATTTCGCAGTTTCACAACTGTTATAAGTCTAATTATTTTATTTTCGTAACAATCCTACCCAAGCTGTACAAAAAACCATTCAAAATGAAGAAAAAACAAAACGCACCGCAGAATTGCAAAAAAAAAAACTGTGCCCTGATTGCAAAAGGGGCGGGGCTTAGCTTAAAAGCTTTTTACCGTTTTAATGACGTAACTAGCCTTTTCAGGTGTTTTTTGTCAAAAAATTGGTTGCAAAAAATAACGAAAATTTAATTTTGCAAAGAATTAAGTTCTTCGAAAAATCGCAGTTTCCGAAACGTTATAAGATGGTTTGTGTTAATTCTATAACGATCTATTTCCAACAGCCTCACTCTTTTCAAGACGATGAAAAATAATAACGCGCCGCCCACCTGCCAAAAACTGTGCCCTGGTTGCAAAAAGAGGCGTGGCTTGCGTTTTTTGAGGTTTTGAACCGTTTTTTGGAGTCAAAATCGTTTGTTAAAACTTTTCAGGGTTTTACAGCCAAGTTATTTGTAAAGGTGAAGTTGTTTTTTTTTCCTCTAGGGATTAAATTTGTTTTTTCAAAGTTGGGTTCCTGATGAGTAGAGAGACAGAGTGACAGACAAACAGAAAAAACTACATAGACTAGAATGTACCGTAAACCAACCCCTTAGACATGTTTTTGGTGATTTTAAACGTTTTTCTCCTCCTTAAATCTACCCACACAACACTTTTCAACATCAAATTTCATATATTTTTCTACAGGAAACCGTCCAAAACGGTCTGGAGAACAAACAACGATTGGCCGTCATTGGCCAACAACGAAGGACCACCACAATTTTGTCGTGTATGGTGGGTTTTGAACAAAAATTGCCGCTAGATTTTAAGCATTAGTAAATAATGTTCAGGTCCTGCTATTTGCGTTCACGTGGCTGCCACATAATGTCGTCACGTTGATGATCGAGTACGACGAGTTTTTCTTCCATTCTGACGAGAATTCGGCCACCAACACGGATCACACGTATATTGTGTCAATGACCGCGCATTTGTGAGTTTTTGTCTTTTATTTTTTTTTTTGGTGGTTTGCGTGTCTGCGTCTCTCGATTGCGCTTAGTTTTTGTTTGGCTTTCTGCGTCTCTTTGCGGCACACAGGAACTTTCCTGTCTGCGTCTATCGGGGTCGCACAGTTACTTTGCTGTCTGCTGTTTTTGACCGCTCACAGTCTTTTTTGTCTGCGTCTCTCGAAAGCGCACAGTCACTTGCATTCCTGCGCCTCTCAGTGGCACACAGTCTGCTACTTGTCTGCGTCTTTCAATGCACACAGTGCTTGCCTGTCTGCGTCTCTTGGTGACACAGTCATAAGTTTCTCTGCGCTTCTATATGGCGCACACTTTTCCTTCTTGCCTGCGTCTCTCATCGGCGCACAGCGTGATTCTTGTCTGCGTCTTGCACTATCAGACAGTTGTTGTCTGTCTGTGTCTCTCGATAGCTCACAGTTTCTCGCGCATCTCCGATTCCTGGTGGGCTATTTTTTCTAGTTTGTTTGATGGGCGTTTCAAGGTACGTGCAGTCCTTTTTCCTACTTTCTGACAGCGTATCTTAATGTCACACAGTCACTTGCCAGTCTGCGTCTCTCCAAGTGGCACACACTTTTCCTGCTTATCTGCGTCTCTCGATAGCGGACAGTTTATGACCGACTTTCTGTGTCTCTCAGCGGCACACAGGAACTTGCCAGTCTGCGTCTCTTGGTGGCACACAGTCCCCTGCTTGCCTGCGTCTTCTCGTGGCACACTGTTACTTGCCAGACTGCCTGCGTCTCTCAATGGCTCACATTTTTCTTATCTGTCTCCGTTTGTTAGTATCACACAGTTTCTTGCCAGCCTGCGACTCTCATAATCAGTGCTAAATTTCTTTGGTCTGTCTGCGCGTCTCTGGGCGACCCAATGAGTATTTCCTTTTTCCGACTCTCTGCCTGCGTCTCTCAGTGGCACACACTTTTTCTTATCTGTCTGCGTCTCTCAGTGACCGGCAGTCACTTGTCATTCTGCGTCTTTCGATAGCTCACATGGTTTTATAGACCTGCGTCTCCAAATGCCACACTTTCACTTGCTCGTCTGCGTCTCTCAATGGCTATCATTTTTTATTGTTTGTCTGCGTCTCTAGGTGCCACACGGACCTTTGCCTGTCTGCGTTTCTGCGTCTTTAACATTGTGAAATATTGTGCAAAAATTGTGTTTCAGGCTCTTTTAAACGTTTTCTGTGTTTGCGGACTTACTCTGCGTACAGTAATCATAAGGACCGTCCACCCACTTTTCCTTT
This sequence comes from Caenorhabditis japonica, assembly GCA_963572235.1. Classification (NCBI taxonomy): domain Eukaryota; kingdom Metazoa; phylum Nematoda; class Chromadorea; order Rhabditida; family Rhabditidae; genus Caenorhabditis; species Caenorhabditis japonica. The sequence continues at coordinate 4,456,110 of OY754345.1, forward strand.
TTTTGGAATTTCCTCGTGGGACGTTATTTGGGTATTTCAATATATTTACGCAATTCAATTTCAAACATTTTTTTGAAAAGTAGGCGGAGCTTGAGGATTACGGTAGGCAGAGAGAGTCCGAGTAAGCAGACACCAAGAGACATCAGTTTTTTGAGTTTTTATTTTATTTTTAAGCTCGAAATATGTTAAAAGAAGTAAATTTGCCATGAAAAAAATGGATGAATATCAAAATATTGAAACATTGAAATTTTTAGATTTTCGACGATTTTTTCGGTTTTTTGTGGTTTTTCCCTCATGTTTTTCAAACCCGAACTTTTAAATTCATTTAAAAAAAAATGAAATTAGTTGGTACTACTGATTAATTAAAAAAAAAAAACGGCAAAAAAACCATGATAATCAAGATTTTCGCTAAAAAAATTTTTTTTTTCAAAAGTTTTAATTTTTCACTGTTTCAAAATTTTTCCCTACAAAAAAAGTGCTTTCTTACTTACTTAGTTACTTAGTCGATCCGTTCTTCGATCACCTGATGTGGTCGCGGATCACAGCTTTTTCCAGAATATCTTTTTCCAGAATATCCATGCTCACCAACGTGACAAACCCATTTTTGTACGCGTGGCTCAACCCAATGTTCAAAGAGATGCTTATCAAAACTCTGCGTGGTGGCCGAGAAAAGCCGCAAAAGCAAGCGGATTTTAAACAGACGTCGTTTATTCGGGTAAGCGGGAATAACGCTCCAAAAATCTTGTGAAGATTTCACTGTTTCACAGCAAGTTAATCATGGCCTGTAACTCGTTCTTAATGTTTTTCTGAACGATTAAAATAGTGGAACCTGATTACTGTATTTAATTACCGTGTAATTAGTCTATAATTGAAGGTTTTTTTGATTTCAGATGCCTAATAGTGGAACGCCGGCCGAGTCTTCTTATTTGTGATTTTTCTGGATATTTTTTCATTTTTTTTTAAATTTCTTTCAGTTTCTCATTTTTCCAAGATCTCTATTTCTTTATAGTGCAATTTTTTGTTGTTCATAATTACACAATTGTACCAGTTTATATCACCAGTTCAAATCAATAAGCACAGTCTTCAGAATTAGGATTACTGTAGACAAAAGTCCGCAAACACCACTGCTTTGATTGAACTGATGATATTTAATTTTTATACTGCTTTTTGCTAGCTTTTATTGATTTTTAAGTGGAATTTCACGGTTTTTTTTTTACTTGATTTCAGATTTTTGCATTTCTTACTTATGAAAAATAAAAAATTTTTTTTAATGAAAAAAAATTTTTTTTCTGATTTTTTTTTAATACTGAAATTCTTTTTTTTAATGAGTTTTTGTGCTATCTGCAAAATTGAATGCATCTCCAAAACACCACAAAAACAGGAAAAACCGCCAAAAAAGACGAACCACTCGACGACACATTTGTCAAGTTTGGGACGCCCAAGATTGTAAAGTTCCTTCCGTTTTTTTTTTTTTGTGGGCAGACAGAAAGATGAGCACACAAAACATTTGTCTAGTGATTTTTAACAAACAGAGAACAGAACACTTGGCTGTAATTTTTTTTTTGGATTTTAGCGATTTTTTCAATTTTTTCAAAAAAAATTTTCCCATGACTTTCTTTCCCAAAAGGAGTACACGGTGAGTTTGTTTCTTTCTTTTTTCCCATAAATTTGAATTAAAAAAAACAGAAAAAATTACAAAAAGCAAAAATATGCGAAAAAACAACAATCAAAAAATTTTGATCCGTGTAATCCTTTTGGACAATTTTTTTTTGATTTTTGAACCATTGTAAGTTCAAACTAATTGTAAACAAGTTGTTCCCTTTTATAAATCACTTTGCTGAAAGAAAAAAAACAGCCTTTTCTAAACAAGATTTATGAAATTGAATGGATGTATAAAAGTCACAAATCAAATTTCCAATTGAACGCCAAAAAAATGCTGCCAAACTCAAATTTGTAGCATTTTTCCATTAGCACTGTTTGTGCCAAAATAACAACAAAAATAACTTCTAATTCTCAAGAAAAAGAAAGCAAAAAAACATTTTTTGAAATTTGAATTCCCGCCTTTCCGTGTACTACACGTGGAGAAAGCCAATTTTTGCAATAGAACTGGGAATATTGGAATTTTTTGGGCAATAGCATTATAAATCATTTTTCAGTTTCAGAAATGTCATCAAAGAAATAAAAAATAACACTCTAATATTCCTAGTAATCGATAAGAGAGTGTTAATGGGAGCCGATTAAACACTCAGAGCGATCAAAACAAGCTTCCGCCCACCCCATCCGGCAAGGTGTCCAGGATTTGAAAAGTGGGCGGAGCCGAGCTAACGCGCTCCACTGGATTTTTTCGCGCGAAATTCAAATTTTGAGACATTTTTTATGTTTTTCTGGAAAAAAAAGGATAAATTCTTAATTTTTTCCTAAATGTGCTCCAACGGAATTATAGCTGAGGTCTTTAAAAATTTTTAAAGCCCAAGAACGTCGAATCTCTAGCTTTTCTTGGTAAACAAAAACGCGGTTTCAGTTTCCAAAATGTCTTGAAATTAAGAAAAAAGTTTCGATTTTGCTTAATGTTTAATCAAACATTTGAATTCCCGCCATTCATTCGGAGAATACAATTTTTGCTAAAAAATTGGAAACGTTGGCGATGAGAGAGTGCAGAAAATTGAGAGAGCCGTGGTTGATGTTTTGCTCTGATTTCTCTGAATCTCACTTCAAATTCATGCGAAATTCATTGTTCGATTGGAGCGAATTGCAGCGTTTTTAACCGAGTATATAGAAAAGTGTTTTAGTTTCGAAAAGAAAACAGAAGAAAAAAGTTTTGACATTGCCCAGTCCGTCGTTGAAAAAGGAGCTCAAAAAAAATAATGTTTTTTGACAGAAAACTTATAATTTTTGTAAAATTCATGGAAATCTTGCACATTTTTAAATTTATATGCTCAACCTTCAAAGAATGACAAGAAATGTGATATATCGCCATCTGTGGAGTACACAAATTTTGCCAAAAATGGAAAAATGAGGACATTTTTGAAAACAAAACATTTAGAATAGAAAGTGTTTTTAGTTTCAAAAATGTTATAAAATATAAAAACAATGATGAAAATTGCTTAAAAAAATTTCTACATTGTTTAATTGCTGAAACTACAAAAATATTTTGAATTAAAAAGTTTAAATTCCTGCTACGTGGGAGGAGAACACTTTGGAAAAATTTAGAATTTTTGTAAATTTCAAATTTAATATGCTCGAATTTTTCAAATTAAAATGCAGAAACAGCAGAAATATTTCAATTTTATACAAAACATTTAAATTCCCGCTATTCCGTGTACTCCACGCGGAAAGCACAATTTTTTCTAAAAATTTTTTTTTCAGTTTCAAAATTGCATATAAAGAAGAAAACAAAATTTTTAAACTGCTCATTTTTTAATTGTCAAATGGAGGACACAAGTTTTTACAAAAGAAAAGGGAAATTGGGACATTTTTGGGGACATTAGTATTAAAAAGGTTTTCAGTTTCAAAAATTTTATAGAATAATAAAAAAGTTTTATCATTATTTTCAAACCTACAGTAACCAAAAAAGAGGATGAGCATAGGCATTTTAGGGGCGTATTGTGTTTTCAATCGACTTGCGACATGAAAGCGCGAAACTCCGCCCACTTTTTTTATGCCGTTCTGTCTGCGTCTCTTCAAATATCACTGTCTTTGCGTGGTCGCGCACAAATAAGTGGGCGGAGCCTCGCGTTTTCATATCGCAAGTCGATTGAAAACACAATAGCCTAAATATTGTGAAAACGAAAAAATAGCAACGCGGCGTTTGCGTACTTTTGAAATTCAAACGGCAATGAAAGAAATAGCATGGCGAATGAAGAGATTTGTTTCCATTTTCATTTGAATTTTAAAAGTACGCAAACACCGCGTTGCTATTTTTTTGTTTTCACAATAACACCGCAAATCGTGTTTTTCTTGTTAATGTTATCAGCCGTTTTATTTTTCTGACGCTGCTGTTAAAAAAGTCAACATTTTATGCACTTACGGAGCTTTTTTACCAACTTAAAGAAACTGTAAAAAAATTTTTAATTGTCAAATTTTCGGAAAAAAATTCAACAGAGAAGGATACTGTAATGTTGCTGTTTTTCACTCCTGTTTTCTCCCATAAATCCAACTTTTTTGATACGTTTTGTTGGTACACTAGCTGACTAACCAAATTGACTCCCCCTCCCCCCTCTCCATCATTCACCCTGCCTCCCACCAAATAACTCGTAAATCAGATTCCGCCCCTTTGCGGGACGGGATGGGACACAAAATATGAAATCTCAATTGAGAATCTAGTCTCCTCCTCCTCACTCCCTCTCTTCTTCCTTTTCATGCCCCTATTCTTCTCCTCCCGGCAATCATTCTTCCCCCTCGCAGCCAGCCTATTTGACACTGATTCCGTCGGGAAAACGAAAATCCTCCAATTTTTGGCATCAAATCTTGGAAAAAATGGAAGAAAAGACAGGGGGAGGAGCAAGAAAAAGATGAATGAATATGTCTCTGTTGGTCACCAAATTGCCGCGCCCGTCCCGCCCCGTCCTTCCGCTTTTTTTGTTTGTTGTTTCTTCTATTGTTTGTTTGTTTTGCTTCAGCACAATTCATTGGCTTTTACGACTCTTGATCTACCTTTTGTTAGAGTTTGCAATCGGGATTTAATGGGAGAGGAAGGTAGAAACGGGATATAAACTTTTGATCCATCTGGGATTTTTGGGTATTTGACGATTTGCAGCCGTTTTTATGGCTGAATCCCGCTTGCGTTCCGATTAGGCTAATTGCCATATCCGATGGCTAATAGCCATGTAGGGTGTTTGTTCTATATACCACGTTCACTTAAGATTGCTCTGTTCTTATCCAAATTTTTTCCACAATTCTTTCCACGTACACGAAAAGGCTAAAATTAAATTTAAAAAAAAACCAATATTTGGCATTTGCTGTGTTTTTAATGCATTTTTGTGAATTTTGAGTCAAATTCTATTAAAATTTGATTTAAAAGTTTAACTTTTCGACACGTAACAACAATGTTCTGAATTTTTTAATTCGATATTTTGGTCCAAATCAAGTAGACGGTTATATAATGAATTTTTTTTATAATAAGAAATTAATAAAATGTCATTGAAACCAAAAAATAAATCTTTTTACACAAAATTCCGCTTTGGTACAGAAGAATGCGGTTTTGCAACTTTTTATATACCGATTTCGATACGTAACGTAAAAACTCTAATACAACAGCATGCCCTTCTATTGTTTCATTTTATCACAACTACCTGGTATTTACATGTCAATTTCGTTGCTGACTTTTTGCTATTCTCAGTACGGAGCGCTGCAAACGCGCTCCCTTCGCACAGTGGAGGACGCGGCCACGTTGGCGGCGAAAGAATGCAAAAAATTGAGAGACCGTGGCCGATTTTTTGCTCTGATTTCTCTAAACCTCACTACAAATGCATGCGAAATTCTTTGTTCGATTGGAGCGAGTTTTCAGCGTTTTATACCGAGTATATTAAGCATTCCCGAGTACGTGAGATGTCGTAAAATGGGTATTGGCACGATCGGTGTTAGCACATTTGTGGAATTGAATATTTGTTCTCGAATTTTTTCAATTAAACTTTTTTTTTTAATTTTTTCATGTTATTTTTTTTGTTTTTTAAAACTGATATTTTATACTCAGGGGGTTATTCATGTAAAAAATAACATGATTTTTCCAATTCATGCATGTCGAAAAATGTAAACAATATACAGTATCCCACTTACTGTAGATTGTTTACAAGTATGCATAAACCGATCGTGGCGAGACCCATTTTACGACATCTCACGTGCTCGGGAATACGTAGCAGATCTCTCGGGTAATGGATTACGGTCACACTCGATTCAACAGTGTCAAAAATGGCTCCGTGACGTATCAAAACCGCGACGTTTCAAAACTGAGTGTATTTTTGAAAAATTCCTCCATAATTTTCGGGCAGTTCTATTCCGGCTCGCCAATTTTCAGATACTTGGAATAGCGGCCGAATGGCAGCCAAATAGCGGCCAAATAGCGGTTGAATGGCAGCCAAATAGCGGCCAAAAGCCGCCAGATAGCTTCCAAAAAGCCACTAGATAGCTGTCAGGTATCTGCCCTCTCGGAGAACGCGCTATCTCTGCTGGCTATACATACTTTTTGTACCGACACATCACGGGTTCCGACGTTCGCTCTCATATGCATTTCTTTAATTTGAAAAAAACCATATCGATGCTCGGAAATTACGAATCGCTTGCTGTTTATTGTGTTTTCAATCGAGTTGCCACACGAGACTCCGCCCACTTTTTTGTGCGCGACCACGCGAACATAGTGATATTTGAAGAGACGCAGACAGGTAGCGCACAAATAAGTGGGCGGAGTCTCGCGTTCTCATGTCGCAAGTCGATTGAAAACACAATACATTAGCGAAATGTTTCGTCGATTAATCGACTAATTTTCGATTAATCTAATCGACTAAAACCGGTGAAAATTAATCGATTAATTCACCTTATTAAAGGGGGTGCCAACTTTCTGGGGAAAGTGGCTTAAAATATACTCTTGAGTGGGGGATTAACGAATATCACATCGAAATCGCACGAAAAAATTTTTCTGATTTTTGGCGAATTTTACAAAAAAAAATAGAAGACCACGGGAAGTACACGATTTGGCGCGAAATTCAAACGCCATTTTTCTTTTTCATCATTTTTCTCCGGTCTTTCTCGTATTTTTTTGCATTAATCTCTGAGAAATAATGTACAGACTTTATTTCGTGCTTTAAAATAGCAAATTAATGCGTGTTGATCACAAAAGTCACGATAAAACAAATTCGGAACAAAAATTCTCATACCTTCCATTTTTGTTCCTTTTCCTGCTCAATTCCGCATTAAATTCACTCTTTTATCTGTAAATTTTATATTTGAACAAAAAATGTTCACAAGAAATTATTTAAAACGTTGAATTGAACGACAGACGAATATCGATTTTTCGATATTTAGTACTAAAATGTGTTTTCGCGATTATCTGTAATTTTAATAAGCGATTAGAGCATGTTTTATAGAAAATCGATGATAAAAACGAGGGAAAATGCAAGAAAAATAAATATTTCTGGTGAAAATGGATGTTTCTAGAAGCCGCGGCCGCGGGTTTCCTAGGCCACGGCCACGATTTTCGTGTACTCCTCGTGGTCTTCTATTTTTTTTTTGTAAAATTCGCCAAAAATCAGAAAAATTTTTTCGTGCGATTTCGATGTGATATTCGTAAATCCCCCACCCAAGAGTATATTTTAAGCAACTTTCCCCAGAAAGTTGGCACCCCCTTTAATCGAAAAAAACCATTAATCGGTGAATTTTGATCGGTGAAGCACACAGTTCCAAACCAGGTGAATAGATACATAATAAAATGTTTTAATAATAATCAATTCATAAAACATCATTGAAACCAAAAAAGAATAATCTTTTTACATAAAGTTCCGTTTGGGTATGTAACTGACTATGAGTTTCTTGGTGTGTCTGTTTCCATATTGCATAGCGGAAGCAAACTGAAAATCCAAGAATGCAGGCCTGTTGCTTACCGGGCAAGCGTTCATCTGCGTCGTCACAGAAGGCTACCTTGAATCAGAACCAATTCAAAAAGCTCACCACTCGTTGAGTTTGTGAGCATTTATTTATTTTTCTCAAAATATCACTTATTTTGCACTAAAGAATGCGGTTTTGCAAATTTTTATATACCGATTTCGATATGTACTGTAAAACTCTAATACAACAGCATGCTTTTTTATTGTTTCACAAGCCTGCTGCGCAGTCCTGCGCGGCTGCTGACGCAGCCTAATGGCGACTTCGTCGCCACATTCTATTTTTTTTGCGTTCCACTCTTCCTCATTCATTTATACGCACTCTGTTTTTGGAAGATTTCTGTCCTCTGTGGCTCAGTCGGTTATGCTCTTGAATACAAATCCTAATGTCACGGGTTCGTGTTTTGCCCACTGCATTTTCTTGCAAAAAGGCAGGTGCGGACGCGCACAGACATCCCGATCTGGGTTTTTATATATAAGAAAGATTTCATCACAAATTCCTCGTATTTACATGTCAATGTCATTGCTGACTCTTTTGATCTTTTTCTTGTCAAATCGATTACGGTCACAGTCGATTTAACAGTGTCAAAAATGTGTTAAGACTCCACGCGATTTTAAAGCATTATGAAACTTTGTGGAGACAAGAAAGGTGATATAACACACTATGGAAATAGCCATCGATGTGCCAAATTGCCAAATACCTTTGGCACAAGCCCGGAATTCCATGGCTACTAGCCGTTTTCCAGGGCTATCAGCCACGCCTACACCCGCCAAATACACAACGAAAATTTCCTGAGAATGCCTAGCTATCGAATTCGGAAGTGCACCAAATGCATATGGCACACTGACCGAGTTCAATGGCTATTAGCTAAAAATTTCCTCGAACAGAATGGCAGTCCACCCATTTAAAATTGAACCCATTTCACTCCCTTTGTTCATAAAAATCTATTCTCATCTCTTCACCAACCCATTTCCGTTTCTCCTCGTATTGCCCATTTCAAATCATTCATTCCAGAGTGTTAGTGTGCTCTTCATGGTTCATGTTTCCGTTGCTCCTGCTTCTGCTCCTTCCAGCCGTCTCGGGCGCACCGCCATCACTGTTTCCGTGCCCGAAACGGTGTCAGTGCTACGCGGACAATGAGCAGAGCCAACAAGTGCATCTGATTTGCAAATGGGAACAGGTAATTTGTGGTGTGGAACGTTTGGAAAATAGGGCTGTAAAAAAATAGACTGACTATGAAATCAACATGAAACTGCCAAAAACAAAAAAGTTCCAAATTAGAACTGTTATTAAATGTTGGTTTCAAGATTAGTATTTTATACGAAGTTTGATTTCTATGCTTAATAGGAATTAAATTATCTGTACACAAAGTAATCTGAAAAAAAAAAAAACATTTTTTAAAGAGGTATTCTCAGTACGGAGCGCTGCAAACTCGCTCCCTTCGCACTGTGGTGGACGCGGCCACGTTGGCGACAAAAGAGTGCAGAAAATTGAGTGAGCCGTGGCCGATGTTTTGCTCTGATTTCTCTAAACCTCACTCCAAATGCATGCGAAATTCTTTGTTCGATTGGAGCGAGTTATCAGCGTTTTATACCGAGTATAATCTGTTTTTGAACTGTGCGGAATAGAACTCAATTCTTATGAGCTTATTGTTCGGAAAATTAATCTCTGTTCCGCACAGTTGTATTAGCAAGAACACCAATTTTTAGAATAGTTATCTTATTTTTTTACTTCAAAAAAAGTATTCTCGTTGCAAAAAAAGTGATAATTGACCGGCCTGATGATTCACACTTTCACGCTAGCCGATCATTTTAGCTAGTTCCCCACCCCCCACATACAAATTGATAATTATCAATTAAAGTGCGCCTGAATGAGTGCACACACACTGTGGGGGAATTGATGAACAAAATGAGTAGCCAGGAAGGGGATAACAATAATTTGGAGGGTTAGGAGAATTTTAAAATGCTAATTTTGAATTTTAATTAGAGTGGTTTTTTGGGTGGTTATTAGAGGGAAAAAAAAACAAAAACCCAGTAAAAAAAACGAAAAACTTTTTTCACTGTTTCACACTTTATGAAAAATAATTACATGAATTTACCTAAATGTTAAATAAGTAATAATTTTGAAACTGTTTTTAAAATTTGTGAATATTAAAAAAAAACATGGAAAAATAATTTGAAAATATTTTGTTTTCAATCGAGACCGCCCATTTTTTTTAATCGAGTTGCAACATCAAAGCGTGAAACTCCATCCATTTTTTTTTCACCCGAAAATTAAAATTGCACTAAAATTTGATGTTCGCGTGAAAAAAAGTGGGCGGAGTTTCACGCTCTGATGTCGCAAGTCGATTGAAAACACAATATTACATTTTTTTAAATGAGTAAACTTTTTTTGAATTGTTTTAAAAACCTAACACTCAATATTGGCAAACAGAAAATAAATTTTGTTGATAAAAAAATTTTGAAACAGAAAAAAAATGTTTTTTTGCTATTTTTCTACAAAAATTTAAAATTATGTTTATTATTGTCGGCCCGCCAAAACGATCAAACGCACTCCGCTAAACTCAACGCTATGCGATATTTATTTTGGTCTCCAAATTATTTCAGTTCACGTGCAAATTCAACGTGAAATGAAATAATCTGGAAACCAAAATGAAAATCGAATAGCGTTGAGTTCAGTGGAGCGCGTTTGACCATTTTGGCGGGCCGACAATACAAAATCTGCATTATTTATGATGGTTGGAGTGTTTTTTGTATGTTTTCTACCAGTTTGCAAAACGTTGACCACCACCGGGACTCGAACCAGCGTCAGTGTTGCATCACAGTCTTGCGCGAAACCCTCTCGGCCACTCCGGTTATGGCTTGTTTCAGCGGTTGCAAACTTGTGAAGCGGGCTTAATTTTTTATAGCAGGCTAATGCAAACAGCAACAAATTCAAAAACTGCAAAAAATTATCTAAAAACATATAGAAACCCTTTTTTTCTTAATAAAAACCATTCTAACAATTTCCAGCTAAACACCACCACTATCAAAATGGCGCGCCCCGATTTGGTACGCACACTGACAATCAAATGTCCTTATCACTCGCCGAAGATTTCCACACCACCACCAGCTCTATTTCAAGGATTTCGAAATTTGGATCGACTGGAGCTGGATCGATGTCTGATTGACACAGTGCCAGAGAGCCTTTTTGCGGTAAGCGGTAGATCAAATCCTGGCAGCATAAATAACAATGTTCTTGTTCAGGGTCTAAGCCAACTCTACTCTCTTATCATTAAAAATGCGAATATCACGGAATTTCCGAGAGAAATTTTCTCCCATATTCCCAACTTGATGACACTGGATTTATCAGGCAATCGATTGCGGATTGAGCCGTATTCTTTGAAATCGTTACAGTAAGATTTTAAGTTCACACAATTGCGCTCTATCGCGGACCCTCGTTTCTCTAACCGCCTCCCTCCACCAGCAGTGCCTCCTATCTGTCTCGCTGTCTGCGTCTCCGGCGCGTTCGGTAGGTGACGAGAGCGGTTGAGCGCGGCCTAGTTTACGAGAAGACATACACGGTGATTCTTTTACTACCGAGCACACTATTCTCGTCCACCGATTTGTTTTTTCTGTCGCGATTTTCTAAATGACTTCGGATTGAGAAGTTTTTTGTCACATTACTTCCTCTCATTATGGCGCATATTTAAAACCGGAATTGGTCTGATTTTTTACGTACAATTTCAAATGCAAGGCGATTCTTTAACTGCCGGCCACGCATTTCTAGTCCCCCGATTAGGTTTTTCCTGTCGCGATTTTGTAAATGACGTCTGATCAAAAAGTTGTCTGTCACGTTACAGCTCTCATTAAGGGTGCTACCTCGGAATAGAACTGACGCGTAATAGAACTGTATCGAAATAAAAATGTTCGGAATAAAACTGATCGGAATAAAACTGTTTTGGAATAAAACTGTTCGGAATAAAACTGTAGCGTTTTGGAACTAAATTAGCAATGGAGCGCGATTGCATTGCTTGCTCATTCAAATATTGGAATTTCTCATGTGCGTGCTTTTTTCAACAGTTTTATATTTGAGCTATTCATCAAAAATTGTTTGTTTTGTTGTTTTTTTGAATAAACTTTTATCTTCTTTTTTTTTCTCGGCCCGCCTTGCAGGGGTCAAGCAATGCAATCGCGCTCCATTGCTAATTTAGTTCCAAAACGCTACAGTTTTATTCCGAACAGTTTTATTCCAAAACAGTTTTATTTTGCTACAGTTCTTTACCGAACATTTCTATTCCGAACGGTTCTATTGCGAAGCAAGTTTTATATCGCTGCAGTTCTATTACACTTCAGTTCTATTCCGAGGTAGCACCTCATTAAGGCGCATATTTTAAACAGAGGGGAAATACTTGCGATCGGGGGACTAGAAATGCGTGGCCGGTAGTAAAAGAATCACCGTGACATACCAGGTCAAATATTTGCGCCTCTGCTTACTGTAGTCGGCAAGAAAAATGACACAATAACATTATTACATATTCAATATTTACAGTAACTTGATCCACTTGGACCTGAGCGACAATGATATTGGATTTTTGACAAACACCATGATATCACTGACCAAATTGAAGGTGATCACAATGAATAACAATAAAATTACCAATATTGATTTTAGGAGGTGAGTGAATAATTTTTTGGAAAAATTTTGGAATTTTTTTTTAACTTTGAAAAAATGCAATGTTTTTTTTAAATATTGTCCATTCGCGAAAAAAGCAAGTGCGCTCCACGAAACGTAGTACTACGTGGATTTCATTTTCGTCGCCAAATTATTTCATTTTACGTCATTTTACGTTGAATTTACACGTTAATTGAAATAATTTGGCGACGAAAATGAAATCCACGTAGTACTACGATTCGTGGAGCGCACTTGCTTTTTTCGCGAATGAAAAATACAAGGAAAAAGAAATCAGTTTCGTTTACTATCCTCAACACTTTATTTCGTAACATAGAAACAGCAAAAAAATGCCTGCTAATACGGGCAACGCCTTTTTTTGCAAACAGGATACGTTTTTTGGCAATTTTGACGCACTTTTTACGTGTTTTTTGTTGCGGATTTTTGCAATTTTTTCTGGTACTTTAGTTTTTTCAATGGAACAAAAAACAGCCCAGGTAATTTTATTAGTTTAGGCCACGCCCCTTTTTGCAACCAGGGCACGGATTTTCGCAATGTTGCCCCGATTTTTTTTTTCGATTTTTTGAAATTTTTTTGAGTTTTTCATCGAGTTTCAAATGGAAATAACAACGAAAAAAAACAACAAAAAAAGGTTTCTGAAGGCCACGCCCCCTTTTGCAACCAGGGCACGGATTTTGGCAATGTTGCCCCGAGAATTTATCTTGATCTTTTTTTTTTCGATTTTTTTTTCGATTTTTTTGAGTTTTTCATCGAGTTTCAAATGAAAAGAACAACGAAAAAAAACAACAAAAAAAGGTTTCTGAAGACCACGCCTCTTTTTGCAACCAGGGCACGGATTTTGGCAATGTTGCCCCGAGCATTTATCTTTTTTTTTTTCGATTTTTTGAAATTTTTTGAGTTTTTCATCGAGTTTAAAATGGAAATAACAACAAAAAAGTTTTTTTGTGAAAGACCACGCCCTTTTTTGCAACCAGGGCACAGTTTTTAGCAATTTGCCGTGCAATTTTTCATATTCCGTTTTTATTGAATTTTGAATCGAAATAACATAACAAAAATTGAATTTATAAGAAATTCAATTCGCAACAATTTTTAGTATCGGCCACGCCCCCTTTTTGCAACAAGGGCACGTTTTTTTGGCTATTTTGGGGCGCACTTTTTGCATTATTTTTTTTCGAATTTTTTTTTGAAATGTTGGTTTTTTCATCTAATTTCAAACAAAAATAACAAAAAATTAACATAAATACAGTTTTTAGTGGTAGGACACGCCCCTATTTGCCACCAGGACACAGTTTTTGGAAATTTTGCCGCACACATTTTTCTTGATCTTTTTTTTGCGGTTTTCTGGTATTTTTATTCATATTAAATAATTCTCACAAAAAAACCAGAAAATTTTTTTTGTTCGGCCACGCCCCTTTTGCAAACAGGGCACAGTTTTTTTGGAAATTTTGCAGCGCACATTTTTCTGTATTTTTTAACGGTTTTTTTTTTGTTTTTTTTTCATTTATTTTGAAGAAAAGTACCTAAAAAATTAACCCGTGACATTTTTTGAACGTAGAGACCACGCCCCTTTTTGCAAACAGGGCATGGATTTTGGCAATTTTGCCGCGCACTTTTCTTTTTTTTTTCGCAATTTTGCAACCAAGGCACGGTTTTTCGGCACAGTTAAAAAAAGGTTTTTGCGTTTTTTAATGATTTTTGGGCCCGTTTTTCGCGTTCAACTTCATGAAAAACAACTTTTTATAATGGGGTTATTCACGAAATGGCAAAAAATGGCAAAAAACGGTAAAAAACTGCGCGAAAACTGGGAAAATGCTCCGATTGATCTGAAATTTTGGAAAACGAGGGAAAAAACTCTCCCGGACATTCCCACAAAATTTCAGACCAAAATATCGATTTTAAGCATTTTCAGACAAAAAAGCAATCGTCGAGATTTCAACTCCCGCTGTCTAACTGACAACGTGAGTGTCAAACTCGGTTGTAACTCTTTGCAGAGTTAGCTCTCGGAATCCTTTCGGATTTTCTCCACTTGAACTCTTTTCAGAGTTTTCTCCTTGACTCTTTCGAGTCTTCTCCTTCGTTGCGCTGACTCTTTCGAGTCTTCTCCTTTGGTGCGCGGACTCTTTCGAGCCTTCTCCTTGGTCGTTGTAGAGTGCTGTCGAGAACACGGCAGCAGAATAGCAGAACGAAGGGGTCTATCAGACTTTATTAAAGAATAAAGTGACAGACAATGGAGCAAGTGGAAAATAATCCAAAAAAAAAACCAAGAGTTAAAAAACCAGAGTCAAAAAATCATCCTTTCGAAAAAGGATGACAAATAAAAATGCCAAATTTGGCGGCAGAAAGAAATGCGCGCCGACAGTTTTGATCAACATATCTTTGCGCCAAAAATAAATTAATAAAACAAGATAAAAATAAAAATTGGATAAAACAATATAAAACCCGGGTAAAACCCGACACAATAATTCATAAAAATCGATATTTTGGTCTGAAATTTTGTGGGAATGTCCGGGAGAGTTTTTTTCCTCATTTTCCAAAATTGCAGATCAATCGGAGCATTTTCCCAGTTTTCGCGCAGTTTTTTGCCGTTTTTTGCCATTTTTTGCCATTTCGTGATTAACCCCATAAAAGAATGAAAAACAACGAATGTTTCCACAAAAAAAAATGGGCAAAAAAATTTTTCATTTTATTTTTTATAAAGAAGAAACAGGGGGCTACTACGGTATAGAACTCGCACGGAGTAGAACCGCTATGGAATAGAACTGGATATGCAATAGAACTCGCACGGAATAGAACTGCTACGGAATAGAACTGCACGGAATAGAACTGCTACGGAATAGAACTGCACGGAATAGAACTGCTACGGAATAGAACTGCGCGGAATAGAACTGCACGGAATAGAACTGATACGGAATAGAACTGCACGGAATAGAACTGCTACGGAATAGAACTGCACGGAATAGAACTGCTACGGAATAGAACTCGTACGGAATAGAACTCGTACGGAATAGAACTTGTACGGAATAGAACTTGTACGGAATAGAACTCGTACGAAATAGAACTCGTACGATTAAATTAAGCGACGAAAAATATCGCTAAACAACACGCGGTTTGTAATTTCGGAGCGTCGATATGGTTTTTTCAAATTAAAGAATTCAAATGATAGCGATCGCGGACCCGTGATTTGTCGGTACAAGAAACTATGTATAGCCGGTTGCGTTCTCCAAGAGGGCAGCTACCAGGCAGCTATTTGGCAGCTACCTGGCAGCTACCTGGCAGCTACCTGGCAGCTACCTGGCAGCTACCTGGCAGCTACCTGGCAGCTACCTGGCAGCTACCTGGCAGCTACCTGGCAGCTACCTGGCAGCTACCTGGCAGCTACCTGGCAGCTATTTGGCGGCTATTTGGCAACTGTCTGGTTCTATTTCGTACGAGTTCTATTCCGTACGAGTTCTATCCCGGCTGCCAAACAGCCGCCAAACAGCCGCCAAATAGCCGCCAAATAGCCGCCAAATAGCCGCCAAATAGCCGCCAAATAGCGGCTCTGGGACGTTTCAAAACAAGACGTTTCAAAACTGGGACGTTTCAAAACTGGGACACTTCAAAACTAGGACGGTTCAAAACTTTGAGTGCAATTGTGCGTCACGGTGTACGCACTAGTGACACCAGAACACACACACATTAAATATTTATTTTCGTTTTGTCATTGTTTTAAACTCTTTTCACGTAATATTCATTTTCTTTTTTCGTTTTGTCATTTTTTAACTCTCTTCACGCGTTTTCATCTCGTTTCGCATTATTTAAAAATAATTTTTTGCCGGTATTTAAATTTGGTCAAATTTGTCGAGCTCATGCTTTGTCTTTTGTCGAGTGCTTTACCGGTAAAAAAATGCGAAACGAGAGGAAAACGCGTGAAGAGAGTTAAAAAATGACAAAACGAAAAAAAAAATGAATATTACGTGAAAAGAGTTTAAAACAAGGACAAAACGAAAATAAATATTTAATGTGCGTGTGTTCTGGTGTCACTAGTGCGTACACCGTGACGCACAATTGCACTCAAAGTTTTGAACCGTCCTAGTTTTGAAGTGTCCCAGTTTTGAAACGTCCCAGTTTTGAAACGTCTTGTTTTGAAACGTCCCAGAGCCCCAAATAGCTGCCAAATAGCTGCCAAATAGCCGCCAAGTAGCTGCCAGGTAGCTGTCTGGTAGCTGCCCTCTTGGAGAACGCGACCGGCTATACATAGTTTCTTGTACCGACAAATCACGGGACCGCGATCGCTATCATTTGAATTCTTTAATTTGAAAAAACCATATCGACGCTCCGAAATTACGAACCGCGTGTTGTTTAGCGATATTTTTCGTCGATTAATTTAATCGTGCGAGTTCTATTTCGTACCAGTTCTATTTCGTACGAGTTCTATTTCGTACGAGTTCTATTCCATAGCAGTTCTATTTCGTAGCAGTTCTATCCCGTGCAGTTCTATTCCGTAGCAGTTCTATTCCGCACAGTTCTATTCCGCGCAGTTCTATTGCATATCCAGTTCTATTCCATAGCGGTTCTACTCCGTGCGAGTTCAATACCGTAGTACCCCCAGAAACAGGCCTGTCTAAAAATGTTTTTAAAAAAACTCAAAAAAATGTTTTCCTTCAATTTTTATTGTTTCAAAAATGTTATCAATTTGTCGATGCTCAAGATCTTCTGATGATAATATTTTATAAAAGTAGCAGACGTAGTATTTACATGCATTTAAATGTTTAAAATGCACGTTTGCATTGGGTTAAAATGATCAATTTTTTTCAAAAATGCTGGAATCTTTTGGCGAAGTTATATCGAGCTTCTCACAAATCTTTTTGAAACTCTCTAAACACAGTTTCCCTTCCAGATTCCCGGAAAACCTGACCGACCTGTCAATCCGTCACAATTTAATCTCAACAATTCACTACGTTCCGGCAAGTGCACGCAATCTAAAACGACTTGATTTGGCTGGAAACCGTCTGGAATTTATGGCTGGAATAAGCACAGGCGCTGTGAATGTGCTGCCAAAGGAATTGAAACACGTGGATTTGTCCGAGAATCGGTTGAATTTTCTACATGAACATGCGTTTGGCCATATGAGCAATTTGATTCTGATGGATTTGAAGTGAGTGTGTGTTTATTTACTTATTTGTAATCTTAAAAACGATTAATATTATTTTTACAATTGGTACGCGTTGCAAACGCGCTCCTTTCGCACAGTGGAGGACGCGGCCACGTTGGCGACGAGAGAGTGCAGAAAATTAAGAGAGCGTGGCCGATATTTCGCTCTGATTTCTCTAAACCTCACTCCAAATGCATGTGAAATTCATTGTTCGATTGGAGCGAGTTCGCAGCGTTTTATACCGAGTATAGGCTAATCAAAAAAATCAATCAATAATTCCAGAAACAACAGTCTAAAAGAAGTAAAATCCTCCACATTTCGCGGCTCAAAATTTCAAATCAAACTCTTCTTGTCTGAAAATCCGTTAGCCTGCCACTGCAACCATAAATGGCTCATCGATGCCATAAGCAAGGTACACACTTTTACTGTGTTTTTAAACGAGTTGCATCATGAAAACGTTAGCCACCTATCCCTTTTTTGTCTGCGTCTCTCCGCGTGGTCGCGCACAAACAAGTGGGCGGGGTTTCATGTTTTCATGCTGCAACTTGATGAAAAACACACATTTTTCTGCCAATTTTCAGAACATCTCAATAGCGGACCTTGACGCCATTCAATGTGTAGACATTTTGAAGCCAGACAGACGGATTTTGTTAAATTTGGCAAGCTCTAGAAATGAGTTCCTTTGCAAGTATTCTAATGTTGGTGCTCTTCCTTTTTTTTTTGAGACAGTTTTAACCTCATATATTAAACTTTCAGATGTGCGAAGCGGACTGTGAGTGTTGTGAACAAAAAGAGTGCTTGTGTAGGTTTCAATGCCCGCCGACTTGTCGGTGTTTGCGGTCTGCGGATGTTTCAAGTGTTAGGGTGAGTGAAACGGTCAAACAGAGTTGCAGCATGAAAAGATGAAACCCCGCCCACTTATTTGTGCGCGACCACGCGAACACAGTGATATTTAAAGAGAGACGCAGACAAAAAAGGGATAGCCGACTCATGTTTTCATGGTGCAACTCGTTTTCGTTATTAATTTTGGTCAATGCCTTTCAATGGCACATTATGTAGTTTTTTTTTTTGAATTGATTAGCATTGATAAGGCATACGAGCCCAAATTTCAAGAAAAAATTAAACAAAAAAACCTTTTGCATGCTAAATTCTTTATTCTCAAAGTAAAAACCAAATCGCTTAACGACGAGATCCGTCCTCGAAGAAGACACCACCATCGATGGCACAGTACTTCGGGCAGATACCCTTCTCTCCTGGAGTTCCATCGGCTCCCGGCACTCCTGGCTGTCCTGGAGCTCCGTCCAATCCTGGCTCTCCAGCAGCTCCACGTGGTCCTGGCTGTCCTGGCGCTCCTGGAGCCCCATCCTTGCCCTTGAGTCCACCCAATCCACGTGGTCCACGTGGTCCGGCGCGTCCCGGCTGTCCTGGCTGTCCTGGCTTTGGCTCATCAGAATGTCCTGGTGGTCCCTGTGGTCCCTGAGCTCCTGGCTTTCCGGAATGTCCATTTGGTCCCTGTGGTCCCGCAGATCCTGGCTGTCCTGGCGCGCCGTTTGGTCCATCGTGTCCAGCGGCTCCCGGTGGTCCCTCCGATCCTGGCTTTCCTGGCGCTCCTGGTGCTCCTGGTGGTCCTGCTGGGCACGCTGGGCATGGTGGTGGGGTGAGTGGCTCGCATGGGCTCTGTGGTGGCTTTCCTGGGTTACCTGGAGCTCCTGGGGCTCCTGGGCGTCCTGGACGTCCTGGTGCTCCGGCTGCTCCGACTGGTCCGGCAGCGCCAGGCAGGCAGCAACCGTCGCATGTGTTACCCTCGTGAACTGGAGCGTCCTGAACGGCAACGTCGTAGCCGGCTTGACGGGCGGTACGGTTAGAGCGTCCTGGCAGGGCTGGCATGGCAACGGCGGTGGCATAAACGGTGTTGACAGTGTCACGGCAGTTGCGGAGCTCGGAATGGATCTGGGAGCGGAGATTGTTGACGTACGAGTAGACGAGTGGCAGGGTGATGCAGACGGACAGAATTCCGACGACCGACAAAGAGACGGCGGCGTAGCCGATGAGGCGGTAAGCCTGCAAAAAAGAGGTTGCGAAATAAACAGAAAAGTTAACCCACCTTAATCTTATTGTCCTCCATGCTTTGAGATGATCGGATGATGTTCTACTCGTCCTTGCCGTTTCCTTTTATACCCTTCTTTCTTTTCTTTTTTTTTTGGGATCGCTTGTGACTAACTTTACACTATCCTAGAGAACTAATCAAATGTGATAAGAGAAAATTGAAAAAAAAAAGGAAAGTACTGTTTTTTTAATTGTTACACAATTTCACGGAACTAAACGAGGAAATTTTGCTTTGCTTTGTGACTGTTTGTTGGATGATTATTAGGTTGGTTTTGAGGAAAAAATGGCATCAATGTGGCATTGATGGGGCATTGATGGAGCATCGATGGGGCATAGAAGGGAAATTGATTTGGTATCGATGTGGCATCTATGAGGTATCAATGGGGCATAGAAGGGGCATCCATTGAGCATCGATGGAGCATCGATGAGGCATCAATGGGGCAAAGAAAGGGCATTTATTTGGTATTGATGTGGCATCTATGAGGCATCGATGGGGTTTTGATGGTCATTTATGGGGCTAAAGAGGCATTGATGTGACATTGATGAGACATATAAGGGGCATTCATGGACAGGATAGAGCATTGATGAGGCATTAGCTGTGCATTGATGGCACTTTGATGGGCATCGAAGGGCGTTGGTGGATAATTGATGAGGCATTAGCTACTCATTGATGTGAAATTGGCTAGGCATTGTTCAGCATCTCAGAGGCATTGATGGGGCAAATAAGGGGCATCCATTGGGCATAGAAGGGGCATTGATGGGGCATAGAAGGGCACCAATGTGGCATTGATGAATCATTGGCTAGGCATCGATTAGCACCAATAGCATTGATGAGCATAGAAGGGAATTTATGAGCATTGTTTAGGCATCGACTAGCATCTGAGAGGCATCGATGGGGCATTATTCTGGCATTGGCAAGGCATTAATGAGCAGCGAGAGGCATTAACGAGCAGCGTGGCATATATTGGACATAAAAGGGGCATTGGTGGATCATAAAAACACATTTATAGGGCATTTATGAGGCATACAGACATACAAAGACATTTATGATCGCATTGATCAGCATCTCAGAGGCATTGATTGGGCATAGAAATGGCATTGTCTAGGCAACGATTAGCATCTGATTGTGAGAGCCATTAGTGGTGTTTTGGTGGGCATTTATAGGGCTTAAGAGGCATTGATGGGGCATAAAAACACATCAATAGAGCATTTATGAAACATACATGCACATAAGGGCATTTATGATCATATGTTAGGCATCTACTAGCATCTGAAAGGCATCTATGGGGTTTTGATGGACATTGATGGGGCATTGATGAGGCATTGGTTAGGCGTCCATTAGCACGAAGAGCATTGATAGGCATAGAAGGGCATTAATGCTTTTTCAATCGAGTTGCGACATGCGAACGCGAAACTCCGCCCACTTATTATGCGCGACCACGCAAACACAGTGCTATCTGAAGAGACGCAGACGAAAAAGGGATAGTCAACTCATGTTTCATGATGCAACTCGTTTGAAAACACAATAGTTTCACATTTACAAGAAATTGATTAGACATTTTAGCCTAATCAGAGAATTTCAGACCTCCCAAAACATTATGGTTTGTAACAAACTACGCTGGGACAAGCTGGGAAAACTGCCTTCACCCCTCACACAATTGCACTTGAATCAAACCGATTGGAAGGTTTTTGAGGTCACGAATCTAAAGGAACTGAAACAGTTGAAAGTGCTCAAAATCGCCAATTCAAAAATGACGTCACAGGAGCTGGTATGTACACTTTATAGAACTTTTTGTATATTAACGTTTCCAGGCCCTTCTCTCAGATCTTTCCAACTTGACCCATTTGGAAGTTACCGCTTCTTCCATCACCACTATTCCAGACTCTTTAAAACATTTATCACACCTCTATCTGTCTGACAATCCTCTCGAACAACCAACTGCTACGTCATTGATCACGCTGGACGCGTTGAAAAAAGTAGGTTTCACTTTTACGGGAAACCAGTTTGTAGGGCGTGGGGAGGAGGTGCGGGTGTTGTCTCGATGACATGGAATTGATAAGAGAAAAAGACAAATTTTTTAAATAATTGTTTTTAGATCCGCCTCGGTGGAAATTTCACCCGATTCGCATGCGACTGCGAATCACCATCAGATTTTCAAAGATGGCTCATGAAAGAGAAAAATCAGGGAAAAGTAAGCACAACGCTTCCAAAAACATGCCAAACATCCCATCCTTTCAGATTGACGATCTAGAAGACTTACTATGTGATTCAACTGGCTACGGCCTCGTCGGGATGCTAGAAGCGCTGCCAGGCACCAATGAAAGTGTTTGTGTGGATCCGACAGAGGAGACGAAGCAGTGGATGACTTTTGTGGAGAATACGCGGAAAGGTGGCTTGGAAAGGCTGAGCACTTCTACGGTGAAGAGCACAACGTTGAAAAGTATTGTGGAGACTTTGAACGAGTTGGAAAACGTGGAAATGTCATCGGAGATGAGTACTGTGAGGTAATGTATTGTGAAAACAAAAAATTGCAACGCGGTGTTTGCGTACTTTTGAAATTCAAACGGCAATGAAATAAATAGCATGGGAAATGAAGAGATTTGTTCCCATTTTCATTTGAATTTTAAAAGTACGCAAACACCGCTTTGCAACTTTTTTGTTTTCACAATACACTTTTTTTTTTAGTAAGTTGCCTAAAGTTGTCTTAAGAATGCCTTGGAAAGGCCAGAAAATGATTTTTCTCGTGTGGTCGAAACTGACTACCGTATTTCCTCTAATTTAAGCGCATGCGCCTCTATTTTTCAACCTCTTTTGCAAATGGGCTTCTATTAGAGGTGCGCTTCAATTAGAGGGTGCGCTTCTATTTTTCAAACATGTATTTCTGAACACAACAATTAAAATCAACCAACTATTAGACAGCAAAATAATAAAAAATTGATTTTAAAAAAATCCAGAGAAAATTTTTCGTTGTCGCTC
The DNA here is from genome assembly GCA_963572235.1 of Caenorhabditis japonica. Lineage (NCBI taxonomy): Eukaryota > Metazoa > Nematoda > Chromadorea > Rhabditida > Rhabditidae > Caenorhabditis > Caenorhabditis japonica. Next base: position 4,478,591 of record OY754345.1, read on the forward strand.
TTGTCATCTTCTCCAAAATCCATAATTTCTAGAAAATCATTGGCATCATCCATCTCGTCGATGCATCAAAAGCAGAATTCAGCGTATCATTAATTTTTTTTTAGTTATGCAAATTTATCTGTGCATACATTTTCGGTCAACATAAATTTTCTCGGCGGTGCCAGAAGCGCTCTTTGTTTTTTAGCAAATGAAGCGACCTATTTTCTAAATTCATTTTTTCTTAAACTCATTTGTGCAATTGCCTCTTCTCTTTTTTGGCCGTTCTTCAGCATCTGAAACATCGACGACGTTCAGCTTATCGTCTTCGTTAATTTTTCTCTTCGATAGTCACTGAGTATTGGAAAAGAACACAGGAAAAGTAAAAAATTTACCGTAAATTCTCTAATAGAACGGCCTTCATAATAGAGTGGCCCCCCTAAAATAGAGCGGCCACTCTCATATAGGAATGAAGTTAACACTTTTTTCAATAATTTGGTTAGATTTTTCCAATTTTTACTTATTGACCGGTTTCAAAATTTGCTTTGTCATATATTTGTGTCATTTTTATGGAAAATCCTCAAGATTTAATACAATTATAAAGACATTGAAAAGCAAGCCTAACCCTATAATATAATGGCCCCCCTAAAATAGACCGGCCCTCCTAGGAGCGTAGTGAAAAATAGAACGGCCGGCCGTTCTATTAGAGAATTTACGGTAATAACAACTGCAAAAAATCGATAAAAAAGAAGAAAGTCCGCAAAAACGGAGACAAGGAAATAAACAGCCAGTGAGTGTGCCTCTATTAGAGGGTGCGCTTCAATTAGAGGGTGCGCCTCTATTTTTCGAAGCACCTCTCAGGGTGCGCCTTTATAAGAGGTGCGCTTCAATTAGAGGTGCGCTTATATTAGAGGAAATACGGTATTTTTAGAAATTACTCAAATTTGTCCTAAAGATGCCCTTGAACAGTTTTAATATTGTGTGCCTCCAAAATGCCTCAAAAATTCCAGTTTTTAGATATTCCTTAAATTTGTCATAAAAATTCTTCAATTTCTTTTTCCCAAAGCCTTCAAAAATCTTTTTTGAAGTTTCTAATTTTAGATAAACCCGAAAAATGATTAAAAAATGCTTAAAAATGTCTTGGAAGAGCTCAGAAATATTTTTATGAGTATAGTCGGCGAATACATCATCAACCTCGCTCTACTGCAAACTTCCTGTAAAACAGTGTTGCACTTGCAAGATTAACTCGAATCCTAGTTTTACACTTCTTTTCAATGGAAAATAACGTATCCACGACAAATTGCAGGTAAAATTTGATTTTTCGCTTCAAAACAGGCGCACTACACTGTTGAAAATTTAAAAGTGCCGTAGAGCGAGGCTGATGATGCATTCGCCGACTAAAATACGTTGAAAATGCTTTAAAAATTCATTTTTTGAAAAGATGTGCTTCAAAAATGTCTTAAAAACTTGCCGGAAAAGTTTTAAACAGTTTATAATATGCATGCCATAAAAATCCATCAACAGTGCCTAATTTTAGAAATAAATCAGATATGGCTCAAAAATGGCTCAAAAATACTTCAAAACAGTTTTTTTAAACGCCTATTAATTGACTTAAAATGCTTTCCCAATGCCTGAAAAATGCGAAAGAAAGCTCTGTAAACTGTTTTTTAAGGTCCATGCCTCCAAAATGTTTTAAAAATACTCTATTTTGTCAGATATTTTTTAGACATGATTTAATATTGCCTTGAATGCTCCTCAAAAGGTTATTGGAAAGAAATCGAAAATTCCACAAAAATCCTAATTTTAGAACACGTGCCTCCAAAATGCCTTGAGCATTCTATTTTCAAAAAACATGCATATAAAATGCTTCGAATATGCTAATAATATTGAAATGCCTTCGAAATTTTTTAAAATAATTAAAAATGGTTTCAGAAAAACTGTAAAAATGTTTTTGATGAGAATGCTTCAAAAAGAGAAAAAACTATTTAAAAGCATTTTTGAGGCATTTCGGTGATTTTTGAGGCATCGTGGCTATTTTTAAGGCACTTCGAGGCATTTTGGTCATTTTGAGGCACTGTTGACATTTTTGAGGTATCATGGCTTATTTTGAGGCAATGTGGTTAATTTTGTGGCATCGTGGTCCTTTTTGAAGCATCCTAGTCATTTTTAAGGCATTGTAGCCATTTTTGAGGCAATGTGGCTATTTTTGAGGCGTTTCGGTTATTTTTGAGTCAATGTGGTTATTTTTGTGGCATTGTGGTCATTTTTAAAGCACGGTGTCCGCTTGTAAGCACATTTTAGCCATTCATTTTTGAAGCATCTCTAGGAATTTTATTTTATTTTGAAGCATTGTGGACATTTTTGAATCATTGCGGTCATTTTTAGGGCACTTTGGTAATTTTGGAGGCATTTTGAATCATTTTAGCCAATTTCGAGGCATTGTGATCGTTTTTGAAGCATTATGAATGTTTTTAAGCCACTTGGGTCATTTTTGAGGAATCTTGAGGCATCGTGGTTATTTTTGAGGCATTTTGAAGTATTTTAGACATTTTTAAAGCATTGCGATTATTTTTGAGTCATTTTGAACATTTTTGAATACATTTCGATCATTTCGATGCATTTTGAGGCATCGTAGTTATTTTTGAGGCATCGTGGGCATTTTTGAGGCATTTTAGCCATTTTCGATGCACTTTAGCCATTTTCGAGGCAACATTATCATTTTTGAGGCATTGTGACCATTTTTGAGGTTTTTTGATCTTTTCTGAGGCGTGTTTACTATTTTTGAGGCATTTTGAGGCGCACAGAATTCCAAGCTTTTCGGTTTTGAAGAATGTCGACCAGTGTGTAGCTATATTTGAAACATTGTGGTCATTTTAGGGCATCTTGACTATTTTAAAAGCTTAACAGTCTTTTTTGAAACTTTGGGATTGATTTTAAGCATCACATTTTTGAGGAATCCTAGCCCCCAACACGTTCAATCTACGTACCAACAAGTCAAAATATAAACCCATTATTTCAGAACCAAACCCACATCAACCATGTCAACCACAATGAAGTACCGAAAAAAGTACAAGGACTACGATAATGAGCCGCACAAGTTTGTAAATGTGCTCATTTTTCTGCTCTTTTTATGCGTCATCGTGCTGATAATTTCCATTGGAGTCACAGTTTATTTGAAGTCAGTTGCCCCTTTTTTTTATTTTTTGTGTTAAAAGCTTGACATTTAACGTTAATTTTCAGATTCTGGCACCCGGAAGAGCTGCAATTAAAGCGGCGAAAAAAAGAGAGGACCAATGGGATTTCAGAGGTTCGAAGGGAGGCTGAACCGCTTCAGACTTTGAGCTAATTTCGAGAATAATAGAATGATTAGAACGGCACGGGTTTTTTTTAGTATTTTCACAAATTTTGTATTTCAATAAACATCAATCCTTTTGAAATACCCGAAATTTATGTAAGATAAACAAAACAGCAAAAAAAAATACATTTTAAAAACTGTCAAGCCAACGACTGTGGCTGACTTCTCGACGCATTGTGAAACTCTTTGGTTTCCGGGAGAATCGTGGTCAAAATTGTGCAAATAAAAGAGCACAGCGCGTAGAATAGATAGTGGAGCCCGGGGAAGAAAATGTCCTGAAAATAAGGGCTCAATTATTTTTTCAATAAAAAGTTTACCATAGCCGGCACATGTGGTGCCATCACGGCGCCAATATTCGAGATGGTGGCACAGGTGCCCAGGCAGATGCTTCTAAAATTTTTCAATCGAGTTGCGACATGAGAGTGCGAAAACTTGTTCCGCCCACTTATTTGTTCGCGACCACGCAAACACAGTGCTATTTGGAGACACGCAGACAAAAAAGGGATAGCATAGCAGACTCATGTTTTCATGATGCAACTCGTTAAAAAACCCAATAAGCCTACCTGCAATTAGTCGGAAACAGCTCTGCCCCATAGACAAAACAAAGCATAAAAGCGCTGGCGACTGCAAACTTGGCAATGAGCCAAATGATTAGAAATATCTCTGGATCCGCTTCGTGATCGAAAAGGTACATGGAGAGGAGTGAGAAGGCGAGAATCATGTGGCACACCATCACGGACGGTTTTCTACCCAACCAATCGATGGCTGCAGGGATCAAAAAGTAGGAGGGAATCTCGACGAGACCCGAGACAATGTAGGAAAAGTGCATGGAGCCGATGCCGGTGGAGGAGAGGGACAGGGCGCTGTAGATCATGAGGTCGACAATCCTGAAAATTTTTGAGTCTAATTAGAAAAATTTCGATTCCAATTAAAAAAATCTTGAGTTTGATAAAAAAAAATTTGAGTAAAATTTGATGAAAAATTGAGTCTATTGAGAAAAATTTGGAGTCTTATTAGAAGCGTTTTGGGTCTACTTTTAAAATATTCGAATCTAATTAGAAAAATAGAAGAGACCAATCAGAAAACGTTTGGTTAAAAATTGTGAGTCTAATGACAAGTTTTTGAAACAAAAAATTAAAAAAAAAAAAGTTGAATCTAATTATGGACCTATTCAAGAGAGAAAAAAAAAGAAAAAAAAGAGGTTTTTTCCGATTCAGGAACGGCAAAAAAAGAAAAAAAAGGAAGAGAAAAAAGGAAGGAAATTGATTTTTCTCCTCCTTTTTTTTCTTTTTTTGCCGTTCCTGCATCGGAAAAAACTTCTTTTTTTTCTTTTTTTTTCTCTCTTGAATAGGTCCATTAGAAATAAGTTGAGTCCAATTAGAACATTTTTGAGTCTAATTAGAAGAATGTTGAATCTAATTAAAACACGTTTGAATTTAGTTAAAATACATTTTGAGGCTACATAATAAAAAAAAAATTCGAGTCTAATTAGAAAGTTTTCGAGTCTAGTTTGACGCCTGTGTCACAAAATGAACGGCTAATAGCCAAAAACTCCTTTCGATTGCTATTTTTCGCGCCCTGCGTCTCCATTCAAACATAACGCCCCTGTAGAGACGCAGAGAGTGCGACAGGGCGCGTTTGTTTTTAAGTAGGATCTAGCACGCCGGAATTTCAGTTGTGCACCCGAGCGCATTTGCTAACCCATGGCTCATGTCACTGTGCACTTGAACGCGATTGTATGTACATATTTTCTAGCTAGATAGAGAGATGTCAAGTCTGTCTTTGTTTGATATGATTTAGAATCTAATAAAATGAAATTTAAGACTGGATAGGTCTGGAAGAAATGCTCGAGTTCAGACCACTAGAGTAATCTAGACCCCACGTGAAGGACACCACGCCCTAACGCATTTATGCTTCTCCACATTAGTTTTCAGCCAAGTTTTACGATATTCGAGCAAAAAGTCGCTTTTGATTTGTTTTTTTGCACTTCATGTCGGACACACTTACCACAAAAACGACTCGACGGCCGTGTAAGTAATCATCAATTTCGATTGGATAACCAGTTTGAGTGTCTGCCAAAGAGTCTGATTATCAGCCTCACGACTCGACATGTCCACAATCTGATCGGCGTCACAATCAATCTCTTCGTTACCGACACGTGACGCCATCTGAATCCACTTGGCGAGCTCGTCTCGCTTTCTTTTTGCGACCAGGAAGGAGAAGCTTTCCGGAAGGGTGCTGGAAATTGTGTTTTCGTAGTTTTTTTAATGCTGGAAAATTTTGGATGTTGTTAAAAGATTAAAATTGTCAGTGTGCTTATTGAACTAACAATGATTTTGACACTTAAAATTTCTATACGATTCTCGGTAAAAAGCGCTGCAAATTCGCTCCAATCGCACAGTGGACTGTGCATGCATTGGGAGGGAGATTCAGAGAAATCAGAGAGAACGCTCTCTCAAATTCCTGCACTTTCTCGTCGCCAACTTGGCCGTGTCGCCTCGCCTCGCCTCGTCCACTTTTCTAATAGGGTGGAGCGCATTCTCTGCGGTCCGTACTAATAATTTTATTAAGGGTCCTAGGCAGGCTTGTGCGAAAACGAAAACGAAAACGAAAATTTTCGAATTTTCGATTTTTTCTAAGTTTTTCGAAAAAAATTTTCGACGAGAATTTTTTCGAGAAAATTCGAAAAACTCGAAAAAAAAGATAGCTTATGGAATGAATAAGGATTTAAGATGAGTATTATTTATTTGATCGCACCTCTAGAATTTGAAATTTATGGTACGTTTGTTTCGAAGGAGTCTAAAGACAGATTTGTAAAATTTACTGTAAAAACTCTATTATATGGCCATGGCACTCTATTGTTCGGAGCAAAATTTAGCGGGCATTATATTAGAGGTGGCATTCAATTAGGGGGTTGCATTATATTATTCGAAGCAATTTTTTAAAAAAATTTTTTGAAATGTTCGAACAATTTGGGAGCAGTTCACTTGGAAATTACGAATTTCATTTTTTACGGTGCAATTAAAAATAGTTTTAATATTTTTACAAAAGTCGCATTATATTAAGGGTGGCACTCAAATGGGGGGGGGGGGTGGCATTTTATTGTTCGAAGAAGGGTTTTGAGTGACATTCTATTAGAGGTTGCATTCAAATAGGTGTGGTCATTTAATAGAGTTTTTACGGTATTTATGAAAAACGCGAGATTTCTAGCGAAGTTGAAGTTTTAGCTGACGTCAGTGTCAGTGATGAATTTAAAATCCGTTTTCTGCTCGCTTGAAAATCGTTTTCGATTTTTTTCGAATTTTCGAAAAAATAACTCGAAAATGGATGTCGAAAATTTTTTTTCGAAAAATAAAACCGAAAAAAAATTCGAGATTTCGAATTTTCGAAAAAAAAAATCGAAAATGAAATTAGTTTTCGACTTTTTCGAGCACCCCGTTTTCGCACAAGCCTGATCCTAGGCCATGCAGCACTAGGCCAACGGCGAAAAGAAACACGAATTTTCTACGTAGGAACTTGAGAGACGCGAGACGAAATGCGGTTGCGGTGGCGGAACTCTCAGAGATTTCCAAAAACCCACAATAGCATCAAAATCCCAAACAGCACGCATGGCACCGAAGTGGCCAGCTGCACGTATCGCCACGTGGAAAAATAGATGGCCAGAGGAGACACGGAACAATATCCAATCACCCAGCACAGCCCAAATAGCACAGAAGCGTAGCCGTGTCCGGAAAGTGACGTGCTCTCGCAGCACATCACCCAATTGATCATGGTGAGGGCCTGAGGAATTATGGATTGGGTGATTAAAGAATGATTGATGATTGGACCTACCGTAAAACAGGATCCTTGAAAGAACCTGCCGATGAGCATAGTTTCAAAAGTTGGCGCGTAGGCGGCGAGGATTCCAGAGAGCCCAGAGATGAAGAGACTGGCGATGAGCACTGGGCGACGGCCAATTCTGAATTGGTGATCTCGTAAAAAATAAATCAAAGCGGCAGATCAAAAACTCTATAAGAGGTGCTAACCTGTCCGCCGCAACCGCATAAATCTGTCCGAGCACACCATTGCCCAGAAAAAACACGGAGCTCGTCATCTCCCCAGGATCAATGAGCGTTTTTGTGATGTTGAACTGAAAATTAAAAAAATATGTTTTTTTTTTTTTAATTTTTACAGTTACAACAATATTTATTTTTTCTTGAATAATTTTAAAAATTAATTTGCAACAAAAATAGGATTTTGTTATTATTACGTAGATATCGTAAATACTCATTATTAACACTTTTTTTTTGGAAAATTGCTCACCTCCGCCTGAACAGTGACAAAAGTACAATTGTCGCCAGTGCACTGATTTGTTGGAGCCATATAGCTTGGTGACATTGTCGGCATCACTGATAACAACCATAGGAACGCCATAGAGAAAGTGATGAAGAGTGGGTAAGGGTGCCATCTTGGAAAATTGATTTAAAAAAAAAGAAATAAAAATTGGGTAAAAAAAATTTTTGTAATTTTTTTTTGAAATTTTTTGATATATTTTTAAACATTTTTAAGGTTGTTTTGCGTCATTTTCTTTGCTTCAATGTGCTTCAAGGGGTTGCCATCTTGAAAAATTGATTTTAAAGAAAAGAAAAAAAATTTGGGTCAAAAAAAATTTTTTTTTAACCCAAAAAAAACAAATTTTTTATTTGAAATTTTTATTTGAAATTTTTTTGGAAAATTCGTTGCGTTTTTTGCTCTATTTTGTTGTGACTTGCTTAAATTTGATTTTAAAATCATTTTTAAACAATGTTTTGCAAAACCAAAAAAAAAAAAAATTATTCAAAATTTAAAAAAAAAACAATTTTCTTCCTTATTTTTTTGTTTTTTTTTTGTTTTAGAAAATTTCAAAACAAAGTGGAAATTGCGAAAAAAAACTAGAAAATAATGCAACTAGGTTGAAAATAAAAATAAAAACTTTAAAGTTTTGGAAAAAAAAAATTTTTGTTTCATTTTTTTTTCAAAAAAAAAAAACATGTTTTTAACGTTTTTTTCTATTCCCATTTTAAAATTTCTATAACATTTATCACGTTATTTACTCCTACAACCCTCCGAAACCATTCCTCTCCAACTCACATCCCAATCTGATCCAACAGCTCCTCGGCCGTCAACGCCACTTTCACCGATGACGTCATATTTTGCGGTTTATTCGTCTTGAGCGCCTTTTCAATACTTCGTGCCAGTATTTCCTCATCGGACAGTTGTAAGGAGTAGCTTTTAGACGCTGGAACAATATAGAAAAAAAACAAACAAAAAATTTATTTTTGCAATTTTGAAAAAAAAAAAATTTTTTCAAAATTTCTTTCCACTTACCCTCATCAAGCAAAGCGTCAGATGCGGACGGTAATGAATTCATTTTTTTAAAACAAGAACGCTAGTTTTAGCAATGTTTTTTATGCAAAATTCTCGTCAGAATACAGTCAACCGGGGGCAGTGAAGAGAGATGATCGATGCGCCCGATTCCCTTCAATTTTTCAATACTTTCTATGTATTTTTTTTTTTTGGCTGAGCGGTTTAGTCTGTAGAGTAGTGTAACACGGGGGTGTCATGGATGGGGAATAGAATACAGCGAAATGATCGCTGCCAATTATCCGTGTCCATTTTCTTTTTTTTTTCCTATTTTTTTCTTTTTTGTTAGATGTAAATACTGTGTGTTGCGCAGCAGGCTTATGAACAAGGCAAAAAAGTATTTAAAACGGTGCAGACTTTTTGAAAATTTCAAAAAAAAAATGGAAAAAAAATATTTGTTTTTTTGAAAAAATTTTCTTAAAAATTTTTTTGTTAGCCCAGGACTTGCGCAGCAGGCTTGCTTTTTTTTTTTTTAATTTGCAAAAAAAAAAAAACATCAATTAACTGGTAAAACAAACATTTTTCAAAAGATCTTGAGAAAATATAAAAAAAAAACAATTTTTAACAAAATTTCAAATTTTTCAAAAAAAAAAAATTTCCCCCGATGGTTGGATGAATTATTGGCTCAGGAGCTGCGTAACAGGTTTTACAAAAATCTGAAAGTTTTGTTCATTATATTTTTCAATAAAACTTTGATACTTTTTTTGGAAGAAAGACTCGAAATAAAATGAAACTAAAATTTTAAATTTCAAAAAAAATTATAGGTACTTTCTCTAATAGAGCAGCATATTTACTTTTAAAAATACAATTTTTTTGGTTCAAGGTGTGCTGATATAGACACCAAAAAAAAATCTAAAAATTTAAATTTTTCTCAACTTACCACATTTCGGCAACTCCAAATTCATCCAAATAAAAGTGATTGTTTTGGTATTTGGTTACCATCCAATTAAATTCTTACACTATTTTCAAAAAAAAAAAAGAAATAAATCCGTTCAAAATACCAGCATTAATCGTTGAACACACTATTGAACAGTTAAAAAAAAGACAACCTGGAAATGAATCAAAAAACAAGTTTAAATACTTTTTTTTCTAATTTTTTCGTTTAATTTTGAAAAATGCCTAGAACCCAAAAAAAACCACAATTTATGAGAAAAATCGATTTTTTTATGCTGGCCGGAACGTTATTGGCAATGCGCTCCGCTGTGAGGAGATTCTGCTTGTCTCCGTCTCTTCGGCGAGAGTTTCTGGCCCCGCGCGCACTCTGCTTCTCTGCGTCTCTTTTTCGTATCTGTTTAAAGCAGATGGGTGCCAGTTTTCAGAGAAAACAAATAATCAGCAGCTATAAAATGTGCTAGACTTTACGTAAAGGCAAACGCGCCCCATTGCAGTGTCTGCGTCTCTACAGTGGAGTTCTGCCAAGTTTAGCTATCTATACGCGTGCAAAAATGGGGCCACAGGGATGCGGAAATGACGCTAAAAAATTAGCTTTGAAAAACATTTTGAAAAACTTAAATAAAAAAATAAAATAAAATAGTCCCGAACACGCCGGCAAAAAAAAACCCACGCTGTTTTTCAAAGTGATTTGGCATGTCACGCGATACGTGATAGGACACACTGTGAGGTTATGTCGTCGTGGATTTGGACACAACTCAAGAGTTGATTTATTAATTTGTTTCCATTTCGAGTTTAACTTAACACGGTAGAACAGAACCCTTTGTTTTTCCTGTATAAAAATGACCAGCGGTTTGAAAAACTCGCCATCACAGTCTGCCTCTTCAACATCGGAAAGACCAAAAGAGAAGGCCAAGGCATCAAAAGCCGGTGGATCAAAAGCTAAGATATCCATTGCGTATGTCTCTGTTCAAATTTATTAATCATCATAATCACTTAAGACTTATTGGCGGAGTCGTCATTGTCGCTGTTTGCATTATTCTCGCTGTTTATTTTTTGGTAATTGACTCGAAAACAGAAGCAGAACCAAATATTCCCAAAGAATTGGTTTTTGCTCAGATTGTAAGCCAAATCAATCATTTTCTATTCACAAGCTCACGTTTTCTAGGTGTTTGGAAATGGCGCTCAACCTGGACAACCACCGAATTCGGACTTTTTTGGAAAGAAGTTAGAGGAGAAATTCAAAAAGCAATTCCCTCGCGGAGAGTCACAATTAATTGATGTGAGTGCGTGTTTTAAAATTAGCAGCCGTGCTTGCTTTCAGAGGGGATACGAACACTCTCAGTTATTGGGTAAGTTTTTGAAGAAAAGATACGTGGATTCTGGTTTTCTCAATTCACAAATGAATCCTAAAGAGGTAGGAGTTTACTTTCAAGAATGGTTCCATTCACTCGTATTTCTCAAAGAGGGATCAGCTACGTCGAGCCAAAAATGGTGTCTTGGACGGGAAAACCACATCAAAAATAACTGCTGGCGCATCTCTCGTTCTCTCTCCCTCCCCACCGTAGCGCAGTAATTTTTTCAAATGGAGTTTGTTTCTTTTTTGATTATCAGCAAAACTAGACCACTTTTTTAAAATCTGTGATTAATATATACTTTTCAGATCAGATTCTTTGTTTTTATAACAAAAAAACTATGATTGCCTTAAACTTGACGGAGGAAATGCATTTTAAATAATTAATACAGAAACCTACTAACATTTCAAAATTTTGCCTTGTGTAGAAGGTTCTCGCACACATTTTAAAACTTTCAAGACAACCAGCGTGCAAATTCCATGTTTTTTTCCACAATTTTTCAACAAAATAAAATGCATCTCCTCGGTCAATTCTGCACCAATCGTGGTGCTTTTGTGATAAAAACCAAGCATCTGATCTGCAGAAAACGTTTTGATTACAGAATTTCAAAAAGTTTTGCTAAAAATTAAAAAATAAAAAAATTCCAGTTGAAAAAACCTGCTCTGGTGAGGGAGAAAGAAGAGAGTGCAGACAGTTTAAGACATCACAAAAATTTTCTAGCCAAAAAAAATATTATTGGAATTCTGATGGCGAAAATATAGACCCCCACCCCTTTGAGGAATACGTGTGCGTATTCTATCCATTAACAATATTTTGCACAGATGTACTGGAAATCTCGTGACCTTGCTGATTGTCTGAGCACGGCCGCAGCTGTTGGCGCTGCAATGTTTCAAACGAGCCCGACAAAATATCTGAGTGTTCCGATTCATTCAGCCAAACATTCTCTGAAACATGTATGTATAATTTCAATTTATATTGTCGGCGCACAGAAATATACATGGTATAAAACGCTGAAACCTCGCTCCAATCGCACAGTGGGGAAATTTCCAATATTCACCTCCCCCCACTAGTTATTGTGATATACACCCCCACGACCGGAAGGAAGTTGGATGGAAGTATGCTGCGATTCAAAAAATTCGGTTCTGATTTTTCAAAAAAGGGGGGGGGGGTGTCAGAATAGCTGTTGGGGATGATCTAACAGAACATGGTGGGGGGGGGGGAGCTTTAATAGAAGATACTCAGGAATTTGGATATACATTCCCCACTCCATTGAGGGGGGGGAGACTTTATAGAAACTGTAAAACCCCCCCCCCCCAAACGCGCCCTATCGTAAGTCTCGACAGAGGCATTCTGTCAAGTTTAGTGAGCTCCTATCATGTGGGGGCTATATCAGAAATTTTCCCTAGAGACGCTGAGATTTGATAGGAAATTTCATTTCCCGAAACATTTATAAAACGTAGTCTCCAGCCCGCCGTGAGTTCTGATACAAACAGTTCTTATTCGGGGCAGTTATGATTCCGGACACTCCTGATTCCGGACAGTTCTGATTCGGGAACGTTCTGAATCGGGCTAGCCGCTGATGATGTATTTGCCCACTATAAGTTGTTTGAAGTTAAATAATTAATTTATCAATTTTTGTGGCCTAGGAAACCTGTGGTCTCTATTTAATTGAACAGCACCTTGAAAAGGAGAACACTATGTAGTGCCACAAATAATAGAACAGCATGTACTTCTAATAGAGTAAATGTGTTATGTTTAAATGTAAACCTGATGTATTACAGCACATGCGCTTCCTCGATTGCCCAAAAGTTTATGATCATCTTTATCAAAAATGCCCGGGATATAATAAAAAGGACTTTTGGGTTGGTTGTATTATTTTTCGTTTAATTCATTTGTACATATCAGAGTTCTGCTCACAGTTGTGCTGGCAAATCACCAGATGAGATTTTCAAGAAATTTTGTTGGGATGAAGCTAAAACGCTTTATAATTTGGTTCGCTCACATTTTGCCTATTAATTTTTCTTTTTTTTTCAGTTAAAAACAGACTTTCCCTTTGAAGATACGGTGAAAACAAAATCAGAGTTATTACAAAGAGAATTTGCGAAAATCTGGCATTTTTTATCGGGAATTGGAGAGCCACCTGTTCTGAGGACTCTTTTCGGCCCCTTCATGAACGATTTATTAAATAATTTGCAGTCGGCCTGGGATTCGAGAGAAAAAAAGGATAGGAAAAAGTTCAAGGCGTACTCAGTCGTAATATGCAAAAATTTTTGGAACGTTCTGAAAATGAAAACATCAAACTTTTGCAGGACATTCTCGCAATATCTGGACTTCTTGGCAGTTTTGATGTCTTGCAGAACTACACAATACCAGGACAGGAAAAAATAGCAGAGTTCAATTCATTGCTAATAATAGAGTTGTATGATAGAGCGGGAGAGCCTGTTGTAAAGTTATACCACAAACCAGAGGAGGTCACTAACGAAGATCACCAACTAATAGATTTGACTAGTTCGATTCGAAATTGTAGCTCTTCAGATTGCCCACTTGAGGTAACCATGTTTATGAGAAAAGTGTGCTAGCACAAGTATTTATAAGTTTCAGAAGTTCACGGGAAGTTGTGACGCAGTGAGAAGTACCTACGAGGAAATTGCAAAAGAATGCGTCAGAAAGAAATGAATGTAGATTTATTCAAAGATACTTTAAAAAAAATAAAACACGCTTGACTCTATCAAAAGCTAAATATTTTTTATTCAGTTGCCCGCTTTTACAAGGGGTTTTGGGTCCAAATAAATAAAATAGGAGAGATAAGACGTATTTAGAGTGGAAAGCTTTTATTGTCGGCCCGCCAAAATGGTCAAACGCGCTCCGCTGAACTCAATACTACGTGGATTTTATTTTGGTTTCCAAATTTTTTCATTTCACGTGTAAATTCAACGTGAAATAAAATAATTTGGAAACCAAAATGAAATCCACGTAGTATTGAGTTCAGCGGAGCGCGTTTGACCGACGTGCTCGGCAAATGTGGCAAACTGTTGGGAGCACGTTGAGGCTGTCTAGCCACTTGGGAGCACGTTAGGGGCACTTTGGATGCCGGATTGCGGTGCCGGCGTATGTGAAAAACTGTTGGGAGCACGTTGAGGCTGCCTAGCCACTTGGGAGCATGTTAGCGGCACTTTGGATGCCGAAGTGCGCTAACGGCAAATTTGGGAAACTGTTGGTAGCACGTTGAGGCTGCTTAGCTACTTGGGAGCACGTTAGAGGCACTTTGGATGCCGGAGTGTGGTACTGGCAAACGCTGCAAACTGTTGGGAGCACGTTGAGGCTGCCTAGCTACTCGGGAACTGGTTAGAGAACATTGAATTCCGGAGGGCGGTAGGGTGCGCGAGGGAGAACGTTGGGAGCACGTTTGGGGATCTTTAAGAAGGCGGTTATTGATTTTCTGTTCCACGTCGTTTTTTTTTCATGGTTTTCATTTATTATTCTGATTCACTACATTTTAAAAATTCTTATATTTAATTTTTAAAGTTTTTCTAAATTTTATTTTCTTTTTCCAGAAAGAAACCGTCGAATGATGCACGACGCCATACAATTCGGAAGAAATCCCGCAAACACGGTCGGAGGTAAACATTTTTCAGACATTTGATTTTTAATCTTTCTTATATAGAAAATTTTAGATTAGTCTGTGTGTTTGTTTGTGTGTCTCACACACGAGTTTGCGGTCGTCAAAAATTCGATCCAGCGACCTATAGATTGACGTTCAAACGTGCTAACCACTATACCACAAGGGTCACGAGAACTTGAGAGAAATAGGGAAAACAGATGGTTGCCATATCTATTAAAAAAAAAAAAAACAAAAATCAGTAAAAATAAATATTTGACGAAGGCGACTTTGTCGCCACAAGCTGCAGGCTTGTAATATTAGAAATTTCAAAGAATTTTCTAATATTTGTGTGGCTGGATGAGATTCGAAAATTTCCTTGTAAGCTTGGAACTTTCTTCGTGAGATTCGTATATTTTCTGGCTAGTTATGTGAACTCCCTCGTGAAATCTCGTAAGAAGTTACAAATGTCACAAAGAAATTTACGAAAATTTCCAGAAAACTTACTAAACTCATTCAGCTACAATAATTCTTACAATTAGAATGTTCTAATATTATCAAAAATTAAATTCCAATACGTGCTGAATGATTCAAAATAATGCTGATATATTCAGAGCGCATTCTCGAAGAAAAATGGGAAATTGATAGAGAAGAAGATGATAAACCACTGTGAAGAACTTGAGCCTTGAAGATGAAGAAAAACGCCGGGAGAAGCAGACCGAACAGTTCGAGGAGGAAAAGGATATATCGATTCATTCGGGTAAATTTTGTTTTAAAAATTAGTACTCTCTTCTCAGCAAGTGCATACTCTTTTGAAAAAAAGATAGAAAAACCCAAGATCGGCTTCTCGGCACGAATTTTGCCCAAGTTGAATGAATGTGACCATATTATATTCAATGAGAGAGTGAAAGAGAGAAGGAGTGATGAACAAACGCACTTAATTCAATATGTCGAAATGTTTCCAATTTCAAAAATGATGAGCATATGCTGAGACGATAGTAACTAAGACAACCAATTCGGATAATTATCGTGGCTGGATAAGATTCGTAAACTGAACCAAAGATTCGTAAAATATCTCACAATATTCGTAAATTTCTTCGTGATATTTATAAATTTACTCGTAAGCTTTTTAAGTTCTCTCGAGATCTCACGAGGAAATTTAGGGATTTTGCCAGAAAATTTACGAGTCTTGCCAGAAAACTTACAAATCTCATCTAACCACGAATCAGTCTTTTGAGATTCGAAAAATTTCTGAGAATACAAAAAATGAAATGCCTGAAAATATGTTCAGGTATTGTCGGCCTTCCAAAGTGGTCAAACGCGCTCCGCTGAACTCAATGCTATGCGATTTTCATTTTGGTCTCCAAATTATTTCATTTCACGTTGAATTTGTACGTGAAATTGAATAATTTGGAAACCAAAATAAAAATCGCATAGCGTTGAGTCCAGCGGAGCGCGTTTGACCTTTTTGGCGGGCCGACAATAGAGATCCAAACTTTGCTTAACTTTTTCTGGTGACGAATAAGCATCGCTTCAAAAATATGTGAAAATGCCAAAGAATAGTTTGAAAATGACTAAGAAAAATTTAAAAACATTTAGAAAAATTTTCATTTTGGCATAAAAATGTTGAAAAACGCTATTATCGGTTTAATATTCTTGCCGTCTACCATATGTGCCCGCGTAAAAAATATAGTAGACGCAGATACAGTGCGCGTCATAATGATAGGACACCCCCATATTTCGTGGGTTCCGAGAAAGCTAAGAAGTTTGGTAAAAAACTGTTAATGCCATTCGATTCAGGATCAAAATTAATCCCCGGGTGCAAATTTGTAGAATATTACGAAAAGTTTTCGGACGGTAGCATGAAAAAGTCACTTTTTCAGCCGCGTCATAATGATAGGACATCCCCAAAAAATGGGGACTACCTGATGATTCACTCGATATTTTGACATTCCAAGCTTCCAATTTTTAATAAAAAATATTTTTAATAATTTTTTCAATCTTTTTACTCCTTTTCTTACTTCAATCTTCTTGTTTTTCGTTCGTTTTCGTTCGTTTTTTTCGTTTTTCAACGCATTATTCGTAAATCGCAAAAAAACCTACAGTAATCGAAAGTATTCGTGTCAAGACCATGAAAAGTTTTAAGATGAGCTATAAATCAGTAACATTAATCAATATCTTCATCGCTTATTATCACTCCAATCCAAATTTCAACTATGGGACGTGGAAAAACTCTCACGATGCCCGAGAGAGCTCAAGTTGATTTGATAGTTCAGCTGAATATGTCCGTTTCATTAATGAGCGCAAGAATTCATTGCTCTCGGACTCTTAATGATTGTTATATGTCTGATCCTGTGGCATATGGAACATCAAAAAGCACTGGAAGAGCGAGAAAGTTGAAACAACGAGATGAGCGAAATGTTGCAAGAGCAGTGTCGAACACCATGAAGTCGGCAGAAGATGTTGGTGCAGAAATACAACTGAAAGTGTCCAAATCACCTATTTTTCAAACAATCCATATATCTGGAAACATCAAGCGCCAAATCATGAAACCAATCCCTCCAACAGTACTCGTGCCTTCTTGGCTTCGAAGAAGATCAAAGTGCTCGATTGGCCAGCGTGCTCGCCGAACCTGAATCCAATCGAAAGCGTCTGGCGCATTCTGACGAGGTCCGTTTATAAGAACGGCAAACAGTACAACTCAATTTCCGAGTTGAAAGATGCCGTCAAGGCGAGTGGAACAAGATTGACCCGTCATACTTGGAGAACCTCTCCAACATTATGCAAAATAGAATTTTCCAGGTGATTCAAAAGAACGGCGGATTCACTAAATACTGATTTTTCTCCAAAATATGCAATTTTATACCATCACAACCATTCAAATTACTATATTTTGTTTTTCATCCAGTTTTTCTAGTTTTTCAATAAATGTTGATTTTTTGTTCAAAAATTGAAGAGAAAAAAGGAGTAAAATGATTGAAAAAATTATTAAAAATATTTTTTATTAAAAGTTGGAAGCTTGGAATGTCAAAATATCGAGTAAATCATCAGGTAGCCCCATTTTCTGGGGGTGTCCTATCATTATGACGCGGCCGAAAAAGTGGCTTTTTCATGGTACCGTCCGAAAACTTTTCGTAGAATTCTACAAATTTGCACCCGGGGGTTAATTTTGATCCTGAATCGAATGGGATTAACAGTTTTTAACCAAACTTCTTAGTATTCTCGAAACCCTCAAAATAGGGGGGTGTCCTATCATTATGACGCGCACTGTATAACGAGACGACACATCCTTTCACATTTTTGCACTGCGTTCAGTTGAAAAACCTGAGGGGGCGGTGTTTCAACTTTTTGCGTCATTGCTTGCTGTAGCCGGCAAGAATATTGAATCGATAATAGTTTCGAAATGCTCAAAAGTGTCTTGAAAAGGTTTGAAAAATAACTAGGAAAAAAATAAAAATCGTACTGTTTTCAGCAAGAAGCAGAATGTCCAAAGCACTTGTCCTGAAAGAAGTACAATCAGCAACGTGGTGAGGAGAGTGCCAACTACTTAACCCCTTCTGATGGATAATGAGAATGCCCACTCCACAGTCATTCAACTTTAAATTTTCGTTTTTTTATTATTTTTTGTTATTTTTTTACCCTTTTTTGTTGTTCCATTATTATGTGTGTACATTTGATAAATTGTTACTAGAATTCACCGTAATCACAAAAGCAAAACCCCTAAGCGATTATAGAGATATCGCTGGGGACTAGTTAAGAGAACGCTAGGAAACTGTTGAGGGAATTTTCGGAAACTGTTCGGATCGCTACTCCCAACGGTTCTTGAACATGCTCCCAACAGTTGTCTAACGTACTCTCAACAGTTCCGATCAATAGCCGAGTGGCGGGCCGATAATATTAAGCTAAACTTTAAAGAAAAGAGAAAAAAGAAAAGAAAAAACAAAACCAAACAAGCGAGCACTAAATGACCCAATGAGCCGCACAAAATAAATAATAAACACGTGGCACTAAACTGCGTGAAAACACGTGAACTTAAACTTATTTTATTTGTGGCGCTTAATAGCGTGTATGGCGTTCTAGACGGAGAGCCGTGGCGCTGATACGTGAAGGCGGGTACTAAACGGGGTTTGGGTGGAAAACTTGCCACCGGCAACTATTTTATTTTGAGTTGTTTCTGCATTTATTTCTTGCGTGTTTCGGGCAGGGCTGTCGAAAATCCGGGCGAAAACAGCACCCGCTCATGACCAGCCTCGGCCCTGCTCTCTCAATAACAAAAAAAGCCGCGGCCGGCTGAAAGGCCGTGGGTACTGTGAGAAATAGAAAAATTGCACTGATCTGCCGCCAAATTTTTGATCTGCGAGAAATCTAGAAAAAAAAGAACACGAAAAATAGAGATGTTTCATGACACGCGGCCTTAAGGCCGGCCGCGGCTTTTTTTCATTCACGCTCCCTAAGCCGGCCGTCGGCCGGCCGACATGAGAGCTCTGGAAGAAGGCTCTGTGGGACGGATACATGTGCTCAGTGAGCATCTTGTGCACTACTAATTTAAAAATTGCTGTGTTGAACCAACCGCGGACTACATTTTACTAGTTTATAACTTTTTTGTATGACTACTTTCAAAGGTACTGTACATCGCAGAAGCGATAATCCTCAAAAATTGTTGCAATTCTTGTACAAATAGGAACGCCCCGCCCACCTCTCTTTGCGCTACCTAACTATATCCACACTTCCTTACATACTCCTTTCTATTCTTACTACATTTTCCAAATTTTCTATTATACCTTTGTTCTGTTTTTCACGTACCGCAATGGGAGTATTCAAATAAATTAATAAATACCGTAAATTCTCTAATAGACCGACCCTCCTAGGAAGTTAGTGAAACATAGAATGGCCGGCCGTTCTATTATGGACCTATTCAGCGCAGGAAAAAAACCGATTTTCGCGGTTTTTTCCCCTATGCAGGTTGTTTTCCAGGAAAAAAACCCTAATAGAACAGCACATTCCATTTTTGGCTCAAAATGTGCTGATATTAACACCAAAAAAACAAATCTAAAAATTAAAATGTTTCTCATTTCACCACATTTCGGCAACTCCAAATTCATCCAAATAAAAGTGATTGTTTTGGTATTTGGTTGCCATCCAATTAAATTCTCTCATTTTCCAAAAAAAAAAAACTACTCCTCTGTAATATACTTCACCACTTCACTACTTCACTTCGCCATGCATAAATGCACGGTATGATTCAAATACGGATACTATATGCATCCACCGCATTTCACCTGTATAGCTGCTGTGCACAAACCTCTCTGGTTCGAGTCCTAGTGGTGGTCAACTTTTTTTTTCAAACTGTTTAACGCATAAATCGACACAACAAATCTGCAGCGCATTCTCTTTCCAGTGAAATTACCTTTTGAAAAATAAAATGAAAAATATGCATAAATGCATGATTTGATTCAAATACGGGCTCTATATGCATCCACGCCATTTTACCTGTTCCAGACCACCACAAAAACTCCGAGTCCGGTTTGTTGCTTACCGAAACACGCAATAAATAAATGCAAAAACAACTAAAATGAAAAAAAAAGTCAAAAATAATTAGCATTTGATATCTAAAATATTTTACAAGATTGTTTTATTTCAAAACAATAAAAGTCTGTATACATTCATTTCTTTCCGACGCATTCCACGGCCTCCCAGACTCCCAACGCGCCAATCAATCACTGACGCTTTTCTGGTGTTGGCGCATTACACGACGCCGCGCCTATGAGCGCTCTGATGTTCTTGTGCGCGGTTTTCTCGTGAAAAAGTAAGTTTTCAACAAGAATTATATGCGGAGACAATGTATTGTGTTTTCAATCGACTTGCGACATGAGAACGCGAGACTCCGCCCACTTATTTGTGCGCTACCTGTCTGCGTCTCTTCAAATATCACTCTGTTCGCGTGGTCGCCCTCAAAAAAGTGGGCGGAGTCTCGCTTTCTCATGTCGCAAGTCGATTGAAAACACAATAGAGAAATGTTTGAAAGAGCAAAAAGTGAGGAAAAGCGTCGAAAATCTCAGAAAACCACCGATTTAACGGGAAATTAGCAATTTCGGCGAGAAACAATTTAAATTTTCATTGAAATCAGCCATTTTCGAGCAAAAACAAAAGTGAGAAAACTTCAAAACAAATCACCGCAATTAGATTTGAACCAGAAAAAACCCAGAAAAATGAAGTTGAACCTGGAAAAATAATTTTTACAAAGAAAAAAAGTAGGATGTCATACAAAAAGAAGGAAGAACAGATTTGGCAAACGAAATGAAAATCACAACGTACGTAGTTCAAATAAATACAATGAAACCCGTTTGACCATCGCGTAGCTCCGGGCTGAACATACGGAGACAAAAAACAGACAAAATATAACAACATTTAGAAGAAGAAAGTCTTTTTAATTCAATTAATAACTTCAAACTGCATCTCCTTCTCCTACAGGAATTCAAATTCTTAATTTTAACGCCTATTCGAAAGGTTTCACCTTCTTCTTTATTTCGCCGAGAATTGAATCAAAAAAAATTATTGGAAAGACAAAATATTTGACGATAAGTAAATTTTCAGTACTAAATTGAAAACAAATTTGAAAAAACGAAAGTTCGCGCCAAAAGGAGCGGAGCGAGCTTAGTGGAGCGCGATTGCACTGCCTGGCGTCCTGGGACGCCGTGCATTCTTTTTCAACCTCCTCGTAGGTACCTCTCACTGCATCACAACTTTTCTTGAACTTCTGAAACTTATAAATACTTGTGCTAGCACACTTTTCTCATAAACATGATTACCTCAAGTGGACAATCTGAAGAGCTACAATGTTGAATCGAGCTTGTAAAATCTAGTAGTTGGTGATCTTCGTTAGTGACCTCCTCTGGTTTGTGGTATAACTTCACAACAGGCTCTCCCGCTCTATCATACAACTCTATTATTAGCAATGAATTGAATTCTGGTATTTTTTCCTGTCCTGGTATTGTGTAGTTCTGCAAGACATCAAAACTGCCAAGAAGTCCAGATATTGCGAGAATGTCCTGCAAAAGTTTAATGTTTTCATTTTCAGAACGTTGCCAAAATTCTGCATATTACGACTGAGTACGCCTTGAACTTTTTCCTGTCCTTTTTTTCTCTCGAATCCCAGGCCGACTGCAAATTATTTAAGAAATCGTCCATGAAGGGACCGAAAAGAATCCTCTGAACAGAAGGCTCTCCAACTCCCGATACAAAATGCCAGATTTTCGCAAATTCTCTTTGTAATAACTCTGATTTTGTTTTCACCGAATCTTCAAAAGGAAAGTCTGTTTTTAACTGAAAAAAAGAGAATAATTAATAGGCAAAATGTGAGCGAACCAAATTATAAAGCGTTTTAGCTTCATCCCAACAAAATTTCTTGAAAATCTCATCTGGTGATTTGCCAGCACAACTGTGAGCAGAACTCTGATATGTACAAATGAATTAAATAAAAAATAGTACAACCAACCCAAAACTTCTTTGCATTATATCCTGGGCATTTTTGATAAAGATTATCATAATTTTTTGGGCAATCGAAGAAGCGCATGTGCTGTAATACATCAGCTGTACATTTAAACATACCGTATTTACTCTATTAGAAGGGCATTCTATTCATTCAAATAGCTACCGCCGTTTTTTACGTTAAACAAATTATAGTATTATCGGCCCGCCAAAATGTCCAAACGCGCTCTTCTGAACTCAACGCTATGCGATTTTCATTTTGGTTTCCAAATTATTTAATTTCACGTGTAAATTCAACGTGAAATGAAATAATTTGGAAAATCGCATAGCGTTGAGCTCAGAGCAGCGCGTTTGACAATTTTGGCGGGCCGACAATAATCAAATACATCATCAACCTCGCTTTACCGCAAAATTCCTGTAAAACAGTGACGCCCTTGCAAGATTAGCTCGAATTCTAATTTTATTATTTTATTCAACGGAAAATGACGTAGCCATGATGAATTCGCCGCCTATAAGTAATTAAACATCATATACATTTTTTTCCGATGACTTTAAACTATCTTGATCTCGCACAAATTAGTCCGTACGTGCATAGGTCCACTTCAATTTGATACGCAATTTCTCGTTTCTCTGCCGTTTTTTTAATGGCTATCAAACATAAATTTCGGGACGTTTGCTGTATGCATTTGGCGTATGCCCCGAGTTCACAATTGATAAAAGGGTTGAATTATAGTCCCCCTCTTGTGTGGGGGCTTTATTTGAATTAAAGGGGGGTGGGGGTTTATGCCATAACCTCCCCCTTCTTGAAAAGACAGAGCTAACTGTTTTTTGAGCTGAAGCATGCTTCCACCCAGCCGGTCGCCCATTTTTAAGGTGCCACACATGCTTCTGTTGCAATCTCGTTAAATATTCAGATTTTGATAAGATTCTCTCTCTGCTAGGGAGTTATTGGCAAACATGCGTGGTCAGAGAAACGAAAGAGTGCGTCAGAAATGAGCCCCGATGCATGGACAGATCTACATATGCGCGCGAGATTAGGCTAAAACTTTTTTTTTGCGTAAATACGGTATTATGGATTCGGGAAGGAGCAACCCTTCGCGGTAAATGGTGAAACAAAATTTTGCTGGTCTCGCCAAGACTTTGAAAGACTACGGTTAACACAAAAAAAAACAAATCATACATTGAATTGAATTTCAATTTTTGGTTGTTTTAGAAATTGTTTATAGAAGTAAAAACCGTGGCGAGTCCACCAATATAAGTCTACATAAGTCTATAGTATTGTCGAGTCGCAGAAATTGCCGAGGCACCAGGAAAAAACTAACGACGAGACGACACAAATCGTATTATCAATCTCTGAAAGTTCCACCGGGTGCCCATCGGAACCTAGGCCATAGAGAACTAGGCCACCAGCGAAATACACATTTTCTACGAAGAAAATTGAGAGACGCGAGACAAAATGCGGGAAAGTCCGCAGTGCACGGTCTGTGTGCGAGCAGTAGAGCTCTCAGAGATGGATAATAAAAAAAAATAAAAATTGAAATTATACATACATTCAGAGAATTTTTGGCTGAATCAATCGGAACACTCAGATTTTTGGACGGACTGGTTTCAAACATTGCAGCGCCAACAGACCGTGCTCTCGTGACCGTGCTGATTGTCTGAGCTACGGCTGTGCTCAGACAATCAGCACGGTCACGAGATTTCCAGTACATCTGTGAAAATATTTTTTTAAGATAAAATACGCACACGTATTCCTCAAAGGGGGGTGGGGCGGGGCGGGGTATTTGTTTTCGTCATCAGATATACTCGGTATAACACGCTGATAACTCGCTCCAATCGAACAAAGAATTTCGCATGCATTTTGAGTGAGGTTTAGAGAAATCAGAGCAAAACATCGGCCACGGCTCTCTCAATTTTCTGCACTCTCTCGTCGCCAACGTGGCCGCGTCCACCACTGTGCGAAGGGAGCGCGTTTGCAGCGCTCCGTACTGAGAATAACCAATAATATTTTTTTCTTTCTTTTTGGCTAGAATAATATTGTAAAGTTCGCAGCGTGCCAAAGTAGAAAATGTTTTGAACTGGCTGCATTCTCTTCTTTCTCCCTCGCCAGAGCAGTTTTTTTCAACTGGAATTATTTGTTTCTTTTTTGATTTTGATTTTTAGCAAAACTAGACCACTTTTTGAAATTCTGTAATTAAAGTCTGCTGGTTGTCATAAAAGTACACAAGGCACGGCGTGCTGGAGACTACGTTTTTAAAATTATTTTGGAAATGAAATTTCGTAGGTCATCTCTCTCAAGTCTCTGCGTCTCTAGCTTTGCACGCACTTAGCTAAACTTGGCAGAATGTGACTATCGAGACGCAGATAAATGCGACAGAGCGCGTTTGCCTTTACGTAGGTTCTAACACGCCGTGACAAGGCAGCATTTCAAAATCCGGGAAAATTTCAGTATAAGCACCCACTACAATATAGGAACCAACGCTATAGTATAGTCACCCACATAACTGAAAAATGGGATTTTCCGATTTTCTGTGGGTGCCTATTTTGAAACATGGGGGCTTTTAGTATAGGCAGTATAGGCACCCACTACTACTGAGTGGGTGGCTTGACTGTAATAATATATTCCAGTAAAAACACCTAGTATATTTTACAAGAAAATCGGAAAAATCCCATTTTTCAGTTATGTGGGTGCCTATATTGTAGTTGGTGGCTATTCTGTAATTATCCCTACATTTTAATCTTCATTTGAATTAAAATGAATTTTTATGTCACATTTATTCAATGCAGTACGGCATATTAATGAATTAATCTGAATTTTCCTGAACCATTGAGTTTGAGCCTTTCTGCAAATCGCGCCTAGCCATCCTGGTCAAATAACTGAACTTATTAACAAATAAATGCATGCGCCTTTAAAAATTTAATCCGAGTACACAAAAATGATGACAAAAGATGCATTTTTTGACCAGGATGGACAGGCGCGATTTTCAGAAAAACTCAAACTCAATGGTTCAGGAAAATTCAGATTAATTAATTAATATTTTGTAATGCATTGAATAAATGTGACATAAAAAATCATTTTAATTCAAATTCCACTTGTAAAATAACTGAGCTGCGGTGTGAAGGGAGAGAATGAGATATGCGCCAGCAGTTATTTTTAGAGGTGCTTTTCCCGTCTAGGACACCCTCTTTGAGAAATACGAGTGAATAGAATCATTCCTAAAAGTGAAGTCGTACCTCTTTAGGATTCATTTGTGAATTGAGGAAACCAGAATCCACGTATCTTTTCTTCAAAAACTTACCCAATAACTGAGAGTGTTGGTATCCCCTCTGAAAGCAATCACGGCTGCTAAATTTTGAAACACGCACTCACATCAATTAATTGTGACTCTCCGCGAGGGAATTGCTTTTTGAATTTCTCCTCTAACTTCTTTCCAAAAAAGTTCGAAGTCGGTGGTTGTCCAGGTTGAGCGCCATTTCCAAACACCTGGAAAACGTGAAATTATGAATAGAAAATGATTGATTTGGCTTACAATCTGAGCAAAAACCAATTCTTTGGGAATATTTGGTTCTGCTTCTGTTTTCGAGTCAATTACCAAAAAATAAACAGCGAGAATAATGCAAACAGCGACAATGACGACTCCGCCAATAAGCCTGAAGTGATTATGATGATTAATAAATATGATTGAACAGAGACATACGCAATGCATATCTTAGCTTTTGATCCACCGGCTTTTGATGCCTTGGCCTTCTCTTTTGGTCTTTCCGATGTTGAAGAGGCAGACTGTGATGGCGAGTTTTTCAAACCGCTGGGCATTTTTATACAGGAAAAACCAAAGGTTCTGTTCTACCGTGTTAAGTTAAACTCGAAATGGAAACAAATAAATAAATAAATCATAAATCAACTCTTGAGTTGTGTCCAAATCCACGACGACATAACCTCACAGTGTGTCCTATCACGTGTCGCGTGGCATGCCAAATCACGACAAAAAAAAGAAATTTCAACAACAGCGTGGGTTTTTTTTTTGGAAAAAACTATTTACTTATTTGTTTTTAAACGCTTTTCTTCGTCTCTATTTTGGTACGCGTATAGCTTAAACACTGTGGAGACGCAGAGATTTCGATGGAGCGCGCATGTCATAGCTGCTGATTTTTTGTTTTCTCTGAAAACTGCCACCCATCTGCGTAAAAAGAGGAGACGCAGAGAAGCAGAGTGCGCGCGCGGCCAGAAACTCTCGCCGAAGAGACGCAGACAATCAGCATCCCCCCACACAGCGGAGCGCATTGCCAATAACGTTCCGGCCAGCATAAAAAAATTTGATTTTTCTCATAAATTGTGGTTTTTCTTGGGTTCTAGGCATTATTTTTCAAAATTAACCGAAACATTTGAATTTTCCTCATTTTTGTGTACTGTAGGGAATTTTTTGTACGATATGCGTAATCTCTCCTTCTCAAAAAAGTTGGCGCCTAACCTTTTTCAAAAAGGATTTTTTAATTAAATTTCAATTTTTTTATTCGTCTTTTTGTATATTTTTCATGGCATTAGTTTCAAATTAAAAAAAAAATCGTAAAATAATAAAAAATTACAAAAATATCGATACTGCTTTAAAATAAATGCAATAAATAAAATTTATCGACACAAAAAAAAGAAAGAAAAAACTAAAAAGCATATTTTGACACGGAAATCTCAATAATCGCCTCGTTGAATGCTAAAATGACACCGGTCCGTGATTTGGTGTGGATGAACACTTTTATCGTCTCGATGAGCGGACCACGTATTGGCTTCACCAGTTGAACGATTCCTGGAGCATAATAAAACTGTTTTTTATTTCAATTCCCTATCAAAACCTCACCAATATTATTATCCTGAACGATTCGGAAATGTCGCTGACCCTTGAAATCCAGACTATAGTCCACTGAGAACGGGACACCCATGTGGGTCACGATTCGGGACACTTCTAGTGGTGATAGGATGGTTTTTAGGGATGGAACTGCTCGGAATTGGTAGAGGATTTCACGTGTGTGATTGCCGAGGCATTCCGTGTCTTCTGCGGCGCACACTTTGATGCAAGAGTAGCCGTCCGCGATCTGGCTGAAATGTGGTTTTGTGTAGATTTATTAGGCTGGCATTTGAAAAGTTGAGACGCAGAGAAGCAGAGTGCGCGCGCGGCCAGGGACTCTCGCCGAAGAGACGCAGACATCCCTCGCAGTGGAGCGTGGTTTACACATGCTTAAAGGAAACAAAAAAAAACAAATAATATTATTGAAAACGATGAGATGAGATGAGATCATGCAATTAAATAATTAAGAATAAAAAAACCAATTTTTCACAACTTAATAACCGGCGGATGCACAGTATTGTGTCTCTTGTGTGCCGCCACATCCACAATCAAATTGGCCGCGTACGTGTTCATACTTTTGCCCCTCTTGCTCATTCTCAGAATCAGCTGCAGTTTGACCGTCTGCGGACCGTCCAAACTGTCGCGAAGTGTCACCACTGCACTGTTTCGTTTTTCACCTTTTTGGAGCAGAAAGTTGGCTCGGATGGCGGGTAGCACTGTGGGAGAGTCTGAAAGGGAGAGGGTTAGTTGGGAGGTGAGAAGGTGTTAGGAGAAGAAAAGGAATTGTGTTTGCGGACCCCACCTGCCTATCGTAACCTTAAATTCTACAAGCTCCGCCCATTTTTCCAGGGGGAGGCTTGAAGTCCGCAAACACGTTGCGTTGAAGACCGTTCAATTCTCAGCTTCGAAATCGGCGGAGCTTAAAATCAGCAAACACCACGAGCCTAAAAAAGGGGCGTGGCCTAGTAAATCGTTTTTTTTTTGGTTACTGTAGATTGCCGTTTCATGTTTTTTCAATAATAGAAAAATTTTGATATCCGTTTCAAAATATTTATTTGTTAAAAATTTTAAAAACCGAAAATTTATGAACTTTTGTTTCTCGAAAACTTATCAAGCGAAAGGGGCGGAGCTTAATGTTTGCAAACACCAACGCACACGTAAAAAAATGGGAAAAAAAAATTTCAATTCGTCCTTTTTTTTAAAGCGAATATTCAATTTTTGAAGTTATAAAACGCTGCAAATTCGCTCCAATCGAACAATGAATTACGTATGCATTTGCAGTGAGATTCAGAGAAATCAGAGAAAAAAGCGGCCAAGCTCTCGCAATTTACTGCACTCTCTCGTCGCCAACGTGGCCGTGTCCTCCTGTGCGAAGGAACGAGTTTGCAGCGCTTTATACGGAGTATATCAATTATTCAATATTCTCGCTGACTACAGTAAACGGTCTCGAAACTCCGCCCCCTCAGGTTTTTCAACTAAACGGACTGCAAATATTTGAGCGGATGGTCTGTGTCGTCTCGTTATGTCTGCGTGTTTGATTTTTTTTTAAGTTATTAACAGTTCTTGCCGGCTACCATAAGCTCCCGCGCAAGTTGTATAATAGACGCAGACATAACGAGACGACACACCCGCTCTCACTGCGTTCAGTTGAAACACATTAAGGGGCGGAGTTTCGCCACTACTTACTGTAGCCGGCAAGAAAACACAGAGGACGAAGCTCAAGTCCGCAACCACAAAGTGTCAACATTTTTGAATGGATGCTACCGAATGACACAATCTTTTCTCTTAATTGACATGCTCACAAATGGCGATTTTGAAACCTGAATAAACCGCACACATACCAACAACAGCATTCTTCAAATGCAACTCAAACGCCACTTCAGTGTCCGCATGATTCGGCGCCGACACCTTGAACAAAGTGATGGCTGGACGATGCGAGGAAATTGGCACGGCTCGAGCCAGAGAGATAAATTGATAGGTGAGGAAGAGCGGCACTTTTGAGCACTCTTCCGGCAGTCCGCATGCAGATGGAAGACGGTTGCATCGGCTGAAATGTTAGTTGCACGAAAAAACGAGTTAGTCTAGGTAGGGAAAACTGGGTAGAACTGTCTGTCTGATAAGCTAAACCAACTAACTTTTTATTCAACGAATCGTGAATATAATTGGCCGGACATTCGATGGCATGACATTTGAATGATCCTAGGGTGTTCACACACACTTTGTCGGCGCCACCACACTCGCCCAGGGCACATTCGTCGACGTCTGAAAACTTTTAGTTATGGGAAAAAACCCTTGAAAACCCCAAAAAAATGTTCGAAAAATCGAAAAATTCGCTAAATTCTGTGCGTTATTTTGGAGCCTCGTTGTGAAACTATTTTTTTGAATTTAATAATCGCAAACAATCAGTCAAAAAGCAAATTCCAAACAAAAAAACGCTGGGCACAAAGAAGTCCAACTGAAAATCAATAACCACGCCCACTATTTCACTAGAATCATAGCGAAAATTAAAGTGGATGGCCTTGCTTCCTAGGTGGTCTGTGCAAGTTTTTCACGTTAAATTGTACTCTAACCGACCAGAAAACATATACTCATTATTGAGCTTCCAATCGAGTCACCCATCATCAAAATATGAAACCCCGCCCACCTTTTCCAGGCAATCCCAATGCTGCTAGAGGAGACGCAGACGGAAAAGTGTTTGCAGACTCTTGTTTTCAAGATGAAACTCGATTAAAAACATACAGCAATAAAAATATAGCCAAAAATTCAAAATTTTCCCAAAATTTTTATCGAAACCTCTCCCTCCTCACCTGTACACGTCCTTCCATCCGGTTGAATCTTATACCCGGGCGGACACTGACACAAGTACGATCCTTTTGTGTTAATACAACCGCCCATGCACAAATCATTGCCACTTCCCGCCCAAATCGAGCACTCGTCAATATCTTCGCACTTGGTGCCGTCTGGACCCAAAGCGAATCCTCGGTCACAAATACACTGGTAACTTCCCGGAATGTTGACGCACTTTTGCTCACAGGTCGCTATTCCTGTGGTACACTCGTTCACGTCTTCACAACGTCTTCCGTCGGAGGCTAGCTGGAATCCTGGCTTGCACTTGCACTCGAATGAGCCAATCTGCAGACAAGAAGGGTGAGAAAATTTTGGAGTCTGCTTCAATCTGACATTATAAACGCACAAAAATATGTCGTCGATTTTTAGTGAATGTTATACCCACAATATTATCAATTCTGGTCGGCTACAATAAGCAGTGGCGAAACTCCGCCCCCTCTGGTGTTTCAACTGAACGCACGGCGCGGCCAAATCGACGTGGCCGAGAAAATTTCGGAAACTCGGCCACCTCCCTTTTAATGCATTGCGCCGAGAGGCAACTATGAAACTTTGTTTTTTTGCTGTTTTTTTTCGTGTTTTTCATTATCGTTTTGTAAATAAATGTTTAAAATAAACTTTACTTTCAGGATAATTCACAACCGAGCTCGGATTTGTTCCGCACACTTCCCTTCGCAAGTCTTCAAAAGTAGTGAGTTTTTATAAATGTTTTTCTCGAAAAAAAATCTTTTAAAGTCTTTGAGTTTTTGCCAAAACGTTCTCCAGGAAATTATCTTTCATTTGATGCCAAATATTTAAAGCTGTATGTGTGAATTTAGAAAAAAAACCACGAAAAGTCGAAAAATGTGAAAATTTTCAGACAAAAAATATTTTTTCTCGAAAATCAATCCTTTTAATTGTCTGGTATTTTGCCACAATGTTCTCCAGGCCATTATCTTTCGTTTGATGCCAAATATTTGAAGCTGTATGTGTGAATTAAAAAAAAAAACCACGAAAAGTCGAAAAATGTGAACATTTTCAGACAAAAAAATTGTTTTCTCGAAAACCAATCCTTTTAATTGTCTGATTTTTTGCCACAATGTTCTCCAAGCAATTCTCCTTCTTTTGATAACAGATACTTGAAGCTGTATGTGTGAATTTCGAAAAAAAAACCACGAAAAATCGAAAAATGTGAAAATTTCAGACAAAAAATATTTTTTCTCGAAAAACAGTCCTTTTAATTCTCTGATTTTTTTGCCACAACGTTTTCCAAGCAATTAGCTTTTTTTGATATCAAATATTTAAAGCTTTATTTATGAATTTTGAAGAAAAACCACGAAAAGTAAAAAAGATGTGAAAATTTCAGACAAAAAATGTTTTTCTCGAAAAAAAGTTATTTTAATTTTCTGATTTTTTGCCACAATGTTCTTTAAGCATTTCTCTTTCTTTTGATATTAAATATTTAAATCTTCATGTACAGATTTTCGAGAAAAACCACGAAGAGTCGAAAAATGTGAAAATTTTCAGACAAAAACCATTTTTTCTCGAAAAACAGTCCTTTTAATTCTCTGATTTTTTGCCACAATGTTCTCGAGGCAATTCTCCTTCTTTTGATAACAACTACCTGAAGCTGTATGTAAGCATTTTCAAGAAAAACCACGAAGAATCGAAAAAAATGTGACAATTTTCAGAAAAAACAACTATTTTTCTCGAAAATAAGTAGGTATAGTATTCTGAAACATTCCCCCAACGTACTTCAAATAATTATCTTGTTTTTCTTGTCTAAAATATTAGGTTTTCACGACTTTGTTATACATTTTTTGTTTTTTGTGGCTATTTTGATACTTTTCCTCGTATTCTTGTTGCCCGAATCTTATTTTATGATTGTATTTTATTTTTCTGTTGTTTTATAAGCATTTTTAATGAAATAAAGCAACTAATTTCGCTGTTAAGACCTTTAAAAAGCAAAATTAAGACCAAAACGAATTGGTGATGACGCGCAATCTGCACTGTTGCGCCGCGGTGTTTGCACACCAGTTTCGCTGCCAATACTGCTGTACCATTACAAGTTTTTCCTCGGCCACGTCGCGTTGGCCGGGCCGTGAACGCCGTGCAAAAATTTGGCAAGGTGTGAGGTCTCGTTAAGTCTGCGTCTATATTATATGTCGCGTTTTCCCTCAGATTTACGAAAAATCCTATTTTTTCCCGAAAATTGAAATTTTCTGAGAATTGTCGTCAAATATGGTGTATTGGACACTAAGTGCACCGTGACGTCAAAATGGAGATTTGGGTCTTTTTTGGTTTGTTTTTGACGATTTTCAAAAAAAAATATTCTTTCAATGTTTTGTATTCAATATAAATTGAACATTTAAGGTTTTAAATTTAAAAAATTATAGAAAATTTTTGAAAAATGTCCAAAATTTCAACAAAAAAATACAAATTTTCAAATTTTTATGCAATAAAAAATGAAAAATTTTGTAAAATCGGTTAACATTTGAATTGCGTATGCAGTTTTTTTTTTGTCGATTAAAAAAGTGCAACTTTCAAGTAAAAATTAAAATTTTTGCAAAAATAAACAAAACGGTTTCAACAAAGTGTGATTATTGTTGCAAACTATTCAGTGAAATTTTACGTTGGGAACATTAAACCAGAGTTCAATGGAAGTAAAATTTTCTATTGTGTTTTCAATCGACATGAGAACGCGAAACTCCGCCCACTTATTTGTGCGCGACCACGCGAACACACTGATATTTGAAGAGATGCAGACAGAACTGAGAATGCAGACTTGGGTTCTTATGTCGCAATTCGATTATAACACGATACAACGGAAGTCGGAATTCCATGCAACTAAAAATGCAAGTCCGGGTCATTCCGGGACACACTTACTCGTTTTGACCGGGTTTCCCTTTTTTTTGCTGCGTATCTATTATCCATCTCTGAGAGTTCCACCGTTCGAAAATGCAACTTAAACTGTGGACTTTCCAGCATTTCATTTTGCGTCTCTCAAATTCTCATGTAAAAATTCGTATTTCGCCGTTGGCCTAGTGCTGCATGGCCTGCACAGGTGAAATGCGGTGGATGCATATAGTGTCCGTATTTGAATCATATCGTGCATTTATGTAAATTAGGCTCCAGATATTTAATGAATCCGCGTCGTTTGATTAACGTTTACACATTTTACTAATTCAGCCACAAAAATCACGAAATTTGGAAGAGCTGAAGTACAAAAATCAGTGCCCTTAGAAGAAAAAAAAATTTAAGAAAAGTGAAAAAAAAGCAGGGGCAAAGTCGCCAAATGTCGCAGGCTTGTGTATATACATTCAATTTGTTTTTTTTTAAATTCAAAAAATTAATAAAAGTTATTATATACCGTCCAATGGACCAAAAGGACGATATAATTCAAATACGGACACTATATGCATCCACCGCATTTCACCTGTGCTAGGATCCTATTGGCACCCGGTGGAACTTTTAGAGATTGGTAACAGATGCTTCATTAAACATTTGGCGAGCTCATGCGTTATTTAAAACCCCAATCAAACAGTAATAAAATGTTTTTAACCACAAACTAGATCATCATTATAATACAACTTACCGTATTAATGCACTCTGCAGACAAATCGCAAACGTGTCCAGCAAATTTGACGCACTCGTCAATATCCTCGCATCGTTTTTTCTAAATTAGCCGGTATTTAAAAAAAAACGATTATGGCGACACGGTGTTTGCGTACTTTTAAAAATAAACCTTTATTTGCTATGCTATTGCTTTTCAGTTTTTTTAAAGGTTTAATTTCTCAAAAGTACGCAAACACCGTTGTCCCCAATAATTTCAAACGGGTGTACAACGATATTAAGCTCTCGCGGTATAGAACCGGCTGAAATAGAACTGTACTGAAAAAAACAACTGCACGAAGTAGAACTCAGGGACTCACAATGTACAACAGAACACTTTTTCGAGTTGTTCGAGCGGTTCTATTCCGTGCCAGTTCTATACCGTTGTATCTCATCGAAACACTCACCGCGTCGTTAAACTCGTATCCGGCGCCACACTTGCACTTGTACGTGCCCGGCAAATTGACGCACTCCATTTTTCCGCAAACACCCTGGTTGCACTCGTTGACGTCTGGAAAAAAAAGAAGAATTTTTAAAGTTTTGTAAATAGACAAACTGTTTTTTTGGTTTCAAAGGCTCCACAAAGTCTGCAATGTATGGGTTTTAATTTATTCTGCACGTTGGCACAGTTTTCTTTCCAGGTGCGTGGCCTAAAGCGTGATTTTCAATCGAGTTGCGACATGAGAATGCAAAACTCCGCCCACTTATTTGTGCGCGACCACGCAAACACAGAAGAGACGCAGACAAAAAAGGGATAGCCGACTCATGTTTTTCATGATGCAACTCGATTGAAAACACAATACTTTTGAACGAAAATGAAAAATCTATCTTCCTTTTCGTTTGAAATTGAATTCAAAGTACGCAAACACCGTATCGCTATTTTCTGCCTGTTTTCCAAAAGCAATTACCCTCGCAAAATCCAGTCGCATCGTTCACTTCATATCCGTGAGCACACAAATTGCCCTTTTGTTGGCACCGGAATGAGCCGGGCGTGTTCACACACTCTTCACCAGCTCCACAAGTGTGTCCTGTCGCACATTCGTTGATGTCTGAAACGTGCGTATTTTATTGTCTATTTGAAAAAAAGGGGGGAATGTCGTCAAATATGATGCATTTGACGGCAAGATTACCGTGACGGCAAAATGCGGACAAATGCCTTTTTTGGGGTTCGTTTCAGCGATTTGAATAACAAAAAAACTGTGATTCCTAAAAATTTGAATTTTCTAAAAATTGTCGTCAAATATGGTGTATTGGAAGACAACCTGAGCACTACAACGCCAAATGGCATACTAATATTTTTTTTTGTTTTATAAGTAGAAAAACATATTTTGCCGAAAAATTCAAATTTTCTCAGAAATGTCGTCAAATATGGTGTATTGTACACCGTGACGCCAAAATGCAGATTTTCGAATTTTTATAGAGATTTTTTGATGATCTTTTCGGGTTTTTTGACTATTAGAAACCTAAAATTCCTAAAATTTTAAATTTCTGTGAAATGTCGTCAAATATGATGTATTGGCAGGCACCCAGGGCACCGTGACGCCAAAATGCATAATTTTACCTATTTCGGGAATTGTGGACGATTGATTGATTAAAAGCGTAAATTTTTTCGAAAAATTCAAATTTTCTGAGAAATGTCGTAAAATATGGTTCATTGAACACCGTGACGCCAAAATGCAGATTTTGGCATTCTTATAGGGGTTTTTGACGTATTTTTCAGATTTGTTGTTCCGTAAAACCCTAAATTTCAAAAATTTACCTTTTCAAAGAAATGTCGTAAAATATGGTGCATTGGCAGAAACCCAGTGCACCGTGACGCTAAAATGCAGTGTTTCTCCCTATTTTTTTTTATATTTTGACGATTTTGCCGGAACTTTGGTCTTTAAAAACCTATATTTCCGAAAAATTGAATTTTCTGAGAAATGGCGTAAAATATGGTGTATTGAACTCAAAGTGCACCGTGACGCCAAAATGCAGATTTTGGCATTCTTATAGGGGTTTTTGACGAATTTTTCAGATTTTTTGTTCATTAAAACCCTAAATTTCAAAAAATTTACCTTTTCTAAGAAATGTCGTTAAATATGGCGTACTGGCAGAAACCCAGTGCACCGTGACGCCACAATGTAGATTTTTGTATTTTTAAGGGATTTTTGACAATTTTTTGCGGTTTTTCGACTATTAAAAACCTAAAAAATTTCCAAATTTTTTTAATTTCGGAAAATTGTCGTAAAATATGGTGTATTCGGCTCCGAGTACATACACCGTGACGCCAAAATGCGGAATTTTTGTATTTAGTCTTGGATTTTTTTTTTGGACCATTTTTCCTGTTAAAATCGTACATTTTCTTCGGAAAATTTTAATTTTTTGAAAATTGTCGTCAAATATGGTGTATTGTACACCGTGGCGCCAAAATGCAGATTTTTGCTATTTTTTAAAGTTTTTAAACAATTTTTACGGGTTTTTCGGTAATTAAAACCTATATTTCCAAAAAACTTGAATTTTCTAAAAATTGTCGTCAAATATGGTGTATTTTAAGACAACCAGAGCACCACAACGCCAAATCGCATACTAATATTTTTTGTTGCCTAGTTTGTGATTCGGATCGATTTTTTTAAGTGAAAAAAACATATTTTTCCGAAAAATTCAAAATTTCTGTTAAATGTCGTAGAATATGGTGTATTGAACACCGTGACGTCATGCAGATTTTTCCATTTTTTTTAGTTTTTAAACAATTTTTTTTTTGGTTTTTCGGCAATTAAAACCTATATTTCCAAAAAATTGAATTTTCTGAAAATTGTCGTCAAATATGGTGCATTGAACACCGTGACGCCAAAATGCAGATTTTTGCTTTTGTGGGATTTTTGAACGATTTTTAGGGTTTATTGATCATTAAAAACCTAGATTTCCAATATTGGACGTTTTTCGAGAATTGTCGTCAAATATGGTGCATTGTACACCGTGACGCCAAAATGCAGATTTTTGCTTTTTTTTCACGAATTTATCAAAGAAGCGGCTTTTAAAAATGGGTAAACCCACCATTGCACATCCCATTCTTCGGATAATACCCATTTGGACACGTAATCGACGTGCACTCTCCGGTCACTGGATTCTGAAGTTCACCGTCGCCACACTTTTTCGGATCGCACCTGAAATTGGTGTCTGCATCTCTATTCTCTTGTAAATACTTACCTATAACTTCCTTGGGTGTTTCGGCACTGATATAAGGCTCCACAATCGTGGGATCCTAAGTTACACTCGTCCACATCTTTAAAAAATTTTATTTTTTTTCTGTTCCATGGAATTTTGTGATATATTTATGCAGTGTGGATTTTTCGGAAAAAATTAAGTTTTTATGGCATTTTTCACCACAAGTGAAATGAAATGCGGTGAGTGCATATA
This sequence comes from Caenorhabditis japonica, assembly GCA_963572235.1. Classification (NCBI taxonomy): domain Eukaryota; kingdom Metazoa; phylum Nematoda; class Chromadorea; order Rhabditida; family Rhabditidae; genus Caenorhabditis; species Caenorhabditis japonica. The sequence goes on from OY754345.1 coordinate 4,515,308, forward strand.
TTGTGTTTTCAATCGACTTGCGACATGAGAACGCGAGACTCCGCCCACTTATTTGTGCGCTACCTGTCTGCGTCTCTTCAAATATCACTGTGTTCGCGTGGTCGCGCACAAAAAAGTGGGCGGAGTCTCGCGTTCCCATGTCGCAAGTCGATTGAAAACACAATAGTGTCCGTATTTTAATCAGGTCGCTGATTTGATCGGACACTATATGCATCCATCGCATTTCACATGTGATGCCAAAATGTAATTTTCTTCTTTTTTTTTTGCATCACAATTTTTAATTTGGACACATTAAAAACTGTTAAAATGCACACACACCACGGCACTGCTCTGTCGCCGAGTCCATAGCGTATCCAGTTCCACACGACAGCGTTCTGATGCATTTGAAGCTTCCCGGCGTGTTCAAACATCTCTGCGACTCCAAACAATCGTCCATCAGTGTGGCACACTCGTCAATATCTGCACAGTGTTAATTGGGTTAAAATCACTCAACTAATAGGTTAATTAGAATAAAAACCTTCACAACTCATATTGAGCTCACTCCAATAAAAACCAGGGTTGCAAACACACGAGCCATGACCGTAGTTATTGTCCAGGGCGGGGATGCAGTGTTGATGGGGATGAAAGCAGGGGATGTGGAGGGAACATTCGGAAAAATGGGAAAAAGTTAGATGGGTGGAAAAAGCAGGTAAAAACACAAAAACATTTAAAAAAATTTTTGATTGAAAAATATTGATAAAAAATTTTTTTTCTGTTTCAAAATTTTTAGGGAATTAAAAAATTGATTTTTTTTTCCAATCTCGGTGATTTATTACGTGCTCGCAAAGTAAAAAAGCTATTAGACAAGAAATACAGCTACCGTGACTTTGTGAGAAATAAGGCGATAACCACGCCCCTTTTTGCAAGAAAAAGTGAGGTGAAAATCGATTTTTTCGTTGAAAAAAATCGAAAAAAAAATTAATTTTCAAAATCTTCTCACTTTTCGCGTGTTTTTTCATGAACATTCTAAAATTTCAAATTTTTCAGACAAAAAAACACCAAAAAAAATTTTTTTTAATTTTTTTTGAAAATTTTTTTCAAAAAAAAATTCAATTTTTCAGTGAAATTTCGTGAGATCAGCGTAATTTTAGAGTGAAAAATACATTCTGACAATGTTAAAATAACTTTAAAAACTTCTGGCTGTCGAAAAATCAATAATTAGTGTTTAAAAATTCAAAATGTGAAAAAATTTTTTTATTTTTTTTTTATTTCAAAAAAATCTAGAATTTTCTCAAAATTTTCATTTTTTAATCTAAAAAAGCCAGTACTTCACTTAAAGTTTCTAAATTTCCAAACAATTGCAAGACAACGGCGCTCTAATTATATTGTTTCTCTAACAGCCTCGGCCAGCGGTGTCTCCTAACTGTCTAACTGTCTGCGCGTCCACTAGTGCGTCCGTGAGCGACAAATGAACGATAGAGCGCAATTCAACTTCACAATTCCGAGGAACAGGTCTTACCAACACAATGCCCATTCTGAAACGTCCATCCCATCGGGCATCCAAACTCTGTGTTTGCCTGTGACGCCTCCCGAAATTCTCCGGCACGAGAATACGGATCGTCGCGCATCCGGCGTGGCGCACCGCCCACTCGATTCGCGCGATGACGATGTGGCACCAATCGCACAATTCGGCGTTGACAAATGTAGGCGCCAATGGTGTTGACACAGTCTTCCGTGGGAAGACATGGGAGAGGACGGGTGTGACATTCGTCGCGATCTGTCAGGGTAGAAGGGTGGTTGGGTAAACAAACGGAACAGAACAGAGAGTTTCAGGTTGGTTTTTGACTTACCTACACACGCAAGACCGTCCGGCGCCAAATCGAAACCTGCACGGCAACTGCACTCGACTTTATCGCCGCCGCGATCGTGGCACAGGTGCTCGCAGTTTGACGAAGAGCACCGATCGCCAAGGTGCAAAATGTGAGGGTCGTTGAGTGGGCGGCCTGGAAAATATTGAAAATTGCTTTGAAAATGGTTTTTATGTGTGTGTGTGTGTTCACAAGCAAAATTCAGTTACGACGCTTCGATGTTAAGCGGGTGCTGAACATCGGAGCATCGTAAATTTATTCGTTCAAAAAGTGGTTAAAATTAAAATAAAACAGTCTGAAATAAATTTCGAAATTTTGGTGGAATCGAAAATTTCGGTAAAATCTGAATTTAAAAAAATTATCGGTTTCAAAAATTTTTCTTTTTTTTTTCATGTTAAAAAATTTTTATAAAACATTTGAACTCAAAATTTATACAAAATTTCAAATTTGAAAAGAAAAAAAATTTGGTAAAATCCTAAAAATTAAAAAAAAAACAATTTTTTTGAATTTTTAACTTGAGAACAATTTCAGAAAAAAAAATCATGTATTATCGGCCCGCCACGTCGGTCAAACGCGCTCCGCTGAACTCAATACTACGTGGATTTCATTTTGGTTCCCAAATTATTTTATTTCACGTTGAATTTACACGTGAAATTAAAAAATTTGGAAACCAAAATAAAATCCACGTAGTATTGAGTTCAGCGGAGCGCGTTTGACCATTTTGGCGGGCCGACAATAATTATTTTTTTTTCTAATTTGTCAATATTTCTTATCAAAAGTAGCTGAAAACAAAAATCCAAAAAATCGTTTTTAATTAAAATCAGTCCAAATCAACAATAAATAACGAAATTCCCGTAAAATACCAAAATTTCGGTAAAAATTTTTTTTCCGGCAAAAAAATTTTTCTGTTTCGGAAGTTATTTGAATTACAAAAGTTTTAAAAAAATTGTGATGGGTGGTGCTTCACACAAAATGTATACAAATCAAATTTTCTCATTTTTATAGCAAAAACATAATCTAAAATTTTGGTGAACAAATTCAAAAAATAAAAATAAAAACTTTTTTTTTTCAATTTTTAAAAATTCAAGATTAAAAATAAATTAAAAATAAACCGTAAACTTTTTTGTTTGAAATTTAGAATTTTTCAGTAGGAAAAAAACAGTGATACTGCGGAATAGAACTGTAGCAAAAGAAAACTTCTGTAAAAAAAGCTATACTAATGCAAAACAGCTAAAACAACTCGGAAAATGTTCAAATACTGTTAGGTATATTGCGCTGACAATTCTTGAAATTTAAAAGTGTTTCAACAAGTGGATATAGTAAACATTTTTATAAATGATAGTTTGATCTTAATATTTTATGTTCAACAGCGAAAAAAGCAAGTACGCTCCGTAAAACTTAGTACTTTCTATTTTTGATATTCGTCACCAAATTTTTTCATTTCACGTAGAATCGCGAAGTTCGTCGAGCGCGCAATAAGTGAAAAAATGTTTCTTTTCTGATATTCTTTATTCTCACTAAATCACCTGTAATAATCTCGGACGCCTGTGTGATCTCAAAATCGCCATTGCAGCACTTGTTGAAGCTTCTCAGGCAACCGGCTGAGAAGCCGATGGGAGCCACACACGGCTCATTTCGATTGAGCAGGTCCTTGGCGAGCAGGCAGCAATCACAGCATTCCTGAGGAAAAGTCAATTTAGAGTTTTTTTACACCGAAATTAAATTTAAAAAACACACACACAAACCTTTTTCAATCCCCCTCCCAACACATTGATATTGCTGGGACAGCTCTCCTCCTCTCGCGCAATTTCCGTTCCAGAATCACAAGAATGATCGAGAAGACTGCGAAGACAACAGATGGACGCTGCTCTCTGACACGTCATACTCGTTCCTTCACTCTTGATACTCGAACAAGTGTTTGAGTTTTTGAAATGGCGCGTTCCACCCGCACAACATCTTGTCAACTCATTTGAGGTGACTGCTGAAAAAAAAGGGGTTTTTAAAAAGAGTTGTTGGACGGAAATTGGTTCAGAATGAACCTTAAAGTGTGGTACTAGAGAGAAGTATTTCGCTGTACATTGTGAGTCACTGAGTTCTATTTCATGCAGTGGTTTTTTCAGTATAGTTCCATTTTAGCCGGTTCTATGCCTCGCAGTTTTATACCGTAGTACACCCAAAATTGCTCAGTGGGCAATATGTTTTTAAAAAAATTTACCTTTCCCTATTTTTCTTCAAATAACTGCTAAATTTCGACAGTTTTGATAAAAGAAAAAAAAACTTAAATCGTTAAAATTGTAAAGAAAACTTTTCCGGGTGTTTTCGGCTAATAGCCAGGGCGCACACCCCAAATTTGATGGAAACTAGCCATTTCTATTAGTCAACCTGCTGCCTATAACGGCCCTAGCCGCGCCGAAAATTCTCTGAGAATTGGAAATGCCAAAAAAAGAAAACATGAGTCAGCTAGCCCTTTTTGTCTGCGTCTCTTCAAATAGCACTGTGTTTGACAATAAGTGGTCGCGAATAAATAAGTGGGCGGGATTTTGCTTTCTCATTCTGCAACTTGATTGAGATCACATTTTAAGATTTCATGGAACAAACAGATAAATACTTCCCTTGAAATATCTGAAATCAAGCCAATAATTGGCAAAGTATGTTGCAGACCTTTCTTCAAAAAACCTGATAAATTAGAGTGCCCGGCGGTCAATAATTACACGCCGGCCAATTAGAGACATCCGGGAAATTAAAAGTGGATCCAAATTGGTTTTCCTCACTTTATGTTACTCCATTATTGTTTTTTCAATCTACTTGCGACATGAGAACGCGTGACGTGACTCCGCCCACTTTTTTTCGCGCGACCACGCAAACACAGTTCGATTTGAAGAGAAGCAGAGAAAACATGTATTTTTATCTCTCGTTCTCATGCTGCAACTCGATTGAAAACACAATATATTGTGAAAACAAAAAAATTGCAATGCGGTGTTTGCGTACATTTGAAATTCAAACGGCAATGAAAGAAATAGCATTAGAAATGAAGAGACTTGTTCCCTTTTCCATTTGAATTTTAAAAGTACGCAAACACCGCGTTGCAACTTTTTTGTTTCCACAATATAACAATAAATGAGCAGATTGCAATAAAAAATTTTAATGTCTAACGTATGTGAAACACAAAATGTTGCAATTTAGTTAAAATATGAAAATATGGGGGTACTACGGTATAGAACTCGCACGGAATAGAACTGGCGGAAATAGAACTGTACTAAAAAAAATAACTGCACGAAATATAAATCAGGGCCTCACAATGTAATTCATAGAGTTGTTCAAGCGGTTCTGTGTCGGTACAACTCAATTTCAGGCGGTTCTATTCCGTGCAAGTTCTATACCGTAGTACTCCCGGAAATACGGCAAAAAATTGGTCACAAATGTCAATTTTAAGTAGAAAAAAGTTATATGTTTGTGCTCTCTCCAATCAATTGACGTTTTGAATTTATTGTTAGAAGATTTTCCCAAAAATTGATCGTTTCGCGTCAATTAGATAATTGTGGGACTGTGAAACACAAAGCAATTTACTTCGAGCTTAGATAGAAATAAAATCCCGAAAAGCACAATTTCTTCTCGTCGGGATTTAATAAACACAAAAGCACAAAAAAAAACTCAAAAACTAACCTGTAAAAAAGGAACCAAGTAACAAAAATAAAAGTCGCATCGATATTTTGTTGGTTCTCCTGAAAAGTATAATTTTCAATGGATTTTCCACAGGAAATAACTGCCTGTGCAAAACTGAACTCAAACTTTTTTGAGCTTTTCTGGGTCACTACAGCTCTATTTCAGGCAGTTCTTTTCCAAAAGTGCGTAGGCACATAGAAAAAAAAACAGAAGAAAAGAGCCGGATGAGGTCACTATGGCTCCAATTTCTTACAATGAACGAAACTTTTCACTTCATCAAAAGACAGATGATAAGAAATCAAAAACTGTAAAGAAAACGAAAAAGTGTGGAAAAATGGGTGATATGATAAGCCCAGGTGCCATTGATTGTGTGCTCCAAATGTGGACACAAAAGAAAAAGAGAAAGAGAGAAGAAAAATAAAAAATAATCGTAAAAATAGCAGTACTATTTTTATCTTTCACGAAATTTTGGAAATTTGTAATTTTGAAAGCGCCGCCCACTTGAATTGTACTGTCTGAACTGGACAAACGGAATGACAGACAGCTCGAAGGGAAGTGAGATTCAAGAAGAACTTCCTAAATTAAAAACATTTTAATTATAACAATTTAATGAAACTGTAAATGAAGCTTTTTGATAAATTTTAAAATTTGGTTCAAATTGTTGTAAAAACCAATTTATCTTTTTTCTGAAAAAAAAAAAACAAAATTTAAAAAATTGAACACAAGTACAAAAAATAATGAAAACAAATCTTAAAATGCGGAAAAATCGAAAAATTTTTATTTAAAAAAGTGTGGATTCCATTTTTTTCTGTTTCTGATAAAAAATTAACTTTTTGGACGAAAAAATCAAAATAATTCACAAAAAATCTATTTTTTATGAAGAAAAATAAAAATAAAAAAGTTTAAATTCGCCAAAACTCGTGGAAAAAAATCAATACTTTGAAGAAAAAAAAATTCGACAAAATTTTTTCTGTTCGAAATTTAGAAATTTTTGTTGAAATCTCTAAAAAGTCAGTCAAATCTCAAAAAAAAAACCTTTTGCAAACTGTGATAATTTAATATTCCTGCAAAAATCCAAAATTTCGCTGAAATTGAAAGTTTTGAAAAAAAAGTTTTTTTACAGTTTCAAAAAAACTTTTAACAAATTGAGCAGTAATTTTAGATGTTTAAATTTTTTTACGGTTTCAAAAAATATCTTAAAAAACTCAGCAGTTTTAAAAAAATTGATACCTTGGTTAAGGTTGAAATAATTGTTTAATTGATTATTTTCACAATTTTCAATAAAAACCTTCAAGTAAATTCAAAAATTGACTTGAAATTCCAAAATTTCGCTAAAATTTCAAAAAAAAAACTGCAAAGGAGTATTTTTTTGTTACAGTTTCAAAACAAAAACAGAAAATTTTTACAATGAAGTTAAATGGTTTCAAGCAAGAATTTATACATACAAAAATATTCTAATTGACACCCAGAATTATCCACCAAACCCTGCTCATTTAATTCTATCTCTGCGTCTCTCTTTCCCTCTTCACACTAATTTGTGTTTTTATTGTCACCTCCCTATACATTGAGCAATGATGATTGTTTTGACTGGATACGCTTAATAATCCCAGCCTAGTAATTAGAATGTATTAACATATTGTTAAAACGTACATACATACATAAATCTGTGTGTCAGTCAGGAGGGGGCGGATAGGTTAAGGTGAGGAAGGTGCAATTTGAGAAATTTGAGAGGAAAAAAGGATAGAAAAGAAAAAAACGAAAAATGGGGTTCGTTTTTCGGTGAAAATGTTGCGTATTTTTAGTCTTATATAATTTTTGAATCTGTGAACTATTTTTTTTCAAGGCTCCGCCTACAATGGGTCTAATCAGCGACTATTAAAGACACATACAAACGGTATAGAGCTCAGCAAATCCGCTCCAATCGCACAGTGAATTGCGCATGCATTAAAGGAGTGGTATAACGTTTTTTTTTACCATGAAAATAAAGACATGTTAGAAGAAATAGGTAAAAAAGATCTGTCCTGTTTAAAGGAAGAAAAAAAGCTAGAACTGCTTAGCGGACTAATAGAGCAGCGGACTAATAGAGCAGCCAACTACAGTAACCTCAAAGCATCGTGAGCCCTCAAAGCCAAGGAATACATGATGGATGCACATGACAAAACAGACACACATGAAAGTGAGAAAATGATACATCTTCTTTTCTTCTCCTCCTCCACCCTTCCGATCACTTGTTGAGGAGCATCTTGACAGAGGGCGGAGCTCGTAAAAACAGAGTCATAAAGTGGAATGGATGGAAAACGCGGGAATAGGAGGGAAGGTGGAGTTCACATGGTGCATGACTAACGATTCGTAGTGCAATTTTGATTTTCTGGGGTCTAGGAAGGTACCGGCCACTTATCGGCATGATATGGGCATTGATAGTTGTTGGTCGGACTCCGGCAATTCTTCGGCGCGATGTTTGCATCTCGAGCCACTTTGTAAGATACATTTTGGTGCAAAACTTCGGCTGCACACCGGCCAGACATCGGTTGAACTGCGGCAATTGTTCGGCAATTTTTGGCGCAAATTTGGCAAAAGTTTTCAGATAGATTTTGACTCAAAAACAGCAACATTTAGAGCCAATGCGACCTCAGTTAAATACTGACTAGATACCGGCTAGACAACGGCTGAAAGTCGGCCTGACATCGGACAAACTTTGGCAAAACTTCGGCAAGGTACTAGTAAGTTTTGGCTAGTTTTTGTCGCAAAGAACCGCGAAATTTGAAGATGTTCGGACATCGGCTGAAGTACGGCTAGACATCGGCTGAACACCGGCTAGACATCGGCCAATAGCCGGCAAGGAACAAAAAAATCCATGACACATTTTTTGCTGAATTTTGGTCTAAAAACGGAAAAATTTGGAGTTTTTTAAGCTTTGACTGAACATCGGCCTAACTTCGGCTAGACACCGGCAACTAATTTTTTTCATTTTTTAACTTTGTTATCTTTAAGGGCAACGTTTTATCGCCAAAATAGCAAAATTTGTAGTCATTTGGACTTCGGCTAAACATCGGCCAAACATCGGCCAAACACCGGTCTGACATCGGCTATACTCCGGCCACATTTCTACTAGACACCGGTGAAAATATGGTAAGGTTTTGGCTAACCACCGGCTAAGCACCAGCTTATTGTTCGGCTCGTCTTCAGAATCTTCCTTACAATTTGTTCACGATTTTTAGCCATTCATACTTCCACTATTCACAGACTGGACACCGGCTATACATCGGCCAATCACCGGCCACACTTTGACTATAAAACGGCTGAATTGCGGTTTAATTCCGGAAAGGAAATATAAACTTCTTGGCTAGATTTTTGCGCCAAAATCATAAAATTGGTAGATACGCAGGACTTCGGCTGAAAACCGGCTAGACAACGGCAACAATTCGCTAAAAATTTGAAAAATTCCTAGAGCCCTTTTTGAAACTCCGGCTGGACATCGGATAGTTTTTGGTTAACCCTAACAGTAATTTACACAAAAATGGCAAACGTTGCCGTCCTCAGAATCCGGCTAGACCCCGGCCAGACCCCGTCAACACCTCGGCAATTCAAAAAATGTAGAAACCTGTTTTTTTAATAAAACCGTTTCTATGGATAGAAATAAAGAAAGAAAACATAGTAAAATTGATAGTTGATCACAAAATTCAAATTTTCAAAAATTAGCCCATCTTTTTGTGATTTCCGAGCCAAGACAAAGGGTGATCTTTCAGCTTTGCCAAAGACGCCCGCCTCTCGAAAATGTTATTTGATCGATTTGTCTTGGAAAAGTCAGTTGTTGTTCGTCATCGAAATGTTGTGACAAGACGAGTGGCGGAGAAGCCACACACACACACACACACACATACACATACACGCTTGATTTCTTTGAGTGACAATCAGGGGGAGCAGGTTGAGTTTTGGAATTGGGAGCAATTTTAGAGTGAGGTGTTGCCAAAGCCCTGCCGAAAAGTTGCCGAAAAGTTGCCGAGGTCCTGCCGAGGTCTTGCCGAGGTCTTGCCGAGGTCTTGCCGAGGTCTTGCCGAGGTCTTTCCGAGGTCCTGCCGAGGTCTTGCCGAGGACTTTCTGAGGTCTTGCCAAGGTCATGCCGAGGCGTTGCCGAGGTCTTGCCAAAATCTTGTCGAGTTCCCGCCGAGGCCCAGCCAAGGTCTTGCCGAGGTCATGCCGAGGTCTTCCGAGGTCTTGCCGAGGCCCAGCCAAGGTCTTGCCGAGGTCATGCCGAGGTCTTCCGAGGTCTTGCCGAGGTCCTGCCAAGGTCCTGCCGAGGTCTTGCCGAGGTCTTGCCAAGGTTTTGCCAAGGTCATGCCGAGGTCTTGCCGAGCTTCTGCCGCGAAGTTGCCGGAGTATTGCCGGAGTTTAGCCGGGGTTCAGCCGGAGTCTACCCTTGCCGTTTGGGTAGCAAAATGTTGTCGGAAGGGCGGTTATGGAATTTCGTTTTCACGGTTTCATGTATTTGAAAAACTTGGCTGTTGGATTGCCGAGCAATAGCCGGAGTCTAGCCGGAGTTCAGCCGACATCCTATTTTGCTTTTTTGGAACAATATTTTGTCAGAAAATGGACTATTTTGCTATGGGGTTGCCAGAAATTAGTTGTCGTGATATCGCCCAGCCAGAATACTGCCGTAGTGCAGCCAGAGTGCAGCCGGAGTCTGGCCGGGCAGCTAGAATTGCAGTTTTTATAAAAATGAGTATCCAGACTTCTGTATTGCCGGTTTTTGACTGTTGGACAGTTGCCGGAAGGTCGCCGATGTGCAGCCGGGGTCAAGCCGGTGTACTGCCGGGGTGTTGCCGGGCTGCTAGAATTGTAGTTTATGTAAAAATAACTATCCAGTATAGTGTTGTTGCCAGTTTCAAACTGATGGAAATTAGCAGAGAACTTGCCGAGGTCTTGCCGAAGTCTTGCCGAAATTTTTTTTTATGAAACATTTTTTTTATCGATTTTTTAAAGCTGTTTTTTTTCCGAATTTTGGTAAGTTTTCCACCAGTTTTTTTTTTTTGCAATATGCCAACATGCTTCCACCTTTTTTCCAGTCAGACAGGTGTCATTCAACAATCATTTTGAAAATTTTCTGACTTTTCCAAAAAATTTGAAACATTTCTTATCAATTTGTATTATTATTTTCTATGTTACTATTGCGGGAAATAATACAAATAAAAACTAAAAATAAACTAAGCCTCTTTTGTGTCTAAAAATTGCAACGTCTTATTAATAAGGAAAACATACTGTTTGTGTTTTCCAGCTGATAAGGAAAAAATATAGCTTTAGCGAATACAAATGAGACAAAAATGACCAGAAAAACACCAAAAAGCACCAAAAAATAGAAAATGTACTGGTGGCCTAGTGGCGCGCGCGCACATCTGTCATCCGGGTAGTCACAGGTTCGATTCCTTCCGGTGGTCAATTTTTTTTGCTAAACGTTTTTCATTCTTTTAGGGATTTTTAAAAATTACTGGAATGTCTGAAAACTTTTTTTTAAGCAGAAACATCCTGCAATATTAAGTACGTTTGTTCAGAGAAAATGGCCGTTAATTATTGAATTTTCTTCGTTTCTTGATGGTTTTCTTTTGATGACAGATAAGCCGTTCTACAAAAAAAAAAAGCGTGGAAGGGCGTTTTATCAGAAATTCATGAATGAAAAGGTCAAATTGATGATTAGCAATTAATTAATCATCAGGTGGACAGTCTCGTGTCCCAGATTAGAGAGGTGTAGAGGGAAATACGAATTTAAGGATGGACTTTTATTGTACTTTTTTGATGAAAAAAGAATTGGACAGGTGCCAAAAAAAAATGGGATCATTTTAGTACTTTTGGGCGGAGGGAAGGGAGGGTTTTGTTAATTTAGAAAAAGTTTTTACTGTAACTCCCTCCACTTACAATCAGAGTCATGCGGGATAGATCTAGTATGTGTCTTTTAAAGTTTTTATTTTATTTTATTTTTATTTTATTGTCGTTCTAGCTAATTTATTGTGTTAAGGTAAATGTCGAAATTATCAACGAAAAATCCAAAAAAATAATTTTTTTTTTATTTTTTATTTTTTTGAATTTTTTCATTGATACGCTTGTATTTCCAATTAGCTAATTGAAAAATGGTCATCATGATTATCACAGTTAGAATTTAGAATTTATTTATTATCCGTCACAAATGAATACATTACAAATTAAATCAAAGAAAATAAATATATTGGGATAATAAAAGTAAAATGACCAGTCAGACCAGCAATAGTCTATTGGTCAAGTGTGGGGGGAAAGGGTTTCGAGCGGGAATGAGGCTATGCGCGCAGCAAAAGCCTCCGAATTCAGTCTTTTCGGGAATAATTTGACGACGTGGTTCCACAAGGACAGATTGTCGATTAGAAAACCGTGTGCGGAATTACCACAAGGAGTTAACATGTACGGACTTCTGGATGACCGGGACGCTTTTACACATAGTGGTAGGGACGGAAAGTGACATTCAAGGTTGACAATTTTAAAGTACATACGGAGCACGGATAAGATTCTTCGGTGAAAAGTGGAGATCATGTGAAATTGAGTTAATCTGTCAGTATACGATGAAAAAGACACGTTACATCGTTGCAGTACCCGTCTGGTGTAAAATCGTAGTGGATATTCGAGTTTTTTGGCTTGGGATACTGAGTGGAGATTTAGTAGTTCAGAACCGTATTCTAGAATTGGCTTTACATAAACATTATACAATTTAAAATAAAATTCGGGGGATTTTGAATGGAATGCTCGTAACAGTTGTCTGCATTTTAGTAATGATATGTTAGAAATATTATTTACATGTTTGTCAAATTTCAATTCGTTGTCAATTATAATTCCCAAGTCTCTGATAGAATTTTTTACATTTATTTCGAAGTTATTTACAAAGTATTTGGTGCGCGGATTCTTGCGGCCGAAGTGCACGACCGCCGTTTTTTGTTCGGCCAATTGGAGTCGCCACTTGTCACACCAATCTGCGACGAGGTTGATGCTGTGCTGGAGTGACGCTGGATTGGAGGAAAGTAGCTTCAAATCGTCGGCGAATGCGGTCACGTGGACATCGGGCGGAAAAATTTCGAGTAAGTCGTTTATATACATTAAAAAGAGAAAAGGCCCTGTCACGCTTCCCTGTGGAACACCAGAAAGAACGCTAATCGAGTTGGCTGAGACATAATTATCGATTTTTACGACGGATTTGCGATTTTCAAGAAAAGAACGAATCCATTGACATGCTTTTGCGTCGACACCGAAATTTTGTACTTTTGCCAAGAGAAGATTGTGCGGAACTGAATCGAACGCCTTTTTGAGGTCAAAATAGACGGCGTCAGCAAAACCGCCTTTTTTCGCTAGGATTTTGCGTATTTCGGTCGTCGACTCTAAAATTGCCAGTGTACAAGAGCGGCGATTCATAAATCCAAATTGATTTTTCGAGATTTTACCGTTAATTTGCTTCCGGATCGCTTCCAAGACGATTTTCTCAAACAGCCTGGCAAGTGGGTGAGTCAATGTAATTGGCCGATAATTGCCCGAATCAGTCAGACTTCCTTTTTTATGCAGAGGAATTATAGTGGAAGTTTTCCATTCCGTCGGAAAATGACTACTCGTAAAGGATTCAATAAAAATAAGAGAAAGCGGAACGGTGAGGGCGTGACAGCAACCTTTGATCAGAAAGAAATTGATTTTATCACTTGAGTAACCAAGTTTCGGTTTCAGAGCAAGGATGTGCTTCATGACGTTCACTGGCGAGAAGTCGGGAGATATTTTCGATGGATTTGGCGACGGATACGATGGAAACGCTGGTGACGGAGGCGTGAATGACAAGGAAAACGAACGGATAAATTCACGAGCAATCACTTTCGGATCGGTGACAATTTGGCCGGAAATGGAAAGAGTGATAGGCGGCGGGAGTGGCGAAATTCTGCGATTTATGAATTGGAAAAGTTCACGGCAATTCTTGGAACTTATCGCTTTTTTCTCGTCGTTCGCAAGTTTTTTCTTGATATTTTTTAGCTTACGATTTATCGATTTTTTGTTGAAGTTAGTCTTCAAGCGGCGTCGAAGCCTTCGGCTAAGATTGTTTTTCGACTGGTGCACGGGCGGACGAAATCGACATTTTGGCGTGTACGTTTCTATCAACTCATTGAAAATTCGAAGAAAGTGCGCAAGTTTCGAGTCAGGCGTTGCGAAGAATGACAGCTGACGCTCCCAATTGTATGAAAAAAGATGACGATTCAAAGCCGAGAAATCACATTTCCGGAACAATAGACGATCACGAGAAGCGTGAATATTCATAGGACGCGGATTATGGGCGAGCGAAAAACCAACTGATGAGTGGTCAGAGAGAATCAACGGCGGAACCTGTGAGCAACTCGTGAAGGAACTAGGACGATTTGTAAAAACCAAGTCGAGAAAATTGTTTCGGCCAGACGCGGCTGTTCTAGTCGGAAAGTGTACCATTTGGACCAAATCGTGCGAAACCATCAAATCTTTAAGAGAATCAGGAATCCCATTCGGAATTCTCAAGTCAGAAGACCAAGTAGCGTTTGGGAAATTGAAATCACCCAATATGTAGACATTCTGAACAGAGGAGCTGACGAGTTCGTTAATATTTGAAAAAAGTAAATTTGTTTCGATTGTTGAGCAGTTGGGCGGACGATAAATTAGAATAAATCGGGACTTGGAGGGTGGATGGTCAAAAGCCAGTATCTCACAGAAATGTTGTGAATAAAACTGATCGGAAAGTGAATTTACAAGAATAATAGGTAAGCTGCGGGGGAAAAATACCGCAACACCTCCGCCTCGTTTTTTAGGGTGAGTGGGCAGCCTGTCTGCACGAAGGCATGAAATTGTTGGTGAGGAAGTTAATGATTGGGGAATTAGATTAGACAAAAATGTCTCCGTCACACAAAATAAATCGATATTATTTACAAAGATGCTCTGATGAAGAAGAGTCAAACGTTCTGCCGTTGCGATTGAGCGAGCATTGGATAGTTGACAAGTAAGATTTTTAGTTTGATTAGTTTTTTGAACAACATTTAGTTTACTATTTACAGAACGTGAATTGGACGCGATGGGAAAATGAGCCACCGAGTGACAAACACCGAGTGTCGGACTGTTTTTACATAAAGAAGACGATAAGTGCGAAACACGAATGATGGGAACTGCCGTTTTTGACGAAAAAGAGAATTTTCGGTGGCCGTTTTCCTAGGCGCTTACCGCTGGAGCGACACGCACATTTGAGGATGTAGGAAGAGGACGCGGCGTGGGGGATTGCACAATTTCAAGATCACGAATGTAGAAACGGATTTCGCCAGCCTCGCGGTTAGCTTCGAAAACTTTTTTGCGCAAGTTTTTGAGAACGGAAAGTTCGTCTGGCGTCATATCACGCCTGCAACGAAGAGGGCGCGGGAATTTAGGGGACGACGGGAGCGCACGTAGGGCCTTGGAGAAATTGCGAATAAAATTATCTCTATCTTTTTGGCATTCGAATCTAACTTTTGTTGGGCGGGCATTAATATCCGGATTCCTACATTTTACACGAAATGTTTCAATGTGCTTCGGAAGCGAACAGGCATCAGTTAAAGCGTCGATAAAATACTTATCTTTATCCGACTGTTGGTCCGATTTGTCGTCGGCGAGTCCTTCAATCACAGCCAAGCAACATTTTTTCTCGAGTTGACGGAAGTCGTTGGCGAGTTTGAGTTGGGCTGATACTTTTCCAAGCAGCGGCGTGTTCTTACAAATATCTCTGTACAGCGGGCAAGACTTCTTGATGTTCACGGTAGAGTTGGCGTTGGAGAGTGCTGGAAAGTGCAAATCGTAAGGCGCGGAAGAGTTTCGGAGATCATTGATAATTCTTTCATTTTTGGCATTGGTTTCGACTAGTATTGCGTTGGCAGCGGTCAGCTCGGAGAACGCTGTTTCCAATTTCGAAACAGTTATCATCCTAATCAACACATCCTTTGAATTCTTGGTGATTTTTTCCCCTTTTTTTGCAAAAAAAGAAAAACTCACTGTTCTCTCATTTTGATTTCAGTTTTCCTTGTCTCACTTTTAGTACGTCCGTATTTCCGTTTTTTAAGAGATAAACTAGAGAAAACTTTGACTACATTTTGATTTTGACCATTTGAATTGACTTTGATCAAGGTCTTTTGTCTTTTACGATTTTTTGTCAACATTAGGAAGGTAGATCAAAAATTTCTGAAATTTTGCACTTGTGCAAGAGAACAGGTTTAAATTAAATTAAATTGTGCAATTTCATTGAAAAAATATAATAAAAAAATCAAAAAACTCGAAAATTTTCAAAAAATTTCAAAATTCAGTTATGATCTTCTCCAAAAGGAGTACACGGCGACAAAAAAAATGTTTTAGGTGGGAAATGGGAGTTTTTCTGGTTTTAGAATGACTATATTGTTTATTGACTTATTTTTCAAATAATCAGTGAGAAAAACCTAAAAATTTTTTTGGATTTTTTCAAAAAAAAAATTTTCCAAAAATTTCGAAAAAAAACTGAATTTTTCAACTTTTTGAGCTTTAACTTTGATTAAAAAATGCTAAATGATTTTTCAAAGTAGTAAAAAAAAATGATTTAAAAGTCAAAAAATTCGAAAATGTTCAAAAATCAACAATGATCTTCTCCAAAAGGAGTACACGGCGAAAATATGTGATTTTTGCGAAATATTTGGAAGTTTTTGTTTTTTTTTCAAATCAATAGATTGTTTATTGAGTTTATTTTTAAACTTTCAGTAAAAATACCTAAAAACTTTTATTGGAATTTTTCAAAAAATTTCGAAAAATAAAATTTTTTTTTATTTCAGTTTTTTAACTTTTGGAGCTTTAAATTAGTTTATAATGTGCCAAGAGTTATTTAAAACACAAAAAAAACAGTTCAAAAATCAAAAGCTCGAAAATGTTCAAAAATCAGTTAGGATTTTGTCCAAAAGGAGTACACGGCGACAAAATGTAATTTTTGGTGGGAAAAGTGAGTTTTTGGTGGTATTTGTTATTAGGCTTGTACTTTACTTTATTTATTTATTTTTTTTTTTTTTTTCAAATTTAAAACCTGATTGTAAGAATTGTTTGAACTTTTTTGAAATCGTTTCAAAAAAATTTTTTTTTTTAATTTTTACCGATTCTTGAGGTTATCACAATTTAATTGTCCTTATTAAGGATAAAACCATTTAATTAACCATAAAATTGATCATCTAGCTATAAAAACCGGATCAATCACCAAGATAATAGTGTGGAACGGACGGCAAATCGTCTCGCAATTCATATATTGTGTGTACCTATACTTCGGCGTATATTCGGTATAAAACACTGAAAACTCGCTCCAAATTCAGAGCAAAACATCGGCCACGGTCTCTCGATTTTCCGCACTTTCTCGTCGCCAACGTGGCCTCGTCCTTCACTTTCTTTCGCGATAGGTTTTGTACTTAACTCAGGCTACAATAAATCAAAAAGGATCAGGATCAAAGTCTAGAATCCAAATATCACTTCGCAACTGTTTATCGCAGAACAGAATCTCAACGTCACACGCTCGCTCCGCCCCCTCATCGAAACTTTCCTTCTCGAACCGTCCGCGCGCCGCGCGTTCAGTGACGTCACACACTCATTCTAAATACCCCATTATCTCCTCCTTTTTCTTTCATTTTCCTTATAGGTCACGTAGCGGAAGGAAAGAAGAATAGAATGATGTGAGGCGTCTCCTTTTGTCTTTTCTATCGTTTTGTGTGTGACATTGTTTCGAGATTTGTGATTTAAATTCTTAAAAGTCCGTGATATTTTGAATTTACTGTTGTTAATTGAAAGCAGTTAGTTCTGTTTTAACCGTACACCTATGCTATTATGGATTTCATCACGTTGCTGCAAGTTGTGCGCCAGCAAAATGAAACAAATTGTTTCCTCTCTCGCCGCCAAAAGCAGATTCGTGGCGAGACCCGGTGATTGCTGACGCATAACTTGATACGCTGTCTCGCTACGTCACGAATCCATAATATGGCTTCCATTGCTTCATCCATTAGCACAATACGTTGTACTTTAGCGACCTATCATATAATAACCCATTGGTGCCCTATTCGTCATCTATTTGAAACCTCAATGTACATAATACTCTCAAATATGCCCCATCGATGTTTCATTTATGTGCATACATCCATGTACTGGCTGAAAAACAGCAGGAAACCAAAGAATAGTCAAAAATATTCCCAATGTCTCAAATGTACTACATTAATGACCTATTTCACATACAAAAATAATGCTAGCAATAGATCATTTCAAAAAATTCCGATTTCCTGCAACTTGGGCGTAATAGCCCCCTCAACTTCATGAATGAGATGACCCCTACTTTCCCCTCCCACGTGACGGTTTCATTCTTCTCTCTCTCTCTCTCTCTCTCTCCTTTTTAAAATTGCGCACGCAAAAAGTTTCTCCGCGTCTCCCTCGATTCACACGCTCTTTTTTCAACAGTTTCTCTCGAAATTTTATTTCGCGGTTCACCGACACTTACATGTGTATTTGTATTATTTCTTTCTTTTCATTTCGTTTATTTTCCGCGTGTTTGTTTGCTGAGAACCGATCGCAAATTGGTGGCAATTTTTCGGAAAAAAAAATATTTCTTTTTTTTTTTAAATTTTTCGCAACTCTTTCTCTTTCCGTTTGACTGGACAGGACTGGGCTGCCCGCCCCGTATTGTTCATATTGTCGCTATTCGGCGTGACGATAGGATTTGCATTTCTATTATTTCGCACTGTCCTAGATACTTATTTTCACTTTTCCACTACTGTGATTTTGATCTACGCATAATGCTTGTTTTAAAAACGGCAAAATAAATGTTAAATACCTATTTTTAACCTTAAAACTCCCAAAAACCCCAAAAAAATTTTTTTAATTAAAAAAAAAAGTTACAGTTTCAACTGTTTTATAAAATTGTAATTTCTACTTTTATTAATTTTTCTTCTGTTACGCAGACAAACCGTCTTGATTAGACTTGAAATCCTTCGAACTGATCTTACAAGGGAACCTTTTAAGTCAAGGTTGTCTCCGGAGAAAACTAACTATACAGGTAGAAAGAGGGGCTTTGAAAACCTATATTCCCGTTTTCAAAAGCTGCTTACGAGACCTCTGAGATGCTGAAATTCCAGTCCGAAGTTAGAGCAATTTTACCATAGATTTTGACATTTCTTCGACCGCGACGACCCACACTCAGATCACCGCCTTTTCATACTTGTCAACATCCGCTAAACTATTGAAAACCGTGGCCGGGTGGCGCAGTGGTAGACTGCTTGACACAGCAGAAATGCGGTGTATCTATTACAAATGAAAGTCTATGGTGAATGCACGATACATCAACCGCAGCTAAAAATCAGCTAGTGACTCGCTGATAGATCTATCTTTTCTCTGCCTTGCGATAGCTCGATAGTGTATCTATGGCCCACTCATGTCACTGGAGCACGTTTGCATTATTTCTATAGGTAGCTATTTTTTTTATTATTTTTTCTCTTATTTTTTGTTATTTTTGTTCATATTTTATCAATTCTTTAAAAAATTTTTTGTTTTTCAGATCAGGAGACCTATTGCGAAGCATTGCGACCGTGAAAATCGAAGAAGGTAAGCCAAATATAGCGAATTCGTGACGGAGTGACTCTGGGTGACAGAAAACTGTTGACTTTTTCGAACAAAACGTGAATTCAAGTGTCGCTTCGTTACGAATCCATAATGACATTTAAAAAGCACATTGATTGTTTACAGAAATACTGCTCGTCGCAGACGAATCAAAGAAGATGGCAAAAATTTAGTGAGTTGTTTCATTAATAAAACAAACGCGCAAAAAGTTTTTAAAAAATTGAATGGATTTCAAACGCGCCCAGCCATCGGAAAAAATTTTCGCACAAAGATGTAGAAATTTGTGTGCAATCGTTTAAAAAATCGCAGGAATTTAGCTGCTGCCTGTATTTCGGTGAATCTGTGCCATTAAATGGAGAAGCATTTTCAAGAACTTGGTTTCGGCTTTGGTTCCAATAGTGAAAATGTTAATTTGATTTACGAAACTATACAGTTTGAACGTCATGCAACTATTTTCGTGATTTTTGCTCCAATTTTATGATTTCAACATCTGTAGAGACTTGCTAGAAATGTAGAATAGTTAAATGGAGGGCTCAAAAACTTCAAAATTCCTCAGGGAATTTTAAGCACACGATCAGCACACAATTTGTGAAAAATAGCATGTTGCTGCACAAATCAGCATTTTGCTCGCTCAGCACATGATTAGCACAGGACCAGCCCAAGTTCAGCATTATGCTCTTGTTTTGTCGGCAAAGAGAGAAGCATGGCTCCTTCTCGCGGCGCAGCATAATGCTGCAGCAGTCAGCACAATTTCAGCACGACATCAGCACAGTAGCAGCACAATATCAGCAACTGATGAGCGCAAGCGTTGGGTGGCGCAGCATATTGCTTCTAAAAACAGCATATTGCTTCTAAAAACAGCATATTGCTTCTAAAAACAGCATATTGCTACACGACTGTAGCATTTATGCTCGTCAAATGAGCATTTTGCTGCGCCAAATAGCAGTGTGCCGACCTATAAGAGCACACGTGCTATTTGGCGCAGCAAAATGCTTAAAATTCCCTGAGTCGGTATGAAGCAATTTAGTACGTTAAATAATGTTTTTTTTAACCGTACGGTAAACGTTCATGAATACGGCCTCTGATCCGTACGCGTTCATGTGAATTGACACGGCCATCCTTTTTTTAGTACCTGGGCTGTGAGAGAAGGGGCGATGCACAGGAAAGATTTAAAAAACCGCGGAAAAAAATAAAATAGCAATATTTACAAGAAATATGCTTTCGTATCTATTTATTTCAGAGGTTCTGTTCAAACGATTTCGAAATCTGGAAGGTCCTACGCAATCCCCGAAGATTTAACAATTGGAGTGATGAAGATTTGCAGAAGAACAAATTGCTAAATATCATATTATTTTTCTTATATATGTCAGATAATATTGACCGATAGATTATTGTTGATATTGCTGGTCATTTTACATTAATTATCCCGGTGCATATTCGTTTCCGCTTTAGCTTTTAGTGTATAATATCTTTGATTGATAATAAATAAATTTTAATCAATAAACTCCAAATAGCTCGCAAGTGAAGAATTACTCGTTAACAATAGAGCGATCGAAGTCGAAAGCTTAACCTATTATGAATGCATAATACGCCAGAAATGCGCCAACGATGCGTCAATGATGCGCCAATAAATGCGATCGATTCATTACGCGTCTATGATGACACCCTTGCAGTGCCCCCATGCCATTTGCGCGCGAGTCACCAGCGAGCTGTAATGCACGTGTCGCATTTCACCTGTGTGAATGGGAAGTGCGGGGTCACAGGTTCGGTCCCCTTATGATGCATTTTGTTTTTTTCTTTAACTATTTTGGAGAGTTTGGAAATAGTAAAAAAAAAAAAAAAAAAAATTTTCAGAAATTAATGTTGCAGCCTTCAATAGAAGTGCACTTTTAATCGAAATACGCAACCACGAACAATACTTTCACATGCAACTCCATTACAATTTTTAAAGTCAAATACCGTAAATTCTGTAATAGAACGGCCGGGCGTTCTATTATTCACTACCCTCTTTCTGGGGCCGCTCTATTTTAGGGAGCAGTTCTATTATGAGGGCCATTCTATTAGAGAATTAACGGTACTTACACAACAAGTTGAGTAAAAAACTTGTTGTGTAAGTACCGTAAGCCGAAAAAACTAGAAATGATGAAATTTTATCCCCAAACAGAAAGATGATTGTCTATTCCAAAAAAGTTGAAAAAAAAAACAAAATGCATCATAAGGGGACCCAACTTGTGACCTCGCACTTCCCATTCAAGCAGTCTACCACTGCGCCACCCGGCCACGATTTTCAATAGTTTAGCGGATGTTGACAAGTAGGAAAAGGCGGTGATCTGAGTGTGGGTCGTCGCGGTCGAAGAAATGTCAAAATCTATGGTAAAATGCTCCAACTTCGGACTGGAATTTCAGCATCTCAGAGGTCTCGTAAGCAGCTTTTGAATACGGGAATATAGGTTTTCAAAGCCCCTCTTTCTACCTGTATAGTTAGTTTTCTCTGGAGACAACCTTGACTTAAAAGGTTCCCTTGTTAGTTTTTTTTTTTTTTTTTTGAATTAAAACAATTTTTTGGAAATTGTTTACGTTTTATGCAATCAACCATCAAATTTAATTTTTTTTTTCCAATTTTTCTATTATTTTTTAAATATTTTGCACACCAAGCCCTATCACAAAATTGTTCCTAAATTGTGGATGTGGCCACTTCCTTGTTCTTTTTTATATTTTCCTGCCAAATTTGGGTCAATTTGGTCATTTGTCCATCCATTTGATCAGTTTAAAAAGCCGCAAAAGGAAAAAATGTGAACTAATTCGAATTAACTAACAGTTCTATTTTTTTCTACTGTTTCAAAAATTTGACATAGCAAAATTTTAATTTTATTTACAAAAACAATTTTTTTTCTGTTTCAAAAAATAAACTTATAAATTTTTTGTTTTAAAAATCAATGTTTCCAATTTGTTGTTGTCTTTACAATTAGAATTGTAGCTCTTAAAAATTATTGTATTATTGTCAAAAACTGATAAAAAGTGATACAAAATCAACAAAAAAATCTGTTTATTTTGCACCTCTATTCTTCTCTTTCTTTTCGATCTTTTTTTGATTTTTTATTTGTGAAAATAGCTATAAATACACGACTTGCTTTTTATAGGTGTTTTTTGTCTCGTTTTTGTCTCATAAATACCAGCAAACTGTGAGAAAATCAGGAAAAATCAACTTTTTTGTTGCAGACCAACATGACCAGCAGTCACAGTTTATACGTCGTTGATGCTGATGGGTGGGTTTTTTTTTTAATTATTAGATAAATTTAAAATATTTTAGCTAAATTTGGCAAATTTCCAAAGATAGTTTGAGCGAGAAATGATCAAAATTTTAAAAAAAAAACAAAATAAAATAAAGTAATTTTTTGTAAAACAAAAAAAAAATTTTACAGTTCCAAAAAAATTTCAATTAATTTTCGGAAAAAAATTATGTTTCTTTCATTAACTTTTTTTTTTTCAGAATCTTCACACCACAAACTCTTGACGAACGAACTCGAGAGTTTCTCGAAAAAGATTCCAAAGAGATTCAGACGATTTTGGTGATGGGCGGAATCACGTTTTTCATCACCATTGTCATGTTTTTATCGAAAATGGATGTGAGTAAATTCAAACAATAACTATATTCAAAAATCCAAAGAAAAACATCTAAATGCTTTTATCGATTTTCTCTCAATTCATACGTATCAAATTAAGGAAAAATAGATGTTAAAAATCTGGTTTTAGAAGAGAAAAACAGAAATAAAGAGAAAAAGTCAGCGGATAGAAGAAAACTATCTTTTTTGTGGTATTTTCTTATTCGCGAGTTTTCAAGTTGTTAAAGAAACACGTATTACTTTACTAATTTCATTAAAAAGCCTGTATTAATTTTTTGAAACAGTTTTAAAAAAATTGGTCGTTTTAATAAAAAAAAAATTTTTTTTTGGGATTTTTTTTTTGAGTTTTTAGCGTTTTCTTTTTTTTATATTTTTTAGGGTTTTAACGTAAGGAATTGTTAGTTTTTTTTTCAACAAAAAAGTGTTTCCAATAGTTTGACTGACTTCAAGTTAATTTTTGAAAATTTTGAAAAATTTATAAATTTTTTTTTTTTTTGAAAAACATTTTCCTTTCAAATTTCCACTTTTCCACCACATATTTTTTGCAGATGTCCGCTGACAACGTGATGAACTACGCGCCAATCATCTGGCTCGTCGGCGTGATGCTCTTCGGCGCCGTTATCAATTTTGTCAACTACTACAAAAGCAAGAAGCGGCAAAAGGAGTTGGATCGGATGACGGTGGTTAGTGGGAAAAATGAACAATTAACAGCAAAAAAATAGACTACAGAAAAAATTTGAACTGAGACCTTAAAAATCTCAAAACAGTGTTAAAAAATTTATTTAAAAAAAAAATTAATGTTTCATGAATTTAAAGGGGGTGCCAACTTTTTGGGGAAAGTGGCTTAAAATATACTCTTGAGTGGGGGATTTACGAATATCACATTGAAATCGCACGAAAAAATTTCTCTGATTTTTTATGATTTTTACAAAAAAAAATAGAAGACCACGAGGAGTACACGAAAATCGTGGCCGTGGCCTAGGAAACCGGCAGCCGCGGCTTCTAGAAACATCCATTTCCTCAGAAATATTTATTTTTCTTGCAATTTTTCTCGTTTTTATTATCGATTTTCGATAAAACATGCTCTAATCGCTTATTAAAATCATATATAATCGCGAAAATACAGTTTACATAGTCATGAATATCGAAAAATCGATATCCGGCTGTCGTTCAATTCAACGTTCTGAATATATTCCGGTGAAAATGTTTGCTCGAATATAAAAGTTACAGATAAAAGAGTGAACTTAATGCGGAATTGAGCAGGAAAAGGGACAAAAAAAGAAGGTATGAGAATTTTTGTTCCGAATTTGTTTTATCGTTACTTTTGTGATCAACACGCGTTAATTTGATATTTTAAAACACGAAATGATGTTTGTAATATATTTCCCAAAGATTAATGCAAAAATATTGGAAAAACACGGGAGAACAATGATGAAAAAGAAAAATGGCGTTTGAATTTCGCGCCAAGTCGTGTACTCCTCGTGGTCTTCTATTTTTTTTTGTAAAATTCGCCAAAAATCAGAAAAATTTTTTCGTTCGATTTCGATTTGATATTCGTAAATCCCCCATCCAAGAGTATATTTTAAGCCACTTTCCCCAGAAAGTTGGCACCCCCTTTAATAAGATTTTTTTTAATTATAATTTTTTATTTACGCTAGGACACTACCTCGAATTAACTTTTCTGGGCATTATTTTTATATTTTGGCATGCAAATAATTGTTCCAATATACCGTATTTGTCCACTAATGTTCAAAATTTCAGCAAAAATGTTTTAATTCTATATTTTTAAGGTTATGTGACCATTTTTCCAACAAAATTCAAAAAAATGTGACATTTCCATCACTTTTCCCATGTGCCAACCACCACTTATTTGCAGGAAAGCCTTCTAGCAAATATGGCGCTTCCCGCCTCCTTCCCATGTCTTCTTCCTGGTCCACACGACGAGTGTTGTGGTGGAAGAGGAATTCCATCTCGGCCATTGCCAACTTATGACGAAGTTGTGGTTTTGGATGAGGTATGTCTAGACCCTAAATAAAGGAAAACGCGCCCTATAGCATTTTCTGCGTCCTCACAGTGGCGTGTGGCCAAGTTTAGCTATTCCCAGTACGGAACATTGCAAATTCGCTCCATTCGCATTGATAGCATGGCCGATGTTTGGCTATGATTTCTCTGAATCTCACTCCAAACGCATGCGAAATTAATTGTTCGATTAGAGCGAGTTTTCAGAGCTTTATACTGTGTATACTTTTCGAGATTTTCTAGCAATTCTAGGTCACTAAAGCTTCATTTTGAGCAGTTCTATTCCACAGTAGCACCATTATTTTTAATTTATCAAATGATTGTGTTTTCAATCGACTTGCGACATGAAAACGCAAGTCTGCATTCACCGTTCTGTCTGCGTCTCTAAGAATATCACTGTATTCGCGTGATCGTGCACAAATAAGTGGGCGGAGTTTCGCGTTCTCATGTCGCAAGTCGATTGAAAGCACAATACTGTAGGTCATGAAATTAAATCATTTTTTACTATGTAAATAGATTATAGTTATGAAACCGGTTTTTTTGTTTTCTTTCTTCTCAAAAACTGTCAATAATCTTTTTTTTATGATACAGAGCCAAGACAAAAATGCGTCCCAAAATGAGCTTCCCGACTACTCGACCGCCTTGTCGATGCTTCACAAGTCTCCAGCTCAACGTGAAAATTTGTAGCGAACAGATATTCCTTTCCCCTCTCCCCAATTTCTTCCAAAACTGTCATTGCATAATTGTTTGCCTTCCCCTTATTCTTACGGTTTTAATTCGGGTATTAAGAACAATTTTTTCTACTTTTTCAATGCTTTTCAATTTGTTCTGAGCCTTCTGCACATTGCCTTGTTTGTTTTTACTTTTTTAATAACTTTTTTCATAAACTTTTAAGATTTTTATTTTTTTTCAACCCATTTTTAGAAGTTTTACTCTGATTTACACAAATTTACACGAATTTTTTCAGACACGTAATAGATCTATCGCGAAACATTTTTTTTTTCTCTGAATTGTGAATAACTGAATAGCAATTATCGAAAAAATCGCTCCAATTTCAAAAAATAATTGAATTTAAAACGAGGCCCTCAGGGGCAACCTCGGGCACGGCCGTCGAAAAATTGGCATACTCGAGGCAAGGCGAGCATGGTCCACTGTCGGAAGGGATCGTGTAACTTGGCGCAGCTTGGTTCGCAGTATCCAGGATGGAAACTGAGGTCGAACCTCACAAGTATCACAAGTATCACAAGTAAGTAAATCCTATCAAATCCATAATTTCTTCTGATGGTTAAATCCGGTCTGCAAACCAGAAAATTTTTGGGAAATGTAATTGTGAAATATTTATCAAATTATATACAGTACTGGCCATAAAGAATGCGACAACTGGTTTTTTGACGATAACTTCATGGAAAGTTAACTTTTTGACCCAAATTTCTTACTGTATCTGCAATGGAACCTCACAAAAACTTGCGTATTTGCGAATTGCATCATTCTGCAAAAAAAAAATTTATTTTTTATTTTTAAAATTTTTCTCATTTTTGCACTTTTTTCATGTATTTCAGTTTTTTGTATAAAGTTGAATGAAATTTATTTGGGAGTAGTTCTCATCAGTTTTTTATTATTTTTCAGCCATCGTCAGACCATTTGGGAAAAAAACTTTCCCTGTGGACGTTTGAAAAAGCATCGTACGTGGACATTAACTAGGCGCGCATCCGAAGATACTCGCAACTCAGTTTGGTTGTTCTTCCAGCCAAATTTACCGTATTTTGAAGAATAATCGTGATGATGTAAGGTTTCAATTAGCTTTCTAAACTAATTTCGACTATTCAGGATGGTGTAGTTCATCGTCAATCTCCAGGAAGACCCCGAACTACTTTCAGAGCTATGGATCGAAATATCTTGCGCGCGTGCCGAGAAGATCCTAGACGCACATCTACGGATATTCAAGTTTCCGTGACGTCTCCAAATGAGCCGGTGCCATCGAGAAGGACTATTAGAAGACGTCTGCAAGTTGCTGGGCTGCACGGACGAAGACCAGTCAAAAAACCACTCGTTAGTCTAAAAAACCGGAAAGCTCGCTTTGAATGGGCTAAACAGCACTTGTCCTGGGGACCTCGAGAGTGGGCTAATCACATCTGGAGCGACGAATCGAAGTTCAATCTGTTCGGTACTGATAGTATTCAATGGATTCGACGTCCTATTGGCTCCAGATATGCTCCTCAGTACCAATGTCCGACGGTAAAACATGGAGGTGGATCTGTGATGGTTTGGGGATGCTTCTCCGACACTTCAATGGGTTCATTGAAGAGAATTGTTGGAACCATGGACCGATATGTGTACGAAGACATCCTGGAGAACACAATGCGACCATGGGCAAGAGCAAATTTGGGCCAATCGTGGGTGTTTCAGCATGATAATGACGCGAAGCATACTTCGGGTCATGTCGCCAATTGGTTTCGACGTCGCCGTGTGGATCTCCTGGAATGGCCAAGTCAGTCTCCGGACTTGAATCCCATCGAACATATGTGGGAGGAGCTAGAAAGACGTCTCAAAGGAGTCCGAGCCTCCAATGCCAACCAAAAATTCGCTCAACTCGAAGCTGCTTGGAAGAGTATCCCGATGACGGTGGTTCAGACGCTCCTGGATTCGATGCCACGTAGATGCCAGGCTGTTATTGATGCCAAAGGATACCCAAACAAGTATTAAATCACTTTTTATAGTTACCTTCCTTTTGTTTTTGACCTTGGGTGATTCTAGAGCTTATTTGTATAGATCTCCAAAAATGTCAATTTTCATGAATTTTCGAAAAAAATTGAACAAAAAAATAATTTTCAGCAGAATTTTAAAACCAACTTTACAGAAAGGTTTCTGATAGTGCTGAAAAGATCTCACAAAAAATTTGGGTCAAAAAGTTAACATTCCAAGAGGTTATCGTCAAAAAACTAGTTGTCGCATTCTTTATGGCCAGTACTGTATTATATTTTTACTTGAATCACAACAGTAAAACACATTAATTTTTGAATATCGTTCTTATATATATTACGCTATTAAAGTTTGTCTGTTCGCTTTGAAGTGCCAGAGTCAAGTTCAATCGGTTTTCACGTTTAACTTATTTTTCTGTCACTGCGCCTTTAGGCGCCAGATCAGGCTGGTTATAATGTAACTAGTGTTCCATGTAAACTGGTAGATTGATTAGCGCTCGTTTACAATATTCGCTGTAGTGTTTCTGGAAAAAAACTCCATGTTCCACTTTTCACAATTTTCACGCATAATTTTATAAATGATTAAAAAAATGTGTCACCTCCCAAGTTGCGTGAAATTTACAATTGAGCTCCACTTCTCCAGGCCTATTCGATCCGTGGAAAATTGTTTTCTTTGGTCCGTTGGCTTCCAATTATGAATCTCATTCTATATACCGTAAAACCTGTAATTGAAGTACACATGTATTAGAAGTATACCCCCAAGAGATCTTTGAAAAATAGAAGTACACCCTCTAATTGAAGTACACCTGTATTAGAAGTACACCTATTTAGGGGGTTTGAAAAATATAAGTACATTTACTATAATTACAGGTTTTACGGTATGTTGCATGATTCATTGAGATCACGTGTCATTTCGTATTAAAGTTTTTCCAGTTTCTCATCACCGTGATAAACTCTATTTCCCATTAACTACATATTTGTATTTGTGATGCCTCATCAATAAGCTTTCATCACGGGCGGGCCGCCTCAAACCGGCCGTACCCGTCCCGACAACGGCCCCCGCTACCCATCGTTGCCCAGTCTGCAATGTTATGTGACGTTGTTTATTCATTTTTATTTTCAGGTCGTTTTCATTTTTTCAAGCATTCCATTTTATAATGGATTCGACACTCGAATTCACGTTTTTATTCGAAAAAATGAAGAAGAAAAAAAAGATTTTTATGTTGTCCGGCATCGGACGGCCCTTTACCCGGACGGGTCGGACGGGCGAAAAATGCCCGAAACGGTAAGTTTACTCATCAATATAGCGTCGGCTAGATTTCTTTGCTTGCGATTTCTTCGTTTTTCGGGAATCCGCTTTCAAAACTTAGAATTTCGTCGTACATATGTGTATACATTTTTTGCATGGGGCGATCGCCCATTTGGTGCGGCAACTCGCCCAAATGACGGGCGGCCCGCCCACCGCTCGTTCATTCAGTTTCCTTCGTGGTCCTACTCTACAAATACAAACTTAACAGCGCCTGATGACATGGAAAATGGTACTAATAGTAAAATAAACTTTAAAATTTGAATGGCGTAAATTTTAAGGATCCGCAAGAGTAATCCGTCCAAGTTTTGTTACTCACGGAATTGCCGTTAGGGCGAGCAGCCCGGCATTTGGGCGAGTAGCCACACCGAATGGAAGATAGCCCCATACTGGCATAGGCAATGTTGCAATTTGCATGGGCAATCGCCCAAACGTCTGCCCAATAGCTGCCAAAATTTATGTGAGTATGTTGCAATGAAACTATTTGTTACCCATACTTGCGATAATGATGGCGAAACAGCAATGTTTAAAATTTGGAAAAAATTTTTGTTGCGCAGTTAAACTTTTGTTAACTTCAAAAATAATGTTTTTTTTTAATTGTACTCACTATTGATCAACTATTGTCGGCCCGCCAAATTTCGTCAAACGCATTTCGCTGATTTCAACGCTATTCGATTTTAATTTTGGTCTCCAAATTGTTTAATTTCACGTATAAATTCAACGTGAAATGGAATAATTTGAAGACAAAATGAACTTCGCATAGCGTTGAGTTCAGCGGAGTGCGTTTGACCATTCTGGCGGGCCGACAATAGTACAACTTTTTTTCTCTGAAAAATTCACCACCAAATGAACATTGATATTGTTTTGTTTCAACCAATGTTTTCCGTCTTAATGGAGGTGCCAATTTTTTAGTTAGTATTGAGTGGGGGATTAACGAATATTTTTCCTGGGGGGGGGGGGGGGCGATTTTGCTAAATTACCCACCTCCTTATTATACGTAGGCCATATTTTCGAAAGAAGTTGAAAGTTTTCGA
Source organism: Caenorhabditis japonica (assembly GCA_963572235.1). Taxonomy (NCBI): domain Eukaryota; kingdom Metazoa; phylum Nematoda; class Chromadorea; order Rhabditida; family Rhabditidae; genus Caenorhabditis; species Caenorhabditis japonica. The sequence goes on from OY754345.1 coordinate 4,545,134, forward strand.
AAATAGAAATTGGCTCTTGGCTAATTGGCTCTTGGCTAATTGGCCACCCTTCAGAAAACAGCCAATGAAACTTCATAGAGTCAGTCACAAAAGCATTGTTTTGAAATAAAACAAGTGACAACCACAATAATTAAAAATTACTAAAAAAAAAAAAAGAAAGGAATTACAATCGAGTTGAATAGGAGAGGATAAAACAATAAAAAAAGTTTCTAATCCTTCTTCACAGTCTTTACAATCTTCCTAACCTTCTTAATCGTCTTAGGTTGATATGTAACCTTTCCGCGACCTTGAATATACGATTTGTAGAAAAAGTTGATAAACAGGGCAAAATACGAGATGCTGAGGATAAATGTAGCGTGGAGGACGTACAATGGCGTGTCGCAAGTGTACTGAAAATGAGAATTTGTTTTTTTTTTTAAGATGGTGGCAATTTCAAATCATCCCCAAACCTACACAAAGACATTCTCTGCGTCTCCACAGTTGCGTACTGACAAGTCAGTGTAAGAATGGAGACGCAGAGACGCGAGAAATATTTAGCCCGCAAAAACTCGTTTTTAAAAACTATTTCGCCCCATCGTTTTAAATAAAATCTCACCGTATCGGTGGCCAACGCATAGTACATCAGAGAGCATCCGTAAATAAAGCAAACAAATTGCGTCAACTGGAGGCTAGTGACTGTCATCGCAATTCTGGTCGACAGTCTGATTTCCATCGCGCGGAGAAAGTAGTATCTGAAAATTGGATAATTTGGAGAATAGGGAACGTTGTTTTCTTGTCATTGTTGGTCCGCCTCTCAATAAGCCTAGCGCGATGGAAACTCAACAGATATTTAAACATGTCTACAATATTTTTATGTTTCAAAAATAAACACAAAATTTTCCCGATTTTCCACGTGTAGTACACGAAAAAGCGGGAATTCAAAAAATATTTCAAAAATCGATATTTTCGCTAAATAATTTATTTGCAGCAATTCTTCATTGATAATACTGTTAACGAATGTTGAAAAAGACGCGCAATAGACCTGTCGTGTGCTCATCATAGAATAGCGCCTATAATAGATCTATCGCGCTTTACCAACCAAAAATAATTTAAAATTTTTAATTTCTGATGAATTTTTTTCAAAAATTGAAACAAAAATCTTTAAAAAAAACAATTTAAAAATTGTTTAAATTTAAAAAAAACTCGGATTGTTCACGTGTAGTACACGAGATTTTTTTTTTGAAAATCGGTATTTTTGCCACTAAACTGATTCTAAGCAGTGCTGTTTCAATGATACTTCAAAAAAAAAATCTAATTAGAGGCGCAATAGATCTATCGTGTGCCCAACATACACTAGCGCCTATAATAGATTTATCGCGGTTTACCAACAAAAACAATTTTTGATTGTTTCCTTACTGATTAATTTTTACCAGAAAATACACCACAAATCTTTAAAAAAAAATTTTCCAATTTTTTTAAATAAAAAAACCTCGGAATGTCCACGTGTATTGTCGGCCCGCCAAAATAGTCAAACGCGCTCCATTGAACTCAACGGTATGCGATTTTCATTTTGGTAACCAAATTATTTCATTTCACGTTGAATTTATACGTGAAATGAAATAATTTGGAGACCAAAATGAAAATCGAATAGCGTTGAGTTCAGTGGAGCGCGTTTGACCATTTTGGTGGGCCCACAATAGTACACGAGATTTTTTTTTTTTGAAAATCGATATTTTTGCCACTAAACTGATTCTAAGCAGTGCTGTTTCAATTATACTTCCAAAAAGTATCTAAATGGACGCACGATAGATCTATCGTGTGCCAACATATACTAGCGTCTATAATAGATTTATCGCGCATTAGCAACTGATGCATTTTTCACAAAAATTAAAACAAAAATCTTTGAAAAAAACATTTACATTTAAAAAATTTTGAAATTTTTTGAAATAAAAAAATCCAGATTGTCCACGTGTAGTACACGAGATTTTTTTTCTCGAAAATCAATATTTCCATATTTATGCCACTTTATTTATTTTGAGGAGTGCTGTTTCAATGGTTTTTCAAAAAAAAAGTATTCAAATAGACGCGCTATAGATCTATCGTGTGCCTAAAATACACTAGCGCCTATAATAGATTTATCGCGCTTTGATAATTGGAAATAATTTAAAATTTTTAATTTTTGATGAATTTTTCACAAAAATTAAAATAAAAATCTTTAAAAAAAACATTTTCATTTAAAAAATTTTGAAAATTTTTGAAATTTTTTGAAATAAAAAAATCCAGATTCTCCACGTGTAGTACACAAGATTTTTTTTTTTCAAAAATCGATATTTTTTGATATTTTTGTCACTCCATATATTTTGAGCAGTGCTGTTTTAATGGTATTGCAAAAGAATATCTAAATAGAGGCGCGATAGATCTATTGCGTGCCCATCATAGACAAGCTCCTATAATAGATCAATCGCGCTTCACCGACCAAAAATAATTTAAAATTTTTAATTTCCGATGAATTTCTCACAAAAATTGAAACAGAAATCTTAAAGAAACATTTACATTTAAATAATTTTGAAATTTTTCAAAATAAGAAAATCCAGATTGTCCACGTGTAGTACACGAGGTTTTTTTTTTCGAAAATCGATATTTTTGATATTTTTGCCACCAAACTGATTCTATGCAGTGCTGTTTTAATGGTACTTCAAAAAAAAGTATCTGAATAGACGCGCGATAAATCTATTATGTGCCCGTCATACAGTAGCGCTTATAATAGATCTATCGCGCTTTGACAAGTGGAAATAATTAAAAACTTTGCATACCCGATGAATTTTTCACGGAAATTGAGACAAAATTCTCAAAACGGATTTTTTTCAAAACAAAGTTTCGAATTTTTCAAAATAAAAAACTCGGATTGCCCATGTGTAGAACACGAGATTTTTTTTTTTCAAAAATCGATATTTTTTGATATTTTTGTCACTCCATATATTTTGAGCAGTGCTGTTTTAATGGTATTGCAAAAGAATATCTAAATAGAGGCGCGATAGATCTATTGCGTGCCCATCATAGACAAGCTCCTATAATAGATCAATCGCGCTTCACCGACCAAAAATAATTTAAAATTTTTAATTTCCGATGAATTTCTCACAAAAATTGAAACAGAAATCTTAAAGAAACATTTACATTTAAATAATTTTGAAATTTTTCAAAATAAGAAAATCCAGATTGTCCACGTGTAGTACACGAGGTTTTTTTTTTCGAAAATCGATATTTTTGATATTTTTGCCACCAAACTGATTCTATGCAGTGCTGTTTTAATGGTACTTCAAAAAAAAGTATCTGAATAGACGCGCGATAAATCTATTATGTGCCCGTCATACAGTAGCGCTTATAATAGATCTATCGCGCTTTGACAAGTGGAAATAATTAAAAACTTTGCATACCCGATGAATTTTTCACGGAAATTGAGACAAAATTCTCAAAACGGATTTTTTTCAAAACAAAGTTTCGAATTTTTCAAAATAAAAAACTCGGATTGCCCATGTGTAGAACACGAGATTTTTTTTTTCGAAAATCGATATTTTTGCCACTAAACTGATTCTAAAGCAGTGCTGTTTTAATGATACTTCAAAAAAAGTATCTGAATAGACGTGCGATAGATCTATTGTGTGCCCAACATACACTAGCGCCTATAATAGATTTTTCGCGCTTTGGCAAGTGGAAATAATTGAAAATTTTGCATTCCCGATGAATTTTTCTCGGAAATTGAAACAAAAATCTTTAAAAAAAAAATTTTCATTTAAAAAAAAAACCAAATTTTTCAAAATAAGAAATTCCAGATTCTCCACGTGTAGTACACGAGATTTTTTTTTCGAAAATCGATATTTTTGATATTTTTGCCACCAAACTGATTCTAAGCAGTGCTGTTTTAATGGTATTGCAAAAGAATATCTAAATAGAGGCGCGATAAATCTATTGCGTGCCCGTCATACACTAGCGCCTATAATAGATGTATCGCGTAATGAAAACAGTGACTCACGTGTACATAAACGCATGGACAAACAGATTGACAATGGCGCCGACGCGAACCTGAGAAGACAAGGTTGGGTAGGTGAAGGCGAAGAACAAGAATGTTGCCACGTGGTGGTACCTGAAAAAAAAACAAGGAAGTTTTGACTGGGAAGTCTTCAGATCTATCGCATGAATGAGAAAACATTTGTTGAGACCTACCAATGCAAAAAGATGAGCGGTCTCTTACGAAGCACCAGGAAGATCGTGTCGATAAGCTCGAACGCTTTTGACACAACCGTCAAAAACATCAAATACTCGGCATTAGGCGGCATCCTGGACAATCCTTCGCATCCGCAACCTGAAAAACAACAACACATTGTAGGCATTCGTGTGTCGTAAAAATTTTAAAAATAAAAAAATCACCATAAAGTCCCAACGATTGGATTTGCTGCCACATCACCGGCATCAACACCCACGAGCCGTAGATTGAGAAGAAGGCAAGGAAATTATTCCAAAACATGAGAAAAAATGACAGATCAAACGGTTTACGGTCTCGCATCAATCGTTTGATGGCAAAGATGAGCACCAAGTAGGCGATTGTGATCTGCAAGAAAATTGTGCTTCATTGAATTAGAATTCATTGAATTACCTGCACAAAGAGCCCAGAGTGATCCCGCATGATGTACTTGGCTCGAATACGTGGAAACGGTTGATGGAGGCCATTGGTGATCAGGGTCCGGAATTCCGCTACGTCGAATTTCCATTGGAACACGTCCTTGATCATTTGGAGCATTTTTTTGGTCGGGGAGGAAGAACACCGCAAAATAATTCAAGTGCGGTGCTTGGAGGGCTCGTGGATTCTGGACGGACACGACATGTTTACACGTGGAAGTAGGGCGGTAGGGTGTCACGTTGCGTGAACTTTATTTATTTTTTTTTTAAATTGGAAGTTTTAATAGTTTTTTTTTTTTTTTTTTCACGGGGGGCATTAAGAGTTCACGCGGAAAATAAAAATATAAATCGCGTATAAAAAAATATAAAAAATATTTCAATTTTTTCCGCGTATTTAGAAACAAGCCTGAGCTGGTTGACGGGTTTTTATCGCTCCGAGAGAGAATTTTACCTGACCCCTCAAAGCGAACAGACGGACATACTTGAATAGCGTAATATATATAAGAAAGATTGCACGCTCATTGTCAGAACCATTTCGAAAATAGAGTCAGTAGCTCACCACTCGTTGAGTTGGTGAGCATTTATTTATTTATTTGTTTTATTTTTATTACTTATTTTGCACAGAAAAATGCGGTTTTGCTAATTTTTATACACCGATTTCGATACCTAAAAGTTCTGAAAAAGAACGGTTCTGATTTGGGCTAGCCCCAGCTCCGTCGAGGTCTGAGCTACAATCCATGAAGTTGGAAAACAGCATTTTCCGGGAAATACAAATGCTTGTCTCTTTCTCTGCGTCTCTCACTACCATTTTTGAACAGTTCGATGCAGATTTTTTTCGCGATCTCGTCGATAATTTGAAATCCCCACAATTCCCATTTTAAAGAGAGTTAGAGCAAATTTACTAAATTCGCCATGTAAAGAGACGCAGACAGGGAGAGCGCGCATCGCCGCGAAACCCGTGAAGGTGTCGGCTGCAACATGCTGCCAGCGCTATCTCTCTTCCTACTGGACCGAATTTGATCGTTTATTGACAGCTGGATGCAGAATTTTCTGCCGGTCACGCAGGTTTTTTTAACTTTTCAACTTTCCCACTTTCAAGCGAGTTATAGCAATTTACCTGAATTTTCTATGGGAGGAGACGCAGACAGAGAGAGCAGGCCGCGCCGCGAAACCCGTGGAGGTGTCGGCTGCATCATGCTGTCAGCGCTATCTCTCTTTCCACTAGATCGATTTTAATCGTTTTTGGATGGCTGGACGTAGAATTTCATTGCAATCACGTCGGTTTTTTAAACTTCTCAAACCTCCCGTTTTCAAGCGAGTTATAGCAATTTTCCTGATTTTGCTATGGGAGGAGACGCAGACAGAGAGAGCAGGCCGCGCCGCGAAACCCGTGGAGGTGTCGGCTGCATCATGCTGTCAGCGCTATTTCTCTGCCCGATGGACCAATTTGAACACTTTTTTGACGCTTCGAGGCAGAATTTTCTGCCGGTTACGCTGGTATTTTTATCTTCTCAAAATTCTTTTTTTCAAGCGAGTTATAGAAATTTTCCTGAATTTGCTATGGGAGGAGACGCAGACATGGAGAGAGCGCCGCGAAACCCGTAGAGGTGTCGGCTGCAACATTCTGCTAGCTGTCTCCTATCTCTCTTCCCACTGGACCCATTTTGATCGTTTTTGGACAGCTGGATGCAGCATTTTCTCCCGGTCACGCCGGTGTTTTCAACTTTTTGAAATTCCCACTTTCAAGCAAGTTAGAGCAAATTTTCTTGATCTGCATTGAAGGAGACGCAGACAGGGAGAGCGCGCTGCGCAGCGGAACCCGTGGAGATGTCGGCCGCATCATGCTGTCAGCGCTATCTCTCTTACCAATGGACCAATTTTGATCGTTTTTGGACAGCTGGATGCAGCATTTTCTGCCGGTCACGCCGGTGTTTTTAACTTTTAAAAATTCCCATTTCAAGCTAATTAGAGCAAATTTCCTGGATCTGCCAAGGGAGGAGACGCAGACATGGAGAGAGCGCCGCGCCGCGAAACCCGTAGAGGTGTCGGCTGCAACATTCTGCTAGCGCTATCTCTCTTCCTACTGGACCGAATTTTATTGTTTTTGAACGACTGGACGTAGAATTTTATAGCGATCATGTCGAAACTTTAAAATCCCTGGAATAGTCATGTTTAAGCGAGTTAGAGCAAATTTCTTGGATTTGACATGAGAGGAGACGCAGACAGAGAGAGCGCGCCGCGCCTCGCCGCGAAACTCGTGGAAGTGTCGGCCGCATGAAGCATCCAGCGCTAACTCTTTTCCCATTGGACCGATTTTGATAGTTTTTGGACAGCTGGATACAGAATTTTTTTGCGATCACGTCGATACCTTAAAATCCTCGAATTTCCCATTTTAAAGAGAGTTAGAGCAAATTTCCTGGATTTGCCAGGGGAGAAGAGACGTAGACAGGGAGAGCGCGCATCGCCGCGAAACCCGTGAAGGTGTCGGCTGCATCATGGTGTCAGCGCTATCTCCCTTCCCAATGGACCAATTTGAACACTTTTTTGACGCTTCGATGCAGAATTTTCTGCCGGTCACGCCGGCATTTTTAACTTTTTAAAATTCCCACTTTCAAGCGAGTTAAAGCAAATTTCCTCCATTTGCCATGAGAAGAGACGCAGACAGAGAGAGCAGGCCGCGCCGCGCCGCGGAACCCGTGGATGTGTCGTTCGCAAGATGTCACCAGCGCTATCTCTCTTCCCATTGGACCGATTTTGACCGTTTTTGGACAGCTGGATGCAGCATTTTCTGCCTGTTACGCCGGTATTTTTAACTTAGCAAAACTCCCACTTTCAAGCAAGTTAGAGCAAATTTTCTTGATCTGCCATGGAAGGAAACGTAGGCAGGAAGAGCGCGCCGCGCCGCGAAAACCGTGGAGGTGTCGGCTGCATTATGTTGTCAGCGCTAACTCTTTTCCCAATCAACCTTTTTTGATAGTTTTTGGACAGCTGGATGCAGCATTTTCTGCCGGTCACGCCGGTATTTTCAACTTTTTATAATTCCCACTTTCAAGCGAGTTAGAGCAAATTTCCTGGATTTGACATGAGAGGAGACGCAGACATGAGGAGTGCGCAGCGGAACCCGTGAAGGTGTCGGCCGCATGAAGCATCCAGCGCTATCTTTCTTCCCAATGGACCAATTTTAATAGTTTTTGGACAGCTGGATGCAAAATTTTCTGCCGGTCACGCCGGTATTTTTATCTTCTCGAAACTCACACTTTCGAGCGAGTTACAGCAAAATTCCACGATTTGCAACGAGAGGAGACGCAGACAGGGAGAGCGCGCCGCGCTGCGAAACCCGCGGAGGTGTCGGCCGCTGCATGCTGCCAGCGCTATCTCCCTTCCTACTGGACCGATCTTGCCCATTTTGGAAATTTTGATGCAGAATTTCAGAGTGATTTCGCTCATATTCTTAGCAAATCACCAGATATCTCTTATTTCATTTTTAAAAAACTGTTTCTCTATATAGCGCCCACGCTCACGCGCTGCGGTTCCGTCGCGTCGCGTCACTACGCTGCACCGCAGTCTGCATCTCGCAATCAGATGGAACCAAGGAATTGTTGAGAATTGTCTCAATTCGTTTGACACTATTAAACGTGTTGACCAGCACCTTTTTTTCTAGTCAGTATCTCTTCCCTTCGATTCTCAAGTAAGTATTTAAAATCATTTATTTCCATTTCGATTGCTGCATCCATTCAACCTCGCGGAAAATTTGTAGATATTCCGATTTCAGAGATGATATTAATCTGGCTCAAGGTTGTCTGCGTGCTCATTTTCGTTGCCAGGTTTGAATCTTTGTATCATTTAAGAAACTCTGTAAGCTTTAAGAAATTGCCACGCGGATTCTGGATCGATAAAAATCTGTGTAATCGGAGCAAGAGGAAATACCAATGATAGTATCAGCATTCATGACAAAATTGATGCGATCGCACTGTTCATTGCAAAAAATCATACAAAGGCGGCTCAAATCTACGAACATGAGACGGGAGATGTGTGCGAGTTTATTGGAAGAATCGACCGGGCTAAGATGCAGGCTGACTTTATTCTGGTTGCCAGGCGGTGGGTTTTAAGTTTAAAAAACGGTTCAGGGAAACGCGGGGTGCTGGCCTTGCCTGCGTCTCTGCGCGGCGAGAGAGAGTCGCTGGCCGCGCACTCTGCTTCTCTGCGTCTCCTCGCGCATTCAGCTAAATGCGTTCTGACCTAGTCAGCACCCCGATAAAAAAAATAAATTTTTCGATATTTCAGACATAACGATACAAAGCTAGAATGTGATGTAGAGTGGGGTCGTGAAAGTTTTGCAATCATGAAGGTGACAACCCTTAAAAAATAACCACACAACGATCATCTCGTTATTTCAGTTGTACCCGGACGGTCATCAATCCAACGCGACCAATGACGATGTCAATTTCAATGCAAAACTCTCTTTCACATCTTCAGAGGGCAATGAGACAAATTGGCTGTCTGTAACTTCGGGCAGCAGTTTGATGACAACACTGACGCCACGTTTCATGTCCCCGCAGAGCCGAATTCCAGAGGACTATCCGTTTAAAGCGGAAAGAGAGCAGCGCGTCAAACAGAGAACCATGAAGGCTATTTGTGCTTTGATGGCATTGGCTGTGATTTCGCTTTTGCTTATTTTGTTCATGGGTAGTTTATCAAGGTAAGCCTGAAAAAAATTTTAATGGCTAATAGCCATTGAAAACGGCTAGTAGCCATCGAATGGGGGTGTGTGCCATATGCGTTTAGCACAAGGCGGGCTATTGCGTTCTCTGCGTCTTCAAATTATTGTTTTTTCAATCGACTTGCGACATGAAAACTCAAGTCTGCATTCACCGTTCTGTCTGCGTCTCATCAAATATCACTGTGTTCGCGTGGTCGCGCTCAAAAAAGTGGGCGGAGTCTCGCGTTTTCGTGTCGCAAGTCGATTGAAAACACGATAGTATTCTGCCAAGTTTAGTGGAGACGCAGAGACGCGAGAAATCTTGTTCGGCAAAAGGTAACCGATAAATGAACTTTGCCAAAACACCACGACGCAACAATGTCCTGTTATTGTGTTTTCAATCTAGTTGCAGCATCAAAAATGAGCCTGCTATCTCTTTTTTGTCTGCGTCTCTTCAATTAGCACTGTGATTGTGTTGCCGCGCACAAATAAGTGGGCGGAGTTTCGCGTTCTCATGTCGCAACTCGATTGAAAACACAATAAGTTCAAAACATTTTTTTGTTTTGTTTTTTTCAGATACAATGAAGCGAAGAAAAAGCGTATTGAAGAGGAACAACGCATCAAAAAGAAAATGGAAGCAGCCAACGCTCCACCACCAGCCACTAAAAAACCCCTCGATTCTGAAAGATCCGTTAGAGAAAAGGAGAAGTCTGAAAAATCGGAAAAAAAGAATGACAGTGTCAGGAAAGATAAGGAGAAAGAGCACTGAAATGATGATTTTATTGCATTGTGGAGATTTTTGCTGCTGTAATAAATTACTAGTGAGACAATTGTGTTAAAATGGTTCTTTCGAACAGTGTCAATCTTTTCTAGATGCACAGCGTGTTGTCGTGTTTTTAAATATTAAGCAGTAATTGATTCCGTTTGTAAAAAAAATGTAGGGGTGAACAACACGGTTTCGCAATCATTATTTGGCATACCGTAAAAACTGTATATGAAGGGTCCCCTTCATTTTTTTCGTGGGATCGTGCGTGTGTGTGGAGGAATTCTTTCTATTATAGGGGGACCTTCAACTTTCGCTAAAGAGGCCCGTTTATTGATAGGGTCTTAAAATTAGAGGAGCCCTTTAATTCAAGAGGGCACTTCTATTTTTCGGGAGGTTGTTTGGGGGCCCCTTCTAATACAGTTTTTACGGTATTTACATCGTGTGAAAATAGAGAAAAACATATTTTACAACAACAACAACAACATTTAGATCCACCCAACATCCCCTCTTGAAAATAAGTCATCCTATTTTAAAAAAAAGTGACAACTGACATAATGTGAAAATTCTGATACACCCCCCCCACATGCACCCCGCCCATTGAAAAGCGGGGGTTATAGATATTCTCAGTACGGAGTGCTGCAAACGCGCTCCCTTCGCACAGTGATGGACGCGGCCACGTTGGCGACGAGAGAGTGCAGAAAATTGAGAGAGCCGTGGCCGATGTTTTGCTCTGATTTCTCTAAACCTCACTCCAAATGCATGCGAAATTCTTTGTTCGATTGGAGCGAGTTATCAGCGTTTTATACCGAGTATATCAAATCAATATAATGTTCCCAGAATTATTTATTTACAAGGGAATGGTCCAAACTTAACTTGGCATTTTGAAATGAAACCTATATAGGGTGAAAGAGCACTTCATGGGGAGCTCAAATCACTTTTCAATTTTTGCAATAAACCATTCGGAGCCGAGCAAATGAGCTCCATAGTTTTAATTTTCACGTGCGAATTTATCACCGCAGTTGAGAGTAATTTTTAACAGTGGCCGGGTGGCCGAGTGGTTGGTGCAAGAGAATAGTAAATGGAGGATGCGGGTTCAATCCCTCGCGATAAAAAATTTTTGTATTTTGATTTTTGCGTTCACTTTTCCAGGTCCTAGAACTTTTTTTAACCATATTTTTTCGCATTGCCAACCTCTTTTCAACGTATGGTGACGATTGTATGTTTGTGTTTTGTTTTGTTTTTATTTCGTTTTAACTGGAGATGACACTTCATGTGGCAAGTTTTTTATCGTTATTATCCAAGAAGTTTTTGATTTCGAACTCGGATTTCCTCCACCTATTTCCCGACAAAAAACCAATCTCTTGAAAAAAAAAGCGTGCTAAATGGACCCAAGCTCACCGTTCTTTACACCTTCGGAGTTCCGTTTCGAACAAGTTGGCGCAGATGATTGCTTCCTGACGAGATGTACCGATAATGCGTTCATCAAGTGTGCGAGATGCACCAACACTATTTGTTTTTCCCATTTCATAATTGTTGATTAGCATTATTGTCCTTATTTGTGAACTATTACTACGTATTAAACACAAAACTGGAAAAAAAAATTGGTCAAAAAAGTTCTAGGACCTGGAAAAGTAAACGCAAAAATCAAAATACAAAATTTTTTACCACGAGGGATTGAACCCGCATCCTCCATTTACTATTCTCTTGCACCAACCACTCGGCCACCCGGCCACTGTTCAAAATGACTCTCAACTGCGGTGATAAATTCGCACGTGAAAAGTGAAACTTTGGAGCTCATTTGCTCGGCTCCGAATGGTTTATTGCAAAAATTGAAAAGTGATTTGAGCTCCCCATAAAGTGCTCTTTCACCCTATATAGGTTTCATTTCGAAACGCCAAGTTAAGTTTGGACCATTCCCTTGTTAGTTATTTAATAAAAAAGAAAAACAAACAAACAAAAACAATCGAGTTAGGAGGGAAGGAGGAATAATCTTAATCACTAAAAAAAAAGTGCCTAGTCCAGCTTCTTCTTCTCCTTCTTGGCCGTCAATTTTCGCAATTGGAGAATAATGTCACCTTGCAAATACCTTCTAGCGAAAAAGAAGGTGAAAAGTATTAAATACGAGGCGCAGATGGCAGATGCAGTGTCAAGGAGAAGTCTTCGTGTGTCGCAAGTGTACGCGTACTGGAATTATGAACATTTCACTCTTACGCGTTGTGAAATTGTCGAAAAAAGCACATTAAACCCATTTTCAAACTGATTAACCATCATTTATAGTCTCCGCTTACCCTTCTGTTCGCATAGTAGATAGTAAAGAAGCTGATTGAATATAAGGAAAGTTGAACAAAGTGAACTGAAACGGCTAACGCCTTCACCAGTTTCGACAGTTTAGTCTCCATCGATCGGATAAAGTAGTATCTGAAAATTGGATTATTTCGAGCATCGGGAGCATCTGTACTGTTTTTTTTTATTGCTTGTAATCGCTGAAACTCATTCATATTGTACGCATGGGAAAATTGCAAATAAGCGAAAAATGGCAGTCTCGTCTATTTAGTACAAGAAAAAGCGGTAATTCAAAAAAATCAACAATTTTTCACTGCTCATTTGGAGCAGGAGTCTCTAAATAGACGCACGAGCCTGACAAATAAAAAAAGTGACTCACGCATACATAAACCCGTTGAACAACAAATTGACAATGACGATGCAACGAATCAGAGAAGACGTCATTTGATAGGCGAGGGCAAAGAACAAAAACGCGATCACGTGGTGGTACCTGGAGAAAAAGAGTAGTGAATTTAAAAATGAGTAATGTGGAATTAATCAGTATGAAGCGCTGCAAATTTGCTCCAATTGCAAAATAAACTGGCCGTGCATTCGGAGTGAGAATCAGAGAAAAAACGAGCGAAACATCAGCCACGCTCTCTCGTCGCCTCATCCGTTTTGCTAATGGAGCACATTTGCAACGCCTCCGAAAACGGTAAAAACAGACTTACACATGCAAGAAACTGAGACGTTTTTTACAAAGCACCAGGAAAAACGTGTTGCCAAACTCGAGTGCTTTCAATAAAACCGTCAAAAACAGCCAGTGCTCGGCGGCAGGCGACATCTTTGAAAATCCATAGCATGCGCATGCTGGAAAGCAAAAAATTACGTTCTTTTAATTTTCCCGGTCGCATTATTTTTTCAAAATCACAGCTTATTTTTTCGTTAAGACGCAATTAAATTGTTGCAAAACTGTAAAATGCGAATTTTCAAATTGTCGTCAAATAGGATGTGCAAACACCGTGATGAAGAAATACAGATATTTAAAAAAAAAATTTTCAAAAACTAACAAATTTTAAAAAGTATTCAAAAATAGTCACCATAAAATCCCCACGCACTAATCGTTTTCACCATCGCCGAAAGCATCACATACGAGCCGCAGAACGAAACAATGGAAAGAGCGAAATTCCAGATCATCAGTGGGTACTGCAGATTGAACCCCTTACGGTTTCGCATTAATAGTTTGATGGCAAAGATGAGCAGCAAGTAGGCAATTGTGATCTGCAAGAAGTTCTGTTTTATTAACCACATAGCTGCCTATACCAGTCTAAAAAGCGCTAGCTCCGCGCCCATTCCCCTCACCCCCACAAAATTACCTGCACAAAGAGCCCATAGTGCCTCTTAACGACTAATTTGGCTTGAGATCGTGGAAACGATGATTTGTGTTTCCCGTTCGTTGCCACGGCCCATAATTGTGCCACGTCGAAATGCCATTCGAACGTTTGCTCGATGGTTTGAGTCATTGCTTCGATCGGGAACATTGCAAATGAAGTATCGCAAATAATTGAAGTGAAGGGTTCTTGGGCTGTTGAGTTGTTAGTCTCGTGGCTCACCGCCCGAAAAGAACTAGGTTTACACGTGAAAGTAGGGCGCTAGGTTGTCACGTTGCGTGAACTTTATATATTTGAAAAAAAAAGACTACAAACAACAAAAAAACATGAAAAATCGGAAAAGCTACAAAGTTTAAAAGGGAAATACGCATGTTTTAGGATTTTCAGAGGTCAGACTTTCTACAAGTGAAAGACCCGAAAACTGAATGAAATTTAGGATGGATGGAGCAAGTAAACATTTTAAGAAAGAGTTTGGAAACAAAGGTTTATTGGGCCTTCTTCTTATTTTGTGCCACCGCCTTGTACTTGTCTTTTCATCCTCCGATAACTTACGACGAATCTTCATCGAGCGGAAAAAGTAGTTGCCATACTATTTCTTTCATTGCCGTTTGAATTTCAAAAGTACGCAAACACCGAGTTGCAATTTCTTTGTTTTCACAAGAACTTCACATGAAAGAATTGCACGATAAATACTGCGGCGCCGTAGAAGCGACTTTGTGAGCACAACATTCACCGCGGATTTTTAATGATTCCAATATGATCAATCAATTTACCAAATGCGCGGACAATTTTCCCTTCATCCGCTTCACTGGATCATCTCTCTCATGCGCCTTTAAGCTCTCCGAGAAGACTCCGCGTACCGACCGTACCTCACTCGCGCGGCGAGACCACCTGCGTCATGCGCGGCGCCACGAGAGAGGAGAGATCGCTGCCTGCCGCCCACACACACACTCTGCTCGAACGCCTACGCGTCTCACTCAATGGACTGCTGCTAGCCATGAATCTCTAAGGAACCATTGGAAGTGATTCTACTCAATGTATTGTAAGTCGTTAGAACCTTGTTTAGTAGACGGCGTCTCTGCCCTTTCTTTCTAATCGTAGGATTCTCTCCGGAGTCTCCAGTGGCGGTAGCTGCCGCACTTCCCGTCGGTTATCGTATTAGAGGACCGTTTATAATCAGGAAATAGTAGCTGTCACCAAGCCCTATACTATATCCTTGACAACCCACACGACAGGAACCCCGCCCATTGAAAAGCGGGGGTTATATATATCAAATCAATAGCATGTTCCCAAAAAGTATTTATTTAATTTAAAAAAAAGAAAAAAGAAAAACAAACAAACAAAAACAATCGAGTTAGGAGGGAAGGAGGAAAAATCTTATTCACTTAAAAACCGTATCTAGTCCAGCTTCATAGTCTTCAATTTTCGATACAGGAACAAAACGTCATCTCGCAAATACTTTTTAGCGAAAAAGAACATGAAAAGTACAAAATACGAGAAGCAGATGCCAGATGCAGTGTAAAGGAGAAGTTTTGGTGTGTCGCAAGAGTACTGGAATTATGAACATTTCACTCTTACATTAGCAAGTATTGTTTTTTCAATCGACTTGCGACATGAAAACGCGTGACTCCACCCACTTTTTTTCGCGCGACCACGCAAACACAGTTCGGTTCGAAGAGAAGCAGAGAAAACATGTATTTTTTTTTCTCTCGTTCTCATGCTGCAACTCGATTGAAAACACAATAAACGAGCAAATTTTCAGTGTTTTGCTATACCCATTTTCAAACTGGTTAACCATCATTTTTAGTCTCCGCTTACCCTTCTGTTCGCCAAGTAGATAGTAACGAAACAGATTGAATATAAGGAAAGTTGAACAAAGTAAACTGAAGTGGCTAACGCCTTCGCCTTTATCGACAGTTTAATCTTCATCGATCGGATAAAGTAGTATCTGAAAATTGGATTATTTCGAGCATCGAGAGCTGTTTTTTTTTTGTTGCTTGTAATCGCTGAAACTCACTCATATTGTACGCATGGGAAAATGGCAAATAATCATTTGCTTTTGGGTAATTTGCTACACGGCGTGTTGGACGGAAAGTTGAAAAATAAAATTTAATATGCGCGGGGTTTTTTTCCCGAAAAAAAATTCTGGACTAATCGTGGTCGCATTTTTTTTTCTGCGTTAAAGCGAAGATATTGTTGTTTATGTAGCAAACTCTCGCCGGAGAGACGCAGACACTCAGCGGAGCGCGTTTCCAATAACGTTCCGGTCAGCACGCCGTGTTGCTACAGAAAATGTGGCTGTAACCCCACAACTTTCTAAAATATCTTAAAATTTTCCAAACAGAAAATTGTCTATTCAGTACACGAAACAGCGGTAATTCAAAAGAATGCAATTATCTTTTTTTTTTTCGCTTGTAATTGCTGAAACTCACCCATATTGTACGCATGGGAAAATGACAAATAAGCGAAAAATGGCAGTCTCGTCTATTTAGTACAAGAAAAAGCGGTAATTCAAAAAAATCAACAATTTTTCACTACAAACATTAAGAGCAGGAGTCTCTAAATAGACGCGCGATAAATCTATCGAGCCTGACAAATAAAAAAGTGACTCACGCGTACATAAACCCGTTGAACAACAAATTGACAATGACGATGCAACGAATCAGAGAAGACGTCGTTTGATAGACGTGGGCAAGGAACAAAAACGCAAGCACGTGGTGGTACCTGGAGAAAAATGGTTTATTTTAAAGGGGCATCTGGAACAGAGTTAATAGGCGCAAATTAAATTTGCTCGGTATCGGAGTGAGATTCAAAGAAATCAGAGCAAAACATCGGTCACGCTCTCTAAGTTTTCTGCGCTTTCTCGTCGCCTCATCCACTTTGCTGATGGAGCCTACTTACAGTTATTTTTAAAGCTTTCAAGGCCCAAAACTCAAACGCGATTGATCTATTATAAATTTGCAAATGATGTTTATAAGACGATACAGATTATCTTGTATTGTCTAGAGCACAAATCCATCTTAGAAACAAGCCTGGCTAAATCAAAAACTATTTTTTGAAAATTTCTCATCTCTAAACTGTTTCTTATTTGACCTGCGAACGCAACTGCATGGTGCCAACCGCAAACAAATCTACACCTCGAAAGCGTTCGTTCCTCGTGTCCCGTGTTGCGCAGGCGGTTACGCTACGGTATAGAACTCGCACGGAATTGAACTGCGTGTAATAGAACCGCCTGAAATTGAGCTGTACCGACCCAGAACCGCTCGAACAACTCGGAGAATTATTTCGTTGTGCATTGTGAGGCCCTGAGTTCTATTTCGTGCAGTTGCTTTTTTAAAACAGTTTCATTTCAGCCGGTTCTATTCCGTGCGAGTTCTATACCGCCGCACCCCCAATTTTATATATAAGGATGATAATCATTTCAAAGCGGTAATTTTTCAGACTTACACATGCAAGAAACTGAGCGGTTTTTTACGAAGCACCAAGAAAAACGTGTTGCCAAACTCGAGTGCTTTCAATAAAACCGTCAAAAACAGCCAGTGCTCGGCGGCAGGCGACATCTTCGAAAATTCATTGCATGCGCATGCTGGAAAGCAAAAAATTACGTTCTTTTAATTTTCCCGGTCGCATTATTTTCCGTTAAAAAGCAATTAAATTGTTGCAAAACTGTAAAATGCGAATTTTCAAATTGTCGTCAAATAGAATGTGCAAACACCGTGACGAAGAAATGCAGATTTTTTAAAAACATTTTTCAAAAACTAAAAAATTTTAAAAAGTATTTAAAATAGTCACCATAAAGTCCCAACGCTCTAATCGTTTTCACCATCGCCGAAAGCATCACATACGAGCCGTAGAACGAAAAGATTGAAAGAGCGAAATTCCAGACCATGAGTGGGTACTGCAGCTTGAACCGCTTACGGTTTCGCATTAATAGTAGGGTGGCCAAGACGAGCAGCAAGTAGGCAATTGTGATCTGCAAGAAGTTGAATATTGAGCAAGGCTGTTGCGCAACTCAGCTTCTGGTGTGAGACACATAAAAACCACATTAAATGTTGGCTAATAGCCGTTTCCGATGCCATATAGGGGCCGCATATGCGCCATAATTGCTTCTCTTAATTGTTGGATTCGAATATTGTATTATACGAGAGTTTTGGCTATTAGCCGACAATTTCGGCGCGTATGCCAAATTCATGTGGCACAGGCCCGGTTATTAGCCGTTTTGATGTATTACAACTGGCAGCTATATTTCAAAATTACCTGCACAAAGAGCCCAAAGTGCTTCTTAATGACATATTTGGCTTGAAATCGTGGAAACGATTTGTGTTTCCCGTTCGTTGCCACGGCCCAGAATTGTGCCACATCGAAATGCCATTGGAGCGATTGCTCGATGATTGGCATCATTTCTTCGCTCGTGAACATTGCAAATCAATTATCGCAAATAATTGAAGTGAAGGTCTGGTGGATTGTCGGGCTGTTTGGCTCGTGGCTCACCGCCCGAAAAGAACTAGGTTTACACGTGAAAGTAGGGCGCTAGGTTGTCACGTTGCGTGAACTTTATATATTTGAAAAAAAAGACTACAATAAACAAAAAAACCACAGGAAAAATCAGAAAAGCTACAAAGTTCAAGAGGGAAATACGCATGTTTTAGGATTTTCAGAGGTGTCAGACTTTCTACAAGTGAAAGACCCGAAAACTGAATGAAATTTAAGATGGATGGAGCAAGTAAACATTTTAAGAAAGATTAAGGTTTATTGGGCCTTCTTCTTATTTTGTGCCACCGCCTTGTACTTGTCTTTTCCTCCTCCGAGAACGTACGATTTGAGGAAAAAGTTGATGAAGAGGAGCAAATAGGTCGTGTCCATGAAGGTGGCAAGCTTGAAGACGGATGGGTCGAAATCGCAGTTGGCCTGTAAAAACGGAGTAGTTTTACGGGTTTTTCAAGTAAAAATACACCCATGAAATTTTCGGCTAATAGCCGTCGAATTCGGGGCGTGAACCAAAATAATTTTCTATGGCTATCCTTTTCGATGGGTGGATCAGAAAACAGATTTCTGCGCCCCCCCCCCCCCCCATAATAGCTCTATCGCGCCTCCCCCACTCACCTCAGTAAAGTGCATCAAATATCCGAGATGAGCGAGAACTCCGCACGAGATGATGAACTGAACGATCTGCAGAGAAGTAATAGCCTGAGCAATCGCTCCTGGCACACGAATCTTCATCGAGCGGAGGAAGTAGTACGAGTACATGAAGGCGTGCACGACAAAGTTCAGGTAGATTCCGTAGCGGTTGAATCCGGGGGTCAGCGGGTGCGAGTACCACGCGTAGATCATGGTGAGAATGTGGTGGTACCAGTGGAGGAACATCAGTGGGCGTTTGCGGAGCACCAGGAAGACGGTGTCGATGAGTTCGAAGAGTTTTGACGCCATGAAGAGCCACACCCAGTAGCCATTCTCGCCCTTGGTGAAGTCGAACACTTTGCAGTAGGAGGCTGGAAATTTTTGATTTTCCGGCGAGAGTTTAGCTACCGCATTACGTATTCCTGGATTGGTGACATCGCGTCAAATGGTGTACATTGCGTTATCGCCACGAACGGTGTTTGCAGACTTGTGGATTTACGAGTTGTTATTTACAAATTTGAATTTTTTCGTTTCGAAAATTTTTAAATTCCAGGAATTTAAAAATTTTCAAAATGGAAAAATTCAAATTTGTATAAACGCATAAATCCACAAGTCTGCAAACACTGTCCGTGGCGAGACCACAATGTACATCATTTGACGCGATGCCACCATTCCAGGAATACGTAATATGATCGATTTGGTCAAGTTTGACCGGATTTTGTCCAATTTTTTTTTAATTTCAGCATCTCTTGGATTGAAAATCGAGCAAAAATTTAGAAAAATCCGCAAAAAAATTGGAAATTAAAAAAAACAATTTTTTAAATCGATGATAAAAATGATGGCTTTTTTCAAATTTTTCAGAGAAAAACTTCTCAATACGGTGTAAATGCGCTCTATCGAGCCTTTCCCGATTTTTTATTTTATTTTTTCCAATCTCTATTCGTGTTTGGTTAAAAAACTAATGAAACTATTCATAGCAACACCAAAAGGTCTGAAATTTTGGGAAATAATGTCACAAAAAATACTTTCGGACATGACATGCTCAAAAAACTTTGGACCAAAATATCGATTTTAAAAATTCAAAGAAAAATCGATATTTTAGTCCAAAATTTTCTGAGCATGTCATGTCCGGGTGTATTTTTCTGACATTATTCCCCAAAATTTGAGACCAATCGGTGCATTCTTCAAGTTTTTCCCCAATTTTTTGACATTTCCATGAAACAGCCCATTATTTATAAATTTATTTAGCCAGAAACGAATAGAGAATCGAAAAAAAAAATCGTGAAAAGTTCCATAGAGCGCACTTGCACCGGATGAGAAAAATTGCGACGGAAAATACGGGGAACATGGCAACTTTTGAAAAAGTTGTCAAATTTATATCCCCTCTTCACCCTCTTCCATTTCATTTTTCATTCATTTTCACTTTTCCCCGGCGGTGATAAAATGTACAAATATTGATAAGTCCATCACCTACACTACACTCCGTCACTGATTAGAGAACGACAGTACTTTGTCACTCGATCAAAGAAAAAAAAACCGAATTTATTATCGTTCGGTGTTTCGTTGAAAAAATGGAATTTCGATGCAAAGAACATCTCGTAATCTCATTTCTTATCAAATTGTCACACAGACTGCATGCTTTTGCATTGATAATGGCGGTTATATCAAGTCAAAAATTAATTAACTCGGAATTTTAAAAATCAATTTCATGCAAAATCAAAAACAGAGTGTGTGAAAATTTGATAAAATTACGAGAACAATATTCTTTTTTTTTTTCTTCTTCTTCTTCTCCTTTTTCTATCCGTGAGTACCAAAGTACTACCGTTCTCTAATCAGTAATGACATGTAGTCTGGGTCATTAATCTATCATATTTTCCAATTTATTACCACCAGAAAAAAATGATTAAAAAAGAACGAAGAATAGTGCTAAAACTGCAGCGCTTCACCCTTACCAACAATTCCCTTATTGGCGATGGTGCCGAAGAACTCTGGTGTCATTTTGATTGCTCCGGTGATCGAGAAGGCGGCGAGAATAAAGTTCCAGATGTTGAGCGGGACAAAGAGTTGGAATGGTTGGCGGTTGCGCATGAACCATTTCGTGCCGAAAACTACGACCATGTAGAGGATGGAGACCTTTAATTCGGGAACTTTTAGAGGAATAATTGGAATTTTCCTTTTTTTTTGTTGTTGTTGGAAAAGTTTTTTAGGGTTTGCAGTAAAAAATCTCGGGGGTAGCAAAAAATATTTTTGTGCTTTCTTGGTACCACGAACTTTACTGCATTTTAATGCAATATTCTGTTCGTCTATTGTCCATTCGCGAAAAAGGCAAGTGCGCTCTAGGGAACTTAGTACTTCGTGGATTTCATTTTCGTCTCCAAATTATTTAAATTCACGTGTAAATTCAACGTGAAATGAAATAATTTGGCGACGAAAATGAAATCCACGAAGTACTAAGTTCCATAGAGCGCACTTGCTTTCTTCACGAATGGACAATACGGGGCGATTTTTACTGCAACCCGTAAAAACATCGGCATATAATTCCGGGGTACAATTATATAATTTCCTCTTTCAAAAATTGACCCATTTAGTGCGTGGAAAAATACGATTTTTGTGTTTTTTTAATAAATCTGTTCAGAATTGCGGAAAATCGTTTAAAATCGACAGTATTCAGAGATTTTTAATAGAGTTATGGACCTATTCACAAAACCAGAAAAAAAAAGAAAAAAACGGGAAAAAATTGCGGGAAAAATCGGAGAATGTTCCGATTGACCTGAAATTTTGGAAAAATTCTAAAAATTTTTGAGCGTGTACAGGAACATTTTTTCCAATGTTTTTCATTCTCCGATTTCTCCCGCAATTTTTTCTTTTTTTTTTTCCGGTTTTGTGAATAGGTCCATTAGTCATAGAAAAAGCGAACAAATTAGAAAATAGCAAAAAAAAAATTGGAGAAAACTCGGAGAACGCTCTGATTGGCCTGAAATTTTTAGAAGTGATGCCAAAAAATACTCCCGGACATGACATGCTCAGGAAATTTTGAACCAAAATATCGCTTTCAAACATTTTCAGAAAAGCCGATAATTAAAAATTGCTGAGAATATCCGAGAGTATTTATTTCCTTATTTCCCAAAGTTTCGAGCCAATCGTAACATTCTTCAAGCTATCCCTTATTTTTTTTTTTGCAATGTTCTCATTTCTCGCCTTTTTTATGAATAACCCTATTAAAAATCAATTTTTTCCACACACTGCATAGGACAATTAGAGAAAAATTATAATTTACCCATATGAATGATCTTAGTTTGCCGGGCAATGTGTTTTGTCGTGATTTTCGGGGTTTCCAAAACCTTCAGTTCGCCAACCACAGGCCGTTTGACAAAATGTTTTGCCCGGCAAACGAAATTCATGCATATAGCCCCTGGAATTACCGTAAAAACTCTAATAGAACGTCTATTGTTTCATTTCATCACACCGGGAAATTAGAGGTTTGCACACCAAATTTCGGTCGTCTTATGCCTGCTTGGTTAGAAAGTGTTTTGCCGAGTTTGGTGTGAAAACCTCTAATTACCCGGCAGTTGTGATTAAATGAAACAATAGAAGAGCATGCCGTTCTATTAGAGTTTTTACGGTATGTGCTCATTTTTTTCCAACACACAAAAAAATATTCAAAAATCCATATTTATTTCAATTTCTCGACAATTTTGTACCTGAATGGTGATGTCAAAGTGGTCCCTGAAGAAGCTGCGACCCTCCGCGTCGGGGAAATTCTTTCCACCATGGGTGGCGAGCGCCACGAATCGTTTCGTGTCGAATTTGACGTCAAGGAGACGTTGGACCAGCGGATGTTGTGCCATTTCGTGCCCAGGAGCCCAGATAAATTACCTGCAAGTTATTTATTTAGAAACATTGAAAAAAAAAGAATTTAGGACGAAAAAAAAAGAAATAAAATGAAAATTCGAATTTTTTTCCTTTTCTTTTTTCCGCTAAACAGAAACAGATAGGAAGGTCGCCGCTCGTCGTAGTAAGAAAAAAGTGAAAAAAAGAACCGGCGTAGAGAAACAGAGAAAAACTCCGCCCCATCACCCCATATCGTCCTCTCAAATATTCCGCTCATAAAAATTGGGTAAAAAGTCAACGAGTATTAGAGAAAATTGCAAAAATTCGATAAAAAAAATAAAATAAAACGTTTTTGAAAAAAAAAGTTCCTAGCGCCAAAAAAATCCAAGAAGCGGTGGGTGAGCATTTACGTCGTATTTAACGAGAGAATGGGGTGATTTTGAAAAAAAAAAAAAAAGAAAGATAAGATAAATGAAGAGAGAGAAGAGAAAAAAATTCGGTTTTAAATAGGCTACAAATTTTTAAACAATTCCCAAATTTATCGATTTTTCTAGCAAAAAATGCAAAAAAAAACCTGAAGTTATCAAAATTTTAATAAAACTTAAAAAATTTCGACCTTTGGAATTGTTAAATACATCAATAAAAAAACATTTTATTATCTTTGTCAAAAAGTTTCCATTTTTGCACTGATAAAAAAAGCTTTTCCTTTTTTAATAGTTTTTGACAACAAAAAATTCACAAAACAGCAAACAAACTGTTAAATTTGAAATTTTATTTGGAAAACTGTGACACTTTTGGCATTTGGAAGTGATAAACAATTTTTTTGGAAATTTCTACATCGAAAATTAGGGAAAAATTAATAATTTTAAATAGCAGAAAAATAAAAAAATTTTCATGATTTGACTGACGGTTTTTGAAAGGAAAATCTTCAGAAAAATTACATATTTGCCAAAAAATTACATTCAGCTGAAAATTGCAAGGAAAGTTTCAAAAAATTTTCCGCATTTTGTCGTCGCGGTGTTTGCACACAATCATTTTTTAAAGCTTTTTTAGGAAAATTCCGGGAGTTTCAAAAATCAGGGAAGAAGCTCCGCCCATTGCAAGTCTGCGACATGACTTTTGTACAGGAACTGTGAGACCCTGACAAAACAGGGGAAAACCACGAAAAAAAAGTGCCGCACACTTGCGATGGGCGGGGCTTCCTTTTGGGTTTTTGAAAATTTTTTTGCCGGTTTTATCTTTCTCGGTTTTGACTTCCCCGGTTTCGTGGTTTTTTCAGTGTCACGGAATTTTATTTAAAAAGCTTTTAAAAACGATTGTGTGCAAACACCGCGACGAAAAAATGCAGTAAAATTTTCGAAACGTCCGAGAGCCTAGAATCTGGCATATTTTCAAAACAATAGACCTCCTACAGAGGTTTCCAGCTGAAAATTACAAGAAAAAAACGAGACAAACCTGCAAAAATACGAGAAAATTAAGCATTTTAACCACAAAATTGAAATTTTCAGTCTTTGACCGAAAAATCCTAATGGACCTATTCACGAAACCGGAAAAGAAAGGAAAAAAAAGGGAAAAACTTCGGGAAAAATCGTAGAATGCTCCGATTGTCCTGAAATTTTGGGAAATATTGGAAAAAATTCTTCTGTACACGCTCAAAAAATTTTGGACCAAAATATCGATCTTAAAAATTTTCAGAAAAAATCGGTATAATCGGAGAATCACCCCCCTGCACATCGCACTTTAGCCCCCCTCAGATAAACTATGGAATAGCCCCCCGCTTTCTCTATAAAAAATAATAACTTTTTTCATACTTAATTTTATCGTGACATGCCCTTTTGACTAGGCACATAATTTAATCTCCTTTTGTTTAACCATTTCTTGATTTCTCCGAGCAACTGGATGTGGATGGCACAGTTATAGTGAGTTTGCGGGATATTCCTTTAGTTCAGCGCTTTAGAAGCATGTGTATTTCCTATCAATTTTGCGCCGCCAGGCGCTGGGTGGAAGCCGTTTAGACCCTCTCTTTCAGTATCGGCACAGGCACATTTTGAATCTCAATGGACGGAAGTAATTTTTCTCCACAAAACGGGACAGTGGGGGCTGATTTTGAGATTATACCGTGGGGGGTGATTGTAAGACTTGCAGGGGGGCGATTCTTGGAGATTACCTTAGAACTTACAATCGCCCCCCCATTTCTACTAGTGGGGGGCCATAGTACGATGTTGACACTATAGAATCACCCCCTACTCACAATCACCCCCCACCCCACTTCGGGATTCAAAATGTACCCAGTGGGGGGCGATTCCCTGGGTTGGGGGGCAATAGTGATGTGGGGGGCGATTCTGCGAAATTACCAAAAAATCGATATTTTGGTCCAAAATTTTTTGAGAGAGTACAGGAGAATTTTTTCCAATATTTCCCAAAATTTTAGGTCAATTGGAGCATTCTCCGATTTTTCCCGAAATTTTTCCGCTGTTTTATTTTTTTCCGGTTTTGTGAATAGGTCCATAAAAAGTGTTTTTTGGTGCCAAATATTTGGATATAAATGGCATTTTTTTAAGTTTCACAGCTCAAAATGACAAAGTAAATAAAACTAAAATAATAGGCAAAAAAAAGAATTCCAGCTCAAAAATTAAAAATTGAGTTTTTTTTTTTTCGAAAAATCATAAAAATTTGGCAATTTCTGCATAAAATTAAACCGTTTTTTAGCTGAACAAAACAAGGAAAACAGAAAAATCAAGGTTAATTAAGAACTTTAGCTTCAAAATCGAAAAATTCAATTTTTTACTGAAAACCCGTAAAAGCTCGTATTTTTCGGAGATAATCGGCTTTTAACAGAGTTTTTCAGCTGAAAATTACAAGAAAAATGAGCAAAATGAGAGAAAAATGAACATTTTAGGATAAAAAATAAAAATCAACAAAAAAATTAAACGTGACGTGACGTGGCGAGGCGCTAAACAATGGTCGATTACGATGCTCCGCCACGCAAATTTTTGAAATTTTTTGTGTTTTTTTGCATTTTTTTGCGTTTTTTTTTTCAAATTTTCACATGTATTTATATAAAAATAAAATTTTAGTAAATAAAATGAAATCAAAAAATAGCAAAAATCAAATTTCCCATCAGTTTTTGAAGCTAGAAATGACCCTGAACCAAAATATCACGAGAAAATCTATGTTTTGCATTGTTTCGCTGTAAAATTAATGGAAAAATAAGCTTTTTCTCGCAATTAAATTCATAAAACCTCCATTTTTCGTCCTCGTGCTAAACGGCACGCGCAACGACGCTCCTGTCCCATTTTTTATTTTTGTCTCCAAATTTTCACTTTTTCATGTTTTTTACGCTTTTCTGGTTGATTTTAGAGCGTTTTTAATGGAAAATTTGATTTCTGCAGCTAAAATTACTCTAAATAACTTTAATTTTCAGGAAAAAGTGCTCAAAATCAGCTCGGACTGTGAAAAATCGATAAATTTGTGAGATTTTTTTTTGTTTTTGTAAATACTTTGACAATGAAACATAGGAAAAGCAGGGTTTTTTCTATGAAAAACCCTGAAAAACTCATGATAATCCGTGAAAAATCACGAAAAAAATGTGCTCGAACGAATTTTGAAATTTTTCATTAATTTAATTTTTTTTTGGATAAAAATGTGTATTTTCTGCTATATATTTTGATTGAAAAATCAAGATTTTTCCCATTTGGTGAGTTTTTTTTTTGCATTTTTCTGTATTTTTGTTACAATTTTTTCAGTTAAAACACCCAAAAAATCGACAAAAATCCTCAAAACCTCAAAAGAATTGTGTAAATAAATAATATTACCGTCGTAAATATTTGTGTGTTTTTTTTTTAAATTTTCACTTTGAAAAAAACAATAAAACATTTATTTCACCAATTTTTCATCTTTTTTTTTCGTAATTTTAGCGTTTTATCGCATTTTTACTTGAAAATAAGTGCCGATCTCTGTCGGAGACTGGCGGCTGAAACATATTTTCTTCCAAAATTCAAGAATGTCATCCCGCTTCCTTCGATCCGCTGTGCTCCGTGCCACCCAGCAGAGAACAATGTACGAGAATCCGTACATTAACCGATTCAAGGCGAGAAGCAAGGTGTCGGAGGATTTTCACAAGAAGGTGGGTGCACCAAAAAAACGCTAAAAATATTCCAAAATTGCTTTCAGACGACCGGAATCACTGGGCTCTTCGTCAATGAGCACCCGCATCGTGCTCTGACTGTTGTGTACGGGCGAATCCTTCGAGCTCTCGAGCAGATGCCAAAGGACGCCGCGTATCGCAAGTATACCGAGGCTGTGAGTGCTGAAAGTTTTTCTGCATTTTGTCGTCGTGGTGTTTGCACAAAGCTTTTAAAAATGATTGGAAAAAAAATTAAAATGTGATTTGGAATTTCAGGTCGTCAAGCAGCGCTTGGCGGTCGTCCAAGCCGAGACGAACATTGAGAAGCTTGAGCTGAAAATTGGCATGGGACAGATTGAGGAAGTCATTGAGCAGGTAAAAATGCTGAAAATTTTATTAGAGAATTTTGAGTCTAATTAGAAAAATTTTGAGTCTAATTAGAAGAATTTTAAGTCTAATTAGTAGAACTTCGAGTCTAATTAGAAGAATTCTGACTCAAATTAGAAGAACTTTGAGACTAATTAGAAGAATTTTGCGTCCAAATAGAAGATTTTAGAGTCTAATTAGAAGAATTTTGACTCTAATTAGAAGAATTTTGAGTCTAATTAGAAGAATTCCGAGTCTAATTAGAAGAATTCCGAGTCTAATTAGAAGAATTTTGAGTCTAATTAGGCGAATTTTGAGTCTAATTAGAAGCATTTTGCGTCTAATTTGAGGAATTTTGAGTCTAATTAGAAGAGTTTTTAGTCCAATTTGAAGAATTCCGAGTCTAATTATAAGAATTTTGTATCTAATTATAATAATTTTGAGTCTAATTAGAAGAATTTTAAGTCTAATTAGAAGATTTTGAGTCGAATTATGACAAATTTGACTCTAATTAGAAGAACTTTAGTCTAATTAGACGAATTTTAAGTCTAATTGGAACAATTTCGTGTCTAATAAGAAGAATTTTGAGTCTAATTAAAATAACTTTAGTCTAATTAGAAGAATTTTGGAGTCTAATTAGAATAATTTTGAGTCTAATTTAAAAAATTTTCGAGTCTTATTAGAAGATTTTCGAGTCTAATTAGACGAAATTTGAGTCGAATTATGACAAATTTGACTCTAATTAGAAGAACTTTAGTCTAATTAGAAGAATTTTGAGTCTAATTTGAAGAATTTTGAGTCTAATTAGAAAAATTTTGAGTCTAATTAGAAGAATTATTGAGTCTAATTTCTCAAAACATCGGGTGAAAATGCAATAATGCTTCCGGAAGAAAATTTTGACTCACAAATATCAATTCAAATTTTTTGGGCATTGGCATGTTTTCCTAAATTCTAGACAAATTTAAGCTGGTTCCTCTTATTTTTCTGACATTTCTACGAATTCCCTGTTTTCCAGGCGGAGCTGGAGCTGGAAGCGGTGCGAGCCATTCTCGACTCGAAGGCCTGGGAGCCGCTCGTCGAGGCAGCTCCAAAAGGACAATGGGCGTGGCCAGTCTGAGCAATTTTCATATGTTTTTTTCTCACGAAATTTTTTTCCACCCCCATTCAAAAATTTAAGTGGGTTTTTTTTATGTCTCCCTCGCTCCCTAGATCAATTAAATTTGTCGTCGTGTTTTTTTTTTTTTTGATAAATAAGAATTTAGTAGAGAAGACGTCATTTTGGAAAAATGGGCGGGGAGAATGAGCATCCGGTACGCTGCGTGACTTGTCACGCTTTTTCTCGCCGCGCAAAGAAAAATATTCAACAATGACATGATAATTGTGCGTAAAGGAAGATCCTCTTCCGCTTTTCACGTCATTTTCTCTCAGTGGGCGTGGCTTCACACGATTCTCACACTTGGATGGTTTTGTAAAGAATCCGAGATTTCAGGAGGCGCGCTTCGTTTTGTCTTCTTTTTTTTTCGTTTCGTTTCGTTTCTCTCTGACTTGTTTTGTTTCTTTTTGAAATTTTTTTTGTCTCGTTTTTTCCATTTTTACAAAGCTAATTAATTATTCAAAAATTACGATATCCTAGCCCCGATGAGCCGCCCCGAGAAAAGAAGGAGAAGCAAGCATAATTCATAAATTTTTCATTGTATTTTAATGTTTTGTGAAATAAAATCATTTTTCGTTCATTTTTGTCTTCAAAAACAACATTTTGGGTCTCGCCGAGAAAAAAAATGGTTCTGGGGCGTAACGAAACCTGCCATTTCGAAATGGCAGGTTTTGAAACGTTCTAGAGCCGAAAAACGGTTTTCTAGATGCCTAATGGACCTATGCAGATGAATTTTTATGCAAACTTGCATTTTAATGCAGGAAAATTCATCTGCAAAAGCCCATAATCGCTACGAGACCCATAAAACCATGCGCCTTTAAACTGATATGGTTTTCTTTTTTTTAAGAAAAAAAAATGATATTGTCGAAAAAATACACAACGGCCCATAGATAAGAATGAGCAATGACCCATTTTTAGGGGCGTGGCCTATAGCTCTCCTTAAATCGTGGTTGCCGCTTTATTTTTTCCGACAATATCAAAAATAAACTATCAATTTAAAGGCGCATGTGTTGGTTCATTCGAGAGATGGGTCTCGTCGCGATTCTGCAGTTTTTTTTTCTCGGCAAGGCATACATAATTTACGACGGAGTGACTGGTCTTGCCACGGTCTTGTAACGGGTTGGTTACTGTTGCGCAAAAAAAGAAGTTTTGGCCGAATAAAACAGTTTTTCAAAAATTTCATGAAAAACAACGATTTTATTCGACAAAAACCTTTTTTTCGCACCCATCGTAACCCGAAACACGATCGTGGCGAGACCACGAACGAGCGGTACAAACGACGCTCCGATGTTCCGCAGTTTTTTCACTGCCATCTCGCAGCGAATACTGTGACACAGTGAAAAACTGCGGAACATCGGAGCGTTGTTTGTAGTACTCGTGTCATTCCGTCGTAAATTGTTGGGGTTTTCCGAAAAAAAAAACTGGAAGAGCAGATTTCAAGCTGCCCCGACTATTCGTGGTGAGCATTGGGTCTCACCGCGAAAGATCGGGGCGTCTGAAATCTGTGATTTCACTGTTTTTTTTTTTCGATTTTTTCATATAATGTGTTCACGAAAGACGCTCCGCTGTTCCGAGACCGCAGTAAAAAAAACTGCGGAACATCGGAGCGTCGTTTATTCCACTCCTTCGTGAACACACAATATGGAAAAAAGGAAAAGACCCCGAAAAATGTTGTTTCGTCGAAAAAAATGGGCGAAAAATTGTTTTTTCAAGAGAAAAAAAATTAATAATGTGTAAATACAATGAAAAATTTATGATATTTTTTGGTTTGTCGCGAAGGAATCATTTTCTGTGACACTTTTTTTTTTTGATTTTTCAAAATTTCAACTAATAAGCGCCTCTAATATGTTCGAAAATTTCTGCATTTTTTCGTCGTGGTGTTTGCACATAATCATTTTTTCAAAACTTAAGCTTTTGAAAATGATTGTGCAAACACAAACACAGCGACGACAAAATGCAGAAACCTTTTGAAACGGCCGAGATCCCTTTTTGAGAGGTAACAAATTTACAAAATAGGAAAAGTTAATTTGGAAAAGTAGTCACTTTTTATGGGATTGTTTTCTGGGGTTTTTCAAAATATTTTCTATTTTTCTCAAACTTTTTAGGGAAATGGGTCTGTTTTTCTGAGGCTGTATACATGACCATGAAACTGGAAAACGATAGGAAAATCGTTTTCCTGAAAGGTAGTCTTTTTCCGTTTTTGGAAATTGATTTTCCGGAAATTGTTTTTCCAGTTTCATGGATCCGGCTGGTTAAAAATTCCAAGAAACAAAAAAAGCACAGAAAATCTAAAAAATCAGACGAAAAAAAAAAAACATTTTCCCCCTTTTCAGTGACGTTGTACCCGTGTTGTTATCTGATGGTCTCTCCGCCCCTCATCTTTGACTCCTTTCTTTCTTTTCTAGAATTATTTACTTTTTACTAATTTCTTGCTCTTTTTGCTCTTTTTTGAATTGGAAATTTAGTAATTTTGACGCATAAATATGCACGTCATTTGTTTGTTTATCGCGAAATTCGTATTGAAGAGAATATTATTAAAAAGTTTTGAAGGGTGGCCAAATTTTGCTATTTTTTGCTTTTATTTTGCAAGTTGTCATTCCAGATTTTTTGAAAAAAAAAAACTATAATCTATTGTGTTTTGGCTATTAGCCGTTTTTGCTGATTAACTCCTGCTTGTGCGCCGATTTCCCCGCCAAGTAGCCGAGCATAGGCGAGCATTTTCAACGGCTAATGGCCATTTTAAACGGCTATTAGCCATTTCCAGCAGCTAATAGCCATGTAGCTGCTTATATCCGTAATTTCCGTGCCGAAAATTTCCTGCGATCTTATACTCAAGAGAATAGTATTCAAAAAAAGCTTTTTTGTGAAAAAGCCCCCGACAGAAAAATAAGGTTTTTTTTGACATTTTAATGCGATTTTTCGGTTTTTTTTTTTTGTATTTTTGGAGGAATTCTCGGTTTTTGTCGATAAAAACACACTTTTTCTGATTTTTGACGAAAGTTTGAGGATTTATCGATTAAAATTAATCATTTTTATTTTATTAAAAATCAAGAAAATCAATTTTTTCGCGAAATTTTGGGATTTATCGACAAAAACACAATTTTAAGGCATTTTTTTTCCAAAAATAATAAAATTTTACTGATTTGCTGATGTTTGGCAAAATTTTTGGGGTTTTATCGATTAAAATGGACCGTTTTTCTTTAATTTCTATTCCAGAAAATCAATTTTTCGATAAAAATGTAATTTTTGAAATTTTTTTTTTCAAGCAAAAAAATAATCTTTGCCCATTTTTCCGTTTTAAAAGTTTAATTTTTGTATTTTTCTGATTAAAATTAAGTTTAAACGTTTTTTTTATTCCTTTTTTCAGCAAAATAGTTTAAAAATTTTTTTTATGGATAAAAATTATTGCGCGCGTTTCCAGCATTTCAAAAATAAGATTTTCGTTTGAAAAATCATTTTTGAACGTAAATTTTTGCAAGAAAAAGGAATAACTGTTCTATTTTTAACCCAAAATCTCTACTTCACGGTGTCCAGGATTTGAAAAGTGGGCGGAGCCGGGAAAACGCGCCCACTGGATTTTTTCGCGCGAAATTCAAATTTTGACTCATTTTTTATGTTTTTCGGGAAAAAAAAGCGCAAATTCTTAATTTTTTCCCACATGTACTCCAACGGAATTATAGCTCAGGTCTTTAGGAATTTTTTAAGAACGTCGAATTTGTTCAGCCACCATTTCGAAATAATCGTTTTGAGTTTTTGGTGTTTTTGCAGGATAAATCTTTACGAAAATCAAAGTTTGGGGAGTTATATGGTATTAAAAAATTATATATAAAAACACAGATCGGGATGTCTGTGCGCGTGCGCACTTGCCTTTCTGCAAGAAAATGCAGTGGACAAAACACGAACCCGTGACATTAGGATTTGTATTCAAGCGCACCACCGACTGAGCCACAGAGGACAGAAATCTTGACAAAACAAAGTGCGTATATGGAAGAGTGGAATGTAAAAAAAATTGAATGTGGCGACGAAGTCGCCAATAGGCTGCGTCAGCAGCCGCGCAGGACTGCGCAGCAGGCTTGTTAAAAGATAAAATACTTACATTTTACAAAGAAAAACAGGTTTTACTGAAAAAAATAATAAAATCAATTTAAAAAAATGCGAGAGTCGAGAAATGCGCAAGCACGGAAAGTGCGCCATGCAAGTTTGCTGGCTCGCCAGCAAATTAGGCTCCGCCCACATTTCCAATCCTGGACACCGTGCACCTAAAATTATTTTTGCCCAGTTTTCCGTTTTTAGAGTTTAATTTTGGAATTTTTCTGATTAAAATTTAAAATTTAGTTTATTAGCTCTTTTTTAATTCAGTTTTTAGACACAAATAGCAAAAAATGTAAAAAAAAAAAAAGTTTTTTAATGGTTAAAAATTACTGCGGCCATATTTTTGTGCAGTAGAGCGCGTTTCCAGCATTTCAAAAACTAGATTTTCTTTTGAAAAATCATTTTTGAAAGTAAATTTTTGCATAAAAAATAAAGAACTGTTCTATTTTTAACCCAAAATCCCTACTTCCTCATCTAAAAATAATATGCAAAACCAAAATAAATCCCAATTTTCCCATAATTTTCTATAATGCTAATATTAAGCCTAATCTCCTTTGTATTTATATCTGGCTGTAATGGAGGATTTTCTTTGCATAATTTTGCTGAAAATTGTACATATTTTTAGTGTGTTTTTAAAGAAAATCTAAAAAATTCTAATTCTATTTTTTTAATGTTGGAAATGCGCTCTACTGCTTGCAAAAAAAAGGCGCGGGTCAGTTTTGGTGATTTAAATGAAAAAAAATGGCAAAAGCTGACATTTTTATCAGAAAACTCAAAAAATGGGGAAAATTTTTGTTTAAAAAAAAACTGTTTCTCCTTGTTGCTTTTTTACTTCAACGGCAAATTGGGACACAATTTTATTTTTTTTTTAAGGAAAGAACATTTGAACGGAAGCGGGTAAGAGAGTACATGTTTTGCGCACTTATAATATGGCTACCACGCATGAAAACTAGCAAAATTAGAACTCTAAAGTGTTATTCCACGGTCCCCGTGACTCTTTTTTGCTCCTGAAGGACCCTACTCGCCTAATTAGGTGAACAACGCCTCCACTTTTTCGCTCATTTTTCATTCCACATCTTCTCAAATTTTTCGACGCCTCTCTTACGTCCACATGTGCATTATTATTGAGATGAAACACACACACACACACATATTTCTATACAATTTTTATATCTGTGACGACATTTCCTCAGATTTCATTTCCCAACCTTCTGACTAATCCGTATGGGAAATTTGTGATTTTTGAAGAAAATTTGAATTTTGCAGGGATTTTGTGATTCTATTTTGTTCAAAAATGTAATTTGAATGTGTGCGGAGGTTCTGGGATTTTGGGGGATTTTTTGAAAATTTAAAAATTTGAAAAAATTTTTTTTTTTTTTTGAAAAATTACAAAAAAAAATTTTTTGGGGAAATTTTTTGTCTGTTTTTCTTGATTTAGGGCTGTTTTATATTGTAGAAAATCAACAAAATTGCACATTAAAAAAACTTTTTTTAATTGTTTAAATACAGTGTTCTCCAGATTTTTTTGGAATTCTTAAAAAATTTTGAAAAAAAAATGTTTTTCCAAATTTTTTCGAAAATTTTTTTTTCGCATTGTTTTTTGTTTAAAAATAAGACTTTTTTGTATCTTCAAGGCATTTTTTCAATGCTTTTGATAAAATCCTTGCCAAGTTTTTGAATATTTGAAAAAAAAATTTTGGAAAAAAAAACTTTTTGAAAAAACATTTTTTTTGCAAGTTTTTTTCTGGATTTTGGACATTTGGTTTATTTTTAAAAATTAATCATAAAATTTCAAATTTTAAAGCCATTTCTCAATGTTTTTAACGCATTTTTAATGATTTTTTTGAGTTATTAAAAAATTGAAAAAATTGAAAAAAAAAAAATTTTTTTTCAATTTTTTTCGGAAAATTTCAGCATTTTTTATCATTATTTAACAACCACTATTTAATTTACAATCTTTTCTAAATTTTCTGCCATATTGTGCAAATTTTGAGACTTCAAAATAGATTTTTAATGAATTTTTAAAAATTAAAATATTTGAAAAAAAAAATGTTTTTCAATTTTTTTTTTCAATTTTTGATACTTGGTGCTTTTTTTAGGTGTCTGAATCACTTTTCAGAACTGACAATTAGCTTTAAAATTATACGAATCATATTTTTCAAAACAGCCTTTCTAATAAATATACACCGAAAATTTAAAAATTTGAATTAAAAAAAATATTTTTTTTCTCTCCAATTTTCCATTTTTCTCCCTTTTTTTCCCATTTTCATTATTTTCATCTCATCTCCATCATTTCCAGGAACAAAAATTACAGTTTTCTCTACTCGGCAACACGCAAATATGCCACGTGTCTTCCTGCTGCTCGCGCTCTTCGTGGCTCTTCTCGCCGTCGTTCATGCGTCCAGCGCCAACGGATACGATAACATTTATCGGATGCTTGCTCCCAGGTGAAAATTACGTCTGCTTATCTGTTTGTATGTCCGTTTCATACTTACAAAAAAAAGTTGGCCATCACCAGGACTCGAACCTGGGTATTGTGGGCCGCAGATGTGCGTGCGCTCCACTCGGCCACGGGCGCATTTTTGTTATTTGGGGCTCCTGAGTCGAATTTTTTTGTGAAATTCGTCAAAATAATTGTTTGTTGCAGATTCCGACGGGCCCGTCTGATGTCGTTCGACGGGGAGGCTCCTCAATATCTTCAACACTTGTTGCAAAACTTGAAGCCACGATTCAGAAGATCCGTCTAGATTTGATATTGGTTGGCAAAAAGTGTGAGAGAGGACGAGAAGGACGTGAAAACTTATTCTTTTTTCTGATATATTTACATACATCCCATCCAAAAAATTTGTGTGTTTGGCGGCATTTATTGGTATTTGTACTCATTGGTTTATTAAGTAATTAATTAATTTATTTATTTATTGATTCATTGTTTGACAATTTTTATTCAGATCTTTAATTCTCTGATTTTCTGATTCTCGCTCTCTCTCTCTCCCTTTTTTTTATATGCATTTTCAGAACAAGTTTTAAGTCATTTCGACCCGACCGGCTTCACAAAAGTTTTTGAACAAAAATAATAAATACATCTGATTGTTAATTAAAATTATGGGCAAGATTAGGAGAACGCATGTCCTTGGCCAGCAAGTCGTTTACTGTAGGTGTGGAGTTTCTGCAAAAAAAAGGGTTAAGTATGGAAAATTGTGTTTAAAATGGCTCATTGGTGAGCCATTGGGTTTTCAGTGGTTGAGTTATTGAATATGACCCATATAGCATCCATATTTGGATTCTAGAGACATAGGGGGATAAGTCGCAATGAATAACACGCTTGGGTGCTCACCTGGATCATAGCAGTGGCCCAGAGCTCATCACGATGCGGTGATGCCACTGGTTGTGACAGTCCTGACCATCCTTTTAGGCGATTTTCGTGTAACGTCACAAAACTTCCCGGCTCGCGGGCCTCTGTCAAGTCATAATCGGGGTCCAGGTGATTTCGGCCGTTTGTCAGTAAAAGTCGGTTGTTTACAGTGTTGTGGGCGGCACGGTGCTTGAAATATGCTTCCAGAAGGTTGGTGGGGCCTGATTGGACGGCTGGAAATAGTGGAGTGTTTAGAAATGCGATAGAGTCGCTCCCGGACATTTCAACCCCGGGATCCGCAATCTGTCTGGGGGCCTTTTCCTACGAAAAACCGATTAGAGCAAGCAAAAAGAAAAATAATAATTAAAGGTGGTTTGTGTACAAACCCGCAACAACAAATTGCGGATTTCAGTTTTGAATCGTCTGAGTTCCAAATGTCCGGGAGTACCTATTATGAGTCTTTAATATTCTCGGTATAAAGCGCTGCAAACTCGGTCACGTTGGCGACGAGATGTTCCGCTCTGATTTCTCTGAATCTCACTCCAAACACATGCAAAATTAATTGTTCGATTGGAGCGAGTTTGCAGCGTTTTATACCGAGTATATGTGTATAGATCTGTGGCGCAGTTGCTAATCCTTACTCTAATTTCTTGTGTCTTGGAGGTGAATCGACGACCTCGCCGATTCCCAGCAACTCCCAGGTCCGAGAGAGAAACAATACCGACGGACGATTCGCGGAGAACCACAAAGGCGGGTGAGAATACGATCCGACAATTGCTCGCCACGTAAATTTCCGGCACACGGACCGGAGTTACGAGCAAATGGGGATCGGATTCGAACCCGAGAGCGAAAAAAAAAGGAAAAAAAAAATCAATAAGTTACCAACGGTAACTCGCCAAATCATGGCTATAACACAGGGTTGCTTGTAGCAAAAAAAAAGGGGTAGGTCAGCGGACCTCGAACCCGCGCGGCGGAAAAAGAAAACTAAATACAAGAACTGAGCGAAAGGGCCCTTTTTCTTTGGGCACTCAGCGCGCGGGCACACACGCACGCTACCGTAAGCGCGGGTACACACGCAGCGATGCGAGCATTGCGCGGTAATTCAAATGTGGTTTTTGATAAAAGTGAGCAGATTTCACTTTGGAGAAGAGTTTTGAACAAAGAGAAAGGGGGGGGGGGTTACAGAAGGGTTTTGCGTGGCTGAGAGAATGCATAGAAAGTTTGTGGGTTCTGCTTTATCGGGGCAAAATCCACAACAGTTTACTTTTGTCTGGCTCGCGGCCTTATACACAAGAGATAAGGGTGGAAAAATAAATCTACACTAGAAATCAAAACCGCCCTCCCTAATCCCAAATTATCCGCCCCTAGAATAGAAAAGCTCGGATACCGTAACCGACCAATCAGAAAACTTAAAAAAACTTTCAAAAATCATTAAAAAATAACCTACCTATCACCAAAAAACCGGCAAAATAGACTGATATCACGTAGAATAACTGCATCGTCTGCTTTCCAAATTTATCCAAGTACGTATTAATAAGGAAATACAACAAAAAAAAAGTATCACGAGACTGAAAAACCGGTCAGAGACGTGTGTGGTGATAAAGATGATGATCAACAACTTTTGAAGAGTCTCTGCTGATTTTTGGATAATTTATAGTGATAGGAGAGACGCAGAGAAAGAAAGGAAATGGGGAGAGAAGACGTCCTTCGATTTTTTGATTTTTAGGGCATTGGATACTGTTTATTAACTTTGGCCTTTAGAAAAAATGCATGGTTTGACTTCTCTTCTTGGAAGACCAATTTTTGAGACGATGACTGTATTATGAGTCCAGGTGAGGCACATTATAGAAACACAAGTTGCGACATGAGAACGCAAACGCAAACGCAAACGCGAAACCGAAACCGAAACCCCGCCCACTTATTGGTCCGCGACCACTCGAACACAGAAGAGACGCAGACAAAAAAGGGATAGCCGACTCATGTTACAGGTTGAGACGATGGTATAAAACTCTGCAAACTCGCTCCAATCGAACAGTGACTTGCGCATGCATTTGGAGTGAGATTTAGAGAAATCATAGAGCTCTCTCTCGATTTTTTGCACTCTCTCGCCGCCGCCTTGTCAACTGCGAATGGGGCGGGTTTGCAGCGCTTTGTACTGGGGTCCTGGTGGAGCATATTAGAGGCATATTGATCCTTTTGAGGCATTGATAGAGAGGGCATTCCTTCCCACGTAATGTTCAATGTCCCAAAAACAAGGAAATTGCTGTGAGACGTCATAATCATAACAATCCAAAAATAGATTGAACGTTATTTTTGAAAGTTGTCACTACCACTTTTGGCGTCATAATTTTACAACCCAATTCAACCAATCCAATCCAAACTTTAAATGTTATTTTATCCGAATGATTAATGATAATGATAATGATAACGCAAGAATATTTTTGTACAGATACAAAAAGATAAAAGATAAAAATGAAAAGAAGAGATACGGTCAATTTTGTGATAGATCGTTCCCCATCTGATGTTTTGTCTTTTATACTTTCAATGTTTGACACTTGTGTACAATTACAATTAGACGAGTGTGTGATTTTGATTTTTGCAAGAAGAAATGGTTGCAGAAAAGTGATAAGGGAACAGCCTAATTATTCTTCGAGCACGTGCCTCCAAAAAATCTGAAAAAATTTAATCAAAAAAAAATTGTTTTTTTTTTAAATTTTTTTTCCATTTTGAGGAAAATTTCCAATTTCCCACCCTTATTCATCAGTTTTCACAAAAAAATCGGAAAAAACCCCAATAATCCGACTGCAAAGCCCCAATTAACAAAAATGCACCGATGGCGGAGTGGAGCGCGCGCGCACATCTATGACCCACAACACCCAGGTTCGGGTCCTGGTGATGGTCAACTTTTTTTGCAAGGATGAAACGAAGACACAAACAGATATATGGGTGTAACTTTTACCTGGGAGCCAGTATTTGATAGATTTTTTTGAAAAAAACACCAAAAAAAATTTTTTTTTCAATTTTTTTCCATTTCGACGAAATTTTCCAATTTCCCACACTTTTTTCATCAGCTTTCACAAAAGCAAAATCTGAAAAAAAAAACCCCTCCCCCAATAAACCGACTGCAAAGCCCCAATTAACAAAAATACGCACGTGGCCGAGTGGAGCGCGCGCGCACATCTATGACCCACAAAACCCAGGTTCGGGTCCTGGTGATGGTCAACTTTTTTTGCATGGATGAAATAGACATACAAACGGGCAAAAGAGTGTAATTCAAATCTGGGAGCAAGCATTTGATAGATTTTATTGTATCTTTCGGGTGTTTTTGAATTCTTAAAGTTTTAAATTGTTTTGAATTTTTCAAAAATTTGTTACCAATACCTCTTAATTTTTTTTTTATCTATTTACATAAAACAATAAAAATAATATAATTTGCTGAAATACTGCCAAAAAGTGACAATAAACGAGTTTTTAAAAATTTAAAAAAAAAAGAGGCAACTGAAAATTCGCAAATTTTTCAACAAAAAAGGTTTTTTTTCAAGTTGTTTAAGAACTTCAAAACCTATTTTCTCCTAGTCTGTTATCCCTTCTATCAGATTTCCCAAAAAAATACCTTTTTTTTTTGGAAAATTCATTGTGACATCACGCTTTCCAAAGATTACGTCATTCTTGTCTCTATTTCTCTCACTCAGTATAATATAAGTGTTCCTCATATTGTCCAGTATTTCATAACATTGCTTATGTTTAATTTTTTATAAAAGCCATTCAAAACAAAAACAAAATTTCAGTTCAAAACACTATTTTCCCGTCAATTTCGCTCTATCCCTTGTGCTTTTCCATAGTGGCACGCGTCAGCCGTAGAGTGTCGGCTGCTCGGTTAGCGGTGCCTTCTTATATAAACTGCGGCACAAAGCTTTTGTGAGATCGGTAAAATCTTATTTGTTTTTTTTTAAAAGATCCTTTTTGGTGAAATGTAACAGAAAACATACAGACAAATGCCACACTTTTCTAATGCTTTTATTGTTCCTTTTTTATTGTTTGTTTTAAACATTACACAGCGCAAAAATGCGCTGAAACGGCCGAAATCATATGATAACGGCCGGCAGTTTGATTGGAAAATTATGCACCGTGGGTGGGTGCAAAATTTTATATGTTTTATTCTCAATCTTTATTTTTTTGTTGTTTAATGGAAAGAAATATTTGAAAAAAGCAAGGATTCTGTTTTTTTTTGTTCTTTTTCCAAAACCATACCATTTTTTGTAACAGAGCGCGAACCCATGAAGTGTCGGCTGCTTTATTAGTGGTACCTTTATATTCAACCTTGTTTGCACAGTAGGACTTGCAAAATGTGTTGTATTTTTACTATTTTTCGTTGAAAAGTCAAAAATCACTTTATTGTCAGCACTTTAGGTGCACTTTGGGTAAAAATAGTCAAAACTTCTCCACTCTAACCCCCATATAGTAAACAGCTAGTTATTTGCAACATCCTCATTCCAATCCGCGAATTTTTCCCCACCTGCGTCTCTCATTTTTGCATATTCTCTGGCACTTTTTGGCTGTGAAAAGAAAGAGAAAGCGAAAATGCGTACGGCCGATAAGCAAACGGAGCGCCGGGCGGTGGTCAGCTGATTTGTTTGCTTCACTTTTCCCTTTTTTCGCCAATTTCCGATTTCTCGTGACCGAATTCTTCAATTTCACTGTTTTCACAAGTTTCTAGTTTCTTTTTCTTCAATTTTGTGGCATTTTTATTATGATTCCAGCCAAAAAAACGTTAAAAAACAACTTTAAAAGTGAAAAACGATACGGTTGGCCATTGCGCGTCAAATAAAGCACATTGTGTGCAAACACCGTGACGCGCAATTGCACGGAAAAGTGAAACTTTTTTATTTTTTTATTTTAATTTTCGGGGCCTAATTGGGTGTTTTTGGATTTTTTTTGGGGATTTTGAAATATTTTCTAAACTTTATTGATTTATTCTTTGAAAGATAATTCTAAGTTTTCCTGGTAACATGCGCTTCGGGTTCTCACAGATTTTAGGTTGGTTTATTGGGAATTTTTGAAAATATTAAAAATTAAATTAAAATTTCTCACTTATGTACCGCACTGTTCTATTTATAAATAGCCTGCTTGCGAACAAAGCAAGTTTTTTTTTTTGCCTCGACGATGCTTTGTCCTTTCTTTTCTATTCTTCGTTTTTCCATCCTCACAATTTATTTAGTTCTCCCCATGCGAAAACATAAAACTATGGCATTACTATCAGTTACTGTTCTAGCTGTAATCATGTGGGCAATGGTGCAAACCGAGCATGAAGACGTCGAAAAAGCGGAGGCGATGAATTCAATGTCCGGGCTGAAGTACACTATCGATCACACTTGGGATGGACTTCCGTTGTCGCATGAGCCGATAAAAGTGAGTTTTTTTATTGCTAAAAAAGGAAAACAAATTGGAATTGGCTATTGGACCTTAAAATGTTAAAAAATATATATAAATGGAAAATTCTGGCTCGCCATTGCTCAAAAAAAAAAATGACCAAAGAAAACACTGAAAACTATCGCTGAACAAAAAAAAATTAAGAAAAAATCGGTCCAATAGCCAATAAAAAAAAATTTTAACGTGGGAAATTAATGATTCGAGCGATAGTTTTCAGTATTTTCTCTATTTTTGAGCAATGACGAGCAAAAATTGTTATTTTTGACGATTTTTCGAAAATCGTTTCATAATTTCTAAAAATCCGGAGTTTTATTATGAAAATCAGGCGGTTATAGATATTTTCAACAGTTTTTGGTAGAATTTGGGACATTATTGGAAAATCTACAGTTTTCTTATTGGGTTATTCACGGAATAGCTAAAAATAGCTAAAACTAGCAAACAAAATGCAGCGAAAATTTGGTGAATGCTCCGATTGGTCTGGAACTTTGGGAAATAATGGAAGAAATACTCCCGGACATTAAATTATCAGAAAATTTCGGACCGGAATATTTTAAAAATCGATATTCTGGATAGTCTGAAATTTTCTGGAAATGTTTGTTAGTACTTTTGACGTAGCGACTCATTGCTACAAGTTGTGCGCCAGCAAAATAAAAATTTCAAGAAATTTTTTTCTTCTCTCGCCGCCAAGAGCTTAATCGTGGCGAGACCAGGTCACGAATCCATGATAGCTATTTTTACTATTTCGTGAATAACGATTTTTGGATTTTTGACGGTTTCTTTGAAATGCAGATAAATTTTCGATAATTTCGGTAGAAATGCAGAAAATGAGAAAAAATTGGGCAAAAATCTCGAATAATTCTCCGATTTGTCTGAAACTTTGGTAAATAATGTCAAAATTATTCTCGAACATGCTAAAAAATTTTTTTGGTCATGGTTTTCGATTTTTTGACACTATTTTCCAAAGTATCACGACAATCGGGCATTCTGGCCATTTTTGACATTTTCTATAGGCTGTTTCAGAAAATTAGATATTTGAAAGGATTTTTGGCAGCTTTCGAAATTATAAATTGGAGGCGGAATTTTGAAAATTAGAAAAAAAATCTCAAAGTAACTAGAAAATTCTTGTCCAAAACTCTGAAATTTCTAATTTTGCTTGAAATAGAAAATTGCTAGTTTTGGAGATCGGGCTTTTTATTTTATGGAAAAGGTACATGTTTTGTCAAATCTGCCCGAAAAAGTCTGCAAAAATATAATTAAATGTGTTTGATTTTTTTAAATATCTACATATTGAAAAAAAGAAAAGGAAAAAATTCGTGTCTAGTAGAATAGTTTGAGCAATGTTGGACCAAATTTAAATGAAAAATATTCAAGAAAATGGAAAAAAAAGAAAAAAATTGTGGAAAAGCTCGGATAATGCTGCATTGGCCTGCAACTTTGGGAAATAATGTCAAAAATACTCCCGGCATGACATGCTCAGAAAATTTTGGTCCGAAATATCGATTCGATTTTTAAATGTTCAGAAAAATCGATATTTCGTTCCAAAATTTTCTGAGCATTTTATGTCCGGGAGTATTTTTGACATTATTTCCCAAAGTTTCAGGCCAATCGGAGCATTCACCGAGTTTTACCCTAAATTTTTTGTTTTCTGAAAATCCCCAAAAAATACTGAAGAATATTTTCGACCCACCAAAAGGCTCAAACGCGCTCCGCTGAACTCAGCGCTATGCGATTTTGATTTTGGTCTCGTGAAATGAAATAATTTAGAAATGAAAATCGCATAGCGTTGAGTTCAGCGTAGCGCGTTTGACCATTTTGGCGGGCCGACAATATCTCTGAACTTCTGAAGAAAAAAAATAATTTTTTTTTCTTCCAGATCGAGCTAAAATGGCAGTTCGAGCGGCTTGTCGGACGCCCACATAAACGTGTTGTCAAGATTTCTTTTGATGTAAGTCAAATTTCAAAAATGTTCTTAGGCTCGGAAAAAAATGAAAAAAAAAACAGTTTCTGTTTTAGGCCCCATTTTTCGACGATCCAGAGCCAATGGATGGTCCAGGAATAACTCCACATGTTAGTTTCCTTGTCTTTTTTTTGTTATTGTAGAAAAGTGTGGTTGATCTGCCATAATAGGTCTATCGCGAATTTACATTTTATGTGCAAAGACCATTTTTTAGCTCTGGGAGTACGAAGTGCTCGAGTTCTTCTTTGCAAATGATCGTGGACAATATCTGGAGGTGGAAATTGGACCACACGGACACTGGCTGGCGCTGCTCTTTGACGGAGTT
This sequence comes from Caenorhabditis japonica, assembly GCA_963572235.1. Taxonomy (NCBI): domain Eukaryota; kingdom Metazoa; phylum Nematoda; class Chromadorea; order Rhabditida; family Rhabditidae; genus Caenorhabditis; species Caenorhabditis japonica. The sequence continues at coordinate 4,588,655 of OY754345.1, forward strand.
CGTCGCCCCATCAATAGTGGTAAATAAAAAGCTCAAAATGTTTGCTTTAAAAAATGACAAATTCAAGGCGAAGAGCTGGAGCTGGAGGTGCGCAACAAATGGGTCGGAGACCGCTGGGTTGGAGAAGTCGAGATTCCACTCGCCTATTTTCCATCAAGTATGTTTTATAGGCCAAAAAAATTGAGAATTTTTGTTCAGAAATCTCAAAATTCAACGCCTATCACATCCACGGAAACGACACGGAACGCACCTACGCCGCCCTCAGCCCGGTCACTGATGGCACTTTTTCGGTAGGGGTTTTTTGGGGCGATTTTCTATAATGGCGGGAACGGAAAACAGAATTAAAATGCATTTTTCTTCATTAAAATGGATGTCAGGCTTTGCGATCACCATTGATTAAAATACCAGAAAAAAAAATTTAAATAAGTCGGAAATTTTGCGCATTTTTCTTGAAAAAACGGTGTACCTAATGGACCTATTCACGGAAACCAGCAAAAAATGCCAAAAATTCAGCAAAAATTTGAAGAATGCTCCGATGAGTCTGAAATTTTGACAAAAAATGTCAAAAATACTCACGAACATGTGCAAAAAATTTCAGACCAAAATATCGATTATTGATTTTTTTCTAAAATTTTTCAAAATCGATATTTTGGTCCAAAATTTTTTGAGCGTTTACAGGAGAATTTTTTCCGATATTTCCCTTTTCAGGTCAATCGGAGCATTCTCCGACTTTTCCCGCATTTTTTTTCCGGTTTTGTGAATAGGTCCATAAAGCATTAAATTGAAAATTAGCTCCAAAAAAATAATATTTGCCTTAAAAAGTTTTTCGAAGTCATAAAAATCCGGAAATGAAAAAATACCTCAAAATGGAATTTTCCGGGAAATTGGATTGTCTATTTCTCTGCGTCTTTCTCCACCATCATACAAAATTCATAAATTTCCAAATTTCGTTTTCCGGAAAACGGTTTTCCTCACATTTCCAGAGGCCGGATCCATGAAACTGAAAAACGGCAGGAAACCCGCTTCCCGGGAAAAGAAATTAATTTGGAAATTGATGAATTTTGTATTGCCGGCCCGCCGAAATGGTCAAACGCGCTCTGCTGAACTAAACGCTATGCGATTTTCATTTTCGTTTCCAAATTATTTCATTTCACGTGTAAATTCAACGTGAAATGAAATAATTTGGAAACCAAAATGAAAATCGCATAGCGTTGAGTTCAGCGGAGCGCGTTTGACTATTTTGACGGGCCGACAATATGATGGTGATAAGAGACGCAGAGAAACAGACAAGCCCATTTCCCGGAAAATGCCATTTCATGGATCCTAGCTCTGGAAAATTTCCCAGAAAATATGTATTTCTCTACGTCTCTCATCCTCATCATAAAAAACAAGCCTGGCTGCATCAAAAGCTACTTTTGATTCCTTTTCATTTTCAAAATGTTTTTATTCTTCACTTTCTTTTTCTTTTTTTTTTTCATTTCTTGCGTGTGCCATTTGGCGCAGGCGGCTATGCGCTTGCCCTGCAAGCGAACGACGCGAGTTCGAGTTTTTGTGTTGGTCTCGGGCGCCCAGTTCGCTTCCTCCATGCAGTTTGGAAACAGACACACCAAGAAACTCAGTTACAGACCCAAACGGAATTTTATATATAAGGATGATACTCGGTATAAAACGCTGAAAACTCGCTCCAAACGAACAAAAAATTTCACATGCATTTGGAGTGAGGTTTAGAGAAATCAGAGCAAAACATCGGCCACGGCTCTCTCAATTTTCTGAACTCTCTCGTCGCCAACGCGGCCGCGTCCACCACTGTGCGAAGGGAGCGCGTTTGCAGCGCTCCGTACTGACAATAAAAATTAGAAATTTTCCCCCCTCTGATTCCCGATTTCCTGGGATTGTTTTGTGACTTTTACGGCAATTTTATCTAGACATTTCATGATTAACCCCATACAAATTGACCGCTTGTTTGTATATAGTTTGAAACGATTCCGCCTCCTAGATATTTAATAGCGTCGATCAACAGGCCCGTCATCATTCCCCCCACTCTTTCCATTCTTCTCTAGCACCCTCTCGATGACCGAAACTTTCTCGCTCACTGCCGACGCGTACCGCCCACTGTACACACAAAAGATAGGGATGGACGGAACCCGCGAGACGTCGGTACACTCGTTTGTAGAGGACGGCAATCGCTGCGTTCAACGATGTTTTCTTACACCTAGTGTGAACCGGGCCTTGTTGAAGACCCTAAGCACAATTTTTGCAGCCCTGTCCTTCTTTGGTCAGGGTAAAAGTGTTGATGAATATGATGTTAGATGGATCTATCGCGATTGTTGATCTCGCAATTAATGGAAAGCTAATGGTGCGTCCAAAAAGCCGAAAAAGGTGGAAATGAAACAAAAATTGATGTCTAAAAATTCTTATTCCCGATTTTCCGTTTTAACAATAGCAAAAGTGGTGAAAACTAGCATTGTTGGGATTTTTTAGACAGGTCCGCAGCACCTTTTTTTGGTCAGTTATTGGCGTGATTTCAGACATTTCCCGAAAAGTTTTCTCGTTTCTCCCTTTAAATGTTATAGGACACGGTACCCCAGCTCGGTCATTTTCTGACAAAAAGGCCTCGTTTTTGGATTAAAATGATGGTGTCATCCTGAATAATCAGATAATGATTCGAATTTTTCAAAAAAGTAAATTTTCGAGTGAAAAAATAATTTCATTATCCGACGAACTTGGTGGCGCATTGGACGACTTTGAATTTTTTATTCATATTTTCTCTATTTAAACGCCAGATTTGTTTTTATCTTTAAGCGCAGTTTTTTGTTTTTTTTTTTTGAAAAAAATATACTTTAAAAAATTAAGCCGGCATGCCGGGCAAATAAGGTAAAAACCGTAATTTTTTGTCTTTGAGACATCATCACTTTGATTTATTTGCACTCTACACCTGCCACGCGGAATCTTTGAAACCCCCAAAGAACGACCGTTACGGTCACTGCAATAAAAACCATCAGAGAATATCAAGAAAGTCACGATACGATTTTTGATGCTGTTGTTCTTTGCTTCCTCTATTTCTTTTAATAATGAGAATTCGCACTCTGATTGTCTGCGCACGCGCTAAAAATTAGTAATGGGGGAGAAAAACTTTGAGATTATACTGTAGTTGTGGAAGAGCTCAATTTATCAATGGAAAAATCATTGAATTGAGGATTCAAAAAAACTTGTTTTTTTATTGGGAGACGTGTTTTATTGTGATAAAATGATGTTCAAATTACCGTAAAATTGTGGGAAATCTCGCAGAATGGTCCGATTGCCCTGAAACTTTGAGGCACAATGTCAAAAATATTCCCGGAAATTCCCAGAAAATTTCAGGCCACAATATCGATTTTTCTGAAAATTTTAAAATTCGATATTCTGGTGGACCAATTCACAAAACCGGAAAAAAAAAAGAAAAACAACGGAAAAAAATTGCGGGAAAAATCGGAGAATGATCTGATTGACCTGAAATTTTGGGAAATATTGGAAAAAATTCTCCTGTACACGCTCAAAAAATTTTATACCGAAATATCGATTTTAAAAGTTATCGATTTTTTCTGGAAATATTTAAAATCGATATTTTGGTCCAAAGTTTTTTGAGCGTGTATAGGAGAATTTTTTCCAATAATTTTTTCCAATATTTTTTCCATTCTCCGATTTTTCCCGCAATTTTTTTCCGGTTTTGTGAATAGGTCCACCAGAATATCGAATTTTAAAATTTTCAGAAAAATTGATATTTTGGCCTGAAATTTTCTGGGAATTTCCGGGAATATTTTTGACATTATGCCTCAAAGTTTCAGGCCAATCGGACCGTTCTCCGATTTTTCCCACAATTTTTTCCGGATTGGATGGTCTGACAAAAAAATTTCAGATCAATTGGAAAAATATTTCAGCCCAATCGGAGCATTCTCCTATTTTTTTTCGAAATTCCAATGAATAACCCCACAATGCCGCGTCCAAAGTTGAAAACAATTCCTGGAATCATGTTTTTTGCAGTCAAAAACAGGTGTTTTCCACTTTTGCGCGGAAAAATATAATGAAAAACACCTGTGGTATATTTTGGGGAACTTTGCACTGCAAAAAAAACGTGATTCCAGGAACTTAAAAAAAAATCTGTACAGCAGTTCTATTTCGCTTCAGTTCTATTCTACAGTTGCATCAAAAGCAGTTCCGTAAATTAACTTCCTCATTTCAGGAGCCAGACTTCCACCGTCTCGACTTTTTCCACAACATCAACATGCGTCGGGTAATTCCAGATGGATACGGTGACCGCCCATTCGCCGATTTCAAGTACGGCGACCTCTGGGCTGGACACTATTGACCCCGCTGACAAGGAAAGTTGTTTTTATTGCTTTTCGTTTGTTCGTTTACTCTGTGAATTTTCTGTTGTTATTATTGTTCCCTTCTCCCCTCCCTTCTTAGGCTCTTTTCAATTTTCCTTCTTTCATTTTCTCGAAATCATCCAATAACTTTTTTTTTCTAAAAAAACGAAAAAATTCTGAAATTTTATTCTAGAGACCGGGTTATCTTTCTTGTTTTTTCTTTCTCATTTCGACGTTAAATTAATTTTAATTCTAATTTTAAATTGAAATTAAATTGCTCTTTCCCAACTCATCTTTCTTTCTTTCTTTCTTTTCCTGCTCCTCTCCCGTTGCTCGCCAAAAGAGTTTTTATTTATTATTGAAATTTTTTTTTGATTTTCCGGTTTTTTGTTGTTTTTATGATTTTTTCTTCTTCATAAATTCTGCTTTTCTCGGGTCAGAACTGCGAAAAATTCCTGATTTCGTGGTAAAAATCAATCCAAAAGACTACCATAGTCAGTGTTGATGGATGTTTTACGTCAGTGGGTCTCTAACCACTTTGGTCAGAGACCTTTCATCCTTCAACAATATTGACAGGCACCGTCACACGGGTCCAAATCCACTAAAACTGTCCTGTCTTGGATGCTCATTTTCGGGGGTACTTGACTGTAACTCAACTTTGGATGATCCGATGGACCCCAAACTTGCATGAATTGAGAAAAACGCTTAAAAAATGAGTTTTAATAAAAGATTACGGTAAGGAGTAACCATTGCGGACTTATTTTCGAGTTTGTTGTTATTTAGAGTGGGTAGACCACGTGGCTCTCGTATTTTGTCAAATTCTCAGAGGATGGCTATCATTCGTGATCGTCAGGTGGACATGCCCACCCTTGCGAAGCAGTTCATGACTTCAAAATCGGTTATCTGGGCATCTTTGGGATCATCGAGCATCTCTGGGAGGTCCTTGGTAGACGTTTGAAAAACAAAACGGCCAAAAATTGTACCGAGAAGTTCGAGCAACTCAAGGAAGAATGGACCAAGATCCCACTTCAGGCCATGACGAACTTGATCGAGTCCATGCAAAGAAGATGTGAGGCCGTTATTAAGGCCAAAGGCATGGCGACCAGGCTTTCTCGGAAATAAAAATTTCTCTTCCGAGTTCCGTCGGAAATTTCCGATTTTGTAATTTTCTCTTCCGACTTCCGTCGAAATTCCGAATTTTTCATTTTTATTTCCGAATTTCCGTCGGAATTCCGAAATTTAAAATTCTCGTTCCGACTTCCGACGGAATTTCGATTTCCGATCGGAAAAATGGGAAATGAACCAGAATAGGCCCATAAAATCTTAAATAATCCACAAAAAAGTTTTAAAAATTGATGAAAGATACGTAGAATCGTGTTTTAAATAGGAAATTTGTGTCACGGACATGGTCGAATTTTTTCCAAAAAAAAAAAGATTTTTCGTACCAAATTTCGACAGAAAAACGTTTTTTTCCGACATCGGAAAAAAAATTATTTCCGACCGAAACGGAATTATTTTCGGAAATCATTTTGTCTCGGAACGGAATCGGAAATTTTTTCGGAAGTGAAACTGCCTCCAAACCGGAATCGGAAATTTCCGACGGAATTCCGACTTTTCGGAAATTTCCGAGAAAGCCTGATGGCGACTAAGTATTAAGTTAATTGAATCATTTTGAAACATTTCCCCCGGTTTTTAACTTGTCAATTTGTTTTTTCTCGGCCTGAATATCAAAAATCAAAATAACAATTTTTTTTTAGATTTTTTGTTTTTTTTAATTTTTTCTATCTGAGAAATTGACCAAATGGTTTGCTGAAATGATTTGTCGAAATCAATTGCCATTGAAGTTTGTTAAATATTGTCCTTTTTTGTACGAGATACGATGCGGTTGCCGAAAATTGCCGAAATGAGCATTTTTGCTAGGGCAATCGCCTGCACCCTGTGCTCTCTTAAAATCGTGTGCATAGGCTCCTATACACAAGATAATAGTAGAAATTCTTAAATTTGAGTTTTCGTTTAGGCTATAACTATAGCCGACTCTCAATTATCACGTGAGCTGGCTGCATGCGTGCGCGCCAGCCCGCCAGCCCGCCCCCCCCCCCCGCGTTTCCAACAACAACACCATTATTTTCACCGCGTTTCCATGACAAATGAAGGCGGAGTCTGTCGGGGGCTCCGCGAGCTGCTCACATTCGGCTCATTCTCCATTTCTCAACTCTACCGCCAACAAAACCAATGTCCGACTCTGAAGAAAGAGACCCCAATGTGGACTACTCCAAGTACGACGAGGACAGTGTGCCGATACCGGAAAAGGTGAGTGTAGGTGATATTGTTTCGAGTTTTCAAAGAAAAACTTCAAGGAAATCGAGCACACCCATCCGGGACGTCCGGACCTCGACTACGATGACACTCCGGTTGGACCGGCGCCAACCGAGTCTGGCGATGAGCCGGCGAAAGAAGATGACAGTTGAAGGATGATAATTTAATGTTTAATGCACGCTCATTATTTGTGGAAGCTTATGAAAATGAATAAAAGTTATTGGAAAAGTTGAGATGTTTGCGGAAAAAATATTAAAAAAAAAATTTTCCGATATATACTCGGTATAAAACGCTGAAAACTCGCTCCAATGGAACAAAAAGTTTCGCATGCTTTTGGAGTGATGTTCAGAGAAATCAGAGCAAAACATCGGTCACGGTTTCTCAATTTTCCGCACTCTCTCATTGCCAACGTGGCCGCGTCCATCACTGTGCGAAAGGGGCGCGTTTGCAGCGCTCCGTACTGAGAATACCGTAAACCCCGTGGTCGTGGCCTAGATCACCAAAATTAAAGTTTTAAACTAACCTCGATGAGGTTGAGGATGGTGTAGTCCTGGGGCCATATGCAAGAAACAAGAAATCCGTTTTCCGGTAAACAAAATTTGGAAAACGCATATTTTTGCATGACGGGGTTGAGAGAAGCAGATAAATTTCTTTCGAAAAACGGTTTTCCTGTTGTTTTCCACCTGCTCGAATTTTGCGATGTTGATTTTGAAGTGCAGGTTTAGACGGAGCAGACGGATAGCCGCGGATATTGTGTTTTCAATTGACTTGCGACATGAGAACGCGAAACTCCGCCCACTTATTTGTGCGCGACCACGCGAACACAGTGATCTTTGAAGAGACGCAGACAGAACGGTGAATGCACACTTGCGTTTTCATGTCGCAATTGAAAACACAATAGTTTCATTTCCAAAAATAAATTTTAAAACGTGGACTCGGAAACCTGTCCAATTTTATAAAATGCCCAGATATTGCTGACACTTAAAAAATTAAAACAATGCACCCTTTTTTATTACTAACTAACTCACTCATTTTCACAACCAGGAAGCAAAAAAAAAACCATCCGAAGATCAATTCAAAAGCAAAACTTTCGACCACGGCAGGATTCGAACCTGCAATCTTCTGCTCCGTAGGCAGACGCGTTATCCATTGCGCCACGCGGCCACATTTTCCTTTTTCTTTGAGGGCATAAAAAAAACGCTCAGGAGCCGGGGAACACGAAGACAGCAGGTTGAAAACGATAGCCATAGAACAAATCTCCCCCTATCGTTGGAAATTTGCCAATCCTCTAGAATTCAAAGAGCTGCACTCGAATATTCGAGCTCGTCGAAGCGGAACGAGCCAATCAATCAACTGAAACTGGGCGCGTGCTCCGCGCGTTCGTGTCAAAACCAATCCCTATTTTTATTTCCATCCTGCTCAAATATGCACTGCTCTTTGCTCATTTTGTTGTTCGCCTTGTTCGGTCATAAAAATGAGCAAGTTTTGTCATTTCTGCCTTTTTTTTACGAATATTTTCATGGGTCAGTCAGTCCGTGGAGAATTTTGCGAACAAAGAGCAAGATTAATGCGCTCTTTTTTTTTTGCGTGATTTGCAACAAATTTGTATTTTTTTTTGTTGCAATTTTTATCAAATTTTTGAGACAAAAAACATTGAAACAGTAAAAAAAAACTTTATGATGAAAAAAATTTTTTTTTGGTTTTTACCGATTTTTTTTGATTTTTTGGCGATGTTTCAATTCAAATTCAATAATTTTTTAATTTCTGTCCCTATCACAGCTACCCATTAATTCCTTCCCAAAACGTTTGTCTCATCCTCGTCTCAAATAATCCACAAATAACAAACCTCTTGGTAGAAAAGGAAAGAAAAGCGGTATTTCTTTTCCATTCTAATTAACCCAATTTTGTACCACCCCCGCCTCCTTTTCGTGACGTAATCAAAAGCACCACACACGAGCAGGTGGCAGATGGTCGGCGATGAGGGAGAAAGAATCGTGGACGTTTAAAGATTAACATCTTTATTTGATATCATTCTTTCATGGTCCGGTGCGGGTGTGTATGGGAAAGTGATAAACATCTAGTACGGTAGGAGTGCTCAAGGTTGTTATAAAGTTTTTCTGAGTCGTGGAATTGTTTCTTTCTGGAAAAGTGTTTTTTTTGTTTTTGTTTTTTGAGTTGTTTAGTACGGTCTTATATTTTTAAAATATTCAAATTAAACTGCTCATTAAAAAAAAATACCATAATACAAGTATTACCAAGTTTTAAAACTTATAACCATTACGAAGATTACAACAAAAACAACAACAACAGAAATTTTTTTACAAAAAATTTTGAAACTGTAATTTTTTGCAACTTTTTTAAATATATTTTTTAAAAATATTTGTTCAGATGTTGTGATTTTAGCACCCAAAATTATCAAATGATGAATTTTAAAGCAAGTTGAATTAAAATCAATGCCCCTCCCTCTCCCTGAGCTGTACGTTCTCATAAAACTTCTTTATAGTACCCCCAGACAAGAAAGAAGAAGCACTCGGAAGTGCGTCCCTTTCCGGTCAATTGCTTGCTCAGAGCCCGTTCGAGAAATATAGTTTCAAATTGAATCTTTGGCGACGAAATTTCGCACATTTCCCCCCTTTACACACACGCGCGTTAATCGAATTTCTGCCACACATATTCTGTCGCAAATTAGGTATTAGTAGGGCCGTGAAACGAGGAGGATTGAAGGCCATTTGAATGGTCAAATAGGGGAATATTTGAGACATTGGAGTTGGAAAACTTTTTTCTTTGAAAGTTTGGAGTATTTTTTCATTTTTTCGAATTTTTTTTTATTTTTGCAAAAAAAAAATGTTTTATTTGTAAAATTTCGCATAATTTTCAAAATCTGAAAACAAAAAGCTTTAATTTTTTCAAAATGTTTTTGTTAAATAGAAAACTAATGAATAATCCAATTTCAGACAGATTAAAGTGCAAAATAATTTTTAAAAAATTAAAAAAAAGTTTTTTTTTCTGTTTCAAAATTTTGTCAATAATTTTTCATTTCTGTTTTTTATTGTTCTTTTATGGGGAATTTCATATCTTCAATGCATTTTTCAAACTAATTTTTAATTTTTTGTTTAGCCCGCCGAAATGGTCAAACGCGCTCCGCTGAACTCGATACTACGTGGATTTCATTTTGGTTTCCAAATTTTTTCATTTCACGTGTAAATTCAACGTGAAATAAAATAATTTGGAAACCAAAATGAAATCCACGTAGTATTGAGTTCAGCGGAGCGCGTTTGACCGACGTGGCGGGCCGATAATAAATTTATTTCTTAGTTTTGTGGATTTCTAAAAAAAATAATTTTTCGAAAAAAAAATTTATTAATTTTAAAATGTTTCATTTTCTTCATTTTGAGCTCTTTCCCCCACCTCTATAAAACTCAAAACTCTTTTTAAAATGAGATTTCCATTAATGTGCGCCTGTGTGTGCAAGTGTCATTTTGCTCATTGTTGCTGTCTGTCAAGGAACATCCGTTCCGGTGGCAGGCCGGTCCCCAAAGAATAGGCATATAATAATGGGAATTTTAATGAGAGGGTGGTCGTGTTGAGCCAACTCTCTAATAACTTCCTTTCTTGAGCATATTGGAGCAAGAGCATGTTTCGAAAATTTGATTTGGTAGGATTTGAGGCCAAAGATAAAGTTTGCTTTTTCAAAATGGTTTAGTTTAGTGGAATGGTGAGGCGTTTTTGTTGCATTTCCACCAGATAAACTGATTATTTTTTTCTAAATTCTTTTTAAAATCCTTAAAAATAATTTACTGTTCCAATAAAATGTGACTTTCATAGGCTTGTTATTTCTTTTATTCCAAGCCGGTATGCAGTTACAGTAGATCTATTGCGTGTTGAAACCATTTACAAATGAGTAAAAAATTTAGCACAAAATTTAGGGAAACTTAATTTAACTTATAGGGTTATTCACGAAATGGCAAAAAAACGGCAAAAAACGGCAAAAAACTGCCGATTTTAAATTTTTAATCGATTTTAAGCATTTTCAGAAATAAAAGCAATATTTCTTAAAAATCGATATTTTGGTCTGAAATTTTGTGGGAATGTCCGGGAGAGTTTTCTCCCTCATTTCCCAAAATTTCGGGTAAATCGGAGCATTTTCCGAGTTTTCGCGCAGTTTTCAGCCGTTTTTTGTCATTTTTTGCCATTTCGTGAATAACCCCATTAAAGTTCCAAAAAAGAAAATTTATTATATGTTGTTTTATACTGTTTCAATGATTTACCTGAAATAATTATTTTAATTTTTGGTAATGGACCTATTCAGCGGAGGAAAAAAACCGATTTTCGCGGTTTTTTTCCCTATGCAGAATTGAGAAAAAAAGACAAAAAACTACAGTAGTCAGAGGTTTTTTTACGAGGAAAAAAACCCATCGCGGCGAGACCCTGCGGCGAGAAAACGCGATGCGCCTTTAATATTATTGAGAAATTGTTCAATTTGCGTTGCGGAAAAATTTATTTTTGTATTTTTCACGTCAATATCTATTGTTTTCCGACATAATTTCTCATATTTTGTATTTTTCAGGTGAGGAAAACGATGAATAGAGCATTGTCCGAGTATTCTGCAAATCACGATGAAAGCAAGAAGAGAAAAATGACATTTGCTGAAGGAAGACTCTTGAAAAGCAGTGATCGCGAGGAGGTGAAGAATCGACAGTGAGGAGGCCTGTAAAATATCGGTAATGAAACAATTATTTGTGTAATAAACACAAGAAACGTACGGGAATGTGGCAAATAAGATTGTTGAGAGCCACCCAGCGTCGATGGACTTCCTTCAGCAAATGTCCTTTTTCTCTTCTTGCTTTCATCGTGATTTTCAGAATACTCGGGCAATGCTCTATTCATCGTTTTCCTCACCTGAAAAATACAAAATATGAGAAATTATGTCGGAAAACAATAGATATTGACGTGAAAAATACAAAAATAAATTTTTCCGCAACGCAAATTGAACAATTTCTCAATAATATTAAAGGCGCATCGCGTTTTCTCGCCGCAGGGTCTCGCCGCGATGGGTTTTTTTCCTCGTAAAAAAACCTCTGACTACTGTAGTTTTTTGTCTTTTTTTCTCAATTCTGCATAGGGAAAAAAACCGCGAAAATCGGTTTTTTTCCTCCGCTGAATAGGTCCATAATAAAATTCCATGCATAGTCAAGTAAAATTAACCCTTTCTAGACTCTGTTGTAACTCTTTTAGAAACAAGGATTAAAAATAGTCTCAACCGAGTCTAGAAAGAGTTCATTTTAATTTGTTTTTACTATTCTCAGTACGGAGTGCTGCAAACGCGCTCCCTTCGCACAGTGATGGACGCGGCCACGTTGGCGACGAGAGAGTGCAGAAAATTGAGAGAGCCGTGGCCGATGTTTTGCTCTGATTTCTCTAAACCTCACTCCAAATGCATACGAAATCCTTTGTTCGATTGGAGCGAGTTATCAGCGTTTTATACCGAGTATAAATTTTTTGACATACTTTTAAAAATCTGTTATTAGCCTACCCTAATACGTATGGAATTTTAATACCAAAAATTGAAATAATTGGTGAAAAATATTTTTTGAAACAGTAAAAAAAAATTGATCAAAAAATTTTCTTTGGAATTGTTAAATAAAGTTTATCCAAATTTTTTGCCAATTTTTTTTCGTTTTTAAATTGTTTTAACACGAAATAAAACAATTGATTTCAACCAGTTTTTTGACGTCCTACGCGGTTTCCTGTGATAGTAGGTAAACTTTTAAACCCGTAAAATCTTTTTTGTTCAGTGTCTCATTTGCATAACCGCCAATTTTCTTCCCCGTCCACCTATTTCTCAACAAACAATTAAAACCCGGGCAAAACACCAAAGAAGATGCATGTTTTTAGCAAAGTGAAAACTAAGTCGAAAAGGTTTGAAAAAACCAGTCGACCGGAATGCATTATTTCCCCTTTTTTCCGCCTCTTGTTGTTATTTGTGTTGGTCGATGGTAAAGGGTATTACGCAACTGAGCAGGTGTTGTTGCCAATGGTAGTTATTTGGCCTTCTACAATAATTGAAAAATGTTTTTTTTTTGTAGTAGAAGCAGAAATGTTGATTCATAATTTAGAGTGAGTCATTTCATTTCAATTTCCAGAAAACCATTTATTTTTTAATATAAAGTCGTTTGAAACGGAAAAAAATTAAAACATTTTTTTTTCACTGTGTCATCAATTTGATATTGTTTTATACACAGGAAAAAAATAATGACTGTCTGAGGACCCCTTCCACCACTCTTCCTTTCCAAATAGTCGCCTCCTACCTTCTGTTCTTGCTCCTCCACTCCACCTACTTCATATAATCGAAAACATGCATAATATGTGTGGTACATGTGTCTTCCCTCTTTGCCCTCCCTCCCCCTTTTCAATCCCAAAGAGAGAGCATTATACCGGCTCATCGAGCCCCCACGCTCACCACCTGCCGTATTCATAATTGGCAACCTCCTGTCCCGTAAGAAACTAAGCTCTTGGTCCTACCCGCCCCGCCCCCTAACTATTGCATTAACGTGAAACTCGGGACACCTGGGGGCTTCTTTTTTTGGTTTGGTGCTGCGTTGAAATAAAACTGCTGAAATAAAGAAACACTGCTCCATTTCAGACATTTCTGGTCCGAAGTACATAGCCCTTTGTAATGTTTTTTTTTTCAAACCAAAACTAGAATTTCCCGTATCAATAAGTTTGGATTTATAAGCGCATTGATGTTAAATTAGTACAATGTTTGTTTCCTCTATTCTCAATACGGAGCGCTGCAAACGCGCTCCTTTCGCACAGTGGTGGACGCGGCCTCGTTGGCGACGAGAGAGTGCAGAAACTTGAGAGAGCCGTGGCCGATGTTTTGCTCTAATTCTCTAAACCTCACTCCAAATGCATGTGAAATTTTTTGTTCGTTTGGAGCGAGTTTTCAGCGTTTTATACCGAGTATATCTTTGACGAAAAAAAAAATTGTAAAAAAATTTTTTGACGAAAATTTCAATTTTTCAACAAAAATTTTTTTAAAATTTTTTTTCACTGAAAACCATGGCATTTTTAGAAACTTTAAATTCAGAAAATAAGTCATTTCAATTTCAAAAAAAAATCAAATCGCAAATCCCTGTTTTTTGGACGAAAAAAGGGAAAAAAAAATAATAAATAATTTTTTTTAGCGAAGTTTTTGATTTTTCGGTAAGTTTAGCTGTTTTTCTATCAGAAAAGGACGTTTTTCAAGTTTAAAAAATCAAGAAATAATGTAATAACACTCAAAAAACAATGTAAAAATCAGAAAAAGTTTTTCCTAAAAAAATTTTTTTGACGATAATTTCGATTTTTTCAAGATTTTTGTCTAACAGAAAATTGAACATATTTAGAATTTCGAAATTGGCAAATGAGTCGAAATTAACCAAAAAACAGTATAAACATGAAAAATAATTTTTTTTTAATGTTTTCGACGAAATTTTCGATGTTTGTCCATAATTTGTAAATTTGAAAATTCTCTTTCATCACTTTTTATTGTGATTAATTGAGTATGTGTCGGTGAAAAAACTAATTTTCCATTAAAAAATAATATTATTGATTTATGAAACAGGAAAATCATTTGATGTTGCCAAAAAAACATTTTTTTTAACGAAAATTTTGATTTTTTCGAGATTTTTGCTATTTTACCGTTTCAAAAACTCCATAGATTGTAATTAACAATCAAAACATTGATGAAACTCGCCTAACTGAGCGCTTATCTGAAAATCGATGCTCCCCGTCCCTTGGCTGGCGCCTAATCCATCTCGCCGCGCAAAAAATTTCTCCCTCTTTTTTTTCCTCTCTGATATAGTTGGAGAAAAAGAGAAAAAAGAATGTTGTTGTTGTTATTTTCTTTTCCCCCTCTCGCTTCTTTTCCACCTCTCAATGCCTCACTCAATGCGCGAGACTCCGCCCACTTTTCCCCACGGCCTCACCATTTCACTCCGCCCTTTTCCGCTCTCTTTTTCTCTGTTTTCCCCATGTTTTCTTGTTGTTTTCACACATTGGGTTAGCCACAAAAAGCCACAAAAATAGAAATGGAAAGAAGAGAAAAAAAAACGTCTGGGTCTCTAGTTTTTTGTTTTCTTGACTGGACACGGAATTCTTGAAAGTCTTGCCCGAGGGCTGAAAAATAGGCAAATATATTGTTCTAGAGCTTTTAGAGAAGCTGTTTTTTGCAGTATTTTGGGACTTGAACAGTTTTTGGAGTTTTTAAAATTTTATTAATTCCTAGAAAAAAAATTTTCTGTTTCAAATTAAAAAATTTTTTTTTGCCTAAAAATTTTTATTTTATTTTTATTTTCTGATGGAAGAATTTTAAGAATTATTTTTTTGTGGTTTTTTTATTTGTACTAGTTGTGTTAAGCACAAAGTAATTTTTTTGAAGATTTGAAATTTTAAAATTTGGAAAAAAAATTTTAATTTTCAAAATTTAAAAAAATTTTCAAATGATTTTTACTGTAGTCTTTTCAGAACAATATGATAATTAATTGATAGTTTTTTTTTAATCCAGAGCATCTTCAATTTCTGTTTTAAAAAACAATAAAAAATATTTTTACTCAAAAAATTTTTTTTTCGATTTTTTAAAATTTTTTTTCAATTTTTAACAAAATCTAAGTCATAAAATGAAAAATAAATTTGTCAACCAGACAAACAAACAGACAAAAAAAACAGTTTGCATGAAAATTATTTATCTAATAATAAATTCGAAAAAATTTAAAAATTAAACAAAAAATTTTTTTTACTGTTTCAAATTATCTTTCTATTTATTCATTTATTTTTCTTTGTTTGTTTTAAAGAAAAAAGTCTTATTATTTTCTTTATTCCTCCTTTTTTCCCATAATAAAATCTGTAAATTTCCCAGCCAATGAAGTCGTCTGGAGCCATATGCCTGGCACTACTTGCCCTAGGAGCCGTTGCCGAGCGACCAAAAATTAAAGACACCCATGGCAATTTGCTCGTCAAAATCAGGTTTGTTATGCTTTAAAAATCGGGGTATAATGTTTTTTTTAATCAATCCTTAAAATTTATTTCTAACCGCCCTCTTGTCGCTGAAAAACTGTTCCATTTCCCGGACAAACCTTAATAGCTTTCTCGAAAAATGTTTAAACAAAATTTTTTTTTTGCTGATTCACAAAAAAATGTATTTAAAAAAATAATTTTTTTCTGTTTATCTGTTTTTTATGGGTCCATCCACGTCATCACAATTGCACACGTAAAACTAAAACTAAAACATCTCGGATTACCGCATTTGTGGAGTTGGTTGGTGGAAATGGGTGGCGTATCGAATATTCGTTTCTACTTTAACCTCTTCAAGTTGAAAATGCAGAAATTTTTTTTTTTGGCGGATCCCGGCCGAGCCCTTTGGCGATTTTTGATCAAATTCAAACCGTACTTTCCCCTATACAAAACAGAGCAACCTCTTGTGCTCGCCCCACCACTTTGCAATGCTCAAGAATGATTGATGATACCTCCCCCAACAAATACTGTCCACCCCCCATTAATACCACTTAGTACCGGTCAAAACGTGAAAGGTGCTTGACTGCGCAGCAATGAATAAAAGAAGGAGATACTTGTCCGTTTGTTTACCGCAGTACACTTTTTTATCGATGCAATTGATCTTTGTTACTCTTTTTCCCTTTTTTTGAGCAAGAGGGGCAAAAGTTTTGTTTTGTGACCGCGACGGGGCCCGGAAATTAACATGGCTGCAACTATTTATCTGTTTATCCCAATTTGGATGGAAGGGCGCGCGCGTGCTCGCATTTTGACCCTCTGCTGAGCACAACAAGGGACTGAGAGAGAGAAAGAGAGAGAGAGAAAAAGAGAGAGTGAGCAAACAACTTTTCTTGGGGCTCTTAGGACCACAAAAAATGTATGTTCGAGCTTGCGCGGGAAATTTTCGGCTAATAGCCACATAGCTGCCTAAAAGGGGCGAAAATTCCATATAGGCAGTCAATTGGCAGCTAATGGGCAGCTAGTGGGCAGCTAATAGGCAGCTGATGGGCAGCCACTGGGCAGCCAGTAGGCAGCTAATTGGCAGCTACTAGGCAGATTGTGGGCTAATTATGGGCAGCTAATGGGCAGCTGATGGGCAGCAAGTGGGCAGCTAGTGAGCAGCTAGTGGGCAGCTAATAGGCAGCTGATGGGCAGCCACTGGGCAGCCAGTAGGCAGCTAATGGGCAGCTAATGGGCAGCTAATAGGCAGCAAATGGGGGCAGCTGATGGGCAGCCACTGGGCAGATTGTGGGCGAATTATGGGCGGCTAATGGGCAGCTGATGGGCAGCAACTGGGCAGCCAGTAGGCAGCTAGTGGGCAGCTACTGTGCAGATTGTGGGCGAATTATGGGCAGCTAATGGGCAGTTAATGAACAGCTACTGGACAGCCAGTGAGCAGCTTCTGAGCAGCTAGTGGGCAGCTAGTGGGCGCCTAGTTGGCAGCTAATGGGCAGCCAATGGGCAGATTATGGGTAGCTAATGGGCGGCTAATGGGCAGCTAGTGGGCAGCTGATGGGCAGCAAGTGTGCAGCTAGTGGGCAGCCAATGGGCAGCTAATGGGCAGCCAGTGGGCAGCTGATGGGCAGCTAGTGGGCAGCTAGTGGGCAGCTGATGGGCAGCAAGTGGGCAGCTAGTGAGCAGCTAATGGGCAGCTAATGGGCAGCTAATGGGCAGCTAGTGGGCAGCTAATGGGCAGCTAGTGGACAGCTAATGGGCAGCCAATGGGCAGCCAGTGGGCAGCCAGTGGGCAGCTGATGGGCAGCTAGTGGGCAGCTAATGGGCAGCTAATGGGCAGCCAGTGGGCAGCTGATGGATGGGCAGCTAGTGGGCAGCGAGTGGGGGGCTAGTGGGCAGATAGTGAGCAGATAGTGGGCAGCTGATAGGCAGCTACTGGGCAGCTAATGGACAGCTAGTGGGCAGCTAGTGGGCAGCAAATGGGCAGCAGATAGACAAACATTTTCTCGGGCGGCTCTCTGATATTTTCGAAATTGCATCAATTCAATTCTAGAGGCGCGGCGAGCTGAGCCGAGCCGGCGGCGCAGAGCAGTACAGAGCAGAGCCGGGAAAAAAATGTGACAAGCGATGAAGGGCTGGTGGTGAAGGGTGTGAGAGAAGAACAAACAACTGAGCAATGGTGACAAATCGAAAAGATGGCGAAGCTCCTTAATCGACCATTAGCGTCGCAGAATCTAAACCTACAAAAATTTCCAATTTTTTTCAGTTTCAAAAAAACTTTAACAAACTTTGTCAATAATTTCTAATTAATCGGTCATGAATTCCCTATTTTTCAGCGACATTCCCATTGGCTCATGCGGCGACGACACGTATTTCGGACTTGGAATTATGGACGGAGGTCTGGAAGAATGCGCACGATGGAACTCGGAGACGGACAATTTGGAGTACGAAGAGTACAAGTGCAAAGTTTTGAGAGTTCACGCGTCGGTCAAGCACGGAAAGTGCAAGTGTGATGATAATTGGAAAGGTGATTTACGAATGTTTTTTTCTAGCGTCTCTGCGTCTCCATTACTGCTAGCGTGGAGACGCAGACACGCGATAGGGCGCGTTTCCTTTACGCGGGGTCTATTATCAATCTCTGAAAGTTCCACCGGGTGCCCATCGGAGACTAGGCCATGCAGCGCTAGGCCAACAGAGAAATACGTATTTTCTACGTGGGAAATTGAGAGACGCGAGACCAAATGCGGTAAAGAACACAGTGCACAGTCTGTGTGCGAGCGGAGGAATTCTTAAGTTAGAGATGGATAATAGAACGCAATTTTTGTTTTAAGTTTTAAATGCTTAACCGTTTCATGTAACCCACTTGTTTCTTTTTAGCTTTAGGTCACAGTAGTTTCATTTTTTCCCAACACAATATCAAATTCCAGGACCGATCTGCAACGAGTACAATGGATGTGGCAAGGGAGAGACGCTGTTCGGAACTTCGTGAGTATTATTTTATTTTCTCTATTTGAAAAGGGAAAACAATTGTTTACTGCTGTTTTTTTTTTGGCTGCGAGGTACAGTACCGGACAAAAAGATATCATATTTTGGTTTTTGGAGTATAACTTTTAAATGGAGAGGGTTATGGTTCTGAAAATTTGCATGAATTTGTCCCGTAATGTCTTTGACAAGCTCCCAAAATGAGTTTGGTCATTTTTGAAAACAGCAGATTTTTCGAAAAATTTCAGATGCCAAATTTTCGACCCAAAAATAATTTTTTTTTTCAGATTTTTCAAAGCTCGAAATTTATTTTTAAAATAAAATTTCAAAACTAAAAATATGATTTTAGTTGACTATGGGTCGATCGGACAATTTTTAGCTGAGTTACAGCACTTTGAATATCAGGGTCCACATGGGTAAGTCAACTATAACTTTTATTGAGAATCACCAAAACCAAAGAAAACAAAAGCAAATTAGATAAAAATTGTTTAAAAGCAAATTTTATTTGGTTTTATTCGGTTTTGGTGATTCTCAATAAAAGTTATAGTTGACTTACCCATGTGGACCTTGATATTCAAAGTGCTGTAACTCAGCTAAAAATTGTCCGATCGACCCATAGTCAACTAAAATCATATTTTTAGTTTTGAAACTTCATTTTAAAAATAAATTTCGAGCCTTGAAAAATCTGAAAAAAAAAATTATTTTTGGGTCGAAAATTTGGCATCTGAAATTTTTCGAAAAATCTGCAGTTTTCAAAAATGACCAAATTCATTTTGGGAGCTTGTCAAAAACATCACGGGACAGATTCATGCAAATTTTCAGAACCATAACACTCTCCATTCAAAAGTTATACTCCAAAAACCAAAATATGATATCTTTTTGTCCGGTACTGTATGTACATATTTATCGGATTATTCGAGATTTATGCAAAACAATTGTTGTTCACAATACACATTTTGGACAAAAAATGAACATTTTTGTTCACAATATTGTGTTTTCAATCGACTTGCGACATGAAAACGCAAGTCTGCATTCACCGTTCTGTCTGCGTCTCTTCAAATATCACTGTGTTCGCGTGGTCGCGCACAAATAAGTGGGCGGAGTTTCGCGTTCTCATGTCGCAAGCCGATTGAAAACACAATAGCCAAAAAATGAATTTTTGTCATCAAAAAATTAATAAAAATTGTTTGATTTAAAGAGATAAAATAGGGTGTTTGTAACAGGAAGCTTTGCCAGTTTTCGTTAAAAATCCCTGTAATTTTGATTTGTCAAATCGGAACATTTAAAACAAAAAATGTTTGCGACATCCAAAACAAAAACCGAAAAAACAACAAAAAAAATGCAAAAAAAAAATATTTTTCCCATCCCTGACCCTCACAAAACTGCGCAAAACATTTTCTAGAAGTCCTGACCAGGCTTTCTCGGAAATTTCCGAAAAATCGGAAAATTCCGTATCCGGTTCCGAGGCAGTTTCACTTCCGAAAATATTTCCGTTTCCGTCGGAAATAATATTTTTCCGACGTCGGAAAAAAAACATGTTTTTCTGTCGAAATTTGTTACGAAAAATCGTTTTTTTTTTATTTGGAAAAAATTCGATCGTGTCCGTGACACAAATTTCCTATTTAAAACACGAGTCTACGTATCCTTCCTCAATTTTTTTTAACTTTTTGTGGATAATTTAAGATTTTATGGGTCTATTCAGGATCATTTCCGATTTTTCCGATCGGAACATCGGAAGAGAAATTTTCATTTCCGAGAAAGCCTGACCCTTTGCCAATCTGAATGAAGAAAAAACTGTGCCGCAGACTTGCAAAATGGGTGGCACTTGTTCCCCGGTTTTTCTATCACTGGAAGATGAGTTGAACATTGTTATAAAATCGGATCACCTAGCCTGGCTTTTGACGTGTTCAAACGGTTGACTCCATTTCTGTACCGACACTTTACGGTCTCCGACAGCTAACTCATTATTTTGCATACATCTAACGAATGTACCGACACAATCCGGGTTCCGACGTTCCCTCGCACAGCGTCCAAGTGAGTAGTTCGTCCGCTGTACCGACACTTTACGGTCTCCGACAGCTCACTCCTCCTTGCATACATCTGATGAGTGTACCGACACAATCCGGGTTCCGACCTTCGAGCCAGCTTTGAGGTGATCCGTCCGTTGTACCGACACTTCACGGTCTCCGGCAGTGCACATTAAAACGACTGTAACTCGACAGCCAATAGCTCTATCGGGATGTTTTTTTGGGAAACGTCTTAGAATTGGATGTAGAATGTAATGGTACAAAAATATTTAAGAAAATGTGTGTTTTAAAAACACGAGATTTTTTGTTTGCACATCTGTATTTAATTTAAAATTGTTTTTTTTTATAATTGCAAAGTTTGACAAGAATTTTTTGTGACAGCTGTGTCTATTTATTCATCACTTTGAAAAAATGTGAAACTTTTCGAAGAGTTTCAAAAAAATCATTTTGAAATAGGTTGAAAGGGGAAATTTCCAGATGCACTCCGCACATGTGCCATCACAATGGCACAATCGCCGTCGGAAAGAAGGAGATCGAGTGCATTTGTCCACCGCCATGGGATGGACGTCTTTGCGAGAGATTGGCTTGCTGGCGCAAGACTATTCCGACTCAACAGCACAGGTGAGCAAGCCCGTGGCTGCGCAGAGCAGGAAATTTTTTTTTTCTGTTTCATAACTACCTCATCAATTCAACTGATACGCGTTAGGCACAGGTGAAATTCGGGGATGCATATAGTGTCCGTATGATCCATTGGACGCTATTAAAACAAAGAAATTACATTTTTTCCTATCAAATACATACTTCTCAAATTTCCCAGATACCGTAACAATGGTGACCACTGCATTTGCGGCAACCACTACACTGGCGAGCACTGCGACGTCGTCAAGTCGTGTCTGAACAACGGAGAGCTCGTGAACGGCGTGTGCAAGTGTCCTGAGCGGTGGCACGGCGAGTTGTGCGACAAGAGATGTCCGAAAGGACAAATGACGTGAGTTTTTTGAATTTTTAATTTGAAATAATGCTTGAAAATTTGTCGTCAATTGTGGTGCCGGGTACGGTACGCAATTGCGGGCTTGGCATTATATTTTACGACGATTTGGTGAAAAATGTTGATTAAAAACAATTTTTTTACAGTTTCAAAAACTTATTATGTCACTTGAAAGCAAAAAAATTCTAAAATTTTAATTTAATGCTACCGTAACCCGAATCGTGGTGGGATATCACGCGGGAGTTCAAATTTTTTGCTTTTTTATGTTGATTTTGAAAAAAAAAACCTTGAAAAATAGTGAAATTTAACCGAATTGAATGGTTTTTTTTCTCTTAACTCTTCAATTAAGCGCTTTAAAAATTCCCACACACTTCAAAGTCCCAAATTGCGCCCCCGCCACTTAACTACCGCTCAATTATCCACATCCACTTGATTGCAGGTGCTCCACGTGCTCTTCGTCCATCTTCATCGCAATTGTGCTCTTCTTGCTCCAATTTTTCAAGGAATGATAGTGAATTGGATCAAAAAATTTCAAAAAATCATTCCCTCAAAAAGAAAAACAATTTTTCTTCCAATTTTTTCCCGATATTTTTATTTTTTCAATTTTTTCCATGAAAAAAACTCCTGAATTTTCAATTATCACTAATTATTCCTAATTAGAACACGAAAAAAAAACAACAACCAATATTCGAAAAACACTGCCTCTAGTCGTGTAATTTTACATTCGATTCTCATAAAAAAAACAAACAAATTTCAGCTTTCAAATTCCCTGAAATTCTAGAAAATTCCCCGCTTTCTTTCTCATCGTTTTTTTGTCAATTATTGTTCACCTCTAATAAATCAATATTTTTCTGGAAATTTCCTGTACACGGTGTCCAGGATTGGAAATATGGGCGGAGCTTAATTTGCTGGCGCACTTTCGGTGCTTGCGCATTTTTTTTATTGATTTTATTATTTTCTTTCAGTAAAACCTGTTTTTCTTTGTAAAATGTATGTATTGTAAATATGTTTTAATACCATAAAATTGCCCAAACTTTGATTTTCGTAAAAATTTAACCTGCAAAAACACCAAAAAACTCAAAACGATTATTCCGAAATGGTGGCTGAACATAATTCGACGTTCTTAGGCTTAAAAAGTTTCAAAAAACCTCAGCTATAATTCAGTTGGAGCATATTTGGGAAAAAAAAAATAAGAATTTATGCTTTTTTCCCCGAAAAACATTAAAAAAAAATGAATTTCGCGCGAAAAATTCCAGTGGGGCGCGTTTGCCCTCCTCCGCCCACTTTTCAAATCATGGACTCCTTATCAATTTTATTACTTATCACCTGATTGAAACAAATGTGCGGGGGTATAGCTCAGTGGTAGAGCGCTCCCTTAGCATGGGAGAGGGCTGGGGTTCAATTCCCCATACCTCCAGAAACATTTTTGTGAAATTGGAAATTAAAAATTAAAGGCACCGGGTCTCGACGCGATGGGTTTTCCTGGTAAACAAGGTTAAAAAACCGTCAATTTCCATCAAGTTTATTATTTATTGTCAATTCAAAAAAGGGGAAACATTTCAAGAAAAATCCAAAGAAAAAGAGCGGATTTCAAATTTCAGATGAGATTTTTGGAGGAGCCATTGAATAAATTCAAACAACAGAAAAAGACAGAAATCAAGTGAAAATACTCTGAAAAAAAAGGGGAAAAATCTAGTAGAATCTAGAAATTCCAATGGAAGGGAAAATGGTGGAAAAAAAATTTCGAGTCACATATTTTTATTAAAAATCTAAAAATCACCGCCGCCGCCTCTCTTCACAAATCGAGCTCCTTTCTGTTGCACAGTGACACGCATTTTTGGTTTAAAGTCGTTCTGGCGGCCCACCTTAAAAATTGATGGTTTCTGGTTTATAATAGAAGTATCGCTTGCTATAATGATATTGTCCATCCGTGAAGAAATCAAGCGCGCTCCACGGAACCTCAGGAATTTCATTTCCGTCGCCAAAGTACACGGCATGCTGGACCCTACGAAAGTGCAAACGCGCCCTGGCGCACTTTTGCATTTTTCTCTGCGCCTCCATATATTTCTCTTGGATTATTGCCAAAAACCTTTGGCACCTTGCCAAATATGTTTTTTTTTTGGCAAAATATAACGTTGTTAGCATTTTTAGTCCCAATTTTCCTATTTTGTTTTTCAGATTTTAAATTAAATTAAAATTAACTGGTTTATTTACGAAAAAAACCGACTAAAAATCAATATTCCAACAAAAAAATTTATCAAATTAATCTCAAAAAAAACCATTTTAAAAACCTAATTTTTTTAATGAGAAACAAACAAAAAAAATAATAAATGAGCAAAAAAAAATAATAAATGAGCAAAAAAAAAAAATAAAGAAAAGTAAGAAAGAAACAATAAAATCTCGTAAATCGACACAAGTCTCTGCAGAGGAGACGCAGGGACGCGAGAGTAGAATAGCGCGCGAAAATTCGCTTTTGAAAAATAATTCAAAAACGTAGCAACACGCCGTGAAGTACCGTGGAGCGCATTTGCTTTCTTTCCGGATAGACAATTTACATTATCAATTTTCTAGAGCGTATCCCCATTTTTTAAAAAGCTCACCTTCTTAATACGATCAAAGACCGACACTTGTTTGGCCGTGTTCGTCTCCAGCACTTCAATCTGTTGCCCGTCAAGCAGAACGCCTTCGAGATTCTTCTGAATAATGGCCACTTGCGGTTGCGGAACGACAACGTAGCACCGGGTTTTTTTGTTTGCGCATCTGTATTTAATTCAAAATTGTAAAAAAAAAAAAATAATAATTGCAAAGTTTGACAAGAATTTTTTGTGACAGCTGTGTCTATTTATTCGTCACTTTGAAAAAAATGTGAAACATTTTGAAGACTTAAAAAAAAAGACCAATTCGAAATTGGTTGAAAGGGGAATCGTTTAAACTGTAAATTTCCAGATGTACTCCGCACATGTGCCATCACAATGGCACAATTGCCGTCGGAAAGAAGGAGATCGAGTGTATTCGTCCACCGCCATGGGATGGACGTCTTTGCGAAAGATTGGCTTGCTGGCGCAAGACTATTCCGACTCAACAGCACAGGTGAGCAAGCCTGTGGCTGCGCAGAACATGAACATTTTTTTCTGTTTCACTACTACCTCATTAATTCAACTGATACGCGTTAGGCACAGGTGAAATTCGGGGATGCATATAGTGTCCGTATGATCCATTGGACGCTATTAAAAGAAAGAAATCACATGTTTTCCTATCAAATACATACTTCTTGATTCCCCAGATACCGTAACAACGGCGACCACTGCATTTGCGGCAACCACTACACTGGCGAGCACTGCGACGTCGTCAAATCATGTCTGAACAACGGAGAGCTCGTGAACGGCGTGTGCAAGTGTCCAGAGCGGTGGCACGGAGAGTTGTGCGACAAGAGATGTCCGAAAGGACAAATGACGTGAGTTTTTTGAGTTTTTAATTTGAAAAAAGTTTGGAAATTTGTCGTCAATTGTGGTGCCGAGTACGGTACGCAATTGCGGACTTGGCATTATATTTTACAACGATTTGGTGAAAAATGTTGATTTAAAAAAAAATTTTTACAGTTTCAAAAATTTATTATTTGACTTAATGCAAAAAAAATCCTAAAAATTTAATTTACTGCTACCGTAACCCGAATCGTGGGGGGATATCACGCGGGAGTTCAAATTTTTTGCTTTTTTATGCTGATTTTGAAAAAAAAACCTTGAAAACTAGTGAAATTTAACCGAATTAAATGTTTCCCACACACTTCAAAGCCCCATCCAAAACAAAACGATATTCTAGCCCCTATTTACGCCCCCTCCACTTAATTACCGCTCAATTATCCACATCCACTTGATTGCAGGTGCTCCACGTGCTCTTCGTCCATCCTCATCGCCATTGTGCTCTTCTTGCTTCAATTTTTCAAGGAATGATAGTGAATTGGATCAAAAAATTTCAAAAAATCAGTCGCACAAACTATCTTGGTGGGGGGCTCCCTCCCAAGCTAGCTGCACGTGTGATGAAGATGTGGACGCGACGAACGGGGCGTGGCTGCCAGCAGCTCACGACTCAACGACAGGAAGACGGTGGTGAATCAATAAAGGTTTATTGAAACCACGATACAGCACAATAGAACCAAGAATCAGAATTAGGAATGAATAATCTCACCGCCTGTCTGAATCCAGCAAGCTCGCCGCCCACGTTTCCGCGCACGCCAGAGGTCACGTGAAAATAGTTTATCTTTTGCATCTGGCGGCGCGCAATGCGCACTGTGACTTCAAAGGAAAAAACATCAGGAAAATCGAGTGCCCGCTCGACAAATCTTTCCTTCAAAAAAAAAATTTCCTCCCAATTTTCCCGATATTTTTGTTTTTTCAATTTTTTCCATGAAAAAAAACTCCTGAATTTTCAATTATCACTAATTATTCCTAATTAGAACACGAAAAAAAGTAAACCAATATTCGAAAAACACTGCCTCTAGTCGTGTAATTTTACATTCGATTCTCATAAAAAAACAAACAAATTTCAGCTTTCAAAAATCTGAAATTCTAGAAAATTCCCCGCTTTCTTTCTCATCTTTTGTTGTCTTTTTTGTCAATTATTTTTACATCTAATAAATCAATATTTTTTGGAAATGTGGGCGGAGCCTGCAAACCGCAAACTTGCATGACGCACTTTCGGTGCTTGCGCATTTTTTTATTGATTTTATTATTTTCTTTCAGTAAAACCTGTTTTTTTTTTTTGTAAAATGTATGTGTTTTATCTTTTAATACCACAAAATTGCCCAAACTTTGATTTTCGTAAAGATTTATCATGCAAAAACACCAAAAACTCACTTTTTTAGCTCCGCAATGCTAAAAACGATTATTCCGAAATGGTGGCTGAACCAAATTCGACGCTCTTAGGCTTAAAAAGTTTCTAAAAATCTCAGCTATAATTCAGTTGGAGCACATTTGGGAAAAAAAAATAAGAATTTATGCTTTTTTCCCCGAAAAACATTAAAAAAATGAATTTCGCGCGAAAAATCCAGTGGGGCGCGTTTGCTCGGCTCCGCCCACTTTTCAAATCCTGGACTCCTTATCAATTTTATCACTTATCACCTGATTGAAACAAATGTGCGGGGGGTATAGCTCAGTGGTAGAGCGCTCCCTTACACAGGTAGTGCGCGTTCAGCTTATAATAGGTTGCGCGCAAGGCCTATCGAGTACACGCGAAGGGCAGCGAAGTAAGCCTGTAACAGGCTGATCGCGGCTCGACGCCTGTAATAGGCCTGAAATAAGCTTGTCGCGGGTAATTTTCACCTACGATTTGCTTATTGCGGTTATTAGAAAGCCTATTTCACACAATAGGCCTTTCGCGGCCATTACAAACTCGGTTGTGGGCTTACAATAGGCATGCCACAGGTCATCACAAGAAATATTTTGCTCCGCCGTGCTTGAATTCAAGCCAGCTTGCCCAAATAAATTTTACTGATGAAAATAATCGAATTTATTGCATATTTGAAGTTAAAACACATGAACACTTTGGTAAGTTATTAACAAACAATGGAAATCGAGCAGAAAACAAATAAACAACATAAAATAAGCCGGGAGAGCTTTCAGAATTTTAAAAGAATGGCCAACGTGTACTTCGTTTTTCTGGTGGGGGGTTTTTTTTTAAATAGTCTTATCTTTTTGGTAAAATTCAATAGTCAGTGGACAACATTTAAAAAAAGGATTAAATACGTTGGATGCTCGGATTGGTTTGAAAGTTTGGGAAATAATGTCAAAAATACTTCCAAACTCCCTCAAAATTACGTCACTTGAAAAAATAATTTTTGCCTTCCGATTTTAAAAGGAATTTTCAGTTGATGGCAACTTTTCAAAAATTATACACGCTAGCCAATTTTTTTAAATTTCTAAAAAGCTTACCAAAGCCAAACCATTAAAATTAGTAAGAAATGACGTCACGCGTCGTCGTTGCCGTCCGTTTCCGGAGTCCTGCACGGTGTCCAGGAGAACTGCCAGTAGCTACAGGAGAGGCCGTTTCTGACGTCGTTGATGTCTCCGCGTGGTGTCCGAGCTGTCCATCATAATCTGAAATGTTCAGTGCATAAAAGAGTTTACGGAAAAAATAGCAGGGGCCGTATTCAGGAGGACATTCGGAATTCCGAATGGCTTCATGAATACGGCCCAGAAATATCTAACGGAAGAAGATTCAGCAGTATTATTGTGTCTTCAAGCGAGTTGCGACATCAAAGCGTTAAACCTCGCCCACTTTTTTAACGCAAAAATTCAAAATGCACTAAAATGTAATGTTCGCGTGAAAAAGTGAGTAGAGTTTCACGTTTTGATGTCGCAACTCGATTGAAAACACAATATTATGGATTCGTGACGTAGCGATTCGTTGCTGCAAGTTGTGCGCCAGCAAAATGAAAAAAAATTTGCAAAATTTGTTTCGTCTCTTGCCGCCAGATGTTGAATCGTGGCGAAATAACTGACACGCTGTCTCGCTACGTCAATAATCCATAATAATACAGGTGCGAGCAGCGCCGAAAAATAAGGTTTTCAAGTTCCGGAATAACTAAAAAAACGGAAATAGGAAACGGACGGGGCTAAAAAAGGGAACGAAAAGAACTTTAGTGCAACACTGATGCGAAAACGCATATTGTTTTTATTTAAGAAGGTCGCAACATTAAAAAAATAAATGAAAACCAGCATACGTTTTTCATGGAACAATTAAAAATGCGCTAAAATTTAATATTTTTGTGAAAAACGTGGCGGATTTTCATTTTTTAACGATGCAACTCGATTGAAAAAAAAATATTGTGTTTTTAATCGATTTGCGACATCAAAATGTGAAACTCTACTCACTTTTTCACGCGAACATTACATTTTAGTGCATTTTGAATTTTTGCGTGGAAAAAGGTGGCGAGGTTTCACGTTCTGATGTCGCAACCCGATTGAAAACACAATAAAGTTAATTATTTAAAAAATATTTTGTAAAAAATAAACAAATCAAATGGAAAACGTACTCAAAAAGCTATGAAAACTTGGAAAAAAAAGCAATGAAATGATGACAAAAAATTTAGGCCGCCCAAAAAAAACAGTGAAGCCGTAGAGCGCGCTTGCATCGCGGTGTCTTGTAATAGGCCTAACGCGGTCGCCGCACACACCGCGTGCGCGATAAGTCTGTTGCAGGAGGGTAGCCGCTGCCACCCGCGATTGACTTATTTTAAGCCCAAAGTAGGCCTTTATTTGGCTTACGCCTATTATAAGCTGGACGCGCTTTACCTGTGTAGCATGGGAGAGGGCTGGGGTTCAATTCCCCATACCTCCAGAAACATTTTTGTAAAATTGGAAATTAAAAATTAAAGGCACCGGGTCTCGACGCGATGGGTTTTTCCTGGTGAAAAAGGTTAAAAACAGTAAATTTCCATCAAGTTTATTATTTATTGTCAATTCAAAAAAAGGGAAACATTTCAAGAAAAATCCAAAGAAAAAGAGCGGATTTCAAATTTCAGATGAGATTTTTGGAGGAGCCATTGAATAAATTCAAACAACAGAAAAAGACAGAAATCAAGTGAAAATACTCTGAAAAAAAAGGGGGAAAATCTAGTAGAATCTAGAAATTCCAATGGAAGGGAAAATGGTGGAAAAAAATTTCGAGTCACATATTTTTTAAAAAATCTAAAAATCGCCGCCGCCGCCTCTCTTCACAAATCGAGCTCCTTTCTGTTGCACAGTGACACGCATTTTTGGTTTAAAGTCGTTCTGGCGGCCCACCTAAAATTTGGCGGTTTCTGGTTTATAATAGATCTATCGCGTGGGTGAACGCAGTGAAAAATAAAGTTTGCAAGTGAAATTTTTTAAAGCTCACCTTCTTGATACGATCAAAGACAGACACTTGTTTGGCCGTGTTCGTCTCCAGCACTTCAATCTGTTGCCCGTCGAGCAGCACGCCTTCGAGATTCTTCTGAATAATGGCCACTTGCGGTTGCGGAACGACAACGTCTGCGGTGCCGAGCGAAGTGCCATTCGAGTCGAAATGCAGCTGGACAACTTCTGGGTGGTATTGCTCGAAGAGCTCCTCGAGATCCTCCTGAAAATCGGTGATTAGGGTCTCGCCACGATTTACCGACTGCTGTTTTTTTTCCAAAAAGTTGTGTCTAGATTGGCCATATTTAGGTGGTTAAGAAGGGGTATTTGTTAATTTTTTGCAGGTTTCAAAAAAATACATGTATAAATTTTCTAATGGACCTATTCACAAAACCGAAAAAAAAAGAAAAAACGGAAAAAAATGCGGGAAAAATCGGAGAATACTCCGATTGACCTGAAATTTTGGGAAATATTGGAAAAAATTATCCTGTACACGCTCAAAAAGTTTTGGACCAAAATATCGATTTTAAAAATTTTCAGAAAAAAAATCGTTAATTTTTAAAATCGATATTTTGGTCCAAAACTTTTTGAGCGTGTACAGGAGAATTTTTTCCAATATTTCCCAAAATTTCAGTTCAATCGGAACATTCTCCGATTTTTCCCGCAATTTTTTTTCTTTTTTTCCGGGGTTTTGAATAGATACATTATGGGGTTATTCAGGGTCGTATATACTGAAATTCTCCAAAAAAAATTTAAAAATTTATTCGCCCGTAAATCGATATTTCGCAGGTCTCACAGCGGAGGGCCTAAAAAACTTTTGCGATGGCTTAGAAAAGCAACGGAAAAAAACTCTCGCGGCCACGGATTTTTTAAATTTTTTTTTTCCGTTATTTGAATAACCCCATTATGTTTGGTATCATGCAGAACTTCGCCGGCGGGTCTCGCCACGATTTACCGGCAATATTTTTGTTGCGGTTTTTATTTCTTTATATTCCATTGGTTTTCATATAAATTTGAGCCTAAATTGACAATTTTTCGCAGGTTTCAGTACTAAACGTTCCTCAAAATTCAGAAAATCCGGTCAAATTTGAAAACATCTATTATACATAAATCACCATCTTTTTGGCTGAAATTCCTCTTTTAAAACCGATAAATTCGACCAAAAAAAACGTAGAAACTTGACAAGACCAGCTGAAGAAAAAACGGCGGTTTTTCATTTGAAAGAAACCATTTTTTTTCCGATATTTTGATAAAATAGGTTTTGAAGTGAAGAATCGCTGGTTTTCTGAATATTTTTTTTCGTTTAAATTCATAAAAACCTTGATTTCTGGGTCACTTTTATCGAATTTTCGGGCTTTAACTTTATAAACTCGTTTTTAATCGATAATTATCCAATTTTTTGCTGGTTTTAGCTATTTCCTGCTATTTCGTGAATAACCCCATACATTTTCAGAAAATCGATATTTTGGTACTATTTTTGACATTTTTAACAGGGTTTCAGGTTGATCGGAGCATTCTGCGAGTGCCTATTTGCCGTGCATCATCCCTTGAATTATCGTTTTTTTTGCGTATTAAAATGGGAAATTAATTTTCAAACGCCCAAGCCCCCCCCACCCACTAACCTGAGTCACAGTAGACGCCAAATTGCTGATGAAAAGTGTCGATGGTCCGGTTTGAACCTCACGAACCGCCGTCGTCGGCGGCTGATTTCTCTGACGTATCGACGCGGTGGTGATGTTTCTGGGCACTAGAGCGGAGCCGGCTTTGCTCGTCAACACCATCTGATTTCTGCGCGTCGTGAAACTCTGTTTTGGCGATCGATTACCCGTTTGGAACATGTCTCGCTTCCATTTTCCTTCGATTCCCGATCCGCGGGCGCTTGTGAATCTTAAGACAGTTTTTTTTTGAAGTGAACAAATCGATACTTACGATTTTCTGAACGTTTTGCGGGTTCCTCTCTCTTTCTCGACTTCGTCAGCGTACATGGTGGATGTTTTCTGGGAAATTGATAAATAGCAATAATTATATACATAAAACGTGGAAAAAAAGAGGAAAATACCGTGAAAATAAAAGTAATAAACTGACAATTGAGTGTCCAGAAATTGACTAAAAACGCGCCGATATTCGTAAAATGTGCATTTGTGCGTGGCGGTGTTTGCACACATTTGTCTACCGTATACCCGAGTATAATTCTTTTTAGGCGGCTGTTCGAATTGTTTCGATGGCCAAGTGGTTAACATCTTTACCGTTCGTGCAGAAGACCAGAGGCCGTATTCATGAACGTTTACTGCGTAAATCGATTTACCTAGGTGAATATTTACTCCGTAAATGGCAGAGTAAATCGTTTACTGCGTAAATCATTTACGGTATTCACAACGACATTTACGGTTCGTAAAAATTTACCGCCTGTTTATGTGTGGTTTACCGTGTGTTGACTTATTGATTTTTTGTACTTTTTTCGCATTAGTGGTTTTTATGAATAATGTCTGTTTTTTAAAGTTTCTTTCCCAATATGAGCTACAGCAAACACAGAATACAAAGTCGATCCGTTCTTCATGTACCATACATAGGTACTGCGGGTCGGGGGTAAGACCAAAAAAAAAATGTTATTTTCGGGTTTTATTTGGATGAGACAATAAATTTTTTATTTTTTTTTCGATGGTGAGGGTGAGAAAATTTTTTTTTGATAATGAGCCGAAGGCAACAATTTTTTTGTAGAGCCGCGGCGAAAAAAATTCCAGTTTTTGAACAAAAACTTAGTCGTTATATGCTCTGAATTGACAAAAAGCTCTAATTTTCAACGAAAACTTGGAAAATTTCCTTTTAACAGGCAGAAATGCCCTTTTTTGAAATTTTTTTGTTTTATTTTTTGGTAATTTTCTTTGCCCTTTTTTTGTTTGTGGAAAATGTTTTTGTCCCACCCCTGCTGCTTACTGCTCTCTTCGTACTCGGACGACTGTTGGTGTACCGTTCTGAGTCTGGCAATATTTAAGTCAATTTCTTGCTGGGGAAACGTAGATTTTTGTAGATTTTGCGATTAATTAAAAAAAAAAACAATTTTCATGACACGAAACATGATAATTTGTTCAAAATTTAATTACATAACTAACTTAGTATTACTGCGTCGCGAAAACCAGTCAGAGCGGAGCGCCCAACTCGGCTGTGGTCTCGCCGCGAAAAGTGGGAGTCACAGCCGAGTCACAGCAGCGTCGCGCGCTTTGCCACAGCAGCGTCGCGCGCTCTGCTCTGACAGGTTTTCGCGACGCAGTAATAGCAGTAAAAATAGACGGGGCTTAAATTGCGCCTAAATTCAAACGGACTTGTTCAAATATCACAAGTTTAGCTTTATCGATCAATACAATCAATACAATCAATTCCGACAATTCGAGTACTAAAAATTACTAAAAAACATTAAAAACGAGCCAATTATTTGAAAAAATATAAAAAAAAATAGACGGTAAATGCCATTTACTGACCTTCATGGTGAGTAAATCATTTCCTCTCCGTAAACTGATTTACGGTCCGTAAAAGTTTTTCATGAATACCGAAAAATGCATTTCCCCTACGGTAAACCATTTCCTGTTCTCATTTACCGTACGGTAAACGTTCATGAATACGGCCTCAGGGTTCGAAATTTTTGGTGGTCAAAAAAATTTTTTTTTTGTTTTTCGTGCGTTTTATTGCACTTTGTCTCAGCAGCCAATTTTCACAAACGAAGGGATTAAAAAAAAAAGAAAAAAAAATGTATTTATTGGTGCCAATATTCCTAATTTGTAAAACAAATGCTAAAAACCGGTAAAATTCACACAAAAAAAAACAATTGAAAAAACGAGAAAATTTTGAATCAAATTCCAAAAAATTTTATTGGGTAAAAAGGAGGGAAAAAAGCTCAAGAAATAGAGAAGAGATCGTTGAGAAATCGAGCGCTTTTATTGCGAATATTCCTTGTTGAGGGCACGGCCAATAATCAGACGGCGGACCTGGAAAATAGGATTTATTAATTTTTAAATTGGGGAAACTCGGAGAATGGTCTGAAACTGGGAAATATTGTCAAAAAAAATTCTGGCCCAAAATATCGATTTTTCTAAAAATGTTGAGAATCGATATAATATTTCGGTCCAAAATTTTCAAAGCATGCCATGTCTGGGAGTATTTTTGACATTATTTTCCAAAATTTCAGACCAAATTTTAGCATAAATGATAAATTTACTAAACAAAAATCGCCAGTTAATGTTCGAAACTGGTACGTTTCGAAACTTTTGTGCCATTTTTCGCGGTGAATTTTCCAGTAAATTTCGAAAAGTTTTGCGAATTCACCGGTAAAAAATTCCAAAACTATTTTACCTTGGCTGAATTTTGTCAATAGCGCGAATACGGCGATGAAAAATAGCATTAAAGTTTCGAAATGTCCCAGTTTCGAAACGTCTTGTTTCGAAATGTCCCAGAGCCATTTTGACACTATTGGCAAAATTTGGCCAAGGTAAAAACAAAAATTTTCGGAAAGTTTAGTGCTAAAATGACTGTGGGACGTTTCGAAAACTGTCATTTCGAAACTTTTTTGAATTTTTGCGTATTGTTTTTCGCAAATTGACACCAAAAAACGCGGGCATTTGGTATTTATCTTTCGTTTTTATCAATTATTTTCATTTTTTTTGAAAATTTAAGTCCACTAGTGTGCCGCAAAAATTCAAAAGTTGCGAAACGTCTCAGTTTCGAAATGACAGGTTTCGAAACGCCCCAGAGCCACAAAATCGTCAGTTCATGTTCGAAACAAGACGTTTCGAAACTAGGACGTTTCAAAACCTGTCACTTCGAAATTTGGACGTTCCGAAACTTGAACGTTTCGAAACTTTTATGCAATTTTCGATGCGATTTCCCCACTATTGGCAAAATTTGGCCAAAGTTCAAAAAAATGTTTCCAAACATTTTAGCGCTAAAAATGTCCTAAAGTTTCGAAACGTCTTGTTTCGAAACGTCCCAGTTTCAAAGTGCCGGGTTTCGAAACGTCTCAGTTTCAAAGTTTCAGGTTTCGAAACGTCCCAGTTTCAAAATGGCAAGTTTCGAAACGTCCCAGTTTCAAAGTGTCAGGTTTCGAAGTGACAGGTTTCGAAACGTCCCAGTTTCAAAATGGCAGGTTTCGAAACGTCCCAGCTTCGAAATGGCAGGTTTCGAAACTTCCCAGTTTCGAGGTGGCAGGTTTCGAAACGTCCCAGTTTCGAGGTGGAAAGTTTCGAAACGTCACAGTTTCGAAGTGATAGGTTTCGAAACGTCCCATTTTCAAAGTGGCAAGTTTCGAAACGTCCCAGTTTCAAAATGGCAGGTTTCGAAACGTCCCAATTTCGAGGTGGAAGGTTTCGAAACGTCCCAGTTGCGAAGTGACAAGTTTCGAAACGTCCCAGTTTCAAAGTGACAGGTTTCGAAACGTCGCAGTTTCGAAATGGCAGGTTTCGAAATGTCCCAGTTTCAAAGTTGCAGGTTTCGAAACGTCCCAGTTTCGAGGTGGCAGTTTTCGAAACGACCCAATTTTAAAGTGGCAGGTTTCGAAACGTCCCAGTTTCAAAGTGGCAGGTTTCGAAACGTCCCAGTTTCAAAGAGGCAGGTTTCGAAACGTCCCAGTTTCAAAGTGTCAGGTTTCGAAACGTCCTAGTTTCAAAATGGTAGGTTTCGAAACGTCCCAGTTTTAAAGTGGCAGGTTTCGAAACGTCTCAGTTTCGAAATGGCAGGTTTCGAAACGTCCCAATTTCAAAGTGGCAGGTTTCGAAACGTCCCAGTTTCAAAGTGGCAGGTTTCGAAACGTCCCAATTTCAAAGTGGCAGGTTTCGAAATGTCCCAGTTTCGAAGTAGTAGGTTTCGAAACGTCCCAGTTTCGAGGTGGCAGGGTTCGAAACGTCCCAGTTTCGAGGTGGAAAGTTTCGAAACGTCCCAGTTTCAAAGTGACAGGTTTCGAAACGTCCTAGTTTCAAAATGGTAGGTTTCAAAACGTCCCAGAGCCAATTTTTCCATTTTTCTCACCGATTTTCCATTTTCTTGTAAAAAAAAATTTTTTAACATTTTTTCCACCAAAAAAAAGCCCAACCTCGCTAGTTCCAGCTCCAATCTCGTAAAGCTTGGCGTCTCTGAGCAATCGTCCGACCGGGTAGTCATTGATATAGCCGTTTCCGCCCAAAATCTGGATGGCATCGAGGCAGACTTGAGTGCACTTTTCGGCCAGGAACAAAATGACTCCGGCACAATCCTTGTTCGACACATTTCCATTGTCAGCCGCTTTGGCGACCATGTAGAGGTAGGAGCGCGACGCGTTCAGGTTCGTGTACATGTCGGCGAGTTTTCCTTGGAGGAGCTGAAGGGGGAATTGTAAAAAAATGATTAAAAAAAAAGAAAATGTAAATAAATATTTACCTGGAACGATCCAATCTTCTGTCCAAAAGCAGTTCTCTGATGAGCATAGTCAAATGCCACGTCGCAGGCGGCCTGCATCAGTCCGAGGGGTCCACCGGACAAGACAAGACGCTCATAGTCCAATCCGGTCATCAGAACGTACACTCCTTTGCCAATACCGCCCATAATCTGAAAGCAGTGAAAGTCTCGGAAGTTTAAAAAAAAACTGATTGTGTGCAAACACCGCGACGACAAAATGCAGAAAAAGTCACACTTTCTCACCTGACTTTCGTGAATTTCGCAATTGTCAAAGACGAGTTCGCAAGTGTTCGATCCTCTCATTCCGAGTTTGTCCAATTTTGGCGATTGGGTGAATCCTGGCGTGTTTCTCTCCACTAGGAAGCACGTGATTCCGTGCTGATGTTTCGACGGGTCAGTTTTGGCGTAGACGACGTACACGTCAGCGTCCGGACCGTTCGTGATCCAGAATTTGGTGCCATTCAGGACGTACCTGAGGAGGAGGGCGTGGTGATTATGGACCTAATCACAAAACCGGAAAAAAAGGTAGAAAACAGCAAAAAATTCAGGGAAAATTCGGAAAAGCTCCGATTGACGTGAAATTTTGGGAAATATTAAAAAAAATTTTCCTGTACACGCTCAAAAAAATTGGACCAAAATATCGATTTTAAAAATTTTCAGAAAAATCGATATTTTGGTCCAAAATTTTTTGAGCGTGTACAGGAGAATTTTTTCCAATATTTCACAAAATTTCAGGTCAATCCGAGCATTCTCCGAATTTTCCCTGAATTTTTCGCAGTTTTCTTCCTCTTTTTCCGATTTTGTGAATAGGTCCATCATAGAACGATATCTTCATAATTAGACTCCAAATCGAACAAAACTGAAGATCCCGCCCCTTTTGGAAATCAATTCTCGGAAGCAGTTTTTTTTTAGATCCGCGACATCTCGAAACCGGTCATCTCGAAACCGCGTTAACAAGGAAGGTGAAATGTGAAATAATGAGCCAAAACAAAA
The DNA here is from genome assembly GCA_963572235.1 of Caenorhabditis japonica. Taxonomy (NCBI): domain Eukaryota; kingdom Metazoa; phylum Nematoda; class Chromadorea; order Rhabditida; family Rhabditidae; genus Caenorhabditis; species Caenorhabditis japonica. The sequence goes on from OY754345.1 coordinate 4,625,583, forward strand.
ATTTTTTCCGGAATTTAATGAAAAAATAATCAAAAGGTGCACAAACGTCAGTTCGTAAGAAACATTGCTCCCCGCAGATGTTTTTACGTAAAAAATAAATTATTTTAAAGACATTAAAATCCAGCAAAAAAACCAAAACACCCCATTTAAAATAGAAAAAAAATGAAGTAAAATTCAATTTTAAAATGATTATGAGCCTATGTAGATGAACTTTCCTGGCATTTTATTCCTATGCAAACCTACAATTTAATAAATTTTCCTGCATTAAAGTGTAGGTTTGCATAGAAATAAAATGAGAAGAACGTTCATTTGCATAGGTCTATAATCATTTTAAAATTGAATGTTACTTACTTTTTTCTATTATGGACCTATTCAAAGTACTGTAGAAAAACGGAAAAAATGACAAAAAACTCGGAAAATGCTCCGATTGGTCTGAAATTGTGGGAGAAACTGTCAAAAATGCGTCCGGGCTTGCTCAGAAAATTTTGGACCGAAATATCGATTTTAGAAAATGTTCATTCGGTCCAAAATTTTCTGAGCAAGCCCGGACGCATTTTTGACAGTTTCTCCCACAATTTCAGACCAATCGGAGCATTTTCCGAGTTTTCTCCCAGTTTTTCGTCATTTTTTTCGTTTTTCTACAGTACTTTGAATAGGTCCATTAAAGAGGAAATATTTTGGTTTTTGCTGGTTTTAATGTCTTAAAAATAATTTATTTCCACGTAAAAACAGCTGCAATGTTTTTTGACGAACTGGCATTTGTGCACTTTTTGATTCGATTTTCATTAAATTCCGGAAAATTTTTTTTTACTGACTATTTCACTTTTCATGTCCCCTGCTAATGCGGTTTCGAGATGACCGGTTTCGAAATGTCGCGGTTTCAATTTGTCCTGGTTTCGAAATGTCCAGTTTCGAGATGACGAGATATCGCAGTTTCGATATGTCTAGTTTCGAGATGCCTGGTTTCGAAATGTCCCAGAGCTGTTTTTCGTTTCTTTTTGTAGAGCTTTCTCTTGTGCCGCAGACTTGCAAAATGGGCGGAGCCTGTTCTCCAGATTTTCTGGGTCTCATTGATGTCTGTCTCTATAATTTCGTGTGCGTAGCGTTTTCTCAGCTCTCACTGGACCGATTTGCACCAAACATTTTTCAAACACACACATGAGGTGGCCGAAGTTTGTGGTAATCGGTCAAGTTTAGGAGAGGCGACTGCTGTCGAGAATTTTCTAGTTCCTTAACTGAATCACTGAGTGCTCATTACACGCCAAGGTATAAACTCGACTCACTTATCTCCCTTCTTCTCCGCTCTCAACTTCATGCTCACCACATCGGATCCAGCCGACGCTTCCGACATGGCAAGAGATCCAATATGCTCTCCAGAGATCAATTTCGGCAAATATTTCGATTTCTGTTCGGCCGATCCGTTTCTCACAATCTGATTGATACACAAGTTTGAGTGAGCTCCGTAGGAAAGAGCAATTCCTCCGGCGGCTCTCGACAGTTCTTCCATTGCGATGACGTGCGAAAAGTAGTTCATTGCGGAGCCACCGTACTCGGCTGGGGCAGTGATTCCGAGAAGTCCTTGATCTCCGAGTTTCTTCCAGAATGGCCGCAGTTGATCCCATCCGTTGTCTTTGTCGATTTTGTCGGCGAACGGCGCGAGCTCCTTGTCGACGAACGTGCGGACCGATTGGCGGAGCTGCAATTTTGGGATTGAATACTTTTTAATTTGATAGTTTTGTTTTGTCATTATTTCTGGACTTGCCACGAAAGTGTGTGTAGATTTACGAGTGCGTGCACTTGGTTTAAAATTCGATTATCTTTGTAATGGTACGTCAAAAGTAAAAAAAAAGGCGTCCAAAGTAACTTTATTTTTGCGTTTTTTTTCTCTACAGTATACCGCAGAACCTGCAGATCAAACAAAAAAAAAAACTAAAAACATGTTTCAAACAATCAAAAATGTAAACAAACATGTGAAATTCAAATTATTTGCTTCGCGCGTCGCTAAGATGTGCAGGTTTGGCGGGATACTGTAGAGAAAAAAGACGCAAAACAAAGTTACTTTGGACGCCTTTTTTTGTCTTTTTTTGCGCTTTTTTTTTTACTTTGGACGTACCATAAATATTTTCATTGAAATTTACCGAAATTCACTGTTTTTTCTCTAATTTCTTGCCGAATGGGATAGTTTCAAGATCAAAAGGAACATTTATTTTTATTTTTAATTTTGAGATTTTTGTGGTCTTTTCAGCAGCCCCACGCTTTAATGCAAAAGTTTACATCGCCATGGGGTTATTCATAGAAATGTCGTAAAATGCAACAAAAAAAATGGTAGAAAATTCAGAGAATGCTCAGAATTTTTCGGAAAAGGTCAAAAATACTCCCGAGCAGGAATTGCTCATAAAATTTTGGGTCAAAACAATTTGAAACTGAAATATTGTATTCCTCGTAAAATGGTACGCATTCGGGTCTCACCACGATGGTGTATGCACACTTGTCAATTTACACGCAAATTTGAATTTTTCCGTTTCGAATTTTCGTAAATCCACAAGTGCGCATGGGTTTACGAAAATTCAAAACGAAAAAATTAAATTTTGCGCGTAAATCGACAAGTGTTCATACACCTTCGTGGCGAGACCCGAATGCGCACTATTTTACGAGGTATCACAAATCGAGGAATACAATATTTCAGTTTCAAATTTTTTGAGCATGTCCGGGAGTATTTTTGACATTATTTCACAAAGTTGCAGACAAATAGGAGCATTCTATGAAACTTCGCCCAATGTTGCATTTTTCGTCAATTCCACGCAAAAATAGTATAAAAACTCGGAGAAAGCTCCGATTGGTCTGAATCTTTGGAAAATAACGTCAAAAATACTCCATGTACGGAAAATTTTGGACCGAAATATCGTTTTTTTTTTCAACATTTTCAAAATCGATATTTCCGTTTAAAATTTTCTGGGCCTGTGGTCTATTTTTGCCATTTTTCCCAAAGTTTCAGGCCAATCGGAGAATTCTCCGAGTTTTCTCACATTTTTTGCAGGTTTTTGCACAAAACTGATAATTCCAATCCTTTCGGCAAGAAACCAGGTAAAAACAGCGTAAAATCTTCCATTTTTATTGAGAAAAATACAAATTAGCAAACAAGACCATGATCAGATTTTTCGAAAAAAAAAGTCAAGATTCGTAGAAAACTAACCGCAATCTCCTCCTCGGTAAGTCCGAACATTGTGTCATCAATTGGATATGCTGAAAATTGGCGAACGGCATTTCCAATCAACGATCTTCCGGCTACAATCGACTTGGAGAACACTTTCGAGGCCAACATCTTCTGGAAAACTTCAGATTTCTCACAGATATTTAGGTAAATAAATAAATAAGATACGAGCAATTTAAGAAAGAAAACTCACTGAAAATTTGAGGAAAAATTCAAATTCAAATTCAAAGAACAAACTCGAAATGAAATGAAAATGGGCGGCGCAAAAAGCAAGAGGTTATCTCTTTTTTAGGCCGACGGGATCTTTCACGTTTTTACTAATGAAAAAAATGAAAAAAAAAAGGAAAAGGGCAAACGTATGTATTTAATTGCCTCTCCTTCTCCGTATCTTCGTTTTCTCTTTCTCTCTTTTGCAATTTCAAAACTGACTGACTTATGGGAAGAGAGACTCTCCCGCAAATATTGAGAGAAAACTAACGATAAGGAGTTTTTGTTAGCTCACGCAGCAGAGCCAGAGCAGAGTCCACGTGGCGGTAAAGAGACGAAAAAGAGTTTCAAAAATTTGCCACGAGGTGTCTCATTTCTGACAGACAAGAGGGGGTGATCAGTGATCTTCTCCACGTTCGATCGCAACATTTGTGCCTCCGGGTGGAGCAATGTTTTTGATGTGGTGATAAGATGATCAATGATAACTCCCCTCTGTTCTAGAAGTTTCAAGGTTTCAGGTATCAAACTCGATTTTTCGGTCTTCAATATTTGGTCATATTCAGTGCAGGAAAACAGTTTTTTTTTTTGAGTTTTTCAACGGCTCTGGTGCATTTTCAAACTGGGACGTTTTAAAACTTTAGTGCTATTTGTCGTCGCCAAATTCGACCAAAGACAAAATAGCTGTCGAATTTGTCAAATTTTACCTGAAAATCGCTAAAAATGCACTAGTTTCAAAACTTCCCTATTTCAAAGTGAAAGGTTTCAAAACGTTCCAGAGCCTTTTCAACCATATTCAGAATTTCGAAAAAACGTACCGTACCCAGTGATTGTTAACTAGTAAATAAAACAACGCTTATTGAATTATTCGAACACCAGGTCTCGACACGAAGGGTTCTCCTCTGGGTACGGTGCGTTTTTTTAAAAACATTTTTCGAAAATTCTGCATAAAGTAAAAACACAAAAGACTGTGTTTTTCTCTGCATTGAATAGGCCCATTAGAGACTATTTTGCAAAACAAATGTATTCAAACAACGGAAAAATCAATACATTTTTATTTAAACAATTTTTATTCATTATTTGTTTCGATTTCATCGCCGATCTGCACAATTTCGTCGTCCTGGATCTAAAATATGCTAAATTAAATAAATATGAACATTCAAAAAAAACTTTGAAAAAAATAGATAAATTTGCAAGAAAGCAAGAAAAAAAACGCAAATAAAAAACAAAATTGTCGCGCCAAAGCAGTCGCAAAAGGTAAATCGCAAAAATAGTGAAGAACACCGATAAACCACGCCCTTTTTTCCATTTTTATATCGCTTCAAGACCCCACTTTGACTTGCAAATCATGGGAAAGCCAGCACATTTTCTGGATTGAGGCCGCCCAGTCTACAGAGCTTTTTTGTGGGGTTTGGGCACAATTTAATGCAAAAATAAGAAAAAAAAATCTCCGAGTGGACTGAAATTTTCGAAAGTAATAGAAAAAATGCTCCGGAACATGCTGGGCAAACTGCGCCGGAAATCGACACCTTAAATGGCTCGTCTAGTGGAGCGCGTTTGCATAGCAGCTCGCGTCGCGCACCTTTTATATAAACGCCCTTCGAATGGTTGTGAGGGTGAGCAGTGGTGGTCAAGTGGTGTGCAGATGTGACCAGTGATCTAGAGGTCACTGGTTCGATTCCTTTTGATGGTTTTTATTTTTGTTTTCTTTTTTTTGCACAAACATGACTAAAGCTTATGGAATTTGGTTACGAATAACATTAGGAAGTTGCTGGGAAAAAAAATTCATCTGAAAAACTTTTTTGATGCAATGAAAAATGTCAATTTCTGAATTTTTTGCACCAATTTGAATGTTTTTGTTATTTTTATACATTTATCCGGAAAGTTCAGCGGCAAAATGCCGGAAGCATGTGTGACACCTTAAAATTGGGCGACCGGAGGGAGCTGGGCGGAAGCTTGCTTTGATCCTTTGAAGATCGAGGAGCGGGAGGGGGTGTGCAGGCGCGCTCCACTAGACGAGCCATTTAAGGTGTCGAAATCCGTCGCTGTGCTGGGCAAAAAATTTGAATTTGAAACTTTCAGAATTTCAGCCAAAAATATTCTGAGCACGTCCGGGAGCATTTTTTACATTATTTTCCAAAGTTTTTTGCCAATTTTTGCCATTTTCGATTTTTTTTTCAAGAAAAAGTTAGTACAAAAGCAACATTTATTTCGAATTTCACCTTATCGCGGTAAATTTTCAAAGAGCGTGCCCTTTTGCAAGATGCGTCACGCTTTTTCGTAAGTTTGCGGCGCGGGCTTTGAGAGAACCAGGTGAGATTATTCAGGAAATTTTTGGCTATTAGCCATCCGATTCGGGGCGTATGCCTGATGCATTAGCTAAAGATGGGCCAAGTCTATTGAAATTACATTTTTATCCACATTTTCCCAAAAAACGTCTAATATTTATGTTCTCATCATCGGTAGAGCGCAATTTTTCGCTTTAAAATTCGTAATTCTTCCTTAAAAAATGCAGTTTTCACACAAATTCAAGGTTTGGCCTAAAATTTGAATTAAAACCAGACCAATGACTATTGACCACAAATCACTTGCAACAGACTCCTTTTCTAATGCAAATTGTGAGAAAATGTATGTACAAAATTAGGAAAAAACTGTATGAATAAATAAATATTTCAATTCAAACAAAAAAAGTATTGTTCGATGCAACAAAAAAAAAGAAGGAAAGGAATGAAGATGACGCATGGTTTACACTCTCATAGTTTTAAGAAATAGGGAATAACTTTTTAAATAAATTTTAAAAGTTAAATAATGCAAAAAAAATGCGAAAAAAGGGACGAATTCGGGTGCTACCTCGGAATAAAACTCGCTCGGAATAGAACTGTAGCGATATAGAACTTGCTTCGGAATAGAACTGCTCGGAATCGAACCGTTCGGTATAGAACTGTAGCGAAAAAGAACTGTAACGAAGTAGAACTGTAGCGGAATAGAACTGTAGCGGAATAGAACTGTTTCGGAATAGAACCGTTTCGGAATAAAACTGTAGCGAAATGGAACTGTTTCGGTGTAGAACTGTAGCGGATTAAAACTGTTGCGAAAAAAAACTGTTTTGGAACAGAACTGTCCCGAAACAGAACTGTAGCGGAATAGAACTGTTTTGGAATAGAACTGTAGCGAACAGAACTGCCTAAAATGGAGCTGTACAAGAAGAACCGCTGCGCGAAATTGAAATCAATTACCCACCATGTACAACTGAATACTTGTTCGAGCTGCTCTAGCTTTCCTGGGTCACTACAGCTCCATTTCAGGTGGTTCTGTTTCGCTACAGTTCTATTCCAAAACAGTTCTATTCCGCTACAGTTCTGTTTCGGGACAGTTCTATTTCGCTTCAGTTCTATTCCACTACAGTTCTATTCCAAAACAGTTATATTTCGCACAGTTCTAATTCGCTGCAGTTCTATACCGAAACAGTTCTATTCCGAAACAGTTCTATTCCAAAACAGTTTTATTTCGCTACAGTTCTATTCCGATCAGTTTTATTCCGAACAGTTTTATTTCGCTACAGTTCTATTTTACTACAGTTCTATACCGAAACAGTTATATTCCGAAACAGTTCTATTCCAAAACAGTTCTATTCCGAGGTAGCACCCGAATTCGAGAGAAAATTCGAGAGAGAGACGTGTATTTCAAAGATGCAATATTTCATTTTCCTCATACAACGATAGATTAACACAACTTACTACAAAATCTATGTTTCACAGAAGGACACTGGCTATTCTTCGTATGTATCACAAAATTGTAACAAATGAATATCACTTCCCGTCCGTTTCCTTGTCTGTCAAACCGTCACGCTCGTCCAGGTATCCCTATTTGTTAACGGCTTGTGGAAAGTCCTCAAAAAGCTTTCTTCATGCCAATTTGTCTCTATGGAACCATGTCGCCAAACTAATACCAAAAAGATTGCATCCAAAGGCTTTTGCTGCGCGCATAGGCGCTATTCCTCTAGCCATCCTGACTCCCCATTCCACTTGACCAACTGGACTATTGCTGGTCCGATCGGTCATTTTATTTTTATTTGCCCCGATTTTTCCGCTCAGTTTTTATCATTATCATGTATATGTATTTGAAAGCAAATAAATAAATTAAATTAAATGACGGAAAATCAATAGAAAATTCAAAAAGAAAACTGTGGATTACTGTAGAATACTGTAGAAAAACATTAAACTTTACGACAAATTGCAGACTTTTTTCATTTTATTTTTAATTTTGTTCATTTTTTCCCTATTTTTCCAATTTTTATCATTTTTTTTCTGAAATGTTTCTCAAATGTTTGTTTATAAAATTACTAGAGTGCAAAATGGTGCGATTGATAACGCGTGGTGTTAGAAAAATGACGCAAATAACAAAAAAAATTGTTCGTTCCAATCTTAAGTTGGGGGCAAAAAAAAACCCGTTTGTGAGGTCTCTATATTTTTAATAGAAGCAATGTGTTTGTTTATTTTTGAGCGGCGCGTGAAAAAAAATACTCATTTAAATGGTATTTAAACTTGGAAAAATGGCTACTGGCTAGACACTGGTGGATTTCGATGCAAGACGGGACCCATGTCCGAGCTCTACGTGAACAGTTTTCAGCCAGAAAAGGAAAAAAAAAGTAAAATTTAGACAAATATGAAGAAAGTTGCTCATTTTTGCCCAAAATTTCTATTTTTCTTCACTTTTCTTCAAATCATGGGTCTCGCCACGAAATGCCGCGAGTCTAGAAAAAGGAATTCACTATCAAAAATTAAAAAAAATATATATTCATCCGATGAGAATAAATAAGTGAAAATTATGGCGAAAACGGGGTTGTCAATTAAAAATTGAAAAAATTATGTTTTTAGAGCGTTTCAATTCTCGGGCTGAATCGGCGGCTCTTGCTCTTTGATCTGCGTCTTTTTCTTATAAGTTTCGCGAGCGATTTGTCGTTGAAGCTTGGTGAGCCGGTCCAGCAGCTCATCGAGTTTCTGAAAACGGTAAGATCGATTTAAAAAAAATTAATCAGCGGGCTCACTTTATGCGTATTATTGACCCGAATCGTCGAATCGTTAAGTTTTCCGACGTACGGGAGTAAATCGACGGGTTGCTGGTACTCGGTGAGGTCGCGGAGATACTGAAGTTTACGTTTGTTGGATTTTAATGGGACAATTTATTGAAAAAAAAACTTAAAAATTGAGGGAAAACTGCTCTGATCGCCCTGAAACTGGGGAACAAGGTCAAAAATACTGCCGGACGTGACATGCCCAGAAAATTTTGGACCGATAAATCGATTTTTCAGTCCAAAATTTTCCGTACATGCAGTATTTTTGATATTATTTCGCAAAGTTTCAGGCCAATCGACGCATTCTTCGATTTTTTGCCAAACTGAATTTTCTGTGAGTCGAAAAAAATAGCGTTTTATTATTTTTTTTTCTCGGTTTTTATATATTTTTCTCAATTTTCTTAACATTTTTTCTCAAATTCCCCGATTTCCCACTAATTTCTCCCAAAAAATCAATACCCACCTCTGCCATCGTTTCGCAATCCGTGTTCAACTTCTTCTGTGACACCTGAGTTGCTCGAATCTGCTGCTCCAGCTTGGTAATCGATGTGGAAAGAGTGCCGAGCAGTAAATCGCCGGACTGAATCGATATTTCGCCTCCGCCACCAGTGCTCGATGCCATCATTTTGAACTAAAAATATGAAATTTAATGTAAAATAGTGAAATCAATAAAATTTTCGGAAGCGACAGAAAGAGGCAAATAAAAAGGAATGCACGCTCGCGCTTAAATCCGATTAGCGTTGAGTTTTCTCTGCCACGGCCGTGGCCGCGAAATCGAAAATAAGTGGGAAAGGCAATTTTAAGTTAAATTTTCATAGAATGGCAAATTTTAAACAATGCGGTTGGAATAATTATTGATTAAAAAAAACCAATTCAATATTTCAGTCCGAAATTTTTTGAATATGTTTCAGAACAATCGGTGAATTTTTTGCCCGTCTTTGTTGCACTTTCTCGTATTTTTTGCTTTAATTTTAGAGAAACATTTCGTTTTTTGAACAACAAATTAATGCGTTTTGATCGCGAAAAAAAAACTTTAGTGCAATTTTTCGTCGCCATGTTTGCATTATTGACAAAAAGTCGGCAAAAGATAAAAATTTTTTTCGAATAAGTTTACCTATATCTCAAATACCGATAAAAATTGTTTAACTAATTTTTAGCGGTAAATTTTCCGGTTAATTTTGACAAATTCCTCGAGTTTACCGGTAAAATAATCGACAACTCATTTACCCATGGCCGAATTTTGTCAATAGTGCGAACAACGCGGCCGAAAATTCCACTAAAGTTTCGAAACGTCCAAGTTTTGAAATATTCAAGTTTTGAAACGTCCCAGGCAATTTGTCAATTTTTTTTAACGACATTCTGTGTGTGTTTTTAAAAAATAGTTTTTTATATGATCAAAGTCTAACTTCTATTAATTTTCAGAGCAAAACACACCAGGACATAGAGCGCGGAAGACACAAAAAATTACGGAGTCAATCAAAACTTGAAAAGCAATGTCGTAAATACTGTCGGCCATTACAAACGAGCTGCTCCTCGCCATGCGACAGCAAAAACTTTTTGAATCGGTCAGAGAATTGGTTGGAATCGAACCGAATGGCAATGACAGATGTGAATACGAACGCTTGAGAAGAATCATCGCAATTTTATGGAAAGCATGTGACGCCCCAAAAACGATACAAGCGAAAATTGAGTGATGAGTCGATTAATTTTTGTAAAATAACCGCAGTAACTCCAAGTTTCTATTGCTCAGCGACGGTGAAGTGGGTGTAATTCTGAAACAGAAATTGCCAGTATTTCTCGAACTATTTGTGATCAGACGGCTCCGAATGCTGCGAATGATGTTCATGATGAATGTGAAACCTTCCAAACTTGAAGCATCTTGGATAAAAAATATCCATAAGCGTTGTCAATCGAAGTACGAGTCGTTAAAGAAAGAAGTACATTAGACTTCAAAAAACCAACGCTCTGAAACGGTGACCCTTCTTGAATTCCCGGAAATCGAAAAATTCTGTATCGAAATTTCAAGGCAAAAATAAAACAATTGGCGACCACTAAAACGTTTTTGCGAGAAAAATAAGATCTCTGTACTTCCCTAGCGGTAATTAAACGAAAGGATCTTGGAGTCTCTGATGCGGCGGTGGGGAAAGTCATGCCGGCGAGATGTTTCTGGCTACGTTTTTTTTTCATCCCCTTCCACTGATCGAAATGTTTCTTTGGTAACACTCCACCTCGGTAGGACGCACATCAAGACCCAACTCAGCGAATTCCTCTACGAAGGACAATCCTTCTGTTTGGTTTCCATTGAAACAACCAAAGGAACTAAAAACTGGGAATTTTATTTGCTTTGGTCTGGAACAGGTTGCGGAGAAATCTGCAAAGACGGCTTTTGACACACTAGAAGCATCTGTCAACAGTTTGCCCGGTGCTTCCCCAGACTTTAAAAAAAGTTCATGTGGAAAGTCAAAAGCACGATATCTGATTCTGCAAGGACAGAGATAAAATTCAATACCATTATTGAAGAATATCGCTCCTGAAGTTGTCGAGAAATATACCGAACTGTTGGATAAAAAGAAAACCAAACTATTAAATTTTTCAAATTTTTTCTGTCAGCTCCATCTTGTTTCCAACTTCACGAATGTGTCGTTGAAATGTCTTTTGAATCTTGAGCTGGCGGAAACTGGAGTGTCTCGGCAAGAGGAAGCTAGTGTGCTTTCCTCTCACATCTTTTGTGGGGAATCGTTTTAAACATCGTATTGGTATAATCTCGAGTTGTTCATCACCTTCAACATTTGATTGCGTTTTGTGAAGAGTTTGAGCATCAGAAAACTGTTTTTACCAAAGTTCTGGAATTGCTTCGAAATTCTATCATTATTTCGCATTTTCAAGTGCTTGGGTTCTGTGATCAATTAATCGCTGGCCATCTGGTGGCTGGGGGAAAACTCTAAACACGTGCTTAGCACATGTCAGTATTCTCTTCAGCTCATCACCTGGCTTGAAGATTGCAATATTTTTCCGCTGTCCTTCTTTGACGGTCTTTCGCCGGTACCAAATCTTCAGGCGAACTCTCCGACAGTTTCCGGACTGTTGTTGCGTTCGCTTGTCAAAGCTACACCGTCAGACAATGGACTAGAGGCGGCTTCTTTGATTTCCAAATCATCTCTTGTCTATTTCAAACGAGTTTTTGTTGACTTCCTTCCAGGCGGTAAACAAGAAATTGATGCAGGCGAGATTCGTGAGGATACCAAAAACGCTCCCGCTACCAACTGGGCTTCGGAAAACGCTTTTCCGTTCATGACGCACCTCTGTGATACCAGGTCAAACCTGAGATTTGAAGTTTGAACTGCTTCCACATTACCTAAAAAGAACAGAACATTAAGTTGGTTTGGAAATCTGTCAGAGGAAGATAAAAATGCAATTCTATCTGAATCTAGATCAGTTCTAAGCCAGTTGAAATTTGATGTTCGCAAACGACAACCACGTTATGCAAGTGGTTCTCCAGTTGGTGCGTCAAAAAAATCAAATTGGCGAAAACTCCGTCCGATCAAAAGCTATACACCGCGGACATTGTCCTTTTCGGGATCTGGGAATCAAAAGAAGACGTTGAGGCTGTTCTCATCAAATTAAATATTGAATAATTGAATTTAAAAAAAGAGACTATCGCTGCTCAATTACGTTTCAGAGATATGGTGCTCAAGCAACGTGCGGATAGGCAACTCTTCAAAATGTCATCGAGAACAGGCTTTCTCGGAAATTTCCGAAAAGTCGGAATTCCGATGTCGGAAATTTCCGATTCCGGTTCCGAGGCAGTTTCACTTCCGAAAAAATTTCCGATTCCGTTCCGAGGCAAAATGATTTCCGAAAATAATTCCGTTTCCGTCGGAAATAATTTTTTTCCGATGTCGGAAAAAAAACATGTTTTTCTGTCGAAATTTGGTAGTAAAAATCGTTTTTTCTTTTTTGGAAAAAATTCAACCATGTCCGTGACACAAATTTCCTATTTAAAACACGAGTCTACGTATCTTTCCTCAATTTTTTAAACTTTTTTTTTGGATAATTTAAGATTTTATGGACCTATTCAGGTTCATTTCCGATTTTTCCGATCGGAAATCGGAATTCCGTCGGAAGTCGGAATTACGACGGAAATAGGAACGGGAATTTTTATTTTCGGAATTCCGACGGAAATTCGGAAATGAAAATGAAAAATTCGGAATTCCGTCGGAACATCGGAAGAGAAAATTACAAAATCGGAAATTTCCGACGGAATTCGGAAGAGAAATTTTCATTTCCGAGAAAGCCTGATCGAGACAGAATCAATGTGACATTCCTCAGTTAACTCGGAAGCTCCTTGTCTTTTTGGAATTGGACGAACAACCTGGACGTTTGCTTTTTCACGCTGAGAGCGAATTGGTTTAATTATTTATCCAGCAAACGTCTGATTTCTGCGACACGCTCCGGATTTATCGAAGATGTATCGACAAACATACGAGACCTGGATATCGTTAAACTTCGATATGACGACGGTGGTTCTCCTTCCAACATGCTTTGCGACGATTTCGAGGAGTCAGTATCGACTAAATCGAGCATTTTTATTTAAATTAACTTGATTTTGGTTGTTCTTTCCGTTATCCATATCATTTTTTTCGATTTTCTGGTTTTTAGATTTTTTTCTTGCATTTTGAAGAATGGTTTCCTTTTTTATTGATCAAATTTTGCCTCATTTTTTACTGGAAGATAAATCTTGTTTAAAAGAGCACTACAATTGTTACTGATTTTTGAACTGGGGGTTGATAGCGCAGCCGTCAGTGGTGACCGCCGCCGTCCGAGAGGCCACCGGTTCGAGTCCGCCTTACCCCCGGGTTCACCCAGCCTTTAATTGGGTAGTAGAGAAATCTACGAAGATTGCTCGAGCATTTCCCTAGCCAGGAATTGGCTTAAATAATGTCTGGCTCTGAAAGGTACACCACCATTCGTCCGCGTACACAGAAAACCGTGATCCACAGTACCTTCGCTACTTGAAAAACGGATCGACTGTAATTTTTGTTGTTTGTTGTACTGCGGAACATGAACATCGATATTTCGCGAAAAAATATTTAAAAAAGGAGTTAACGTAATAACTGCACCTCAATCGAACTTCGTCATGCACGTATTTCCATTTTCCATTTCGCAGTTCGATGGAAAACAATAAACACATTAAAATCTGTTGAATAACTTACGGTCATGCTCATTTCGGCCTTCACGGATCGATCTGAATTTACTGGTAGAAAATTTCGCAATTCCTAGGCACCAGCTGGCAGAGATGAGTCGATAGTAATAGCTGGAAGCGTTCGACGGATAAAGCTCAGATCGTGTAAAATTTTCAACTTTTTTAAAACTTTCTGTTATTTTCGAAAAAATAAGATCCATATATTTACGTGAAAAAAGCTTTTCACCTATATAACAAATGCCAAATTTTCACCGAAATCAATTAATCACGATAATTAATCGTGTCACTTTGCGATGAATTCCTCTTCTTTTATCGCGTTTCTTCCAATTAGGCGGCGGTGTTAACCACCAAAAAGATCCAAAAACAAAAAAAAATGCGAAAATTATTGGCGCCCGCTCGACGCCTCGTATTTCATCATGACGGGTGTTATCATTTGGCACCTTATCCCATTTTTCCTGGTCATCTCGCCGACGGTTTCGATACGGATATGAAACATTTTGAGTTGGAAGTGATAAGGTTACTGTAGAGCGTTTAGTGGTCAGGTACTTAATGTTGTTTTCGTCTGATTTTTCGTTTCTTTTCGCTGTTTTTGAACAATTTCGTTGCATTTTTTTGCTGTCTAGATTCTAGATTTTTGGATTGGACTTTTTTTTTTCGTATTTTTGTTTTTGTCTGAAAATTCGTTGTTTGCCCATTTTCTTTGATTATTTTGTTCACTATTAGTCAAGGGAGATTCCAACTAGAGAAGAGCGTAATTCCGTCATCCGTCTCTCCTCTTCCGGAACCCGAAATTCCACAACTGCGAAATAGAACTCAATATTCCTGAGCATGTTGTTTTATTTCTGTCTTTCTATTTATCTCAAATATTTTTTCAATTATGGAAAACAGGAAAGGCTTCGTCCAGTTCTATTGCGAACAGTTCTAAAAGCGAGTACCCCCATCGTAAATATTTTCGTATTGAGTTAGGCCCAAGTCTGTTCTTTTATTTTTCAGCTCCTTTTCCCAAAAACGAGAAAACGGGACACAAAAAGTTCTGAGAACGCTCTATAATACATACACAAAACTCGGGTTCTTCGTATGCCAAAAAAAACAAGTCGGTCGTTTTCTTTTCCGTTCCCCAATTGAAAATAATATTTTTCTTTATAAATTTCTTCTTTTTTTTGGTTCAGTGTAAATGTAATTTATCATCTCCGCATATTCTCTGGTGCTCTTCATTCATATTATTTTCGTTTTTTTTTTCATAAAAAAATTTTTATGCTGTCAAGTTGAGCATCTCGGAGCCGGAGCCAGAGCCAAAAAAAAGTTTTTTTTTTCATTCTCTTCGTTCTTTTTTTTTGGATAGATGATGTAAATAAATATGTCTGCGCGCCTAGTTTTTTTTTATTATAAAAGTTTTTAAATGCGGTTCGAGTACATTTTTCACACACGGTGTCCAGGATTTGAAATGTGGGCGGAGCCTAATTTGCTGGCGCGTCAGCAAACTTCCATGGCGCACTTTCGGTGCTTGCGCATTTTTCGACTCTCGCATTTTTTTTATTGATTTTATTGTTTTTCTTTCAGTAAAACCTGTTTTTCTTTGTAAAATGTATGTATTTAATCTTTTAATACCATAAAATTGCCCAAACTTCGCTTTTCGTAAAGATTTATCCTGCAAAAACACCAAAAAACTCAAAACGAATATTTCGAAATGGTGGCTGAACCAAATTCGACGTTCTTAGGCTTTAAAAATTTCTAAAGACCTTAGCTATAATTCCGTTGGAGCACATGTGGGAAAAATTAGGAATTTATGCTTTTTTTCCCGAAAAACATAAAAAATGTCTAAAAATTTGAATTTCGCGCGAAAAAATCCAGTGGGGCGCGTTTGCTCGGCTCCGCCCACATTTCAAATCCTGGACACCGTGCACACATCTTCTTGGTGTGAACATCGATTTTTCGCGGAAAAATATTTAAAAAAAAAAGGAGTCAACGTAATAACAGGGGTACTACGGTATAGAACTCGCACGAAATAGAACCGCCTGAAATTAATATGTGCCAACACAGAACCGCTCGAACAACTCGAAGAAATTTTTCTGTACAGCTCCATTCCAGCCGGTTCTATTCCGTGCAAGTTCTATACAGTAGTACCCCCTAATTATGTACTTTAACTTTAGGTAACTATAAATTTAGATTGCTGGTTTCTTGTTCACAAAGTGAATTTTTTACTGTTCAATATTAAATTGTTTTAAATTAAACATTTAATTTTTGAACCTCAAACTTACTTCCCATCCTTAAAATCCCCAAGCCCAAGCCACTCGAGAAATTTTCTCTATCCCATCTTCCGAAGAAAGCCAGAAGTAAACAATTTATTTGTGGCCAAATGAAAAAAAGCGAGCGATATCTCTGGAGTGCCATTCCTGTCCCTTTTTGGCTTCTTGTGACCACCGAATAGCGGCAATTTCAAAAGAAAGGACGGATAAATGAGCATCGGATATGAGAAAAGAGCAAGCAAGCGTTGAGGAAATACATATGTAAATGTGGAGATGTATATGTATATAAACCGGCGAAAAAATGTTAAATTTCCTATGGAAATATCCTAATATCCTATGGAATTTCTTGACTGTGCATTGATTGATCTTTTTTTTTTTTTGAAGGAAATATTGTGAGGTGTTATACTCGGCGAATGCATCATCAGCCTCGCTCTACGGCACTTTTCAATTTTCAACAGTGTAGTGCACCTTTTTTAAAGCGAAAAGTCAAATTTTATCTGCAACTCGTTGCGGATACGTCATTTTCCGTTGAAAAGAAGTATAAACACTAGAATTCGAGTTAATCTTGCAAGTGCAACACGGTTTTACAGGAATTTTGCAGTAGAGCGAGGTTGATGATGTATTCGCCGACTATATAATCCGTATAAAACGCTGATAACTCGCTCCAATCGTATAATGAATTTAGCATGCATTTGGAGTGAGATTCAGAGAAATCAGAGCGAAACATCGGCCACGGTCTCTCAATTTTCTGCCCTATCTCGTCGCCAACGTGGCCGCGTCCTCCACTGTGCGAAGGGAGCGAGTTTGCAGCGCTCCGTACTGAGAATAAAAAATTCCGTTTAGTTTCTTCCTCAAAATAATTTTCAGTTTTATGACTGACATGAATTTTCACTCTTTTCAACATCTGACGTTGTACTATTGTCCATTCGCGAAAAAAGCAAGTGCGCTCCACAAAACTTAGTACTTCGTGGATTTTATTTTCGTCGCCAAATTATTTCAATTCACGTGTAAATTCAACGTGAAATGAAATAATTTGGCGACGAAAATGAAATCCACGACGTACTAAATTTCGTGGAGCGCACTTCCTTTTTTCGCGAATGAACAATATCGTATACTCGTGTCTAATCATGGAATAATGGAGATATTATTGTTTTAAAAAAGTTGTCACCTCCAAAGCCGCGTGACCTTTAAAATTAGGCTCCGCCTCTTCACGCGAATTTCCACCTTTGTAAATTGTCATGAACAAAAACTGAAGGAAAATAAACATTTTATGAAATTCGCGTGAAGAGGCGGAGCCTAATTTTAAAGGTCACGCGGCTTTGGAGGTGACAACTTTTTTAAAACGATAATACAACGGTATACAACTCGAACGGAATAAAACTACCTGAAATGGAGCTGTGCTGAAAAAACGACTGCACGATATAGAACTCCTGACTCACAATGTACAACGAAACACTTTTTCAAGTTGTTCGAGCGGTTCTGGGTCAGTATAGCCTCATTTCAGGCAGTTCTATTTCGCTACAGTTATATTCCGCAGTAGCGCCCAATTTGCTTGCTGGTGTTGACACCTCGCCCACTCAGGCCCTTCAATTGACAGCAATGCACAAATATGTTTTCTTGTCATCTCTGCGTCTGGTACAATTTTTTTTGCAACCGTATCATGTTTTTCCTTGTTTTTGTAAAAGGGGTGCAATCATTGCTCCTCCCCATTGGGGTTACTGTGGGTCGCCGCTGTGATTTTTCGACGATGCAAATGATTTTAAAAACAACAACAACAAAGATTAAAAAGTCGATCCGTTCTTCAAGTACCGAAAGTACTGCGTATCACGGTTTTCTGCGTACGCGGACGACTGGTCGTGTACCGTTCAGAGTGACCGAGCAATCTTCGTAGATTTCTCTACTACCCAATTAGAGGCTGGGTGAACCCAGGTGTGAGGGCGGACTCGAACCTGTGACCTCTCGGACGGCGGCGGTCACCACTACCGGCTGCGCTATCCACCCCCTGTGAAACTCGGTTGAAGTCATTTCTTCCAGACATCGTTCGTCAATATCTTATTTTTGCTCCATTTGCTTCATCAAATATGCTCAAAATAATCCAGAAATAGACACACTTTTCACTTTTGAGCATCATTGATCAGAACTATTATTTTCGAAGAGACTCTGAATTTTTAAGATCCTGGCGACGTATTTTTTTGATATTTAATTGACAATCTAGAGGAAAAATAATTTCATTTTTCGTTAGTTTTGAATCTTTGATTTTAAATTCTGTTCTAGGAGAATTTATAGGTGCTACTTTGGAATAGAACTGTCTGAAATGGAGCTGTACTGACCCACAAAAACAGCTACTCAGGAAATTTTTGGCGCGTTATGGCAAGATTCGGCGCCTAGGTGGCTAATAGCCACTGAAAATGGCTAATAGCCGCGTGAAAAGGTTAATAGCGGGCGAAAATGGCAACTAGCCGACGAATTTGGCTATTAGCCATTATGGCTATTAGCCGTCGAATATGGCTATTAGCCGCCGAAAAGGGCTATTAGCCATTATTGGGTATTGTCGCCATCTATAAAAAATTCGTCTGTTGGAAACGCAGCTGCAAAATGTTTACTTGCAACAATTAGGGGAAACAGTATTCGCGCTTACTCAGTGCTTTTGCGACTTTTTCCAGCCACAAGATGACCGAAATTTGAAATGGAAAAATTTTGAAAATGATAGACAACTGAAACGGCTAATAGCCATGGAAACGGCTAATAGCCATCGAATATGGGTAGTGTGCCAAATACATATGGCACACGCCCCGAATCGGTGGCTATTAGCCGTTTTCAATGGCTATTAGCCAAAAATATCCTGAGTAGAATCACCAAAATATATTTATCTGTTCGTTTGACTTTTGTAAAAAATTCCGGCTCTGGGACGTTTCGAAACTTTTGTGCATTTTTTGCGGCGTACTAGTGTATTTAAATTTCCATAAAAATAAAAAAAATTGATAAAAGCAAAAAATAAAAACCAAATGAGCGTGCGTTTTGGTGTCAATTGGCAAAAAACGCTACCCAAAAATGCAAAAAAGTTTCGAAACGTCCCAGAGCCAAAATTCCAGTGTACTCTCTTCACAACTTTTTTATAGTTTCAAAAAATCGCAAAATACAAGAAAAGAAAATAAACTACTAATCTTAATCTTTTTATAAAATTCGGTAAATTTAGTTCTGGGTCAACGCGAGACTCCGCCCACTTATTTGTGCGCGACCACGCGAACACAGTGATATTTAAAGAGACACAGACAGAACGGTGAATGCAGACTTGAATTGCGTTTTCATGTTGCATGTCAATTGAAAACACAATATTTTTTAAATTCCGTTTTTATTTCCGGTTCAGTATTCTTGCCGGATACCTAAACGCAGATATAACGACACGACACACCCGCTCAGATCACATTTTTGCACTGCGTTCAGTTGAAAAACCCGAGGGGCGGAGTTTCTCCACTGCTTACTGTAGCCGGCCAGAATATTCAATTATTCTTTTTGATACCCTAAACTCGTGTAGATAGGTCCGATTTCATTTCTTCGAGGAACACACTATCTCATTTTGTCTGGTTTCTCTGACGTGTTGTGTTTTCATGTCCGCTAACTTCTCTCTCAGCGGTCGGTCACACACTGTTATTGGTAAACAAGCGTGGTCAGAGAAACGAGAGAGTGTCTCTTCCTTGGAGAAATGGGCGGCCAAACAAACGAGAGAGTGCGTCTAACTGGAGACGGACCTATCCATTGGCAGACCTATTGTCGGCCCGCCAAAATGGTCAAACGCGCACCGCTGAACTCAACGCTATGCGATTTTCATTTTGGTTCCCAAATGATTTCATTTCACGTTGAATTTACACGTGAAATGAAATAATTTGGAGACCAAAATGAAAATCGCATAGCGTTGAATTCAGCGGAGCGCGTTTGACTATTTTGGCGGGCCGACAATATCTATTGTCGGCGAATACATCATCAACCTCACTCTACTGCGAAATTCTTGTAAATCCGTGTTGCACTTGCAAGATTAACTCGAATTCTAGTGTTTATACTTATTTTCAACGGAAAATAACGTATCCACGACGAATTGCAGTTAAAATTTGATTTTTCGCTTCAAAACAGGCGCATTACACTGTTGAAAATTGAAAAGTGCCGTAGAGCGAGGCTGATGATGCATTCGCCGAGTATACACGAGTTTAGGGTAAATTATTTGCTTAAAATGATGTAAAGTAATAAAATAAATTATCTTAGAATGAACACTGTCCGATCGCTACTTTTATATGAGCATAGTATCGGCTGTTTTTCGAGGCAAGCTGAAAAAATCGGTTCTGAAAAACGCAGGTTAAAAAAAGTACAGTTTCAATAACTTATCATATTTATTCGGATGAATATAGATATTATCGCTGTTATTATCTTTTCAATCGAGTTGTGACATGAGAACGCGAAACTCCGCCCACTTATTTGTCCGCGACCACTCGAAAACAGTGATATTTGAAGAGACGCGGACAAAAAAGGGATAGCCGACTCGTTTTTCATGATGCAACTCGATTGAAAACACAATGCGGATCACGGTTTTCTGCGTACGCGGACGACTGGTGGTGTACCGTTCAGGTCCTGACATTATTTAAATCAATTCCTGGCTAGGGAAATGACCAAAATTGGCAAATCCCTAATGACGTCATCAAAGATTCTGTATTGGTGCTGTGGTGGTATAGAATTGTAGCGAAATAGAACTGCTAAATAGAAAAGCTCAAAAAATATTCCGTTGTATGTACATGGCCGTATAATGAGTTCAATTTCGCGCAGTTCTATAGAGGACAGGAAAACTGTTTTCCGGACCATACTAAAACAGCACTTCCGAATGTTTCACGACTCTAGCCTCTGGACTCCACGCCCTTATTTTGTTCACCTGTCCTGCAAAACTCGTATTTCTCATTGTTTTGCCCCCCAATTGACAATCCCTTTGGCACCCAATCGATCTTTCTGACTGCCAATAAAGTTGTCGTAATGTGCACACAACTGACACGATTGCAATGTGCTCTGCTCTGCTCTGCTTCTCTACTCTTTTCTTCTAATCTTTTATTTCCTGAGGCTCGAGAAGATATGACAGAGTGAAAGTTATTGGCGAGTCCAGGCTGGACCATCGAAGAGCACCAGGAATTGATGCAAGTCGGGTTTGCACTCTGGCTTTCACTTTTCAATCGGGTCGGTTTGATCTTTGTTGACGTCAGTGCATGGTGGGGAACATGAGCACAGAAGAAGTGGCGAAACCAAAAAAAAGTAAATTTTTGTATAAAAACAAAAAATTTTGCACTGTTTCAAAAAATATATATATTATTTAAATGTTTTAATTTTTTATTCAGTTGGCATTTCCTTGTTTTTTGTAGTGATTTTCAGTTTTAAACGTTTTTTCTAAAATTTTTATTGCCCATCCAAAATGGTGGGTACAGTGCAATGGTGCCAGGCACCATGCCATGAAACAGAGAAAAAAAAAAGTGTGGGGTGGAAAAAAAAGGTCATTTGAGTCAGTGCTCGTGTGTGTGCCATTTTGTACCTAACCATGACACTGGCACATATTACTTTTTTTAAAAATTTAGTCATCAATGATTAAAAAATGAAAAAAAAAAAATTTTTTTTTTTGAAATTTTAATGTTCCCCGAAAAATCGCCAATTTCTAATACGTTTTTATGCTGATAATAACCATAACGGATAAAATACAACTTAAAGTTCAATAGAGCGCATTTGCAACTTTAAGAGTTTTTGAATAGTATGCTATATATTTAAATGCCATGAAATAATTTTCTTTTTTTTTGTTGGTTTGTTTTTGTTAGGTTTTAGAAACACAAACAATTTGTTTGAGTTCCTGATTGAAAACACCGTTTTATTTAGTTTTTCAGCCTAAAATTAGGCATCCTGCTTCAAAAAATTTAGTCAAAGTCGAAAAAATCGGTGAAAATTTCAAAAAAAAAAAAAAAAAAAAAGTTTAAAAAATGCAATTTTTTTTTTTTGGAAAGCAGACACTTTTTGCTTATTTTTACTAAATTTTCGAATTTTGAAAATCATTTTTCAAAATTTTATAGTCTTTTTCGAATGTTTATTTTCCAAATTTTACAAATTTTTGATAAAATTTAAAAAATTTTTACTGTTTCAAAAATGATTATTTCATTTACAATAATTTTTTCATCGTTTTATTTAGGCCCCTTGCTAAATTATTTATCTAAATACCAATTTAACACTAATTTCTCGTGTATAAAACCACCCTGGTTTTAAAGGCACTCTCTAGTGTCTCTGACCACGGGTGTTCACTCTAATTTTATACAAAAAATGATAAAATTTGAATATCAAAATAAAAATCACACAGCGGATTACGTTTGACCGTAGTGGTAGACCGAAAACATTTATTGTGTTTTCAAACGACTTGCGACATGAAAACGCAAGTCTGCATTCACCGTTCTGTCTGCGCCTCTTCAAAAATGACTGTGTTCCCATGGTTGCGCACTAAAAAGTGAGCGGAGTCTCACGTTCTCATGTCGCAAGTCGATTGAAAACACAATAGAAACAAAAAAAAAGTTGGGCCAAAAATTTTATTTTATTTAAATTGTATTTTACTGTTTCAAGCCAATTACACAAAACCACAAAACAGAAAAAAAAATGTTGATTTGAATAGTGGTTTCCTTTTGCTCTTGATGGTTCTATATAAAAAGATTATGAAAAGTGGACAGCATTGGCGACTGATTTTGATGAAAATCTGGAACCTCTCCCCCCCCTTTCCTTACGACCTCCATACGGTCATTTTCTTTCCCATGACGTCATTTCTTTCTCTACGCTCTCCCAGGGTGTGCATACTCTCTCCCAGGCCTATCGCACCAAACCATGCTGCCAAGAGGGTCACCTTTTCTCTGCGTCTTTCACTTCTCAATGACCTCTCGTTGATTTCTTGGTTACACTGGCCATTGAGATGAGAAGGAGGCTGGGCTTGGAGGACCTTAGTCACCTCATGAAGAATATGACAACGGGAAGAAAGAAAGCAAGAAAGAAAGAGAAAGGATGGATGGAGAGAGGAAGATGCTCGTGCATAAATCGCTGTGCTGTGCTCTGCTTCCGCTCTCCTTGACTCTTTGCAATATTCTTTTATTTTTTATTGTTTCAATTTCTGGATATTCAATATTTCTTCCTAATACCTAATAGTTTTCTTCCTTTTTTTTTCTGCAAACTGAATCGTCTGCTAGGTCATTTTCTTTCCTTGTGTAGTTTCTCTGCGTCTCTTCCTCTTCTACACTTTCTCTCTCGTTCTTTATGGAGCGGAATGTAGTGCAAATCAAAACCGAAACGTTTACATCCAATTATCCGTTGATGATTTATGCATAATTGGTGTCTCAATTCCTGTCCTTATTCTCGTTTTGGTCGGTCTCTCTATCTTGTTTCTGTTTTTTTATTACTATTTTGGAGTACACTAAACTTTTTTACGCGAGAGAAGTTTTGTGAGCCTAGCGGGATTTTAAAATTTTTTGCGCTTTGAAAACATTACTGCTACACGGCACCCCAGCCTTCCAAAATGTTTTCTGGTTGGCGCATTTCTCGTGCACTGGCCACGCCATGGCCGTACGGCCGTGTACTCCACGTGGACAATGTGATCTGCGCAATTTAGCAGAATTGTTTTCCATTTTTATTTGATTTTCCATATTTTTTCAAAAAATTTTAGGCATAACTATTCTAAAATTGAATGAGAATTGATAAATTTGTTTATTTCTATATTTCTGTTATGTGATCGCTCAATATTTAATCGTAGAAATTGCAGATGTCCGACAATCACGTGATGCAATGGAAAATTCCGTATTGTGCTAATTATCCACCACAAATCGTGATCAATCGTCAAAAATGGCATGACTTCAATCAAGAAAGCGGTAAGAAATTGTGAGAAAATTTTGTCGATGAAAAAATTTATATTTTTCAGGTTTTGAACATCCAGCTCCTCGAGATGTGCAGCCGGCTTAATCCAGACTTCATCGGCAAGGACAACGAGAAAAATTTGAGGAAGGCTGCGACCGCAATTTAAAGGTCGTCAAAAGCCGGAAACTGGATATCGGAAGACTCTAGGGCACCGACGAAGATTACATCAATGGCAGACGACGAGCAGGCCGCTCACTTGGAAGACTTTTAGCCACAAATTGAAATATTTAAATTATTTCGTTATGTCGCAATTAATGTTGTTTTAAATTAAATGAATTCTGCCGTTGAACATGGAAGTTGCACTCGGAAATTGCATTATGCTGCATATTTGCACAAGGAAAAAAACGCTTACTGAGACGGAATTGTTTCGCAAAAATACATATAACCGACAATGGTGTGAAAAACTCCGAAAAAAATTAACGAAAAATGTGGCAAGAATCATGGACGCCCTATAATTTATTTGTGATTTAAATATCGACTTTTGCTAGTGGTGGTAAGTTTCATTAATATTTCGTGAAATAATTGGACCGGGAGTTCGAGAAAGAGGTAAATAATGGTTCTGTTTTGCAAAATCCATGTGAATTCTATCTATTTTCACGAAAATTTCAAGCTGAAATTCATCCCTTCTGATCGCCGCCAATTTTCTTAAAATATATGTTTTTCAAACCACTAAGGCTCGGCCATTTCTGAACTTTTGTTGACGTTCAAGTGCTCGAAATGTTCGCAAGAAACTCCTCTATCGGGCAATGATATTTATTTTTCAAAAATATAATTATTCGAGTGAAAAAATGAAAAAAACTGATTTTTCAGTACAAAATTGCACTCGCCGCTGGCGAATGATGCAAGCGCGCACCACTGCGAAATTGCTGGCGCATTGGAAGGAGGGGGAGCCGTGTGCTAAAACAAATAATTTTTGGTTTAAGTTTTTTCGCTACTGAATTTTCTTTCCGGGTCTCTAAAAATTAAGATTTTCACTCAAAAATGAAACTTTTTTTGTTTTGTGTTGCAAATGTTTTAGAAGTCTATTCAAAAACTCCACTTTCCGTTTCATTTTCCGCTCCATTTTGCATGTTTTGTACTTAAAATGTATTGCGTTTCGTGATAAATCTATTATAGATTTATCCATTTTTATTTTCCAAAAAAAGCGAAAAAATAGAAAATTTTTTATTTTAATATTTTACAGTTTCAAAAATTTTATGAAAATAAATTACTGTAGATTTAAACGAAGGCGCATGACATTTCGCAAAAAGTTAAACAATTTTTTTTTGTTTTCATAAATTTTAGATACCGTATTTTCGCGTCAAGACCCTAAAAATTTGGGTTTTTGCGTAAAAATTGCATTTTTAATTTTTTTTGGGTGCATTTTTTAAAGAAAACTTTTCAAAATCTTCATTTTTAGCTGAATTTATTAATTTTTCACATTTACAAACTAAATTTAAAGATGCAGTTAGTCTATTATAGACTGAACTAGATAAATTGGATGAAAAAAAAACAAAAGAAAATTTGAAAATAAGTTTTTTCTAAAATTTTTTTTTACTGTTTCATAAGTGTTATTTGTACAGATTACTGTAAGTTTAAAGGGACATAACGTTTCCATTTTTTTTTCAAATATTTAAAACTATTTTAGGTACCGTAATTTGGCGTCAAGACCCTAAAAATGTAGTTTTTAAGCTGAAAATAAAAATTTTTTCTTAATTTTTTTTGGTTTTTTTTTTGCAATTTTTTTAAAATTAGGCTTTTTATACACAATTGTGGTTTTCTAAAGATCTAAAACTCAATCGCCATAGGTCTATCATACATGCTTTTTTTTTAAAATTAATATGATGGCTCTCACTATTCAGGAGGCATTAAAGTATCCAAAATTACTAAAGCATAATAGAGGTTAGAAAACAGTAAAATTTATTTTCACTTTTTTTCCGTGCGCAATAGACCTATCGCGGGACTTAGCTAAAAAGCGCATGGTGTATGTTTGTGTGCAAAGCTTCATGACCTGGAGCCATATGTCTGCCAGTCTATTTGTTTGTCCGCTTCCAAAGTAGGCTATTCTCGGAGCTGTAAACTCGCTCCGAATGCATGCAAGTG
Source organism: Caenorhabditis japonica (assembly GCA_963572235.1). Classification (NCBI taxonomy): domain Eukaryota; kingdom Metazoa; phylum Nematoda; class Chromadorea; order Rhabditida; family Rhabditidae; genus Caenorhabditis; species Caenorhabditis japonica. Next base: position 4,651,559 of record OY754345.1, read on the forward strand.
CGATTGGAGCGAATTTGCAGCGCTTTATACCGAGTATATCTATCTGTCCGCCCGACTTCTTAGCCTGCTTCACATCTTCTTCTCCTCCTCCTCTTTCTTCTTCTTCCATCAAACGAAAAACAAGGACCTCACGGAGCACACGCATTCTTTTTGCGTCGAGTCGCGCAACACCAAAATAGTGTCCCCAGACGAGAGACGCAGTAATTTGTGTATGTGTGCATCTTGGTGAGGACGGGGGACAGATGTTTGGTACCCCCACCCGCCTAGATACGTCGACTCGATTAGCCTAACCACCAAGTGGTCATTTTTTTTGTTGTTGCTGGATATCTAAATATGTAGGTACAAATGTTCTCCATTGCTTTCTTCTATTTTTTTTCTTCATTCATTTCTACCGTCGTCCAGTGTGGCGGGCGCGACCGAGCGGTCCAATTCAAGGCCAAGCGAATTGAGATATGTTTCGTTTCCAATCGCTCGACGACGACAACGACGACAATGACGCGCGTTTCGTTTTGTGTCCAATTTCGGCGTTGTCCTCCAATATTTTTATTTTATTTCATCGATGACTGCGGTTCGCTAATTGGCCCGATCATATGGGCGTGGCTTAGCGAGTTTTCGACACTTTTTTGAATATTATCGACAAAAATACTATTTTTTACGAGTTCTAGGTTTTTGGTGCAACTACTGAATGGAACCGCTCGGAATAGAACTGCCTGAAATAAAACTATACTAGAAAAAACAACTGTGCAAAATTGGACTCAATAAGCCACCATGTACAGCGAAAAACTTATCGAGCAGTAATGTGCCAGTACAGTCCCATTTCAAGCAGTTCTATTCTGTTATAGCACCGAGTTTTCTTGTTGTTTTTTATTTTAAACAACGATTATAATACTTCAGCGCATTTGACACTTAATTAAAACTGAAACATTTTGAAAAATGCAAAATTCCCAATTTTTCAAAATTTTGCTATTTTCACCCATTTTTCCAGGTTTTTCACTATTTTTCTTACAAAATTGCCGTTGAAATTTTAAAAATAACACATTTTATTAAAAAAAAAAAATCAAAAAACCGCTCAAAAATACCCCAAAAATCCAAAAATTCGCTATAATAACTGCTCAAAACAAGGCCGTGGCCTAGAAATCCCATCACTTCTTCCAACGGGTTTTTTGTCGATTTTTCGTTGTTTTGGAGGTTTTTACTTTTTGCACATTAAATCAACAATTTGGAGCATTTTGACACCGAAAGCTCATAGTTTTGGGCCAAAATTTTTTTTTTGTTTTTTTGCAATTTTCTTTAAATTTCCCAAGTTTTTACTGAATCTTACATTAAAAACAACTGCAAACTACATTTTTACTTGAAATACCACGAATTTCCCCCTTGAACACCCAGAACAACGAAAAAATCGCTTAAAACCCAAGTCGGTGGCCTAGAAATTCCATAAACTCTTCCACGGCCCCTTTTTGTGATTTTTGAATTTTCCGAAGGTAAATTTCTACTTTTTGCTCATTAAATCGATAATTTGGAGCATTTTGACACCAAAACCACTAGGTTAAAATCAATTTTTAGTTGCGGAAAGTCTGTTTGTCCGAGATTTTTGACTTTTTTGCATAATTTTTAATTTTTTTCAAACACTTTTTCAACTTTTAGAAGTTTAATTATTTTTAAAGGTTATTTGAACTACCAAAACCGTGTTTTGCTTAAATTTTTTTTAGATTTTCCTAATTTTTGTCCGATTTTTCCGTTTTCCCCTGATTTTTGACATTTTTAAATCAAATTTTGATTTAAAACTCTTAAATTTTTACATTTTGTTTGAAAATAACGAAAAAACGGTCAAAACCACCCAAAAACCATCAGAAAAATCCCAAAAATCGATGTAAAACAGGGGTCATGGCCTAGAAATTTCAAAACTTCTTCCACCGCGTTTTTTGTGATTTTTCGGGGCTTTCAAACTAAAATAAGTACTTTTTGATCATTAAATCGATAATTTGGAGCATTTGGACACCAAAACCACTTATTATTATTTATTTTTTCTTCAAATTTTCCGTATTTTTTTTTTAATTTCGCAATTTTCACCCTAATTCCACCAATACTACTTTCCAATCTACCTACGTGTCAAAAAACTATGCAAAAACGCTCAAAATTGCCAGAAAACCGTCAGAAAAATCCAAAAAAACGATGTAAAGCAGGGCCGTGGCCTAGAAATCCCAACACTTCTTCCATCGCGTTTTATGCCCATTTTTGAAGTTTCCGAAGGAAAATTTCTACTTTTTTATCATTAAATCGACAATTTGGAGCATTTTGATACCAAAACGAAATAATTTTTGATAGGGAAAATTGCAAATTTTCAAAAAAAAAAAATTATTTTTTTGAATTTTAATTTTTTTCTTTTTATCGCCAATTGTCATGACCTAAAAACTCATAATGCGTACTTTTAAATTTTCAAACGGAAATGAAACATTTATTTCAAAAGTCCGCAAACACCGTGTCGCCATTTTTTTGTTGCTTTTCCCATTTTCAACCGAATTTCAATATATTCCTTCTCCCTCCCTCCCAAAAAAAGAAAGCATCTCCCTTTTTCTCGTCCATGACATCATTTGGGGGGACCCAATCCAAAATAAAAAAATATGCTTATGAAAAAAAAATAAAAAGAATAATTCTCTCTCTCTCTTCCATCAAAAACAGAAGAGAAGAGGCAAAAGTTTTTAGTTTTTTTTCCTCTATTTTTTTGACGCAAAACGAAAAACGGAGACAGACTCGCTAGTCGACAAGAGTGAGAGTGTGTGTGATAGTAGGAGACGCAGAGACAAGAGGCATCGGAACGAAAAAGAGTGTCCCGATGTGTTTTCTCCGCCCGGCTGCTATTTTTTTTTTCGGGGGGAGGAGGAGGAATGGGAGAGGAGCGACGAGGAGAAGACGCTTTCCGAGTGAATCGTATGTATTTATTCAATTTTTACATGCTCATGTTTTGATATTCGCTGGTGTCGGTTTGTCTGTCCTTGTGCGCCCTCGTTTTTCTAGATTATTATCTTTCTCATGATTGTACTAGTTTCTTTAAAATCACATTTAATTTCTTTTCAAAATCAGGTGAAAAATCGAAAAAATCGCTAAAAAGTTACCATGGCCTAGAAATCCACAAGACTTGTTCCACAGAGCTTCCAGTTGATTTTCATATATTTTGAGAGCCTTAAATTTACAAATCCTAGTTTAAAAAAAAAAACAAAAAAACGCGAAAAATACAACAATAAAATGCAAAAAATCGCTACAAAACTGTCAAAAATGTGGCCGCGGCTTAGAAATCCCATGACTTCGGCCACCGCGGGTTTTGTCCATTTTTAGCGTTTTTTTGAGGTTTTCAAAGGAAAATGTACTTTTTCGTCATAAAATCGATAATTTGGAGCATTTTGACGCCAAAAACTCATAGTTACAGGTCAAAAAAATTTTTTTTTCAAATTTTTCATTTTTTCGCAATTTTCCCTAAATTTCCATAATTTTTACTGAATTTTAGATTTAAAGCAATGAAAAATTTCGTTTTTACTAGCAATTTTAACAATTTTTGCTCAAAAACACCCAGAAAATCGAAAAAATAGCTTAAAACCCAACTTGGTGGCCTAGAAATTCCATAAACTCTTCCACGGCGTTTTTTTTGTGATTTTTGAAATTTTTCATGACAATTAATTTTTCTCTCATAAAATCGACAATTTGGAGCATTTTGACATCGAAAGTTCATAGTTGTAGGTCAAAAATGTTTTTTTTTTCAATTTTTCCCAATTTTCCCCTAATTTCTATAATTTTCCCTGAACCTCGCATCAAAAAGAGTTTCAATTTACATGTTTGGCTTAAAAACCACAAATTTTGCCCAAAAAATCGAAAAAATCGCTTAAAATCCAACGCCGTGGCCTAGAAATTCCATAAACTCTTCCACGGCGTTTTTTCGTTATTTTTGAAGGTTTCCATGAAAATTAACAACTTTTTGTTCATTAAATCGATAATTTGGCACATTTTGACACCAAAAAGATGAATGGTGGACAATTGGAAAATGTAGTTTTAGAAATTTTTACGCCAAAAAAAAATAATTTATCGATTTTTTTTGACACCCACCCAATTTTTCATTTTTCATTTCAAACTTTCAATTTTCACTGTCCTATCTGTCTGTACACATGTCTTATTTACCAGCCAGTCTCCTCCCGCCCAATTCGCCCTTGGCGCGACACGGCGTCCTCGTTTCCGCCACGCACTGTCTGCGCCTCTCAGCCTCTCCTAGTCTCTCGTCTGCGCCAACACCCACTTGGCCTGGTGCCAATTTCAAGGTCACATTTTGTGTTGCACTCTCCCCGATGGGTTGTGTGGTGTAAGTGGGCGGAGCCTGTGGGTGGTGGTGGTGATAGTGAAGGACAATGAGTTGTTGGCCTAAAATTTTTCTGTTGGTACTAATTGTGGTGATAAGAGGTGTGTAAGGTGTTTTGGCTTTCTTTTTTTTTAATTTTTAAACGTATTTTTCTTGTAATTGTCGCTGTTTTTGCAAAAATGAAAAAAAAAATGAAAATTTTAAATCTCGTGTACTCCTTTTGGACAAGTAAAACGCGAAATTTAAAATTTAGTTAAAAAATCAAGGTTTTTCGATTTTTTCGGCAAATTTGTGCCACGAGCGTTCAAAATTCAGTTACGACGCTCCGATGTTTCACAGTTTTTCACTCAAAAACTGCGGAACATCGGAGCATCGCATCCGAATTTCGCTAAGCGCCGCAAATTCGCTCCAATCGCACAGTGTATTGCGCATGCAGTGAGATTCAGAGAAAACAGAGCGAAGTGAAAATTATCAGAAATCAACGTGAAAAAAAATCATTTTTCTACGTCATCAGTCCATCTTTTTATCTCTTTCGCCCTCCTCATCTCTATCACCGTTTCTGCGCCGGTCGCTGCCCGGCACACGCACCTGGCCCTCCTACTTCTCCCACTTTCTTTTCTTTTTTTTTGAAAAAAAGGAACAACAATTTGTCCCCTCCCCCCCCCCCCCTTTCGCTCTTTCTCGCCTCCGAATATTTTCGCGCCAAGACCCAACCATGACCGTTCCAGACCGAATGCAATAAAGTGCACGCCGAGCAGAATACATTCAAATCATACACTCGCACACACACAAAAAGGTGATCACTTTTCTTTTTCCTTATCACACTTGTCACCTATTTTCGTCGATTTTTGATGCCATTCGTGCATTCTTTCAGCGCCAAAAATGCCGAGCGCCGCTCTGTCACCACTTCAACACTCGTTGTCGTCGTCTTCTGAAGACGACAAGCATACGGATGCGGATGTGACGCCGAAGGCGTCACCGTCGAATTCTGAGGCTGAGGATGATAACGATAAAACGTTGACTATGCCGTCGACGAGTCATGGTTTTAAGGTGAGTTTTGGGCGGGGTTTTGGTGTTTGCGGATGTCCACTTTGTACGAAAAGGAAAACGCGCCCTATCGCATGTCTGCGTCTCCACTCAAATGTGTGCAACAAAGGAGACGCAGATGCGAGAAATGACGTTAAAAATTCGCATTCAAAAAAAGTCTCGAACATGCCAGACGGATGTCTGCAAACACCAATTTTGACATCTTTGCCCCAATTCCTTTTTTTTTGAAAAATTTTAATTTCTAAAGGAGTACACTCAAAAATCGACTGAAAATTGTCCAATTTTTGTATTACGAAAAGGGAAAATATTTTTTCCACCAAAAAAGTAGAAAAATTCTGACGTTTTGGCCTGAACGGTGTTTGCAGACACTTGACTCCGCCCACTTTGCATATAACGCGCAATTTTTTGCAAGAACCATTTGCAAACTGGGCAGTGAGATTTCTGCAAACACCATCTGACCGTTTTTCCCATAAAAATTCAATTTTTGAAGCAAAACATTCAAATTTTCCGTCTACAGTTTCGTGTACTCCTTTTGGACAAGTTATAGGGCGCGAAATTTAAAAATTCAACATTTTCTTGAAAATGTCAAAATTTTCGCCTAAAAATTTATTTAAAACCAGAAATAATCGATATTTTTAAAAGAAAAAAACTTACAAAAATCTTAAAACGGTGTTTGCGGATTTTCGACTCTGCCCACTTTGAATATGATCTGTTCACGTTCCGCATTATTCGGTGCGAGACCGCAGTGAGAAACTGCGGAACATCGGAGCGTCGTAAGTCCCACTTGTTCGTGAACAAAAAATGACACAGTTGAAATGAGTGCGACCGTAACCCGTTAAAAATGTAAAAACGTTAAAGAAAAAAAAAACGAAATTACCGAAACTAAATAATTAAAAAAATGACAAAAAACGGGAAACTTTTTTTTTCATGATCTACCGCTGACCGCGTAGTTCAAATTTTTTGCGCGCGAAATTTCTATATCAGCATTTTTCGCGTCCCGAACCAAATTTTATTCAAAATTTGACAATTTTCCACCCTCCCCAACCCAAAAATTATCAAATTAAATAACACTTTTCAGGCCGACTCATCGCCAGTGCACGCGCATTCAGTACCATCAAGTCAGGAAGCAACGTCTCCACCGGCTGCTCGGCGAGTCGAGACACCAGCCGCGCCCGAACCAGAGTTTTACTATTTTACGTGAGTTCAAACTAACTTTAAATGACCCAAAAATAAAGAAAATTCCCCTTTAGAACTGATATGGCCAATCAGGCGGCGTTGGATATTGAGAGAGAAAAAGAGAAATTCGATTCACTGGTCACCTGGTACAAGGTGACGAAGGAGGACGTTCCGCAACTCGGCACCAGCTCACTCGGCAACTCGGCCGCTCCGTCGTACGTGTCTGAGAAGGAGTCGACGACGCCAATGTCTTCGCAACCGTCGTCGCATCAGAGTGGCCTTAGCGGAGGTGCACATGGCGGGCTCAATGGCTTTTCGTACAGTCCGGTAAGTTGGAATTTGAAGAAAAAACTTGATAAAACTGTTATTTTCTCTGCGTCTCCTCGGCTAATATGGTCTTCTTCTTTTTGTATCGCTGCAAGACCAGGTGGTCGCGGGCGAGGAACAGCGCGTGGCCGACTGACAGCTTTTCGTGAACGCAGACTGAAAAAATTGCGACACGGTGTTTGCGCACTTATGAAATGAAAATTCAAACGAAAATGAAGATAAATTTTTCCTTTTTGTTTAAATTTTCAAAAGTACGATTTCTGCGAATCGATTTTAACGCTCTAAAAATCAAGCGTTTACTCAATTTTTTTGTGAAATTCACCAAAATATTTAAAATGAAAAATGTCAAAATTCTGAAGAATTTCGAAATTTTCCAATTTTTTGAGCTAAATTTTCAAAAAAAAAGTTGTTTTAAAATTTTTGGAAATTAAAGTTTTCAGAAAATGTTTATTTTTTAGCGTCAAGGCAGGATTTTCGTTTAATTAGATTTTCCTTAAATTTAACTTCAAAATCGTCATAATTTGCAGTTTTTGTAGTAAAAACCCCGATAAAAACAACAAAAAAAAATCGCTAATTTCCAGTTCGGCCTGGACAACCCGAGCTCCAACGATCCACTGGACCCACTCTGCCGCGGAACTTCACCAGTTAACCTCGACGAAATCTGCCCTACTTTGGAAGACTTCATGACCGGATTGGCACCGTCAACATCCTCGGGAGCTCCTGGAGCCCCACAGCCACCTCAACTCACACCAATGACGTCACAAAACACCTACCACAATATAAACCCACACAGCATAGGAAGCAACAGCTCAATGCATGCGTCGCCAATGCCCGGCCAAAACCTACAGAACCAAAATCCGATGATGAACCCGTCACCGATGGCGCCGATCCTTCAGAGCCATCTCATGCATCAGTCACCGCTCAATCCGCTCAGTATGAATCATCAGACACCGACGTCTAGCGTCGCTGGAAATTACTCGAATCCGCCATCCAATCAGGGATTGAAGCGGAAAAGAGATGAGGATGAGGCGCCGGGAAGTGCGAAACAGATGAGGTTGGAGGGATCAGCGGCGGCGCCACCGAGGGATGAAGGACCGATGCGGCGGTTGGAGATGATGGCCAACTCGCAAAACTTTTTGGCGGGCAACACGATCAATGACGTGGTGGAAGGAACGAAGAAGTGAGTTTTTTCCGTTTAAATTTTTGAAAAATACCAAAAAATTGTCAAATTTTGAGCTGATTTCGTGGCAAATCGGTAAAATTTGCAAAAAAAAATGTCGGAAAGGTCTTGCCACGAAAACATGATGGGGAACCGAGAAAAACTAATTAATTTTGATCAATTTGAAAGATTAACAACTTCGAGAATAAAATAGTTGAAATTTTCAAAAAATGTGTGCTTTATTGAGCAAAATATTGATTTTTCCATCTTTATCTCGAGAAAATATCGGCCACGGCCACGGCCACGGGTCTCGTCGCGGAAGCGAGAAGAATTCGTGACGAGACCCAAACAATTTTTAATTTTTTTCATTTCAAATAAGAAATACAGCGGAAAATCAATATGTTTACGATCAGAATCGCTATTTAAAATTATTGACTTTTTAAAAAGCGAAACACGCAACAAAAATGAACTATTTTCGTGGCGATACCCAATAAAACCGCTTCAAATGGTGTACATTGTGGTCCCGCCGCGGACGGTGTTTGCAGACTTGTGGATTTACGCGTTGATACAATTTGAATTTTTTCGTTTCAAAATTTTTCGACAAATAACTCAGGTATCGAGTCAAACTTTTTCAAACCTTTTCATGTAACAATAAAGCCATTATTAAACTTTTTCAAACTTTTCAAGTTTTCAAACTTTTTGAAGACACGTTTAAACTTTTTGAAGACGTTCTAATACTTTTCAAACCTTTTCATGCTAAAATCAAACTTTTTCAAGATGCTCTCAAACTTTTCTAATCCATTTTCAAACTATTCTGACCCATTTTGAAACTTTTTGAAGCAATGCTTATTTGTTACATGAAAAGGTTTGAAAAAGTTTGACTCGCGATACCTGAGAAATTCCGTTTTTAATTTTTTTTTCCTTTTTGGAATTTGAAATTTTTTTTTTCCGGTCTAGTGTTTTTAATCATTTTTATTTCAATATGCGATAAAAAATTTAAATACTATTTTGAAAACAAAAATATAGCAACGTGGTGTTTGCGTACTTTCAAAAAACGAAAATGAAAACAAATCTCTTCATTTGTCATGCTATTTCTTTCATTGCCGTTCGAATTTCAAAAGTACGCAAACACCGCGTTGCAATTTTTTTGTTTTCACAATAGTCCGGAAAAATTATCAAATTCCATAGAGTTAAAAAACGAACGGAATTTATTTATCGAAACACGTAACCATTCGAATTTGCGCGTAAATCCAAGTCTGTAAACACCACTCGTGGCGAGACCGCAATGTACACGATTTGACGCGATATCACCACGGAAAATTAACGGAACATCAATTTTTGAAACAGTGAAAAAAAAACGAATTTTGCAGAGATGAGCGCGCTCTGAAAATGGAAAAACTCGAAGGAATCGAAAAATCTGTGGAAGAAGAAATGGCGCAGCAGGCGCGCGAAGCGCACATGAAGCGGATGCAGGCAGCAGCAGCAGCGCAAGCCCAAGCTGCCCAAGCTCAAGGATACCCTTCTCCCGGACAGTTTCCGCCCGGTATGCCCTATCCCGGAATGCCACCTCATCCCGGAATGCCAGGAGGAGGTCCTCCATTTTCCGCCGGCGCCTCATTCCCCCCGATGGGCGGTCCATACCCACCGTACGGACAACATCCAATGTACCCCGGAATCACGCCAGGCGGATATCCAATGTCTGCGCCAGGAAAGATGCCATTTGGCAGTCCAAATTTCCCAGGAGCACCTTCCCCAGCGATGGCAGCGATGCAGGCGCAACAGGCGCAAGCAGCAATGCAGGCGCAACAAGCGCAAGCGGCGCAGCAGGCTGCAGCTTCTCGAATGCCGCCTCACCCGTCGATGATGACGCCCCAACAACAAGCTCATTTCGCCTACATGCACCATATGGCTCAAATGCAAAAAGCCGCCGCCGCCTCAATGTCACCTTCGATGATGAAAAACTCGCCGTCACCATTCCCGCCCGGCCATCCGGCGCATCAGAATCCCGCCATGTTCCACCACCATCAAATGATGATGATGCGACACGCCCAAATGCAGGCGCAAGCGGCTGGCTCGTCCGCAGGCGCCGGCGCGCCGTTTGGTTTCCCGCCCGGAATGCCGATGCCGCCGATGCACCCGGGAATGCATCCGGGAATGGCGGGAATGCCGCCAGGAATGCTACCCGGAATGCCGCCAATGGATCCAAGAGCGCAGCAGCAACAACAACATCAGCAGATGCAACAACAACAACAACAACAAATGGCAGCAGGAAATCGTGAGTTTTTCATTTAATTGTACGCGCGTGGTGCTTGCGCCGCCCTTTTTTTGCAACGGTCGTGCGCCCAATATTGAAAAAAAAAATGAAGTAAAAACGAAAAATCGATAAAATATGCAAAAAATTGTGAAATTGTGAAAAACGCAAGTTAAAAATATTGATTTTTGATAAAAATCGATAAATTATACGGAAATCGAAAAAAGAAAACGAAAATATTTTCCGCAAAAGCTATTGTGTTTTCAATCGACTTGTGACATGAAAATGCAAGTCCGCATTCACCGTTTTGTCTGCGTCTCTTCAAGTATCGCTGTGTTCGCGTGGTCGCGCACAAATAAGTGGGCGGAGTCTCGCGTTCTCATGTCGCAAGAGGATTCAAAACGCAATATAAAAAATAAATGAAGAAAAATCATGCGGCAGCACTGAAAGCGCGCGATGTTCGCGGACACGTAACGCCGCCCATTTTTTGCCATCATCGTACGACTTTGATTTTGGCTCTTTTGTGAAAACAAAAAAGTTGCAACGCGGTGTTTGCGTACTTTTGAATATTCAAATGGCAATGAGAGAAATAGTATGGGAAATAAAGAGATTTGTTCCCATTTTTGTTTGAATTTTAAAAGTACGCAAACACCGCGTTGCAATTTTTTAGTTTTCACAATATCTTCGACATTTGCTCGCTTTTTTAAAGATAATCTATTGTCCATTCGCGAAGAAAGCAAGTGCGCCCCACAAAACTTAGTACTTCGTGGATTTCATTTTCGTCGCCAAATTATTTCATTTCACGTTGAATTTGCACGTGAAATGAAATAATTTGGCGACGAAAATGAAATCCACGAAGTATTAAGTTTCGTGGAGCGCACTTGCTTTTTTCGCGAATGAACAATACAAATTTTTTGAAAAAAAAACAACGTGAAAACCAAAAAAATGATTTTTTTTTTCGAAAAATCGATAAAAATTGCAAACTGCAAATGCCGCACGCTAAAAATATTGATTTTTGGAAAAAAAAATCGAAAAAAAACGAAACTTTTTACCCAAAATCTGAATTAAAAAATAAAGAAAAATTATGCGGAAGCAGGAAAAGCGACAACCAGTTTTTGCAACTGCCGCACGGTCGTGCGTTGCAAAGTTGCAAAGTGCGTGCACGGTTCTTTCTTTGTGTTTTTTTTGCACCTTTTCTGAAAAAATTTTTTCGCTTGGCGAATTTTGATAAAAATTAAAAAATATACACTTTTCGCGGGAAAACGAAAAATCAGAAAATCAAGAAAAAATTAGTTTTTTTCGCTGAAATTATTGTGGAGACGCAGAAATTGTCTGTGCTTTAAACGGAAATAGCGTTCCAAATATTATAAAAATAAATTAGAGAGAGAAAAACAAACGTGACACGCAGACGCGCCGCAGAATTACCTCTGTGGCGCGCGTGTCGTAGTCTGCGGTCTGCAAACACTTCTGCATGATTTCTCAGAGCCAACCATTATTTAAAATGCGAATTTCAGACGCGTCCGCCCTACTTTTCGCCGGCGGAAATGCGGCAATGGAGAAACAACAGCAACAAATGTGGCAACTAACGCCTCATTTCCCGCCCCCACTGCCCACGTCAATGACAGGACGTGATTTGACGCCCGGATCGGCGCCACCGTCTAACCAGTAGATTTGTTTTGTTCCCGTAATTATTGATTGATTTATCTCATGTCAAATGACACCTCGGATAGTTTGCTTTTTTGTCTTGTTTTTCGACCCACTCTCATCAATTCAATTCTCACTAAAAATTGAGAAGATGCCTCGGAAATTTGGCTGAAAATTTTCATTTTCCATTTTCTCTCACACGCACACACCTTTTTCTATTTACCGGTAACTTTTTTTGTTTGCTTTTTTTTCTTCAATGATTATATATTTTTTAATTGAGCTTACTTATTTCTCTACTCTTTGTACCCTCTCCCATTTCCACACACACTCACTGATTCTATGCTTTTTTTTAGTTTGTTTGACACTACAAAGTTTGCTGGACAATTCAATTCAATAATCCTAACCCCGCCCCCAAACAACTCAACTCAACTCAACCCAACCCAACCCAACCCCAAAACAGTGAAACCAATGAACATTAATTTTAAAACCGTTTTTTTTTTTCGTTCAAAAAGTTTGCGGGCAGAATTTAGTTAAATAGCCACTCATCTGCGCAAAAAACGAGACGCAGAGAAGCAGAGTGATGTTGTCTTGTGGCAACCTGCCGGCGACTGTCGCCGAAGAGACGCAGACAAGCAGTGTTCCTATCAGCGGAGCGCATAGCCAATAACACCGCGGCTGCTCGTTTTTAATGTAGAGCTGCGCAATTTAGAACTGCTACATAACAGAACTGTGCGTTTTAGAAGAATTCTGACTATTGAGAAGGCTTTTCATTGAGTTCTTCTGAGCAAAGATAAAAAAACATTCCAAGTGAGAAAATGTGTTCATTTTTGAAAATAATTGATAACCAGTTTGCCAGTCTTTCTCCGGCCGAAATAAATGATTAGAATCACTGAAATTTTCTAAATTTATTTTTAAAAAAGTCTAAAATCACACTTATTTAAAAAAAAAACTCACTCGTAACAATCAGAAAAGCAAAAATAGCACCAACAATCAGTGCAATGTTCCATGTGGCGCCTTGAGCAGGTTTCCAAAATTGAAAAGTGGCCTGAGAAAAGTGGGCGGAGTCAACAGAGAGGTATACGGTTGATGGGTGGATTTCGAGTAGGGAGCAATTGGTCTGGAAGTATTTAAAATGTGAAGAATAATCGGTACACGCGATGTTGAAATATGTAAAAACACTGGTAGAGAAACGAGATTTTCCGACGATATAGCATTGATAGTGAAGAGACGCAGAGCCCCCTCCCCCCTTTGCCTGACCTCCTGACCTTCTGCGTCTCTTCACTATCAATGCTATATCGTGGCAAAATATCGTTTCTCTACCTGTTTTTTTTTTACATATTTCAACATCACGTAAATTGCAACAAAAAAAACAGTTTTTTCTCGTGAATAACCATAATGAAATGTCGTGAAATAGGGTGCTAACTGTGCAAACACCATGGTTCGCAAAAACCAGAAAAACTCACACTGCTCATCAGAGTTTCCAAATTTATATCTATTCTATGGGCTCCAACTGGAAATTCCCCAAGAAATGCGTCTTGCGGATGACTTTTACACGCTGATAAGTGCACAGATATTGCTCCAGCGCTGAAAAAAACATATTTAACTTTTCGAAAAGCTTGAAAATGGTCGGATGCACGGTGTGCTGGACGGGATGTTGGAATATTCTGGCCTAATTGTAAGTCTGGTCTGCATTCAGCTGTATAGCAGCTCAAGTGCGTTAAAACGACAAAGAGGAGGAGACGCAGAGAAGCAGAGTGCGCGGAAATCGTTTGACTATCTCCGTAGAGACGCAGACAAGCAGCGGAGCGCATTTGCATCAACGTTCTGGGCAGCACACTGTGTGGATGTCCTCATTTTTTTTTCTGATTTGTCAACTTACACCACATCAAAAAACACGTGAATATTCCCCTTTGCCGGTGGATAATTCAACTCAAAAATCATCGACTCTTGCTCATTTTCGATCGTAAAAGTTCCCGTTTCATATTCTGCCACGTGGCTCTCACTATCACTTTGCGGCTCGAGTTTTCCGTTGACTAGCACCGAAAGCGAGCCATTAACTGGGTTTTTGGACTCGAGGCTGAAAAATTGTCGGTTTTCTTCTGAGCAGGTTCAACAATAAATCTTTACCGAATAATCAAAGGGAACACTGGTTGAGTGCTGTCACTGTAGAACGGTATGCTCGAGTTGCAAGAGTAGGCGTCTGAAAATATTGAATACTTGTTTTCAGTACGGAGCACTGCAAATTCGCTCCATTGGCAGTATGCGGCGACGAGAGAGTGCAGAAAATTGAGAGAGCGTGGCCGGAGACTTCCTCTGATTTCTCTGAATCTCACACCAAATGCATGCGCCGTTAACTGTGCGATTGGAGCGAATTTGCAGCGCTTTATACCGAGTATATTGTGTTTTCAAACAAGTTGCAGCATGAAAAATGAGTCTGCTATCCCTTTTTTATCGGGGGTACGACAGAATAGAAATAGGCGAAATAGAAATGCTACAAAATAGAAATGCTACAAAAAAGAACTGGAAAAAATAGAACGGCTACAAAATAGAAATGAGCGGAATAGAACAGCGCGAAATAGAAATGTGACAAAATAGAAATGGGCGAAATAGAAATCGGTGCGATGGAGCGCGTTTGCATTATTCTTCGAATTTTCCGATTATTATAGGATTTTTCAGTAATTTTCAGATATTTTACGCACTTAACAACATTGAAAATTAAGAAAGGTATAAAATCAATGCAGTTTCAGAAAAAAAAATGGAAAATCGGCGAAAAACTGAGCAATTGAAAAAATAATGCAAACGCGCTCCATCGCCAAAATTTTTTCTATTTTGTAGCATTTCTATTTCGCTCATTTCTATTTTGTAGCCGTTCTATTTCGTAGCATTTCTATTTCGCTCAGTTCTATTTTTTCCAGTTCTTTTTTGTAGCATTTCTATTTTGTAGCATTTCTATTTCGCCTATTTCTATTCTGTCGTACCCCCTTTTTATCTGCGTCTCTTCAATTAGAGCTGTGTTTGTGTGGTCGCGAACAAATAAGTGGGCGGAGTTTCGCGTTCCCATGTCGCAACTCGATGGAAAACACAAAATAAAAACAAAAATTCGTTCCACCTACCATAAAACTGCTCCAATTGTGGTTTTTTCAAAGAAAAATCTAGTTTCGAAGCGTATGAAGTTGTGTATAAGACGCCCTTGTTGTCAGGGCAAAAGGATATGAAAACCTGCAAAAAAAAAAAAATTTTGGATAAAGTAAAACAAAATAATAACCTTCACCGAGTTTTCCGTATTCTCCGACGTCAACTGGACTTCCACGTTGTCCGTCAAACTTTGCAATTTCACTTTTCTCACAAATGGCTGATTTTCTGACAGTGCAAAGTTTATGGAATCGTCCTCTCCTCCTTTTCGAGAACCGTTTCTCTCGAATTCCCGGCTATTTGCTACTTTGAAACTCACAGTCAATAGAACTATGTAAAAAATCGGTCCCATAATGGAATGAATTCTTTGATAATAAAGTAACTGTTAGTCAGCAAGCCAGCTAGCAGGAAAAAAAGCAAGAAAAGTGTTTTGCTTCGTTTTTTATTGTAATGGCAGTATGGCACCAATGGACAATACAATAGAACCATAGAGTGTGTAGAATGGCGAGACGCAGAGAAGAATATAAATCGTTATGCGTGAGATACGGATGGCTCCGCGTAACGTAACAAATCAGAGAGTTTGTTTGCATCAATTTGCATTTTTCTCTAGTTGCCGAACGATGCTCCGATATACCGGTGCATATAGTTTAGCGAACCGCGCATGGCGGAGTTTGAAAAGGTTTTGGTTGGCAATTAAATTCTGTTGGTGTTTATTTCATTTGATGTTATTCTCAGTACGGAGCGCTGCAAACGCGCTCCCTTCGCACAGTGATGGACGCGGCCACGTTGGCGACGAGAGAGTGCAGAAAATTGAGAGAGCCGTGGCCAATGTTTTGCTCTGATTTCTCTAAACCTCACTTCAAATGCATGCGAAATTCATTGTTCGATTGGAGCGAGTTATCAGCATTTTATACCGAGTATATCTTGTGGTATTATTTCATAGTCCTTGTCAGATAATTTTATTGAACTTTCTTCCGCTTCTCACATCAGCTTCTCCGCTGCTCGAGCTCTTCTTGTATCCGTTTACCGATTTCTGACCCTCATAATCAGGGCCTTCTTCCACCCTTGAAACTTAACCAATTTGTACTAAACTTCCGCCGCATCATGTGTCCTGGGTTTGAAAATGTTCCACCAATTTTGGTGCAAATTGGTCTTTCAGAAGCTGAGAAAAAAGGCTGGTGACGTTTGCAACGCCACCAAGCACGGCGTGTTGGAAGCTACGTTTTTGAATTATTTTTCAAAAGCGAATTTTCGCGCGCTACTCTACCCTCGCGGCCCTGCGTCTCCTCCGCAGAGACCTGTGTCGATTTACGAGATTTATTTTTTTCTTTCTTACAAGGGAAGTGTTTGATTCCTCCTAATCTAGAATTTCCCAAATTTTCAGCATAGATGCTTTCGACTATGCTGATTCCATTTCTGCAATAAAAACCGGCTAAATGCTCACGTGAGCCAAGTTATGAGCTCATAAACTTTCCCTATGGTTAAGCATTTTTTGCGTGAACCGAATAGTGTACTAGAACCGATACTGCAGAAAACATCGGTTGGTTGCACTGGTAAAACGGGGTTAGCGAACGATTACCCAAAAAGGGCTGTATTAGCGAAAGATTGTCGAAAGATTGCTAAAATCAGCCAAAATTAGCAAATGATTGCTCAGCGATTGGCCAACAGATTAAAAGAGAAAGATCACCGAATAGTTGTTAAGTAATTACTCATTGAATTTACTTTTACAATTTTCATTTATTTTTTGCTTTTTATGAATTTTAACATCTTTTTTAAGTTAAATTTTACATAAACTATGGTTCAAACGAATAGGAACGTTTTTCCGCCATTATCAACACAACGTCGTCGTCTTTCAGATAGACCTCCGCGCAGTTCAACTTCTGATTCGGACGACGAAGCAGGCAATATCAATACAAATGTCTCATGTGAATCTGGTAATGGGAATTTACATAGTTGAACCCAATTTTTTTCAGATTTGGGAATGGATCTACGTGCACAATCAGATGAGGTGGTAGCTTTCGTGGCAGCCGCCTGTTTTTCTCGCTCCACGAACACACACGAACACCGAATTCAAAAGATTTTCATCTTCCAATGATGATCCTGCATTCAGAAAAAATGCTATCAACTTATGGGATAATGCAAACTGTCGAATAACAACTCAATTTTTTGCAATAAGTTCGGAAAAGAAGGGCAAATTGGTTTGAAGTGGTGCTGAACTATAAATTGGGCAATATATATTTATCCGAATGTTTTCGAGATGATTGCCAGTGAGTTTTAATATACCATACTTCGAAAAAAATCAATGTGCTATTGTGGTTTCAATCGACATGCGACATGATAACGCGAGACTCCGCCCACTTATTTATGCGCGATCACGCGAACACAGTGATATTTGAAGAGACGCAGACAGAATTGTGAGCGCAGATTCGCGTTTTCATTTCGCAATTCGGTTGAAAACAGAATATTGTGAAAACAAAAAAAGTTGCGACGCGGTGTTTGCGTACTTTCGAAATTCAAGCGGCAATGAAAGAAACAACATGGGAAATGAAGAGATTTGTTCCCATTTTCGTTTGAATTTTAAAAGTACGCAAACACCGCGTTGCAATTTTTTTGTTCTCAAAATACAGGAGTTCTGAAAGCGGGGTTCCAAATTGAAGACAGTGTTTTTGCTCTTCCAGCTCTTTATGCTCAGGTAAAGAGCCTGATCCAAAATTAAATATAAGAAAAATCCAACGGGATGGTCTATTCAAATTGAATTTTCAGCGACCGTGAGCGACGCGAATGCGTGGCCAAAACTGAAACCCGACTGAAAGAATTCAACGAAGATTACGCTGAGTAAGTTTTATAATGTATTAACTTTGTATATTATGTGTGTTCTTTTCAGAAATGAGCATTTCCAACGTTCAATGGAAATTATCGGCAACATTGTCATCGAACAGCAAAACTCGACAACCGCTAGATCAGTTCGAGCAAGATGACAATGTTCCAATATCGAACGAGGACACGGCCGGCAGCGTCCACTCGCAGTGATTTTTTATACCATTTTCCATCAAATTGTTGTTTTTCGCCTTTTGTGTTAATGCTGTTATTTTTTTCGGAATAAATATGCATTGATAAAAAAAATTGATTTTTGATTAAATATTTGAAACAAGTGATTACTGAAGGATTGCTCAGTGGTAGTCGAGCAATTAGCGAATGATTAGTAATCGATTGGTGAGTTCATTCGGTAACGGATTGTTCTCCCTTCGCTAACTATTCGCAAACTAATTACTAATATTTCGCTAACCCCGTTTTACCTGTGTGGTTCAGTGGTTCGGCTGCAGGGTTCAAGTTGGGAGGTCACGGGTTCAATTCCTGCTCATGCTAATCTTTTTTTGCATTTTTTTTGGCTGATTTTTTCAGCCAGTAAAAGTCAGAAAAAATCGGTTACATTTACTTTTTTTTTTTTCAGATTTTGAGTAAATATTCCGGCTTCGAGAGTGCATTTATTGTGAAAACAAAAAAATTGCAACGCGGTGTTTGCGTATTTTTGAAATTCAAACGACAAGGAGAAAAATAGCATGGCAAATGAAGAGATTTGTTCCCATTTTCATTTGAATTTCAAAAGTACGCAAACACCGCGTTGCAATTTTTTTGTTTTCACAATATGACAAAAAATTAAAAAATTATTTTTTTGATTTGGCGACATTTTGTGCCATTGAGCACATGCAAAATTTTTTTTTTCAATTTTTTTGAATTATCGTTTTTGATCTGTTTTTGACCTGTATCCGCGTAAACTCTTATTTTTGGTATACTATATGGATGTACCCGTCTGTCTCTTGGTGACCTTGTAAGAACTGTTTCTCGATGACCTTCTTCTTGTTGGTTCAACAAAATGACGATGCGATCAGCCAAATTCTGATCCCAACAATCCAATTTTGGCTTTTTCGGCTCATTCTTGATTACAGTAGTAGCGTAGGCCAAAATAACAAGCTTGGAAGACATAATTACCTACAAACAACTGGGGAATTCGGTTTTTTATATCCAGTTTCTCGCTTTTCCAGTTCATTTAGAACAATCAAAAGGTTTACGCGGGTACAGAATAAAAACAGATCAAAACGATAATTCAAAAAATTTGAAAAAAGGCTCAAAATGTCGCCAAATCAAAAAAAAAAGTGTTTAATTTTTTGTCATAAATGCGCTCTCGAAGCTGTTTGTTGCCGGAATATTCACTCAAAATCTGAAAAAAAGTAAATGTAACCGATTTTTTCTGACTTTTACTGGCTGAAAAAATCACACAAAAAAAATGCAAAAAAAAATTTGCATGAGGAGGAATTGAACCGTGACCTCCCCACTTGAACCATGCAACCGAACCACTGAACCAACCAACCGATGTTTTCTGCAGAATCGGTTCTAGTACACTATTCGGTTCACGCAAAAAATGCTTAACCATAGGAAAAGTTTATGAGCTCATAACTTGGCTCACGTGAGCATTTAGCCGGTTTTTATTGCAGAAATGGAATCAGCATAGTCGAAAGCACCTATGCCGAAATTTTGGGAAATTCTAGATTAGGAGGAATCAAACACTTCCCTTGTTAGTTTTCTTTGTTATTTTTTTGTTTCTCATTTAAAAAAATTATGTTTCTGAGATTAATCTGATAAATTTTTTGTTGGAAAATTGATTTTAAGTCAGTTTTTTTTCGTAAATAAAAACAGTTAATTTAAATTTTGAAAAACAAAATACGAAAATTGGGAAATGTAAAAATGCGAACAACGTTATATTTAGCCAAACAAAAAAAACATATTTGGCAAGGCGCCAAAGATTTTTGGCAATACTCCAAGAGAAATATATGGAGGCGCAGGGAAAAACGCAAAAGTGCGCCAGTGCGCGTTTGCACTTTCGTAGGGTCAAGCATGCCGTGCCACGCCCACAAGCCGGAAACAATTATAGTTGGTATTTTGAACTGAATTTTTTTTTTTGAAAATTGTTTTATTATTAATTTAAAAGAGTCTGAAAATACAATAATTTAAATCTTCAACCCTTCTGCGACGAAATTCTACTTCTCTACATCACAATCGACAAGCCGCTGGCACCCGCTTCAAAACTCCAGGAGATCAAGACGATGGAAGCACCGGAAACAGATTGGCAATAGAGACTTCCTGCAAATGTTGGAATATCAGATTGGGTGGATCTATATATCAAATTATAGTCTTACAATTCATTAATTAATCGTTGATTCGCATTGAATCGCTCGCTTCGTTCGCTCGCATTGAATCTCTGAATCCATCTGTTCTCTTTTGGGCCGTACGAGTAGTGAATGAAGGCGGGGCTGGTGGTGCACAATTGGTTGATACTGTTGTCTTTTTCGCTTCAACGATCTGCCGCCGGTGCTTTGTACTTTGACAAGTGTCCTTCCGATTGTCCAACCAGCTCCGAGATTTTGTTTGATCTGTAGTGTCACACCGTGAGATAATCAGTCATAATCTTTGGCGAGTCGAATCCAGCTAGGTGCAAACCTTCAAGTCGCGTCACTCGGCTTACGGTAACGTAGAACATTCCACTGGAGAAAATGTTGTGCGGTCGAACCAATACGTTGTTTAGAGTCAATCCTTGAGCCTTGTGGCTGCATACGCAAGTACCATTGGGAACTGCTCTCTTGTCATAATTTCCTTTTTCTTTTGGAAAATGGTGTTGCTCCTAGCGATAGGCCACGGTGTATCCGCATTTCCGTCAATCTTGGCAAAATGCATGCGACTTTGAATACAGTATCCATCTTCGCAATATTTTGATTTAAAATCTCAGAAAAATAATATAAGTGAAGAACGACCATCTCAGACAGTCTAGAGAAAACAGGAACAAGAATAACTGAATGTGTTCTCAGCCTCTTTTTATACTGCCCAAATAAGCTCTGAGCGTATGAAAATCAATGAAAGCGAGATGTTATGTGCAATGTGGTGAAGAACTTTGTTGTTTTAATGTCTGGCTATTTGTAAATGCAGGAATAATATTCTCGCGCACGGTGTCCAGGATTTGAAATGTGGGCGGAGCCTAATCCGCTGCTCCGCCCACTTTTCAAATCCTGGGCACACGGCATGCTGGACCATACGAAAGTGCAAACGCGCCCTGGCGCACTTTTGCGTTTTTCTCTGCGCCTCCATATATTTCTCTTGGAGTATTGCCAAAAATCTTTGGCGCCTTGCCAAATATGTTTTTTTTTGGCAAAATATAACGTTGTTCGCATTTTTAGTCCCAATTTTCGTATTTTGTTTTTCAGAATTTAAATTAAATTAAAATTAACTGTTTTATTTACGAAAAAAACAGACATAAAATCAATATTCCAACAAAAAAATTTATCAAATTAATCTCAAAAACAACCATTTTAAAAACATAATTTTTTTAAAATGAGAAACAAACAAAAAATAATAATAAATGAGCAAAAAAAAACAAAGAAAAGTAAGAAAGAAACAATAAAATCTCGTAAATCGACACAAGTCTCTGCGGAGGAGACGCAGGGGCGCGAGAGTAGAATAGCGCGCGAAAATTCGCTTTTGAAAAATAATTCAAAAACGTAGCCTCCAACACACCGTGGGGCACCGTGTCGCCTAGTAAGAACACAGTGTATTTATAAAGAGCGTCTGTTGTAATTTTTTGAAAACGAAATCTATGTATTATCAATAAATTCTCCCGGGCGCCCATCGGAACCTAGGCCATGCAAAACAAGGCCAACGGCTTATTCGAACGGTGAAACGCTCATAGATGAATTGTATTATACCTTTTTCTGAGGCCGCACTAATGAAACTGGAAAATATGCGTCTCTCACTTCTCTCTTATCACACAAATATTGATTTTTTTCCGAAATTTATTTCCCCTAAAACGGTTTTCCTCTTGTTTTCCAGTTTCATGGATCCGACCTCTGTTACGGTCAGAGATAGATGCTGAGAGGAAAATCTTCAGTACAAAAAATTGAATATTTGGGGCTCTTTCGGATTGGAAATTCGACAAAATTGAAATGTTACGTTTTGGAAATTGCGTGAAAATAGAAACCCACGAAATAGAAATGTATTAAATCAGAAACGTAACAAAATGAACATGCGTATAAACAGAAACGTAGCAGAGCAGAAATGTGTCGAATTTGAAGTAAAATGGCAATGGAGCGCGTTTGCGAGATTTATTTTTTTAAACGACTTTTTCGATATTTTTCGTTTTTTTTCGATGTCTTCCACGTATTTTTTAAATATTTTTTTAATACAAAAAACGTTAAAAAAATCTAAAAATACGTGGAATATATCGAGAAAAACGTGAAAAATATGGAAAAAGTCGCTTTGAAAAATGAATCTCGCAAGCGCGCTCCATTGCCATTTTACTTCAAATTCGACACATTTCTGCTCTGCTACGTTTCTGATTTATTACATTTCTATTTCGTGGATTTCCATTTTCACGCAATTTCCAAAACGTGATATTTCAATTTTGTAGAATTTCCAATCCAAAAGAGCCCCGAATATTTACGTAAACTCTTTCTTCCAAATAGAAAACAATCATTTATTTTATTTATTGATTAATAAAAAATTTATTACATGTCATCTTGTTATTTTTATTTACTTTTACAATTAGCTTCTAGTCAGACTCGTATTGAAATTTCTTCTCCTTTTCTGCATCTCGGCTACTCGAGCTCTTCTTCTTCTTCGTCTTCTTCTTCTATCAGTTTACGATTTGAACGATCGTTTTGGTATTCATCTGAAAAATTGAAAATAATTCACATCATCAGAATGAAACAAGTATATTTATTACCTTTGGAAATTTTTTGCTTTTCACATTTTATTTCAAAACAGGAGAAAAAAACGACAATGACGAGTAGGACGAAGAAAATTTCAGCAGGAAGAATGAACGGTGCCCTAAAAGAAAAAAATTGACAAGTAAAACGTAAAGTTTTTTACCAAAAACTTTTCTCTTCTGGTGGCTTCTCGAAAAATTGTTTGAAAAAGTCTTCGGTTTTGTTGAGCAACGGTGAGATTGATTCTTGTTGGCTTGTGATAAGTAAATGAATTTCCTGAAGTTGTTGGAGGCTCATCTTGGCATCCAGAAATTCTTTCGATTCTCCAATAGTACTTGCATTCATACTTTCTAGTATAGAAGTCGCGTAATTATTGTCAAAACTAGGCCAATATCCGATACTTGGGAAAGATAAAATGTCTCCAAACTTATACAAACTATTGTTGGGGGATGAAATCTGTGTTTCCCACATTTTGAGTGTCGATAAATAAGAGTCTGACTTTGGTCTATCAGTTGTGAAGTAGCTCCACGTGGAAGGAACAAGATGTCGTTGGGAATCAGGCAAACTGTTAACCTTATCATTTAGTGCTTCTATGTTTGCCTCAAAAGTGTGGATGATTTTGTGCACATCGTGTTCAATATAAACTCCTATAGCTCGTTGAGAATAATCGAGCATGGTAATGAGTTCACGAGAAATAGAAGTCGTATTCAATCGATCGAAATGTTCAGATACGTTCACTTTCCGTTTAAGAGAATCTTCTAGCTTCTCAGATTCTTCTATTTTACTTTTGGTAACACGCAAAAAGTTCCCAATTGCTTCAAAGCCATATTTTTCGAGGGATGGAAAATACCGTAGTGTTTCAATAAAATGTTCCATGGCTTTTTTTATAGAGATCATTATTTGTGCCACTTTAACAATTCTTTTAATTGCGGGTACTGTAGAATTCAGGGCGGATATTTTCAAAAGAAAATTGCTCATTTCTGTTTTTTTACTCTCAAGAGGTTCGATTAGCCGGCGAAGTGAAGTTAACAAATCTTTGTAATCCAAGAACAATTGTGAGCTCATAACTTTCTCGAACTTTTGCTCATCAGTTATTTCATCAATATCTTTGTAAAAGGTTTTCCATTCTGATATATCGAATTGAGCATACGCTTTAGAATTGAGAAGTTCACGAAGCTCACTTGTGAAGCTTACAAAATCAGCTGAATTAGGTAAGCTTTCACTGAGTTGTTCGATACCCCAATCAAAGAAACTGGTGATTGATTCCTGTTGAACTAAATTTGCTTCGGCCTCTGAAAAAGAGCGTAAAACAGACTGAAAATCAATCATTTCGATAGTCTTCAGTATTTTGGGAACACCATTAAAATAGGTGTGTTGTATATGTCGAAATCCAGCGCCTGGATTCAAAATTGATTCGAAAAACTCCAACAACGGCAAAAGAGCCTCTTTCAGAGTGAGCAAACTTTCACCATTATTCAACACCATTTTGAGCCATTCATTTTCAAATATTGTGGAGATTCCTGATCCATTCGGAAAACTAATTAGTATTTGAGAAGAATTCGAAATGGTCATGTTAAGAAAAGACTTGACGACAACTAAATTGGTTCCATTTTCGCCGACATATTTTGATAAAATATCCAAGTGTTGTTTCGTTGACTTCAACCTTCCAAAAGCTTCCTTCAGAATTGGGAGCCAAACAAAATTTTGCAGTTTCTTGAACTGTTCATAGTCGGCGGAGAACGAACTGAGAGTATCCAAGTTCTGATTAAAAACGACCATGTCTTTACCAAGCTCCTTCATCTCATTCAAAACCTCGCTGCAATGGCGGATATACGAATCCATACCATTGTAAATTTTAAGCACAAGCGTTTTGTTCATAGCTAATGTTGAGTTTCCAGAATACTCCCAAAACGGGTCCAGTAATTTTGCTGCACGAGACACAGATTTCGAGTATTCAAACCTGTCTTCAATTCCATTGTTAGCAAAGGATTCGAACATTTGGTCAATTTGAGCGTCTGTCAAAGATAACGAATCGGGCAACTTGATCTGATTATTGCTATACTCAATTGGGTTAAGTATATACGAGCGTAACGAATCTGCACGTATCCAATCATAGACTTCCACAACTCTAGTAGTGTTCCAAGTTGGAGATTCATTGATAGCGACAAAACCAGACATATTTTGAGTTGGCCATTCGTTTTCTATGACATATTTTAATGATACTGACCCGCTTTGAAGTTCGTTATGGAAAAGAATGAAAGTGAGCACACCTGTCAGATCTTCAATATTTCTTTTGAGTTCGAGAGCTTTTTTGAAACTTGCGTCGTCTCTCTTGACTTGTCTCATTTCTTCGCTTGTGACGCCAGACAAGGATATCGTCATCACGAGGAAAACGATTATTGAACAAATGAATAATGATCTTCCATGTAGATTAACAATGTCGTTTTTTGAAGTACCCACTGGAAAATAGTAGTTTTTCAAAGAAGAATGTTTGGTTTGTAGAGCCAAAACTACCGTTTATAAACGGGTAAGTATGGTCAGGGAGAGAAGTTGCTTTTCCGCTCGGGGGTACGAAACTTTTGGTGCGATGGAGCGCGTTTGGAGATAATCACAGAATAGCCACCCACGTATTTCAAAAATGGTACCCATTTGACTCGCTATATTATAGCCACCCACAGTCGGCGCCGCACACACGCACCCACTGGGTATCTACTCTGAAATGATGGGTGGCTATTCTGGAATTATGGGTGGCTATTCTATAGCCCGTTGGTGTGGGTACTACAGGGTGGCCGATAAGTATAGGACGCTCGCTTTCAGCGTTCCCTGGCACGGTGCCAAGGGATATTTTCGAAAAATTTCGAAACTTTTCGAAAGTCCAGAGACTATATAAGTAAGCTTCTCAGTCATTTGTTCTCACTTCTCCATATCGCCGAGCTATGAAAAGTTCTCCTCATCGTCCTTCCATTGAACTCTTGTTCAAGAGAGGCCTCGGAAGTGCTGAGATCGCTCGACGCCTTCAAATTTCGTCTTCGACGGTTCGAATTCTTCGACGGCACTTTGCTGGTGGTCCATTTATCCTTCAACAAGACTGGGCACCGTCCCATGGCTCGAGATCGACATTGGCCGTCTTGGAGGCGCATTTCCCTGGATTCCTGGACAAGAACTTGTGGCCTGCTTCCAGCCCGGATCTCAATCCGATGGATTTCAGCGTTTGGGGCATGTTGGAAGGGAAGATCGCGGGAAAAGTTTTTGCTACTGTCGATGACTTGAAGGCCGCTCTCGAGGTAGCATGGGCTTCGATCGACGACGGATACCTGCGGCGCACTGTCAATTCGGTGAAGAAACGTTTGAGAGCCTGTGTCAAAGCTCGTGGATCCAACTTCGAAATTCTCTTGTAAAATCAAATTTTCTGATTATTTTTTGTTGTTTAATAAAGGTTGTTCTCGAAAAATCCTCAAATTGAAAAAATGGGAGCACTTTCAAAACGTCCTATACTTATCGGCCACCCTGTAATATTGGAGTGCAAGGGTGGCTATTCTGAAAGATTCCCTAGGAAACCAGTATAGGCACCCATTACTACTGAGTGGGTGGCTTAACTGTAATAATATATTTCAGTAAAAGCACCCACATATTTCAAAATAGCCACTCATAGAAAATCGGAAAATTCCCATTTTTTAGTTATGTGGGTGGCTCTACTATAGCGTGGGTACCTATATTGTAGTGTGTAGTTGCCGGTGGCAAGTCCTGCACCCAAACCCCGTGTATTATCGGCCTCCACGTATCAGCGCCACGACACTCCGTCTAGACCGCCACACACGCCGTTAAGCGCCACAAATAAAATAAGTTTAAGGTCACGTTGGTTTCACGCAGTTTCGTGCCACGTGGATATTATTTATTTTGAGCGGCCCATTTGGCCATTTTTAGTTCTCGTTTCTGGAGTTAGGTGTGTTGGTGTTTTTATCTCTTCTAGTGTTCTTCCTTTTATTTTACGTTCTTATTATTTATTTTAGTATTTCTTCCCAATTTCGGGATAAATACAGAAATAAACGTCTTTGTTTCTAACTTGTCGTTTCTTCGTTGTTATTTTAAAAGGAACCCGAAAATCTCTTTGAAGAAAGAGATAACTTGGGGGCCGAGACCGGTTTTGTTTCGACGCTCTGTATTGCTTTTGCCTTTGACCGATAGGTTTGAATAAACTGTTGGTTGAAGTGCGAAAAATACACAGAAAATCTTGTCGAGTCTGGGTTTATTTTGCATTTGACTGATAGGTTTGAATAAACTGTCAGTTAAATTGTGAAAGAGACGCAGCGTTAATTTCGCATTTGACCGATAGGTTTGAATAAACTGTTGGTTAAATTGTGAAAGAAACGCAGAAACTCGACAATTACTCAAAGGATTGAAAATCTTTGCGTAAAAACTAAAATATCTGCACTTTTGAATAAAAGTCGCAGAAAGTCAACGAAAAATAGACATGTCTGTGAGACAGGCGGAGAAGGATGTGGAATTGGAGGTTGGACACGTGGAAGAGAAAAACGTGGTGGTTGAAGTGGTGGAGTCGGTGACTGGCGGAGAAAGTGAGGAAAGGCTCGGCGCCGAACAGAAAGTCAGCGTCCGAGGCCGAAGAAAATTAGTAAAAGGTTTTGCACAATGGTTGAAAACTATTGAGCAAGTGAGTGAAAAGGTTGAAAAAGACCTTGTGGTACTGACAAAGTGTACCAAGAGGCAACGTGATGGTATCATCGGCCCGTTAAAAGAGTTCGCCAGTGAACTGCTGGAGCGGTTCGAGGAAATGGGTGCGGACAGATGGCCACGGTCTGTACTGCGTGTCATGAAAGACTTTGATCTGGAAAATGTCCAAGAGATAAGACAAGTCTGTGAAAAGGTGTTTGGAGAGGCGTGTAGTGAGGCGAATGAAAGTAACGATGCGGAGAAAGTCGATAAAATCGACAGAAAGTATCAAAAACTAAAAAGTAAGCTCGGTGAGTGTCAAATAAAGTGGGAGGTGGAAAGAGAAAACCTGTTGGAAGAGCTCGAGTCGGAGCGAGAAAAAGCTCAGAAGCTTTCGGAAAGCCAGGAGCGGTTGAAAAGAAAGGTGGTAAAACTGGAAAAAGCGCTGGTGGCGGAAAAGCAAGTGAGTGAGGACATGAAGAGCCACCTCAAAGTCTGGCAGGAGAGGAGTAAAGACGATCATGGAGGAAAACAGAAAATTCATGAAACCTGGCGCAAGCCGAGGAGAACGTCGAAATCATCGACAAACTCTTCGGAAGCATCCAGTTGGGAGAACAGGAGTGAAACTAAAACTGATACGTCTAGGAGATCTGAAGTAAGAGATATGATGGATGGAATGCGTAGAATGATGAGAGCTCAGGCACTGCCGGAGCCACGGATGTTTGATGGAGAAGGCGATTTTGGGGAATTCAAAAGAGCTTTCCTCCTTAAATATAATAATGTCACGGAGGGTCCGGAAGAAATGGTAGCCATTTTGGAGGACAAATTCTTGAAGGGGCCGGCAAAGACTCTGTTCAAAACATTGCCAAACAGGCACAATCGATCGATAAAATCATTGTTTGAAGAGTTTGAGCGGAAATTGAGAAAACGTCAGGGTGATAGTCGGACTAAAGCCCTCAAGGAGTATGAAAACTTGAGAAAGAGCCCAAACCAAAAGATGTGGGAATACCTCATAGATGTAGAAAAATGGTCCAGAAAAGCTTATCCAGGAGTGGATGAGGGAAACTTATCCCAGATGAGAACGACAAAGTTAATGATGGCCGTGAAAGATAATGAAAATCTTCACAATCTGCTTATCATGAAAAGGCTCGACTATTCCATCGAAGATCAGTACGAAAATCTGAAAGATGTTGTACTCCAACAAGAGCAAGAAAAGCGCCAGTCTCTGAAAAAAGGACACTCGTTTCTTATGAATGAGGGAAAAATGAGGAAAGAAACGCCCTGGAAAAGGAGTGATTATCACCTCAATCAATTTAAGAATGAGCAAAAAGACGAAATGGGTTTCAGAAAGGAAGAAAATCAGTCCCAACCGGATCTTAAATGTTTCCGTTGTGGTGGGGTCGGTCATATGTCTCGGCAATGCACGTCTAAGCCGGTATATGTAGTTGAGAAAAAGAAGTCTGAAGGTGTCGGAGTAGAGGTGGTAGAAACGATTGAGATTCTCGGTCAAAACCGAAAAATTATCATTGATAGTGGTGCCGTCGTATCGGTCATGTCATCGGCTATGTGGGAAAGATTGAAGAAAGAGATAACTGATAACGAAAGATTGAAGAAAGAGATAACGATTGAAGAAAGAGATAACAGTTATTTTAGTATTTCTTCCCGTTCTTATTATTTATTTTAGTAAGATAATCCGATTCGTCAGAAGTGTCGGCCGGTCCCGTTAGCGCTTCAGGAGAAAGTGAAGCAAATGCTAAAAGACATGGAAGCCCGGAAAGTTATCAAAAAGTGCACATCACCGTGGGCTAGCCCAGTGGTGTTAGTAAAGAAAAAGGATGGAAGTATCCGCATGTGTATTGACTACCGAAAACTCAACACGGTCATAAAACTAAATGCTCATCCATTGCCGCATATAGAGTCAACATTACAAGCTTTGGGAGACAAAAAGTGGTTCACCACCTTAGATCTGTTGGCAGGTTATTGGCAGATACCAATGGAAGAGGCCTCTAAAGAGAAAACTGCATTCACAGTACTGAATGAGCAGTTTCAGTTTGAAGTAATGCCGTTCGGCTTGGCAACAAGTCCGGCCATATTCCAAGCGGCTATGGAACAAGTATTGGGAGAATGGTTAGGGAAATCGGTCTTTGTCTATATTGACGATGTGCTAATTGCTAGTCGTACCGAAAAGGAGCACGCAGAAGATTTGGTGAAGGTTTTGAGAAGGATAAAGGAGTGTAAATTGAAACTGAAGGCACAAAAATGCAAAATCGCACAGAATTCGGTTGAATATCTGGGGCATGTTATTGATGAGATGGGAGTTCGTACGGATGGTAAAAAGGTCGAAAAAATGGAAAAATTTCCAGTACCAAAAGATCGGAAAGAATTGCATTCGTTCTTGGGGATGTGTTCATATTACCGAAATTTCATCATGAATTTCGCGGAAATAGCTGCACCATTGACACCGCTTACTTCGCCAAAAGTAGCGTGGAGATGGGGGATTGAGCAACAAAATGCATTTGACGAGCTGAAGAAAAGAATGGTCGAGGCACCAGTTCTTGCCCAGCCGGATATAGAATCCGCGAGAAGTTTCGCAAGACCGTTTTGCATTTTTACTGATGCATCGGGCTTTGGAATCGGAGCAGTGCTTGCGCAACCTGGAGAAGACGGGAAAGTCCATCCTATAGCGTTTGCGTCGAAGGCGTTAACACCCGCGGAAAAGAATTATCACACCAGTGATAGAGAAGCGCTAGCTGTTTTGTTTGCTACCAGAAGATTCAAACATTTTATATTTGGTTGTCCAACGACGGTATATACCGACCACCAACCACTGACTAGTCTTTTCAAAGGAAAAAACTTGGCAGACAGACTGCTGAGGTGGTCTATGGAAATGCAGGATTTTGCGCTGAATATTGTGTTTCTGAAAGGGAAAGCAAATGTAGTGGCTGATGCACTATCAAGGGGCGGAGCCCAAGAGATAGACGAAATGAAAGAAGTAAAGGAGCAGGCGAAAATGGAGATCGTGAGGGTGATAAATGCAGTTGCAGTTGTGAAAAATGAGGAGAAAAAGACAGACAGTTGGAGAAAATTGTTGGAAAAGAATGATATGTGGCGACTAATTTTTGAAAAGTTGGAGAAAGGTGTACAAGAGGGGATGGTAGAAGCCGGTGACGGAAAAAGAGATATCCGAGAATTTCTGACTGTCGAGGGAGAACTGATGTTGGTGACAAAATATGGGGCGATGTTGAAAGGGTGCCCAGATTGGGAGAAACGGAGTGAAGAACTGGCGAAGCCAGGTTTTACCATATTGAATGCGTCGAAAGCAGAGATGCCGGTAGAAAAGCAGTTGAAATTGGAAGTGAGAGTTAGAGGAAGAAAGGCGTTAGTGGTGTTCCAACTAGTGGAAAATAGTTCGGAAGTTCTCTTATTGGGAACCAACGCTTTCAAAAGCATCGGAGTAGAGCTAAAATGGAAAGCAGAAAACGCAGTGGCAAGAGCCGGTGAAAGACTGCGAGTACCACTTCAAAGCTGTTCGCAAAATGAAGTGATAGTGGACGTTGATATGGGGAAGAAGTTGTGGTTAGAGTCGAAAAAAGAGTGGATGCCTGCAAGGCTGTGCTCCAAGAATGACGAAGACATGACAGTCTCGGTTTCTAACTGGAGAAATGAGCCGGTGCTCATTAAGAAAAATCCGATTGTTGTTGTGGGTTCGCGTGAATGGAAGGTGTGCGAAAGGAAAGAAGAAAAGGTGGTTAATATGTTGGATATAGACAAAAAGCCATCGTTAAAAGGAGAATGGAGGAAGAAAAAAGTGGGAAGACTCTTGAATGAGACTGGGGAAATTCCTAGTGGAATGTTCCGGAGAAGCATTTCCGAATTCAGTGAGGTCTTTGCCATCGAAGATAGCGAATTGACCCAAACTGGTATTGGGGAGTGTAAGGTGGAACTAGAGAAAGATCCGATCCACAAAATAAAGTATCCAGGAGTAGGCGATCGGGTGTTGATCAGGATTCCGGCGAAAAAACTGAGATCTAAGAATCCAAAGTTAGCCAATGAATGGCAAGGGCCATATCGGGTGTTGAAAACAACTGATAACTCGGCTGAGGTGGCTCCGATTATTGGTAATAGAAAAAGCCTATGGGTTCCCTGGGAACACATGAGAGTGGTGCCAAAGGAAGTTCCGGAGGTCAAAATTGAGACTAAAGCAAAACGCGGGAGACGCGCTATGCAGAAAGATGTTGTAAACCAGGTCCATATCTGGGAGAAAGACAATTTCAGTGTTGAAAACATAAAATTTAATAAAGGTACGAGAAGGTGGAAGAAAAATGCGACTACGAAGCATTGGTCAAAGGAAATCGACCCGCTTCTCGAATGTTCTTCGGATCGAGACGCAATTCGAAAATAGACACCGCAGTGCCGGATGGTAAACGTCCAAGATGAATGGAGAGAATTGTTTTATATTAAATATTTGTTTGTGTTTTTGTAGTAGGATGTTTGCCCCAACCCGTTATGAATGTAGAAAATGTGTAGGGTTTGTTTCTTAAGATTTAGTTGAGTGTAATAGGCCCTGTTAAGTCTAGGAAGTAGTTTTAAGATTAGGGATTGAGAATATGTAGGATTTTGTTGTTGTTCTAACGTGGCTGTAGAGTGAGTTAGTAAGGGCGAAATGGCTGGTCATTTTAGGAGAAGAATGTAAGTCGCGTGAACGTTGGTTGTGCCAGCACCGGCCAGGGGTCCGGTTTGTCTGAAGGGGGGGGAAGTTGCCGGTGGCAAGTCCTGCACCCAAACCCCGTGTATTATCGGCCTCCACGTATCAGCGCCACGACACTCCGTCTAGACCGCCACACACGCCGTTAAGCGCCACAAATAAAATAAGTTTAAGGTCACGTTGGTTTCACGCAGTTTCGTGCCACGTGGATATTATTTATTTTGAGCGGCCCATTTGGCCATTTTTAGTTCTCGTTTCTGGAGTTAGGTGTGTTGGTGTTTTTATCTCTTCTAGTGTTCTTCCTTTTATTTTACGTTCTTATTATTTATTTTAGTATTTCTTCCCAATTTCGGGATAAATACAGAAATAAACGTCTTTGTTTCTAACTTGTCGTTTCTTCGTTGTTATTTTAAAAGGAACCCGAAAATCTCTTTGAAGAAAGAGATAACTGTGTGACTATACTGGAATTTTCCCCGCGTTTGCATTATTTTCCGAATTTTCCGATTTTCAATAATTTTTGTCGGAAAATCGAGTACGGACAATCCTTAGCGATATTGAAAATGAAGGAATGTATAAAATCAATGCAGTTTCCCAAACACGGCGTGCTGCCCGGAACGTTATAGGCAACGCGCTCCGCTAAGTGGGTAGGTTGATTGTCTGCGTCTCTTTTATCGCACTCTGCTTCTTTGCGTCTCCTTTTTCAACGTTCCGGCCAACACGCCATGCAAATAAAGGCAAAACAAGAGAAATTGAAAAGAAAAAATTCAACGCGCTCCATCGCACCCCGAGTTCTATTTTGTAGTAGTTCTGGTTTGCCTAGTTATATTCGATAATATTCCATCGCGCTCTAGCGTTAAAAAAAATATTATTTTTATCATGGATTCGTGGCGGAATTAAATTTCACGTATAACTTAACGTATAACGTTTCTTTTAAATAGAAACGCGAATTTGAGTGTCACTCCGCTCTCAGCAATTTTTCGTCACCATTTTTGACAGTTGAATGAGTGCGATCGTGACACTCTCGCATTGAACGGATTACGGTCACATTTATTCAGTGTGTCAAAATTCGTGTCGATATTCCTCGTGGGAAAACGGCCGTTCCAAAAGGTGAGACCCTTGAAACACTGTGAAAAACAAAGATACACAGATGACACGAGGCGCATGGTGAACTTGCAACTTCCCTCGAGAAAGTACGCCCCAATGAATTTTGAACTTGGCAGTGTGCCAGTTTGAGTAAAAAAGCGTGCAAGCAACGAGACGCAGACGAAAGACATTGTAGTCATGCGACGCATCCGCGACGCGTTGGGTTTAGGCGTGAAATAAGCGTGGCAGTCAATGCAAAAACGGTTTGAAAGCACCAATAACGTAGCCTATACAGCTCTGCTAACTCGCTCCAATCGCACAGTGAATCGCGCATGCATTTGGAGTGAGGTTTAGAGAAATCAGAGCGAAAAATCGGCTACGCTCTCGCCAACGTGGCCGCGTCCTCCACTGTGCAAAGGGAGTAAGTTTGCAGCGCTCCGTACAGAGAATATCATTATCATTTGTCCTTGACGCGCTGAAGCTAAAAAAAACTCACTGCTTGCAGATGGTGAGAGAGACTGATCAGCTGGTACACATCAAAGACAAATATAATTGATTTTTAAAAACTTTCGACACCGAGCGATAAAAATCTATGGTTCGTGACACGTGAGGTCAACAAAGGTTACGGTTTTTTCAAATTTGAAAATTTGAATGTTTTTAAACTAACAAAAGGAAGTGCGCTCTACTGTAATTTTCAAATATTGTTCAATTATTTCAATTACTTGGAAGACAATTAGCAATGACCTTCTAGTTCTCTCTAAAATTAACCGTTTTCAATTTCTGAGAACTTAGATTCTGTTCACTTCGTTTAATTTTTGTTCTGAGCCTAAATTATTTCTTGATTTTTCAGTGTGCTTCGCGAAAAATTGGTGGTTTTGTTTGGTTTGGCTTTTTGGTTTTTTAAAGGATTTCAAATCCTCGTAACAATTATTTTGAATTTTTTATTGCAATGTCGAAACACAAATTGAAAAAATATAGTTGCCTATTAGCTGCCCACTAGCTGCCCACTAGCTGCCTGCATTTTTTTGAACTTCCGGACTGTGATTTCAATGCATTTTCAACTAAAAGTTTCCCCTTTATTTGCGTTTTTTCGTTACTTTCCTTTCATGCTGTCATGAAAATTGAACTGCACAGGCAATTTGATTGAAAAACGTAGCCAGTAAATTAAATTTCGAACCAATGACGACATTGTATTTATTTTGGGAGATTGCAGATTGTAGGCTATTTTTTTTTTGCAAAGAAGCCAGAAGCCTATCCAAAAATTGTAAAAGAAAAACAAAAATTGTGAGCTAAACGTACAAAATTCAAACGCTTATTGTCTGTCTGATAATATTAATCAAAAAAACGAACCAAAGCGACTATTTTTCCACGGAAATTATTTAAACAAAATGTGAGTTCTTATAAAAAAACGGATAATTTTAGGCGTCCTAGACGCTCTTTGATAATTGTCTTCTGAGTAATCCAAAGTCTAGGAAGAATTTTTAAGAGGAATTATATTTAATGCACCCGTACCAATTTCATACATCAATTATTTAGTCAATTGAAAAAATATTATTTATTTTATTAATGTTGACTCTTCCCAACGGGTTCTGGACCGTTTGTAACTGGATAGGCGCACGAGGCAAGATATTCTACGAGACGTTGCTGTGCTTTTTGGAGGCGGTCAAGTTGATCGAACACGTCCTGGACACGTTCCGTTGAGCAGTTTGGTTCTTCTGGGGTCACCAATGGTCTGAAATATAAGAAAATAAGTAGCGCGTTGGGGTAGAAATGCGGCGCAGAAAATTTCCGGCTAGCAGCCGACGCTTTTGAGGTGCATATCCAATAGAATAGCACGGCTAATTGCCGTTTATGCAGGTATTGGCTAGCTGAAATTTTCAAGTAGATGCCTATTTCCGCCAAAACTTTGCTGATAATTTTTACAAAGAGACTGAATGAAATGAACTGACGTATGACATAACTTAAAAATACATGTTTTAAAGTAAGTACCGATTTACCGATTTACAAAGTACCCCCTCATTGTAAAACCTTTTTTATCTTGTTTTTCTCTCCAAACATGAAATGCTCAAAATTTTTACTGTTTCATAAAATAAAAGTTCCTCATTCTAAATAATAAACAAATTATATGGAAAATGCGCAGGTTGGGACTATGAAAAATTGATTCTCCGTGTTTGAAACTACCCCCTTCTAAATTTTAAGAAAATTCTCAACCGGTGGGTAAACCTTCCTTGTAAGCCTACTCGAATCAACACACTGTTACTTTTCAAATCTTTGATTTATTTTCAATTTCATTCGTTCAATTTTCATCTAATCCACAAATACACTACATTCTTCTTTCGAATTCATCAAAACACTCGGCTTAATGAGGATGAATAATTCCAGGGGTTTCGCGTATTTTTCTTTTTACATGGAAAATAATAATTAGTATCATGGCAGAGCAATAGTATCAACAACTATTGTCGGCCTGCCAAATGATCAAACGCGCTCCGCTGAACTCAACGCTATGCGATTTTCATTTTGCTCACCAAATTATTTCATTTCACGTTTAAATTCAACTTGAAATGAAATAATTTAGTGACCAAAATGAAAATTGGATAGCGTTGAGTTCATCGGAGCGCGTTTGACCATTTTGGCGGGCCGACAATAGAAGAATTTTTTTTGTATTGCAACAATAATTACAAGGCCTAACGATTTTGGCGCGCGTGGCCGAGTGGCGCGCATTTCTCTTCCTGAATTTCAAGGTCACGGGATCAACCCTACTTGGTGAAAAATTGCGATGCTTAATTCAAAGTCAATGTCAAACTCACAATGGCTGCTTGTGGTGCATGGCTCTTTTCTTGGTCCACTGATCGGTGAACGTCATTTGACCGTTGGCCAGACCGAGAAGCACGACAAGACACACGACGGTAAGAACTTGCATTGTGGATTTGTTCTGCCAAAAAATAAGTATAATGGAGAAAAGTACAAGGAGAAAGAGCGAGAAAAAACAAGGAAAAGTGCACTGGCATTAACCAGGGCATGAAAAACAAGATAATTATTATACTGGGATGGTGGGATGAACTGAGATATTTGGCCTAGGAGGGTGATATCGGGATTCCGGATTTAAGCAGTTTTGGAAGTTTTGAAAGGAAGTTTGTACAAATTAAAGAAACATGAGACACTTGGGTTTCAAATTTCAAGATAAAAAGTTCAAAGACAATCTGGAAACAAACAATGCAAATCAAATTTTTTCCCTGTTTTAATTACTGGATAAAAATTGGTATCGAAATTTTAAAACTCAATTTCATTTCTTCTTAATGGTATGTCCAAAGTAAAAAAAAGCGAAAAAAAGTTTTTTTTGCGTCTTTTTCTTTGTTGTTTACCGCCAAACAAGAAAAAAAAAACAATTGTAAACATGTTTAAAAGTGCGCGCTTTTTTTTTTACTTTGGACGTACCATAAAAGCCTAGAAAATCAAGCTTTTGCACTGAATTATTCAAATGTTTGGTTTGGTTTTTCCAGGTTTCCTCGTTAGTTTCAAATTGTTCCTGATTAGTGGTCCGTGAAAAAAAAAGCGGAAGCAGGAGTTAGACGATCGGAAACAGAAAAGAGAAGCCATCTTACTTAAACAGTATCTAATAAGACTTTAAAAAAATACAAACTTCCTTGTTTTTTTAATAAGACCCCAAAATTTGCTAATTAGACACGTCTTGGTGTTGATAATAATTGGTTGAATTATTATTGTAAATACGTGGTTTTTTAGATGTTATTAGCTACGCTCTATCTAATGAATAAGTCATCTTTTGCGGAAAGTGGTCAGTTTGGCGGAAATTGAGCAGAAAATATCCAGAGAAAGGAAAATGAAGGAAATCGTGGAAAAAGAAGAGTTAGCTACTATGCCAGCATATAGAAACACAAAAGATTTTTCATTAAAGAAAGATTACTGTATGTAAAATTGATTAATTAAAACTTGCAAACCATAGCAAAAACACAAAAAACAAAACCAAAAATTATATTTTTTTCGAATTTACAGATTCAATCTTGCTATGAAAACCTATTTTTTAGTAACCAATACAATGCTTGAGACAGTAGCAAAACTTGGATATATTTAATTTATTTTATCGTCCCAGTTTCGAAACGTCCTAGAGCCCTAAAAAAATTATAAAAAACAGTAAAAATACCAAAGCAAAAAATGAAGTCTGCAACCATACGAAAAAAAAACAAATTCCCACTCTCTCTCTATATATATGAAAATATTATTAACCAAGCTAGCCCACCTCCTCTTTCCCCCAACTCCGCCCCTTTTTCTGTCTACGGCTTCTTTTGATTAATCACCCAAAGGTGTGACGATGCACATTGCCCACACCTTTTGGATACAACTTACAATTTTTTTTCTGAGCTCACTGATTATATAATGTACTGGAAATTTTCACATTTGTATTTTTTGACATGCTAAGAAAATGTGAAAAATCTGTCGAGATATGAAGAAACTTCAAAAAATGAGAAAAACTTTTAAAAAGAAAAAAAAAAAGAAAAATTTCGGTGAAAAAAATTTAAAAAAATATGTTTTTTTTTCAGTTTCAAACAAACTTTGAAAATGATGGTTCAAATAAATGATTTATGGGGTTATTCACGAAATGGAAAAAAATGGCAAAAAACGGCAAAAAACTGCGCGAAAACTCGGAAAATGCTCCGATTGATCTGAAATTTTGGGAAATAAGGGAAAAAACTCTCACGGACATTCCCACAAAATTTCTGACAAAAATATCGATTTTAAGCATTTTCAGAGAAAAAAGCAATTTTTCTTAAAATTCGATATTTTGGTCTGAAATTTTGTGGGAATGTCCGGGAGAGTTTTTTCCGTTATTTCCCAAAATTTCAGATCAATCGGAGCATTTTCCGAGTTTTCGCGCAGTTTTTTGCCGTTTTTGCCATTTTTTTTCCATTTCGTGAATAACCCCATTACATTTTATATTTCGCCAGAAACTTTTTAAAAAAATCAATATTTAAATATCACAGATGTGATTGTTTGAAAAACCGTATTGTTAGTTGGAAAATGTTTATACAAATTATTTAACATCACACATTTAACCATGGATGATGAAGAATTAGATGCCCCACGAAAAGGGTGAAAAATGGGCGGAGCCCAATTAATTTTGGATTCTTTTGAAGTATTTGACCATTTTCATTTCAAAAAAAAAAAATTAAGTATGGTCAATTTGAACATAAAACTAATATTAGAAAAATGTCGCAGGAATTTTCGCCCCCTTTTTGTTTCCACATTTCGAATTTTAAATTGTTGAATTTCACCGAAATTTTTCGATTTTTCCCAGAAATCCATACAGTTTTTGATTCTGAAAAACAAAAGTTCCAGTGAACATTTGAAAAGTGCAATTATAAAAAATAGGAAAAAAGTGAGAACAGTCAGAAAAATATGCTTCGGGATTCAAGAAATCTCGCGGACCGGTATACAAATTGAGTTACTCGGAACTCGAAAATAACTATATTTTGGTGGTTTTTTTTTAAATTGGGAGGTATGGAACATTTTTTAAACAATTCGATTTGTTTCAGTATTGTAGAAAATATTTGAAATACTTTGGAAATTCTTCTCAGTGTTTTCTAAAACATTTTCATTAAATTTGGAACAAAAAAAGATTTTAAAGTATTTTTCTGGATTTTTCTTATGGTACGTCCAAAGTAAGAAAAAAGCGCAAAAAAAGACGAAAAGAGGCGTCCAAAGTAACTTTGTTTTTGCGTCTTTTTTTCTTTGTTGTTTACCGCCAAACGAAGTTGTAAACATGTTTACAATTAATTTTTTGCTTGTTTGGCGGTAAACAACAAAGAAAAAAAGACGCAAAAACAAAGTTACTTTGGACTAAGGCTTCCATTCGGACGAAAAAAAAGCGGACGAAATTCGTCCGCTGTTCGTCCGCTCGTCCGCCGTTCGTCCGGTTCGTCCGGTTCGTCCGAGGTCGGTCCGCTTCGTCCGTTTTTTTTCTTGTTAGTTTTTCTTTTTGTTTCTGCTATATTTTGTTTTCAAAAGCTGTTTTTGTTCTTTTTTGTTTAAAATATCAACAGATATGTCTTGTTTCTGCTATCAAAAATTCGGAAAAAAATTAAAAAATTTGTTTTTGCAAAGCTAATTCTACATAAATTTGCAACCGCGTACATTTTCAATGTCAGAAATTTTAAATAGAGTGCCATAAATTAAAATTCCCAGCCAATTAGAGCGTTCCGGACGAACCGGACGAAACGGACGAACCGGACCAACCGGACGAAACGGACCAACCAATTCGTCCGCGGACGAACCGGACGAACCGCGGACGAAGCGGACGGACGGCGGACGGACGGACGAACGGACGGACCGGACGGACGAAAATTGGTCCGAATGGAAGCCTTACTTTGGACGCCTTTTTTCGTCTTTTTTTGCGCTTTTTTTCTACTTTGGACGTACCATTAAAGTTTAATGGCACTTCTTTACTAAAAAAAACATTCGGTAGTTGAAAAATATCGAAAATAAATATATAAATGACATTTAAATTTAAATTTTTTCTTTTCTATTTTTTTTGATTTTGCTAGAAAATTTAAAAACACAGTTAAACAACATT
Organism: Caenorhabditis japonica; assembly: GCA_963572235.1. NCBI lineage: Eukaryota > Metazoa > Nematoda > Chromadorea > Rhabditida > Rhabditidae > Caenorhabditis > Caenorhabditis japonica. The sequence continues at coordinate 4,691,430 of OY754345.1, forward strand.
TTCAGTTTTCTTGGTTCTATTAATACAAAATGCGATTTCTACTATAATGTCATTAGTTTTTTATTATCGGCCCGCCACGTCTACTCAATACTACGTGGATTTCATTTTGGACTCCATATTATTTTATTTCACGTGTAAATTCAACGGGAATTGAAATAATTTGGAGACCAAAATGAAAATCGCATAGCGTTGAGTTCAGCGGAGCGCGTTTGACCATTTTGGCGGGCCGACAATACCACGATTAATAATTTTCTTGTATTTTTTTCGAGGAAAATCGCTTCAACGTGTTAAAAAATCGGTTCCACATCTGTGGTTATTCCGTACTTATTTTTTTGCGTGTAAGTAAGTTCCCAGCTGCAATCAAAGAAAAATCAGAAAGATGAATTCACTGTTTGGTCACTAATGCCGACTGTTGAAATTCGATTTTTTGTTCGAAAGTGGAGCATGTAGCCATTTGAGCTTTCGCGTTTTCTCAGCTCCTACTGCCGTTTTTTTTCGATATTTACTGCATTTTTTTTTGGAATTTTTAATGCGATGAAACAAACATTTAGAGATTAAAACATTAAAAAACTAAAAAAGTTAAAAATTACGCAGAATTTCACGAAAAGCCAAAAAAAAACTAAGCTAGGTTCTAATCTAATCCGTTTGTCATCTCGACAGGCAAAACAAATTAGCTCATTTATTGAAATTTTCAGCCTTTTCAATCTAGGCAGGGGTTTCATGAAAGAAGGAAGATCAGGATTAACTAGCTAACAATTTTCATTTTCTCACACTTGATTTGATTACGGTAAAAGTATTAGATCTTTGTGATATCTGACATCTGATAAGGAAGCAAAAGATTAGAGTAAGCGGATAAATAAACATGGTTTAGTCTAGTTTGAGTTCTGATTCAACATCTTGTTACAAAGATAAAATCAAGGATTTAAAAGTGTTGAGTTAGTGATCTATCTTAAATTTTTTTTTTGAAAGCCTGCTGCGCTATTTACTTTTTTGTTTTGTGTTTGGGCAACCAGAAAATTGTCGTAAAAACTAATAAAATCCCTGAAAAACCTGAAGAAAACGGCATTAGTCAGTGAAAATGACACCTTCACACAGTTCAAACAAAAGAGCAGATACTGGAAGAATTCTATAGCAACCGCAACCTCGGCCGGCTCAACTCTAGTCATGGGAAAATGTGTCCAGACAAAATAAAAAAGTGACTTACTCTCTTGCTTATTCCACAGGGATGTCACGAGCAAAATGAGCAGGTGAATACGAGTAAAGAAGGCACGAGAGTAGTCAAGAGAGTGGGCGGAGTCTAGTAGAGAGGAGGGGGACCGAAAAGGAATAGGGGCGGGGCTTGGTTTTGGGAACTTTTAACCTTTGTTTTTTGCCAGCTTTGATTATCGAACCAAACGCAATTTTTTCGAATGCCATTTGTGAAGCTGGGAAAATAATTTTTTCAATCAAATAGGAAAATAACAAAAGAACTGCGCGTTTCAGTCACATTATATTTTGAAAAAATGACTATTCAATTCTGATAAACATGGAATCATATCTGATCAAAACATCCATATTCATGGTTTTTCAGATTTTTTTGCACTTTTCCATGTTTCAACTATACAACAGGCTATAGTTTGTGGATGTTCTCTTCCTCTTTTTTCCTTCCATTACTCACCAATTTTACCATGAAGAGGCGGCTAATTGGCTGTCTGATGCGATGCGCATACGCATTTTAGAATCAAAAAAGGCTGGTATTAGAGGTGAATAAAGCTTTATCCTGACACTGAAAAATATGAATTTCAAAATAAATAATTTCCTTTAAAAAAAAAAGGAAAAAAAAACACTTGGGAGTGAAGATTTTTCGAAGTTAATACCCACAATCTAAAAATTTTCTAATACATTCAAACACTGAAACAGTTAATTATGTAAACACATAAAAGAACAATCCGTGAGCAGATTAAATTTCTGGTCAGGAGAAAATGGCTATAAGCTGTTAAAAATGACTGTAAATCATTGAATATGGCAGATAGCTAGTTGGTACCTAATCGCCTACTGACGCCATTTCGGGGCTGATTGGTTTGATGCCTAGGCGACATCAAAGTAATTGAAAACGTATTAATATTAGTTGAAATCACCGTGCAAAACTTGAAAATTAGTGGAAATTTTGAAAATAGAGCAATAAAAATGCAGCAATTCACAAAAAACCTCACAAAAATATGGTCTTTGAGCTCCTAAATAAAGCAGAATGCGTACTAGAAACAAAGCGATTAAAAATAAGGTGTACTCGTGCGTTTTTTCCCGGTATTCGGTGAATAAACAAACCACTTTTCCCTGCCACACCACCTAATTTTCCTTCCTTCCTGCGTGATCAGTTTTCTGAAGAACTGCTCGAGATTCTGGAATTCCTTTCTTCATTTTTGCTGAAGAACCAACAGAACCAACTTGAAATGAAAGATGTTTTGTTGAAATCTAATCGGAAATAGAAATTGGCTGGAAAATTTGGATTTTGGAAGAAAAAGTGTTGAATCGAATTAGATCTTGTCTGACTTGCAGCGCGAGGGAGGGAAAAGGGAGGGTATATTTATGCCTTAAGGTTGAAAATTCCAATATATAAAAAAAAGTGTTTAAAAAAAACTAGATAACGTTATCAAATATAAAATTTTTTTTGTTGAAAAAACCAAAAAATGAAAAAAAAAATTTTCAAATTTTTTTTGTTTTTGAAATTTTTTCCAAAAACTCTGAGGTGCTGAAAAAAATAAGAGATTTCCAAAAAAAAAACACCCAAACCCATAAAAAAAGAGGAAAAAAACAAGAAAGAGAAAATGAACGATCAAATATTAAACAGGTGAAAAGTGACTCATTTTTCACTAGCCTTTAATTTTTTTTTTGTTTTTTTTAAAGAAATTTAATTCAACAGAGTGTTTTTCTCTGAAAAGGCATAATGAATAGTGTTAACAGACAGTCATGGTCTAATTTTAGGCGTACTTTTCGAATATTTATGTAAATAAAGTGATACATTTTTTGGTCTAGGGTCTCACCGCGATTGTTCAATTTTTTCCAAATACTGCTCCTTGGGGAGTGCTGTTTTTCAAACGCAGAAAGGTTTCTAACGAGTTGCATCATAAAAACATGAATCGGCTATCCCTTTTTTGTCGGCGTCTATTCAAATAGCACTGTGTTTGCGTGTTCGCGAAAAAATAAGTGGGCGGGGTTTCGTGTGTTCATTTTGCAACTCGATTGAAAACGCAATACGCAGCCAAATAGTAAAGTTTTGTGGAACGCTAATTTTGGCTGCGTATTGACCGAAAATCATTTCGGTTTGAAAAATGTGTGAACAACGCACTGTGTCAAGTATTGTGGAGGCAAAATTTATGTTTTTATGTGAATTGCATGTAACTGGAATACATACATTTCTCAATCCGATATATTTTTTGTCAGAATTTTTTAAAACAGTGGTCATTGCCGCTTAGCCATGAATTCGGCTGGGTTCCACTAGGCCTGCAGGCTTGTTTCAGCTATTAGCATGATACTTGCACACATTTTTAATACCATATTTTAGACAGAAACATTTTTTTTAACCTTTTGGTCCCCCAAAACTCACTGACTAACTCATGAGCAACTCACTCAAAATCTTCAAAAATTCAAAAAGTTGCGTGCAAAAAAAAATCCAGAAATTTTTAATCGAAAAAGGGGGAAAAACATATCCCCTTTTCAAAAAAGGAGATTTTCAATTTGTATTCTTTTGTGGTTTATAATGCTCCGAACTTCCTGTCGTCTTTGATCTTTTTTATTCAAACTTTTTTTCAATAGAGAGCAACATTTTTAGGGAAAAGTAAGTGCAAGCGACGTCATTGTTCAATTTGGAACCGCGGAAAATTGGGAAAACAAAATTACCTCCCGATAGAACTCAATTATTTACCCATTTTGTTTGTCTTCAGGTAAATGAAATCTGTGGGAAAATGTTGTGGTTTTTCTGGGTAAATTGGACGAAATAAAAAAAATGAAATGAAGCGGATTAACGATTGACGACAATTTTTTCTCGAGTGGGGATGATGAAAAATGCAGAAAAAAGAGAGCTTGGGGAAGGGGAAAAGGACTCAAAAATATGAGTTTTAAAAACTTGAAAACATTGTCAAAAAACGCTGCAATAAAAAATAGAAAAACATTAACTACAAATAATAAAAAACAAAAGCTAAATGAATGTGCTCCAATGAGTACTAAGTGGCAGAAAACTGCTAGCACTGACGTTATTCTAGACAATTTTCAGACCCACATACATTTGTTTTCAGGAATTTATGGTTTGCGAACAACTCTGGTGCAAGGACAATTTTCTTGTTTTTATTTACTGAAAGAAAGCATGTACCGAGAACTCCATGAACCAGTCCTACTTTACCTGATGTCCAGCCAAGAGTTTCAATTGTTCGGAATTTTAATATCCATCACTGAGAGGTTCACCACTCGCACGCAGACCGTTCACTGCGGACTTACTCGCATTTGGTCTCATTTATTTCAATTTCCCACTTAGAAAAGACGTATTTCGCCGTTGGTCTAGTTTTTTATGGCCTAGGTGGAACTTTCAGAGATTTATAATATAGTCGGCGAATACATCATCAACCTCGCTCTACTGCAAAACTCCTGTAAAACAATTTTTAACTTGCATGGTAAACTCGAATTCTAGTGTTTATACTTATTTTCAACGGAAAATGACGTATCCACAACGAATTGCAGTTAAAATGTGATTTTTCGCTTCAAAAATGGTGCACTACACTATTGAAAAATGAAAAGTGCCGTAGAGCGAGGCTGATGATGCATTCGCTGAGTATATTTGATTCTATACTAATTTTGAATATTAATTTTCTACTAGTCTCTAACCAATATAACTTGTTTTTGATACGGTAGTATAATTTTAATTGTATAAAAAATGAGCGTTTTACGAGACTCGTGTAAAACTAACCCCGCCCACCTGAACTTTTTAACTCAAATGCCAAATGGCTCCAATTATCCATAATCTGCAGTTTTCTGCCAATTTTATAGGATTCTGACCTCAATGACATTATAAAATGGAGTTTTGGAGCCGATTGGAGCCGGGCGATTTGATTTGCGTCATGTATTTTGCATTTGTAGTTGTGGATAACTGTGTTTTATAAATAAATATATGGCAGAAAAGAATCAACTGCAAAATTCCTGTAAACCAGAAAAAAAAATGCAAAAATCAGAAAAGTTTATTAAATAATCAGGAAAATATTTTCCATGTTTGTCAACAGATGCATCCCCGATCACACGCCTACCCCGTCGTCCAATATGCCATGAAGTTCGTCGGATAATGAAATTATTTTTTCACTCGAAAATTTACTTTTTTAAGAAATTCGAATCATTATCTGATTATTACGGATGACACCATCATTTTAATCCAAAAACGAGGCCTTTTTGTCATAAACCGAGCCTTGGATTTTTTAAAAATGTGCTAGGTAAAAACAACTCTGGAAGGCTGGGTGCCGTGGATCATACCATTATATGTATGCAAATACATATTCTAAAATATGACAGCACAAAAAAAAATGTATATTTTGTTTTCCAACGTATTTTGAAATTTCAGTTTCAAAATAATTGAATTAAAGCTGGAAAAGAAATTAATACATTAAAGCAAAACGCTATTCCCTTTAGTATTAATCATATTAGAATTTAAGGTACATTTGACGATTTAAGCTCTATCCCACTCAAAACTCCACCTTAAAGTGCTCAGATTTGCTCAAAAGTTCAACAATAAAGTCAGACAAAGAAGGGCTTCCTTCTTCTCAATAATTTTATTGTTTGATTTCTCCGCCTTCTTTACTTTATTTAGCTGGACTTGCTCTTCTAACAAATGAGCAAAGATCTTCAACTTGGGCAAACTTGCACTTGCATTTTTTCGTTATGAATATTAATTGTAGGATGAAAGGGCAATAAGGGAGAATAATAAATAAAACAAATAGGGCTTGACTAGAGGCAGTAAATGAAAACGGGAAATAATTTCAGTAACCGCAAATAACAATTTCAGTAACCCTAATGACACTTATGGACTATTTATAGTGACATCAATCAAGTGATCACTTTAGTTTACTTTCCGGAAAATCTGTTAGCGCACGGTCAAAGTTCATGAATACGACCTGACAAGAGAGCTTCAAAAATTGTTAAAATATTCAAAAGATAGTGGAAAATTGGCAAAAAGAATAGTTTCCTATTGAAGAAAATCTTCTGCAGTTTTCCAGTTGGCATAAGAAAGTTGTGTTTCAGCCTTTTTATTACCGCCCACACTATGAAAGGTAGAAAATTTACTTGGGATACTGTAGATTGTTTACATTTTTCGACATGCGTTAATTGGAAAGTCATGTTATTTTTTTTACATGAATGAATATAATATAAGTTTTAAAAAACAAAATAATGGCATGAAAAAATTAAGAAAAATTTTAATTGAAGAAATGCGAAAACAAATATTCAAATCCGGACTTAGCCAGTAAATTGAATTGGGAATCAATGACGGCAACAAACAATTGCATTTTTCTTAGAAAATTTAGTAGGCTTTTTTTCATATTTTCTATGTGTTTTTTTTTCCTAGTATTCTAGCGTCCTGTCAAAATATATCAATCCATTATTGCCTAGTATTGCTCCAAATCGGGGGTACTATGGTATAGAACTCACACGGAATAAAACTGCGCTGAATAGAACCGGCTGAAATGAAAAAAAAAACATTGATTGAAATAGAACGCAGGAAACCTGAATGTACCTGTTTCATGGATCCTAGCTCTGAACAAAACACGGAATCATTATTTGAAAACACTTTTCTAAAAACTTAACCTCGATTTTGGTCCCCTTTTCCGTGAGAGGCTTTCAAGTCCTTTTTTCCTATTTTGACATCTTTTCTTGTCCCATTTTCGTATGGTGGTTAAATTCAAGACGTACAATCAGCAATCATCCACTACAATAGCGACAACCTGTTTCCACTAATCCCTCGACGACATTCTATTTATTTGCAGTCATTTTGACGCTTTGCTCTCTTTTCGTTTAAAAAGTGGATTTGTGATAAAGAGAAGGAAATGATTTCATCTTGTGCATATATTCTAGAATTTATTTTTAGCATGACAAGAAGAAACTAAAAATATTGCAGCCAATCTCAAAGTTTCAAAACTGTGATTTGAATGCATGCTATGCATTTCATTTTGAATGAAACATTTCTACCGATCCATTCAACTTTTTTCTTTTTTTTTCTTGATTTTTTGTGAAAATTGTGTGTAGTTTGAAAAAAATTCCCACAGGTTTGATTATGAAAGCTGCAAAAAAGTTACTAGCAAAAGAAGCAAAAAATAATTTTCAATGAAAAATACAATTATTTTTTGTGGTCATTAATTCCCAATTCAATTTACTGGCTACGTTCTTCAATCCCTTTACCTGCTTTAAAGCGGACATCTTTTTTTTTTTCAATTTTTTGATTTCATTTTGCGATTATGACCACTTTATTTGCTTTTTTATTGTTTTATTGAAATTTCCAACTAATTTTATGTATTGTCGGCCCGCCAAAATGGTCAAACGCGCTCCGCTGAACTCAACGCTATTCGAATTATATTTTGGTTTCCAAATATTTTAATTTCACGTATAAATTCAACGTGAAATGAAATAATTTGGAAACCAAAATGAAAATCGCATAGCGTTGAGTTCAGCGGAGCGCGTTTGACCATTTTGGCGGGCCGACAATATCACAGTGAATCCTTTACTAAAATTTTTTTGGTAAAGTGCAATGGTGGTCATTAAAGAAATTAAATTATGCCTATTTCATAACGTCTATGAAACTGAACAACTTTGTCTGCCATCAATTATTATATTCATAGAAGGTCTCGCAGCGAAGGAACTACGGTAGCGCCGATTTCAACTCTGACCGCCTTTTTTTTTCTGCAAATTTTTTCGGAACTTTGAACGGCAAAAAACTCCTAATTTTAGGAATTTTTGAACTTTGAACGCGGCATAAGGGTTGTGATAGTTTAGGCAACTCAAAAACTTTAAGTGACATGAATAGTCGGCAAGTGTAGCAGAGATGCGAGAAATCAAACAATAAAATTATTCAGATGAAAAAAACCTTCTTTGTCTGACTTTATTGTTGGACTTTTGAGCAAATCTGAGCACTTAAAGGGGGAGTTTTGGGTAGGAGAGGGTTTCGGAAACTGAATAGTCAAATGTACCGTACTTTTTAATATTATTAATGCTAAAAGGAATAGATTTTGCATTAAAGTTTTTTCCAATCAGTTACATTTTTTGATAACAAAAAAAAAAGTTTTTTGTTTCAAAATACAAATAAATTAAAATAAAAACTACTTAATGATAATAGTATTAATTAATCCCTTCCTTTCTCCCGTTTTCCAACTGGTGGTGTATTTTTTCATGGCTAGGGAAATGATCGAGCAATCTTCGTAATGCTTGTTTATTTACGGGTTAAGACGTAAAAAAAACGACTTGAGATCACAATAAAAAAAGGTAAGAATGACACAATGAATAAATAATGTTACTCGATACCACCCCGCTAGAGGATTTACCGAGAATTATCAAAAGCACAGTTAAATCGTAGATTTCTCTACTACCCAGTTAGAGGCTGGGTGAATCCGGGGGGTTAACGGCGGACTCGAACCAGTGGCCTCTCTGACGGCGGGTTCGAGTCCGTCCCGGCGCCGTCCCGTTTCTGTCCCGGCGCCGATGTGCAACATGTTCAAAAACTTGGCTTGTCTATTGGGGCGGTACATGCTCTGCTCCCTAACAGTAAAAACACAAAAATTGTTGTTATTTTTTCTTCGAATGTAGAGTTTTTTGACCAGTCTATCGGTTTTTCTCACTATTTATTTGTGTTTTGGACCATTTTTTATTCAGGTTTTTCAAACGTACACTTTTGAGTCCTTTTCCCCTTCCCCAAACTTACTTTTTTCTGTATTTTTCATTATCCCCACTCGAAAAAAAAACGTCGTCAATCGTTTATCCACTTCATTTCATTTCTTCATTTTGTCCAATTTACCCAGAAAAACCACAACATTTTCCCACAGACTTAATTTACCTGAAGACAAACAAAATGGGTAAATAATTGAGTTCTATCGGGAGGTAATTTTGTTTTCCCAATTTTCCGCGTTCCAAATTGAACAATGACGTCGCTTGCACTTACTTTTCTCTAATAATGTTGCTCTCTATTGAAAAAAAGTTTGAATAAAAAGATCAAAAACGACAGGAAGTTCGGAGCATTATAAACCACAAAAGAATACAAATTGAAGCTCTCCTTTTTTGAAAATAGGATATCTTTTTCCCCTTTTTCGATTAAAAATTTCTGGATTTTTTTTTGCACGCAACCTTTTGAATTTTTGAAGATTTTGAGTGAGTTACTCATGTATTAGTCAGTGAGTTTTCGGAGATCAAAAGGTAAGAAACAAATGTTTCTGTCTAAAATATGATACTGAAAATGTGTGAATGTATCATGCTAAAAGCTGAGGCAAGCCTGCAGGCCTAGCGGAACCCAGCTGAATTCATGGCCAAGCGGCAATGACCACTGTTTTAAAAATTCCAACAAAACAGATAATGAATTGAGAATTTTATTTCAGTTGCACGCAGTTAACATAAAAACCTAATTTTTAACTCCACAATTTAAGAAACAGAGAGTTGTGCAAAACTTTAAAATTTGGCTGCGTATTGCGTTTTCAATCGAGATGCAACATGAACACACGAAACCCCGCCCACTTATTTGTGCGCGAACACTCAAACACACTGCTATTTGAATAAGCGCAGACAAAAATGAGATAGAGATAGTTTTCATGATGCAACTCGTTAGAAAACACAATATTTGGCGTGAAATGTTTATGTGTTTGAAAAACAGCACACCCAAGGAAAATTGTTTGGAAAACATAGAAAATCGTGGTGGGAACCTCTTCTAAAAACTTTATCACTGTATTTACATAAATACTCTGAAAAGTACGCCTAAAATTAGACCATGACTGTCATTTAATACTAATAATTACGCTCTTTCAAAGAAAAAAATACCCTCGTAAATTAAATTAACAAAAAAAACCAACAAAAAAAACATAGGCTAGTGAAAAATGAGTCACTTTTCACCTGGATAATATTTGATCGTTCATTTCTTTTTCTTTCTTTTTTTAAGATTTTTTTTATGTGTTTGAGTGTTTTTTTGGAAGTCTCCTAAAAATTTCAGCATTTCAGAATTTTTGGAAAAAATTTCGAAAAAAAATTTGTTTTGGTTATTTTGATAATGTCCTTTTTTGTTTTTTCTACTTATTTATTATCTTATTTTTTTCCATATTCAAACTTTTAAAGCATATATATCCCCCTCTCCTTTCCATCCCTCGCGCTGCAAGTCAGACAAGATCTAATTCGATTCAACACTTTTCTTCCAAAATCCAAAACTCCTCGCAAATTTCTATTTCCGATTAGATTTCAGAAAAAAGTCATTCATTTCAATTTGGTTCTGTTGGTTCTCCAGCAAAAATGAAGAAAGGAATTCCAGAATCTTGAAAAGTACTTCAGAAAACTGATCACGCAGGAAGGAAGGAAAATTAGATGGTGTGGCAGGGATAAGTGGTTGGTTTATCTACCCAATACCGGAAAAAAAACACGAGTACCCCTTATTTTTAATCGCTTTGTTTCTAGAGAGCACTATGCTCTATATCTTTTTCATTTATGAGCTCAAAGACCAGATTTTTTTTGGGGTTTATAGGTAATGCTGAATTTTTTATTGCTCTATTTTTAAAATTTCCACCAATTTTCAAGTTTTCCACGGTGATTTCAACTAATATTAACACATTTTCAACTACTTTGATGTCGTCTAGGCATCAAACCAAGCATCCCCAAATTGGCGTCAGTAGACGAACCTTAAAGTAGTTTTTAACGGCTTCTAGCTATTTTCTCATGGCTAGAAGTTTAATCTGCTCACTAATAATTGTATAATTTTTACATAATATACTGTTTCAATGTTTGAATGTATAACAAAATTTTAGATTTTTGGTATTAATTTCGAAAAATTTTTTTTCCAAGCTTTTTCAGGTGTATCAAATTTTTTTTTTTAGGAAATTATGGATTTCAAAATTCATATTTCTTATTGTTAGGATAAAGTTTTATTCACCTCTAATACCAGTCTTTTTGATTCTGATCAGGGGTGGGACAAAAAAAAATTTTCCACAAAAAAAAAAAACTTTTTTTGTCCTCCAAAAAATTACCAAAAAAAAAAAAACTTTTTTTGTCTCCAAAAAAGTTACCAAAAAAAAAAACTTTTTTTGTCTCCAAAAAAGTTACCAAAAAAAAAAAAACTTTTTTTGTCCCCCAAAAAAATTACCAAAAAAAAAAAAATTTTTTTTTGCTCTCAAAAAAATGCACAAAAAAACAAAAAAAATTTTTTGTCCTCAAAAAATTTACCACAAAAAAACAAAAAAAATTCCCAAAAAAGTACGTATTTCTGCCATTTAAAAATAAGTTTTCCAAGTTTTTGTTGAAAATTAGAGGTTTTTGTCAATTCGGAGCATATACTGAATAAGTTTTTGCCCAAAAACCGGAACTTTCTTTCGCCTCCGTGGCTCTAAAAAAAGTTTTTTTGCCTGCGGCGCATCATCAAAAAAAAAAAAAAATTTTTTGGTCTCACTCTTACCATCGAAAAAAAAATCAAAAATTTTTTGGTCTCACTTTTACCATCGAAAAAAAAATCAAAAAATTTTTTGTCTCATCCACATCCTCAAAAAAAAAACAAAAAATTTTTTGTCTCATCCAAAAAAAAAACCCGAAAAAAACAAAAAAAAATCGAAAAAAAAATTTTTTTTGGTCCCACCCCTGATTCTGATGTGCCCATCGCATCAGACAACCAATTAGCCGCCACTTCATGGTAAAATTGGTGAGTAATGTTAGGAAAAAAGAGGAAGAGAATATCCACAAGTTGTAGCCTGTTGTATAGTTGAAACTTGGAAAAGTGCAAGAAAATCTGAAAAACCATGAATATGGATGTTTTGATTAGATATGGTTCCATGTGTATCAGAATTGAATAGTCATTTTTTCAAAATACAATGTGACTGAAACTCGCAGTTCATTATATTTTCCTATTTGATTGAAAACACTATTTTACCAGCTTCACGAACGACATTTTATGAAATTTCGCTTGATTCGATAATCAACGCTGACAAATAACAATGGCTAAAAGTTCCCAAAACCAAGCCCGCCCCTATTTCTTTTCGGTCCCCCTTCTCTCTACTAGACTCCGCCCACTTTCCTGACTACTCTCGTACCTTTTGAACTCGTATTCACCTGCTCATTTCGCTCGTGACATCCCTGTGGAATGAGCAAGAGAGTAAGTCACCTTTTTATTTTGTCTGGACACATTTTCCCATGACTAGAGTTGAGCGGGCCGAGGTTGCGGTTGCTATAGAATTCTTCCAGTATTTGCTCTTTTGTGTGAACTGTGTGACAGTGTCTTTTTCCCTGGCTAATGCCGTTGTTTTTTTCAGGTTTTTCAGGGATTTTAGTAGTTTTCCCAACATTTTTCGAGTCGCCCGAACACAAAACAAGAAATAAATAGCGCAACAGACTTTCAAAAAAAAAGCAATAATGAATTAGATCACTCACTCAGCACTCTTAAATCTCCGATTTTTATGGTTGCATCATTTTTACAAAATTATAAACCAGAACTCAAACTACACTTAACCCTGTTTATTTATCCGCTTACTCTAATCTTTTGCTTCCTTATCAGATGTCAGATAACACAAAGATCTAATACTCTTACCGTAATCAAATCAAGTGTGAGAAAATGAAAATTGTTAGCTAGTTAATCCTGATCTTCCTTCTTTCATGAAACCCCTGCCTAGATTGTAAAGGCTGAAAGTTTCAATAAATGAGCTAATTTGTTTTGCCTGTCGAGATGACAAACGGATTATATTAGCTTGTTAAATTTTTTTTGGGCTTTTCGTGTCATTTTGCTTAATTTTTAATTTTTTGATTTCTTAAGTATTTTAATTTGTTAAATTGTGTTTCATCGTATTAAAAATTAAAAGAAAACAATTCCGTAAATATGAAAAAAGAAAGCAAAACTTTAAAAAACCTAAAAATTTTTTTTTGGTTTCAGAACTTGTTCATAAAATTTTGAATATTTTAGAGTATACTGTTAAAAAAAAATTATCGACAGTTTTTTACAGGGAAAAATCTGCAAACAACGCAAGTTAGTTTTTTATTTATTACTGCGTCGCGAAAACCTGTCAGAGCAGAGCGCGCGACGCTGCTGTGACTCGGCTGTGACTCGGCTGTGACCGGCCCATACTCCCAGGGGTCATAAAAATAGGGGGCATCGTGCTCAAAGGGGGCAAAGTCTCAAAGGGGGCACCGTCTCATAGGGGGCATTTGCAACTGTCTCATAGGGGTCATTTCAACGAGTCTCATAGAGGGCATTCGGCTGAATGCTCAGAGGGGGCACTTGAAATCGCATAGGGGGCATCGAGACTTTTTTGTTTGGCAATAACTTATTTTAAATTCATTGGTCTGTCAAAGAAGCCTGCAATTTTTGACGACTTTCTCATTTGTTTTCAAAAACTATCAAGCCTGCTGCGCAGTCCTGAATCGACTGTTCATACATTGCTTTGGTTACAACTTGTATTTTCTGAACTGCACCGTCCAGGCGGTATAATACCAAAGAAAGCGACAATATGTAGACATGATATGGTTTCGAGGTTTTTCTATTATGGATTCGTGACATAACGAGACAGCGTGTCAAGTTATGCGTCAGCAAATGTTGCGTCTCGCCACGATTCAGCTCTTGGCAGCGCGAGAGGACACAATTTTTTTATTTTGCTGGCGCACAACTTGCAGCAACATGAGGGTTGATTGCGATTAGGGCCATGGGTCTGCGGGAAGACGAGGAGGATCTGACATGATTATTTAGATTAGGGAAGTGAGCGGTGCCGGAAATAAGTTTATACAAGTAAGTATAACATGAGAAGGGGAGGTTACATCTTTGTAAGACCATTTTAGAGTACCATCTGAGAGGACTTTCAAGTTTGTGAGCAATAGATGAATTAGGGGGAGGGGAGAGTCGTCAAAAATTTCAGGCTTCTTTGAAATACAAATGAATTTAAAATAAGTTATTGCCAAACAAGAAGTCTCGATGCCCCCTATGAGATTTGAAGTGCCCCCTCTGAGCATTCAGCTGAATGCACCCTATGAGACTTGTTGAAATGACCCCTATGAGACAGTTGCAAATGCCCCCTATGAGACGGTGCCCCCTTTGAGACTTTGACCCCTTTGAGCACGATGCCCCCTATATTTATTACCCCTGGGAGTATGGGCCGCTGTGACCCCCACTTTTCGCGGCGAGACCACAGCGCTCCGCTCTGACTGCTTTTCGCGACGCAGTATTATAAAATTACCATTAAAAACGTGCATTTAGGTGAAATGAATCGAGAAACCGTATTCTCAATCTCTTGTATTGTGAAAAAAAAACTTGCGTTGCACCACGTTGCAATTTTTTTGTTTTCATAATAAAGACGATTCTCGGCTAATTTTGCAAGTGCAACAGTATACTACCCTTCAAACTTAGCCGATTGGCACTTAAATTTGACCGTTAAGCGCAAATCGGTGCAGTAGGAGCTGAGAAAACGCGAAAGCTCAAATGGCTAATTTTAATTGTAATATAAATTTTATATGTTCCAATTAGTTTCAATATATTCTCAGTACGGAGCGCTGCAAACGCGCTCCCTTCGAACAGTGATGGACGCGGCCACGTTGGCGACGAGAGAGTGCAGAAAATTGAGAGAGCCGTGGCCGATGTTTTGCTCTGATTTCTCTAAACCTCACTTCAAATGCATGCGAAATTCTTTGTTCGATTGGAGCGAGTTATCAGCGTTTTATACCGAGTATAGCAAGTAGTGTGCGTCACTGAAAAACTATGCATAAATTTTTTATTTAGTTCTGAAAATGTGTATTTTGTTTGAAATTGGTTTTTGAACTTTTTCGATGTTTTTTTAATGCAAATAATCCTTATAGTAAATTAGTACCCTTAAACATTAAAAAAAAACCCTCTAAAAACATTTATCGAAATTCAATGAGAATGTTTCAAATATTTTATAGCAAATGAAGAATTGAATTGTTAAAAAATGTTCTTTTTCTCCCAATATCTCAAAAAAACACCAAATTATAGATATTTTTGAGTTCCAAGTAACTCAATTTGTATTCCGGTCCGCGAGTTTTCTTGAATTCCGAAGCGTATTTTTTTGATTGTTCTTACTTTTTTCTTATTTTTTAAAATTGCACTTTTTAAACGTCCACTGGAACTTTTGTTATTCAGAATTAAAAATTTTATGGATTTCCGTGAAAAATCAAAAACTTCAGTGAAATTCAACATTTTAAATTATGAAAAATAATAACTGTTTCACAGTAAAAATATAAAAAAAAATGTTAAAGGTTAAAAGCTGTTACCTTTCATACATTTTCTCCAGTTTCTAATATTTTGAACAGTAAAAGAGAATAAACAGCATCAAAAAAAAAAATAAGGAACTTTGGTAGAATTGAAAAGAAATTTGTATCAGTATTTTCCAACTAACAATACGACTTTTCAAACAACAACAAACAATCCTCATATGTGATACTGTAATACTGAGTTTTTAAAAGTTTCTTGCGGAATATAAATCAAAGCCAGTAAATCATTCATTTAAATCACCAATTTGAAAGTTCGTTTGAAACTGAAAACAACAAAATTTTTTCAAATTTTTTCACCGAAATTTTCGATTTTGCTTCAAGTTTTTCTCATCTTTTTAAGCGTTTTTACGTCTTTTAGAATAGAAAAAATGGAAATGTATTTTTCAGTACATTTTATTATCAGTGCGTTAAGGGGAAAAAATTGTAAATTGTATCCAAAAGGTGTGGGCAATGTGCATCGTCACACCTTTGGGTGATTAATCAGAAGAAGCCGTAAACAGAAAAAAAAGGGGTGGAGTCGGGGGAAGAGTAGGTAGGCTTACTTGGTTAATAATATTTTCATATATAGAGAAAGTGTGGCTATTGTCCCAAGCATTGTATTGGTTACTAAAAATTAGGTATTCATAGTAAGATTGAATCTTTAAACTCGAACAAAACTAATAATTTTTGGTGGTGCTACCTCGGAATAAAACTTGCTCGGAATCGAACTGTAGCGATATAAAATTTGCTTCGGAATAGAACTGTTCGGAATCGAACCGTTCGGTATTGAACTGTAGCGAAAAAGAACTGTAACGAAGTAGAACTGTTTGGAACAGAACTGTAGCGAAATAGAACTGTTTCAGAATAGAACCGTTTCGGAATAAAACTGTAGCGGAATAGAACTGTTTTGGAATAGAACTGTAGCGAATAGAACTGCCTAAAATGGAGCTGTACAAGAAGAACCGCTTCGTGAAATTGAAATCAATAACCCACCATGTACAACTGAATACTTGTTCGAGCTGCTGTAGCTTTCCTGGGTCACTACAGCTCCACTTCAGGCGGTTCTGTTTCGCTACAGTTCTATTCCAAAACAGTTCTATTCCGCTACAGTTCTGTTTCGGGACAGTTATATTTCGCTTCAGTTCTATTCCACTACAGTTCTATTCCAAAACAGTTATATTTCGCTACAGTTCTAATTCGCTACAGTTCTATACCGAAACAGTTCTATTCCGAAACAGTTATATTCCAAAGCAGTTCTATTTCGCTACAGTTCTATTCCGATCATTTCTATTCCGAACAGTTTTATATCGCTACAGTTATATTTTACTACAGTTCTATGCCGAAACAGTTCTATTCCGAAACAGTTCTATTCCAAAACAGTTCTATTCCGAGGTAGCACCTTTTTGGTTTCGTTTATTGGGTGTTCTTTCTATTTTTTTGCAAGTTTTTATTAATTTTTTTTTCACATACAGTAATATTTTTTATTTTATAGTCTGAGAATCTGCAATCTGTAACAAAAAACTATTTAAAAAAAAGTTTGTGTTTCGAAATGCTGTTATAGTAGTTTATTGTTCTTCTAACAGTAGTCATCATTATTTGAATCCTTTTGCTCAATTTCCGCCAAACCGACCACTTCCCGCAAAAGATGACTTATTCATTAGATAAAGCGTAGCTATTTAATAACATCTTAAAAACAACGTAGCACGGTGTCCAGGATTTGAAATGTGGGCGGAGCCTAATTTGCTGGCGTGTCAGCAAACTCTCATGGCGCACTTTCGGTGCTTGCGCAGTTTGCGACTCTCGAATTTTTTTTATTGATTTTATTATTTTTCTTTCAGTAAAACCTGTTTTTCTTTGTAAAATGTATGTATTGTATCTTTTAATACAATTAAGTTGCCCAAACTTCAATTTTCGTAAAGATTTATCCTGCAAAAACACCAAAAAACTTAAAATGAATATTTCGAAATGGTGGCTGAACCAAATTCACCGTTCTTAGGCTTAAAAAATTTCTAAAAACCTCAGCTATGATTCCGTTGGAGCACATGTGGGAAAAAATAAGAATTTATGCTATTTTTTCCCGAAAAACATAAAAAATGCGTCAAAATTTGAATTTCGCGCGAAAAAATCCAGTGGGGCGAGTTTGCTCGACTCCGCCCACTTTTCAAATCCTGGACACCGTGCGTAGTTACAATAATATGTCAATTAATTTTTACCAACACCAAGACGTGTCTAATTAACAAATTTTTGGGTCTCATTAATAAAACAAGGAAGTTTGTATTTTTTTAAGTCTTATTAGAGATTTTTCGAGTAGGATGACTCCCATTTTTTGTTTCCCAACGTCTAGCTCCTGATTCCGCTTATTTTTTCACGGACCACTGATCAGGAACAATTTGAAACTGACGAGGAAACCTGGAAAAACCAAATCAAACTTTTGAATAATTGAGTGCAGAAGCTTGATTTTCTTGGCTTTTTGTATTCTTAAGAAAAGCAAAAATTGAGGTTTAAAACGCCAATTCCACTTTTATAAACAGAAATTAAACAGGAAAAAAAAAATTGTTTTTGGTTGTTTGTTTGAAATTTTTCTTTGAACTTTTTTCCTTGAAATTTGAAACTCCAAGTATCTCGTGATTCTGTAGTGTGCACAAACTTCCTTTTGAAATTCCAAAAACTTTTCTAAATTTCGGAACCCTTCTATCACAAAGATCTCATTTCATTCTCCATCCCAGTATAATAATTATCTTGTTTTTCACGCTGCTGTAAATACCAATGTCCTTTTTTCTCTTTTTTTTTCTCCCAGTACTTCTTTCCATTATACTTATTTTTGGCAGAACAAATCCACAATGCAAGTTCTTACCGTCGTGTGCCTTGTGGTGCTTCTCGGTCTGGCCGCCGGTCAAATGACGTTCACCGATCAGTGGACCAAGAAAAGAGCCATGCTCCACAAACAGCCATTGTGAGTTTGAGTTTGAATTAAAGTATAGCATCGCAAAAAATATCTCGCTTTACTTCTTGTTTTTGATACTATTGCTCTGTCATAATACTAATTATTATTTTCCGTGTAGAAGTAAAAGTACGCGAAACCCCTGGAATTATTTATCCTCATTAAGCCGAGTGTTTTTATGAATGTGAAAGAAGAATGTAGTGGTGGATTTGATCAGAAATGAAAGAGCGAAATTGAAAACGAAATCAGAGATTAGACAAGACACAAAAATTTGTTTTTGCTCATATAGCTGACCAGCCCAGTAATTGAGAAGGAAATAATATTGATAATATTTAAATTGTAAAAAAGTATAGTAGAGCGGCTATTATCCGCGCTTTCTTTTGACAAATGCATTGGGCATCCACCTCGAAAACGTCGGCTGCTAGCCGAAAATTCCCTGCGCTGCGCAACCGCGCCACCTGCCACGCGTAACCGAGTGGTGCACACTCTTATCTATCAATTTTGAGGTCCTGGATCAATCCCCCAGTGAACAAAAATATTTTGCACACTAATTTTCCACATTTTCAGCCCATTGGTGACCCCAGAAGAGCCAAATTGCCTGTCGGAACGAGTCCAGGACGTGTTCGACCAACTTGACCGGCTCCAAAAAGCACAGCAACGTCTCGTCGAATACCTCGCGTCGTGCGCCTATCCAGTGCCATCTTCAGTGCAAAATGGCCAGGAAACCGTTAAAAAGAGTCAACATTAATAAGATGATTAATTATTTCTGATGTGCCCCATAAAATTAATTAATTGACGTATGAAATTGACACGGGTGCATTGAATAAATAAGTACAAAAATATAACTTTCCATTTAATGAATTTTGGCTAAACTGCATGTGGTGGCATGCTCACCTGTTTTCTGTTCACTTTCTCTCCATGTCATGTTCAAGTTTATGTTTTTTAAACACTTTAAGCTGTCTTAATAATTCGTTCCTTTATTCATAAGAAACTGTGTGCTAAAACCGGATAGTCATACTAACAAAAAAACCACGAAATATATTGAAGCATTTAAAGTTAATTTACACAAGAAGAGAGTATGAATAAGTGAAAAAAAAATCATCAATAGACTCACAAGAGGACGACCAACGACAAATTGCAATGGTGGATAACGGATAGGGGGAGAAAACGTTATATTCTACCAGGTTGTATCAAAATTTATTATCGAAAAATGCCTGGAGACCAGCTTCATTCCGAAATTCCAAACCGACCAGAATGGTTCATCCTAGTTCTGGAGTTTTCTAGCGAGTTATTATCGCGGTATGTGGTTGAGCATTGTCATAAAGAAAGTATGTATACTCGATCGATTTTTCCTTTGATTCTCAGCCACAGTAGTCAATTGCTCGCAGTGCAGGTCTGCGTTGACTTTTGTATTCGTTGGTAGGAGTTCTCAATGAACTGGTCCCCAGATTCACATAAGCACCTCATTTGGGTGTAACACTAATTTTGGCTTTGAAACTCCATAATCCCCGTGTTTCCAACAGTTTTGAAGTTTTTAGTTTTTTCTCTTGATTGGAATGAACATCACATACAGTACTGGTGCTCAGTTTGCATCTTCCATGAACTTTCGTAATACACACACAACGAAACTTGGTCACAGATTCAAACAGGTTTTAAATATAAAGATGATTAACACAATTCAATTCGTTTTTTAATTTTATTTTAATACCCCTATTCTCTCTGCTACTTCTTGTATAATGAGTATATTTTGGAATTCCTCTTAAAAATCCTTCCTATATTTTGGACTACTCAGAAGACAAATATCAAAGAGCGGTCAAGTTATTTGCCTAATTGATGTTCTGTGAAAAAATAAAATATGTTTTTTTTTAATTTACGGAAAGTTTGGGGTTGATCGGATCATCCGAAGTTGAGTTACAGTCAAAATCACCTCGGTTCGTATACTTTTGCACTGCACTGTATATACTACGCTATTCGAGTTTGTCAAGTTCAATCGGTTTTCACGTTCAACTTTTTTTTTTCTGTCGCTGAGCCGATAGGCGCCAGACCAGGCTTGTTTTCAAATACTTGAATAAATGTAATTGAAAACAGCAAAAATTATTTTATTACTCAAAAATGGAAGAATTATTTGAGAAAACTGTCTCTATTTAACCTCGATTGGTCCCTTTTCCGTTTTTCAGAAGGTTTTCAAATCTGTCTACATATTTCAACATTTATTCTCGTCCCATTTCCGTGGTGATTACATTCAAGACGTGCAATCAGCAATCATCCACTACAAAGATGACAACACGTTTCCATTAATCCCTCGACGACATTCTATTTCTGTGCAGTCGTTTTTACGCTTTGCTCTTTTTTTTTGTTAAAAAAGTGGATTTGTAATAAGGAGAAGGAAATGATTTCATCTTGTGCATATGAATAGTCTAGAATTTATTTTTAGCAGAATCTCACGGGCAGTAGCAAGATGAAACTAAAAATACTGCAGCAAACTCTGCATTTTTAAAATTTAAATTGTTTCCCGGTTGCCACATTTAAGGGCAGCGATTTTAATGCATGCTATGCATTTCATTTCCTATGAAACATTTTTACCTATCCTATCAACGTTTTTTTTTTCCTTTTTTGTTGAGTTTTTGTGTAGATTGCATGTAGTTTAATCAGAAAGGGTTTTGTGGGAATTTTGGGAGAAAATAATTCCCATGGGTTAGCTTCTGATCTTCAACTTTTGAGCACTTGACCGGTAAAATAAAATAGGGAAAAACAAATCGGAAGTTTTGCAAAAAAAAATCTTATTGCAATTTTCCATGAAAAATAAATTTTATTTTCTCGTCATTAGTTCCCAATTCAATTTACTGGCTACGTTCGTTCTTCAATCCCTTTACCTGAACTAAATCGGACATCTCTTTTCAATTTTCTGGTTGCATTTTGCAATTATGACATGTGGTATTCATTTACTTGATTTGCTTTTTTTTGTAAGCTTATTTGAAATATTTATTTCTATTCAAGAAAAGATGTGAATAAAGAATGTGAAAATACCCCTTTTATGCCGCCTGGGAAACTGCAGAACTCAGGGAATTTTCGACAAGGGGACGGCGTGAATGCTGTAAAAATCGGCGAATCGCCGCTAGTTCGCAAGGCGGTAAGGGACGGCGCGCGGACGGCGAGGGGACGGGGCGGCGTCGGCAAAAGAAAAGCGTGCAAGAATCGACGAGATCACGACGCAATGACGGCGCGAGGGCGGCGTTGGCACAACAAGGGATATGTGCAACGTGAATGGGATGCTATCAGCGTCGACGAACCTAAGAAACTCGTTGCCACTAGGCCGAACAGAGTGGTCGAAGTGATTAAAAAATTGTGGAGAAACCAGCTGTTGATAATTGTTTCCTGGATTCAATTTTTTTTATCGATTTTGTTTTTTCGCTCCAATAACCTGTGTTTTTGTAGCTGCGTTTTCATTAAAGAAATATTCCAATTTGAAGAGTTAAAAAAAAAGGTAAAGAAGTGTAAAACAACCATGAAAATAGTTTAAAACAATAAAAAATTAAATAAATTGTCATTTTCATACCGAAAATTCATGAAAAATTATGTTTCCTGATGAAAACCCAATAAAAAAATCACCGACACACCAAAATCCCGAGGTGGTCCTATTAATATTGGACGCTTGAAAAAGTGACTTTTCGGTGGTACGGGCGTCAAAAAAGTGGTAGACACATGGAAATTTGGTTTCTGGGGTTTATTTGTATGCTGAATCGAATGGTAATTACAGATTTTTCGTATCTTTTTTGGGTTTGCCTAGACCCTCAAAATCAAGGGGGGTCCTATTAATATTGGACGCACTGTATTCGTTGGTAGGAGTTCTCAATGAACTGGTGCACTCCGTTGGGTGTAAAACTAATTTTGGCTTTGAAACTCCATAATACCCGGGTTTTAAACATTTTTGAAGATACATATCTATTTATTCTCATGATTGGAAAGAAAATACAATACTGGTCCTCAGTTCACATCTGCCATTCACTTTCAAAATACACACGCAACAAAACTTGTTCACAGATTCAAACAGGTTTTAAATATAAAGATGATTAACACAATTCAATTCGTTGTTTTTTTAGTTTAATACCCCTCTTCTTTCTGCTACTTCTTGTATAATTTGTTTGTTTTTAAATTCCTCATAAAAATCCTTCCTATATTTTGGACTACTCAGAAGACAATTATCAAAGAGCGTCTAGTACCCCTAAAATTATTTGGTTTTCCTTTCTGAGAACTCACATTTTGTTTAATTCATTTAATTGGTGTTCTGTGAAAAAATAAATTATGTTTTTTCTTAAATTTCCTGTCAGCAAGTCCGCTTTGTGGAAAAATAGTTGGTTTGGTTTGGTTTTTAAAGAAAATTACCAGATCGAAAATCAAAATTTGAATTTTTAAAATCTAATGATAAAATAAATTTAAAAACAAATCATGTTTTTTACTATTTCACAAAAATGGGAAAATTTTTGAAAACACTTTTTTTTATAACTTAACCTCGATTTTGGTCCCCTTTTCCGTTTTTCAGAAGATTTTCAAATCTTTCTACATATTTCTACATTTATTCTCGTCTTATTTCCGTCATGATTATATTCAAGACGTGCAATCAACAATCATCCACTACAAAGGTGACAACACGTTTCCATTAATCCCTCGACGACATTCTATTTCTGTGCAGTCGTTTTGACGCTTTGCTCTCTTTTCGTTAAAAAAAGTGGATTTGTGATAAGGAGAAGGAAATGATTTCATCTTGTGCATATGTATAATCTAGAATTTATTTTTAGCAGAATCCCATGACAAGAAGAAACTAAAAATACTGCAGCGAAACTCTGCATTTTTAAATTAAAATTGTTTCCCGGTTGCCACATTTTAGGTCAGTGATTTTAATGCATGCTATGCATTTCATTTCCTATGAAACATTTCAACCTATCCTGTCAACGTTTTTTTTTCCTTTTTGTTGAGTTTTTGTGAAGATTGCATGGAGTTTAATCAGAAAGGGTTTTGTGGGAGTTTTGGAAGAAAAAAATTCCCATGGGTTGGCTTCTGATCTTCAACTTTTGTACACTTGACCGGTAAAATATCCAGGGAAAAACAAATCGGAAGTTTTGCAAAAAAAAACCTATTGCAATTTTCCATAAAAAATAAATTTGTTTTCTCGTCATTAGTTCCCAATTCAATTTACTGGCTTCGTTCTTCAATCCCATTACCTGAACTAAATCGGACATCTCTTTTCAATTTTCTGGTTGCATTTTGCAATTATGCCATGTGGTATTCATAAACTTAATTTGCTTTTTTTAAAAGGTTATTTGAATATTTTATTTCTATTTTGTTTTCAATCGACTTGCGACATGAGAACGCGAGACTCCGCCCACTTATTTGTACGCTACCTGTCTGCGTCTCTTCGAATATCGCGCCCAAATAAGTGGGCGGAGTCTCGCGTTCTCATGTCGCAAGTCGATTGAAAACACAATATTAATGAAGAATGTGAAAATACCCCTTTTATGCCGTCTGGGAAACTGCAGAACGCAGGGATTTTTCGAAAAGTGGACGGCGTGACTGCCGTAAAAATCGGCGAATCGCCGCTAGTTCGTAAGGCGGCAAGAGGGCGGCGCGAGCACGGCAAAGGGACGGCGCGAGGACGGCGTTGGCGCGGCGAGGGGTAAGGGTTCTGTTAACAACGGCAAATTGCCGATTATAACGGCGTATTGCAGAAAATCCCCTGAGAAGTTTCTCTTCAATGGGAAACAATTTGTTTTGAAACTTTGTCACCAACTTTTGAACATTTCAACAGTTTTTTGAAGCCGATTTTTGAGGTCGTATCCATGATAGTTTTGTCCGTACTGTAAATGACATCGGTATCAGATTTTGAAGAAAGTAAACTAAAGTGATCACAAACCCTATTTGTTTTATTTATTATTCTCACTTATTACCCTTTCATCCTACAATTAATATTCATAACGAAAAAATGCAAGTGCAAGTTTATCCAAGTTGAAGATCTTTGCTCATTTCTTAGTAGAGCAAGTTCAGCTAAATAAAGAGAAGAAGGCGGAGAAATCAAACAATAAAATTATTAAGAAGGAAAAAGCCTTCTTTGTCTGACTTTATTGTTGAACTTTTTAGCAAATCTGAGCACTTAAAGGCTACTTTTAGGGGTGTTTTTATTTTTGGAATCTTTAGCTTGAGAATTACTGTTTTTATTAATAATTGCATTTTAATGATATTTTTGGTAATGCAGCTGTTGAAATGTTCATTTTCAATCACTTTCCACGGGCATTTCTAAAAACCAAAAATTAAAAATTCAAACCCTCCATAAATAATCTCAAAAAATGCACCTTTTTGCTTCAAAACATGAATAATTCGACGTGAAAACTACTCATACTTGCTAGTATTCGAATACTAATCGCTTTTCTTCTCACGTTTCCAATTTTTTTTCTAATTTTCTTGATCCCAAGTGCTTACAAAAACGCGTAATCCTTTTAGTAATTTGTGATTTGAGCTGAAAATTTATTAGTGGAATTAAGAAAAAAAAAAGAAAAATTTTTTCCTGAAATATCATAAATTATGATATCATCCTGTACATGCACATATTCTAGAAAGATTTTTCTTCCAGTACATATTCTAGTCTTTTCCTGCATAAAAATAGATATTCTGAAGAGAAAACTTTTCTCGCTCATTTTTTATTTTTGTATGCTTTTTTTCTTGATTTACAGCTTCTTTAGTTGTATTGTTTTCTGTCGAATTTTTATTTTATTTTGATTTTTGGGTTTTTCTCTGAATTGTTTCAATTTTTTGTTGCGTTTTTTAACTGGTATGTACCGAAATTTTCAACTTTTTCAAGTTTTTTTTTACTTATCAGGGTGAAAATAAAAATCATAAAATTCTGTTAACTACAACTACAAAAGCAAAATAAATAAAGCAGATCAAATTGCCCGGCTCCAAAACTCTATTTTATAATGTCGTTGAGGTCAGAATCCTATAAAATTGGCCGAAAACTGCAGATTATGGATAATTGGAGCTATTTGGCATTCGAGTTGAAATGTTCGAGTGAGCGGGGCTAGTTTTATTTTTTGAATGTAAAAATAACCTACCGTATCAAAAAGAAGATATATTTACTAGAGATTTAGTTGAAAATTAATGGCCCAATTTATGAAATCCTGGACAATTAAAACTCATTCAAAAAAGTGGCTAGATTTTAAGTATAGTAGGGTTGGCTATTGGGACGGTACATGCTGTGTTCTCTAACAGTAAAAACACCAAAAAGTCCTCAGAGTTGTTCTCAAACCATAAAGAATTCTTGAAAACAAATCCAGGTGGGTCTGAAAATTGTCTAGAATGACGTCCGTGCTAGCAGTTTTCTCCCAATGAGACCACATTAAAGAACATTCATTCAGCTCTTGAATTTATTTATTTATTGTTACTTTTTTTCTTTGATTGCAGCTTTTTTTGCTAGAGTTTCGGCAAAATTTTCAGAAGTTTGAATTTTGTTTTGTGTTTCAATAAAATTTTGCAAACAAAGAGCTTTTGGCTATTGTGTTTTCAATCGACTTGCGACATGAAAACGCAAGTCCGCATTCATTATTCTGTCAGAGTTTCTTCAAATTTCACTGTGTTCGCGTGGTCGCGCACAAATAAGTGGGCGGAGTTTTGGTTTTTTTCGTATCTATTTTCTCCTCAAAATCTTATTTATTTACCCACTTCATTTTGTCCAATTTACCCAGAAAAACTACAACATTTTCCCACCGATTTCATTTACCTGAAGACAAACAAAATGGGAAAACAATTGAGTTCTATCCGGTGGAAATTTCATTTTACCACTTTTCCGCGGTTCCAAATTGAACAATGACGTTGCTTGTACGCACTTTTCCTTAAAAAGGTTGCTGTCTATTGAAAAAAGGGTGAATAAAAAAGATGAAAGATGACAGGAAATTCGGAGCATTATGGAGCACAAAAGAACACAAATGGAATCTGTCCTATTTTTGGACTGGGATAACCTTTTCCACTTTTTTTTCGATTAAAAATTCCTGGTTTTTTTTTTTGCACGCAACTTTTCGAATTTTTCAAGATTGTGAGTGAGTTACTCATGAGTTGGTCAGCGAGTTTTGGGGGAAAAATGATAAAAAAATTGTTTTCTGCCATAATACGGTACGAAAAATGTGTGAAAGTATCATGCTAATAGCTGTGGCAAGCCTGCAGGCCTTTGCAGACTTTTGAGTTTAGCGGAATCCAGCTGAATTCATGGCCAAGCAACAATGACCACTGTTTTAAAAATTCCAACAAAAAATTTTTGAGACATGTATTAAAATTTGGTTGCGTATTTGGCGTAAAGTTTTTTTTTGCGTTTGAAAAACAGCACACCCCAAGGAACAGTGTTTGGAAAAAATAGAAAAATCGTGGTGGGACCCTAGTCCATAAAATCTATCACTATCTTTCTTATATATAAAAACCCAGATCGGGATGTCTGTGCGCGTCCGCACTTGCCTTTTTGCAAGAAAATGCAGTGGACAAAACACGAACCCGTGACATTAGAATTTGTATTCAAGCGCACCACCGACTGAGCCACAGAGGACAGAAATCTTCCCAAAACAAAGTGCGTATAAGTGAATGAGGAAGAGTGGAATGTGGCGACGAAGTCGCCAATAGGCTGCGTCAGCAGCCGCGCAGGACTGCACAGCAGGCTTGTATTTACATAAATACTCTAAAAAGTACACCGAAAATCAGACCATGGCTGTCTGTGAACGCTATTAATTATGCTTTTTCAGAAAAAAACACCCTCTTGAATTAAATTTCTCCAAGAAAAAAAACAAAAAAAAATTAATGGTACGTCCAAAGTAAGAAAAAAGCGCAAAAAAAGACGAAAAAAGCCGTCCAAAGTAACTTTGTTTTTGCGTCTTTTTTTCTTTGTTGTTTACCGCCAAACGAAGTTGTAAACATGTTTACAATTAATATTTGCTTGTTTGGCGGTAAACAACAAAGAAAAAAAGACGCAAAAACAAAGTTACTTTGGACGGCTTTTTTCGTCTTTTTTTGCGCTTTTTTCTTACTTTGGACGTACCATAAAGGCTAGTGAGAAATGAGTCACTTTTTACCTGGATAATATTTGATCGTTCATTTTTCAAAATGTTCATTTTTAGGTGTTTGGATTTTCGTTTTGAACTCTGCTATAAAAAAAAACCAGCATTTCAGAACTTTTGGACAGGATTTTTGGAAAAATTTTTAATTTTTTTTTGTTTTTCGAAAAAAAAAACCTTTTTTTTTCATTTTTTTTTAAGCTAGTTTCAATTTTATCCTTTTTTTTAAAGCTTTTCTTGTTTTTGCACACATTTTTTCTTTATATATTAAAATTTTTCAATCCTTTAAGCATAAATAGCCCCTCCCCTTTTCCCTCCCTCGCGCTGCAAGCCAGACAGGATCTAATTCGATTTAAGACTTTTTCTTCCAAATTCCAAAACTCCTCGCAAATTTCTATTTCCGATTAGATTTCAAGAAAACGTCATTCATTTCAAGTTGGTTTTGTTGATTCTTTAACAAAAATAAAAAAAGGAATACCAGAATCTTGAGCAGTTCTTCAGAAAACTGATCACGCAGGAAGGAAGGAAAATTAGGTGGTGTGGCAGGGAAAAGTGGTTTATTTATCTACCAAATACCGGGAAAAAATGCACGAGTATCCCTTATTTTTAATCGCTTTGTTTCTAGAGAGCATTATGCTTCATATCTTTTCCATTTATGAGCTCAAAGATCTTTTTTTTTGGGGAATATGCTGCATTTTTAAAGTTTCCACAAAAATTCAAGATTTTTTTCCGTAATATTACCAGGTTTTCGATTACTCTGATTCCGTGTAGGCATCAAACCAACCGGCCCCTAAATGGCGCCAACAGCTATTTGCCATATTCAATACCTTACAGTCATTTTTAACGGCTTTTAGCTATTTTTTCATAGCTAGACATCCAACCTATTCACTGATAATTATATTTATTGGTTATTCAATAAACTGTTTCAGTGCTTTGATATGTTATCAAAATTTTTGAGTTTTGTTATTAATGTCGACAAATCTAGTTAAAGGGCGGGACCGGCGATGCGGCTTACAAAAACTTGGAAAACACAAAAACTTTAAGCCGGAATTGCCGAAAAACCAGACGAGATGCGGAAATTCTGACGATGGCATTGCAACCAGCACAGTTAAAAGTGTATCCTCTGAAATTTTGGTGAAATTCTCAAAACCCTACCTAAAACACTTTTCTTGTAAGATTTTTTTTTCCAATTTTTAACTTTCTCTATTTTTTTGAGATCCCTGTTTGCATTATTTTGAATTTTTAATTTTTATCTCACAAAAATAGAAATTATGGGGCTCTGGTTTGATCTATTTTCCAAGTTTTTCGGCTTTTTCGAATTTTTTTAAATTTGCAAAAAGAAATTTTCATTTTTTTATGTTCAAGAAGTATTGATTTTGAATACCACATTATTCAACAAATTAGCTGAATTATTTTGTTTTCACTTCCATTTTACCAATTTCTTCGAATTTCCATTGTGTTTTTTTAGTTTTTCAGAATTCCAACAATTTTCATCAAACCCATTTTTTTAAGGATTTCACAAAAATTCCACTTTTTGAAAGAACTAAACCCCGCGTTATCAGTGTTGTTTAATAAAAAGCTTCTTTGATTTGTTTTGAATCTTCCCTGAATTTTCCCAATTTTAGGAATTTCACACAACTTTTCCTATTTTGCTTTGAACATTGACCAAATGATTCGGGTTTTTGATTTATCACATTTTTGAATCATTTTTTGAGTCCTACGAGCTTTTCACTTAACATATTCTCTTGTGTATAAGGCTGATTCCATTTATATGAAACCAGAAACGCACTTCACTTTTAACGGCCTCATACACAAGCATAAGGGTGAAAACTCATGACCAGAAAAATGAGAGATGGACTTATGTACAAGAGATTAGGGCATTAATAGTTTTCTGCGTGTTTTCCGATTAGGTCACAGACGTCCTATAGCAAATTAAAGATTGCAAGTGGGTCAAAATAAACAATAAAAAAGCATTCAAACAATTCAAATTTCTCAGCCTGAATCTTTATTTACCTCTACTCTAATACCAGCCTTTTTATGCGCATCAGACGCTCAATTTACCGCCAATTCATGGTAAAATTGGTGAGTAATGGTAGGAAAAAAGGAGGAAAAGAAGGATCACAAGCTGTCGTTAGTGGTATAGTTGAACAGGCCAATATTGAATCTTTCCCAGCTTCACAAATGTCATTCCATCAGTTTGCACCACGATATGTCCAATAGAACAGTTTAAAAGTTCCCATGCTCTCAAAAAACCGAGCCCCGCCCCTCTCTACTAGACTCCGCCCACTTTCCTGACTACTCTCGTGCCTTCTTTACTCGTATTCACCTGCTCATTTTGCTCGTGACATCTCTGAGGAATGATCAAGTAAGGTGACTGAGTAAGTCATCTTTTTATTTTGTCTGGACCCATGTTTTCATGACTAGAGTTGAGCGGGCTGAGGTTGCGGTTGCTCTGTTTTTGTGCGAAAAAGGTGCCTTTTTTTGGCTAGTGGAAAATGACTTTAGTTATTAACTTTTAGAAAACTGATTTGTACCTTTTTTTCAGTTGTAAAAACACTTTAATATATTGTCGAACCGATAAAATGGTCAAGCGCGCCCGCTGCACTCAACGCTATGCGATTTTTATTTTGGTCTCCAAATTATTTCATTTCACGTTGAATTTATACGTGAAATGAAATAATTTGGAAACCAAAATGAAAATCGCATAGCGTTGAGTTCAGCGGAGCCCGTTTGATCATTTTGGCGGGCCGACAATATATTTTTCAATTTTATTGTGTTCTCAATCGAGTTGCGACGTCAAGAGGTCAAACTCCGCCCACTTTTTTTTTCACGCGAACATTGCATTTTAGTGAATTTTGAATTTTTGCGTGAAAAAGAGTGGGCGGAGTTTCACACGGTTTTCCTTTCGTTTTCCAGTTTCTGGCATATGGACTCTGATAGCTGTAGGAAACAGAGAATGGAATAATTAAAGAAATTTGCAGATTTGACAAAAAAAAATGTTTTCTAAAAATAAAAATTATCTCGTTTTTTTTGTTGCTCAAATACAATGTCTCTTTTTCAAATTCCTTTTTTTTTACAATTTATCTTTTCTATCCTACTGTACATAATCCCTACGTTTATCTCATTATTTTGAACAATTTATTTTTCTGAAATCAAAGCAAAGTTCAAAATTTTCAAAATCCAAGCAATCGACTTGCGACATAAAACCGCAAGTTTGCAATCACTGTTCTGTCTGCATCTCTTCAAATATCACTGTGTTCGCGTGATCACGCATAATTAAGTGGGCGGAGTTTCGCGTTCTCGTGTCGCAAGTCGATTGAAAACACAATATTTCATAAATACATTGTTTTTGTTAATATTAAAAAATATATCTGACTGGAAAATTATTAAACATACTGAAAGATGCAACGACCAATTGCAGAAAAAAAAATGTAGGATAACAGTTTTCTGAAACTTAAAAAAATTATTTTATTACTAAATTAATTTTTTGGCTTTTTACTGACTTTTTTTTCAGGCTTGCAAAATTGAGTTAGCACGGGCTGTGGATGCATATAGTGTCCGTATTTGAATCATATTGCCGATATGATATACTCGGTATAAAAAGCTGATAACACGCTCCAATCGAACAAAGAATTTCGCATGCATTTGGAGAGAGGTTCAGAGAAATCAGAGCAAAACATCGGCCACGGCTCTCTTGATTTTCTGCACTCTCTCGTCGCAAACGCGGCCGCGTCCATCACTGTGCGAAGGGAGCGCGTTTGCAGCGCTCCGTACTGAGAATATCGCATTTCACATGTGAAATCACTCAGCACTCTTAAACCCCGATTTTGGCAAAAATCGTTGTAACAAGATAATAAACCAGAACTCAAACTTAAGCTTTCCACGGCGGGCGTTTTTTGCCCGTCCGACCCGTTCGGGGAAAGGGCCGTCCGATCCCCGGGGAAAAAGAAAAATGCCCGCTTGAAATGTTTATTATTTTTTCCAACTATTAAAAAAATTGGAGAAGAAAGTTCACGCATTTATAAACATATTTTCAATTTCCCGTGACAAAATATTATTTTTTATGATTCCACATTTGCCAACGCGATATGCCCTTATTTCTATCCTAGGAAACCGTCACGTAACATTGCAGACCGGGCAACGCGGACGGGCAGCGGGCACCCGTTCTCCGGACGGGTAACGGATGTTTTCGGACGGCCCGTCCATGGTGGAAAGCATACTCAAACTAGACTTAACCATGTTTATTTATCCGCTTATCTCAATCTTTTGCTTCCTTATCAGATGTCAGATATTACAAAGATCTAACACTATTACCGTATTCAAATCAAGTGTGAGAAAAAAAGGAGTATTATTTGGTTAATCCTAATTTTTTGATCTTCCTTCTTTCATGAAACCCCTCCCTGCCTGGATTGCAAAAGATGAAAGCTGCGGCCAAAAAATTTCAATGAATGAGCTAATTTGTTTTGCCTGTCGAGATGACAAACGGATTAGATTAAAAGCTTGCTCAAATTTGTGGCTTTTCGTAGCATTTTACGTAATTTTCAATTTTTTGATTTCTTAATTTTTTAAAATCAGAACTTTTTTTTAATATCGGTAATTTTTGCCCTGGTTTGACAGAATATGTTTCAGTTTATTAAACATTCAAAGGAAAAGTGTTTGAAAACGACTCTCGGCTATTTTTGCCAGTGCAACAATATGCTCCCCCTCAAACTCAACCGATCGCACTTATCTTTGACCGTTTAGCTCAGATCGGTCCAGTAGGAGCTGAGAAACGGAAGCATCTATCCGCACTTTCAAACTAAAAATCAGATTATAACAGGAAGGTATTAGTGATCAAACAATGATATCATCTGCCAGACTTTTCTTTGATTGCAGCTGTGAATTAAATTAGAAACTAAAAAAA
Source organism: Caenorhabditis japonica (assembly GCA_963572235.1). NCBI lineage: Eukaryota > Metazoa > Nematoda > Chromadorea > Rhabditida > Rhabditidae > Caenorhabditis > Caenorhabditis japonica. Next base: position 4,723,774 of record OY754345.1, read on the forward strand.
TTAAAATAAAATAACCACAGATGTGGAACTGATTTTTCAATTATACATACATACTTGAAAAGGAAACTCAAAATGTATAATCTCTTTAATTCCAAATAATATTGTTCAAATAAATAGCTCTACATTAGCAAACACCGTAAAATCTCTTATGAATGATAATATTTAATGAAACTGAAAATTTTGAAAACACTTTTACAAAGTATCCTTTTTGGTAAATGGGTGCCATTAAGCTACCACAAATAATCCAGAAACCCAATAATGGAGCTCACGGCACCCCAGTCTTCCAAAATTGTTTCTACCTGTCGCATTTTTAAAACCCTAAGGCTCGGTCATTTTCTGACAAAAAGGCCTCGTTTTTGGATTAAAATGATGGTGTCATCCTGAATTATCAGATAGTGATTCGAATTTCTCAAAAAAGTAAATTTTCGAGTGAAAAAATAATTTCATTATCCGACGAACTTGGTGCCGCATTGGACGACCGGGGGAGGCTTACCGAATATTATTCCATTTACTCAATCTTAAAAAAAAAACCACCAAAATATAGTCATTTTCAGTTCCGAGTAACTCAATTTGTATTCTGGTCGACGAGATTAGACCATCAAAAATCGATTACTAATTCAGCAGATTTCTTGAATTCCAAATTCCATAGCGTATTTTTCTGATTGTTCTCACTTTTCTTCTAGTTTTTATAACTATACTTTTCAAACGTTCACTGGAACTTTTGTTTTTCAGAATTAAAAATTGTATGGATTTCCAGGAAAAATCAAATATTTCGGTAAAATTCAACAATTTACATTTAAAAAATAAAAACTGTTTCACAGTAAAAATGAAAAAATGCTAAGGGATATTCTCAGTACGGAGCGCTGCAAACGCGCTCCCTTCGCACAATGCTGGACGCGGCCACGTTGGCGACGAGAGAGGGCAGAAAATTGAGAGAGCCGTGGCCGATGTTTTGCTTTGATTTCTCTAAACCTCACTCCAAATGCATGCGAAATTTTTTGTTCGTTTGGAGCGAGTTTTCAGCGTTTTATACCGAGTATAAAAGCAAGTATTATCCATACCTTTTCTCCAGTTTCTAATATTTAGAACAGTAAAAGCGAAGATACAACAGAAACATCAATAAGTTCGGCAAAATCAAAATTTCTGCATTCAAAAAAGTATGTTTTTATATACTCGGTATAAAACGCTGAAAACTCGCTCCAATCGAACAATGAATTTCGCATGCATTTGGAGTGAGGTTTAGAGAAATCAGAGCAAAACATCGGCCACGGTCTCTTAGTTTTCTGCACTCTATCGTCGCCAACGTGGCCGCGTCCATCACTGTGCGAAGGGAGCGCGTTTGCAGCGCTCCGTACTGAGAATACCCTAATCTCGTGCGGATAGTTCAGTGCATAGGTCAGCCTTCTTGAAGTGAAAATTTCCTGTTTTAAAGGGTTTTCAAAGTCCTTATAAATTTATTACTGTTCTGCTTCTTTCACCCAATTAGAACATTTGAATGTACTTTTTTCGTAGTTGCTAAATTTTTTTAAAGTGTCGTGTGAAATAGAAAACAGAACCAGTAAAACAAATATGTAACCCACCATTTATAAAAGTCGTTTGAAACTGAAAAAAAATTAATGTGGAAATTTTACCGAAATTTTGGATCTTTTTTTTCAAGTTTTTCTCATTTTTTTAAGCTTTCTTTTCCGAAAGATTTATTAAATTTTCTTAGCAAAGAAAAAGAAATGCAAATGTATTTTTCAGTACATTTTGTTATCAGTGCGTTAAGGGGAAAAAATTGTAAATTGTATCGTCACACCCTTGGGTGATTAATCAAAAGAAGCCGTAGACAGAAAAAAGGGGCGGAGTCGGGGGAAAAAGGAGGTGGGCTTGGTTATTAATATTTCCATATATAGAGAGAGAGTGTGGGAATTTGTTATTTTAGAATGGTTGTAGACTTCCTTTTTGAATTGTTTCACTGTTTTTTCTATTTTAACTTTTATTAGAGAGATTGAACGTTTTTTTTTTGTTGCAATTTTTAATGGTTAATAAATTGTCAAAATTGAAAAATATTGACAAGTTATCGACCATAAAAATCGCAAAAATTCGACAAAATAATAAATCATTTTTTAAACTGCTACCAACAACAAATCCATTTTATTCGTTTCTAATAAGTTTTGGTATTTTTAACAAAACTGAATCTATAAACTTACACGATCTTTATCATTTTTTTGCTGAAAAATTCAATAATCTGCAATCTGTAACAAAAAAAAAATAATAAACTTTTGTGTTTCTATATGCGGTCATAGTAGTTAATTTCTTCAACCCTTGGTGCTTCGAATATAGTTTTGCTCAATTTCCGCCAAACTGACCACTTTCAGCAAAAGATGACTTATTCATTAGATAGAGCGTAGCTAATAACATCTTAAAAACAACGTATTTACAATAATAAGTCAACCAATTTTAACCAACACCAAGACGTGTCTGATTAGCAAATTTTGGGTTCTCATTAATAAAACAAGGAAGTTTGTATTTTTAAGTCTTATTAAAGACTTTTCGAGTAAGATGGCTTCATTTTTTGTTTCCCAACGTCTAGATCCTGTTTCCGCCTTTTTTTTCACGGACCACTGATCAGGAACAATTTGAAACTGACGAGGAAACCTGGAAAAACGAAACGAAACGAAACCAAACTTTTGAATAATTCAGTGCAGAAGCTTGATATTCTTGGCTTTTTGTGTTCTTAAGAAAAGCAAAAATTGGGTTTTGAAACACCAAAACACCTGTTTTAACCAGTAATTAAAACATGAAAAAAAAATTTTTTTTTTGTTTGCTAATTTTGTTTGCACTTTTTTCCTTGAAATTTGAAACTCCAAGTATCTCGTGCTTCTTTAATTTACACAAACTTTCTTTTAAAACTCCGAAAACTTTTCCAAATTTCGGAACCCTTCTATCACAAAGATCTCATTTCATTCCCCATCCCAGTATAATAATTATCTTGTTTTTCACGCTCCTGTAAACACCACTGCCCTTTTCTCGCATTTTCTCGTTTTTTTTTCTCCAGCACTTCTTCGATTTTTAATTATTTTTCGGCAGAACAAATCCACAATGCAAGTTCTTACCGTCGTGTGCCTTGTGGTGCTTCTCTGCCTGGCCTCCGGTCAAATGACGTTCACCGATCAGTGGACGAAGAAAAGAGCCATGCTCCACAAGCAGCAATTGTGAGTTTGACATTGACTTTGAATGAAGCATTGCAAAAAAATAATGCCCCGTGTGGGGTTTGATCCCGCGACTTTGAGATCTAGGTAGAGAAGCTGGCGCCACTTGGCCACGCGCGCCAAGAGCGGTCAGTGACTTATTATTTTTGCAAAACAAACATTTCCTCCATTTCTTATTGCTTTTGATAGTAAGATGCTCTGCCATGATAGCATGACATGATACTAATTATTATTTTCCGTGTAAAAGTAAAAGTACGCGAAACCCCTGGAATTATTTATCCTCATTAAGCCGAGTGTTTTGATGAATGTGAAAGAAGAATGTATTGGTGGATTTGATCAGAAATGAAAGAGCGAAATTAAAAACGAAATCAAAGATTAGACAAGTCACAAAAGTCTTTTTTGCTCATATAGCTGACTAGCCCAGTAATTAAGAAGGAAATAATATTGATAATATTTAAATTGGGATAAAATATAGTAGAGCGGCTATTAGCCGCGCTTTTTTTGACCAATGCATTTGACATACACCCGCAGCGCAGGGAATTGTTGGCTGCTAGCCAAAAAACCTGCCACGCGTGGCCGAGTGGTGCCCAATCCTATCCATTAATCTTGAGGTCCTGGATCAATCCCCCAATGAACGAACATTTTTTGCACACTAATTTTCCACATTTTCAGCCCAATGGTGACCCCAGAAGAGCCGAATTGCCCGTCGGAACGTGTCCAGGACGTGTTCGACCAACTTGACCGGCTCCAAAAGGCACAGCAACGTCTCGTCGAATACCTGGCGTCGTGCGCCTATCCGGTGTCATCTTCAGCGCAAAATGGCCAGGAAATCGTTGAGAAGAGTCAACATTAAGCAATTGATTAATTGACGGATGAAATGAATAATGGATTATTTTATTTTATTTTCTTTAATTCTATTTTATTTTCTTTTCTAGTGGTTCTTCTCTCTCTCTCTATTTTTCTTTTTTATTTTATTGAAATGTTTCCAATTAATCAGTTAAATACTCACCTAATTGTTTTTATTTTAATTATTATTTTTATGTTATTCATATACATATTGTTCTCAATTGTTCGATCTCTATATCTACATTTCTGGCTCTGATAAACTTGCGTTATCCCGTTTTCGAATTTTGCAACGAGAAAAAATTAAAGAATTATTTACAAAATACAATAGCGTTTATTGTCGGATAAATTTAAAAAAAAACAAATAATCTACTGGGTCCCAACAAAAAAAGAAATGGGCCGAACCGGGGATTGAACCCGGGACCTCTCGCACCCAAAGCGAGAATCATACCACTAGACCATTCGGCCGTGGAAAGCGGGCGTGTGTCGGTGCATACATACATACGAGAGAGAGCGTGCAGCGGGCAAAAGTTTGGGGGACGCCGACACAACAATGACGCCTGGAAACGTTGAAATTGTGGCCGAATGGTCTAGTGGTATGATTCTCGCTTTGGGTGCGAGAGGTCCCGGGTTCAATCCCCGGTTCGGCCCATTCTATTTTTACAAATAAAATGGGAGCAATTTAAACTCCAATGGTTTTTTCTAATTCGATTAGAAATCAAATTAAAATTGACAATTGTTTCCTAAAAATATTGACATTTTGAAACTGAAACATTTCTAAGAAGGTGCATCGAAACAAACAGAAAAGTTAAAAAGTCGTCCAGACTCGATCAGAATGTGAACTGTAATTTCTTTCCATAAATGTAGAAAATGTTTCACTGCCTACGTCTCTGTGCAAACTGTGCCTGTTATCAGCACTCAAATTATCAGACAACTATTTTGCAACGAATCCAATTTTTCGTTTTGTTTCCGTAATTTTTCATTGAATTTTTTGAAAGTTTGGAGTTTTTAAAAGTTTTATTGCACATGTTTTAAAGTATTTAAACCGGACAATGTCTAAATGAGGCTACCCCGAATCAGAACTGTCCCGAATCAGAACCGTGTCCTGAATCAGAACTTTTTTGAATGAAATTTGTTTTATTATGAAAAAAGAACATATTAGGCCGTAAGCATGCTTATTGAATAGTTCTGAATCGGGGCAGTTCTGATTTAGGACAGTTCTGATTCGGGGTAGACTCGTCTAAATTGAGCATTAAAAAATGCAGATTATTTTGTTAATAGAAATTGTTTTTGAAACGGTAAAAAAGTGAAAAAACAAATTGAAAAAATGAAAAACATAGTTAAAATTCAAATCCTTGTTATTTCCCGCTTTTCTCTGGACACCAAACACCCGTTTGTTTTTCCGTTTGTCTCACCGTCTAACTGTCTGCGTTCTCTCACTTCCTCACACTCTCTCGCTCCACCGCAAAGTTTTCAACCATAAACAGGTGATGGTCATCTACTTTTTTTTTTCTTTTTTTTCTTCTTTCATTTATTTTGTTTTTCTGTTTGCGTAATATATTCTACTCTAGTTATCTTCACAGTTTCATAGCGTTTTTCGCAAAGCATTTTTTTCCGGTTTCAGATGATTCGCTATCTTCGAATGCTGGGAATGGAGATTCCCCTGTGTCTCTACATGCTTGGCTCTTTTCTAAACTACCCGGTTTTTCAGAATTTGATCTACGAGAAAGAGTGTCTAATTAAGTATGATCAGGTACGTTTTTTTTGTTTTTGTTTTTTTGAAACAATTTTTTTCAAAAAATTAAAAAAAAAAAAATTTTATTTGTGAATTTTCAATTGAGTTGAATTTTTAATTGCATTTTTGTTTTTGAAATAAATAAAATCAACTTAAAATTGCAAAAAAAAAACGTGAAAAAGTTAGTGCGAATTTTCTTGAATTTTTTAGGGATTTTTGCCTAATAATTTTGACTCAAAATTCATGAAACAGTGATTTTTTTTATTAGTAAACTGTTTTTAACAAAATGGGTTTAAATATCTTTTAAAAGCTAAAAAGCTCATTTAGAACGTAACATTCTGCCGGAACGTTGGCGCGTATCACGACGACAGAGACATTCAAAGTGCCGCCAATCACTTTTACTTCATCTCCTCCCTCACTCTTCTTTGTCCCTCTTTGGTTACTACACTTTTGCTGGGAGCAGGTAATTATGCTATGCTGCATTAATAGGGCATCGATGCCTCAATCATGTCTAGAATGCCTAAAAAAACCAAAATAGGTCACACATGCCTCAAAAGTGTTAAAATGAGGCATTGATGCCTCCTAACACTGCTAAAAAAAGCTATAAATTCCCCATAAATGAAACTTCCAGCCACCGACTACTGGAGCGTAAAAATCCCATTGATAATACCGTACATTGGCTGCATTCTGGCCACCATCAACTATGCACTTCAATCGTATTTCATTCACACTTCTGTTTACCTCCTGCTTATCAGTGATGCTATTTTTGGTCTTTGCGGAGGATTTATTGCTATTATTTGTGAGTTTTTGTCTTCCGGGGGAAGCGCTGCGTGTTTTAGTGCGATAAAAAACATTTGAAAGTACGTGAATTATTGCAAAACATTTCTTGAATTCATCCGCCCACAAGCAATAGAAAAGGCGCGCGACCTATATACCCACATGATCTCATGCAGCCGACGCTCTACGGGTTCCGCCATGCTGCATGCGTCTCCCTTTGAAATGTTTATTTTCGACGAAAAAAGGGTTTAAAATAGGAATTTCAAAGCGTTTAAAATATGAAAATGATCGCCGAAAAATTCTGCATCGATCTATCTAAAAACGCACACAATTTGTCCAGTAATAAAATCGCTTGTTCCTAACAATTTTTTGCAGCAACAACTCTAACGTATGGCGTGAAAACAAGTATGCTCCGTCACCGCAGCTATCGAATTGCCGGAGTGGAAGGAGCGATCGGGTTGGGCGGCACAGTTGGACTTGCACTGTCTGGGACTATTCGAGAGTGAGTTTTTGAAACAGTTGAGGGTTTCACAACGAAAGAATCTTGAAATCGGTCAAAATATGTCGAATTTCGGATAAAAATGGGTCTCCCAGCGAAAGGCGCGCAGCGCACCAATCACCGCTCTTGGCTCCGCCCCTTGCAGCCAATCAGCGCGCTACGTCGTTTTTTAGCGATTTAATCGATTTTTAGTGGAAAATTATGGTTTTTTTTTAGAGCCTGTGGTTACGTAGTCACGTTTCTTATCATCCTCGCCCTTCAACTGATCGCTCTTCTTTATCTTCTCATCTTGGCCAAAGAGACGGAATTCGAGCCGGTTCGACCTGACGAGCATACTTGTGAGTTTAACCACTAAGTTGAATTGATTTGGCTCTGACAAGGGACTTTCGAAATGGTAAGGGTTCAGAATTTTCTATAAATTGGCATACTAGTACTTCCAAACATCCTGCACACGAATATCATAGTGGTTATCTGCAGAGATTCCTCTAAATCTGAAAATTTTTGGTCTGAAAATTCTAGGTTTTCCCACGACATTTTGCGTCTCGCGCTCTCCCACTTTCTTCACTGCCACCTTTGAAGTAGCATCGGCAAGCAGGGATGGGTGAGTGGGTAGCGCAGTTGAATGGTAATCATGAGTTCACGAGTTCGAACCCACATTCCTTTTTTTTTATTTTTGTTTCAAACTTATTTTTTGGTCAGATGTTGGGAAAAATAATTTAATTTTTTCAACATTTTTATTGCGTTTTAAATTGATTTTTTTAAGTTTGGAAATATTGAGGAAGTTCTTGAAAATTCTATACTGTTCAAGAAAATTCACGAAAGTTTCAGAAATTCCCACATAATTCTCTGGGAGCTTCTTGCAAATTCTTCGAATTTTTTAGAACTTTTTTTTCGATCAGAATAAATCGATCAGGTTAGCTATTGCTTATTATATCATTATGGTTTATGAGTCAGTCAAGAATGGAACTTATCAAATTTCCACGAAATAATATTTCACAAGTTTTGAAGATGATATCAAAGAAACAAGTAGGTTTCGTATTCAAATTGATGAAAAACCATACTTTTGTTGCAGCCTTGTCTCCTGATGATGAAGTCTCTCAAAATGGTAGTCTATAAAGACGCAGTGCAGCTCTCTGGCAAGCCTAATCTGCTCCGATTCTGACATGGCAAGCTTGTTGAACTGGACAAAGTTCCAAATATGAAGTTTCATATATGAATATATTCAAGAACTTCCTCAATATTTCCAAACTTAAAAAAATCAATTAAAAACGCAATAAAAATGTAGAAAAAATTAAATTATTTTTCCCAACATCTGACCAAAAAATAAGTTTAAAACGAAAAATAAAAAAGAAAATAACCAAAGCTGGGTTCGAACTCGTGAACTCTTGATTACCATTCAACTGCGCTACCCACTCACCCATCCCTGCTTGCCGATCCTACTTCAAAGGTTGCAGTGAAGAAAATGGGAGAGCGCGAGGCGCAAAATGTGGTGGGAAAATCTAGAATTTTCAGACCAAAAATTTTCAGACTTGGAGGAATCTCTGCAGATAACCACTATGATATTCGTGTACAGGATGTTCGAAAGTACTAGTATACCAATTTATAGAAAATTCTGAACCCTTACCATTTCGAAAGTCCCTTGTGAGAAGTGCTGACTGAAGATTAAAAATTCAAAAATAAGGTAGTATAAGGATTTGAATTGAAACCGGGAAAATTTGAAAAAACAATTTTTTGATAGTTTTTTATTGATTTTTTTTTATATTTCAAAGTTTTCAACGTTTTAAATATGTAAAAACAGTTTGAAAAGTTATAAAAGGCGTAAAAAAGCGAAAAATCGAAATTTTCGCAAAACATTTAAAAGCTTTATTTTGGAGTGTCGTAGCGCGGGAAAAATTTGTGTTTAAAAAAAAAGAAGTTTTTTTTTTCGCATTTTTTTAAAAATTTTTATAGGCAATTTGCTGCCAAAAAGCTGAAGAAATGAGCAAAAAAATCTAATTTTCAAAAAAAAAAAAGTTATTTATTCAAAGATTTCTGCATTTTGGCGTCACGGTGTTTGCACACAATGCACTATATTTCACGACACTTAATTTTTTAAACGCAGCGCTGCAAATTCTTGATCTACAATCGCTTAATTACAGCCCTCATCTCCACCACTGGCAAACAGCTAATCTCAGTGATCCGTGAATTCTACCGAGTGATCACCAAGTCCCGCCAATTCCGGCTCATTCTGGCCCTCAACCTTCTTGCCTTTGGCATCGAAATGCTCATATTCTCAGGCCTTTCCGACATCTCCTACTCCTATATGAGATACAAGTTTGAATGGGGAGATAAGAAATACGGATGGTTTTCGGGACTGTCTTATGGTATTACAACTGCCACTGTCCTGTTTTTGTACCCGGTTTTACGCATGAAATGGATGAGTGATGGGCAGTTGGCCACGCTGGGATTGTCGTTCAAAATGCTCTCGTTGTTTATGCTGGCGTTTGTGCAAAATGAGGCGATGGCGTACTCTGTTTCAGGTTGGTGTTTTTTTGCAAAAGCAGTTTCGAAATCATTGTATCAATACTTTGGTTTTGAGCTTTTATTCGTCATTTTTCAGTTAGATGCAAAATTTTGGGAAAAATGTTTGTTTTATTGTGTTTCAAACGAGTTGCAGCATGAAAGATGAGTCTTCTATCCCTTTTTTGTCTGCGTCTCTTCAAATAGCACTGTGGTTGAATTGCGTGGTCGCGCACAAACAAGTGGGCGGAGTTTCGCGTTCTCATGTAGCAACTCGATTGAAAATACACTATTTGAGAAATATATTTTTTTGCTACGCAAATGCAAAGTCGCATTTCTCTGCGTCTCCATTGTGGCGTTTCTAAAGTTTATTCTCATCGACAGTACGGAGCGCTGTAAATTCGCTCCATTCACACTAGACCACGTTGACGACGAGATAGAGCAGAAAATTGAGAGAGCGCCGAATGCATGCGCAGTTCAGTGTGATATTTGAGCCAATTATACCGAAAATAGATAATGTAAGCGTAAAAATAGTTCGAAAATTTAGTTTCAAATTTATTTATGTCAAAAAAACGTATTCAGTTGCCTGCTCGATAAAATGTTTGCAATTTCAAAATCAGCATAAGTAAACTTCCATTAACTGTAATTTTTATTAGAATTTCATAATGTGGTACACGCTTTGAGAACTATGTGGTTTGGAACTGCTACATGATAAAACTGCCCGTTATAGAACTTCTTCTTGTGTGCTTTTCTTGGCATATATTTCAGGGGGTACGAAATTCATAATGTGGGGTAGAAAATTTAGTGGTACCACCCTTTTCGGGCGCAATTTCGTGATGATACAGTATTTAAATGCATCAGGAGTACAAACAAATGTTCTAGTTTAGGATATTTTTCTATTTTCTAACAGTTCTAATCCACACAGTTCTAATAGCGAGTACCACCAAATAACGCCGCTGAGGGAAAAGTGAAAAAAAAACAACTTTTGGCGCGGATCTGCCGTTAAAAATCATCAATAGCTACTCCATAAACCTACAGGGTGGCCGATAAGTATAGGACGTTTTGAAAGTGCTCCCATTTTTTCAATTTGAGGATTTTTCGAGAACAACCTTTATTAAACAACAAAAAATAAGCAGAAAATTTGATTTTACAAGAGAATTTCGAAGTTGGATCCACGAGCTTTGACACAGGCTCTCAAACGTTTCTTCACCGAATTGACAGTGCGCCGCAGGTATCCGTCGTCGAGCGAAGCCCATGCTACCTCGAGAGCGGCCTTCAAGTCATCGACAGTAGCAAAAACTTTTCCCGCGATCTTCCCTTCCAACATGCCCCAAACGCTGAAATCCATCGGATTGAGATCCGGGCTGGAAGCAGGCCACAAGTTCTTGTCCAGGAATCCAGGGAAATGCGCCTCCAAGACGGCCAATGTCGATCTCGAGCCATGGGACGGTGCCCAGTCTTGTTGAAGGATAAATGGACCACCAGCAAAGTGCCGTCGAAGAATTCGAACCGTCGAAGACGAAATTTGAAGGCGTCGAGCGATCTCAGCACTTCCGAGGCCTCTCTTGAACAAGAGTTCAATGGAAGGACGATGAGGAGAACTTTTCATAGCTCGGCGATATGGAGAAGTGAGAACAAATGACTGAGAAGCTTACTTATATAGTCTCTGGACTTTCGAAAAGTTTCGAAATTTTTCGAAAATATCCCTTGGCACCGTGCCAGGGAACGCTGAAAGCGAGCGTCCTATACTTATCGGCCACCCTGTATTTCCAGTCGTCGTAATGTTCAATCGTTTCGTCTCGACCGGCTTCCGAGCTTTTATCTCGTCAGTTATCGATATGCATGAACAAGGTACCCACTCTCTCTCTCTCTCTCTCTCTCTTCCAAACCAATTCTATTTCTCAGGAAAAATCTTCTCGGTAATCTCCCTCATGGAAGGCATTACCACACTTGTGGCGACTTCGATTTACAACAACTTGTACCCAAAAACATTGAGCTTTTTTCCTGGACTGCTCTACTTGATCAGTGCTTGTCTGCTCATTGTTCCACTGTGCATAATAAGGTTGGTTGAGGCTTAGAAAGACGGCTTCAAAGCTGTTTTAATTTGATTTAAAAAAAAAGAAAACTGTTTCAACAAGGGTTTTTGTAAAACTTAAAATTGCAAGTTTTATTGCCCGCGTTCGAAAATAAAAACAAAAATGCAACTGAAGAAAACAACAATTGATTTTTCAACATCGTATTGTGTTTTCAATCGACTTGCGACATGAGAACGCGAGACTCCGCCTACTTATTTGTGCGCTACCTGTCTGCGTATCTTCAAACATCACTGTGTTGGCGTGGTCGCCCACAAAAAAGTGGGCGGAGTCTCGCGTTCTCATGTCGCAAGTCGATTGAAAACACAATAAACTCGAAGAATTCTCTACGCGGATATGGCTATTAGCCTTCATGTAAGCGGAAGTTGGGGTAGACTTTAAAACGGCTATTAGCCAATGACCGGGGGCTGAGTTTCATGTTTTCATAAAGCAAATTTATTAAAATAATGAAAGGTGGAGTAACATCATTAAAATTTGGTAGCCTCGATTTAAAAACTTACTGAAACATTAAACAAAATTACTATACATCTGCCGGGTATTTAGAGGTTTGCACAACAATATTCGGTCGTGGGGGCATGCCTTTGTATAAGAGTTTTTACGGTAATAGATATATCGCGCCGTATATATATCATAGATCAAAAACTAAAAATTCAACACAATATGAACCCCTTCCAGCATCTCCGACTACGTGGTCCGCTCCAGACGTCCAGAAGTTTCCGAGGGCATCCTGAACAGTCGAAATGACGTCATCGACGAGGACAATCAGTCGACGTCTTCTTCATAAACAAAGGCTCCCTGTAACCTATTTTCTTATCTATATATCAATAATTTTTCCGGCGGGTTGTAAATTGTATATAAACAAAAAAATAAATACAGACATCGAATTTCCGAAAGTTTCCGAAATCTGTTTGTTTTTCATCTTTTCTCTTGCGTTCATTCATTCATCATCCCTCCCCCCACCTTCTCCCAAAAACAACATTCCGCCACGTTCATTTGCTGATTTTTGTGCTCTTGTTTTTCTTGTTTGAAAAATAAATATTATCGAGTAGTAGTTGGTTTTTTTTTTTCATGCCAAATAAACGATTAAACTGTTAAAAGTTAAAAAAAAAATTAATAAAAATTACAGTTTCAAAATTTTGTGAAAAAAAAAGAGACAAAAATTTAATTGCCGGAGTATTGCCGGAGTTGGCCGAAATCAGACCGATGCCTTTTTAATGATTTTGCCTGGGGTTGGACAGAGTCTTGCAACTATATTGAGGAAATCTAGTTTCTTTTCAACTGGAATCCAGCCGAAATTCAGCCGGGGTTATGCCGAAGTATTGCCGGGGTATTGCCGATGTAGTACCAGGGTTCTTTAAAGCTTTGTTTTGATATATTCCAACCCGGATTATGATCGTATTGAGCCTATTATAAGCCGTACAAATGTCAGATTCTTGCCGGAGTGCTGCCGGAGTCATGCCAGAGTATTGCCGGAGTCATGCCGGAGTATTGCCGGGGTATTGCCGATGTAGTACCAGGGTTCTTTGAAGCTTTGTCTTGATATAGTGTAACACGGTTTATGATCGTATTGAGCCTATTATAAGCCGTACGATTGTCAGATTCTTGCCGGAGTGCTGCCGAATTCATGCCGGAGTGTTGCCGGAGTATTGCCGATGTAGTACCAGGGTTCTTGGATGCTTTGTTTCGATATAGTCTAACATGGATTATGATCGTATTGAGACTATTATACGCCGTACAAATGTCAGATTCTTGCCGGTGTGCTGCCGGAGTCATGCCGGAGTCATGCCGGAGTATTGCCGGGGTATTGCCGATGTAGTACCAGGGGTCTTTGAAGCTTTGTCTTGATATAGTGTAACACGGTTTATGATCGTATTGAGCCTATTATAAGCCGCACAATTGTCAGATTCTTGCCGGAGTGCTGCCGAAGTCATGCCGGAGTATTGCCGGAGTAGTACCAGGGTTCTTTGAAGCTTTGTTTTTATATAGTGTAACACGGTTGTATGATTGTATTGAGCCTATTTAAAGCCGTACACTTGTTAGATTCTTGCCGGAGTCTTGCCGGAGTCTTGCCGGAGTATTGCCGGGGTATTGTCGATTTAGTACCAGGGTTCTTTGAAGCTTCGCTTTGAAATATTGTAACACGGTTTACGATCGTATTGAGACTATTACAAGATGTACAATTGCCAGATTCCTGCCGGAGTGCTGCCAAAGTCATGCCAGAGTATTGCCGGAGTCCCATTGAGATCTCTTCAAGTTTATTGCTTGGATTTTGATAAAATCTTCATGATTTCTTTAAAATGCATGCTACATTATTGCCGGATACATGCCGAAGTGTTGCCGAAGTGTTGCCGAGGTGTTGCCGAGGTGTTGCCGAAATGTTGCCAAAGCTTTTTCCAATTTTTATAATCTAGATTTTGATGAAAACGTGCATTTAATAGCTCAAAATTTATGTTAGTTCCTAGCCGAGCAATTGCCGGAGTATTGCCGGAGTATTGCCGGAGTATTGCCGGAGTAAACTTTTTTTTTTTTTTTAATTAAAAAAAAAATTTTTTTTGATTTTCCCGCAAAGTTAAACATTTGCAAGGTGTACTTGTTGTATTTTTTGTAAACCCGTATCATTTGTGCCCACAAAAGTTCTTTTGAAAGTTACAACAAAAAAAAAACAGACATATGTATAAAACATTTGCCAAAAGTTCTGGTCTTTAAAAAAATACATTTTTTTTAATTCCTCATTTCAAATTGCTTTCTTTATTAGTTTTTGACGGACATCTTGTTTAAAAAAAATTAAAAAAAAAACATTTGAAAAATTGCAGCTTCACATTGTCCTTATAATGCTTTTTCATAATCGTAAAATTGTTTTTTTTGGTATTACGTATTAATGCAAACACGCTCTAATGAACTAGACATGAGAACGCAAAACTCCGCCCACTTATTTGTGCGCGACCACGCAATCAACATGATATTTGAAGAGACGCAGACAAAAAAGGGATAGATAACCGACTCATGTTTCCATGGTGTAACTCGTTTGAAAACACAATATTGACCTTTAAAGATCAGAAACAAAGGAAGGTAAGAAAGAAATAAAGAAATCGTTTATCATCCCATTTCTCGAGATCATTGAAATCAAAAAAAGAGAATGTTGAAATGTTAGTATCATTTGTACGCCGAAACTCGTTTCCACCTAGCAATAAATATCACATTTTCTTATACATATTTTGTTTCCTCTTTGCTTATTATTGATTTTCGAACCCACGTGATAGATCTATTATACCCCATTTTCAGAAAATGCGACTTTGGGGTAACTACTTCCGTGTGGTAATTGTCCTTATCAGTTTCCTGTGTCTTGTATCGGTCTGTTCTAATTATATCATTATCAACTTCACGTTTATCTGCATGAAAGATGACATGGAGGGAGCGGTTGATGTTAATGGGGTAGGTGGGTTGAAAATAACCGGGCTCCGGTCGGTGTCAAGCCGGATCATTGCCGGACTTTTTTCACTTGATTTTAGGCCGTGGGTCTTGCCGGAGTCCAGCCAGATTCTGTCTAGAGCAAAGTCGGTCTTTAGCCGAAGTTCAGCCGGAGTCTAGCCGTAGTATAGCCGTGGTACAGCCGGAGTATGAACGAAGTCTGTTCGGGGTCTGCAATGACTTTTGAAATCCGGCAATACGTCGACTAGATATCGGCCAAACTCCGGCTGTGTTCAGGCTAGGCTCAGACTGGACTTTAGTCAAACTTCGGGGCTGGAATTCAACCAGAGTCAAGCCGGAGTCGATTCTGGGTTTGACTGGAGTCATCAGACCGAAATCAAGCCGGACGCTGGACCAGCCGAAATCCAGCAGAAACCCAGCGGCAAACTAGCCACAGTCCTGCCGGAATCCAGCCGGAGTCCAGCCGAAGCCAAAAAAACACCAATTTTTCACCTTTTTACCCATCAATTTTTTCGCAGACCCTAAAATCAATTTACGACTACACCCCGACCGAGAAAAAATACATTTTATGGGCGGTCGCGTTTGGCACGATGGTCGGCACTTTTCCGATTAACGTCCTTTACGTGCAATATGGAGCAAAGTGGGTGACCTATCAAAAGTTCGGCCACCATTTGAAAATTTCAGATTACCTTTCTTTTTCGCCGGTGTTTTATCCGCAGTAACAACAGGATTGACACCGTGGGCGGCCGCGTCGGGTTCAATGTGGATTTTCATCGCATTGCGGTTTTTGCAGGTTCTGTTGTGTTTTCAATCGAGCGGCAGCGTGAGAACGCGAAATCGAAATCCCGCCCACTTATTTGTTCGCGACCACTCAAACATAGTGCTATGTGAAGAGACGCGGACAAAAAAGAGATAGATAACCGACTCATCTTTTCATGCTGCAACTCGTTTGAAGAGGCAGAGACAATATTGAGTTGAATTGATTTTTTGGCAGGGCGTGGCCTACTCTGCCGACTTTGCCGCCATCGGAATCGTCATCTCAAAGTGGGCTCCACTAAAAGAGACGGCAATTTTTATCGCAACTCTCACTTCATTCACCTCCATCGCCTCTATCATCACAAACGGAGTGAGCGGAATAGTGAGTGTTTTGTCGGCCGCATTGCCGCCCCCCGTCTTGTGATTGCCCTCGCCGCCTCGCTTTCCCGTCGGTTCCATGGTGTAGCTGTTAGCACTCAGGACTCTGAATCCTGCGACCCGAGTTCAAATCTCGGTGGGACCTATCGTTTTTTTTTTTTCAGATTTGCGATAGCAGTTTGGGGTGGAAATGGAGCTTCTATTTGCACGCCGCAGCATGTTTGGTGGTGTTTGGTGTGTGGGTGCTGGTGTACAAGGATGACCCACAATTGCATAAAAGTGTTAGCGGAAAAGAGCTGGGCAGAATTCAAAAAAACAAGTCGGAGGCTCATATTGGACATAGAGATGGAAAAGGAAAGTCAAAGCTCGTGGTTCCTTATCGATCGATTTTCTTGAGCCCTGTTGTGATTACAGTGTGGTTGTGCGCTTTCACAGAGCTCTCCACCTTGATTTTGATAGCCACGTATGCACCAATCTATTTTAGAAGTGTTCTGGGATTTGATGTGAGTGGAGATATATTTTTTGAAAATTTTAAAAACATTTTAGATAAAACTAATCGGATTTTATCTGGGAGTAATCACCGCTATCCATTTACCATTCCGCTTTGTTTGTGCAGTGGCCAGTGATAAAATGAGGTGAAAAAAAATTTTTTCTAAATTTTTTTCAAAAAATTAAAAAAAAATAAAAGTTCAGATGCATTTCCGAGTTGACAAAAATTCACATTTTTAACACAATGGCTGTTGGATTCGTAGGCGTTTCATTTTTAATTTTCGGGTTATTTGGAAAAAAAAAGAAAAATATGTTTCAAAATTTTTTACAGCTGGATACCCAAAGAGCACAACATTTCGGCAGTAATTTGTCTGGCAATTTTAGAGTGTTTTATCAGTTTTAATTGTGGCGGATTTTACAAGTGTGGCACGTTGCACTCGAGGTAAAACGTTTTCAAATTTTTTTAAATTTAAATTTAAAAAAAAAAGAAACTTTTATATATTTTTTTCTACAACTGATTTGTTCACATAATTTTATCAGTTCTAAAAGGGAACCATTTTTATTATTGATTTACTTTCTTTTAAAAAAACAGTATTAAAAAGAATAAAAATTGTTTTTTTCAAAAAAATTCGGAAAAAATTGTTTTTTTGAAAATTGTTTTTTTTTTAATATTTTGTTCTGTTTTTAGTTTTCCATTCATTTTTACATCAAAAAACCGCTAATTTGGTGCAACAAATCTTTAAAAACGCGATTTTGGAAAAATTAGCTTCCTGTAGAAATTAAAGGCGCATACCAAAACAAAAGTTGAAAAATTGCAATTTTCATTTTTTTTTGCGCTGAAAAGACAATTTAAAGCAAATATTAACCTCAAACAAGTTTAAAAGTTAATAAAAGAGAAAAACTTAAAGTTACAAAAATTGAAAAAAAATTATTTTTTTAAATTTTTTAAGTGTCAATTTTTGTTCTAAAAAAATTAAGCGGAAATTTACGATAAATGAGCAATTTTTGTGAGTTCTTGCATGGATTACATGTTTCTTTTTTCCCCAATCGGTAAAATTAAAAGAAAAAAAAAACATACTATTGTGTTTTCAATCGACTTGCGACATGAGAACGCGAAACTCCGCCCACTTATTTGTGCGCGACCACGCCAACACAGCACGGTGTCCAGCATTTGAAATGTGGGCGGAGCCGAGCAAACGCGCCATACTGGATTTTTTCGCGCGAAATACAAATTTTGAGGCATTTTTTATGTTTTTCGGGAAAAAACATGAATTCTTAATTTTTTTTCCCACATGTGCTCCAACGGAATTATAGCTGAGGTCTTTAAAAATTTTTTAAGCCTAAGAACGTCGAATTTGGTTCAGCCACCATTTCGAAATATTCGTTTTGAGTTTTTTTGGTGTTTTTGCAGGATAAATCTTTACGAAAAGCGAAGTTTGGGCAATTATATGGTATTAAAAGATAAAATACAAACATTTTACAAAGAAAAACAGGTTTTACTGAAAGAAAAACAATAAAATCAATAAAATAAAAGGCGAGAGTCGAAAAATGCGCAAGCACCGAAAGTGCGCCATGGATATTTGCTGACGCGCCAGCAAATTAGGCTCCGCCCACATTTCAAATCCTGGACACCGTGCACGGTGATATTTAAAGAATACAAAAGCAGACTTGCGTTTTCATGTCGCAAGTCGATTGAAAACACAATAATATTTTCTGAAGCATTGTACTGGAGCATTACAACTTCTCCATCAAAGGCCAACAAATAACATTTTTGAAACAAAAATAAATCCGATATTATTTTACAGACAATACGCTTCTACCGTAATCTCAGCTATCCAGTTCACAAAATGCATATCCTTATTCTCCGGACCCGCACTTGTCGCATTTTTTGTGTCCGACGAGACGGATCAAACACAGTGGAGTCATGTTTTCATGACACTGGCCGCGTTTAGTTTTATTGTGAGTCGGGAGTCTGAAAAGCTTAAAAACCTATTAAAAATGGATGAGCACGGAATAGAACTGAACCGCTTGAAATTTAGCTGTACCGACACAGAACCGCTCGAACAACTTGAAGAAGTACATTGTGAGTCCCCGAGTTCTATACCGTATTACCCCCGCGCAAATTGTGAGTTGCTGATGAAATCGGCTTGTGCTAAACGATTGCACTGATAGTGAGACGTAATAGCAGTTTATCATCAGTAAATTTTTTGAAGCTGTAAAAGGTTTTTTTTTTTAATTTTTGAAATCAAAGCAGCCAATAGCAGCCAAATAGCTGCCAAAAAGCCGCCAGATAGCTGCCAAGTAGCCACCAAAGAGCTGCCAGATAGCCGCTTGATAGCCGCCTAATAGCTGCCAAATAGCTGCCAAATAGCTGCCAATTAGTACTGAACTGATAAATACACTCATACTTTTTTTTTTGGTAACAAGTTGAAACTGTAATTCTATTTTGCCCATTTTTTTATCACAGCTCTATTTCAGACAGTTCTATTCCTTCGAATCAAGTTCCAAACCTCCCCCAATCCCACTGATTGTGTCCTGTGGCCCACATCACCAAAAATTCCGTCCTGCTTCTCGTTTTGTTCAAAATTTTCCATTTTTCAGGCCAACATCCTCTCCTTCGTTTTCTTCACAGACAAGCCGGCCGTGTGGACAGAATCCCCGGACGTGGGCGGTGTAAAATATTCAAAGAATTCTGAAAAAGACGGAAGAAGGGACGAAGAAAGAGGAGGCGACGTGAAAATCTAGCTCTTCTCCTTCTCCTTCTTCTTTTTCTTCCCTAGAAGGCTCTCCACCTAATGAGCCGCTTTTTTTCCTTTTGTGTGTAAGAGTTACCGAAGGCACTACACTACAAAATGAGTTTGCGAGGGAGGATTCTTCTTCTTTTTTTTCCGTTTTTTTTTGCTTTTTTTTCTCCGTTTTCACGCAAACATGACACTAGAATATTCTAGAAGTGGCTAATTTTCCATATCCTGTTTTTTTTTCTTCTCTTTTACAACTTTTTACTCCCTTTTCTTTTTGTTTTTCTTCGTTTTCCTGGCTATTTGAACTGCGTTTATAAATATTGTTGGTATGGGTTAAAAGCTCAATAAAATATTAATTATCCGTAAAATAAAATAAGAGACAGGGTCACGGTGTTAGCGTATTTTGAAATTAGAAGAAAAAAAAAGAAACATCATAGAAATTAAAGAGAAATTTGTAAAATCCGAAAAAAAACTGTTTTTTTTTTGAAATTGCAGTTTCAAAAAAAATAAGTAACAGGTAGAAACGGTCAAAATTGCATTTTTTTTAAATTTTTTATAAACAAGCCAATTATCTTTGAATTTTTCACTTAGTTTATCAAAATCAATTTTTATTGAAAAAAAAAAGAAAAACATTTTTGAAAAAAAAATTTTTTTTAATGGAATTTTCAAGTTTTTGCAAGTTGAATGTTACCATAAGCATTACCAAAACTGTTTTCTAAATGTTAAAAATTTGATTTTGCCAGCAAAATGCACCAAAATGCTTTATTTTTCATCAAAAATTTAATTATAATTACGGTTTCAGCAAAATTGAATTATTCGGAAGGTGGTAAAAAGGGAAAAAATACCGTACTATTTGAAGTTTTTATTTTTTCTGTGTTCTGTAGTTTAGCTCAACAGCTTTAAACATTTTGATTAGCTTATTGAAAACAAGTTTTAATGGAAAAAATAGAAAAAAAAAAACAAAAAATTTTAATGGAATTTCTCTAATTTTGCAAATTTTATTTGCTAGGAAAAGAGAAAGAACGTTTATTGCTTCAAAATTTACGTTTTCTGTTATAGAAAAACTGTAAAACTACTATTTTTTCCTTTTTCTGTCTTAAAATATTTTAATTTTTTTACTGTTGCACATTTTTTTTGTAAATAAAAAAAATTAAATTTCAAAATTCAGTTCTTTTTCTATATTTATCGTCACATGTATATTTCTTTATCATTTATTTACCAACTTGAAATCCCCCCCCCCCCAATCCGACATGTAATTAAAAAATTAGTTCATCACTATTATGATGGTGTAAGACAGAAATCTTTGCCCCCACACCGTGAGAAAAATGATAGTTCACGTGATAAATACACGTGAATGAAAATGTATCGAAAAACCGCATTTTTTTTTCAGTAGCGCGGCGCAGTGCGCAGACGGTACGGTACACTTGTGCGTACTTGGCAAAACGTGAATTCATTATTTCGGTGTGAAAATAATTGTTTTTATTTTTCAGAAATTTTTTGTGGTGTTGAGATAATCCAGACCTCATTAAAAATGGTTTACAGTACAGTTTCAAAACTGTAAATCAAATGAAATAAAAATGTTCTCGTTTCTTTGTTCTTTTTCTATTCATTCTTCCCTCCTCTTTGACACTATCAGTTTTTTATCACCTTGTTATCAATGTTGATCTGATCAACATTATCGTGTACTCTATTCTAGAGAGGTCATTAATTTTGAGTACTGTAATAAAAGAATGAAGAAGAGAGAGGGAAAAAAAGAACTGAAAAGGTTGGAACTTTTGGAACTGAACGCTTGTACCCAAATTTAAAATATATTTATTTTATTCTCATTTTTTTTTGAAACAGTGAAAAAATTTATTCTTCAATTTTTCAATTTTTCAAAACGGCTTTGAAGGATTTTTAGCGTTTATTTTGAACAGTTTCTATTTTCAACAACACATTTTTTTAAACGTTTAAAATACAACTTTAAATGCAGAAACATGTGGACCTTTTAAACCGAAACTCGGAAACTGATGTGAGAAAATTTTTTTTTTAGTTTTTGAATTCTTTTTTTACTTTCTTGTATTGTTGATGTTTTCCCATTTGATGTTTTTTTATTATTAACATCATCGACGTGCGGGAGTACTCGGCGAATAGAATCACAGAAAAATAATAAAATAATAAAATAACAAAAAGTCCGAGTTTCTGGCTAGTCATAAGACTCCTCCCCTGGTCACTCACTACTTCTATTCTCTAAATTTTTTGAAAAATACTGAATTTGTTGATTTTTATTGAAGAGTTGTTTAGTAACATCTCTCAAAATTTTTTATTTTTGTTTAGAATATTTTTTTGAAACAGTAAAAATTTTTGTTTTAAATTTTTTTTTTGTTTTTTGGGAAAATGGGAAATTTTAATGTTTTTTGTGACTGGTGGCATAATGTGTATAAGTATAAAACCTCATAAAAAATCAAAGAAACTACCTAAAGTCTGGTCAGAACTTGAAAAAGTGAACATTTGTTAGTCAGAGACGTCATCAAACCAACTTCTTCTTCTACATCACTATCTTTTGACCTTTTTTAGTTAGTTTCTTTGTAGTTATTTTGATGTTTATCACCTTCAAATAAAAAAAAATTAGAAATAAAGAATAGAGGGGCATTTTTCACGCGAAAATAAAAAAAAATCACTAAAAGTTAACTTTAGCGTGAAAAAAGTAGGCAGAGTTTTACGTTTTGACGTCGCAAGTTAATTAAAAATACAATATTGTGTTTTCAATCGACTTGCGACATGAGAACGCGAGACTCCGCCCACTTATTTGGGCGCGACCATGCGAACACAGTGATATTTGAAGAGACGCAGACAGGTAGCGCAAAAATAAGTGGGCGGAGTCTCGCGTTCCTATGTCGCAAGTCGATTGAAAGCACAATAGATAATAAATATAATCAAAATGATTTATAAATTAAAAATGAAACATTTTTTGAAACAGTAAAACATTTTTTTAATTTTTTCACAAGTTTTTGAACTGTTTTTTGTCTCCCCGCCCAATTCCTCACATTTTACTTATTTTTATTGGTTGAACCGCACCCAATTTTTTGGAACCTTTGATCTTTTCTTCCCCACGTGGCCTGGTCATTCATTAACAGAAAAATGTTAACAACTAATTGAGAAACTATAAATTATGTGAGTAGAAACATTTTCAGTCTGTAAAAGACAATTTTTACTCTCTTCTACTACTCATTTTTCTTTGGTTTGTCTCGTTCAAGTGTAAAAAAAAGTAAAGTAAAAGTGTCATTTGGAGACGGCTGTAAACTTAGTACTAGGACTTGTTCAAAGTTGTTCGACATGGCTCCGCCCATTTTTTGATAGAAACATTTTGCTGCTTCAGTTTTTCAAGCTGTGTTTCATTCAGGCGTTTTTCTAGATGTATTTTGTATTATTGCTTGGAACTTTTTCATGTTTCACTATTTTGCTGAAAAAATTTTATTAATTTTTTTTTCTCTATGATATTGTAGGTCAAATTGAATAGCAAGTCAAATCAAAATTAATTCAATTCAGCAAAACCTTGAAAAATCCGCTCAAAACGTCAATAAAAGCTTACATAAAAGCCATAAAAATTAAAGACTTTCATATCAATTTTTTCTGTTTCGCGGCAGCAATATATTAAAATATTAAAAATTATTGTCAATCTTCGTTCAAATTTTTTTTATTATCCCGATTCATTTATTGTCTTTCATTAAACTTGTACTGTATACGTTTGTGATGGATAATGAATAAATAAAGTCTAAAAATTCTAAGTCACGACACATTATTGTGACAAGAGAAAAAAAAAGTGAACAAAGCAATGGTATTTTTGTTGTAAAATCCGAGAAACAGATACAATTTAAAAAAAAAAAATTTTTTAAATTAATTTTTTTGAATGTTAGCATGGTTTTAGCTCGAAATTAACCCAAAAACTACAAAAAGAGCTACTTCTCACTTTTTCACATTTTTTTCGGACTATTTTTAGCGCCGGTGTCGGGATGGCCGAGTGGGTCACCCGGGTGGTCCACACGTACCTTCCCTTCCAGGTTCGGAACCTGGTGGTGGCA
This sequence comes from Caenorhabditis japonica, assembly GCA_963572235.1. Taxonomy (NCBI): domain Eukaryota; kingdom Metazoa; phylum Nematoda; class Chromadorea; order Rhabditida; family Rhabditidae; genus Caenorhabditis; species Caenorhabditis japonica. Next base: position 4,747,268 of record OY754345.1, read on the forward strand.
AATTTTTTTTTGCAACTACAAATACGTGACATTCATAAATAGACTAGACAAAAACATTGTTTTGTAAGAATTTTTGGAGCGAAAATTTGAAAAAGTAAATCCAAATTTTAATCGTTTTGAAATTAAAAAATGTTTGAAAATTTCATAAAACTCATCAAATTTTATCATATTCAATTAAGACAACAACAAATGATTGTTCAACTATTTCGACATATTTTTGAAACATTTTATTTTCAAAATTTTTGTGAGTTTGTCCTTGAATCAATTTCACACATTTGCAACCTACAGTAAGATAAAAACAAAATTTCGAACTTCTCAAAGAACATTCAAAGTGCCCACCCACCAATCTATGATCCAATATAGTCCGGAAATAATGATGACTGTGGGAAAATGGGCGGAATAGTGTAGGCTACAGGGAAAAATGAAATGAAATGAAATAAAATAAAATAATTGATGAGTTCTGTTCTGTTTTCTAAGCAGGCATTGAAAATTTTAGTTTCATTTTGATTACAATTTTTTAAAAATTAAAAAAAAAAAAAAAGTTAAATATAGAAAATTTTTACCGTTTCACTTTAACTTTCTATATTTTTGCTTATTTTTTTTGAACTTTAATTATTTTATTGCCATTTCTATTCTTTATTCAATTCCCTGCAGAAACTGTCTTTATAGTTCAAATGGACCAACGTCACATCAACGAAAAAGGCATGTCGATGCTGGTCACAGCTCTTTTCATAGTTGGTGAGACCGCCGGTGGCGGTCTTATCGCTCTACCCACTGCAATTTTGAGCACTGGAGCTTTAACAGGCGCTTTTTTGTTGCTCATGGCGGCTCTGATTTGCACGTATACTGGATTCTTGTTGGCTGAAAATTGGACGATATTGCAGGTTTGGACAAACAAACTTTTTATGAAACTTCTATTACATTTCCTTTTTAGGAGTTGTACCCAGAATACCGTGATCATTGTCGCAAACCGTACCCTGCTATGGGTCTTCGTGCAGTGGGGCCTAAGTTTGCGTAAGTTTTTTAAAAATCTTTTTCTGTTTCAGAGAAATTTTTTTATTTTCAAATTTTAAAAAATTAATTTTTTGTTGTTACCGCTGGTTTTCTTTAGTTTTGTAGACAAGACTAAACTAGCTGTTGACTAAAACGCAGCCAGCCTTGTTTTAAAAATTTTAATTTTGAAAAAAAAAAATTTTTTTTTGAAATGTTTTTTGTCAAATTATTTTTTTTCGATTCCCTACAACTTTGGCAGTTTATAATTTTTTTTAATGCTAAAATTTAAAATTAAAAACAAAAAAAAACAGAAAAAAACACCAAAAAAACAATTTTTTAACATATGCAAGTGCGCTCCAGTGCACTTGAACACATTTTTGGGGATGTCATAAAACTTTTTTGTTTTTTTTTTTCAAATGCTGGTAAAAAACGTAAAAACTGCTGCATTTCAGGCTTTCAAATCTGTTTTTAATTGAAAATAAATTTTTTCGAAATTTTGCACAAAAAAAATCGAAACTGGAAAAAAGTTTTTTTTTATCTAAAAAATAGGTTTTCAGACAAAACTATTCAAAAATTATTCCAATCTTTCAGCCATTTCGTGTCCGCCATCCTCCAAGTCACCCAATTCGGCACCGCCGTCGTCTTCGTCCTGCTGGCCGCCAAAAACGGCGAAAACATGCTCAACGCAAACTTTGACACTCATGTCAGCTTCTGCTTCATGATCATCGTCGTCAGTCTTCTTGTTTTCCCGTTCACCCTACCCAAATCGCCAAAAGATTTCTGGTACGCCGTGGTGGCCGCCATGGTGACAACAACTGTCAGTGTGATTCTGATCATTGTGGGGGCGTGGAAGGACTATGAAGTGTGTCAGAAAGAAGTGTTTTACCCGCCAATTAACGTTCAAAAAACGCTAATGTCTTTTGGCACGATTATGTTTTCGTATGGCGGGCATTGTGCGTTCCCAACTATTCAGCATGATATGAAGAAGCCACATCAGTTTTCGAAGAGTGTTTCGATCGCCTTTTTGGTGGTTTTCATATTTTATTTGCCAGTTAGCATGAGCGGATATTTGGTGTATGGAAGTTCGCTGTCCGATTCGATTATTCCTAGCATTCAGGTGGGTTTTTTAAAAAATATTTTCTGTGGCCAATTAATGAAATGTTTGCTGTTTCCTAAACCACAAATCATCAGATTAGCCTTTACAATTGTAATTAATTGAGATAGAAATACTCTTGTGGGAAAAATTTGAGATTATTTGGAAAAACGAAGAACGTAAAACCGTAGGCCCGAAAACACCGCTGAACATGCTCTTGCCGTCAATTTTCAAGATTTCTCTTCTATTTTATCTCCTACTTACTCCAATCAGTAGCCTAGTTTCTTCTTTCTACGCTCACAACAAATTCAGCGGTGTTTGCGGACCTACAGTAACCCAGCCCCAATGAGGTTCTTCACACCCGTGGTTTTTCCAGGTTTTAGGCGTTTCAGGGGTCAAATTTGGTTTCTGAGTTTCCAAAAAGTGATGGAAAAGTGGGCGGAGCTTGCTGTGTTTTTCGATTTTCAAAAAAAAACAATTTTTTTTGGTTTTTTTTTTCTTTTTCTTTCCTCCTCAATTTTTGAAAGGTTAGCGGTTTTTAAAATCATTTTTTCCAACTTTCATTGTTGCCTTCTGAAAAAAAAGATCAATTTTTTATAGAAAAAAATATAATTTTTCAACTGGGTGTCTAGAAATGATAATTGGGGTGTTTTTTTAAATACAAAACTACAAAAGCTAAAAAAGAAAGGAAAAATGTTCGAAACCGGGTAAAAACCATTTATTTATCCCAATTTTCAAAAAGAAATATCGAAAAAACCAATAATTTCATCAAATATCGCTAAATTAAATTTGCAAAAACATTTGACCACTGAGCGGATCGAACGCCCAACCTTTCGATCTGGAGTCGAACGCGCTACCATTGCGCCAAGCAGTCATGTTTGCAGCAAGCGGGGAGGGTAGTCATAAAACTGACCAAGAAATGCGGAGAGACGAGAGAAAAGTGCATTGTCAGTGTATGTTGTGTGGGGGGGACCACACTAGGATTAGTTGTTTTTCTTTTGCTTTTTTTTCTATTTTTCTCACGATTTATCATTCTGTCAAGATAAATTATCACTGTTTGTGATGTTTTCATGCAAAATTTGGTGTTTTTGGGGCTGGAAAACCGGTTGGTGACATTGTGAGTGCAAAACTGCAAAATTGCGTACTCAGGTAACATCATATTAAGCTAATCAAACGATGCCTATTCTAATCGAACGCTGCCAATTCTAATCGTCCGCTGCCGATACTAATCGAATGGGGCCGATTCTAATCGATCGGTGCCGAATCTAGCTAGCTTTTGACTAGCCTACGGTAAAAGCACGCAAAACACGTCAGTATTGTATTTGCGCGTTTTGTGGCTATATTATTTTTCAGTTTTGGAACTTTTGCATTTTTTTTTTGAATAATTCTGGGAAAACAAATGTTTTTTTTTCTAATTCGTATTTTAAAAATTAATACGACAATTTTTCTCGTCGTTTTCCATGGATTGATTAAAAAACATTTGTTTTCCCTATTCGCCACAGTTTTTTTCGTTTCGCGTGTTTAATTTTCTAAATATTTAACATTAATTTTTAAAGGCATTCGTCGATGCGCCAAGACAATTGTATGGTTTTCGCATGGTGTTTTCGCACAGGTTAGTTTTTTATAAATGTATTTTTCGGACTATTCATAGAAAAAGCGAAAACGGGAAAAATAGCAAAAAACTGTGGAAAACTTGGAGAATACTCAGATTCGTCTGAAATGTTGGTAAATAGTTTCAGAAATACTCTCGGACATGACAAGAAAATTTTGGGCCGTTATATCGATTTCATAAAATGATCAGAAAAATCGATACTTCGGTCCGAAATGCTGTAAGCATGCCCGGGAGTATTTTTTACATTATTTTCAAAAGCTTCAGACCAATCGGAACTTTCTTCGAGTATTTGCCCAATTTTTTTCTATATTTTCGCCATTTTTTCAATAACCCATTTTATTTTTTTCCAATTTACAGGTGCTTGTCAACTTCCTCGCAGTGGACGGAATGGCATCGGTGGACTAACTGTCTCATGAAGTCGGTGCGCTGTTAAATAGAGTATCACATTAAAAACTGATTGTAAGTCTCGTTTCTATAAATTAATTGTCGTAATACGTTTCAATTTATTTTTAGTAACCATATTCATCACTCGTTGCGGAGAGTCAAGCGTCGAGCAGATGAAGGAGAATGATGTGCTCGTCGATTCGTGGCGATGACTTTGGACTACGCGACTACCCAGTATGCCCAGGACTCTGGGATGTTTCAAAACCTGCCACTTCGAAACTGGGACGTTTCGAAGCTTTAATGCTATTTTTCACCGCCGTCTTCGCACTATTGACAAAATTCGGCCAAGGATAAAATAGTAATCGAATCTTTTACCGGCAAACTCGGAGGTTTTGTCAAAATTTACCGCTAAAAATGCACAAATGTTTCGAAACGTCCCATTTTGAAGTGGCAGGTTTCGAAACTTCGCGGTTTTGAAGTGACAAGTTTCGAAACGTCCCAGAGCCATGCCCACACCACGGTCCTTGGCTCATTGCTAACCGCAATTTCAGTGTTTTCATCGAATTTCTATTTCTCCTTATTAAATTTGGCAAGCCACCGAGATCTCACAGTGTCGAAATTCTCGGTCTCTCGTTTTGATTTTGATGTTTTTCTTACTTTAAAAATGTATTACTATTGCTTCTTTTCTTCATTTTTGGTGTTATTAAATATAAATAACTGTTTTCAATAAATATTTTGTTGTAAGGGTCAATTTTTATTTTTAAATGCTACTTTAATTACCAATAATGTACTTCTAGTAACATCCATCCGTTAATCTAATCGGTCGCAAACACCAGTCTAATAAATTGCAAACTCTAATCTAATCGATCGCATGCACTATTCTATTCGAACATTCAAAATCTAATCGAGCGCTGACCGAAAGCTACCTAGGACGCGTTAGTCGCTCATCTGCGTTCGATTAGACTATCGCGGCCGTTTGATTAGCTCAATATGATGTTACCTGAGTATTGTGGTGGGAAAATCTTTTTAAAAAAATGTGATTCTCAAAAAAAAGTGTCGAAACATTGCAAATACACCCCCAAAACCAAAAAAAAAACAGCAAAAAACCGCAAAAATCGAAACAATCGATGAAATTTGAATACTTCGAAATTGACCGGCGGCCGACGGCCGTGGCCGAGGGGTTCCTCGGTCAGTGCTTTAAAATTTTTAAATAAATGTTTTTCTTTCAGAACATTGACATCCAAACCACCGTAAATCTACTGATTACCCTACATGTCGCACTTGCATTGACCATAATTTTCAATCCACTCAATCAGGAATTCGAAGAGTGTTTGAATCTTTCTCATGGTAAGTAAGAAAGGGGCAAACATGAGCCTTAAGATGCTCTTTAACATATTTATACATGATCCCTTCAATTATCAAGTCTTCAGCCTCTGCTTTTTCAGGCAAACAAACCCCCTCAAATTTTAAGCCCCGCCCCTTCCCCAAAATCCATTTTTCCAGACTTTGGCTGGCAGCGCATCATTTCCCGAGCTTTCGTCATGATCTCTGTGGTCTTTGTCGCCGAATCCGTGCCAAATTTCGGTGTTTTACTCGACTTGGTCGGTGGATCTACAGTAACCCTGATGGCTTTGGTCCTACCAATTGTGTTCAACCTCTCGCTGACAACGATCAAGAAAAAGCGAGAGAACAAGGAGAATGAGGAGACGATTACGGTGAAAGAGTGAGTTTGCTGGAGCAACGCGGTACTAAATTTCATGTACGGATAATTTTCAGAATCTTCCAAAACTCGGACAAGGTCAAACTTTTGTTGAACATTTTGATTTTGGGTGAGTTTTTGGGGCATTTTACGGGCATTTAGAAGCATTGAAAGCAGCTTAAAAACATTTGACGCATCAAAACCATTTTTTGAGACATATTAGAGGCATGTGAAAGCATGTAAAGCAATCTAGATGCATGTGGAACATTTTAAAGGCATTCAAAGACTTTGGAACCCATTTAACACATTAATAAATTTTTAAGACATTTTGGTGGCATATCAAAGACAATAAACGCATCAAAAGATTTCTGACTTATTTTAGAGGCACGTGAAAGCATTTAAAGCAATCTAAAGGCATCTCGAACATTTTGAAGGCATTCAAAGCTTTTAAGAAGCATTTAACGAATAACAAACATTTTTAAGGCATTTCAGAGGCATATAAAAACATTTAAATCATTCTAGAGGCATGTGGAACATTTTAAAGGCATTCAAAGTTTTTAGAAGGCTTTTAAGCGCATCACAAACATGTTTGACTCATTTTCGAGGCATGTAAAAGCATTTAGAGCGTTTTAGAGGCATATAGAACATTTTGAAGGAATTCAGAGCATTTTCGAGGTATTTAACCCATTTAAAAACTTTTCTGACTTATTTGGGAAGCATGTAAAAGCATTTGAAGCAATCTAGAGGCATCTGGAACATTTTTAAGGCATTCAGAGCTTTTGAAATGCATTTAAGCCATTTAAAAAAGATTTGAGACATATTAGAGGCATGTGAAAGCAATTAAAGCGTTTTAGAGGCGTATGAAACATTTCGAAGACTTTCAAAGCATTTAACACGTTAAAAACACTTTTGAGACATATTAGAGGCATGTGAAAGCATTTAAATAATTCTAGAGGCATATTGAGCATTTTGAAGGCTTTTAAAGGTTTGAGGAGGCATTTAACGCATCAAAAACTTTTCTGACTCATTTTAAAGGCATGTAGAAACATGTAACGCATTCTAGATGCATATAAAATATTTTGAAGACATTAAAAGCTTTTGAGAGGCATTTAACGCATCACAAACATTTTTGAGGCATGTAAAAGCATTTGAAGCGTTTTAAAGTTATATGGAACATTTCCGAAGGCATTCAAAGCATTTTCGAAGCATTTGTCGCATCAAAAACATTTTTAACTCATTTTTGAGGCATGTGAAACATTCAGAAGGCTTTCAAAGGTTTTGAGAAATATTAAACGCATCATAATAATAATGCATTTATTCATAATCATAGGCGAGGAAGAATAAAAGCGGTAAAAACAGCTGATCCCGCCAGAGACTAGCTGTTACACAAGAAAAGAAAAAAAAAATTGTAAAAAAATGTAAATAACAAGGGGAGAAAGTTTGAAAAAAAAAAAAGAAAAAAAAAATAATAATAATAAAGTGAGGAAATGACAACAAAGAGAACCGTAGGATGATAAATTATAACCGGGATATGGATATTTTTAAATAATTTTTAAATTCACAAGGGGAGAGAAAGATTGACAAATTGCAAACTAAAGAATTCCAAATAGGGACTGTAATAGCAAAAAAGTGCCCGGTACTGCTCTCTTTCCTACAAAGCAACATGGGGTGGCGTTTGGAACGCGAAAAAGTAACAAACTCGGATAAGTCAGGAAAATGGATAGAATTGGTGACTAAGTCACAATAAAAGAAGCTGGGACTTGAGGCGAAAATGTCTGATTGAGGTAAGGTTGAGCAACTCGAGTCTATGTACATAAGAAGTAAATGAGGTGTTAGAGCGTTGAAGGATGCGTTTGGTGAATAGCCTAAGAGAAAACTCGAGTTTAGAAGCAAGGATAGAAACTCGAGTTTAGAAGCAAGGACATCAAAAACATTTTTGAGGCATTTTAAAAGCATGCTATAACATTTAAAGCGTTTTAGAAACATATGAAACATTTTAAAGTCATTAAAAACTTTTGAAAGGCATATGAAACATTTTGAAGGCATTCAAAGCATTTGACAGGCATTTAACACGTTAAAACCATTTTGCGACATATTAGAGGCGTGTGAAATCATTTGAAGCATTCTAGAGGCATGTGGAACATTTTAAAGGCATTCAGAGACTTTGGGATCCATTTAACACATTAATAGAATTTTAAGACATTTTGGTGGCATGACAAAGGAAACTAACGCATCAAAAACATTTTTGACTTATTTTAAAAGCATGTAGAAACATGTAAAACATTCTAGAGGCATATTGAACATTTCAAAGGCATTCAAAACATTTTCGAAGCATTTGACGCATCAAAACAATTTTTGAGGCATTTTAGAAACATTTAAAGCATTTTTCTTACATTATGAATGCATTTGAAGCACTTCACTAGTTTGATGCATTTCGGAGGCATTAAGAAACATTTTCCAAGCATTTTAGAGGCATTTGAATAATTTGAAAACACCGACAGACATTTTAGAGGCATTTGTTGTGTAACGAAACCCCGCCCATTTAATTGTGCGCAATCACAGCGCTATTGGAGAGACACAGACAAAAAAGGGATAGATTGCAGACTCATGTTTTCCTGCTGCAACTCGATGAAGCATTTCAAAGAAAATTAAAACCCATTTTCAGCCTTTGCCATCCTTGGAGGAATCGCCGCCACGTTCTCAGCCATGCAAACGATGCTCCAAAGCGAGTTCAGTCCCCCGTGTTACGCCCGTCTTTGGAATGAAGAGATCAGACTATTGGAGGCGCAGAAAACGGCTAGCTTTCAGTGAGTTTTTCCTCTTTTTCTGATTCTCACTTAAAAAATAGCGTTAACCAATAATTGCTCATTCAGACACGGAAAAATCGCGTGTTGCGGACTGTTCCGCAACGTTTCCGCAATGGGCAGCGCCGATGTGTGTCTGAACGTTGATGCTCTCGCCAAAATGGGCCCAGCTCATGGATAATTACTGTGCTTTGTCAATTTTTTTTTTAATTTCAGGTCCTCAAATTTTGGGTTGAATTTTTTGTTCGGGTTTTTTTTCTGTATTTTTTTTGTACATAAATATTGTATTTTCGCTAATAAAATAAATAAATTTACATTCATTGAAATCTCCGGGGCGTGTGACGTCATTAACGTGAGTCGGCTATCTATCCCTTTTTTGTCTGCGTCTCTTCAAATATCCCTGTGATTGCATTGCGTGCTCGCCCACAAACAAGTGGGCGGAGTTTCGCGTTCTCTTGTCGCAACTGAATATGCTGAAACGCACGAAATGATTCAAACAAGGACACTATATGCATCCACCGCATTTCATCTCAGCTGTGTAGATTTGAAAAACCTGAATAAATTTGAATTTTTTTCACTGTTTCACCAGAGCAATTTTAAAGTATAAAACATGAAAAAGGCAATCAGTGCAGAGCTGTCTTACTTATGACATCAATCACGTACACCACACAGACCTTGCAAATCCAATTCCAATCAAATCATTTGAATACCCTTGACCACGCTCCTAATTTTTAACCGTTTGATGGAAAACAACCGGTACACGCTTTGTCGTTAACCTCTATGATTACTGTAGTCAAGAACAACTCATTGAACGTTTTATAATCCTGTTTGGGTAATTTCTTTCCGTATTAGGTGGTTTATTCCGTTTTCCATTTGCAAAAATTCAAACACACAAATTTGTTTCGCATTTAGAACATAATTTCTATCATTTCCTTCTCACATAACTTGCAAACATGACTGCTTGGCGCAATGGTAGCGCGTTCGACTCCAGATCGAAAGGTTGGGCGTTCGATCCGCTCAGTGGTCAAATTTTTTGCTAACCTTTTTCTGTTTTTTTTTTTTGGAAATTTCTGTAACACGTGCAAGTATCGCAGAAATTTGTTTTGCACATTTTGGTAAATTTTAGATGTTAGCGCTTGAAATGTTTGTGACAATATTTGGAGATCGCTTCCGGTTGTGAACGATGAGAACGTTCGATTGTATGGAGCAGGAGATCCAACACTTCTATTTAAAGCTCTTCAGTGGTAACCGGCCCTCCCGTGATTGCACTACCTATCGGAATAAAAATTCCACCACCGTTCCTAACAGAAGAAGTTCGATTTGCCATGCGCTCATTCTCGAACGGAAAAACAGCTGAAGATAACATTATCTCTGTTTAAATCAATATTATTTACTTACTGTTTCACTTAATTATTTTAATATCAATAAAGAAAAGGCAATCAGTCAAGCGTGATCATAACCGTACATACAGTGCGTCCAACAATTTTAGGACCCCCCCCCCCTCAATTTTGGGGTCCTAGGCAAAACCGAAAGTGATATAAAAAATCTGTGAATGCAGCTCGATTCAAAATCAAAAAAAAAACCATTAGCCCTAATTTTTCATGATCCTACCATGTCCCGTTCCCGCACACGACAAAAAAGTCCTATTTTCGACTGTCCAAAAATTATAGGACCCCTTGAGAATTTGAGCGGGCGGGTGATTTTTTTTACCATATTTTTCGTTTTTTATAAAATTTATATTGTTTTCAACTATTTTTGAGCTTTTTTTGTAGACGTCTCATGTAATTTTTATGTTTGCCTATTCAACAAATAGCTTACAATTAGTCGGTAGTGGTGACTGCTGTCGTTCGGAAGATCACATATTCGAGTCCCCCCTACATCCTCAATTTACACAGCCTCTAATTGGGTAATAGAAACATCTGCAAAGACAGAACGGTGCACCTGCAGTCGCCCGATTACGCAGAACACCGTAATCCGCACTACCTTCGGAATTTGAATAACTTATCGTTGTTGCACGGGGTAATGGCGACTGCCTTTTTTTCAAACGATTTTTTTTGGCGCGAGAACACGCGCGACGCTCTCGTCTTCTCCGTCTCGTCTCTTTTCTAAATGTTTTCATTGGCACAGTGCCCAAAATTTTTGCCGTCGAATGCGGCGCGTGCGGCGTGCGCGTGTTATCAATGGAGCACGTTTTCAGCAGGTCACTCGCCATTGAACGATGAGAACGTTCTATTGAATGAAGCATGAGATCCAGCACTTCTACTCAAAACTCTTCAGTAGTAACCGAAGCCCTCCCATGATTGCACTACCCATCGGAATGGAAATTCTACCACTGTTCCTCACAGAAGAAGTCCGCGCTGCCATTTGCTAATTCCCGAACGGTAAATCAGCTAAAGATAACATTATCTCTGTTTAAATTATTATTATTTGTTTACTGTTTCATTTGAACATGTTAATATTAATAAAGAAACAGCAGTCAGTCAAGCGTGGTCATAACCAGAACAAATTCCTCGATTTGACATGTGAGATACTTTGCCAAACGGTGTTCATTTGGGTCTACGAGATCACATGTTTACACCATCTCAAAAAAAATACAAGTATGTATTGTGAAAACAAAAAAGTTGCAACGCGATGTTTGCGTACTCTCAGGTAACATCATATTGAGCTAATCAAACGGCCGCGATAGTCTAATCAAACGCAGATGAGCGACTAACGCGTCCTAGGTAGCTTTCGGTCAGCGTTCGATTAGATTTTGAATATTCGATTAGCATAGTGCATGCAATCGATTAGATTAGAGTTTGCAATTTATTAGACTGGTGTTTGCGACCGATTAGATTAAGGGATGGGTGTTACTAGAAGTACATTATTTGTAATTAAAGTAGCATTTAAAAATAAAAATTGACCCTTACAACAAAATATTTATTGAAAACAGTTTTATTTATATTTAATAACACCAAAAATGAAGAAAAGAAGCGATAGTAATACATTTGTAAGGTAAGGAAAACATCAAAATCAAAACGAGAGACCGAGACACTGTGGGATTTCGGTGGCATGCCAAATTTAATAAGGAGAATTTGAAATTAGACGAAAACATTGAAATTGCGGTTAGCAATGAGCCAAGGACCGTGGTGTGGGCATGGCTCTGGGACGTTTCGAAACTTGTCACTTCAAAATCGCGACGTTTCGAAACCTGCCACTTCAAAATGGGACGTTGCGAAACATTTGTGCATTTTTAGCGGTAAATTTTGACAAAACCTCCGAGTTTGCCGGTAAAAGATTCGATTACTATTTTATCCTTGGCCGAATTTTGTCAATAGTGCGAAGACGGCGGCGAAAAATAGCATTAAAGCTTCGAAACGTCCCAGTTTCGAAGTGGCAGGTTTTGAAACATCCCAGAGTCCTGGGCATACTGGGTAGTCGCGTAGTCCAAAGTCATCGCCACGAATCGACTAGCACATCATTCTCCTTCATCTGCTCGACGCTTGACTCTCCGCAACGAGTGATGAATATGGTTACTAAAAATAAATTGTAACGTATACTTTACGACAATTAATTTATAGAAACGAGACTTACAATCAGTCTTTAATGTGATACTCTATTTAACAGCGCACCGACTTCATGAGACAGTTAGTCCACCGATGCCATTCCGTCCACTGCGAGGAAGTTGACAAGCACCTGTAAATTGGAAAAAAATAAAATGGGTTATTGAAAAAATGGCGAAAATATAGAGAAAAATTGGGCAAATACTCGAAGAAAGTTCCGATTGGTCTGAAGCTTTCGAAAATAATGTCAAAAATACTCCCGGGCATGCTTACAGCATTTCGGACCGAAGTATCGATTTTTCTGATCATTTTATGAAATCGATATAACGGCCCAAAATTTTCTTATCATGTCCGAGAGTATTTCTGAAACTATTTACCAACGTTTCAGACGAATCTGAGTATTCTCCAAGTTTTCCACAGTTTTTTGCTATTTTTCCTGTTGTCGCTTTTTCTATGAATAGTCCGAAAAATACATTTATAAAAAACTAACCTGTGCGAAAACACCATGCGAAAACCATACAATTGTCTTGGCGCACCGACGAATGCCTTTAAAAATTAAAGTTAAATATTTAGAAAATTAAACACGCGAAACGAAAAAAAACTGTGGCGAATAGGGAAAACAAATGTTTTTTAATCAATCCATGACAAACGACGAGAAAAATTGTTGTATTAATTTTTAAAATACGAATTAGAAAAAAAAACATTTGTTTTCCAGCATTATTCAAATAAATTCAAAAGTCCCAAAACTGGAAAAAAAATATAGCCGCGAAACGCGCAAATACAATGCTGACGTGTTTTGCGTGCTTTTACCGTAGGCTAGTCAAAATCTAGCTAGATTTGCCACCGATCGATTAGAATCGGCCCCATTCGATTAGTATCGGCATTGGACGATTAGAATTGCCAGCGTTCGATTAGAAAAGGCATTGTTTGATTAGCTTAATATGATGTTACCTGAGCTTTTAAAATTCAAACGAAAATTGGAACAAATCTCTTCGGTTGCCATGCTATTTCTTTCATTTATGTTTGAATTTCAAAAGTACGCAAACACCGCGTTGCAATTTTTTTGTTTTCACAATATGCATGAATACGAAATACCTAGAAAAATAAATGTTCTCCTAGTATAGTGAGACCACACAAAAAGGGGGGAAAGCGTCGAAATGTGCGAACGAAAAGGGGGGAAAATGGGCGGAGCCCAATTTTTTAAAATTATTTTTGTCAAAGGATTCGAGCATTTTGGTTTCAAAAAAATTAAATAAGGTCAATTTGAACATAAAAGTATTATTAGAAAAAATGTCGCAAGAGTTTGCGGCACTTTTGCGGTTGGCTCCGCCCATTTTCCCCCCTTTTCGTTCCCACATTTTGGCACTTTCCCCCCTTTTCGTGGGGTCTCAGTATAGTCAGCGAATACATCATCAACCTCGCTCTACTGCAAAACTCCTGTAAAACCGTGTTGCACTGGCAAAATTAACTCGAATTCTAGTGTTTATACTTGTTTTCAACGGAAAATGGCGTATTCACGACGAATTGCAAGTAAAATTTGATTTTTCGCTTCAAAACAGGTGCACTACACTGTTGAAAATTGAAAAGTGCCGTAGAGCGAGGCTGATGATGCATTCGCCGAGTATATGGTATTTAGGACATATGTCACAAACAAATATTTATACTTTCTAACGTAAATCGACGACACTTTTTGGGAGCCATCGCGGCACAAAATACCTCTTAGCGCGTTCGACTCCAGATCGAAAGGTTGGGCGTTCGATCCGCTCAGTGGCCAAAGGTTTTTTGCTAATTGTCTGTTTTGGATTTTTTTTGGAAATTGCTGTAATACATTGCGTATTTTCAATCGAGTTGCATCATCAAGAAATGAAGCCACGTCCACATTTCCTTACGTTTCCAGTTTTCCGTTTTCTTTTTACAAAAATTTTCATTCCGAACATATCGGATTCAGTCACATGTTTTCATGATGCAACTCGATTGAATACGCAATACGAATATCAAAATTGAATACACAATACGGCCGGTTTTAAAATCGGATAAATTTTGTTTGTGCATTTTGGTGTATTTTAGAGAAAAGATAATCGTATGTCTTACAGAAATGCCGAGGAAAAAGTCCAATAACGGTAACATTTGGCAAAAAAAATTTGACCACTGAGCGGATCGAACGCCCAACCTTTCGATCTGGAGTCGAACGCGCTACCATTGCGCCAAGCAGTCATGAAGAAAAAGATGGGAAGTGGAAAAGATAAAAATGTTGTGATAAGCAAAGAGCAAATTTTGTGCATTGGTTCCAAGAGCAATCGTCTCACATGTCAGACATTGGGGTATGTGGAGGGAGTGAGTAAACGCGCCCGGACGCACACACGCAACGCGTCCAAATGAGGCCCAAAAATAAAAAAGCGCGCGAGACATTTAGCATTATCGGAGAGAAAAACCAACGCGCGCAAAACAATTTTGAATGGAGTTTCGTAATTTTCACGAGTTTGCTTTGGTTTTTCTCTCCGATAATGTGACATTTTTCGCGCGCCCTTTTTATTTTTGGGCCTCATTTGGATGCGTTGCGTGTGTGAATCCGGGCGCGTTTACTCACTCCCTCCTCATACCCCAGTGGTCAGAGAAGCACAGGTGTTTCAGAAAACATCATCAAAATCCGAATCACCGGAATCATGGACAGCTAAATGTACAAGGACATCTTGGAGAAGGAAATGTGGTCATATGGTGGTTGTTCCAACAGGACAATGATCCGAAACTTTGAAACTTTTCCCCCGGTTTTTAACTTGTCATTTTGTTTTTTTCTCGCCCTGAATATCAAAAATCAAAATATCCATTTTTTTCGATTTTCTAATTTTTTTTTTCAAAATTTTTTTCTATCGAGTAAATTGGTTCTGTAGTTATTTAAACTCATTTTTAAGCGTTTTTCTCAATCTCTGCAAATTTGGGGTCGATCGGATCATCCGAAGTGGAGTTACAGTCAAAATCACCACGGTTCGTATACTTTCGCACGGCCCTGTATGGCACAGGTCCCGAAATCGATGGCTAATCGCCCATTTCAATGGCTATTAGCTAAAATATTTCTAAGTTCTGTCTACAGTGTTCCTTTTGCACAACAAACTCGAATGCAACGAACGTTGTAAATATCAATCGCAGTGGCCCTCACGGAGCCTTATACTGTAACCTTGACAGAGTTTCATGTGAGATTATGGCTCGATCCGGCTGAAAAAATAATAGCGTGGCGATCTTGTTTTTTATTACTAAAACATGGGTCGGTGATATTATTAATTTATTGTTATAAATTCTCCTCTGTCATTGAGCACTGGACTCCACTCGATCCACTCGACGGAAAATAACGTATCCACGACGAGTTGCAGTTAAAATTTGATTTTTCGCTTCAAAAAAAGCGCACTACACCGTTGAAAATTGAAAAGTGCGGTAGAGCGAGGCTGATGATGCATTCGCCGACTATAAATGTCTCGCGCGCTTTTTTATTTTTGGGCCTCATTTGGACGCGTTGCGTGTGTGCGTCCGGGCGCGTTTACTCACTCCCTCCACATACCCCAATGTCTGACATGTGAGACGATTGCTCTTGGAACCAATGCACAAAATTTGCTCTTTGCTTATCACAACATTTTTATCTTTTCCACTTCCATCTTTTTCTTCATGACTGCTTGGCGCAATGGTAGCGCATTCGACTCCAGATCGAAAGGTTGGGCGTTCGATCCGCTCAGTGGTCAAATGTTTTTTGCCAAATACCGTTATTGGACTTTTTCTTCGAAATTTTTGTAAGACATACGATTATCTTTTCTCTAAAATACACCAAAATGCACAAACAAAATTTATCCGATTTTAAAACCGGCCGTATTGTGTATTCAATTTTGATATTCGTATTGCGTATTCAATCGAGTTGCATCATGAAAACATGTGACTGAATCCGATATGTTCGGAATGAAAATTTTTGTAAAAAGAAAACGGAAAACTGGAAACGTAAGGAAATGTGGACGTGGCTTCATTTCTTGATGATGCAACTCGATTGAAAATACGCAATGTATTACAGCAATTTCCAAAAAAAATCCAAAACAGACAATTACCAAAAAACCTTTGACCACTGAGCGGATCGAACGCCCAACCTTTCGATCTGGAGTCGAACGCGCTACCATTGCGCCAAGCAGTCATGCTGATGAAATGATAAAATTATTCCGATATTTCTGCGTTTCATAGACATACCAAAGGCTCATGGATTGAAAAAATAAGAGATAATCTCACGAAAAATTTTAATATTTTTTTTAAATAAAAGAGGTATTTTGTGCCGCGATGGCTCCCAAAAAGTGTCGTCGATTTACGTTAGAAAGTCACTAATCGCACGCTGACTAGACTTATGCAGAAATAACCTACCTTATGTTATTCCACAATTACCCACATCAACCCCATACGTATCTATTAATTTCATTGCCCAATTAATCATCTTATTATTTCTAGCATTACATGTATAACTACTCCGGCACAATCACATGGAAATTCGATCCTTCTTTTTATTCATTTTACTATACCATGATTTTCTTTCTATTTCACGTACTTTAAAGTCGTAATAAAATAAATAAATAAATAAATAAATATTATTGTTTTAAAAAATTTGTCACCTGGCGAGAGGCGCGAACTTGAAAAATAGGCTCCGCCCCCTCGCCAAGATTTTTCTGCAATGGCTGCACCTCCGTTTGCAAGCGCGCCGCGCGCGAT
The DNA here is from genome assembly GCA_963572235.1 of Caenorhabditis japonica. NCBI lineage: Eukaryota > Metazoa > Nematoda > Chromadorea > Rhabditida > Rhabditidae > Caenorhabditis > Caenorhabditis japonica. Next base: position 4,764,123 of record OY754345.1, read on the forward strand.
TTTCTGCTTGGAATTTTTGTTTATTTTTTCCGCCAAACCTTCACAAAAAATACATAGTTAAACGTATTTTCCATATTTTTGCGAGGAATTTTTGCTTTATTTATTTGTTTCGAATTTTTATAAAATTATTGTTTTTCAATGATTTTTTTGAATTTTTTCTGTACCTATGCAGACGAATTTTGCTGCCATTGTATTTCATAGGTTCATAAAAACAATAAATCAAGCCAAATTCTGTCATTTTTTCAACAATTTCAGACCTCTGATCAAACAAAACACATAGAATTCATCGAAGATTTATTTTTTATCCTGGAAAAAAATTTTATTGTGTTTTCAATCGACTTGCGACATGAGAACGCGAGACTCCGCCCACTTATTTGTGCGCTACCTGTCTGCGTCTCTTCAAATATCACTGTGTTGGCGTGGTCGCCCACAAAAAAAGTGGGCGGAGTCTCGCGTTCTCATGTCGCAAGTCGATTGCAAACACAATACAGACAATATCAGCAGATTATGGATCCTGCCGAGCGATCATCGCCTACCTGTCCCCCAAAACCTTCATTTCAGAAAGGTACTGGAAAAATTTGATAAAAAATTAAAAATTAAATTTAAATATTGTCGGCCCGCCAAAATGGTCGAACGCGCTCCGCTGAACTCAATACTACGTGGATTTCATTTTGGTTTCCAAATTATTTTATTTCACGTTGAATTTACACGTGAAATGAAAAAATTTAGAAACCAAAATAAAATCCACGTAGTATTGAGTTCAGCGAAGCGCATTTGACCATTTTGGCGGGCCGACAATAAATAAAAAAATTAAAACACGTAGAATTCATTTCCAAATGAAGCAATCGTCGTCATCCAAGCGTGTTCAGGTCAGGCCGGGGCAAATTGAAGGATTGACGTCTCTGAAAAATATCCAAACATATGAGGTTGAAACGAAAGAAAAATCCACGCGATGCGCAGATGAGCGAAAGCCAGCATATGCAAATATACTGTCGCTTTTAAAAAAGGTTACAAAAAAACTTATAATTGATTTGTGACGGAGTGACATTTCACGTGAAACTGTGAGACGAAAATTCTCTTGATTTCTTCAATTTTTTCGAATAAAACGTGAAAAAAATTGTCACTCCGCCACGAATCCATTATACCATTTTCTCATAAAATAAAAACTCACAGGAGGATCGCGATTTTCTGGAAATAGGGAGAGCTGTCGCCTCTCTCGATGCCACCGACTTTCCCAAAGGACCAGAAAATTCTGCCGCATTTATTCATTTCTCGTCGGCAGTCTTTGCGCATTATTTGGCGATGATCTGGGTCATCTGCAAAATATTATTATTGTCATAAAAAAGTTTAAAAATATTAACAATTAAAACTCACACATTTTTAAATCGATAGTCAGGCAAATAATGAACAATACCTGGAAAATCTGAAAAAGAATGCCAGAAAATCGTTTTCCAGCAAAAAAATTGTTTATTTCATAAATTAACTAATTGTTAAAAATGACAAAATTAGTTTTAATATGTATTTTTGTAAAAGTTTGGCGGAAAAAATGAAAAACAATGAGAGAAAATTCCACGCGGAAAATCGCGCGCGGCGCAATTGCAAACGGAGCTGCAGCCATTGCAGAAAAATCTTGGCGAGGGGGCGGAGCCTATTTTTCAAGTTCGCGCCTCTCGCCAGGTGACAAATTTTTTAAAACAATAATAACAATTTCTATCTCTTCTTCTCACCGCGTTTTTCAACTCACTTCATAGTAACTGGGTACGATTCCTCATACTTCCAATAATTCCGTGATCCAATGCTTGTATAGTTGTGTCGCACGTGCAGAGCCAATTCATAAAAATTCTGAAATTTCGATAGGCATAGATGGTTTCAGCACTTGGATCAGGTATTAAAATGAACTAGATGCAATGGTTGCAGTAGAGTTGCATGGAAGTGAAATATTTCTTAAACGGAAGTCGAAAGTCGGAAATCAAAATTAAAAAACTGGGAAAAAAAAAGGCTAAAAACCAGAAAACGCTTCAGTATTCCACCTTTTAAACTCTATTATCCATCTCTGAGAGTTCCGTCGCTCGAACACAGACCGTGCACTGCGGACTTTCCCGAATTTCGTGTCGCGTGTCTCAATTTCCCACGTACATATAATGCGTATTCCGCCGTTGGCCGAGCGCTGCATGGCCTAGGTTCCGATAGGGTCCCGGTGGAACTTTCAGAGATTGCTAATATCTCTTCGCACCAATCTTCGGCCGCCTTATGCCCCTTGGGTTTGAAAATTATTCGTCAATGATATTTGTGGATTTGAACTTTTGAGCTTTTAAATCGAATTACAACTTGCATATGTTTTCAAAAATTATCGGAATATTATTGGTTTTAAATCATAATAAAAAAGGGATCGTTTAATTGTAAGCTATATGTGTTTGAGAGCCCAACTATCTAGTTTTATATCGTTTTGGGAACGATAATATCAAATTTGTATCACCAATTCTTCATGCCTGCTTGTTGACTTTTCGGTAGAAAGGAAAATAAAAAAAAAGAGTCCGAATCAGAATGAATTCTCCAACTCAGCAATTAGCAATATTCGAAGTGAGTTCCAGATGGGTCCGATCTTGGAAAAGAAGTGTAACGTGCATGTGTCATTCCTAGCTAATAGCATTGGTCTGCGGTTTAATTTTACAAACTCGAAAATTTTTTTTTCCGATAAGGCACATTACAGGCCCTCATACTTCCATTATTCGTGCGATCCGACATCTGTACAGTTGTATCGCACTGAAACGTTGATGTGCATAAATGGATTGGGTTAGGTATTAATTTTTACTATTATGTATAAAGACTGATGTTTGTACATTAGTATGTGTTTGAGATTTTGTGTCATCTATGGAGGGTGGTGGGAGAAAATTGGCGAAACATTTCAAAGCCAAGGGGCATGAGGCGGCCGGAGTTCGGTGCGAACAAGTTTGAAGGGTAGCACACTGAAGGCACTCAGCGTATTTCAACCGTTGCACCAACAAATGCCGCCGAGAATCATCTATCTTAATATGTAGTAGAAATAATGCGGAAATTTTCATCGAAATGAAAGGTTCTATAACATTAAAAAGTCCGACACGGTCTTCCTCTCCTTCCGGGTGGTATTGCCATACCATTGTGCCCGCTTTTTTGGTTTTTGCAGCGATCACGCCCATTTTCTTCGTATAAAAAGGCAAGACCATAAAGCCACATTACATTATGAAGCTGCTACCTCTGATCCTTCTGGTTTTTATTACCTGCTGGACTGAAGCCACCAAATTCGTAGCGAGTGGCTCGATTCAGTGTGACATGCCTGGTCAGACTTGGTGCTTCGTGCTCACGTTAATTGAGATCGATATATTGTAAGTTTTTGAAAAGAGTTAATTAAGCTTCACCACCTGTTTTCCAGCTATGACGACCTATTGGCAGCGACAGGCACACAATGCACAAGCAACAAATCATGGCCATACCACCTGGAAGGAAAAGACTACGATGACGGTGTATTCGATGTGAGGGAATTTTTCATTTTGATGGAAAAGCGGCACCGCGTTATTACCTGACCATACCTGACCCATCTATCCCCCTCAAAATTTCAGAACGCTTATGAAGTTGGTCTGCATGTGAAACACAACTGTACAACACACGGAGGCATGTATGATTTGTTACACGATGCAGGCACGTACCCAATTTACATAGAGTAAGTTGAGAAAAGCAGTGAGAGGAAGACGTACAAATATATTTTATTTAGGAAAATTAGCGTCGAGTGGAGTCCAGTGCTCAATGACAAGGGAAATCATTTTATAAGTGAATCTTATCGCAGTTTCGTGTTTGATTAATCTCACATGTTATACAGTGCGTGCAATATCTATAGGACCCCCCTCTATTTTAGGCCTACGGGAAAAACAAAAAAAGTTATCGAAAATCTGTGAATTCCATTCGATTCTAAATCTGAAATAACCCCAGGGTACAAATTTTTATCATCCTACCACTTTCCATACCCGCTTACCACCAAAAAATCACTTATTTGACCGTGCAATATCTATAGGACCCCCTGAGAAATTCGGGTTGGCGACCAATTTTTGGTGGGGTTTTCGTTCATTAATTCGACTATTTTCTTTATTTTTTTGTTTCTTTTTCTTTTCTTTTTTTCATAAAAACTATTCATTCTATCAGATTCCCAAATTTAATTAACTATTAAATTTTTATAACACAGCGCAAATGCAATCAGATCTACAAATTTGGGTATCGGAAAGTGTATGGATGTTTTAGCTGTGTAAATTTACCGTAATCTTGTTTGTTTCAAGAGTTAGAAGCCCAGGTAAAGTGATACTAAGCCTAAATTCACCTATTCCTAAAATGATGCATGCCCAATAAGTCAGTTGTAATTTGCTTGTCATGGGTCGTGGTCAACTTCTCACCTCTTCTGAGCAAGCTCAGCTCAATGTGATGCAACACCTTAGACCTTCACTTTATGACATTCCTAGTTTTGTTAGGAAGAGCAAAACTGCTTGCCGTAACTACCTCAACGGTCTCCTGCATTATGGTAAGCAATCGAAGTAGCACAAAGGGAAGACAGAGAAAAGTCACCGCTCGAGAAGAACTTTACATTCTTCGCGTGTTGCCAAATTCCCCGAAAAGCCTCAGAAAAGTACAAGGAGAGTTAGATCTCAATGTCTGCAAGTCGACCATTCGGAATGTTATGAAGAGAAGCGGAATCATCGTCCGTCAAAAAATGATCAAAGTACTGGAAATGATGCCACATCACAAAACAACTCGTCTATGCCCAACAGTATATTTGAAGTCATTCAAACCGATGGTGAAAAAACTTCCCCTGTCATTTTCCTTGTTTTGAACTTTTGCACAGTGATATATGTGCTCAATAAATCTATTCTTGCTTCTACGTGCTCATTACTACCGGTTAGATGTTAATGAAGCTACAGATTTTTCGAAAGTAAGTAATTATCACGGAAACAATTGTGGAAAAACAGAAACAACAAAAAATAAAGAAAATAGTCGCATTAATGAACGAAAACCCCACCGAAAATTGGTCGCCAACCCGAATTTCTCAGGGGGTCCTATAGATATTGCACGGTCAAATAAGTGATTTTTTGGTGGTAAGCGGGTATGGAAAGTGGTAGGATGATAAAAATTTGTACCCTGGGGTTATTTCAGATTTAGAATCGAATGGAATTCACAGATTTTCGATAACTTTTTTGGTTTTTCCCGTAGGCCTAAAATAGAGGGGGGTCCTATAGATATTGCACGCACTGTATTGGTTGGCAAGAGTGGAAGTATGTATTTATATTATCATCAGTTGAATACGTGCAGTAAAAAAGTTAAATGTATTCACCAACATTGCCAATGACTTTTTTCTAAAAAATACCAATTTGGGGATGTCATCCATTCAAATGGTAACTTGCTTCTTCTTGAAGTATGTGGTCAGCCAATTTTTCAAATCAACACGAGAATACTCCATTTTCGAATCGATAGAATTAAAGACTGATTGTTTGACGATTAGGTGCAGGGCCCTTGTAAACATTAGCTATAACTAGTGTGCGTTACTGGTAAAGATTTTGACGATTTTACCGATAAATATTCGGAAAAAAAGAAACCATTTATAAAATTTTCTACCGGTAAATTTGGCAAATTTTGTCGATCCTTTACCGGTAAATTTTACCGATAAAAGTTTTGGCAAAACTTTTAATCGGTAATCTGCCGGTAAATTTCTCGGTAAATTCACATTATTTATATATAGGTACCGCAACGTGTTTCTAAAACATAAGAGTTTCGCCAAACTGTCGACAAAAATAGATTCCAGTTACTCATATTAGCATGTTCCCGAATTTTCGTTTCAAAATGTTCAGTGATTCTCGAGTTTTGGCTCTTCAAAGTTGGCATCCCGAAGTACTGATTTTCTCCTCGCTGGAAGGCTCCGCGACATCTCGAAACCGGACATCTCGAAACCGCGACATCTCGAAACCGCGTTAATAGGGGGAGGGTGGTTGAAAAGAGAGGTAGGAAGTAAAATTTTTTTTTTTCATAATTCAATGACTATTCAACAAAAAATCAAAAAGTGCAAGATTTGAGCATCATTTCTTTGGCGGCCACCAAAAAAAGTTTAAAGTACGCAAACTGCACCTTGCATCGGGAGCAGGGGTGGGACCAAAAAAATCTTTTTTCTGTCATTTATTTTGCTTTAATTGGGTGAAACAAAAACATTTGTTTTGTTCATCCATGTAAGAAAAAAGAAAGTTTTTCATTTAAGCCGCGGAGGCGCAAAACAATGTCTGTATGAACGAAAACTTAGCCGGGATATGCTCTGAATTGACAAAAAATCTCTAATTTTCAACGAAAACTTTGGGAAATTTCCATTCAACTCGCAGAAATACTATTTTTTTCCCCCTATAAACGTTTTTCGAGAGAGGGTGCCGAAACACGAGACGCACACATCGGTGCAAGCGCGCTCTATTGTCAATTTTCTCTGCTTTTTAAAACCAATCTCTCGATCAGGAGTGGGAGAAAAACAATTTCACAAAAAAAATTGCTTTTCCTTAAAAAATTGAAAAAAAAAAGTTTGTCCCCAAAAAAAGGTATCAAAACAATTTTTTTTTTCCTCAAAAAAAATCAGAAAAAAATTTTGTTCAAGAAAATAATATAAAAAACAAGCTTGCAGCTTGTGGCGACTAAGTCGCCTTCGTCAAAAATTTATTTTTTTCTGATTTTTGCTTTTTTTTTAAATAGAAATGGCAATCATTTCTTTTCCCTATTTATTTTAAGTTATCGTGGCCCTTGTGGTATAGTGGTTAGCACGTTTGACAGTCAATCGAAAGGTCGCGGGATCGAGTTTTGTCGACTGCAAACTTGTGTGTGAGACACACAAACAAACACACAGACTAATCTAAAATTTTCTATATATTGTCACAGGTGATGTGCGGTAGGCCTGCCGCAGGTGGTCGCCTGCTTTGAGGATGCTTTTCATTTACCGCGAAGGAGAGAGTTCGCGGCAGGCCTGCCGCGACACCTGCAGCATGCCTACCGCGATATCTGCGGCATGTCTATCGCGACACCTGCGGCATGCATACCGCGACACCTGCGGCATGCCTACCGCGAAAGCTAGCAAGTGCGCTCCACTGAACTTCCTTGTTTTTATTTTCTTTTCCGAAATATTTTTTTTCCTTCTTTTCTTCAATTTTAGCATAAATTCGTTGTTTTTCTTTGTAAAAAATATTTTGCCGAGAACAAATTCGTAATTTTTTGTGAAAACCTGCCTGAAAATGTCTCATTTTATTCAAAAATCGATATTTTTCGAATGTTCCGCAGTTTTAAGTATACCGCCCTTTTTTGTTGAAAATTTTCTATCGACATGCGATTTCGACAATCCGCTTATTCTCTAACATTTTAGCACGAAAATTATTGGTTTAAATGTGAATTCTGCCTGTTTTCGGCTAAAATGCTGCTTTTTATTTGAAATTAGGTATTTTGTGAGTCTGTCGCCTTTTTCTCGTCCGTTTTGCTTTTTCTATCGTTTCTATTCGTTATATCCGCCAATATTGTGTTTTAAATGGAGTTGCTATTGTGTTTTCAATCGAGTTGCCGCATCAAAACGTGAAACATCGCCCACTTTTTACACGCAAAAGTAAAAGATGCACTAAAATTTCATATTCGCGTGGAAAAAAGTGGGCGGAGTTTTACGTTTTTATGTCGCAGCTCTATTGAAAACACAATACATGAAAACATGAAACTCGACCCACTTTTTTGCCCGCCAGTTTTCAAATAGCACTGAAATTGTATATTCGCGCGCAAAAATCTGGGCGCGGTGACACTTTTTAATGCAGGTACACCATGTAATAGCAACTTGATCGAAAATACAATAATTAGTAATAAAAGTTAATTTTTTAGAAGGCAGCGGTACGCTCAGCATCAAACGAGAGCAAGAACGACTACTGAACGCATGGTGAGTCGTTTATGAAGTTTATCATTCTTTGCAAAAAATCGCCAAAACCGTAGAGCGTGACAAAACCGGAGAAATACGCGAAATCGCGAAAAATGTAAAAGCGAAATCGGGGAAAAAGGAAAAACGGGGTTTTACATTTTTCCCCGATTTTGCGTATTTATTTGGATTTGTCACGTTCTCCGGTTTCGGCTGCAACTTTTCTGCGCTGGGCACCAATTTGCCAGAGAAATTCGCTCCAAAAAGTGGCAACCTACCGGCAAGTTGTCGCCAAAATCGGTCAATTGCCGTCTACTCAGAAAATGTTTAGCTAAAAGCCATTGAAAACGGCTAATAGCCATCGAATTGGGTCGTGTGCCAGTGTTGCACGGAATGGGTATATTTATGCGGAATAGGGAATACGGAATAGAGACTGAAATATTTAGGTTTAATGCATTAATAAACATTTTCTTCGGAATGTAAATACAAACAAAAAACATCATTCCGTGCAACACTGTCGTGTGCCATATGCGTTTGGAGAACGTTTTGAATTCGATGACGAAAAGCCGTTTTCGATGGCTTTTCTCTTGAGCTATTATTGTTTTAAAAAAGTTGTCACCTTCAAAGCCGCGTGACCTTTAAAATTAGGCTCCGCCTCTTCACGCGAATTTCCACCTTTGTAAATTTTCATGAACAAAAACTGAAGGAAAATAAAAATTTCATGAAATTCGCGTGAAAAGGCGGAGCCTAATTTTAAAGGTCACGCGGCTTTGGAGGTGACATTTTTTTAAAAACAATAATACATTCGAATTTTCAATTCTGACATTCTCACAATCAGATAATTTTGGTTCGTACATGGCGACCATTGGCATCTATGCGGCTAATACCCACGGAAAACGGCTAATAGCCATTGAAAAAGGCTAGTAGCCATCGCATTCGGGACGTGCGCCAAATACATGTGGCACACGTCCCGCTTTGATGGCTATAATTATGGATTCTTGACGTAGCGAGACAGCGTGTCAAGTTATGCGTCAGCAAATGCTGCGTCTTGCCACGATTCAGCTCTTGGCGGTGAGAGAGGAACACATTTTTTTGCAAATTGTTTTCATTTTGCTGGCGCACAACTTGCAGCAACGTGCCGCTACGTCACGAATCCATAATAGCTAAAAATTCCCTGACTATATATTGCCATGTTGGCTACATTTCGACGGCAATTTGCCTTCAAAATGTTAGCTGAGGGGGCTGGCTATTTGCCGTTTTCTATGGATATTATCCCCAACATTATCCATTATTCACCTCCAGTGGAATCGGATGATAGCTCTCGGAAACGGTTACTAGCCAAAAATTTCTTGAGGCGATCATGAAAACTTCATATCCTCATTTCAGTGTTCTGTCCGGAGACTACAACGAAACATCGGAGAAGTGGAGGACCGCGTCGAGAACCACGATTTTTTAGATTTTTTTCTGTTGCTGTTCTAATGTGTTTCGTTTTCAATAAATTGTTTTCAGAGCCATACTTACTAATATTAATAAAGTGAAAGCCCCCCCCCCCCCCAAAAGTGTTTTCACACCTGCGACAGACCTACCACGAACGAACAGGGTGGCCGCGGCAGGCCAAATGCATCCTTCGCGGCAGGTCTGCTGCATCCGTTAGTATCGCGGCAGGTCGAAAGCGGGTTCGGGGTATGCATGCCGCAGGCGATTTTTCGCGGTCGGCCTGAAGCAGGCCTGCCGCAGGCATCTAGCGAGGTACTCTTTTCACCTGCCCGCGAGCTGCTTTCGACCTGCGGCAGGCCTACCGCAAATCACCTGTGGTGAAAACAAAAAAATTGCAACGCGGTGTTTGCGTATTTTCGAAATCCAAACGGCAATGCAAGAAATAGCATGGGAAATGAAGAGATTTGTTCCCCTTTTCATTTGAATTTTTAAAGTACGCAAACACCGCGTTGCAACTTTTTTGTTTTCACAATAAGAAAGATTGTATTTCTTCGAGTTGAATGGAAATTTCCTAATGGACCTATTCACTTCAATTAAAATGAATTTTTATGACACATTTATTCAATGCATTACAACATATTAATTAATTAATCTCAATTTTTCTGAACCATTGAGTTTGAGTTTTTCTGAAAATCGCGCCTAGCCATCCTGGTCAAATAAGTGAACTTATTAACAAACAAATGCATGCGCCTTTAAACATTTACTCCGAGTACACAAAAATGATGACAAAAGATGCATTTTTTGACCAGGATGAATAGGCGCGATTTTCAGAAAAACTCAAACTCAATGGTTCAGGAAAATTCAGATTAATTAATTAATATGTTGTAATGCATTGAATAAATGTGACATAAAAATTCATTTTAATTCAAATGAATAGGTCCATAAAGTTTTCGTAGAAAATTAGAGATTTTTTGTCAATTCAGAGCATATCCCGGCTAAGTTTTCGTTCATACAGGCATTGTTTTGCGCCTCCGCGGCTTAAATGAAAAACTTTTTTTTTCTTACATGGATAGGGACCACTGGGGTATGAGGAGGGAGTGAGTAAGCGCGCCCGGACGAACACACGCAACGCATCCAAATGAGGCCCAAAAAATAAAAAATCGCGCGAAAAATTTCGCATTATCGGAGAGAAAAATCAACGCGCGCGAAATAATTTTGGATAGGATTTCGTAATTTTCACGATTTTGCGTTGGTTTTTATCTCCGATAACGCGAAATTTTTCGCGCGCCTTTTTTATTTTTTGGGCCTCAATTAGATGCGTTGCGTGTGTGCGTCCGGGCGCGTTTACTCACTCCCTCCTCAGACCCCAGTGAGGGACCACAAAGTGTTTTTCAAAACAAATATTTTCTGAAATGTTTTTGTTGAATTACATTCTACAGGCAATTCTAAGACTTTTGCCAAAAAATCAATCCAAAAGAGCTATTCGCTGTCGAATTACAGCCGTTTTTATGCTCATTTTCAATGTACTGATTTTCTGCCAGCCCAGTGGGCGGGGCGATGTTTGCAAGAATCCCGCGCGAGATAATCGTTCAATTTGAAGCTCACAAAAGGAAAACGCCTCATAGACTGATTGCGAATCAAGAGTTTTACCACTGCGCCACACCGCCACTCTAGCGCGTAGCTTCTTTTTCCTACATATGGTCGCCGCCTCACTGCCTCCTCGCTGTCGCTGCCAGATGAAATTGATGCTGATTCATGCATAAAATGTACAAAATTTACACAGAAAAGTGAAAAAAAACCTAAAAGGGGGATTATAACTTGAAAATGTGTGAAAACCATTTTGTCAAAAAAAAGATGTAGAATTCGAATCCGCCATAAAAACAGTGGGACACAGCGACGGATTTCGACACCTTAAATGGCTCGTCTAGTGGAGCGCGCCTGCACACCCCCTCCCGCTCCTCGCTCTTCAAAGGATCCAAGCAAGCTTCCGCCCAGCTCCCTCCGGTCGCCTAATTTTAAGGTGTCACACATGCTTCCGGCGTTTTGCCGCTGGAATTTCCGGATAAAAGTATAAAAATATCAAAAACATTCAATTTGGTGCAAAAAAAATCAGAAATTGACATTTTTTATAGCACCAAAAAAAGTTTTTCAGATGTATTTATTTTCCCAGCAACTTTCTAATGTTATTCGTAACCAAATTCCATAAGCTTTAGTCATGTTTGTGCAAAAAAAAAAGAAAACAAAAATAAAAACCATCAAAAGGAATCGAACCCGTGACCTCTAGATCACCGGTCACATCTGCACACCCACAGGTGAAGGGCTTCAAATCCATATCGGATCCGAAACGGATGGGACGTGGAATTTATAGGAATTTTATATGTATCCGATTTTGAATTTTATATGTATCCGTGGCACTTGACCACCACTGCTCACCCTCAGAACCTTTCAAAGGGCGTTTATATAAAAGGTGCGCGACGCGAGCTGCTATGCAAACGCGCTCCACTAGACGAGCCATTTAAGGTGTCGATTTCCGGCGCAGTCAGTGGGACTCGACCGGCATCACCCTCAAAATTGCAAAAAAACAGAAAATTGGTTTTGAGCCGATCACTTTAGGAGGTAGGAAAGTACTTTAAAGTCGATCAATCGCTCTAAATTTTTGGCCTTGACCTTATAATTGATTATTCTATTGGTTTCTAATGGGGTTATTCACAAAACCGGAAAAAAAGGAAGAAAACGGAAAAAAACTTCGGGAAAAATCGGAGAACGATCCGATTGACCTGAAATTTTGGAAAAAATTGGAAAAAATTCTCCTGTACACGCTCACAAAATTTTGGACCGAAATATCGATTTTAAAAATTATCGATTTTTTTTCTGAAAATTTTTAAAATCGATATTTCGGTCCAAAATTTCGTGAGCGTGTACAGGAGAATTTTTTCCAATTTTTCCCGAAATTTCAGGTCAATCGGAGCATTCTCCGATTTTTCCCGAAGTTTTTTTCCGTTTTCTTCCTTTTTCTCCGGTTTTGTGAATAACCCCATAATGGGGTTATTCAGGGTCGGAAAAAAATAGTTTTTTTCCTTTTTTTCCTTATTCAAACGACGGAAAAAAAAGAAAAAAATCCGTGGCCGCGAGAGTTTTTTTCCGTTGCTTTTCTAGGCCATCGCAAAAGTTTTTTAGGCCCTCGGCCGTGAGACCTGCGAATTATCGATTTACGGGCGAATAATTTTTGAAAATTGGACTCGCGCGCAGGTCTCACAGCGGAGGGCCTGAAAAACTTTTGCGATGGCCTAGAAAAGCAACGGAAAAAAACTCTCGCGGCCATGGATTTTTTTCTTTTTTTTCCGTCGTTTGAATAAGGAAAAAAAGGAAAAAAACTATTTTTTTCCGACCCTGAATAACCCCATAAAATAAAATAGATAGGTCATCGCTGAAAAAATCGAGATAAATTTCCTCCTACTTTGACTGAAAAAAAAAACCTAAAAGGGGGAACTAAAACGTAAAAACCAACTGCATATTCGAATTCAGCACATAAAAAACTACATATAGGAATCAATAATAAAAAGAGTGGGACTCAACATGGAAAGACCCTAAAACTTCGATTTTCTAACCTTCGCTTCATTTTTTTGTTCGATTTCGGGTGGAACTGATGATTTTTCAGCAAATCTGATATCACCAATCGATTCCTTGTGGTCTATTACATAAGGGAGCATCTTAACATGAATGGTTATACCAGTAGTATCCGCGTTACAGAATCGCAATATTGCACCACGATCCAAAAACGCGCTGGGTAGAAAAATCGGAACGCCCCGCCCACCACTCTTTGCGGTCCCTATACATGGATGAACAAAACAAATGTTTTTGTTTCACCCAATTAAAGCAAAAGAAATGACCGAAAAAAGATTTTTTTTGGTCCCACCGCTACTTCCGGTGCAAGGTGCAGTTTGCGTACTGTAAACTTTTTTTGGTGGCCGCCAAAGAAATGATGCTCAAATCTTGCAATTTTTGTTTTTTTGTTGAATAGTCATTGAAATATGAAAAAAAAAATTTTTACTTCCTACCAGGCTTGTTCGGAAAATCGGAAAAGGACATTTTTTTCCGAAATAATTTTTCGGAAAATCGGATACCCGAAATTTTTTCGGCAAAAACTCATTGACTACACCACTCTTTGACTACATGCACTCATTGACTACACATTCTCATTGACTATAAAGTCTCATTGACTATACTTGTCTCATTGACTGCACTTGTCTCATTGACTACAAAGTCTCATTGACTTCATGTTGCTCATTGACTACATTCCCTTGGGTCACTAAGGTAATATGCTGATGCTTTATCGCGCATGGAATAAAAAATATACCTAATCATTATAGCAAAAATAAACAGTCTTTTAATTTTATAACAAGTTTCTTTTCATTTTTCGTTGATTTCTTGCAAATTTTCAAGTAAAAAAGCATCTATTTCCGGAAAGTTCAGCGGTAACGCGCAGGAAGCATGTGTGACACCTTTAAAATGGGCGACCGGAGGGAGCTGGGAAGAAGCATACTTTGATTTTTTGTTTTACTTACAATTAGACTATTTTAAGATGTAAAAAATTATATAACAAAAATCTTTAAACGGTCCACAAAAAGCATTCAAGAATACGGAAACCAATATTTTCCGCCCTGAAAATCATTTACTATTTTAATTTACCGGCTGTAAAAATTAATGAATACAACCTCATATGTAGTCAATGAGCATAGTGAAGTCAAAGAGACTTTGTAGTCAATGAGACAAGCGTAGTCAATGAGACAAGTGTAGTCAATGAGACTTTGTAGTCAATGAGAATGTGTAGTCAATGAGTGCATGTAGTCAAAGAGTGGTGTAGTCAATGAGTTTTTGCCAATTTTTTCCGATTTCAATTTTCGGAAAATCGGATATCCGACATTTTTTCTGATTTTATTATTCGGAAAATCGGCTATCCGATTTTTTCCGATTTTCGAAACTAAACTGGATTTTTTCAAATTTGTATTTTCCGAAAAAGATTCTTAATAATTCGCTCATCTTATTTCTTTGAAAAAATACGAAAATCAACAAATTCAACAAAAAATCAACAAATTAACAAAAAAATTCAAAAAAAAAATGCAGTTTTGAGAAGTTCTTGGTACTTAGAAGCGGCACCTAAAAGAAATTTTCCGATGGGAAAAATTTTCCGGATAATTAATTCGGAAAATTTTCCGATGGGTAAGTTTTCCGGAAAATAAATTCGGAAAATTTTCCGTCGGAAAAATTTTCCGAAAAAAGTCGGGAAATTCGGAAAATCGGAATTTCCGTTTTCCGATTCCGACCAAGCCTGCTTGGCATCATGATGGGTCACGCTTTAATACAGATGCAATTTTTTTGAAAAAGTGAAAAAGACGTGATTGTGCAAGGCCGAGGTCGCTCCACGTATCATTTGCGTATCTTTGTTTTTCCCGATGTCTTGTTTTTCTAATACGTGAGCTTGACCCTACGTTGAGTTTTGCCGAAAACCATTTTACCGGAAAATTTTTTGCGAAATTACCAATAAATTTACCGGTAAATTTACCGGTAACTTTGCCGAAAGATGCGTTAACCGGTAAAAATTTTTTCGGTAACGCACACTAGCCATAACTACAATCAGTCTTTAGTTTTATCGATTCATAAATGGAGTCTTCTCGTGTTTATGCAAAAAATGTTGATAAAAATCCAGCAAAACCAGCGGCAATGCGCGGGAGACATTTGTGCTTTCTTTAAACGTGAACTTAAGGAGCTGGAATGAAGCCTTCTTTGACGGTTGGTGACCATTGATTTTAAAGATTAAAAATCTAGGGGTGCACGGTGTCCAGGATTTGAAATGTGGGCGGAGCCTAATTTGCTGGCGCGCCAGCAAACTTTCATGGCGCACTTTCGGTGCTTGCGCAGTTTGCGACTCTCGAAATATTTTTATTGATTTTTTTTATTTTTCTTTCAGTAAAACCTGTTTTTCTTTGTAAAATGTATGTATTGTATCTTTTAATACCATGAAATTGCCCAAACTTCAATTTTCGTAAAGATTTATCCTGCAAAAACACCAAAACTCTCAAAACGAAAATTTCGAAATGGTGGCTGAACCAAATTCGACGTTCTTAGGCTTAAAAAATTTCTAAAGACCTCAGCTATAATTCCGTTGGAGCACATGTGGGAAAAATTAAGAATTTATGCTTTTTTTCCCGAAAAACATAAAAAATGCGTCAAAATTTGAATTTCGCGCGAAAAAATCCAGTAGGGCGCGTTTGCTCGGCTCCGCCCACTTTTCAAATCCTGGACACCGTGGGGTGGGTTATTCACACAAACAAAATAATCAACCGCATGCTTCCACCCAGCTCTATACGGTCGCGCGGTTGAATTTTTCCGAATAACACAAATATGTACTAGCCATGATTCTATAGTGGGAGAGATTTTTTTTAATTTTAAAACATTTGAAAAACTTTGTTTAAAACTGTGGCAGGTATGTCTTAAAATCTGGAAAAAAAGGTCCCTAAACAGTACGCTAACCTATAAAAAGTTTTGTTTTCAATATTTTCAACAACAAAAAAAATTTGGCAGCTCTAAAATTCCAAATTCCTCTCATTTACCCAAACAAAAACCAAAAACTTTTTCGGCTCTACAATCAACGCAAAGTCGATACACGTACTTCTTTAAGCTACTCCCGAAAAGTAAAGGAACTTCAAAAATTGGTACACAAACGACGAAAAACGATGAAAATGGGTTTGACGGCTCTTTTTTAAGCGACCGCGGCATTAAGGTTGCAAAACAAAAAAAAAAAATTTTAAATACCGTAAATTCTCTAATAGAACAACCGGCCGGTCTATTTTTCACTACCTTTCTAGGAGGGCCGGTCTATTTTAGGGGGCCGTTATATTATAGGGTTATGTTTGCTTTTCAATGTCTTTATAATTGTATTAAATCTTGAGGATTTTCCATAAAAATGACACAAATATATGACAAAGCAAATTTAGAAACCGGCCAATAAGTAACAATTGGAAAAATCTAACCAAATTATTGAAAAAAGTGTTAACTTCATTCCTATATGAGAGTGGCCGCTCTATTTTAGGGGGGCCACTCTATTATGAAGGCCGTTCTATTAGAGAATTTACGGTAAATTTTTTACTTTTCCTGTGTTCTTTTCCAATACTCAGTGACGATCGAAGAGAAAAATAAACAAAGACGAGGAGCTGAACGTCGTCGATGTTTCAGATGTTGAAGAACCGCCAAAAAAGAGAAGAGGCAATTGCACAAATGAATTTAAGAAAAAATGAATTTAGAAAATAGGTCGCTTCATTCGCTAAAAAACAAAGAGCGCTTCTGGCACCGCCGAGAAAATTTATGTTGATCGAAAATCTATGCACAGATAAATTTTCATAACTAAAAAAAAATTAATGATACGCTGAATTCTGCTTTTGATGCATCGACGAGATGGATGATGCCAATGATTTTCTAGAAATTATGGATTTTGGAGAAGATGACAAGAGCGAAAACGAAAAATTTTCTCTGGATTTTTTTAAAATCAATTTTTTATTACTTTGCTGTCTAATAGTTGGTTGATTTTAATTGTTGTGTTCAGAAATACATGTTTGAAAAATAGAAGCGCACCCTCTAATTGAAGCGCACCTCTAATAGAAGCCCATTTGCAGAAGAGGTTGAAAAATAGAGGCGAATGCGCTTAAATTAGAGGAAATACGGTATCACCACGTGGCGAACTTTAAAATTTATTATACTCGGTATAAAACGCTGATAACTCGCTCCAATCGAACAAAGAATTTCGCATGCATTTGGAGTGAGGTTTAGAGAAATCAGAGCAAAACATCGGCCACGGTCTCTCAGTTTTCCGCACTCTCTCGTCGCCAACGTGGCCGCGTCCACCACTGTGCGAAGGGAGCGCGTTTGCAGCGTTCCGTACTGAGAATACTATATATAAAATTCCGTTTGGGTTTGTAACTGAGGATCTTTGTGTGTCTGTGTCAAAGGCGCATGGCGGGGTCGAACTCAGCACCCTCGGCCAAATAAAAGATCGATGTGCAAGCGTGCAAACGCCTGCGCCACACGGGTCACGTGCACAGGTAAACCGGCATGGTCGAATGGTGGTCCACTGGTGCGCCGCTGGTGGTTGAGTGACGGAACCACGAAAGGTTGAGTTAGCGGCTTTTCAATGGTTCACCTTTCACGCATCCGCGACTTTTCAATGCCCGAGTTTCTCTCGTTTCTCTCTCCTAAAATAAGTTGATCCCGAGATGGAATTGAATATTTTTATTGAACTTTCACCATAAAAAACAGGAGATTTGTGAAAAAAATTAAGTTTTGCCTAACAGAATCAAGTAATTTAGAAGTTTAAGTTGGTGACGGATTAATTTAAACGGGCTCCTTGCACTCTTTCCGATTGTTTCTTCTGCATTCGGCACCGAAATATGTCGTCGCTGCAAAAAAAAAAGAATTTCATTCAATAGTTACTTAATTTAGTGAGGTTTTTCATGATAATAAAAATGACATTATTTTTTATTATTAAGTTTAACGAAATATTTTCGAAATAAAATGCAGTTAAAATTTACATTTTTACGGTTAAGTATAACCTCTTTTCAAAGACTCACATTTTTCAATATTTTCTCATTCGAGTAAACCGTTAGAATTACCGAAATCCAATGGTTTCTCCTGTCGAACGCCAACAGTTTCTGAAAAAAGAAAGTAGATAAAATGTAGTTTATCGTGTCCCGTTCAAGGTAAAAAAAAAGTTTTTGGAATTACTATTAAAACGGTTTTTCCCTATATTCGGAAAAGTTCTAGTAGATTTCATAAGTGCGCACTTGTTTGTATGTAGCAATTTCTGGCAATTTCTGAGAAATACGTATAATTCCAGGATTTTTTTTACTTTGAACGTGGAACTGAACTCACAATTTTTATACGAACTACCGCCATTCCAATAGTATTCTTCGATGGAATATTTTAGGCGTTTTCTGAAATCAATAATTGTGACAAAATAGCTTTGCGTTGTCTGTTTGTTACCACCACAATCAGCTTCTCGAAAATTTCCTCTCTGACGGTTACATGGAAAAAGGAAGAGATGACGCCTGAAACTATTTTTATTTAACAGCATAATAAATTTATTTTACCTGCTGAGTGAGCACATCCGAGATGCATCTTTCCCGGCGTCTTTCATTGACCGTGAATCGTATTGAACCGGAAGCGACGTAGCTACACACGAAACAAACTGAAAAATCATTATTTCGGAAAAAATGAAGTAATTAAGCAAACATTTAAGTTATATTTTAGTCTCACAAACAAAAAAAATAAAAATTGCATCAGATCACGCGCTAGCGCGGAGGCCGCATTGTACAATCGATTATTCGCACATCGGTGGCTCACCAATAACTTCGATTCTCTCGCCTCGCGCATCGTTCCTCATTCAGCGGTGTCTCGCACATTATTCGAACATCAGCGTCTGAATGGTTCCTGCTCCTTCACCGTACAGGCACCATTCGCGCATTACCGCCTATTGGGCCACCATTCAGACACTGCTCATCCATGCCGGTTTACCTGTGTGGGATAAACGCTCTCGAGGAGTAGATTTGTTCGCGGCTGGCAACATGCCGTTGCGTTCGCCTCTGGGTAGAGAAAAAGGTCTAATAAACAGTTTAGAGATGAGAAAATATCAAAAATAGGGTTTGATTCAGCCAGGCTTGTTTATTACTAAAAAAAAGTCCGCGGTTATATCATTCGTTTATTCTTGAACTTTGAACTTCGTGGTATGACAACCAGTAGGAGGAAAGGGATGAGCTTCATTGGGTTTCTGAATGGTGAGGCTTATTGAGCGCGCTCTTTTATACGAAAAAAATAGGCGTAATCGCTGTGCTGAAAGAATTTTAAAAAAAAATGGTGGTCACTGGTCACCCGAGGGTTTTCCGATTTTCCGTAATATTCCGGCGGAACTTTGTTCATTTTCTTTGTTTTATCCTTTCCTACCTTTTCTAAAACTAGAAGATTCTCGGCGCCATTCGCCGGCACAATGTTTAAAATAGTTACTTTAGTATGCTACACTTTAAACTATTTTTTCACCAATATTTGGCGCCTCATGACCCTTGGCTTTAATTAATAATTGTCGAATTTCCGCATTGAACTTTCATGGAATACCATTTGTGTTTTCGATCATAATAAAAAAGAAATCGTTTAAGCTGTAAGTGTTGAGAGCCAAACTACTATCAAATTTATATCTCCAATTCGAAATGGCGTAAAAATCTTCAAGCCTTCGTAAAATCTGTAAGATTCGAAAACAGTCATTATTCTTGAACCTTTACCGTACGGTAAATGAAAAATGTAAACAATATTTTTGAGATGAAATTAAACTTCTGGAATGTTCATGTGGTTCAAGGAACTGTAAACGGCCGCCCTCGTTGGTATTAACGTGGTCACCTACACGTGGAAGTAGAGTAACCAATTGAACTTATTATAATATTGAATGGACATTCATTCCTAATAAACGGTTCCCCTCTCTGTCGTCTTTGTCCCTTCACAACAGTTGGCGATCAGGATAGAAAAACTTGCGTGGTGAGCCAACATTTTTATAATGACTAAAGCGCAAAATGAAGAAGCGCTAACCGAAGCGCTTGCCGCGTTAATGACGCAATTGGCGTCGTCTAATGAGTTGCATAGGCAACTCCTGGAGGAAAATAGGGCGTTAAGGGATGCCGCTAGCGCTGCAGAGCCACCGCGCGCGACAGCAGGTGGGACCCGAGCGTCAAATCATGTCAGACTTATGGCTGACTTGTCAAGAAGAATACAAAAGTATTCATATACAATCGGCGAACCAGACTCATTTATGAGATGGTTAACGCGACACGAGCCTATCTTTGAAGAAGATGGTTCCGAGTTGTCCGAGCGAGAAAAAACCAGACTTCTCCTTGGGTCGCTGGAAGAAACCACGTTCCACCGATTTGTGGATTCCCAGCGTGACGTGGAAGACATATATGATGTCACATTTAAAGAGACTTTAGCCGCTCTTACTAAAATCTTTGGAGCGCAGCGTAGCCTAATGGTTCAAAGACAAGCATGTTTCCACATTAGTCGCAGTTCCGGAAATTGGGAGGACCCGCTTGAATACACGAACCATATTGGCCAGGTAGTCGCAGGCGCCAAGCTGGCAACCATGACTGCAGATGAGTGGTCCGTTTTTCTATTTTTTCGCGGACTAGATGCGCCAGGAGATGCTGCTGCTAAAATTTATTTAATGCAGTATACGGAAATGGCCGAAAGGAAAGGAGAGACCATCACACTCTCTCAGATCCACGATGAGTGGATGCGCTTTGTGCAAATTAAACAGCAAACAAAGATAGTTGCCACGTCAAAACAAAACCCACAAGCACCAGTCGAAGTGTGGAAACTCGAAGCAAGTAAAACGAAACGAAGAGAGAACCCAAAATTTACGCCGAAATGGGGTAGTAAGGACCGGAGACCGCCTTTCTGCGAGTATTGCAAAAGAGCTGGACATTATATCTCCAAATGCTTTCTGAAAAGAAAAGATGAAGGAACAGAGACGCAAAGCATCAAAGTAGATGTAGTGAACGCAGAGTTGAGCGCAAAGCGTAGTGTGCGCGTGAATGTGAACGGTAAGCCGCTACAGTTTGACCTGGATACAGGTAGTATGATCACCCTCATAAATTCCAAAAGTTGGAAGTTTATTGGTCGTCCCCCACTCGAAATGGTGGAGCACCGAATCTCGTGTGCAAATGGCTCGGAAATGAGAGTATTAGGGCGTGCCAGAGTGACGTTTGCGCTAAAAGGTTCAGAGTACAAGGGGTACGTCTACGTTCGTGAAAAGAATACGAACTTAATTGGTATGAGTTGGTTAAGCCAATCACCGCTGATGCGAAAGGCCATGGAGGTCATGGTAAATCAAATTGAAATACCGAGTGCTGGAATGGCCCGGTTAAAGGATAACCCAACTGTTAGAAGAGGCAACTGTCAGCAGAATACGAAAAGAACACGTATCACGCCATCAAAACCGTGCCCGGATACGAAAAAGCCTTGGGCACATATTTATGTGGATTTCGCAGGTCCAATAAATGGGTTTTGGTTTTTAGTTGTGGAGGATGCCAAAACTAAATATGCGGAGGTCAAGTTGACCAGGAAAGCATCTGCAGCCGCTACAGTGGATCTCATCGAAGATATTTTTGCAACACATGGGTATCCAGATTGGATCGTCAGTGACAATGGAACACAGTTATCCAGTCACTTATTCAAAAAGATGTGTGAGTCACACGGGATTACTCACAAGACGACAGCCACTTACTGTCCGAGATCAAATGGCGCAGCCGAAAGATTTGTCGATATATTGAAACGAGGTGTTTCAAAGATCAAAAGATCAGCATCTATAAATCAGCGAGTTTTGAACAACTTCCTGATCAATTATCGGAATACACCTCATGCCGCTCTGAATGGAGCTACACCAGCTGAGTGCCATTTCAGTCGAAAAATAAGAACGACGAGGTCGTCACCCATGCTAGCCGAAAGGGCTTCTGAAAACACTGAATGGACTCATTACCAAAATAAGATGAAAGGGGTGTATGATAAACGAAATGGCGCGCGGGCTAATACATTTAAAGTTGGTCAAAAAGTGTATGCGAGAGTGCAACACGGTAATAAATTGTCGTGGGGATACGGTAAAGTAAGAAGGCGTGTCGGTAGCGTACTGTATGAAGTACGAGTAGGCGAAAAAATGCAGCGCTGTCACGCGAATCAATTAAGACAGCGTCATGGCGACAAAAGTCCAGAAGAGCTATTCAGCGATTCGAATTTTCCATTGTTTTTCGATTCAATGCCCGTTCAAAAAACTAATTCGCCTAAGCTGATAAAAAATCCGCGAGTTTCGGAGGGGCTCCGGGGGGAAACTAATCTTTTGAGATTTCCAGACTTTTCTTCTTTTTCTTGTAATTATCCAGAGTTGGATATGGTTAATAGTGGTCGTAGTCCACGGGTTGTCCGACAGGGTGTATTTGGTTCGTCTCCAGCTGCCCACGACACGTCGAGAAGTGATGGTTTTGGTCGTGTAAATCGTGGTAATCAGAAGATGGAATGCAGAAGTGAACTCAACGAACATCAGTCACCTAATAGTCGAACATTTTTGGAGAGGAAGGAAGAAGTGTCGTCCCCGTGTAAACAACAATTGGAATCGGAAGTACAACAGGATGTGTCTTGTGTTCAACCCGCACCCAACCTAAGTCAATCTTTGCGAAGAAGTCAACGAAACCGACGTGCACCCGTTCGTTATGATCCATGTTTGGAGCTCCAGTCACACTCCGAGGATCGTGCACCAAAGCGAGGATCAGCTCCATATTCTGATCGTGCCGCCGCTCGCTCTAGAGGTCTACATATCGCCTCGAATTGTCGGTTGGCTCCTAGCCAGGGCCGGACAAAGGACAACTTCGTAAAGGGGGAAGGTGTTGGGAAGGCACATGGCCGCCCTCGTTGGTATTAACGTGGTCACCTACACGTGGAAGTAGAGTAACCAATTGAACTTATTATAATATTGAATGGACATTCATTCCTAATAAACGGTTCCCCTCTCTGTCGTCTTTGTCCCTTCACAACAGTAAACAATATTTTTGAGATGAAATTAAACTTCTGGAATGTTCATGTGGTTCAAGGAACTGTAAACGATCCGTGAACGACTTCAGGAATAAAACAACATATATTTTCTGTCAGAATCCCCATTTAATTTTTCATTCACCGTATGGTAAATGTTCATGAATACAGTCTCAGAAAAGTTAGGTGCAGTAAATGCAATTGATCAATGCCAAAGTCAGAGAGAGAGAGAATAGACACGATCATCCACCACGAGACAGAGGGCTAAAAAACTCACAAGGGAACCTTTTAAGTCAAGGTTGTCTCCGGAGAAAACTAACTACACAGGTAGAAAGAGGGGCTTCGAAAACCTATATTCCCGTTTTCAAAAGCTGCTTACGAGACCTCTGAGATGCTGAAATTCCAGTCCGAAGTTAGACCATTTTACCATAGATTTTGACATTTCTTCGACCGCGACGACCCACACTCAGATCACCGCCTTTTCCTACTTGTCAACATCCGCTAAACTATTGAAAATCGTGGCCGGGTGGCGCAGTGGTAGACTGCTTGAATGGGAAGTGCGAGGTCACAGGTTTGGTCCCCTATGATGCATTTTGTTTTTTTCTTTAACTATTTTGGAGAGTTTGGAAATAGTTTTAAAAAAACACTTAAAAATTTTCAGAAATTAATGTTGCAGCCTTCAATAGAAGTGCACTTTTAATCGAAATACGCAACCACGAACAATACTGTTACATGCAACTCCATTACAATTTTTAATGCCAAAGACCGTAAATTCTGTAATAGAACGGCCGGGCGTTCTATTATTCACTACCCTCTTTCGGGGGCCGCTCTATTTTAGGAAGTAGTTCTATTATGAGGGCCGTTCTATTAGATAATCAACGGTACTTACACAACAAGTTGAGTAAAAAACTTGTTGTGTAAGTACCGTAAGCCGAAAAAAAAACTAGAAATGGTGAAATTTTATCCCCAAACAGAAAGATGATTGTCTCTTCCAAAAAAGTTGAAAAAAAAACAAAATGTATCATAAGGGGACCGAACCTGTGACCTCACACTTCCAATTCAAGCAGTCTACCACTGCACCACCCTGCCACGACTTTCAGTAGTTTAGCGAATGTTGACAAGTAGGAAAAGGCGGTTATCTGAGTGTGGGTCGTCGCGGTCGAAGAAATGTCAAAATCTATGGTAAAATGGTCTAACTTCGGACTGGAATTTCAGCATCTCAGAGGTCTCGTAAGCAGCTTTTGAAAACGGGAATATAGGTTTTCGAAGCCCCTCTTTCTACCTGTGTAGTTAGTTTTCTCCGGAGACAACCTTGACTTAAAAGGTTCCCTTGTCAGGGAATTTTCGGCAATTTTCCCGCTAGTTATTCGTTATGTTTTTCATTCGGAGCTTCTTCCTCTAGTCGACTGGTTGTGCATAAGCTGCCCATCATCTGCGCATCAGCTGCCCATTAGCTGCGCATTAGTTACCCCGGGCAAAGCTGAAAAATTCCGTGGTATTTAATTAGTCATATTGATCGGCAATTAGCGGTCTCGTTGCCCATTAGCTACCAAAAATTGCCTCAGGACCATCAACAAAATGCTCACGGAAAATCCACCAACATGCTATGAATAACGGACACAGTTGATGAAGTGAAGCGCCCTTGTAGCTATGCTCGAATCTCATCAAGTCAGCAGACAGAATCTGATGTGTAGAAAACGAAGAGAGCACTGGAACTCAAGGACACCTCAACCACGCGAGGATAATCTGCCCACATACCTAAAGGAAAATCAGGCTAGGGCTTTGAACAATGCCATCCACCGCATGTAAACTTGTTCCAGACAAGTTTTACGTGCATACATGTCGTAAAATAAAGGTTATCTTTGGAAAAAACACATTTTTTATTTTTTGTTTCGCGATAAACAATTGAATTTCAAAAGAAAAAAATGAAACATGCCGTTAGATGGTAGCCGGCAAAAATATTAAACCGATAAAAACACGTGATAATTCATTTATTATAAAAACTTGAACACTTTGTGGTCAATCTTTTCCAGGAACACGAATTCCTTTGTCAGTGAGATTATAACTCCACGGGAAGTCAATCATATACCTGAATAAAGTACAATCTTTACGTTTTCTTCTCACCGCATTGCTAAACTCACTTCGAGTTAACTGGGGCCGATTTTTCATACGACCACACATCAAGTAGCTCTCCGTGTGTTGAACAATTGTGCCGCGCTTTCAACTTCAATTCATAATGGTCCTGAAACTTCGGGTATTAAAAAAAATTCATCGAAAAAACATTTTCACTCACATCCCAAATCCCGTCACCGTCTTCCTCTCCTTCCACGAGGTATTTCACTTGTTTGCCACTAGTGCATAGTCTGCCTTTCTCACCCAATAAGTCGTCCTTGCTGGAAAATGTGGTAAAGCCTAGTTTACTTTTCACAACAACTCACATCAAATCGATCTCATATAAGTAGAGATGGACGCACCAAGTTTGACCAGGCAAGCTACATTGCATGATGCCACTTGCTTCAAATATGGTGGCTTGAGTCCAGCAGGCAATGACAACCAGTAGGAGGAGAGGGATGAGCTTCATTGAGTCTTTGAATAATGTTTCTTAATAAGATTCTGTTTATTTATAGGAAAAAATGGGAACAATGTTATGGCAATACCATATGGTGGAAGACCGTGTCACGCTTTTTAATTTGATGGAAGTCTTTATTTCGATGAAAAGCGGAATTGCGTTATGGACCTATTCATAGGAGAAAAAAAAAACAAAAAAAATGTTTTTTTTTTGTTTGTTTATGGTACGTCCAAAGTAAAAAAAAAGCGCAAAAAAGGCGTCCAAAGTAACTTTGTTTTTGCGTCTTTTTTCTCTACAGTATACCGCAGAACCTGCAGATCAAACAAAAAAAAACATGTTTCAAACAATCAAAAATGTTAACGAACATGTGAAATTCAAATTATTTGCTTCGCGCGTCAAGTCATTTAGAGCGTTTTTTAAATGGAAAACCTAAAAGTTTCTAATTTTTAATGAAAGAAGGAACATTTTTGTGTACCAATTTGAACCTCGGCCTACTTTTCGCGAGTAACTTAAAAGAGTAAGTATACCGTCTTCGCGTTGGCAATAATGGATAGGTTTAGAACGCCTGGTAAAGTTCGTTTTTGTTTGGGAAAATGCCAGAATTTTTAAAATTTATTGTGATGTGTGTGTGTGAGTAAAAGTGTTGCACGGAATGATCTGAATCCAGAGGCCATCCACCGATTGTGGACTCATTCCAGAAAAGTCATTTACAATGCACTCTTCTTCAGTATCAAAGGTTTTACGTTATCTGTGGAAAAAAAAACATATTTTATTTTTGTTTCTCGATAAACAATCATCCTTATATATAAAATTCCGTTTGGGGCTGTAACTGAGTTTCTTGGTGTGTCTGTTTTCAAACTGCATGGTAGAAGCGAACTGAGCTCCCGAGACCAACAGAAAAATTCGAACCTGCGTCGTTCGCTTGGAGGTCAAGCGCTTAACCGCCTGCACAGGTGAAATGCGGTGAATGCAAATAGTGTCCGTTTTTGAATCATATCTTGCATTTATGTCAATTAGGCTCTAGATATTTAATAAATCCGCGTCGTTTGATTAACGTTTACACATTTTACTAATTCAGCCACGAAAATCACCAAATTTGGAAGAGCTGAAGTACAAAAATCAGTACCGTTACAAGAAACAAAACTTGTAAGAAAAGTGAAAAAAAAAGCAGAGACAAAGTCGCCAAATGTCGCAGGCTTGTGTATATAAATTCAATTTATTTATTTTAATGCAAAAAATGAATAAAAAATTATTATATACCGTCCAATGGACCAAAAGGACGACATGATTAAAATACGGACACTATATGCATCCACCGCATTTCACCTGTGTGCGCCACAGGGCACACGCAAGAAATGAATTCAACAACAATTAATAAGAAGGTGAAGAAAAAACATTTTTAGAAATTAAAAAAAAATCAAAAGTAGCTTTTGATACAGCCAGGCTTGTTGAATTTCAAAAAAATGAAACATGCCGTTACATTGTAAGCGGCAAAAATATTAAACCGATAAAAACACGTGATAATTCATTTATTATAACAACTTGAAAACTTTATGGTCAATCTCTTCCAGGAATAAAAGCTCGTTTTCCTCTGTCAGTGAGATCTGGACTCCACTTGATGTTAACATTCCTAAATAAAGTACAATCTTTACGTCTTCTTCTCACCGCATTGCTAAAACTCACTTCCTGTAAATTGAGAACAATAGTTCATTTGACCACAAATCAAGTAGCTCTCCGTGGTTTGAACAATTGTGCCGAACTTTCATGCTCACTTCATAACGGGTCTGAAATTTCGGGTATTAAAAAAATTCATTAAAAAAAAATTTTCAATCACATCCCAAATCCCGTCACCGTTGTCATTTCCTGCCAGGTGGTATTCCCATGATTTGTCACTAGTGCATTGTTTGCCTGTCTCTGCCAATAAGTCGTCCTGCCTTGAAAATGTGGTAAAGCCTAGTTTACTTTTCTCAAAAACTCACAACAAATCGATCTCATACAAGAAGAAATAGAAGCACCAAGTTTGACCAGGCAAGTTACATCGCAAGGAGCCCCTTGCTTCAAAACTAGTTGCTTGAGTCCTGCAGACAATGACAACCAGTAGGAGAAGAGGGATGAGCTTCATTGGGTCTCTGAATAGTGAGGCCTATTGAGCCCGCCCTTTTATACGAAAAAATGGTATGGACTTTATGATCTTGCCTTTTTATACGTAGAAAATGGGCGTAATCGCTGCATTAACCAAAAAAGGGCCAGAATTGTATGGCAATACCACCTGAAAGGAGAGAAATATCGTGTCGGGCTTTTTAATGTGATATTGACCATTCGCGAAAAATGCATATGCGCTTTACGAAACTTAGTACTTCGTGGATTTAATTTTTGTCGCCAAGTTATTAAACTCACTTGTAAAGTAAACGTGAAATTAAATTGTTTGGCGACAAAAATGAAATCGGCTATATATGTGCTAAGTTTCGTGGAGCGCTTTTGCTTTCTTCACGAATGGACAATAGACATTTTCATTTCGATGAAAAAGCGGCACCGGGTTATTTATCTTCATACCTGGCCAAAGGGCTGAATCCATCTATGTCCATCAAGGTTTCTGAACATTAATAGTGACTCTGCATGTTCGACACAACTGTACAAAGTAAGGAGAGTAACGTGATTTGCGGAAGTATGAGGGCTTGTACCCAGTTATTAGTGCGTCGCAAAAACCTGGTAGAGCAGAGCATGCTACCCGGCTGTGGTCTCGCCGCGAACAGTGTGTCGACAGCCGAGTCGCAAACTCTGGTCTGATAGGTTTTCGCGACGCAGTAATATCATGAAGTTAGTTGAGAAAAGCGGCGAAAAGAAGACGTTGAGCATAATTAGGAGTACAACGTTTTTTTTTTTTAATTTCAAAAATCCTATGTTAATTTTGTGAAAATCACGAAATTTTTATATTTTTTGGTTTAGCTATAGTGCCTCACCTCGACTTCCAGCTTCCATTTTCTGTAAGTTTTACTTCCGTATTGTTTTTCAATCGACTTGCGACATGAGAACGCGTGACTCCGCCCAAATTTTTCCGCGCGATTACGCAAACACAGTTCGTTTCGAAGAGAAGCAGAGAAAACATGTATTTTTATTTCTCGTTCTCATGCTGCAACTCGATTGAAAACACAATACACCTCTAATCGGAATATTATTGGGTTTCAATCATAATAAAAAGGGGAATTGTTTAAGCTGTAAGTGTTTGAGAGCCAGATTATCAAATTTTATATGGTTTGGGAACAGCACTATCAAATTTATATCATCATTCGACATGTCTGTTTGTCGCCTTTCCCAAGAGAAAAAAGAGTCAGAGGTGGACGTATATGTTTGACGAAACATTTTCAAACCCAAGAGGCATGAGGCGGCCAAAGATTCATTCGAATTGAACAATTTTGAAGTGTAGCATATTAACAACACTTGTTAGCTTCTCGGTAAAACTGGGCAACTGCCATTCAGCTGAAGAGCTACGGTTGCCCAAGTGTTACCAGGCAGTTGTCAGACTGTAGCGGTACAGTTGCATGGGATCTTTTTTCTTGTATCAAAAGTTGCAGAAAGAACATTTTCTTAAAATGATTATCAACAGTCTCTGTGAGCACACTGTTGTTCACCCCTCGAACTGCTGCTCAACTGTTGTAAATGCCTAAACTGTTGCCGAACAGTTGCCAAGTTTTATCGAGTTGTTTTAACCGTTGCACCTGCAAATGCCGCCAAGAATCTTTTAGTTTATTTTGTCAGCAATTAAATAACCTGTGACAGCAATGTTGAAAAATTAGACAATAATAGAAATTAGCACAAAAAAGTTATATAAAATGTTCGCAACGGGCATGATTTTTCTGAATTCAAGACGTTTTTTTTTTTCAATTTTCCATGCGTTAACATTCTTCCAATATAAGCTAAAATTAACTCGAAAAGTCCTGGAAGATTTTTTTTTCATGAAATGTTCCGCTAAAAGCCATTGAACTTGTGACGTGCTGCGCCAAACGCATGTGACACCCGATCAGATTCGATGGCTATATGCTAAAAATTCTCTGACAAGAGAGTTACATATGGTCGGGCTTTCAGAAATCCCTAAAATTTGGTGGTTTTCAGTATGGAGTTTTGCTTGTAAAATTTCTAGAGTGCACTTTTTCGATTTGGCTGAAAAAAGGCGTCTGAAAATATTTTGAAATGCAATCATCTTTATCATTAGTAATTTTTAGCGTTGAAAACAGAGGAGAAATCACAGGTTAAATGTGGTGGATGCATATAGTGTCCGTGTTTGAATCATATCGTGCATTTATGTAAAATAAGCTCTAGATATGTAATAAATCCGCATAGTTTGAATAACATATTTTTTTTACTAATTCAGCCACAAAAATCACGAAATTTGAAAGAGCTGAAGTACAAAAATCAGTTCCGTTACAAGAAAAAAAAACATATAAGAAAAGTGAAAAAAAGCAGGGACAAAGTCGCCAAATGTCACAGGCTTATGTATATTCATTCAATTTATTTATTTAAAAGCAAAAAAAATAAATAAAAAGTTATTATATACCGTCCAAGACCTAAGGGACGACATGATTAAAATACGGACACTATATGCATTCACCGCATTTCACCTGTGAGTTTCGGCTGGCGTGCGGAAGTTGTTGGATCGTTCACGTCATTTGTTTAAAATTTTTGAAAAGCATTTTTGAACTACGAAAAAAGATGTAATTTTTTATTTCCATTTCCCATTTTCATTTTAAAAAATGAGTTTCAAAAAAAATTTGCAAAAATTTTTAACAAATTACGTGAACGATCCAATTACCTTCTGCACGTCAGCCGAACCTCGTATCCTTCGTATCGAATCTCGTACCATTCCTCCACTGCTTTCAACGCTAAAAATTAGTGATGATAAAGATTATTGTGAAAACAAAAAAGTTGCAACTGCGTGTTTGCGTACTTTTAATATTCAAATGGAAAAGGGAACAAATCTCTTCATTTCCCATACTATTTCTTTCATTGCCGTTTGAATTTCAAAAGTACGCGTTGCAATTTTTTTGTTTTCACAATATTGCCCGATAATCAGAAATGGGCGTAAAAATCTTCAAGCCTTCGTAAAATCCGTAATGGGGTTATTCACGAAATGGCAAAAAATGGCAAAAAACGGCAAAAAACTGCGCGAAAACTCGGAAAATGCTCCGATTTACCTGAAATTTTGGGAAATGAAGGAGAAAACTCTCCCGGACATTCCCACAAAATTTCAGACCAAAATACCGATTTTAAAAAAATATTGCTTTTTTTCTGAAAATGCTTAAAATCAATATTTTGGTCTGAAATTTTGTGGGAATGTCCGGGAGAGTTTTTTCCCTTATTTCCCAAAATTTCAGATCAATGGGAGCATTTTCCGAGTTTTCGCGCAGTTTTTTGCCGTTTTTTGCCATTTTTTGCCATTTCGTGAATAACCCCATAAGATCCGGCGACAGTGATTATTCTTGAACCTTTACCGTACGATAAATGAAAAATGTAAAAAATATTTTTGAGATGGAATATAAAACGATCAGTGGACGGTTTCAGGATTAACACAACATATTTTTTCCGTCAGAATCCCCATTTAATTTTTAATTCACCGTATGGTAAATGTTCATGAATACAGTCTCAGAAAAGTTAGGTGCAGTAAATGCAGTTGATCAATGCCGAAGTCAGAGAGAGAGAGAGAATAGACACGATCATCCACCACGAGACAGAGGGCCAAAAAACTCAGGGAATTTTCGGCAATTTTCCCGCTAGTTATCACGGCATGCTGGCACCTACCTCAGTGCAAACGCGCCCCAATCACAAACAACGTTTGATGAAACACTGTGACCCGCGTGTTAAGAGAAAATTCCCTCGCGACACTGCCAACACTGCTGCTGTATCAAATGTTAAAAAAAAGGGTTATCTGCGGAAAAAAACATGTTTTTATTTTTGTTTTCGCGGAACGTACGCAGCGAATTGAACGCGCGAAAAAATCGAATTTCATAAAATGAGACTGAAACGTAGATGCCAGCATGCCGTGGTTATTCGTTATGTTTTTCATTCGGAGCTTCTTCCTCTACTCGACTGGTTGTGCATAAGCTGCCCATCATCTGCACATTAGTTAATCCTGGTAATTAGTAATTTTGATCGGCAATTAGCAACCAACCAGGACCATCAACGAAATGCTCACGGAAAATTCACCAACATGCTATGGAGAACAGATAGAGTTAGCTATGCTCGAATCTCATCAGCAGAATTTCCATCCAGAGCAACGCAGAATCTGATGTGAAGAAAACGAATGGCATCCTTTCAAGCTAGGGCAAGTCATTGACAATGCACTTTTCTTCAGTATCAAAGGTTTTACGTGATCTGTGGAAAAAAACACATATTTTATTTTTGTTTCTCGATAAACAATTGAATTTCAAAAAAATGAAACATGCCGTTACATGGTAGCCGGCAAAAATATTAAACCGATAAAACGATTCATTTATTATAAAAACTTGAAAACTTTGTGGTCAATCTTTTCCAAGAATAAAAACTGGTATTCCTCTGTCAGTGAGCTTTGGACTCCACATGATGTCAATGAACCTAAATAAAGTACAATCTTTACGTCTTCTTCTCACCGCATTGCTAAACTCACTTCCTGTGAATAGGGTACAAATGTTCATTCGACCACAAATCGAGTAGCTCTCCGTGTTTTGAACAATTGTGCCGCGCTTTCATGCCCACTTCATATTGGTCCTGAAATTTGGGGTATTAAAAAAATTCATCAAAAATACATTTTGACTCACATCCCAGAGCCCGTCACCGTCGTCATTTCCTGCCAGGTAGTATTTCCCTAATTTGCCAGTAGTGCATTGCGTGCCTGTCTTTCCCAATAAGTCGTCCATGCTGGAAAATGTGATAAAGCCTAGTTTACTTTTCACAACAACTCACATCAAATCGAACTCATATAAGTAGAGTTGGAAGCACCAAGTTTGACCAGGCAAGTTACATCGCAAGGATCCACTTGCTTCAAATCTGGTTGCTTGAGTCCTGCTGACAATGACAACCAGTAGGAGGAGAGGGATGTGTTTCATTGGGTCTCTGAATGGTGAGGCTAATTGAGCCCGCCCTTTTATACGAAAAAATGGTATGGCTTTATGGTCTTGCCTTTTTATACGTAGAAAATGGGCGTAATCGCTGCATTAACCAAAAAAAGGGGCACAATAGTATGGCAATACAACATGGAAGGAGAGGAAGATCGTGCCGGGCTTTTTAATGTGATATTGACCATTCGCGAAAAAAGCCACCATGAAACTTAGTAAAAACCGTCCTGTACACCGTCAGACGATCCAGTGTAGTGGTTCGGCAAACAAAAATGAAGACATCAAGTATGACAGATGAGCACAGGAAAAACAAAAAGACGTAAGTTTCTCTTACAATTAGAAAGGAGCAGAGCAGTACTCATAAACCAAATTTCAGATGCTCTTCTCCGACAAGAAGAAGTGGAATCTCGATGGACCATCCTTGAAGACGTCCAGCTGAGTTTGCTCGCTTTGAATGAGCTTCGGTGCCTGACCTATAGCGGTGACAGTGATAATTATTGCTGATGGCGAAAAACTAATTTAGGTCTGTTGTTTTTTTCGAGTTTTCCTACTGCACCTGAGGCCATGGGGGTAAGACAGAATAGAAATAGGCGAAATAGAAATGCTACAAAATAGAATTGCTACAAAAAAGAACTGGAAAAAATAGAACGGCTACAAAATAGAAATGAGCGGGATAGAACAGCGCGAAATAGAAATGTGACAAAATAGAAATGGGCGAAATAGAAATCGGTGCGATGGAGCGCGTTTGCATTATTCTTCGAATTTTCCGATTATTATAGGATTTTTCAGTAATTTTCAGCTATTTTACGCACTTAACAACATCGAAAATGAAGAAAGGTATAAAATCCATGCAGTTTCAGAAAAAAAAAAGGAAAATCGGCGAAAAACTAATGCAAACGCGCTCCATCGCCAAAATTTGTTCTATTTTGTAGCATTTCTATTTCGCTCATTTCTATTTTGTAGCCGTTCTATTTTGTAGCATTTCTATTTCGCCTATTTCTATTCTGTCTTACCCCCGAGGCCATATGCAAAAAACTGGAAAACGATAGGAAAACCGTTCTCCAAAACATTCTTCTCTGCGTCTCTCACCCACATCATGTAAAAATAAACATTTTCAAACATTTCGTTTTCCGGAAAACAGTTTTCCACGTTCTTGCTTCTGAGCATCTAAGAAATCATCCTACACATCATATTACTGCGTCGCGAAAACCAGGAAGAGCCTGCCTAGTTTTCGCGACGCAGTAATAGCATGCATGAAAGAATTACGATCCGTTTTCCGAAACTGCGTCGAGCTTTCACCAACTTGGCCACAGCCATCACGACAACTTGGTAAATCAAAAAATGAAGGTAAAATTTTTTTTTAAGTCACAAGCTTGTTTATGTTTCAAATCGAAGAAAAACAGAATAATAATATTGTCGGCCGCCAAAATGGTCAAACGCGCTCCGCTGCACTCAACGCTTTTTCATTTTGGTCTCCAAATTATTTCATTTCACGTTTCAAACGAAAATCGCATAGCGTTGAGTTCAGCGGAGCGCGTTTGACCATTTTGGCGGCCAATAATTCGACGACACAAAGGAATTACATGAAGAAGGAAAAATGAATTTATAGCTTCTTGAAAAGCCTGGAAGCCCGAGCCAAGGGTGGGACAAAAAGAAATGTGTGTGTTTTTTTTGGGTTTTCTGTTGTTTTTTATTTGTCGGTGGGGAAAATTCCAGTATAGCCACCCACTACAATATAGGTACCCACGCTATAGTATAGCCACCCACATAACTGTAAAATGGGATTTTTCCGATTTTCTGTGGGTGGCTATTTTAAAATATATGGGTGCTTTTACTGGAATCTATTATTACAGTTAAGCCACCCACTCAGTGGTAATGGGTGGCTATACTGATTTCCTAGGGAATCTTTCAGAATAGCCACCCGTGCACTCCAATATAAGTACCCACACCAACGGGCTATAGAATAGCCACCCATTATTCCAGTATAGCCACCCACGTGGCGCCGACTGTGGGTTACCTATTTTGAAATATATGGGTGACTATTCTGTAATTATCCCAAGCAAAATGAATACAGTTTCGTTTATTTTCATTTTCTATTGTTATTTTTTGAGGCCGAAAAATTCTCCGGACTATGCGTATCTGTAAATCCAACCTTGCAAAAAATGCTACAGAAAAACTCTAATGGGGTTATTCACGAAATGGCAAAAAATAGCAAAAAACGGGAAAAAACTGCGCGAAAACTCGGAAAATGCTCCGATTGATCTGAAACTTTGGGAAATAAGGGAAAAAACTCTCCCGGACATTCCCACAAAATTTCAGACCAAAATATCGATTTTTAAGAAATATTGCTTTTTTCTCTGAAAATGCTTAAAATCGATATTTTTGTCAGAAATTTTGTGGGAATGTCCGGGAGAGTTTTTTCGTTTATTTCCCAAAATTTCAGATCAATCGGACCATTTTCCGAGTTTTCGCGCAGTTTTTTGCCGTTTTTTGCCATTTTTTGCCATTTCGTGAATAACCCCATAACCAGCGATGTTTCCATTTAAATTTACGCGCTATGCCAAGGGTCACAATATTTTAAGAACAGTGTGATGAAGGTTTGTGACATTGCTGTCTCGCAATCAGTATACAAAAACGGATAGACAAGGTTCAGTTTTGGATTATTGCTGAGTTTCTTTTGGCATACTGTAAAACCCTTTGAAAAATCAGGAAAACTCGCGTGTAGGCGATAGCCGTCAACAACCTTGCGAAAATTCTTGAAACTTTAGTTTCAAATGGGAATAAATTTGTAAAAATTAGTAAGTTTTTAACAGTTTTATGCGTTTTTCAGTTCTAAAGTCACAGTAAGACAAGTTCTGTAATGAAAATGCAAAGTTTTTTATGGAAACCAGATGGCAAGGAAGAGTTAACAGAAACAGGAAACGTTTTATGTGATTTTTTGTCAAATACTCTTGTCAAGTGGTTACTCTTTTACTTTTTTTTAGATTAAACATAATTTATATTCAATAAAGTTGTGTTATTTTTTACTTCTTTGCATAAAATCGTCGAAAAATTGTTAAACTTGAAGAAAAGCGGGCGCAGACGGGCCGGGCATGGCAGGCCGAGCGGGCCGTTCAGAAGCTGGACATTCCTTTGTCAGTGAGCACTGGACTCCACTCGACGCTAATTCTCCTAAATAAAATACATTTTTACGTCTTCTTCTCACTGATTTCCTCAACTCACTTTATGCTAATCGGGTGCCGGTACTCATACTTCCACAAATCATGTAATAATCCGTCATTGGAACAGTTGTGTCGAACGCGCAGAGCCGCTTCATAATATTTCTGAAGTTTTAAGGGGGATAGATGGATCAGGTAAATATTAATTTAAATATTCTCAGTACGGAGCGCTGCAAACGCGCGACGAGAGAGTGCGGTGAATTGAGAGAGCCGTGGCCGATGTTTTGCTCTGATTGCCTGCTTTTTCATCAAAAATACATTATCACTCACATCCCAGAGCCCGTC
This sequence comes from Caenorhabditis japonica, assembly GCA_963572235.1. Taxonomy (NCBI): domain Eukaryota; kingdom Metazoa; phylum Nematoda; class Chromadorea; order Rhabditida; family Rhabditidae; genus Caenorhabditis; species Caenorhabditis japonica. The sequence continues at coordinate 4,800,252 of OY754345.1, forward strand.
ACCGTCTTCCTCTCCTTCCAGTTGGTATTTCCTTGATTTGTTACTAGTGCATTGTTTGCCTGTCACTGCCACTACGTCGTCGTTGCTAGAAAAAAGTGGTGAAGTCTAGTTACCTTTTCTCAAAAACTCACAATACATCGATCTCATAAATACGGATATCGGAGCACCAGGTTTGACCAGGTAAGTCACATTGCACCACGCCACTTGCTTCAAATATGGTGGCTTGAGTCCAGCAGGCAATGACAACCAGTAGGAGGAGAGGTATCAGCTTCATTGAGTCTTTGAATAATGTTGCTTTATAAGATCCTGTTTTTTTATAGGAAGAAAATGGGAACAATGTTATGGAAATACCATCTGGTGGAAGACCGTGTCACGCTTTTTAATTTGATGGAAGTCTTTATTTCGATGAAAAAGCGGAATTGCGTTACTTACCGTAAAAACTCTATTTATTAAAACGGCACCCCTTTTTTTGAATCAATAAAACTGTTTCTGAACGTCGGATTCAGTGGTATACTCGCTATACTCTCTCAATTTGTTGCACTCTCATTGACCGTCAAAAATTTTTACCACTTAACCACATTCTGTTTCATGTCAAGCTTCTACACTCAATGAAGTATTTAACTTCCCACAATTGTTTTTAACCAAAAATGCAAATAACACCCCTCCCCCCATATAATAATCAATCTTCATACAGTCCCAACCCAGTATTGAGCAGCCATCGGGTCCGAGAGGATCTCAATTTATTTATTTTTTGTTGTTTGTTTGTATTACTTTGTTTGGAAGTATTATTGAAGACAATATTCATCAATCACGAAGCTACAAATGAAATGGGCGGTGCCAGGAAGGTTTCTGTACGCATACAGTACTACCCCAAGGGCTACTGGAACTTATTCAAACAATAATAACCCAATTAGTTGGAGTCCTAATAACTTGTGTGACATCTTAAAATGACCGCAAAAAAATTTAAAAACTTTTATCCGTTGCCGATCTTTGAACCATGCTTTTGTTTTTCTGAAATTTTCAAAAAAATTACCGATTTTTTCGGATCTTACAATTAGTGCAAAACTTGCTCGATTTATAACTTTATTAGTTTTCAATCAATTGACTTGATCAAAAACGGACAATAACCGCATTCAAAATGCAAACAACTTATCCGTGACCGATTTTTAGAAAAACAATTTTTTGCCAAATGTGGGCTACAGTATACTAAAATTCATATTTCGAGCCCTCATATTCAGGCTTTCTGATGTCGAATGTGGGTTTTTTCTTTATTTCATAATTTTTAGAATTGCATTAAACAAACAAGTCAAGAAATTCGCAAAGAATACGGGTATACCTTAGCTACAGAGCCTCATAACACAGTAAACTGCAGTGTTTTTTATCTTGCCATTTAAATGGGTATTGAAATATTTTTTGTACAGTTTTCTAACTCAAAAATTAAATTGAACCATTTTATGTCTGTTTTATTTGTGTTTTCTTCAAAAAATCCATTCAATTACTTTTTTTCCAAGTGTTTTTATGGGGCACATTTTCCAGACGATTTCCGATGCAATCGCGCTCCACCGAGGGTACGACAGAATAGAAATAGGCGAAATAGAAATGCTACAAAATAGAATTGCTACAAAAAAGAACTGGAAAAAGTAGAACTGAGCGAAATAGAAATGCTACGAAATAGAACGGCTACAAAATAGAAATGAGCAAAATAGAAATGCTACAAAAAAGGAGACCCTACCAAAACCCAGGAAGCTAGTCGAACCCAGGAACCAAAACCCAGGAAAAGGGGCGGGGCAACAAAACCGCGCCGCAGTTTGCAAAAACGCAACTTCGCCGCACAGTTTTTTATATGTATAATTTATTCTTGTCGTTTGGATTTTCAATACATTTTCTTTTTCAATTTTGTTTTAATTTCAAATATTCGATGAAAAACCACCTAGAAATATACGTTCCACAAAGTAATTTCATGAATAACAAGACTGTGCAAAGAAAAAGAACAATGAAAAAAACTGTGCGGCAAAGTTGCGTTTCGGCAAACTGCGGCGCGGTTTCGTTGCTCCGCCCCTTTTCCTGGGTTTTGGTTCCTGGGTTCGACTTGCTTCCTGGGTTTTGGTAGAATCTCCAAAAAAGAACAAATTTTGGCGATGGAGCGCGTTTGCAGTATTTTTTCAATTGCTCAGTTTTTCGCCGATTTTCCATTTTTTTTTTTCTGAAACTGCATTGATTTTATACCTTTCTTCATTTTCGATGTTGCTAAGTGCGTAAAATATCTGAAAAGTACTGAAAAATCCTATAATAATCGGAAAATTCGAAGAATAATGCAAACGCCCTCCATCGCACCGATTTATATTCCGCTCATTTCTATTTTGTACCCGTTCTATTTTTTCCAGTTCTTTTTTGCAGCAATTCTATTTTGTAGCATTTCTATTTCGCCTATTTCTATTCTGTCGTACCCTCGCTCCACCTGCACGCATGAGAGATGAGAGACGCCGATGCGTAATTTTTCTCGATCGCTGGCGTCGCTTTTCTCGTGCGGGACACCGTGTTCTTGCAACAAACAAATGAAATCACCGGTGAAACAGTTGCTCCTTGAAAACTCATAAAATTTGCCTATCACTTATCACAGCACTTCTATCATTTTTTCTTCAAACGCTGAACGGCATGACTGCTTGGCGCAATGGTAGCGCACTCCAGATCGAAAGGTTGGGCGTTCGATCCGCTCAGTGGTCAAATTTTTTTGCCAACCTTTTTTGTAATTTTTCGATCCTTCTGTCCGAAATTTTCTGAGCATATCCGAGCCTTGTTTTGACATTTTTTCGGAAAATGCGAATCAATCGGAGCATTCTCCGAGTTTTCTTCCAGTTGATCCATAAAATACAATAAAATGCACATAACAAATTAATGCAATTCTGAAATGTTTCGATGGTTTGGTTCAAAATGGTGAAGAAGGGTGTCGATTATCATTCGGTAAATAGTGTTGGCTGCTGTTCGAGAGGCCACAGGTTCGAGTCGGTTCCCATCCTCCGGGTGACCACCCAGTTTCTAATTGGGTAGTAGACTCCAGAGATGAGCGGAATTCCGTCTTCCGTCTTCCGTAGTTTTTTTTTTGTTCCGTCTTCCGTCTTCCGAAAAAAAAATTTCTCTTCCGCTCATCTCTGGTAGACTCCCCACTTCTTGCATTTTCAATTTTAAAGGGTTTCCTTTATAAAACCAAGCTTGATGCGCATTCTTGCAGCTTTTATTCTGATAATTTTCAAACTCGGGCTGCTAGAAACCATTTTGCGGCCCAGCCGAGCTCGTGTCGCGGCGAGTATGATTTAAAAACTTGTGTCGGCGATTTACCGGAGTGGTGATGGCTGTTCGGCGTACGGATTCGGTTCGGAGCCTATGCCATTCACAATATATTTCTCTTCCATGATAGAAATCCTGGGGCTATTTTGAAAACAAAAGCTCGACAGTTTTCTCATAGCGGTAGAGTTCACAGATTTTGCTTTTTTTTTTATTAGAGAGCGTCAATATATCCTTGTTGGCTCATTGTTCATTTATCATCAAAAACAAGACATTCATTCATTATCAAACTTTGAGCTTTGTGACCATTCTTGTCCAGGAAAAGAGATAACTTTTCCTTGGTTAGTGAGAACTGGGCTCCACTCGACGCTAATTTTCCTAAATAAAATACAATTTTTACGTCTTCTTCTTCTCACCGCAATTCTCCATTCACCTCATGGTAACTGGGTACGGTTTCTCAAACTTCCACATCTCACGTAACTCTCCGTACTTTGTACAGTTGTGTCGAACGTGCAGAGCCACTTCAAAATGAGTCTGGAATAATTTTGGAAGTGGTGCCGCTTTTTTCATCATCTAACAATAAATAAAACATTTTCTCACATCGAATAGACCGTCACCGTGTTCCACTCCTTTCAGCTGGTATGGCCATGATTGGCGACGACTGCACTTTGCGCCAATCGCTTCGAATACGTCGTCCTTGCTGGGGAAAGGTGGTAAAGTTTGGTTACATTCTATGAAAAACTCACATGAAATCTTCCTCATAAAATGTGAGCCAGAAGCACCAAGTCTGACCAGGCTTGTCACAATGAACCGCGCCAGTTGCTTCGAATTCGGTGGCTTCGGTCCAGCAGGCAAGGACGACCAGTTGGAGGAGAGGGAGCAGCTTCATTGAGTCGTTGAATGATGTGGCTTCATGATCCTGCCATTTTATACGAAGGAAATGGGCGTAACCTCTGGGGTGCAAGAATTTGAAGAAAAAAAAGCGCGATTTTGCATAATAATGTAGGCGGGGCGTTAAAAAATCGTGCGGATTCGGTTTTTTAAGGATTTTTTGAACCATAAGATCCGTATTGCACTGTTTTTTCCAGAAATTCTGGGCTTCTGGGCGGGCTTCTGGGGTCGAGAGTCTGGTGAATCGCTGCACTTTTGTTATGGACCAGTGCATGGCGTGTTGCCCGGTTCGTTATTGCCAACGCGCCCCGCTGAGGGGGAGGTTACTTGTCTGCGTCTCTTCGGCGGGAGTCGCTAAAAACCACAGTATCCGCACACTCTGATTCTCTGCGTCTCCTATTCGTATCAGTTAAACGCAGTCTCTGGTAGAAAAATGTGAACACGCTTACAATTAGGCACGCCTTCCCCGTCGTCCAATGCGCCACCAAGTTCGTCGGCTAATGAAATTATTTTTTCACTCGAAAATTTACTTTTTTGAGAAATTCGAATCAATATCTGATTATTCAGGATGATATCATCATTTTAATCCAAAAACGAGGCCTTTGTGTCAGAAAATGACCGAGCCTTAGGGTTTTAAAAATGCACCTGGTAGAAACAATTTTGGAAGGCTGGGGTACCGTGTTAGGCCATAATTTTTTTTTCGGAATAAATCCGCACAACTTAAATTTTATTTTCCTACGATTCGTCCTTTCCGCTGCTCATCTGCGTTAAACTGACACGACTAGGAGACGCAGAGGAGCAGAGTGTGCGCGCGGCCAGCGACTCTTGCCGAAGAGACGCAGACAAGCAGCCTCCCCACTCACACACAACGGAGCGCGTTGACAATAACGTATTTCCCGTTATTTTTTGCGTTTACTTCCGACTTTTGTTTTCAAAAATTCTACTTTCGCACACTTTCTGATCGCAGGCGTCTCAATCATAATAAAAAGAGGTGTTTGAAAGCTGAAATATCAAATTTAATATGGTTTGGGAACGACGCTATCAAATTTATAACGCCAAACTTCAAATTGTACGAGCAGTGAAGCACTCTCCAAAGGTATTCTCAGTACGGAGCGCTGCAAACGCGCTCCCTTCGCACAGTGATGGACGCGGCCGCGTTTGCGACGAGAGAGTGCAGAAAATCAAGAGAGCCGTGGCCGATGTTTTGCTCTGATTTCTCTAAACCTCTCTCCAAATACATGCGAAATTCTTTGTTCGATTGGAGCGAGTTATCAGCGTTTTATACCGAGTATAAAAAAAACAAAATAAATAAACAAACTTTTAAATACCTTTATTTCATTTTTGTTTATTTATACACGACAGTTACCATAGAATTCGCTTGAATTTTGAATTCATAGATGACGTCAGAGGATGTGACGTCATTAAGAGCAATTTCGAAATCGAGGACCTGAAAGTTTTAATGAAAGAATGCTTTTGGGGAGTAGCTTAAGGTCCGCAAACACCACGGTTAAAACAAAATGGGCGAGCAAAAATAAACTTTGAATCCCTCACCTCATTTTTATTCAACAAGACCACCGTCTTCGTGCCGTCCGCATTCAAAAACGCAAGTCCCTCCACATCCACCGACTTTTCAATGATTTGAATTCCCGCGCGAACACTTCCGGGACGAATAAACTTGCTGAACTGGGCCATCACGTGCCAAATCGGCTGCTTGTAGTACTCTTGAGCGGTCGCGTTGACAATGATTGTAGAATCGACAAAGTTCTTGGCAAGGTTTGGACCGCCTGGTAAATTATCAAGTTTTCAATCGACAGGAAAACGCAATTCAACTCTGCATTCACCGTTCTGTCTGCGTCTCTTCAAATATCAGTGTGTTTGCGTGGTCGCGCACAAATAAGTGGGCGGAGTTTCGCGTTCTCATGTCGCAAGTCAAGTCGATTGAAAACACAATAATGCGGGCAAGATTTCAGACAGACTCAGTCTATCGAGTTTTTTTAAATTTATAAAAAACGCCATCCACTTTTTTAGTAAAAAAATCCTTTCGGGACACTCCAAAATTTATTTTTCCACTGTTTCACACATCTCAAAGCCATAAAAGAAGGAACCACCATCACGAACACGACACAGACAACATGTCCCACCTTGCAGATCCAGGGCATAATTCCAATCGACCCATGCTGCAACCCAATTTCCAAGATCCTTGATCAAATCATTCGCATACTGCTCCGCCCTTGACCACGCGCCCAACTTTGGACCGTCCGCTGGAAAATACCCGGCACACGCCTCAGTTGCGATTAGAAAATAATCAGGCCACTTGTCATGAGTCTCAGTGACTACTGTAGCAGGATCGATAAAATCTTCGTACCAGTGAAGAGCGATGCCTTGCACGTATTGAGCAGCCATCGGGTCCGAGAGGATCTGAAATATGAAATATTCATGACCACAGGGCAGCTCCAACTCGAGCAGAGCTGCTGAATACCGTGTCAATTTGCTTTTTTCTGATTTTTACCACAAAGATTTTTTCAGCGCTCATTGGAAAAAAGCATAAGCCTTTGATATGAAAATGAAACCCACAAAATTTGCCTATCCCTTATCACAGCACTTCTATCATTTATTCTTCAAACGCTGAATGGCATGACTGCTTGGCGCAATGGTAGCGCGTTCGACTCCACACAGCAGAAATGCGGTGTATCTATTGCAAATGAACGTCTATGGCGAATGCACGATACATCAACCGCAGCTAAAAATCAGCTAGTGACTCGCTGATTGATCTATCTTTGCGCTGCCTTGCGATAGCTCGATAATGAATCTATGGCCCGCTCATGTCACTCGAGCACGTTTGCATTAATTCTGTAGGTAGCGCATTTTGGTTGAATTTTGTGTCCTATTTTTTCATGTTTTGCTTCAAATTTTACCAAATCTTTAATAATTTTTTTTGTTTTTCAGATGAGGAGGCCGATTACGACACATTCCAACAATGAAAAGTGATGAAGGCGAGCTAAATATCTTTCAAAACATATATTGATTTTTTGCAGAGTCAATGTTTGCTGCAAACGGGCCGAAAACACTTTCGCAAGCTGGTGAGTCTTTCTAATAATTTTTAAAACTCAAAAAAATATATGGTGGAATTCGGATGCTTTTGGAGATCAATAGGAACTTCTGCGCAAAGATAAAAATTTTCGCAATCGCTTTAAATCGCTAAAAAGAAAATTCAAAATTGTCCCTTTCGGGTTGATTTTGTAAAAAAAGATACGTTATCCCTCAAAATCGTCGAAAAATTTTTCACAAAAAGAAAAACTGGAAAATTTCGGCGGCAAATTTCGAAAAATCATAATTCCGGCAAACTACTCAGGCAACTCATTTCTTACTATAATAGGAAATCCAAATCTGAATAGGAAATTTTGGAACTTGTCTAGAAAATTCAGATCTTGTTAGGAAATAAAAATCTTATATAGAAATTTACAAACTATAAAGGGATTTTGAGAGATTCGAAAAATTCTTGGAATCTGTACAGAAAATTTTTGGAATTTGTACAGCGATGCGTATCTTGGCAGAAATTTTTGGAATTTGAGCAGAAGTTTTTGGAATTTGAAGAGGTCGCCAAATATCTATAAATTAATAGTTTATAGTTCCAAATGTTCCTATTATAGCAAGAAATGAGTTGCCTGAGTATCTTTCGCTACCAGTTAAAGTAATTTTTGCTGCTAAAATGATTTTCCACACTATTTTTTATTTTCACAATAGATCACTTTCAAAATTTGTTATAGAAGAAAATTTAATTGTTCTTCCGAGTTCCGTCTGCAATTTTGGATTTTGTATTATTCTCTACCGATGTCCGATCGGAAAAATGGGAAAAGAACCTGAATATAAAATTCTCCACAAAATTTTTTTTTTTTCCAAAAAACAACTGTGAAATGGTGCGTAAACTAGTGTTTTAAATAGGAAATTCGCGTCACGGACAGTCAAACTTTTTCAAAAAAAAAAAAAAGATGTTTCGTACCATATTGCCCATTCGCGAAGAAAGCAAGTGCGCTCCACGAAACTTAGTACTTCGTGGATTTCATTTTCGTCGCCAAATTATTTTATTTTACATTGAATTTACACGTTAAATGAAATAATTTGGCGACGAAAATGAAATCCACAAAGTACTAAGTTTCGTGGAGCGCACTTGCTTTCTTCGCGAACGGACAATATTAAATACGGCACCAAAAAATGTTTTTTTCTGACACGGAAAAAAATATTATTTTCGATGAGAACGAATTTTTTCATGTGGAGCCACTCACGATTAAAATTTGTTTCTTTGGTACCTTTTTCTGAAGAATTATTTCCACACTTGCTTATTATAGGCGCTTCGTACGTTTTTGTTTAGTTTGCTGAAAAAACACGTGGAAATTATCTGAACGGGGCCCAAGTACATGAAATGTTTTTGTTGTTTAGTAAAAAATCGCGGGTGTGGCCTTGTCAATTTTAAATAAATTTTCTATATTTAAAATAAATATAATATCTTTTTTTTTCAGGGGTTCTCTACTGTTCAAGCGGTTCCCACATCTGGAGGATTTGTTGTCATACCCGAGATTACAAGTGCGAAAGGAAGGATTCGCAAAAATTAATAATTTTTATGTCAACTATTTTTATTTTCTTTTTTTTAAATGATTTTGTGTCACCAATAAATTTTAAATAACTCGCAAGTCAAGAATTGTTTATTAATATTATAGCCATGGCAGCCGGTCGCCTCGCATGCTCTGAACAAATGACACGCCAAAAATGCGCCAACAATGCGTTAATGATGCGCCACCGATGCGTCAATGATGCACCAATAAATGCGATCGATTCATTACGCGTCTATGATGACACCCTTGCAGTGCCCCCATGCCATTTGCGCGCGAGTCACCAGCGAGCTGTGATGCACGTGTCGCATTTCACCTGTGCAGATCGAAAGGTTGGGCGTTCGATCCGCTCAGTGGTCAAATGTTTTTGGCGAGCCTTTTTTGGAAATTGCTTTAAAATATACAATTGTCAAACTATTTAAAAGTTGTTTTCTGCATTTTGGTGCATTTTAAAGCAAAAATAAATTACAAGACAATTAAGAGGAGTACATAAGGTGGCGGGAAACTCACAAACACTGATTTTCAGTAATTTTCCGAGTTTTTCTCATTTTTTTTGCAATTTATTAACTTTTTGTTGTAAATTTATTTGTTGAATGATAGAATTTGCAGAAAAAAATCCCGTTTCATTTTCATCAAATATTTTGCCAAGAATTGTCGATAAAATGCTGTTTCAAAGTTCGAAATTGAGGTATTTTCACTGATAAAATTTGAAAAGTTCGCTAAATTTCGTTTTTTAGGGTTCCTAGATTAGAAATGCAGAAAATTTGACTTTGTAATCTTTGTTAACAGGTGAAATGCGATGGATGCATATAGTGTCCGTATTTTAATCATGTCGTCGTTTTGGTCCATTGGACGGTATATAATAACTTTTTATTTAATTTTTGAATTAAAATAAATAAATTGAATGTACCCTAAACTCGTGTAGATAGGTCTGCCAATGGATAGGTCCGTCTCCAGTTAGACGCACTCTCTCGTTTCTTTGACCGCCCATTTCTCCAAGAAAGACACACTCTCTCGTTTCTCTGACCACGCTTGTTTACCAATAACAGTGCGTGATCGACCGCTGAGAGAGAAGTGAGCGGACATGAAAACACAACAGGTCAGAGAAACCAGACAAAATGAGAGAGTGTGTCCCTCTCAGAAATGAAATCGGACCTATCTACGCGAGTTTAGGGTATATACACAAACCTGCGACATTTGGCGACTTCGCCCCTGCTTTTTTTTCACTTTTCTTACAAGTTTTTTTTCTTGTAACGGCACTGATTTTTGTACCTCAGTTCTTCCAAATTTCGTGATTTTTTTGGCTGTATTAGTAAAATGTGTGAACGTTAATCAAACGACGTGGATTTATTAAATATCTTGAGCCTAATTTACATAAATGCACGACATGATTCAAATACGGACACTATATGCATCTACCGCATTTCACATGTGTTGTTTTTGTAATGCGTATTTTGTCTAAAATTGGTGAAACAAAATATTGACGAACTGCGTTAAATAAGATTGAATCAATTTACAAGTTCCAAAAACTGATAGCAAAAAAACATTTGACCACTGAGCGGATCGAACGCCCAACCTTTCGATCTGGAGTCGAACGCGCTACCATTGCGCCAAGCAGTCATGCCGGTGCCATGTTTGAAGAGGAAAAGATAGAACTGCCGCGATAAGAACATTTTTGCGGCCACGGGGTTTTATTCCACACGTTTCGGAGAATTTACACCCACCAGGTTCGGCCAATGTGGAAGATTGATTCTCTGATCGTCGTTGATCATAATTTTCAAGTGTTGTGTGACTGGATTGGCGGCCAATGCAGGTCCCAGCAACTTTTTGATAAAGTTTCTTTCCATTGAAGCGTCAAAGTACAGGGTCTGCCATTTCCAGAGCGGGTCGATGCCGGTGGTTGGCTCATTTTGAGGGGTTAGGGACCAGAATTCGATTCCCTGCGCGTGATAGGCTTCGAAGAATCTGGAAGAAGGACATGCTTTTCCTCGGCCGCAGTCATTTGCAGGCGTTCTAGACCCTACGTAAAACACGCCCTATCGCAGAGATTTTATTTATTTCTATACTTAATTTTAAAAACAGAACAAAAAACAATTTAGAACTTGCCAAAACCTCGATAAACCTGATGAAAAATGATCAAAAATATGGGAAAAAATCGAAAAATTCACTAAATCTCATGTCAATTAAACAAGACGCGTTCGCGTTATTTCGAAGCGTCGTTGAAATCTTGTTTTCAGGCATGAGAAATTCAGAGCATGTTGACTATCGATTTTTCGGTTGAAAATAGTTTCTTTCTGTTGCAATTTAATTACAGAAATGTGTTATCAATTTTCTTCAACGACATTCCGCAAGTACACCTCTATTAAAAAGAATGTTTTTTTATTTGTTCATTTTTTTTCTGACTATTATCTACAAATTCATAAAGAAAATACGAGAAAAAACGAAAAAAATCGGCCTAAAATCAGGTCGCTAAACAGCGCGCTCCTGCGTTATTTCGGAGCGTCGTTGTAAACTTGATTTGCACATGGTTTTTACTATTTTTTTTTTAGCAAATTGATTTTCTTTCAGTTTTTGAGAAAAATAAAGTCTTCTATATTTTTTCAGCGAAAAACCCTTTTTTTTCAAGCTCCGCCCACTTTTTAGCGACTTTTTTGAAAATGCTCATTTCAGTCAAAAATTAAAACAAACAAATTATATCATTCAGAAAGAAAAAACAAATAGTAAATGCCATTTAATTTACAACGACACTTCAAAATAACGCGAGTGCGCAATGTTTATCGACACAATTTTTAAGCGATTTTTTCGATTTTCCGATATTTTTGGGCAGTTTTTTGGGAATTTTCAAACAATTTTAAAAATATTCCAGCACCGTCGGCCCGGCTCTTTGGTATGCTTCCAAATTACCGTAAAAACTCTATTAGAACGGCATGCCCTTCTATTGTTTCATTTCATCACATCTGCCGGGTATTTAGAGGTTTGCACACCAAACTCGGCAAAGATCTTTCTAACCAAGCAGGCATGAGACGGCCGAAATTTGATGTGCAAACCTCTACTTACCCGGCAGTTCTGATGCAATGAAACAATAGAAGGACATGCCGTTCTATTAGAGTGTTTACGGTACTTCATTTCACGTACATATATAACCACTCACTTGACAAAATACTGCGCCCATGTCTGATAGTACTTTCCATTCTCATCACCCAACAGTCTTCCAGCTCCCACCATCCTCCCAGACGTCTTCATCCAACCAGGCGAACTCCACGGCGTTCCAAACAACTGAAGCTTGTTTCCAGAAGCCGCCATGGCCTTTTTAATGAACGGAATCTTGTATTCAAAGTCTTCCGTCGTCAGGTTGAAATTGTCAAGCGAAAAGTCGAATTGAACATCATCATAACTGTATTCGTGGGTGGAAAAGTCTGTGGAAGCCATTGGAACTCGTCCGAATACGTAGCCAAGGCCATCTTCCGAAAAGTATTGCTCGATTATCAAATCCTGCATTTCTTGTGGCAACGTCTTCAGGTTCATGCCTGCCGCGTCGGTGAACGCCGCTCCAAAGCCCATGATTTTCTGGTAGGTTTGGGTTGTGTTCACGTGGATTTTTGTTTTTGCTGAAAAATATGTGCATACATTGCCTGAAATTTTCCAAATTGAAGTACGGTATAGAACTGCTACGGAATAGAACCGGCTTAAATGGGGCTGTACTGAAAAAACACTGCACGAAATAGAACTCAGCGACTCACAATGTACAAAAAACACTTTCTCGAGTTGTTCGAGCGGTTCTGTGTCGGTCCAGCTTCATTTCAGGCGGTCCATTTCGTGCAAGTTCTATTCCGTAGTACCCCCCCAAGAATAGCGATATTTCGCAACGATTATGGCTACAATAACCAGACTATTAAAAAAAACGAATTCAGCCAGTAAAACTTTAAAATTGAGCTAAAAACAGTTAAAATCAGTGAAAATAAAGTGGTGGCCTAGAAACCCACAATTTTCCAAAAACTAGTCCCACGGATCAACTTTTCGCATTTTTTGCCGCAGATTCTAAAAAATACAGTGTTTTTCATTATATTCTTGGAGAAAAAATTTTAAAAAAGTAAATAAAAGCGTTCAAACCAGAAAAAATAAAATGATGGCCTAGAATCCCAAATTTTCGAAAAAAAAAATTAGTCCCTGACACAGAAATCAAGAATTTAAGGAGGAAAAGCGTGAAAACGATAGTAATTTTTACTATGGTTAATGTAAAAAAGTCCTTGAAATTCAAGTGAAAATCGTCAAAACACCTAAAAATGAAGTGGTGGCCTAGAAATCCAATTTATGCCAAAAAAAAATGGTCGCTAACCCAAAAACCTCAAAATTTAGATGAAGATTCTTAAAAATATAGTAATTTTGTTTGATATTCATTCCTCTGAAAGTTCGAGTAAAAAGCGTCAAAAATAGTGAAAATGAAGCGATGGCCTAGAAATCCAAAATTGCCAAAACTAGTCCATGAGACAGTGTTTGCTCTTAAAAACTGTCAAAAATGATTTGTTTCAATTATTTTTCACGGAAAAACTATAAAATTAAGCCAAACAGGGTCAAAACTAGGGGAAAATAAATTGGTGACCTAGAATCACAAATTTTCGAAAAAAAAAAGAAAAGTCCCTGGCACAGAAACCAAGAATTTAAGGGGAAAAGCAAAAAAAAACAGTAATTTTTACTATATTTAACGAAAAAAATTCTTGAAATTCAAGTGAAAATCGTCAAAACCACTAAAAATGAAGCGGTGGCCTAGAAATCCAATTTATGCCAAATAAAATGGTCGCTAACCCAAAAACCTCAAAATTTAGATGAAGATTCTTAAAAATATAGTAATTTTGTTTGATATTCATGAAAAATGCTCTGAAAATTCGAGTAAAAAGCGTCAAAAATAGTGAAAATGAAGCGATGGCCTAGAAACCCAAAATTGCCAAAACTAGTCCATGAGACAGTGTTTGCTCTTAAAAACTGTCAAAAAAGATTTGTTTCAATTATTTTTCACGGAAAAACTATAAAATTAAGCAAAAAAGGGTCAAAACTAGGGGAAAATAAATTGGTGACCTAGAATCCCAAATTTTCGAAAACTAGTCTCTGAGACCAACTTATGGTAGTTTTTGATGTAGATTTTCAATAATACAGTGATGTTTACTAGTATTAATAAAAAATTATTGAAAATATAGGTTAAAAAACGTCCAAAACAGTAAAAATGAAGCGATGGCCTAGAAATCCAAAATTGTCAAAAATAGTCCATGAGACAGTGTTTGCTGTTAAAAATTTTCGAAAATATCTTATATTTATTTTTTTGCACGGAAAAACTATGAAATTGAGTCAAAAAGGGTCAAAACTAGGGGAAAATAAATTGGTGACCTAGAATCCCATCTCTGCGAAAACTAGTCCCTGAGACCAACTTATCGTAGTTTTTGCTGTAGATTTTCAAAAAAAACAGTAATTTTTACTAGCATCAATAAAAAATTATTGAAAAGAGGTTAAAAAACGTCCAAAACGGTAAAAATGAAGCCGTGGCCTAGAAACCCAAAATCGCGAAAACTAGTCCATTTCTGAAAATTTAATTTTTGCGCAAATACGGTAGCTATATGACTATTAGCCATCAAAATCGCCAAATAGACATTACTGGCGTCGTTTTGGCACCTAATAGGCGCAAGTTTTGCAACCACAAAAAACCACAAAAAAAATCACTAACTTGTCGAAGAGCTCTTGCTCTTCAACTCGCTGCGCTCCATCCGTTTACCGCTTCTCGAAGTTGTGTAGATCACCGCTTTCCCGCCAGTTACAGTACCCAGCGGCTCAAGTGTATCGCAATAGGAAGCGGTGCATCGGCACACAATTCCGTGCTCTTTTTGTACTTGCTGGCATGGTTTTGATTCTGGAATTGGGGGAAAATTTTGTTGAGTGGTCTAATCGTCCCGTTAATTCTGTTTTTAAAGATACTCCACAATAACGCTCTGTAACAGTGAAAAACTGCGGAAAATTGTAGCCTTGTAACTAAATTTCGCTCGTGAACGACGCGTAATATTAAAAAAAACAAAAATAAATAAAACCCACTTGCATTCACCAAAATTGTTGCACCAAACACCAAAACGGATATAATTGCGCCACGCAGCCGCATGTCTAGTGTATTCTTCAGTATTCTTCACAAACACTGAACTGATAACAGAAAAATCCGGAAAAAACCACGTGATTATAAAAAGACTAACTAAACAATTTATTTGACTGATAACTCTGATAACAGAAAAAAAAACCGTCCATCTAAAGATGGTGACAGACAGGGTTAACTATGCCTATTTTGCATTAGCATATAATCAGAAAAGACGAGCAATGAACAAGTTTTAAGGGTGATAAGAATGACGATAACATGAATTAGTTGCTGGCCGATTCCGTGCAAATGGCGTGAGCCACAAACTCTTTTTCGCAGTCCATTCCGCGGGGCGCGGTGGCCGAGGCGTTGAAGCAGCTGCAAGTTGGGGGATTAAAATATCGTTTTGAGATTGAAAGATGCTGATAAGTGAGTCAAAACTCCTTCAGTTAAAGTAACTATTTTGTATAGACCATCTTCTTACAGGGGAGAATAAAAAGAACCATCTTCCTAGAGCAAAAGTCTAATGGACCTATTCATTTGAATTAAAATGAATTTTTATGTCATTTTAATTCAATGCATTACAACATATTAATTAATTAACCTGAATTTTTCTGAACCATTGAGTTTGAGCCTTTCTGCAAATCGTGTCGAGACATCCTGGCCAAATAAATGCATGCGCCTTTAATTTGTACTCCGAGTGGACAGGATGACGAAAAAATATAGCATAAAGTGCAGATCGGACCCTAGTTATTAAAGGCGCATGCATTTATTTGGCCAGGAGGTCTCGGCACGATTTGCAGAAAGGCTCAAACTCAATGGTTCAGGAAAATTCAGGTTAATTAATTAATATGTTGTAATGCATTGAATTAAAATGACATAAAAATTCATTTTAGTTCAAATGAATAGGTCCATAAGAAAATTGAATGATGATGGTTCTTTCCATTCACTAAGCTTTCCACCATGGACGGGCCGTCCGAAAACGTCCGTTACCCGTCCGGAGAACGGGTGCCCGCTGCCCGTCCGCGTTGCCCGGTCTACAATGTTACGTGATGGTTTCCTAGGATCGAAATAACGGCATATCGCGTTGGCAAATGTGGAATCATATAAAATAATATTTTGTCACGGGAAATTGAAAATATTTGCAGAAAATGCGTGAACTTTTTTCTTCCATTTTTTGAATAGTTGGAAAAAATAATAAACATTTCACGCGGGCATTTTCCTTTCTCCCCGGGGATCGGACGGCCCTTTCCCCGAACGGGTCGGACGGGCAAAAAACGCCCGCCGTGGAAAGCTTACCATTCACTAACTCAAAAATTGAATTTAGAAAAAGAAAAAATGGTTGGTCGGGCCAATGGTCAAAATCACAACTCGGTCAGTTTTCGAAATTGTTTCGTTCTGTTTTTTTTTAACAGCTTTTCATAGTTGAAAAATGCATACATATGAACCATCTGCCTGCTATTATAGGGCGATTTTTTGACCAAAAGACAATCCGCTAGGAAACACGATTTGCATTGAACTGACAATTGGCAAGGAAGTTCCAAATGGTCAGTGGTTGGGAATTTTCTATAAATTGGCTCCATAAATTTTACTAGGAAAGTACTTTTTGGTACATTTTGGAAAATTCTGAAAAAAATTCCGGTAATACCAGATTTTTTGGTGAATTTTTTAAGATATCAAAAATCCGCAAAATGTTTTCAGAAAAGTTTTTATGAGCCGTCAAACTTTTTCTATTTTTCGAGCACATTTTTACCTGTAAAATCCTACATTCGACACGGTCGCCTTCGCTACACCAGCCGAAAAGTCTACCAACACGCATGTCGCTAGAAATATCGATAGGTGGCGCAACTGGGTGCGCTGGGAGCACTGATACAAGGAGGCTGTGGGTTCGCTCCCCAGACCTAGTAAATTTATTTTCGCAAAGTTTTGTCATGTATTTTTCGGAGCCGTAATACAGTCCAGAAATTTTTAAAAAATATTTTGAGTGTACTTTCTAGTCCTCCTCATCCTAATTAAGAGCGTAATAGCAAAAAAAAAAATTTTTTTTTTCAAAAAATGCGAAAAAAAATTTTTGAAAAAAATGTTTATTGGGATTCTAGACACTTCCTTGGGTCGAAGAGTACTAGAAAATACACTCGAAATAAAAAATTTCTGGAATGTATTACGGCTCCGAAAAATACACATAAAAACTTCATTGTAGCAGTGCTCCCAGCGCACCCAGTTTCGCCAACCATCGACATTTTCAGTTACCTGCGTGTTGGTTGACTTTTCGGCTGATGTAATGAAGGCGATCGTGTGGAATGTAGGATTTTACAGGTAAAAATGTGCTCGAAAAATAGGAAAAAGTTTGACGGCTCATAAAAACTTTTCTGAAAACATTTTGCGGATTTTTAATATCTCCAAAAATTCACCAAATATCAAGCATTACCCTGATTTTTTTCAGAATGTTTCAAAATGTACCAGAAAGTACTTTCCTAGTGATATTGAGTCATCGGAGCGTGGTTAGCGAATTTGGTGATAAAATGGTTTAGAAACACAAAAAAAGAGATCTCTAAAAACTACCTTTTATTTCGGCAAGTACGCTTAATTCCGAAAATAAATCTTTTGTTAGCTATTAGCCGTGGATTCCTGGATATGCCAGATAAATTTGCCCTCTTCCAAATTCCCCCAGCTTCGACCGAAACAGAAGTTTTTTTTTCATAAAAAACCGCAATTTTTCACAAAAATATAATTTTTTATCAAAATTAAACAAAATCTGGCCAAACTTCGCAAAATCAATGATAAACTACCTTTCCCGGCTCAATTTTCGACTGAAAACTGATGAGATTCCAAAAAAATGTGGACAAATTAATTACGTTGTTGAATCTTTTACCGGTAAATTCGAAAAACTTGCCTAAATTTGCACTAATTTCCGAAACGCCTAGTTTCAAAGTGGCAGTTTTCAAAACGTCCCAGTTTCGAAAAGACAGTTTTAGAAACGTCCCAAAGCAGCGGAAATTGCTTCTTTTTTTTTAAAGAACTACAATTTTCTGCCGAATTCGAAAACTCCAGCGGGCCTAGCACAGCTGGCTCGAGTTGCAGTTAGGGTAGAATGAAAACTTATTTAACAAATAAATAGGAACAGTTTCATTATTTATGATAGAAAATACAGTAATTCACAAAAGTGTTATAAATATTGTTAAAAACAACACAATTTTTTTAAAAATTGAAGGAAATTAAACAACGGGATTCCGTCTTCCGCCCTCCTTTTTACGTAGTTAATCCTATCCCGTGAAATAAAATGCATTCTATTTTGCGTAAAATACATATTCTTCCGTCTTACATCTTCCGGAACCCAAAATTCCACTTGCGCTAATCTCTGGTAGGCACGTCATCGCTCAGTTTTTAACAATTTTTGAATATTCTGGAACAAGAGCAGAAAACTTTTAAAAATAGATAAAAAATGCGAAATATAATTAAAAAATCGTTTTATAAACTATAGATGCAGGATTATCGGAGAGTCGTTAGCAAATCTGCAGTAAAAATAGTTTAGAAACACAAAAAAATAGAGTTAAAAAATAAAAAATCACGTTTTCGGCAAATGCGTTTTTTCCGAAACAACAAAAATATTGCATTTGACGGCTAATAGCCGTCTTCGTTTTCTATGGCTAATTCCCACGCGTGCGCTGATCGCAGATTAGTTGGCAACTATGCATGCACCAACTATCTGCCATATTCGATGGCTAATAGCCATATAGCAGCATATATCCGCGCTCAAGTACCACTCGGGGAATTTTCGGCAGCTAAACATCTATTAGATTTTAGCCATCACTCTGCACCAAATTCACTTGTCAAACTCCTCAAAATCGTCGGCTAATAGCCAAAAATCCCCGCGAATTTCAGAAAACCCACTTTAGCGCCTGCCGAATCAAAAATCCGCATCGATGAGCCATCGCCGAGTGAAGGCACGGACAATCAATGTTTACACGGCCGTCCGGGTATACGGATTCTGGAAAAATCTCTGTTTTTAATTTGTGCTCATCTAAAATCATGAATCTAAAAATGTGCTCACCAGGCTCCTCAAACGGCTCAAAATATCGCCGATACTCGAACTTGACCGATTTGAAAAACTCGTCCTTGCCAATTTTCGTGATTCTATCTTTTTCGGTGCTTGTCATGGTTGGTGGCTAAAAATATGAATATTTGGAAAGGGTAATTAGCAATTAACGTTAATTATGTCGATATATAAAATTGGATCAATTCTCCTATTTTGAAGGCGAAACATGAGGAAAAAATGGTGAAATTTTGATGAATTTATGTAAATTAAGCCAAATCGAAAAAAAAACAATGGAACCTATTCAAATATCAAAATTGATGAAAAATGCTACCAAGAAAACTTGAAAAGAAAAAAAGAGATCAATTTTTAGAAATTTCCAGCTTTTCTTCCGTCTCCTGCGTCATAGCTTTTCGCATTTGTTCTCGTCGTTCAACTGGAAATTCGCGGATTTCTTCGAATTGGACTAGGAATATTTCTAATTAGACTTCAATATCCATTTAATAAGATCCGAAATCCTTCTAATTATAATCGAAATTAGATTCAAAATGCATTTAATTAGACATCAAATTTTTATATTTTGACTTTAATTTTTTAATGTATTTAACTTGAAATATTCTAATTAGACTCAAAATATCGTTAATTGGCCTAATTATCGTTCTGAATAGATTCAAAAATCTCGCAATTAAACTCGAAACACTTCTAATTAGACCCTGAACTCTACTAACTAATGTAAAATCAATATTCCCTGGTCAACCCAAAACATTATGTGTTTCTTTTTTTTATTACTAACCACTCATATTTTGCATACAGGCGGCCCAATTGACAAACTGATTCGGACATTTCTCCGACGGATCTCTCGTATCGTCGCTTTTCATGCACACGTACAGTTCGCGGAAGAAGTTTCCACACCTGGAAAGTTCTTTTTCTATTTATTTAATTTATTTTTTAATGCTTTTTTAATTTTAGAAATCCGCCTCCGCCCAAATGGTGACGCATGAAACAAACTGCCGCGCGATTCTTTTTAACTTGATTTTTTAATTTTATCGTTTTTTTTTGTTCCCCGAAAAATAAAAGCATTGAATTCAATTCACTACTTATGTATTGCACAAGCCAACCAGTGAGACCGAAATTTTCGTCGTACACACTTCGTTGTGGGCCCGCCACGACGGTCGAACGCGCTCCGTTGAATTCAATATTTCGTGATTTTCATTTAGGTTTCCAAAATTTTCAATTTTTGTATAATTTCGATTGTGTTTTTAATCGAGTTGCGTGAAAAATTGGTGCTCTTTTTGAATTTTTGCGTTAAAAAAACGGGCGAGGTTGCACGCTTTGATGTCGCAACTCAATTGAAAACACAATACGTGAAATTAAATAATTTGGACACCAAAATGAAAATCACAAAGTACTGAATTCAGCGTAGCAAAGAGTTCTATTGTTCAATAATTACATTGAGAACGCATATGCATGTACCGCCGGCATATTTCTGCACAAATTCTTATTTTTGTGAAAGTCAAAAGTTAGTCCCCGTAAAAATTCTTACACGGCTGTTTTTCAAAATTAACGCATATTTTTTTTTCAATTCTCAATTTTTAGAGGCATGCAAAATAAATTTCATAAATATAAAAGAAGATATTTTTCAAATACTGTGATGAGAAGAAATTTTTGAATTGTATTCATTCCTAGTTTTACAATTAGTATCGAGCCATATAACAATTTTCCGGTATTCTTCAAGAAAAGCCCTCCCCCACCGTCTTGGATTGACTTACCACATTGTAAAAAACCTTAAAAAGCTCCCCAACCGGTACAAAATGAGTGGTGGGGCCTTTTTTAAAATGGGGGGGGGGGGGCGAAACAAAAATATTTAAGATGGGATTTTTCTTGAAGAATTCCGGAAGACTGTTATATGGCTCGATAATAGCATTTGGAATGAATAAAATGCCAAAATTTTTTTCATGTGGAAAATTCTATTTGGAATAGTTTTTTTTTTACAATTAAACTTTCCGCTATTTTTCTTCCACCGCCGTTTAATTCTAGATTTGTTATTTTTTCAAATTGTTTTATTAATTTAATATATAAAAGTTAATGAACATTTATAATAATCTTCGGTTCTTTTTGTTCTTTTTCTGCATCTTCGAGCGTTTATTTTTATCTTCATCATTTCGCAGAAAATCGTAGACTCTTCCATTTTCTGCCTGAAAATCAAGTAATTAATATTTTCAATCACGACCAGCAAGAACATAAAAAAAAACGAAAAAATTATCATCAGCGAACTTTAGAAAAAGAAAATAAAGACAATGGAAATTTCGCATCTGCCGCGCATTCTCAGCCAAAATCTCCATTGACTAGAAACCCACCTATGCGCCACCAAAGATCCACCAGCCATGCACGGACATTGCCAATTGATGGAACCGTCGGGGAAAACGGGTCCTGCAACAAATAATTGGTTTTTTTTTTGTTTTTGGAATTTTATTGCGACAACTTTTTACTCAAATACACACCGCCCTTTTAACCATAATCTTAACTTGAAGCAAAGTGAAACAATTCTGTTCACGCTATGTATGCTCTTTTTTTAAATTTAAATTTTAATTCGATTAAATCTCAATGTTAGTGCTCAAAATGACTAAAATTTAACGTGACAACACTTGGCTCCGCCCATTCCGCAGAGTCCTTTCTCTCAATTTCGAACTATATAAACTTCCCAATACATTTCTTTCTAATCAGAAATATTTCTCAACGCAAATCTGACAAACGACCGACTCCAAACCGCCTCCATATTGCCGTCAAACTCCAATTTTGTTCGCTTCCAAACGGATAATAGCCTTATTGATCTCATTTTTAGTTCCAAACAACTCATGGAGCGCAACAAATAAACAAATTCAACCTGCCCGTGTTTATCAGAATATTTTATAGTTCCAGAGTCCCCGCAATTGTTTTAACCTCTAGAAATTACTTAAAATTCTAATTAGGAGCATAAACTTTTCAATTCAATAATTTTTTGATTTTTCTTCAATGAATCTAGAGTTTTGCTAAAACTGCAGCCGCTGATATGAGTAATAAGCAGTTTAAAAAATGCGCAAACTTTCTCACGACCTTTCAGCTTAATCTTGCAAGTGTGTTCCCTACTTTCTTATGACGCATTAACCCAATTTTCCTAATCGCTTATCCATTTTACATTTACAGGTAATAATGTCATGTCGTTCACTAGTCTCTTTGATCTTTCTTTGCCTTCTCAACACCCCGTTGGTCGAGTGTCGTTTTCTGGACAACAACGGCTACAACTTTCGTCCCTCGACTATAGTTAATGACGTGTTCTACGGGCGAAAAGTTCCAGACTTTTGTCTGGATTATTTTAACTCGTCGTCGGGTATGTGGATGTGGGCGGGAAAACTATTCTGAATTAGACTAATGTAAACAAGAATGTATAATTTCGGGCATTCAAAAGTTAAATTTAAATTGCACCTGTTCCAGATTTAATGTAGTCTCAAAAGTAAAGCGGTCGCTCAATCGTTAACCTAATAGTAGGCGATAGTTTAAGGTTTTTTTCAGGGGGTGCTTCTTGAAATGGAGCTGTACTGACACAAAACAGCTATTGTCGACCCGCCAAAATGATCAAACGCGCTCCGCTGAACTCAGTACTACGTGGATTTCATTTTGGTTTCAAAATTATTTCATTTCACGTGTAAAATCAACGTAAAATGAAATAATTCTAGAGCAAATTATACATAAATTACTTTTTGAATTGAACTTCGCAGAACTATGTGGTAAATGTGATCATAGATCTGCTCGGACAATTTCTATTAATTCCTAATGGAGCGCACTACGCAGAGTTATCGCTACAGTATTACTCTTGTCTAACTATAAGCTGCGATAGACTAGAACAGGTCTGGTCTTTCCTCCGCAAATTAATTCAGCCCTACCGGAAACAGCTGAAATTAGTGTGACCGTAATACAGCTGAATAAATTTAATTAATTACGGTTAAACTCATATCAATTGTGTCCTGTAGTGTTGAATTTACATCATTGTTTTTTTTTCAATGGCTAATAGCCGTTTTCCATGATCCTTAGCCACATAGCTGCCTATATCCGTCATAAACGCGCCAAAAAAAAAATCCTCAAATTGTCCGGAATTTGAAACCCGAAAGAATTCGAAGATAATAGCCATCTAAAACAACTAATAGCTTCCCTTCGCCAAACGCATATCGCACACGGTCCGAGTACGATGGCTATTAGCCGTTTTCAATGGCTATGAGCCTAACAACAAGTAAGTACTGTAGCATTAATTTTTAAGTCAAAATGGGAACTATCAAGTTGGTGAAAAAGAAATTCAGAGTTTCCTGCCCAGTTCTAGGATGAATCAATAAATTTTTGCCATCATCTAGCTCTCTTTCTTTGTTAAGCCCTAACTTTAAACCTAAATTGATTAAAATAGTGAGTTCAATTCCAGCTAAACTAAAAATCGCAAACATCAATCGCGGAGCCGTTCAAAAGGCACTTGAGCGAGAGGAAGAAGCGGAAGAGAACATGGTGAGTAGAACCATACAAATTCTTGACAAAAATTTGTGACTTTTTAGCAAGAACTTCGAGATTCTATCGAAAATCATGCTCAACAACAATACTCGAACCACATTTGTGATGCGAGAGAGTTTGCGCCGACTGTACTTTCAAGTCGTCACGAGATGAATTGTGTGGAGGTATGGAAAAGTACAAAGAATAGGCTCTCGGACGGTTTCGAACGTGTGACTATCGAAAAAAATGTTTGCTTTACAGTGATTGTGTGCAAACACCGCGACGACAAAATGCAGAACATTTCTCGAAACGTCCGAGAACCAAACAATTATGTTTAAACATTTATTAACAATAAGAGCTTTGCAATTTGAAAAATAATAAAATTAAAATATTTCAAAATATTAAAATTTCATTTATATTCCTTTCTCCATTTCAAAAACGTCACGTTGTGCTCTTCTTTCAGATTTGTCGTCATTGTGTGCCGGGCAGCATTCCGATTTGTTTTCAACGTAATCCACAGTATACGTATGTTAATTTTGAATTCTGAAAATTAAGGTATAAAAATATAAGAAAAGAAACGTCATGCATAATTCGATTACCATAGTCTCCGTGTCACTCTGAATTTGAATTTAAATTTCATTTCAAATCCACGTCAATCCAAACTCAAAAAGAGGCGGGGAATGGAAACGCTTGCCAGTGCATTGTACATACTGAAATGATAAATGCCTTAAGTTGAAAAACATAGAAGAATACGTCAAATTTCAAACAAAAAAAAAATAATATTAGCATAAATAATATAACTACAATAAATAATCACCATAATTGTTTGCAGCGGTCTTGCTCAAGTTTGCCTTTGCACGTATGACCTCATGGATCCGGTCAAGAAAGCGGCCTTCTCGTTGCGTCATGAAAAGCGCATTTTTAATAGGAGAATCTAATTTTTTGTTGTTAAACGTTTTGTCAATTGGCAATTAATAATTACTCGTAAGATAATAAAGTTAAGGCATGTTAAGATACATTTTTATCATATTTTTATCAACTCATAAAAATTTCAGCTTCAAAACTTCCTGAAATTCATTTGTGCTTTTAAAATATATTCGTCCTTCTGTACTACCTAGGTAAAACCCATTAATGGAAAACCAGTTAGCGAAGTTTCGTTAAAAATTCCCAATAACTTTATTTTTTTTGCAAAAATTAGCGATTGTAAGGGAGAATACAATCGTTGTTGGTAGGGAATTTACGACTATAAAATTGAAATGGCATTGTACTAATTTTTGGCGAATTTTATATTCCAAAAAAAAATTAAAAGACGTCCAAAAGGAGTACACGAGGTGTGACTTGAATTTTCTAGCTCTTTCAACTCGTCAAATAATGCAACAAAAATTCAGAAAAACACACACGTATTTATTCCTTATGAGTTTGTTAAATAACTTGACTTGTTAAATAACTAACTGTTAAATAAAAACACTCGCACGCGCGCAAAAAACAAATTCAAATGGAACCACTGCAAAACTAAAATACGTAGAAACTTTTTTGTTAACCGCACGCTCTCTTCATTCAAACTATGACCACTGATGACCGAACGTTTACGCAAAATTTATCCTCTCTTTTCTCCCAAAATGTGTTATTTTCACGTGTACCCTGACCATATTTGCTGTTTTTCTTTTTTGCCACTTCGTTTTCTTTGCTTCCTCTTGTACATCTCTTCTGTATTTATTACTTTTCACGTACCGCAATGGGCGTATACAAATAAAATAAAAAAATAACAGTAACTGGAAAACAAATAATATACTGTCGGCCCCGCCAAAATGGTCAAACGCGCTCCGCTGAACTCTACGCTATGCGATTTTCATGTTGATTTCCAAATTATTTCATTTCACGCATACGTGGCAAGCGGGTCGACGACGGGCCGGCAAATAACCCAGCTCAGAATAAATATTTTTGGATGAATGAGATGTTCAAAATGAAAATTTCGGTGAGTTCTATAACATAGTGACATAATCTTGACCGTTTATTTATTCCCTTTGTCACGGGCCGGGCCGATTCACCGGCCCGCCCCCCCCCCCCTTTTTGTCAGCCCGTGGAAAGACTAGTAATTAAAATGTTAATATTATTAGAACTCGGCGAGATCTTCATTTTGAACATCTCATTTAACTAAAAATATTCATTCTGAACTGAGATATTTACAGGCCTGCTTGCCAAGTATGATTTCATGTATAAATTCAATAAAAAAATTTGGAAACCAAAAAAACAGAACCAAGCATTTTAAAAACTGACCGAGTTGTGATTTTAATCATTCATACCAATGGCACGACCAATCATTTTTTTCTTTTTTCCTTTTCCAAATTCAATTTTTGGGTCAGTAAATGGATCTAGCCAAACTCTGATACTTTTAATTTTCCTAGAGTTTTGCTCCAGGAAGATGGTCATTTTCATTCTCCCCTTGTGAGAAGATGATCTATGGAAAAAAATTAAGTAAGCTGAGGGGGCTGGTATCCCATTTACGTTACACAGCAGATTTGAGGTCTTGAATAACGTTGTATTGTTGTCCATTTTGATATTATGGATTCGTGACGTAGCGACTTGATGCTGCAAGTTGTGCGCGTGCAAAATTTTAAAAAGATTACAAAGATGTAACCTCCCTTTCTCATGTTATCTTGACCGTCTCACGGCCCTCCAAACGACCTCTATCAGACACCGTCGTCTCAAAATCCAACTCACTTACTTGTATAAACTTATTTCCGGCACCGCTCACTTCCCTGATCTAAATAATCATGTCAGATCCTCCTCGTCTTCCCGCAGACCCATGACCCTAATCGCTATCAACCCTCATGTGAATGATTTCTTTTCCCACACCATCTCCCATTGGAATGCGATTGTCGCCAATTTGCCCTCGTTTCTCTCCCCCTCCCAATTTGATACTCTCCTAACAAGGGACTTTCGAAATGGTAAGGGTTCAGAATTTTCTATAAATTGGCATACTAGTACTTTCGAACATCCTGTACACGAATATCATAGTGATTATCTGCAGAGATTTCTCCAAGTCTGAAAATTTTTGGTCTGAAAATTCTAGGTTTTCCCACCACATTTTGCGCCTCGCGCTCTCCCATTTTCTTGACTGCCACTTTTGAAGTAGAATCGGCAAGCAGGGATGCACAGGTGAAATGCGACACGTGCATTACAGCTCGCTGGTGACTCGCGCGCAAATGGCATGGGGGCACTGCAAGGGTGTCATCATGGACGCATAATGAGTCTATCGCATTTATTGGCGCATTATTGACGCATCGTTCGCTCATTTTTGGCGTATTATGAATTCATAGTAGTTGAGGCGTTCGACTGTCATCGATCTATTATTAATGAATCATTCTTTAATAGCTAGTTATTTCGAATTTATTGATTATAATGTTTATTATCTATCACAAATTGAGTGCAGTAAAAGTTAAAGAGGAAAAATATGCACGGGGATAATACAAATAAAATGGACAGTCAGATCAGCAATAGTATTGATCAAAATTACACGACGTACATAAAAAAGAAAAATAAATAAAAAATGAGATATTTAACAATTATATTTCCTCATTTCTCCATTTGCTCAATCTTCGAGGATGGTGTGGTATCTTCCAGATTTCGAACCGTGAACAATAGACAACCACTGAAATAAATATATACAAAATCGTCTTTCGTTTAAATTTTGCTTCAATTTATTATTTTTTCCGCGATTTTTTCAAAGTTTTCATGTACTTGAACCCTTCCTTGAAGGGTAATTGCCACATAGATTTTCAGCAAAATAAACAAAAATGTGCAAAAAAGCGTGGCAACTTTTACATTTTTTTTGTATCAAAAAAGTTGGAATTGAAAATCGGTTGGCAATCGCAAAACTTCAAAGTTTTCGAGAAAATTTGATTTTTTTTTCGGAGTTTCCCCCGGCAATCATTTCAGCATGCACTAATAAAATTACGACAGTCAATTTTTTTATCGTACTAAATTTTTTTCTACCGAATTTTGATGCTCATAAAATTTGAGCAGTAATCTTGAAAATAGCTTGATGACTTTCAAACTGTATAGTTGCGTATTGTCGGCCTGACAAAATGGCCAAACACGCTCCGCTGAACTCAACTCTAACTATTCAATTTTCATTTTGGTATCCAAATTATTTCATTTTGCGTTGAATTTTTACGTGAAATAAAATAATTTGGAGCACGTGTGACCATTTTGGCGGGCCGACAAAAAAAACATTTACATATTCAAAGCTGGGACCAAAATAAATGCTGCTTGAAAATTCTGCTCCAATTTATGGCACATCTTCACGGAAATACAGACATCAGCCGATTTCCTGCTTTTTTAAAGCGATTGCACACAAATTTCTACGTCTTTGCGCAAAATTTTTTTCTGATTACCGAGCGAGTTCGAAATCGATTCAATTTTTTTCATATTTTTTGCGCTTTTTTATGATTGAAGCAACTCACCATTTTTTTGCCATCTTCTTCGACGCTGTTGTGACGAACATTGATTCTTGAAAAATCGATGTATATGCATTTTGAACTGTATTTAGCCTACCTTCATCGATTTTCACTCTCGTACTGTTTCGTAATCGGCCTCCTCATCTGAAATACAAAAAAAAATATTAAAGATTTGATAAAAATCAAAGAAAAATCACAAAAATAGGAGATAAAATGAAACAAAAATTGGCTACCTACAGAATTAATGCAAACGTGCTCCAGTGACATGAGCGGGGCATAGATTCACTATCGAGCTATCGCAAGGCAGCGAAAAGATAGATCAATCAGCGAGTCACTAGCTGATTTTTAGCTGCGGTTGATGTATCGTGCATTCACGATAGGCTTTCATTTGTAATAGATACACCGCATTTCTGCTGTGTGGGTGAGTGTGTAGCGCAGTTGAATGGTAATCATGAGTTCCTCGGTTCGAACCAACCTTTGGTTTTTTCAAGAAAATGGGAGAGCGCGAGGCGCAAAATGTGGTGGGAAAACCTAGAATTTTCAGACCTAAAATTTTCAGACTTGGAGGAATCTCTGCAGATAATCACTATGATATTCGTGTACAGGATGTTTGAAAGTACTAGTATGTCAATTTATAGAAAATTCTGAACCCTTAGCATTTCGAAAGTCCCTTGTAAGCATCTCAATCAACTCCTTGTAAATATGTACCACCATCTACCCCATACTTTACTCTATTTTTTTTTGCTCTAGTCATGTATATACAACTATCGTTCCCCTTTCCCTAGAGCTTCTCTCGTGAGGGAGCAGCTCTTGATTATTGTTTCGTTGCCCTTACCATGCAATAAACATTCAAATTAAATTAAAATGAAAAAAATTTTCAAGAAATTGTTTTTTCTCTCGCCGCCAAGAGCTGAATCGTGGCGAGACCCAACAATTGCCGACGCATAACTTGACACGCTGTCTCGCTACGTCACGAATCCATAATAAACACGACGAACAAGAATTCCCCACAAGTTTTCAATCGGATTGAGGTCCGGGCTGCAAGCCGGCTAATCGAGCACTTTGATTACTTTATCCAGTTCTTTGTGGAGTTGCTAGAGTGAATGGCAGCATTGTCTTGTTGGAATGTATGTGAGCGACGACGATTACAAATGGTTAATAGATGATATTTAGAAAAAAAAACACGGAGTGTTGAGAGGTACATGGTAATTTCGCGATAATAAAAAAGCGTGGATTTTATCAAAAAACGATACAATTAATATAAAAATCGATAATTCAACTCACCATTCGGCCTATATTTCTCAATATTCTGCATTTGGAGAGCCCATTCATCCCTTATCGGCTCTTCGAATTCCTCCTTTTTCACGTAGATTATCTCATCTTTCACGTGGCAAAAAATCCATCGGAGCAGTGGGAATTGCATCGAAAATTGGGGAAAAATGTTTTTTTCAGCGTGGTTTTTTTGTAGTTTGAATTTCAAAAATAGGTACAAAAAGTGGTGCAACCATGCAAAAATTTCAAAAAAAAAAAACAAAAAAAGGAAGATAAATTTGGAATTTTTATTGGATTTTCCAATTTTATTCGAATAAATAAAATAATAATGAGAGATGAATCGTACAAAAATGATACAAAAGGAAGAAGGAAAAATTGGGTAGGGAGGGGGGATTTTTGCTTGAAAAGAGATCATATTTTTTAAAAATTGAAAATTTTAAAAATAAATGAAATTTTGAATTATTTTTTAGTACAAGAAGAAAAAGAGAGTGATATGGAATATTTTAAATTTCAAAAAAAAAAGAAAAAAAATTACCGATAAAATTGTTTACGGGCACTTTTTCTCCACAATCACTTTGCCAGTCTCGTCATATTCCGCCTTGCTGATCCACATTTGTTGGAATGTTCCCTGGAAAAAAAATAAAGGTTTTATAGAGAATTTTGGGAAAATTTCGAAAAACTTATTCATTTTTTCCCTAATTTAATGAATTTTTCTAATTTCTACGTTTGAATTTAATTGACATTTCAGAAAAATCCCATTCAACACAGTGTCGTAACATAGAAATAAAGGCATATCGCGTTGGCAAATGTGGAATCATAAAAAATAACATTTTTTCACAAGAAATTATAAAAGGTTATTTCATTGTCCCACCTATTGTGTTTTCAATCGACTTGCGACATGAGAACGCGAGACTCCGCCCACTTATTTGTGCGCTACCTGTCTGCTTCTCTTCAAATATCACTGTGTTCGCGTGGTCGCCCTCAAAAAAGTGGGCGGAGTCTCGCGTTCTCATGTCGCAAGTCGATTGAAAACACAATAGAGAAAGATACGCATATATTATTTTTTTTTCTAGTTATTGTTGGCAAGCTCATAAGGATTAAATACGTACGAGTTTTTTCTGGAATTTTTAATGCATTATTTGACGAATTAATAGGGTGTAAAAATTCAACTGAAAACGGTGGGTTTCAAAGTCAACCTGAAATTGTAAAGTTGTTTTTCTGTTTTTGGAAAATATAGTTTCAGACATTTCTAGAGGATGTTACTAGCCGCTTATTGAATGGTCGATCAGCGTAACTTCTATCTTAAAATTGTTTAATCATCATAAGTTGCTAAAAGTTAGGCTGCTTGGTCGGTGTTGGACCAAATTCCTCGATCGACCTCTCAAAAAGCGGCTAGTAATGTGTAAAACACTCCTCTAGAAATGTGTGAAACAATATTTTCCAAAAAAAAAAAACAACTTCAAAATTTCAGGTTGACTTTAAAAACCACTATTTTCAGTTGATTTTTTAAACTCTAATAACTCGTCAAATAATGCATTAAAAATCCAGAAAAACTCTAACGTATTCAACCCTTATGAGATTGTCAACAATAACTAGAAAAAAAATAATATAGGCGTATTTTTCTCTAGGTGGGACAATGAAATATCCCCATTTTCAGTAAATTTTTATAAATTCTCGTGAAAAAATATTTTGTATGATTCCACATTTGCCAATCAAAGTTTAAAAAAACATTTTATTCAAATATGTATTGCTTAAAAAGCTGAAAATTAAATTTTCCACCGATTTTGATAATTTTTGCTGAAAAAACAAAACAAAAATCTGGAGAATTGAAAAAAAAGACGAAAAATCCAGAAAAATGTTAAAAAAGTATACAATATTGTTTGAAAATCGCGAAAATTTTCTGTAAAATTTTTTAAAAACCCGGAAGTTTAAAGATTGAAAATCGGAAAAATATCTTTTAAAAAAAAAGCCAAATACAATTTTTTAAAACCGAAAATTTCGGTAAAATTGCAAGAAAATTCAAAAAAGTCCATAAAATTTTTTAAAAATCACAACAAAAAACAGTTTTTCCCATAAATAACCTCATAAAACAAATATTCTCCACCACAAAAAGCATTTAAAAATTCTTGATTAACCCCATCAAATAATCAGTTGCAAATAAAAAAAAAGCTCACCAACGATCCTAGAATAGATCCTCCAATCCATGCGCCGAATTTGCGTTCCGCCTGTGTGGGAGCGGCAAAAACGCGGAGTTTTATAGTTGGCGGGCACTTGGTGGCTAGGGCGTAGTTCAGGCGTTCAGTGAAGCCGAGAATCAGCGAGTTTCCACCAGTTACGGTAACGTTGGAGAAGAGCGTCTAGAAAAATATACATTGAGTATATTTTTTGTATATTTTTTTGTACTAAAACAAGCCTGCAGCTTGTGGCGACTAAGTCGCCTTCGTCAAATATTTATTTTTTTTTATTGATTTTCGTTTTTTTTTTTTAATAGAAACAAGCTTGCAGCTTGTGGCGACAAAGTCGCCTTCGTCAAATATTTATTTTTACAGATTTTTGTTTTATTTTTATAGAAACGGCAATCATTTCTTTTCCTTAATTCTTTCAAGTTCTCGTGACCCTTGTGGTATAGTGGTTAGCACGTTTGAACGTCAATCGAAAGGTCGCAAGATCGAGTTTTGTCGACTGCAAACTCGTGTGTGAGACACACAAACAAACACACAGACTAATCTAAAATTTTCTATATAAGAAAGATAGCAATCATTTCTTTTCCTTATTTCTTTCAAGTTCTCGTGACCCTTGTGGTATAGTGGTTAGCACGTTTGAACGTCAATCGAAAGGTCGTGGGTTCGAGTTTTGTCGACTGCAAACTCGTGTGTGAGACACACAAACAAACACACAGACTAATCTAAAATTTTCTATATAAGAAAGATGATTCAGTTCCCAGAAATTTTTAGCTTTACGCTAATCTCTGGTGTATAGGGCCGTTTCCGCGCGTAATCAGCGGCCGTATACAGAAGAGTTGGTCCCATAAAATTTTAAATTTCCAACAAAAAAAACTGAGACCGAATTCATGATCATGGAAAACGATCTGGAAACCGTTTTTTAGAATTTTTTCTCTGGATCTCTCTCTCACGACAAATCATCGCTGGGCTATCCTATCATATCTCATATCCCTCCACTTTCTTATCACTGGCCAGGTGTAAATAATATGAGAAAGCATTTCTATCAACCACAACTGATAAGAGAAGAAATGTGGCCGAATGGTCTCACAGGTAAACCGGGAAAGCTGGAAAAAAGCTGAAGGGCAGCTGACGGACCGGGAAAAGCTGAAGGGAAGCTGAAAGGCAGCTGAAAAACCGCAAAAAGCTGAAGGGAAGCTCAGGGGCAGCCGATTCCCTTCAGCTTCTCTTCAGCTTCCCTTCAGCTTCCCTTCAGCTTCCCTTCCGCTTCTCTTCAGCTTCCCTTCCGCTTCTTCGCCGACAGTTTTCGAAAATATTGTTTTGTTTTTTTATTTCTATGGTAAACATGTTCTATTTCTCAATTCCCATTGGAACTATGTTAATCGATTGTTGTTCGGAGGCTGTTATTACTGTATTTGATGAGGTATTTCAACACTTGTATTACTTACTCGAACAGCAAATTTCAGATACACAGCCGGCACCCTTGGTTTCTAATCTACACAGTACCCGAATCCACTCGTGCAACCCAATTCCCAAAGATGGACACACATTTCTTCGACACCCTAGCCAAAGTTCTTCAAGCTGGATTTTCAATTGATGAAACATCGTGGAGCCTCTCGAAAATCGTCTCCCATATCAAATCGTCGCTTAGAAATTATATGTAAGATAGTAATTTTCAATTACTTTCGAATTGCTATTTATTTTCAGTTACAAGAGACGATCAAAACAAGGCTATATCCAGGAGATGTTAGAAGAATTCAAAATTCTGCTGAAAAAATACGTTCAAATAAAAAAACTAAATAAAAATACAATACTTTAACTTTCAGAGATCCCGTTTTTCGTTCAACGGAATTCTTCGTACCAGGGGTGGGACCAAAAAAAAAATTTTTTTTCGATTTTTTTTGTTTTTTCGGGTTTTTTTTTGGATGAGACAAAAAATTTTTTGTTTTTTTTTTGAGGATGTGGATAAGACAAAAAATTTTTTGATTTTTTTTTCGATGGTGAAAGTGAGACCAAAAAATTTTTGATTTTTTTTTCGATGGTAAGAGTGAGACCAAAAAATTTTTTTGATGATGCGCCGCAGGCAAAAAAATTTTTTTTAGAGCCACGGAGGCGAAAGAAAGTTCCGGTTTTTGGGCAAAAACTTATTCAGTATTTGCTCAGAATTGACAAAAACCTCTAATTTTCAACAAAAACTTGGAAAATTTCTTTTGAAATGGCAAAAATACGTACTTTTTTTGGAATTTTTTTTGTTTTTCGGTAAATTTTTTGAGGAAAAAAATTTTTTTTTTTTGTTTTTTTGTTAATTTTTTTGAGAGCAAAAAAAAATTTTTTTTTTTTTGGTAATTTTTTTGGGGGACAAAAAAAGTTTTTTTTTTTTTTGGTAACTTTTTTTGGGGACAAAAAAAAGTTTTTTTTTTTTTTGGTAATTTTTTTGAGGACAAAAAAAGTTTTTTTTTTTTTTGTGGAAAATTTTTTTTTGTCCCACCCCTGCTTCGTACACGAGAGTCAACCAAACTACTATCAACCATCTTCAAGCACTGAGCAATCAGTGGAGCCAAAGGAGCCAGTCGTCATCCCAGAGAACGACATATCGATCGAAAAAACCGTGGACGTTGTGGCTCACGAAGATACATATTATTAATGTTTTTATTGTATACGGAACTTGTTAATTGTTATTTTTCCAATCATTTGTAAGGAAATAAAACCGTTTTCCAAAAAAAAACGATCGATATTAGGGGACCGGGAGGGGAAAATATTGGGAAGTTGGGAGGAAGCTGAAGGGCAGTCGATCGGAAGCTGAAAAGAAGTCTTCCGGAAGCTCGGGATTTCGACTGCCCGATGTTCTCCTTTCAGCTTCCCGTCAGCTGCCGGAAGACTTCTTTTCGGCTTTCCCGGTTTACCTGTGCTAGTGGTATGATTCTCGCTTTGGGTGCGAGAGGTCCCGGGTTCAATCCCCGGTTCGGCCCATTTCTTTTTTCTCCGCTGTGAAAATTGGGACACAATTGATCTATCGCGTTTTGCTTGTATTTATGAAAATTATGCGCTGTTTCTGTAAGGTTCGAGAAAAGAAATTCAAGATTTTCTAGGTAAAAAGACATGAATTTATTTTTCACGAACCGAATGCCGCGCCCGCATCCAATTCCTGAAATCAAGAGTTTTTTGTAGTCCAAAGTTCCACAAAAAAATTCCCAGAAATAAAATGGCTTCGCTGCAAGACCATCTATGTTTAAACTTGAATTTTTCCGTAGTTTAAAAATAGATGGTCTTACAGCGAAGCCATTTTATTTCTCGGCATTTTTTTGAAACTTTGGCCTATAAAAACTCGTGATTTCAGGAATTTGTCAACTTTGAAGGAAACATTAAGTTCATGAAAAATAAATTCATGTTCTTTTTCCTAGAAAATCTTAAATTTCTTTTCTCAAACGTAAAAGAAAACATCGCAAAAATGTTCATAAACACAAGCAAAACGCGATAGATCAATTGTGTCCCAACAATTAATTCACAACGATAGAAAAAAGAAATGGGCCGAACCGGGGATTGAACCCGGGACCTCTCGCACCCAAAGCGAGAATCATACCACTAGACCACACAGGTTTTGCGCGATAGGCCTATAATAGGTTGCGCGATAGGCCTATCAAGTACCCGCGAAGGACCCTATAGTAAGCCTATTATAGGCTTATCGCGGCTCGTCGCCTATAATAGGCCTATAATAGGCTTATCGCGGTTGACTCTCGCCTATAACAAGCTTATCGCGGTTACGAGTAAGCCTATTGTAAGCCTATAATTGGCTTATCGCGGTTATTCCTAATTCAGGGATAGGCTTATTATAGGTTATCCCAGGCCAATATACGGGCTCTTTAGGCTCAAATGTACATACATTTAAGCCGGCATATCTGTAAAAGCTACACACTAAAGAAACATAACATTTATTGGTAAATTCTGCTATTCCAATATTTTTTTTCTAATAAAAATGTGACAAAACAAAAAAAAACACTTAAAATAACAACAAATAGAAAAAAAAAAACACTTTAATTGACGGTGTCGTCATTCATCGTCACTTCCGAATCCACCACCGCCGCCATCCTCGCTATCGTCGGAATATACGACCCCAACACGAGCACCGCTGCTGCTCGGAGAGAAGAGCCACGAACTGAAACGAATATAATTTTAAAAAATGTAGACATAGGCACTATGGCGAAAGCGCTAGAACATATTTAAATATAGCTGGACGTTGGGTCCAGGCTTTCTTGGAAAATTACGCAAAACATTTATTTAAATATTGTTTTAACGTACTGAAAACTGGTCATTTACCAACGTTGTCCGTATTTCTGTGTAGTATTATCAATCTAAAAAAGTTCCACCGGGTGCCAATCGCAACCTACGCCATGCAGAAAAAGGCTGACGGCGAAATTCGTATTTTCTACGTGAGAAATTGAGAGACGCGAGACGAAATGCGGTTAAGTCCGCAGTGCACGGTCTGTGTGCGAGCGGTGGAACTCTCAGAGATGGATAATATAATGTATTCGTGACGGAGTGACATTTCACGTGAAACTGGGAGACGAAAAATCTCTTCATTTATTCAGTTATTTTTTCATTTTTTCGAATTAAAACGTGAAAAAAATTGTCACTCCGCCACGAATCCATTATAGTATAAGTGAAATAGAATACTCACTTTTCTAATCCATTTTGGCAATCCTCTCGCAGCTTCGCAGCATCATCTTCGGGGCTCGCAGCCACGTCCGACTTTTTGAGGCTGGTCCTTTTTCTCGTGCTGAATCCGTTGATTTATTAATTTTTTTTTGCGGAGTCTTACCAGAGATTGGTTACAATTCTGTTGGAGACGTGCCTCACGTAGGATTTTACATCGTCCGATCGTTCCTGCCCGAAACCATCGATGGCGAATTCTATAAACGAACAGAAAATTCAACCATATATTTTTTAATCCTACCATCTATCGAGTCTCTCAATTTAGAATTCAGCGAAATGTACACGGAACCGGCGTCGGTACCGGTGTACCTGTGAAAACCACCATCTTTGTCGGCAAGCTGTAAAAAAAAATATTACATTTTGAATGAAGCTTTTCAAACTCTTAAAAAAATTTTTCTAACAAGAAAGTTGCATAATTTCAGGCTTCCAGAATTTTCTCCGCGTAATCGAAAAAGTGCACCCTTTTCCAGATTTCCGAGTTCTCCCACCGCTTCCCGCTAAACGGGGTGTTGAGAGGTACGTGGAAATTTAAATTTCGCGGGAAAGTTGCCGCGTCACTCGAGAAAAAATGTTTTTCGGTAACGCACACTAACCGGTTCCAGAATTTTTTTTTTAATTTGTAATGGCGGAAGAGTTTTTTATTTCGGAAAATGTTCAAAACTTGATATTGTGCTCAGAATAATTTGGGGAGTGACCGAAAGTATTTTTTAATGATTTCCCTGTTTTACATCGATCGAAGCATTCTCCGAATTTCCGCTGAATTTTTTGCTAGTTTTTTTTATTTTTGCTGGTTTTTCTCGTTCTTTGAAAACCCCCATTCCTAGTGTGCGTTACCGAAAAAAATTTAACCGCTAAGACATGATTCGAAAATTTACCGGTAAAATTGTCAAATCTTTACCGATAACGCACACTAACCAAAACCACACCGCTTTCAATTGAGTCCCAGCAAAACGCTGATTATGTGCACTCAATGTTCAGAAAACTCTGGAAGCCTGATTTCAACTCCCTAAAACCTGTCGTCGAAAGCCTAGACAAACAACATGAAGCAATAAACTGAAGAACATCCGTAGGTACACTTTTCAAGAATCGCTTTAGCTCTAATTTATAAGAAATCTACATGAAAATAGTCAAAATGGGTACCTGGAATTTCCTCGTCAGCTGACTGATTTGTTCCGTTACTATCCTCATCCTCTTCGAGTGCTCCATGTGCAATGAAGTCGCAATCAGATTGTTCTTCAATTCCTTCCATTTCCGTGCCAATCGAATCAGCGTTCTCCGCCTTCTCTGCGGCATTCGAAACGTCATCTAAAAAAAAGTAGTGTTAATGATATTTGCACGCATCAGTTGACCTGAGAAAAAGCGAATCGCGGGTTCGGTTTGAGGCCTCGAAGCGGCCCAAAACCTCGCAGCGCGCCTGGGCGCGCTAGTCTTTTAATGAACAAACTGACCTGGTCTATTCTGGTATAAGAAATCCGCCGAGAATGTTCTTGGCATCGCTTGAAGAATATTCGGAAGAACCCAAACGATTATTCCTGAACAAAAATGGAGCAATTTATATTTTTATAGACAATTTTCGGATATAACGTGGAGAAGTACTTATTTTTTACACAATGGATTAAAAAAACCTATATCAGAATTCTACAAAATATATTAATTTAGAAATTTTCGTTATCAAAAATAATAAGAAAAGGAAGCATATTTGAAAGAAAAATGAATGAAAACGCATGTTCACGACCTCGGCGTCTTCATTGCTCATTCTGATGTAGGTGACAATAGGTCGCTTATCTCTGAGAAATTCACACTCAAGATTTTCTTTTTAATTTTCACCGATAAAAAGGTTAATATTTCAAAAAAATCATATTAAATTGAAAAATTTGAAACGAAAACTTTTGCTCGCCGGCCTTCTCTCCGCCGCGCGCTACGAGACCCATTGAAGCTTGAAATGCTCTGCGCCTTTAAGATCACACTTGCATTTTACCACTCGATTGTGTTTTTAATCAAGATGCATAAAAAAACGTGAAATCCCGCACAATTTTTCACGCGAAAATTAAAATTACACTAAAATTTAATATTCGCGTGAAAAAATCGTGCGGGATTTCACGTTTTGATGATGCAACTCGATGGAAAAAAATGTTATGTAATTATTAACCACTGTGACACTTCGCAATAAATTGTGAGACAAAAATATTTTAATTTCTTCAGATATTTCTTAAATTTGATTGAAAATGTATCATTCATTTCATCATGCATTTCGCAACTTATGGGGTTATTCACGAAATGGCAAAAAATGGCAAAAAACGGCAAAAAACTGCGCGAAAACTCGGAAAATGCTCCGATTTACCTGAAATTTTGGGAAATGAGGGAGAAAACTCTCCCGGACATTCCCACAAAATTTCAGATCAAAATATCGATGTTTAAGAAATATTGCTTTTTTTTCTGAAAATGCTTAAAATCGATATTTTGGTCTGAAATTTTGTGGGAATGTCCGGGAGAGTTTTCTCCCTCATTTCCTAAAATTTCAAGTCAACCGGAGCATTTTCCGAGTTTTCGCGCAGTTTTTAGCCGTTTTTTGCCATTTTTTGCCATTTCGTGAATAACCCCATTAAAAAAATTCGTTTCCTTTCTTTTTTATCTGGTGCTTGCATTTTCTGCCATATTCTTTTCATGCGGAAATGACATTTTCTGAAGATAAATGCACAAAATGGCGTGCCGTTAGGCATAGAATGAAGCAGACTCACTCATTTCTTTTGTGGACAATTTGAACATTTTGTATTCTATTCAAAGAAATTACAGGAAATATTACGTTCCGGTTCTGAAAATTTGTTCAGAGGTAAAATAAATTGAAAATACTTCGCTTTAAACTATTACAAAAACTTTGCTTGGTGAGGATTGAACGTTGGTCTGAAAAGCGATATGTTATGATCCCAAGATTGAAACGGCAACATGGAATCAGCATTCTTATTAAAATGAATTGAATTTAAGGGAATTTGATTGAAGAATTTACCTTTTTTCATTCTTCCTTCAATTTGTGCGCATATATTAGGTTGGCAAGAAAGGGGGTTCTTTTGGATTGGAAATTCGACAAAATTGAAATGTCACTTTTTGAAAATTGCGTGAAAATAGAAATCCACGAAATAGAAATGTAATAAATCAGAAACGTAACAAAACGGAAACGCGTGAAAACAGAAATGATCTCGATGATTGTGGTCCCTTTGTGCTTGCGTGTAGCCTAGTGTGGTGTTCAGCCGTGTGTTGTTGAGTGAAGACTTAGAGAATGGGGAGAAGATCGCTTGGCCGTGCGAGACGCAGACGGTCAGACAAGTGAGCGCGCATATTGGAAGACTGAAACTATGGCTATATAGCATTGTGTCTGAAACGGAAACATTAGTGACGTAATAACGCGTGGATTTGAGTAACAAAGGGATGATAAGGGCGAGTTGCGTGAGTTTCACAGATAATAGCTCATGACAGAGCCCGACAAAAACAAAAAGGTTAATTTACTGGGTATATAAGAAACCTACCTTAAGGGTACGACAGAATAGAAATAGGCGAAATAGAAATGCTACAAAATAGAAATGCTACAAAAAAGAACTGGAAAAAATAGAACGGCTACAAAATAGAAATGAGCGAAATAGAACAGCGCGAAATAGAAATGTGACAGAATAGAAATGAGCGAAATAGAAATCGGTGCGATGGAGCGCGTTTGCATTATTCTTCGAATTTTCTGATTATTATAGGGTTTTTCAGTAGTTTTCAGATATTTTACGCACTTAACAACATCGAAAATGAAGAAAGGTATACAATCAATGCAGTTTCAGAAAAAAAAAGGAAAATCGGCGAAAAACTGAGAAATTGAGAAAATGATGCAAACGCGCTCCATCGCCCAAAAATTTCTATTTTGTAGTATTTCTATTTTGCTCATTTCTATTTTGTAGCCGTTCTATTTCGTAGCATTTCTATTTCGCTCAGTTCTATTTTTTCCAGTTCTTTTTTGTAGCATTTCTATTTTGTAGCATTTCTATTTCGCCTATTTCTATTCTGTCGTACCCCCCCCCCCTACCTTGTTGACAATAGCATCCACTTCCCCATACTGCTTCTCTCTCTCAAACCCCATGGACCATTTCAGTCGTGACCGAAATCGCCTACGACTTTTCATTATTATTGGCCCGCCAAGTCGGTCAAACGCGCTCCGCTGAACTCAATACTACGTGGATTTCATTTTGGTTTCCAAATTGTTTAATTTCACGTTGAATTTACACGTGAAATAAAAAAATTTGGAAACCAAAATAAAATCCACGTAGTATTGAGTTTAGCGGATCGCGTTTGGCCATTTTGGCGGGTCGAAAATATCTTCTTTTTTTCTATCCAACTTGAAAGTGCCGAAGGTTAATCGCCGCCTGTTGCAAGTTTATAAGAACGAGGCTCTTCATGAAATGATCATTCGCATTTGGTTGGGAAAATTCGAGAACAAGGACTTTTCCTTTGACTTTTCTCTGGGTTGTCTGTAGTTTGTCCATGGTGTGGACGACTGGGAACTTCTGGACGAAGGCAAAACTAACACGGCCAAATACTACTCTGCCCAACTGCAAAAGGTCAGGGCCCAGCTCAATCTTTCCCCACTAAAAGGTCTCAGAGTGCACTACCTTCAGGATAACGCCATTCCACATGTGGCTTTTTATTTCATTTAATTTCAGAAAACGCTTTGTGACTTATTATCTTCCTTTTTATATTTATTTTTTACCTTCTTTATTTTCATGTTGCGTCTCGCCGCTAGACCTACAAGTAGGCCTACCGCGGTCGCCGCACACCGCGTCCGCGATAAGCTTATTACAGGAGGGTAGGCGCTGCCGCCCGCGATAGGCCTATTATAAGCTTATAATAGGCCTATATTTGGCCTCAACCTATTATAGGCCTATCGCGCAAAACCTGTGCATTCGGCCACATTTCTTCTCTTATCAGTTGGGATTGATAGACATGCTTCCCCATATTATTTATTTACACCTGGCCAGTGATAAGAAAGTGGAGGGATATGTGATGATATTTAACGCATTTTGAATCTGCAGGTCTTGCGCCATGATTTTTATGGAAAAAACCAACATTTATGACCTTTTTAACCAAAAAAATTGATTTTACATTTTTCTCATATCTCTGCGTCTCCATTTTTTAGCCTGGAGACGCAGACAAACGCAATAGGGCGCCTTTGCCATCTGAACTTCTAGTATGCTCACCGGTCTGATATCAATATCCGCCAAATTTGCAGAAGTGGCAGCCATCTGAGCAATCGTCATCAATCCCTCTTTCTTTCCCTCTGTTTTGAGATACGATAAATCGAAAAGACACTCGGGAAGTTTGATTCGCTCGGCCGCAAACTCTTTCGTGTATCCGTTGGGGAACGAGTACGGTGTTGATGGCAGTTTTTCGACGTAATCCATGTCTGGAATTGTTCGATTTTTATACTGCGTCATCAATCTCGCTCTACGGCACTTTTAAATTTTCAACCGTGTGGTGCACATTTTTTGAAGCGAAAAATCAAATTTTATGGGGTTATACAGGGTCGAAAAAAAATAGTTTTTTTCCTTATTCAAACGACGGAAAAAAAGAAAAAAATCCGTGGCCGCGAGATTTTTTTTTCCGTTGCTTTTCTAGGCCATCGCAAAAGTTTTTTAGGCCCTCCGCTGTGAGACCTGCGAAATATCGATTTACGGGCGAATAAATTTTGAAATTTTTTTTGGAGAATTTATCTTATTTTATTGCTTACTTCCAATGAATTTCTGTATTTTTTCAAAAATTATTCGCCCTGAATAACCCCATTAATGAACCTATTCACAAAACCGGAAAAAAAAGAAAAAAAAACGGAAAAAATTGCGGGAAAAATCGGAGAATGCTCCGATTGACCTGAAATTTTGGGAAATATTGGAAAAAATTATCCTGTACATGCTCAAAAATTTTTTTTGACCAAAATATCGATTTTTCTGAAAATTTTAAAAATCGATATTTTGGTCCAAAATTTTTTGAGCGTGTACAGGAGAATTTTTTTTTCCAATATTTCCCAAAATTTCAGGTCAATCGGAGCATTCTCCGATTTTTCTCCGCTATTTTTTTTCCGTTTTTTTCTTTTTTTTTCCGGTTTTGTGAATAGGTCCATAACGTAATGGGATTATTTTGGAACCAGCAAAAAAATCAAAAAAATAGAAAAAACCAGCGAAAAATTCAGCCAAAATTCGGAGAATGCTCCGATCAATCTGAAACTTTGAGAGATCATTTAAAAAATACTCTCGGACATTCCCAGAAAATTTCAGACCAAAATATCGATTTTGAAAATTTTCAGAAATAAAAATCGATATTTTGGTCTGAAATTTTCATGGAACGACCGGAAGTATTTTTTCAAATAATTTCCCAAAGTTTCAAATCCATCGGAGCATTCTCAGAATTTTGGCTGAATTTTTTGCTGGTTTTTCTATTTTTTGCTTTTTTTGCTGGTTCGAGAATAAATCCATA
Organism: Caenorhabditis japonica; assembly: GCA_963572235.1. Classification (NCBI taxonomy): domain Eukaryota; kingdom Metazoa; phylum Nematoda; class Chromadorea; order Rhabditida; family Rhabditidae; genus Caenorhabditis; species Caenorhabditis japonica. Next base: position 4,842,800 of record OY754345.1, read on the forward strand.
ACGTCATGGTTTTACAGGAATTTCGCAGTAGAGCGAGGTTGATGATGTATTCGCCGACTATAGCAATAAAATAAAAATAGCTAATTTTTCTTGGGGAGTCATTTCTTAAAAATTACCACATGTATTCTATTAAAAGAGCACCTCTAATAGAAAAAAGTCCTGTTTCCAAAATTTTAACTTTTTCGCGATTTCCTCTAATGGGGTTATTCACAAAACCGGAAAAAAAGGAAGAAAACGGAAAAAAACTTCGGGAAAAATCGGAGAATGATCCGATTGACCTGAAATTTCGGGAAAAATTGGAAAAAAAATCTCCTGTACACGCTCACAAAATTTTGGACCGAAATATCGATTTTTTTCTGAAAATTTTTAAAATCGATATTTCGGTCCAAAATTTTGTGAGCGTGTACAGGAGAATTTTCCCCAATTTTTCCTAAAATTTCAGGTCAATCGGATCATTCTCCGATTTTTCCCGAAGTTTTTTTCCGTTTTCTTCCTTTTTTTCCGGTTTTGTGAATAACCCCATAATTTTAAATAATTTTCACACCGGCTTTTTTTAATGGTACGTCCAAAGTAAAAAAAAAGCGCGCACTTGTAAACATGTTTATAATTAATTTTTTGCTTGTTTGGCGGTAAACAACAAAGAAAAAGGCGCAAAAACAAAGTTACTTTGGACGCCTCTTTTCGTCTTTTTTTGCGCTATTTTTTACTTTGGACGTACCATTATCGATTTGCCCGCGCCCCACTGGATTTTTTCGCGCGAAATTCAAATTTTGACGCATTTTTTATGTTTTTCGGGAAAAAAGCATAAATTCTTAATTTTCTCCCAAATGTGCTCCAACGGAATTATAGCTGAAGTCTTTAGAAATTTTTAAAGCCTAAAAACGTCGAATTTGGTTCAGCCACCATTTCGGAATAATCGTTACTAGCATTGCGGACCTAAAAAAGTGAGTTTTTGGTTTTTTTGCGGGATAAATCTTTGGCAATTTTATGGTATTAAGAGATACAATACATACATTTTACAAAGAAAAACAGGTTTTACTGAAATAAAAATAATAATAATAAATGCGCAAGTACCAAAAGTGCGCCATGCTAGTTTGATGGCGCGCCAGCAAATTAGGCTCCGCCCACATTTCCAATTGACCGAATAATGCCCAAAAAATAAGAAAAAAATCCCATTACCAATATTAGTATCGCACAACTGAAGCATCGTGGCCGACATATCCTCCAACACCTGCTTCTTCATAAACTTGTCATAACTCTCCGTCACCTCTGGCAGATTCTTCTTCGCCGTCCACTTTGGCGCATCACCCTCATTAACCTCCTCCTTCGTCCCAATCTTGTACGTCGGCACCAAATCAATCTTCTGATGCTCGAGCATATGCGCCAATTGCTCCGTGATGACGTCACCGCCTATTGCGCATTTCACGACTGCGTGCGTCACGGCGTATCCATCATAAACAGGCACAACGGACGTTTGTGTGGCGCCCGAATCCACCATCAAACCGTGCGTGCGGCCCTGGGCGAAACAGGAGAGAACTGCGTTTTTTGACAGGTAGTAGGCGGGAACTTGAAACTTTTCGAACATGAGCTCGGTGAGCTTTTCACGTCGAGCTCTGTCGTTCCATGCGCTTTCCGTGAAAAGAGCTGGATGCTCGGCGGGGTTTGAGTAGAGAATGTTCTCGTAAGAGTGCTCCACCATCTTTTCGAATAGATCCCAGTCTTCGACTGTGAAAAAGAATGAATAAAAATTTTTTAATGAAAAAACTCACTCAGCCCCTCCTTCATAAAACTCTGCATGGTGGTTCTGGCGCGCGGTACGATGATTTTAGTGGTGCCAATGAAGAAATTCTTCTCCCGCTTCGTTTTCACATTCGAATTGTCGCCCTCCTCCATAGCCTCTTGCTTCTCGATAATCTCATCGGCCACGGGCTCCTGCACGGCAATATGGGATGGAATGTCGCCCTAACAAAATTTTCTTATTTTTTTTTGCTTTCACACGGTGTCCAGGATTTGAAATGTGGGCGGAGCCTAATTTGCTGGCGCGCCAGCAAACTTTCATGGCGCACTTTCGGTGCTTGCGCAGTTTGCGACTCTCGAAATATTTTTATTGATTTGTTTATTTTTCTTTCAGTAAAACCTGTTTTTCTTTGTAAAATGTATGTATTGTATCTTTTAATACCATAAAATTGCCCAAACTTCAATTTTCGTAAAGATTTATCCTGCAAAAACACCAAAAATCTCAAAACGAAAATTTCGAAATGGTGGCTGAACCAAATTCGACGTTCTTAGGCTTAAAAAATTTCTAAAGACCTCAGCTATAATTCCGTTGGAGCACATGTGGGAAAAATTAAGAATTTATGCTTTTTTTCCCGAAAAACATAAAAAATGCTTCAAAATTTGAATTTCGCGCGAAAAAATCCAGTAGGGCGCGTTTGCTCGGCTCCGCCCACTTTTCAAATCCTGGACACCGTGTTTCACCATAAAAAATGGCAATATACCTTTGGTGGTACCTCAAATGAGAACGAGAGGAATGAAAACTGTTACAAATGAAGAACTGCTACAGATAAGAACTGCTAGAAATGAGAACTGCTGTAAACGTGAACTGATATGAATGGGAACACGATAAATGAGAACTAGAGGAATGAGAATTTCTACAAATGAGAACACATTTTGTTTTTGATCCTTTTGAGAAAAAAATTCGGATCAAAAAGCCAACGTGTTCTCATTTGTAGAAGTTCTCATTACGCTAGTTCTCTTTTATTGTGTTCCCATTCATATCAGTTCACGTTTACAGCAGTTCTCATTTCTAGCAGTTCTTATCTGTAGCAGTTCTTCATTTGTAACAGTTTTCATTCCTATCGTTCTCATTTGAGGTACCACCATACCTTTGGATACTCCTCTCCTGCAAATCCAACACGGAATGTTTGGGAACCGGCGTCAAAGACCAGACCGCTGACCTCATCTAAAAGCAAAAAATTAAAAAAAAAATTGTTTTTTATTTTTGCATCAAAATAAGGGACATACCTCCTCCATACACTGCTCCGCTCATTTTTTTTTGTTGCTGAAAACTGAGAGATTATTAAAATTCAGGAAAAAAAATTGAAAAATTAAAAAGAAAAAAGAAAAAAAAACCAGAAAAATACAAAAAATCGACCGAGAAAATTCAAATTTCATCGGGCACGAGAAATGCGCAAGCATGCATACGAAATGCGTCAGCAAATGTTGCTGGCGCATTTCTCGTGCGTTAAAATTTCGATATTTTTCAATCGATTTTTCACCTATTTTTCATTGTTTTTCATCATGTTTTCACTATTTTTTTAATCATTATTAACGATTTTTCACGATTTTAAACATTTTCAACGGTTCCAGAATGTCCCTGTCCACTTGGAAGCTCGACTACTCCACATCCTCCAAAAATTGCCGCACCGCCGACACCAACTACAATCCGCCCGGATTCTACACGTCCACGGCTACTGTTCAGCACAGTGTGAGTTTTTATGGGGAAACATGGCGGAAAAATTGGGGAAAAACATTAAAAATGGCAAAAATTAAAAATTGGAGAAATTTTTAGGTTTTCCCATTTCTAGCCGGGTTTTCTTATATTTTGGGAGGAAAATGAGCGGAAAAATGTTAAAAAGTAGAAGAAAAACAGCTTTCATGCAAAAAAATCGAAAAAAGCATGGAATTTTTGAATTTTCAGAAAAATATGGAAAAATGAAATTTTCTCGTAATTTTTAGTAAAAAAAATGATCGGACAATGTTCAAAAATATGCTAAATTTGATTTGAAAAATGAGAAAAAAAAAGATGCTTTTTGCAAAAAAATTGGAAAAAAACATAAAATTTTTTTGAATTTTCAGAAAAATCATGAGAAATGAAATTTTCTTGCAGTTTTTGACCGAAAAACTATTAATTTGGTTTTTAAATGTCATTTTCTCATTATTACTTCAAATTTGTTTTTAAAAAAAATAAGAAAATTATGTTATTTGACTGAAAATTCCAAAAAAACGCCAAAAAAATAATAAAATACAAATTTTTAGCAAAAACCGAGTTTTTTTTGCTGAAAAACTGCTCTAGGAAATCACGAAAACTCCCAAAAAAATTTCAGATCAAAATTTAGAAATCGGAAAAATCTATAAAAAACTGAAAATGCTCAAAAATAACTCGAAGATTTTGTCACTTTTCTAACACCCAACACTCTAAAAACTCTAAAATTCCCAATTTCCAGGCAGATGCCGATCGTACTGGCGACCAACACGAGCATTTAGCCCGAAAAAGAGCGTGGGACACGGCGCTGGGACCAGCGAAATCACTGCCAATGAACATGTTCATGATGTACATGGCCGGTGGCGGTGTATCGATTTTTCCAATCATGATGGTTGGAATGATGCTTTTCAGGCCACTGAAAGCACTTTTTGCAGTGAATTCTACTTTTAAACCGTTGGAGGTGAGTTATTATGGATTTTGACCAAAAAATCCACTTGATTTACGCGGATTTTTTTCGATATTTTAGCGCGTTTTATCGCATTTGATTGTTGAAATGTTTTTTTCGAAGAAAGTTTCTATTATAGAACCTTTAATCGACCTTTTCCACTATTTTTCTTGTAATTTCACATTTCTGTCTACTTTGTGTCGTAAATTCAGACAAATTCAGATTCGCATATGCTTCGAGACGGCCCAGTGGCGAGGATTTTGAAGAACGCGTCCGATTTACCTGGAATACTCTCCATTTTCAATAAAATAATTGTTTCTTTTGAAATTTAATAATAAAGCATTTATAATCACCTGTTTATTTAAATTAAAATGAATTTTTGTGTCACATTTATGGACCGGACCTATTCACAAAACCGGAAAAAAACTGCGGGAAAAATCGGAGAATGCTCCGATTGACCTGAAATTTTGGGAAATATTGGGAAAAATTCTCCTGTACACGCTCAAAAAATTTTGGACCAAAATATCGATTTTAAAAATTTTCCAAAAAATCGATATTTTGGTCCAAAATTTTTTGATCATGTACAATATTTCCCAAAATTTTAGGTCAATCGGAGCATTCTCCGATTTTTCCCGCAATTTTTTTCCCGTTTTGTGAATAACCCCAATAATGAATGAATCTGAATTTTCATGAAACATTGAGTTTGAGCCTTCCTGCGAATCGCGCCTTTAAACATTTACTCCGAGTGCACAATATTACACAAAAATGATGACAAAAGATGCATTTTTTGACCAGGATGGATAGGCGCGATTTGCAGAAAAACTCAAACTCAATGGTTCAGGAAAATTCAGATTAATTAATTAATTTGTAGTGTTGCATTGAATAAATGTGACATAAAAATGCAATTTAATTCAAATGAATATTGTCGGCCCGCCAAAATGGCCAAACGCGCTCCGCCGAATTCAACGCTATGCGATTTTCATTTTGGTTTCCAAATTATTTCATTTCACGTATAAATTCAACGTGAAATGAAATAATTTGGATACCAAAATGAAAATCGCATAGCGTTGAGTTCAGCGGAGCGCGTTTGACCATTTTTGCGGGCCGACAATAGATCCATTATTTTAGCAGAAAGTTATTGTCGGCCCGGCAAAATGGTCAAACGCGCTCCGCTGAACTCAACGCTATGCGATTTCATGTTGAATTTACACGTGAAAGAAAATAATTTGGAGACCAAAATGAAAATCGCACAACGTTGAGTTCAGCGGAGCGCGTTTGACCATTTTGGCGGGCCGACAATTAGTCAAAGCACTACAAAAACTGGGTAACCATCAGAATAAACTCCAATGAATTAATTGGTTCATTTCTATGAAAAATAATAAAATATTGTTTTTAAAAAACAGCCAACGGAAAACTGGCATTAAAAGGAATGGTTGCGGTAAAAATAAACCTTGAAGCTTCTCATAAAGGACACTTCTCGAACGAAAAATCCTTTAAACCATCAAATTCAAAAGAAAAACCTGAAATTACATGTGAAAGCAGCGTTAAAAACCGTCGAAATCTCTCAAAAACTTATCAACGCGTTAAAATAGAAAAAATCTGCGTAAATCAACCCGAAATCACAATGCGGGGATGAGAAACCCAGAATGCTGGTAGAGAAAACATCAGCAAAAAATACGTCCGCGGCCCCCATTTTGATTTTTTTTGCTACCCCTGAATATTTAACACCATAAAACATTCCATTTATGAGCGAAAATTGCAGAGCCCCGCAACCGGCGCGATGATCCTCCACAAATTGCTCTACTGTCTCGGAAATTTGGGTGCCATCGGTTTGGCAATCTACAAAGTGCACACGATGGGTCTATTGCCCAATACGCCATCCGATTGGCTCGAATTCATTCCACAACCGGGACGGGCTCAATACTCGATTATTGATGATGTTTTTGTCTGAAAATTGTTTTGAGTCTATGGGTCTAATTAGATTGAAAATCCTTCTAATTGGATTCGAAAATTATCTAAATTGACTGGGATTTTTTTTTCAATTTGTCTCACAATCAAAGTATTTCTATTTAATTAGACTTTAAATACTTGTAATTAAACTCTTATTTTTTCTAACTAGACTCGGATTAGACTCGAAAAAATTTTCCAGGACTTTAATATTTCTAGTCTTCTTCTCCCCCTCGATTTTTCTCCCTTTCGCCACGTGTGATTGATTCTCTATCTTTTTTTATACCTTTTATTTTTTTTCCATGTTTTCCTATCTAATGGGTCTATTCACGGAAATCAGCAAAATATGCAAAAAATTCAGTGAAAATTCGGAGAATGCTCCGATCAGTCTGAAATTTCGGTAAATATTGTCAAAAATACTCCCGGACATGTGCAGAAAATTTCAGACCAAAATATCGATTTTGAAAATTTAAAAAAAAATCGATATTTTGGAATTAAATTTTCTGCACATGTCCGGGAGTATTTTTGACATTTTTTGTCAAAATTTCAGACTGATCGGAGCATTCTCCGAATTTTCGCTGAATTTTTGGCATATTTTTCTGGTTTCCGTGAATAGACCCATAATGGACCTATTTATTAAATCGACATTTTAAATTTAAATTATCAGATCCACAATTTAATAATTGCAAATTGTTTTTTTTTTGCTGAAACATGAAAACTTCTGTCTGTTTACCGAAAACAGAGAACCCCAACATTTCAAGCATCACACCATCAAAACTCGACCCATTTTGATCAACAATCAGCCGGAAAGATCAGTGATAAGAATTATTAAAAAAAAAAAAGCGCAGTGAATGAGAATTCATGTGAAAAGTCTGTGAATTTTTGGAACGGTTTTTGAAAGATGTTTGTGGTTTGAAGTGGGAGCAGAGATTCGGAATTTTGGGGTGCCATGGTATAGGACTTGAACGGAATAGAACCATCTAGAAACTAGTGAATTTTTAACGGTAAATTAAAAAAAAATTCTCCGAATCAACCGGTAAAATATTCGACGACTAATTTATCCTTGGCCGAATTTTGTCAATAGTATGAAGACGGCGGCGAAAAATAGCACTAAAGTTTCGAAACGTCCCAGAGACTCTAACCTATTCAGGAACCGGATCCATCAAATTGGAAAACTAGAGATGCTAGAAATGAAAAATTGCGGAAATACGACAAAAAACTACAGTACCCGGAGGTTTTTGGAGACCCCACGAAAAGGGGGGAAAATGGGCACAGTTGTCAGCAAAAGCGCCGCACGGTTTTTCTTACACACCCGCTCACATTTTTCCTCTCCGTTCAGTTGAATTCAGTTGAAAAGACCTGATGGGGCGGAGCTTCGATTTTTCGCGCCACTCTCCGATTGTTTTTCTTTTTTTTTTTTTTCGTTTTCTACATACAGTGCAATGAATACCGTAAAAACTGTAATAGCACACCACCCTCTAATAGAATATCACCCTGTAAAACATGAACCAGTGTTCCAGTTATTTTTGGAAACGCGGATTACTGTAGCTAAATATACGCAAACACCGAGGTGTGCAATGAACGATGAGACCCTGACAAAACGGGGAAATATGCCCCGCCTCTTTTTACAACTGATGCACGATGTTTTGTACTGGAAGTGTTGGAAATACAGGGAAAAGTGCGCCGCAGGCTGGTAACTTTTCCCCGGTTCTGTCAGGGTCTCTGAACGATGAAGCTGATGTCACAATCAGTGATGTCTCTTGAATTCGAATAACAGTACAAATGCATATTTATTTACCTTTGATTTTTCTTGTATTTCTTTCTATTTTTTTGCTTGTTTTTTTGTTGTTGTTTAAAGTACAAGTTTAATGTTTTTTCCAAAAAAAAAAAAACAATATTTCCTAACCCCTGCTGTCTGTTTCATCATGTTTATTTAATAGTTTTGGCTAAAGTTTAAATATTGTGAGTCATTTTTACGGCCTTAATGTTTTGAAAAAAGTACACGCTTTTAGAACTGTGCGGGATGGAACTCTTTTTAGGCAAAAAGCATGTCGTACTATCCCACGGTGATTCTTTTACTACCGGCCACGCATTTCTAGTCCCCCGATCCCAAGTATTTCCCCTCTCCCTCTCGCACTCTCTCACTCTCTCATCACATGAAGTGGGCGGAGTTCCCTCCCCTTTTTGCAAAATGCGGCAAAAAAATTTGCGGAATGAGTTCGGCCACCATGGAAAACCAGTTTCATTTGAAATTTTACGTATAAAAACGAACGAATTCCGGTTTAAAATATGCGCCCTAATGAGAGCTAGTAACGTGACAGACAACTTTTTGATCAGACTTCATTTAAAAAATCGCGACAGGAAAAACCTAATCGGGGGACTAGAAAAGCGTGGCCGGCAGTTAAAGAATCGCCTTGCATTTGAAATTGTACGTAAAAAATCAGACCAATTCCGGTTTTAAATATGCGCCATAATGAGAGGAAGTAAAATGACAAAAAACTTCTCGATCCGAAGTCATTTAGAAAATCGCGACAGAAAAAACAAATCGGTGGACGAGAACTGTGTGCTCGGTAGTAAAAGAATCACCGTGTATCCAGGAAATTTTTAGCTAGTGGCCATTGAAAATGGCTAACAGCCATCGAACCCGGGCCGTGTGTGTGTGCCATGTGCGTTCAGCCGACGCTCCGAACTCGAAGCCCCTGGCCGTTCTCTTCGCATTTCCAATTCTGGACATTTTCAGGAAGGTTTTGGTGGCTCTAGGCCGCTATGTGGCTAGTTCCCATGAAAATAGGGCTATGTGTTTGGCGCACATCCCAAATTCGATGGCTATTATCCAAACATTTCCTGATTATTGCAAAACATTAGAAAAACAGGAAAATTGAGTTATATTCCGCATAGTTCTAAAAGCGAGTACCCCCCCCCCCCCCTTTTAAACGATTTTGTCTATCCTTTTTCGTTGCTAGCTGGCTGCACAGCAGGCTTTTCTTTTCTTAAGAACCTGACAAAAATATCAAAAGTCACAATATCATTCCATTGTAAACAGAAAAGGAAACTTTTTGTTTCTTTATCGTTTTCTCAAGGTTCTTTGCATGTGAGATTTATGGATTTTTGAACGTTTAAATGTAGTTTAACCTCTTTCTTTCAATATCTGACTATTAAAAAGCAAGGAGAACTTTGAATTTCACTATGAAATCCGAAAAAAAAAGTGGACCACGACATAAAACTTTGACGGAATAGAACTGCTAGAACTGCCACAACCTATAGAGCCGATCTTTCGCATCCGTCAGAAAAGATCCTCGAAAAACAGTAAACAGAAAAGCGCGATTGAACAAGCTCCGCCCACTTTTGCAATGCAGGCACGGTTTTTGGCAAGGGCGCCGCACACTTTTTATGTGATTTTTAACATTTTTTCCCTTGATTTTTTGGGGTTTTCTCTTAAAAATTGTGAAACAATGGCTTTCTGTTATTTTTATTGCAAAAATCAAAGTAGTTCTACGATAAAAATTTGGAAAAAATGTGAAAAAATGAAAAAAATTTTGAAAAAAAAATATTTTTTTTCGAATTTTCAAACAATTATTATTTTTTTTTTTTGCTTATTTTTTGCTCATTTTTCAGCAATTTTTAAATTAATTTTAAGTTTTTCTGCACGAAATCACACTTGAAACCCCTAAAAACCGCCAAAACCGCCACAAAAAAGTGCCCAGAAAACCGGTGCGGCAAACTTGCAAAAGTGGGCGTGGCCAAGGGGGTTTTTGCTGTTCTACTAGTTCTGTGCACTTGTTCTAGTTTTTTTGGCGTCTTTTTGGATTGTTACGTGTATTTTTAATGTGTTTTTTTTTGCGTGCAGAAAAATTTGATTTTTTAAAAATTTTCCAAGTCAGGGGGCGTGGTTAAGGTGAAAATCGAACGATTTTCACACCAGTTGTATTTTTATTTCTTTCTCTTTCCCTCTCTACCGTTTTTATTCAAGGAAAGAAAAAATCAGACCACCAAAAAATTGTGTTCACACCGCCCTCCGAGACGCAGAGACGCAGACAACTATACACTCAAAATGAGTATAAAATCAGAGGGGACAACCCGTCTTTTGTGACCATCTAAGAGCTCTGTTTGTCGATTATTTGCTCTCTTTGTGCAAACGGTTGTAGTTATTACAAGAGGAGCAAGTCTAGGGCCTGTACTTTGTACCCGCAAAGTCACGCCCCCTGGGCTCCGCCTCTTTTTGTATAGAAGCTCACTTTGGGTTTTACTATGTTTTTGGTCTTTTAGAGTTACACTTTTTATTTTACAATTAGTGGTCAAAAATTGCTAAATTGTTGAAAAAACTTTTTAAAAAAACTTAAAATATTTAAATGAATTTTCTGTTTCAAAACATTTTTTTATATAAATTGTTTGTTTTCTTAGCGTTCTCACAGGCTTTTTAAAATGCGAATAATTATTTATTCATCTTGTTTAACATTCCATGTCGTTCCAGCAACAATGCCCTCCGGCGAAGTCTCATTTCTGGAGGTGGCCACAACCGTACCATTCCAACATGAGCTCTCCAAAAAGCATATTGCTCAAAATCAAAATGTGGCCTTCTGGATCTCAATGGGCTATATGGTGGTCATTTTTGGCATCAAAGCGGCCATGGCGAACCGGAAACCGTTTGATGTGAGTTTGAATGGGGGGGGGGGGAAAGATTCTGAAAAAAAATTTTTTTAATCATTTTTTTTTAACAATCTTTTTATTGCGATAAAATCATAGTCACTTTAACAATAAGCGGTCTGAAACTCAAAAAATTAAAATGAATGTGCTTGAAAACCCGTTTAAAATCCAAAATTTCGTTAAAATCAACTTCGAAACAGAGATTTTTTTACTGTTTCATTTCACTTTGAGATAATTTTTTCACATTTTTTTGGTTTTTTTGTGATTGCAAAAAATATTAGTTTGTGACATCAAATGTTTATGTATTTTGAGTTTCTGTAGGCGAAATTTCACGTTTTTATGTCGCAACTTGATTGGAAACACAGAAAGCTAAAAATTTGGTAAGACAAAAATATGAAAAAAAAATTGGAAAAAAGGACATTATTGTATTTTTTTAAAGCATTTTTTACAGTTTTCTGCATTTTTTCTGAATTTGTATACATTCCCATCTTTGAAAAATCCCAAAAAAATCAAAATTTTCGTCATAATTCATGAATAACATTGGAAATTTTTTACTATTTCAAATAATTTTCATATATTTTACTTTTGAAAAAACTATGATTCTTGTATAGGTATTTCAATATTTCAAAAAAAAAATCATGAAAATAAATTAAACGTTATTTAAATACCATAGTAGCAGCAGCTGACTTTTTCTATGTTTACCCTTCCATGCCGGCCGATTAGAGGCTGCCGGATAATTAGAGTAAACACGGTAAATTCAAAATTTTCGTTAAAATCTAATTTTGAACAGATGTGTTTTTTCTGATGACTTTTACTGTTTCCCATAACCGTAAAATTATTCTCTTTTCTAGCTTATTCTCAATTCATCAACACTGTGAGTTCTAAAAAAAACCAAAAATTTAACAAAAAACAGACAACATTTTTTCACTGTTTCAAAAAAAAATTTAGATAATTATTGGCAAAAATCAATTTTAATCAACGTAAAAATTATATTGAACATTCAATCTTCTAGCTCACCGGTCCACTAAACCTCTGGAACGCCCTTCTCGCCATCTTCTCCACCGCCGGCTCCATCGCCTGCACATTCGGCCTCCTCCACGAGTTCACCACCCGCGGATTCTTCGAGTCCTACATCCACATTGGCGAATTTTACAACGGCATTTCCGGCTTCTTCACCTGGCTCTTTGTGCTCTCCAAGGTCGGCGAATTCGGAGACACGCTTTTCATTGTGCTCCGCAAGAAGCCATTGATGTTCCTCCACTGGTATCATCACGTGCTCACCATGAATTACGCCTTCATGTCGTTCGAGGCTAATCTTGGATTCAACACGTGGATCACTTGGATGAACTTTTCGGTGCACTCGATCATGTACGGATATTATATGCTCAGATCGTTCGGTGTTAAAGTTCCCGCGTGGATTGCCAAGAATATCACGACGATGCAGATCCTTCAGTTTGTGATCACTCATTTCATCCTCTTCCACGTTGGATATCTGGCTCTGACTGGACAATCTGTGGATTCTACTACTGGATATTATTGGTAAGTTGGGTTAAGATCGAGATCTAACGCAGTTTAATACAGTTGAATGATTGTGACGGTAATCCTTCTAATTTTCTCTCACACTCTCGTTCAATGGATTACGGTTACACTCATTTAAACTGTGCGTGGGACCCGAGAGTAATATTATCATTTTTTTGAAGCTTGTATTTGAGAATAAGTATAATTTAAGCTTTCGCAAAATTCTAGAGACGAATCGCGATAGGTCTATAGTGCCTTACAAGGAAAATTCGGTGGTACTGAAACTGCGGAATAGAACTGCCTGTAATGGAGCAGTACTGATTTGAACCATCTAGAGCAGCAGCTCGAAAAAATTCCGTTGTACATTGTGGGCTATTGAGTTCAATTTCAGCACGTTCTCCGAGTTTTCCGCCAATTTTTGCTAATTTTCTTTGCCTTATTTTACCTTTTCTATGAATAATCCCATTTTAATAATTTTTTCGGATAATTCGTGTTAAAAACTTTATAAAAATCCGAGAAACTCATAAAACTATAGATTTAAAAAAAATTTTTAAAAATTATAATCATTTTGAAACAGTCAAAATTGAAAATAAAATATGAAAAAAAATTTATTGTTTTACAAAAAGTTTACAACAAAACAACTATTTCACGCCGTCTTCTAAGTTCTGCCGACAATACAATAAATCTATTCAATTTTTCTGCAGGTTCTGCTTGTTGATGGAGATCTCCTATGTGGTCCTCTTCGGCAACTTTTACTACCAATCGTACATCAAGGGTGGCGGCAAAAAGTTCAACGCTGAGAAAAAGAAGGGCTCCGAGAAGAAGAGCGAGTAAATATTGAACGGAATGAGAAGGAAAAGTGATAATATTGATTGTTAGCAACTTTTTTTTGTATTTATCGGGTAGGAATCATTGTCTATTTTTATCTAAATTATTCACAACTTTTTATTAATAATAACAATTATTTACCGTTTCCTGTAATCTACTACAGCGCCAGGCAGACCAATGAAGCGATACGCTCTCTAACTTCTTTCTTGACACCTCGCCAAGTTTGGTGTAGATTTACGGGGTATCTATAAAAATTTGAGCGAATTTTGCTTTTTTTTTTTGTCGAATGCAGCTTTCCCGGTAAGTTTTCATGGCAAGAGTATGTAAAAAAAATTGAAGAATTCCGAAAATTAATTTTGAATTTATTTTCACGTAAACCCCATTTTTTCGTAACCCCACCATGCCCCATTACACGCACATCCCTCATTTTTCAAATCATTTAAATCTTGGAAAATCGCTCGGACGGTACGAATGCTTCCATCATCGATTACCCACTCGCCTACTACACTCGACACCGCCTCTCAACCCATTATTCAATGTTGTTATACACGTGAAAAGGTTTGTTTTTCAGGCTCCGCGACATTTCGCAACGTGACCTTCCGAAACTGTGACGATTCGCAACTCACGTAGCTTTCGCTACTGTGACGTTTCGCAACCAGACGTTTCGCCGCTCGTATAAATCGAAACTGGGACAATCCGCTACTTGTCACTTCGAAACTAGACTATTCGAAACCGCGACTTTTCACAACTTTATGTTTGGAAACTGTAAGGTTTTCTTATATCATATTATTTAGATTTTATTGTTTTTTCTTGTTTTTTTATGTTTCAAGTGACTTCCATTTAGCAAAATCCACTGCGAAAGACAACAAATTCCCAGATCATGAGTATCCAACACAGCTTTTCGGGATTAATTCTATGTATCCTCAACAAAGCTTCAGGGTTCCTGTTTGACAAGGAATCAATAGCTCATAACCCCAATCATCAGGTAAATCTAGTCCGTACCAAATCTGAATATTTTTTAAAGGTTAATCACCGTCGCAAGCTCCAGGATATCATGAAGGGTATAAAAATCATTACGGCAATCCCAAATACACCGATTCCTCCTTCCCTACCACTAACTGGTTTAGATTATTTGAAAGCGATTCGAGCGGCAAGAAAGTATATCTAATTTACTTGTTTTCATTTCATGATAAGTTTTAACAAAATTTAAAAAGAATAGAACTATCTTGTTGATGCAGTTTCGAAATGTCTAGTTGCGAAAAGTCTAGTTACTAAATGTCTCATTCCCGAAATGTCGCAGTTTCGAAATTGCAAGTTTCGATTTATACGAGCGTCGAAACGTCTGGTTGCGAAACGTCACAGTGGCGAAAGCTACGTGAGTTGCGAATCGTCACAGTTTCGGAAGGTCACGTTGCGAAATGTCGCGGAGCCGTTTTTCATGATATTGCTCAGTTTTGACGCTACGGTGTTCCGCTGGTCAGGTCTGGTCAGGTCAGGCAGCGAAAAACTGCACGGTCTTTATTTATTTTAGCTGCGTGACCGGACCGTCGTTACTCAATTTTTTGCTTGTGAACTCATAAAAATGTACAATTTAAAAAAAAGGAGAATAATTCTATTCAATAATGCCAAAATTGCAACAAAAAAAAATTTATTTTTTTATTTTTTTATTGTAAATTTTTAGAAGAATTTCACCGAAATTTTTGATTTTTCGCGAGTTTTTGCATTTTTCAAAAGTTTTTTGAACTAGGATTACAAAATCTGGTGCTACCTCGGAATAGAACTGACGCGTAATAGAACTGTAGCGAAATTGAACTCGCTTTGGAATAGAACTGTAGTGAAACTGAACTGTAGCGAAATAAAAGTGTTCGGAATAAAACTGATCGGAATAAAACTGTTTTGGAATAAAACTGTTCGGAATAAAACTGTAGCGTTTTGGAACTAAATTAGCAATCGAGCGCGATTGCATTGCTTGCTCATTCAAATATTGGAATTTCTCATGCGCGTGCTTTTTTCAACAGTTTTATATTTGAGCTATTCATCAAAAATTGTTTGTTTTGTTGTTTTTTTGAATAAACTTTTATCATTTTTTTCTCGGCCCGCTTTGACGGCCAAGCAATGCAATCGCGCTCCATTGCTAATTTAGTTCCAAAACGCTACAGTTTTATTTCGAACAGTTTTATTCCAAAACAGTTTTATTTTGCTACAGTTCTTTACCGAACAGTTCTATTCCGAACGGTTCTATGGCGAAGCAAGTTTTATATCGCTGCAGTTCTATTACACTTCAGTTCTATTCCGAGGTAGCACCCAAAATCTGTGTGCCGAAGTTTGAAAAACATTGAAAAAATTTAAAAAAAAATCCGAAATTTCATAAAAATTTAAAATTTTTCGAGAAATTTGAAAATTTGGCAACTTTTGTGAAATTTTATTTTAACTTTTGGTAAAGACAACAAGCTTTGATCAAAAATTGTTTTAAAAAAATCAGAGAAAATGCTTAAATTATAGTCAGAAAATCAAAAATTTCGGTTAAATTAAATTTTAAAAAATTCACAATTTTTAACTTGAATTTATTTTTTGGCTTTTGGTTTTAAACTGAAATTAATAGCTTGAAAACATCAGATATTTATAGAAAAGCTTGAGTAGTTTTAAAACTTTTTTAAAAATTCTGAAAATAACCTTTAACTTTCAAAAAAAAAAATTTTTTTACAAGTTTTTTAAATCAATTTTTGGGTTGATTTTCAAAAATTCTGCAGATTTTATTTATTTTTAAAATTAATTGTCACAACATTTGGTGAAAAAACATCCAAAAGTAGATAAGAATTCAAAAAAAAATTGCAACTGATTTTCGACATCTAATGACAAAACTTCGCCCACTAGAATACTTTGAAAGAAACTTTGAAACCGCAAAAAATTATTTTTTATTTTAAGAAACAAATTTTAAAAAAATTGTTCCCATGGCCAGGTGGATCCCAGCAGTAATCTGTAGCCCGCAACACCAAAGTTCAACTTCTAGTGGCGGTCAATTTTTTTTTTTTTGCATTTTTGTTATTAATTCATCTCTGAGAGTTCCATCGCCAAAAAACGCAACGTGAACTGCAGACTTTCCCGCATTTCGCCTCGCGTCTCTCAATTTCCCACGTAGAAAATAGCTATTTTGCAGTTGGTATTTTTCTACATTGCTTATTTTCTTAATTATCTTGTCGGAGACAGTACAAGAAAAGATAAAAAAGGAACGAGACATCGGGAAAACAAAGACACGCAGACTCTGCCCGTCAGTGCTTACTGTAACCTGCAGGAAAATTTGGAGGATAACACAAATATACAAAATCTCTTTTTCTTCCAGATGCTAAAACTAAGCTCGTCGCCCATGTGCCTGCTCCGCCCCGCCCACTTTCACAGCGTCGTCCGCCAACTGCCGGAACTGCTTCGTGACGCTCCGGCACCAGAAGACGGCCTGATTGCCACGTGTCCACTCATTGATCACTAGTCTTGTATATATACACTCGAAATGTCTCTGTTCGTTCTTTTTCCACGTTTTCAATGGCGATTACATGCCCAATCTTTTTCTTCCAACTCACCCTTCACAATGAACTCGATTTCTTTTCTCATTTTGTCTTTGGAAGTTTTTGTTCTAAACATTTCATTGAAATGCTCCATGATTTTTTGACAGCAGGCTTATCTTATCAAATGCGGAATTCCGCATTTGATAAAGGGGTATTAAAATGTGTATTCTAGTGTGCAGAAATGAATTCAAGTAATTGCAAAATTTGGAAAATGAGGGGTTTTCTGATTCACTAGAAGCTGATATTTTTTGAAAGTAATTTTTTTTGGGTCAAAATTTTTTGATAGGGCTTAAACACGGACCAGGCTGGTCCAGCAATACGGTCTTAAAATTGGCAAGACTTTTTCACTATAATATCTCTGATATAAGGTTCTTTTGACTTGAAATTGATGCAAAATAATTTAAAAAAACGGCTGAACAGGTGTAGATTTACGAGCAACGTGTAAGCGCGTTTTGAAAGGTGTTTTGGAAATTTTGGTGAAACTTGATTAAAATTATAAAGAATATGAAAAGAAATTGACTACTTCAATTAAAGTCAAAGAGAATAAAGAAGTCTTTTAAACGTAAACAAAAACAATTAAAAAAAAGATTTATAAATTTTTTTTGAAACCGATTTTTTTGTCATTTTTTTTAATTTTATCGATTTTTTTGTTCTTTTTCATTCGAACTTGGAACTTTGAAGAGATTTAAAAATAACTATTTGATTCTTATTGCAATTTGATGAAAAAAACACGGAAATTTTTCAAAAATTTCCAAAAAAGAACATTTTTTTTATTTTTCAGAAAATCGAAAAAATTTAGAATTTAGAATTTATTTATTATCCGTCACAAATGAATACATTACAAATTAAATCAAAGAAAATAAATATATTGGGATAATAAAAGTAAAATGACCAGTCAGACCAGCAATAGTCTATCGGTCAAGTGTGGGGGGAAAGGGTTTCGAGCGGGAATGAGGCTATGCGCGCAGCAAAAGCCTCCGAATTCAGTCTTTTCGGGAATAATTTGACGACGTGGTTCCACAAGGACAGATTGTCGATTAGAAAACCGTGTGCGGAATTACCACAAGGAGTTAACATGTACGGACTTCTGGATGACCGGGACGCTTTTACACATAGTGGTAGGGACGGAAAGTGACATTCAAGGTTGACAATTTTAAAGTACATACGGAGCACGGATAAGATTCTTCGGTGAAAAGTGGAGATCATGTGAAATTGAGTTAATCTGTCAGTATACGATGAAAAAGACACGTTACATCGTTGCAGTACCCGTCTGGTGTAAAATCGTAGTGGATATTCGAGTTTTTTGGCTTGGGATACTGAGTGGAGATTTAGTAGTTCAGAACCGTATTCTAGAATTGGCTTTACATAAACATTATACAATTTAAAATAAAATTCGGGGGATTTTGAATGGAATGCTCGTAACAGTTGTCTGCATTTTAGTAATGATATGTTAGAAATATTATTTACATGTTTGTCAAATTTCAATTCGTTGTCAATTATAATTCCCAAGTCTCTGATAGAATTTTTTACATTTATTTCGAAGTTATTTACAAAGTATTTGGTGCGCGGATTCTTGCGGCCGAAGTGCACGACCGCCGTTTTTTGTTCGGCCAATTGGAGTCGCCACTTGTCACACCAATCTGCGACGAGGTTGATGCTGTGCTGGAGTGACGCTGGATGAAAAAAAAAATCAATTAAACTGAAGAAAACTGATAAATTTAACAAATGAATTCTTTCAAAATTTGTATATAAAAATGGGTTGAAAAGGTAAGCAATCGTAAATTTCGGTTGAATAAAAAATTTTCGAAATTTTTTTAACCGATTTTTTCGGTTTTTTTTTCGCCGAAATTCAATTTTTGAAGTGTTTTCGAATTATTTCCATTACAATTGCAAAAAAAAAGCAAAACAGTTCGAAATTTTGAATAAAAAATTCGTTTTTTCAAAACAAATTTTTTTGCAATTTCCCAGTTTCCTCATCGATTTTTAATTTTGCGAACATTTTTCTTTTATGAACACTGTTTAAATACTTTGCGTAGCGGTTGAAAATGCAAAACTAGGGGAAAGAAATGCTCAAAAATGGTTTTTTTTTTTGAATTTTTTACATTGGAGCGCGTTTGCCAACTGGTCCTGGCCTCGTCTTTGTCATTTTTCAGTATGTACACGTTTTATGAGCGTTTTAAATAGCCTATTTGTTCCTTATTGACTGGCTTTTGATGTGTGATCTCTCTTATCATTTTCATTTTCACTTCCAAAAATTGGCAACTTTGAAATGGTGTGCACAGAAAATCACAACTCCATTTTTGACAGTTTTAGGCTTATCAAATGCGGAATTCCGCATTAGATAAGCTGAAGGGTGCAAAGAAGACAACGAAAAAAGGATGTTTGTCTAGAAAGACCATCTTTTTTTTTTGTTGATTTTTCAATTTTTTCAAGCATTTTTCTGGTGGCCTAGAAATTGGTTTCCAACAGTGTTTTTTTGTGACAAATTTGGACAGAAACGGTTACAAAAAAACGATTAAAAACAAAAACAGTAGCCACCTGTTACAACACTCCAAAATAACGCAATGGGTGTTATTTAGCAAAAATCGAGGGACAATTTTTTGAGCGAATTTTTGGTTTTTTTGAGATTTTTTTTGTGCGAACTCGCTGAAAATATTTTAAAACCGTTGGAAATGGCACCTTTTCATTTGAATTGCTTTTAATTTTATGGATTCTTCACAAATTTCTGCTTAGTATAGATATTGCAATAACTGTACAGAGGTCTCGAATAAAAAGTTAATAAAAATTTGATTTTCTTTCATTATATATATTTTTAATAATCAGCAATTTTAGAAAACTGAATGCGCAGCAGGTTTATTATAAAGGTATTAAAAAATCAATTATTTTTTCATAATTTACGATTAATCAAAAAAAAATTTGTTTCAGTTTCAAGGTAAATTTTCAAAATTAAAAAAAAAAAATTATTTTATTCTTTCACAAATTGAATGAAGCTGGTTTTGAAATATCTTAATCTTTTGTGTATAAGACCGCTCAGACAAAAAAAACAATGAGCAGACAGAAAACGACCCTAGACACAAGAGGTTAGGCAAGCCAGACAAAACGAGAGAATGTGCTCCTGACAGAAATGAAACTGGACTTATACACAAGACATTTTGTTTATTATAATTTGTAGCAGTTCTAAATATTTAATGCAAAATTAAATTCTTGTTCTCTGATTTCTCCTTTCCACAATCAAAAACAGTTCTTATCTCCAAAATTTTGAGCTCTTTTTCAAAAAGCAAGTCAGCAGTTCCTACTAATTAAAATCGTCATTTTTTCCAAAACAACATCAAAAAACGATGCTTGTTCGCATGAAAATCACGTCGTTTTCTTCTGTCACTCATCGTTCGATTTCAATTTTCCTGTGGCGTGAGACACCATTTTTGCGTATGTGTGTGTGTGTGTGTGCACAAGCTGAAAAATGGGCTGTTTTATTTTGAGTGATAATGATGGTCAAATAGAAGCAGAGTTGGTCAGATTGGAGTGTTCTATAAATTCTAAATATTCTTCCATTTTTAAGCAAAACGGTTAAAATTTTAATTTTTTTACAATTAAAAAAAAATTTTTCAACGTTTTTTGCTAATTTTTTTTTAAATTTTTCTGATTTTATCTTCATTTGAATTTAATTTATTTGTTGTAATAAAGCAAAACATCACTTGTAATAAAGCAAAAATACACAGCAGGCTTGCAAAAAAATTTTTTAAACTGGCAGGAAAAACGCATTTGCATATTGAGTTCTATCGGAAATTTGATAGTATTTTCTAACTTGGTTGATCTAAAAATCTCAGTAAAATTGTAAAAAAAACATCTGAAATTCCGTTATTTAGTTTCAGATAACTTAAGCTTTTTGAAAAACCAAAACAAAAAATTTTGAAAATTTTTCAAAAAATAAGATTTCAAAATTTATTTATCACAAAGTTTTTTTGTTCTTTTTTTGGTTTTTTCATGTTCGAATTTTGAATAAAATACGTAGGAACCTTAAACTTGAAAATTGACTTGTTTTTTTGAAAAATAAACTTTTTTTTAACTTTTGAAAAAAATATCGAAAAAACTCAATTTTTCTCAATTTCTGGAAATTTTTTTTTAATCTAGTCAGACTTTAATTATTTTTAATGCAGTGTAATTATGGAAAATCAAAAAAATTGCTAATACCAAGTCAGAAAATACTCAAAAACCCTTAACAAAATAAAAAAAATCATTTTTTTGTTTTTGCAATTAAAATTTTTTTACTGTTTCAGTTAAACTTTGATTATTACGTATTTCGAAAGCAAGCAATTTCAAGACAACTTAACTTTTTACAGCCACCCCAAAAATGCTAGACCAAATCCTGGGCACCAACTTCAACTACGAGTCCGCCAAGGAAGTGGCCCGTGGCCTGGAAGGAGTGTCGGCCAAACTTGCAGTTGCCTACGTTCTTCTCATTTTCAGTCTGAAATATTACATGAAAGACCGAAAAGCGTTCGATCTCTCCACACCGCTCAACGTTTGGAACGGTATTCTGTCGACTTTTTCTCTTTTGGGCTTTTTGGCCGTTTTTCCAACGTTGTTGTCAGTGATTAGAAAGGATGGTGTTACTCGTGAGTTTCATTTATTTCTCTTCTTTTTTTTTTTTTTTTTTGGGTAAAATTGGGGTTGATGAAAATTAAGATTGGTGAATATCGGAGAAATGCTTAAAACAGTTTTACAGTTTTCAGAAAACTGGAGATATTTGTAAAAACTGTTACAAGAACAAAGATTACAAAGTCAATCCGTTCTTCAAGTACCGAATGTACTGCGGATCACGGTTTTCTGCGTACACGGACGACTGGTGGTGTACCGTTCCGAGCCAGACATTATTTAAGTCAATCGGCGGTTACCACTACCAGCTGCGCTATCCTCCCCTTAACTAAAAATCCATTCTAAAATCAAAAAACCGTAAAACATCGAAAGTTTCGCTGAAAACAAAAAATAAAAAATTTTCACTGTTTCGGTAAATTTTAAAAATAAATTGTACATTTTTTGGTGTCACTGTGTTGTATGAAACCGACAAATGCAGAAAAACGTTAAAAAAAATATACATATTTAGGGACCGCAACGTGTTTGACAAAAGTCCAAATTTTGACGAACTGGCGATTGGAATATGTTCCAACACTTGATAAAAATACGTTCCCAAATTTTTTCCGAAAAAAATTCAGTATGAGCCGAGTTACCACCATTTTTGTGCGCTCCTCATTACTACTGATTTTCTCACAGCGAGTTGCCGCGGCGCGAAAAGGTGGGCGGGGTTTTCGCTGCATTCTTTCGGCGCACTTTGATTCCCACTCTATTTGCTCGGCTTCAAAGGGTGAATAATGTTGCGAAAAAGATCTAAAATGAGAAGAATGGGAAAACATATCGTTCTTATATTTAATTATCACTTAATTATCATAAATTTGTCGATTTAAAGTGTAAGAAATCGATTTCTAGAGGCTTTGAAAAAAAATGAGATTTTCACGATGGAAGTTTATTATTTTGCAAAATTGGGCTTATCTTTTTTGTAAATATCACTTTTTAATTGTTCTCAATACTTTTTGTCACTTTATTCTCAACTTTCAGACAAAATTTATTTAAATACAGGAAATTTCACCTTTTTCTTTCAATTTGAAGAAAAAATGAAAGAAATAAACGTAAATTTGTTCTAAAAATACGCAAAATAACATCCAATGAACAAAAAAACCATTTTACAATGAGAATTCATCATTAAACTTCGAAAAATTCCTGCGCAAAAAATTTTCAAACTGCACAAAAATCGAACCCGGGCCAAAATGTTTGCAAAGCATCCACTCTAACCACTACACCACGCAGAGCCTTCCCAACTGAACCCCTTTAGTCGTACACTACGCAGCAGTCTATCAAATTGTTTTGTCATGTTTTTAACAAGATTTTTTCACAAATTTCCATAAAAACTCCTTTTGAAATGATACAAAACCGATTAAAAAAATATGTTTGCAAGTAGCGATTTTCGATTTTTTTTGAGTATCGATGCCAAATTTTGCGTAGAATTCGATGGTAATGAGAACTCCTGCGCTACGGCCTTGCGTAATACCGAAAAAGCGGAAAAACTACCAAATTCGTTGAGACTTGGGCTTTTGGATGAGAAAAAAACTAACTTAGAATCGCAGAAAGTGTCTGAAATTTTTATTACAAACATAAAATGAAGTGTATTATGCAATTAAATAATAAAAAACATAGGTCATCGCTGAAAAATTTTCACAAAATTTTGTGCTACTTTGACTGAAAATTTCAGGATGTTTGCAAGAACGAATTTTTTATTTTTTTTTTAAAAACGATTCAGCGTGTCAAGATCTATCAATATCATTCATAAAAACGTGCGCTACGGACCTGCGTAACACCATATTTTCCGTTTTTCTCGAATCGCTTCGAAAATTCCGACCGTTTCCCGTATTTTTCTCAAAAACTGAATTATTTGAAGAAAAATGAATATTACCATTGTGTTCTACGCAGTTGATTACATAAGAACATATAAAATTTTTATCGATCCAATAGCCAGGAGCCGCAGTACAGGACGGTAAAGGTGGCGAAGCGAATCTAGTGAGAAAAATTTCACTCGCCCCGCCCACCCGCGTTGCGGTCTCTATACATATTTTAAACATTGGCGGAAAAACAATGCGGTGGCCTACGTAATCACAAACTTCTTTGACAAAAGCAAGCCTAGAACTTTTTAGGGGCGTGGCCTAAAACACTCCGTGTGTATTCAAATTGTGTTTTTGATTACTGTAGGTTGCAACTCTATTTTTTTGTCAAAAATGAAATTTTAAAAACGCAAAAATTCGAAAAAAAAATTCAAAAAATCACAAAACATTTTTTTCATTTATTATTTAATTTACTGTTTCACTGTTGATATACCTAATTTTTATACAATTTTAGTGTACTAGATAATTTTTCAAACGACACTGTAAAAAATAGAAAAAAAAATTAAAAAAAAAACTGAAAAGAGATTCGGACCAGATTCGGCCACGGCTCTCTCAATTTTCTGCACTCTCTCGTCACCAACGTGGCCGCGTCCTCCACTGTGCGAAGGGAGCGCGTTTGCAGCGCTCCGTACTGAGAATACAGATCGGGACTCCAATGTTCTGCAAGCCCTGCAGCGATCTGAACCTTGTGAAAAACTGAAAAATAGCGTAACGAAACTCTTGCAGACACCTATTCTCAAGTCTCCGAGCTCTACACAGATGACCGTTCCGGCTATTGGATCTTCCTTTGGGTGCTCTCGAAAATTCCAGAGCTCATGGACACTGTGTTCATTGTGCTCCGCAAGAGGCCGCTCATTTTTATGCATTGGTGAGTTGAAAATAATAATTTTTGATGGTGTGCTGGTCGTTAACTCCGCTGAGAGGTACCCTGATTGTCTGCGTTTCTGCGCCTCAATATTCCGGCCAGCACCCCGATTTTTCTCCCAAAAATCGCACAATTCTTTGCAAATGCCCACTCCAGGTACCACCACGCCCTCACCGGCTACTACGCCATTGTCTGCTACCACGAAGACGCCGTTCACATGGTCTGGGTCGTGTGGATGAACTACATAATTCACGCCTTCATGTACGGTTACTACCTTCTCAAATCGCTCAAATTCAACATTCCTCCGTCTGTGGCACAAGCCATAACCACTTCTCAAATGATTCAGTTTGCCATCTCCATTTTTGCTCAAGTGCACGTCACGTACAGACATTACGTGGATGGAGTCGAGGGATTGGCCTACTCGTTCAGAGGCACCGCAATTGGATTCTTCATGCTTACCACGTACTTTTATTTGTGGATTCAGTGAGTTCAGATATTGTTTTTGTTTTGTTTTGTTTTTTTTTTGAAATTTTGAGTGGGTAGCACTTCAAAATTGTTTCTACCTGGCGCATTTTTAAAACCCTAAGGATCGGTCATTTTCTGACAAAAATGCCTCGTTTTTGGATTGAAATGATGGTGTCATCCTGAATAATCAGATAATGTTTCGAATTTTTCAAAAAAGTAAATTTTCGAGTGAAAAAAAAGCATTGGACGACGGGAGAGGCGTGGGTAGCCTAATCTCTTGTGTATAAAAGAGTCCGGTCTTTCTGAGCGGCTTTATACACACGAAACAAGTGACGCCTTCAAAGAAAACTCGCAGAAATTAAAATTACAATAAAGTTTCATTTGCGCGTCAATTCTAGTGTTTTCCCGTCAATTTTGATAAACAGTGAGTGTTTTATATAAGTGTTCTGCCTATTTGAAATCAGTAAATAAATCAACGCATTTTTCCTTTTTATAAAAACAATAATTTTGCTCAGAAATTTTATTCTTTTTAAATATTTTTTCCAAAAAAAAAAAATTTTTTTTCTCAATTTTTTTTACCTTTTAACTTTAAAATTCCGTCATTTTAGCTTTGATTTTCTAAAAGTATGCATATAATTAAGCTAAAAACGATAAAAAACCATCCAAAACCCTGTATTTTCGACAAAACAACGACACTCCGAAATTCCGCACTGCCCCTTGTTTAGTAGTAGCAACTTTTTTGATATTTTTGAGAAACTTGTGAATTTTTGAATTTTTTAACCCAAATTAACAAGAAAAACACGGTACTTTCACAAAAGTTACTTAATTTTTTATTTTACGCGTCAAATTCGACGTTTATTTTGTTTAAAAAAATTCTTTTTTTTTTCAAGAATTTTGTCTATAACTACTTTAAATCTATGAAAACAGTGCATTTTCTGAATCAAAAACGCTAAAAAACGTCCAAAAAAGTTCAATTTTTGTCAAAACAACGACACTTCGAAATTCCGATGTGCGCCTTGTTTAGCAGAAGTGACTTTTTTGAAATTTTGGCAAAAATTTGGTGATTTTTATGAATTTTATACCCAAATTAACAAGAAAAACACGGTATTTTCACGAAAATTACCTACTTTTTTTAATTTGCGCGTCAAATTCGGTGTGCATTTCATTTTGTTTAAAAAATTTTTTGTCAAGAATTTTGTCTGTAACTGTTTTAAATCTATGAAAACTTCGCCTTTCCTAGTAGAACAATTTTAGAAATAGCAAAGAACCATCCAAAACCCTAAATTTTCCACAAAACAACGACACTCCAAAATTCCGTTGTGCACCTTGTTTAGCAGAAATAACTTAAACATTTTTTTGCAACATTTGGTGTTTTCTTGCCTTTTTAAACACAAAATAACATGAAAAAAACGTAAAAACAAACAAAAAAGCAAAAAAAAAAAATTAAATTTTAAATGTGCGCGTCAAAACTGGTGTTTGCGGTATTATAAAATTGCTGAAATTTCAGCATTAACTTATAATAAAACTGCTAAAACGATTATTAAAAACCATCTAAAGCTTCCACCCCAATTTCCCCCGAAAACAACGACACTCCAAAATCCCACCCTGCCACTAATTTAGCCAAAGAAATTTTCAGCGAAAATTTCAATTTTTACCCCAAAATTTCGCCATTTTCTCTCAAACTTTTCCAATTTCAGGTTCTACAAAGAGCACTACTTGCACAATGGTGGCAAAAAGTACAATTTGGCAAAGAAGGATCAAAAGAAGGCCAATTAAAAATGATTGTCTGTGACTTTATGACATAAATTGAAATGTCTAAAATAAATTTACACACAAAAAAGTAAAGGGGGAATGTTGTTAAAAACTGATTTTTCTCAATTGAATAGAGCACCGTACATGGAAGATATAAGGGGGAAACGTGGAAAAATCAAAACAATAAAAAAACAAGAAATAATAAGATCATTCAGTGTGAATTGTATGTGTAAACCGGTCGCATTTTGATGATGATGATGTTTTTGTTTTGCAAGAAAAAAAAAGAGGAAAATTAGTTTAACTGGGGTTTTCGGTTTTAAGAGTCATTTCTGATGCAGATTCAAGAGAAACGATTTGACAGATGGTCCCTCACCGTCTCGAGTGTCGTGAAACCGTTGGTGCTCTGATCGGAGAGCATCACCGAGCTCTTCTGGCGTCAAAGTTCCCGGATTAGACTTGCGCAAGTGGTTCGTATAGGTGCGTATTGAAATTGGCATTGGTGCCGGAGAGTTTGCAGCTGATAGAGATGTTGGCGCGGGGGATGGTCTGCAAGGACTGAATACAATATTTTCTTTTCAGTGGGTAATTATGCCGAGAAAATAAATACAAAAACCGAGCTCTTCGGCAGATTTTTAGATAACACATAGGTCCACCAGTTTTTAAAAATGTTTGACCACGAACATTATTTGGTACTACTTCGGAATAGAACTGATCGGAATAAAACTGTAGCGTTTTGGAACTAAATTAGCAATGGAGCGCGATTGCATTGCTTGCTCATTCAAATAATGGTATTTCTCATGCGCGTTCTTTTTTCAACAGTTCTATATTTGAGCTATTCACCAAAAAATTGTTTGTTTTGTTGTTTTTTTTGAACAAACTTTTATCTTCTTTTTTTCGGCCCGCCTTGACGGCCAAGAAATGCAATCACATTCCATTGCTAATTTAGTTCCAAAACGCTACAGTTTTATTCCGATCAATTCTATTCCGAACAGTTTTATTTCGGTACAGTTCTATTTCGCTTCAGTTCTATTCCGAGGTAGCACCCATTATTTTTTAATGTACTGACGTTCAAATGGATAAAGATGGAGAAAAATCGAGACCCACGAAAAGGGGGAAAGTGTCGAAATGTTGGAACTAAAAGGGGGGAGTGGGCGGAGCCTAATATTATTTTTTTTTTCGAAATATTCGATCAATTTAGCTTCAAAAAAATTAAAATAGGCCAATTTTAACATAAAACTTTTCTTAGAAAAAATTTCGCAAGAGTTTGTGGCACTTTTGCGGTTGGCTCCGCCCATTTTTCCCCTTTTTCGTTTCTTCATTTTGACGCAATCCCTTTTTCGTGGGGTCTCCAAAAATTGGTGTTCGTAGTGAAGAGAAATTTTCTATTTTTTTATAGGGTTATTCACGAAATAGCAAAAAAAAAGTTAAAACCAGCTTCGAACTTTCGCTAAATTTTTTGCTGGTTCTTGCTATTTTTCGCTATTTCGTGAACAACCCCATTACAGATAAAAAAGAGTGTAATCGTACCCAAATTGTGGAAAAACTTAATTTCGTCGAAAAGTTCCGTAAATCGATAAAAAAAT
Organism: Caenorhabditis japonica; assembly: GCA_963572235.1. NCBI lineage: Eukaryota > Metazoa > Nematoda > Chromadorea > Rhabditida > Rhabditidae > Caenorhabditis > Caenorhabditis japonica. The sequence continues at coordinate 4,870,883 of OY754345.1, forward strand.
GACGTCACACCAGAGGCCATAAGAAACTGGAAAACTAGAGGAAATTCGTTTTCCGGGAAATCTAATGAAGAAAATTCCGATTTTAGTATGACGACGGTGAAAGACGCAGAGAAACAGGCAAACCACGCTGTTTTCCAGTTTCTTGCATATGGCCTCAGAGGTAGGATCCATGAAACAGGAAAACGACATTTTCCGAAAAATGTGTGTGTCTGTTTCTCTGCGTCTCTCACCGTCGTCATACTAAAATCGGCATTTTCTTCATTTGATTTCCCGGAAAACGGTTTTTTTTCTCTCGTTTCTCAGTTTCATGGATCCAGCCTCAGGATTTGGGCACGGTTACAATATTTTTTACCACTATGGAAACCGATTTTGATCTTTTTTCTCCATTTACATCACTTTGAACGCAACATAAAAATCATTTATTTCGATTATACTTAAAACAGGTATTAGCAAATGTGGTTCAACTCGTCACGTCTTCTCGGTCTTCTCGTTGATGACAGCGCAGTTGTCTGAAACATCGTAATATGGCTAAACTGGAAAAAAAAATTAAAACGAAAACATTGTAATAAAATGGATAAAAATGATAATGATAAAAGCACCAAGAATATGTGCGTGCGCGAACCCCAATTTTCTCGACATGCATGCGAGATCGCCTATAAAAATCCTCACATTTGTTGACTAGAATCCATCACCGTGTACGCAGTGGTCGTCGTTCTGAGCTGTGCAGGTGAGGCCACCACCATCGCCGGCATCATCATCGCCATCGTATTTCCGACCGGCGGAGGAGCCACCACCAACGCCATCTGAGCCGGAAACGGAAGCAACGGAACAGGCGACGTGGTGAACGTCGTTGAAGACATCGGAAAAGAAGACGTGACAATAGGATGATGATATCTGTTGTTTGGAGCCGTCCAGGGCACGGTTTGTCGGATTTTGGGAGCAACCGGAATACTTCTTTCCGGTATTATCGGATCGTCCACTACTCGAGCTACCGTAGGTGGAGAAGGCGGAGCTCTTGCCGGCGTACCGTTATGATTGTTGCTAAAACTGCGTGGGCGGTACGGTGTTCGAGGCGGTCCAGAGGGCGGTGCCGCACTCATCGATCTTTGAAATTTTTTGTTGTTCTGCGGATCCCATTGCATGTTTTTGTGCACTGGAAAAATATGTTATTGTAATAACAAAGCAAACTTGCAACGCAGTGTTTGCGTACTTTTAAAATTCAAGACAAAATGGGAACCGTGCTTTTCAGCAAAAAAAAAAGGCTCTGGGACGTTTCGAAACTTTTTTGCATTTTTGCGTATTGTTTTTCGCCAATTGACACCAAAACACGCGGGCATTTGGTATTTATTATTCGTTTGTATCAGTTATTTGTTTTTTTGGGAACTTGAATCCACTAGTATGCCACAAAAATTCAAAAAAGTTTCGAAACGTCCCAGTTTCAAAATGGCAGGTTTCGAAAAAACGTCCCAGAGCCAAAAAACCATTAAAAATGAACCAAAACCTCAATTTCTGTCAAAACAACGACACTCCGAAATTCCGCCGTGCACCTTGTTTAGCAAAAGTAACTTTTTTAAAGCGAAAATTTGATGATTAATTCCGTTTTAAAAAAGGGAATGCAGCGAAAATTACTAAATTTTTTAATTTGGGCGTAAAATTCGGTGTGTAGTTCTTATCAGTTTTTTAAAAAGTTGCGCGTCAAATCTGTTGTTTGCGCTTAAAATTCGGTGTGCTTAGGGGAAATTGTTTTTTAATCATTTTTTTTCCAAATTTTGCATTTTTTTTAAATCTTCAAAACTTTGAAATTTTATCATTAATTTGAAATAGAAACTGCTATTATGTGTTCACGAACGAGGTTTGCAAACGACGCTCCGATGTTCCGCAATTTTTCCACTGTTCCGCAGTATTCGCTGCGAGAGTGATAAACTGCGGAACATCGGAGCGTCGTTTGCAAACCTCGTTCGTGAACACATAATAAAACTAATTTTAAAAACCATCGAAAGCCCCCATTAATTTTCCCCAAAACAACGACACTCCAAAATTCCGCTGTGCACCTTGTTTAGCAGAAGCAACTTTGTGGTTTTTCGAATTTTTAAACATTAAAACGCGTTGGATTCAGACAAAAAAAATGCTATTTTTTAAAAGTTGTGCGTCAAATTCGGTTTTTATTTTGTTTAAAACATTTTTTTGTCAAGAATTTTGTCTATAACTACTTTAAAACTATGAAAACAGTGCACTTCCTGAAAGAAAAACTCTAAAAACCATCGAAAACCCTCAATTTTCGACAAAACAACGACACTCCGAAATTCCGCTGTGCACCTTGTTTAACAGAATCAACTTTTTTGAAAATTTTGAGAAAATTTGGTGTTTTCTTGCATTTTTAAACACAGAAAATTATAAAAACACGATTTAAAAAAAAGGGAAAAACTAATTTTTAAAAGTTGCGCGTCACATCTGGTGTACTATTGTTTGCAAAAAAATAACTAAAAATTGCTGAAATTTCAGCTCTAATTTAAAATAAAACTGCTAAGACTGATTTTAAAAACCAACTAAAGCCCCCACCGTCAATTTCCCCCAAAAACAACGACACTCCGACATCCCGCACTGCGCATATTTTAGCCAAAAAATTTTCAGCGAAATTATCGATTTTTCGCGTCAAATTTCGCCATTTTTTCTCAAATTTGTTGGTTTCCAGGTTCTACAAAGAGCACTACTTTCATTTTTTGGCATTTTTCCCCAAATTTTGCAACGACTAATTTTCATTTTCCGAGTTTTCTCCCAGTTTTTTGTCATTTTTTCCGATTTTCTACAGTACTTTGAATAGGTCCATAAAATTTTTCTTATGGATTACGGTCACATTCATTTCAGCTGTGTCCGGTCGTGTTGAAATTACTCGTGTTAACGTTTGCATTTTCTAGGCCACAGTGGTTAGGAAATTAAATTTTTTGCAAATTTAAGAAAAACATAATTTTTGCATGAAAAGATTCTCACCCATCTGCTCATTGAACGGCATCGCACGATGACAAGTGCTATACTCCGATTCAGCGTCATCGCTGCTTTGAGAGCCAGTTGGTGACGAGGCAGACGATTCTGTTAAAACACGTGGCGGTCCCATTAGCGGTGACGATTGGATGGGCGTTCTTGGCAATGCTCGAAGGGTGGGAATGTTCGACGGGCGGAATGATGGTTGTTGGGTGCCCAACGGGATCGACGTGGCGGAAGAAGAAGAAGAAGACGTGGGCGGAGAAGTGAGCACCATGTGTATTCCAGAAGAGAGGGCAGAAGAGGTGGGCGAATCGCGAACAACTCCATTTTTCAGCGGCGTGTGTGTGGTGGGTATACGGTAGTCTGAATGTGTTCTTGCACACTTTTTATGGATCTATTCGTGTGAATTAAAATGCATTTTTATGCCATTTTAATGCAATGCAAACCGACATATTATGGCGTTATTCATTTCATGCATTTTGCATTTTTTGTCAAATTTTCCATATTCATTTTCTGCAGCAGAAAACTGCATTTCCTCGGACTTCAAAATGCACTTTTTGTCACTTTCTCCTTTTTCGCGTGTTTTTCGTGACAAAAAGTGCATTTTGCAGTTCGACGAAATGCAGTTTTCTGCTGCAGAAAATGTCGTTTTCTGCATGAAATGAATAAAGAAAATTTGACAAAAAATGCAAAATGCATGAAATGAATAAACCCATAAAAAGCACAAAAAATGACGAAAAGAGGCGTCCAAAGTAACTTTGTTTTTGCGTCTTTTTTCTCCACAGTATCCCGCCAGACCTGCACATCTTGGTGACGCGCAAAGTGAATAATTTGAATTTCAAATGTTTGTTTTGTTTGATCTGCAGGTTAGGCAGTTTACTGTAGATAAAACAACGCAAAAACAAAGTTACTTTGGACGCCTCTTTTCGTCTTTTTTTGCGCTTTTTTTTTTTACTTTGGACGTGCCATAAACTAGACTGTTAAAATAAGAAATATTTATTCATTCTAACAATATTTTCGGATATATGGCCTCTTGTTCCTTTTTTGTAGCTTCGAGGACAGCTTTCTGATGTTTTGGCCAAATCCATAATTTCAAATGTTGTCGGTCCTTTTCTTGAAAACAAATTAACATTGCAATTTTTTTTCAAGTTACGTACACACGGTGTCCAAGATTTGAAAAGTGGGCGGAGCCGAGAAAACGCGCTCCACTGGATTTTTTCGCGCGAAATTCAAATTTTGAGGCGTTTTTCATGTTTTTCGGGAAAAAAGCTTAAATTCTTTATTTTTCCCAAATGTGCTCTAACTGAATTCTAGCTGAGGTCTTTAGAAATTTTTAAAGCCTAAGAACGTCGAATTTGGTTCAGCCACCATTTCGGAATAACCGTTTTTAGCATTGCGGACCTAAAAAAGTGAGTTTTTGGTGTTTTCGCAAGATAAATCTTCACGAAAATTAAAGTTTGGGCAATTTTATGGGGAATAATTCACTTCGGGAGTAGAATAACGCTGACAATACGTTTAATGCAGTGAAATCTCTCAGATTTTATTTCGTCATGTATTGTCGGCCCGCCAAAATGGTCAAACGCGCTCCGCTGAACTCAACACTATGCGATTTTCATTTTGGCCTTAAAATGATTTCATTTCACGTTGAATTTGTAGTGAAATGAAATAATTTGGAGACCAAAATGAAAATCGCATAGCGTTGAGTTCAGCGGAGCGCGTTTGCCCATTTTTGCGGGCCGACAATAAATAAAACAAATATCATGTAAAATAAATTAAATTTATTTGATTTTCATCGATTGTTAGCCAATATTGTGCGTTTCACGAAAATCGCTCCAATTTTCCAGCCTGCAACAAGTTTAAAGGTTTTTTAATATAAAATACATAAATTTTACAAAGAAAAACAGGTTTTAAATCAAAAAAATAATAAAATCAATGAAAAAGTTTTTTTAATTACCCAAGTTTGAGATTGGTTCCAGGCTTTCTCGGAAATGAAAATTCCTCTTCCGAGTTCCGTCGGAAATTTCCGATTTTGTAATTTTCTCTTCCGATGTTCCGACGGAATTCCGAGTTTTTCATTTTCATTTCCGAATTTCCGTCGGAATTCCGAAATTTCAAATTCTCGTTCCGATTTCCGTCGGAATTCCGACTTCCGACGGAATTCCGACTTCCGACGGAATTCCGATTTCCGATCGGAAAAATCGGAAATGAACCTGAATAGACCCATAAAATCTTGAATTATCCAAAAAAGATAAAAAAAAATTGAGGAATGATACGTAGACTCGTGTTTTAAAAGCTCCGCGACAACTCGAAACCAGACAACTCGAAACCAGACATCTCGAAACCGCAACATCTCGAAACCGCTTTAACAGGGGGAGGGGGGTTGAAAGAGAGGTATGAGCGGCGAATGCATCATCAGCCTCGCTCTACCGCACTTTTCAATTTTCAACAGTGTAGTGCGCCTGTTTTGAATCGAAACATCAAAACAGGAGTTTTGCAGTAGAGCGAGGTTGATGATGTATTCGCCGACTATAGGAAGTAAACATTTTTTCCATAATTAAGTAATTTTATGACTATTCAACAAAAAATCAAAAAGTGCAAGTTTTGAGCGTCATTTCTTTGGCGGCCGCCAAAAAAAGCTTACAGTACGCAAACTGCACCTTGCATCGGGAGCAGGGGTGGGACCAAAAAAAAATGTTTCTTCGGTCGTTTGTTTTTTTTTTGGGTGAAACGAAAAACATTTTGTTTTGTTCATGCACTAGAAAAAAAGTTTTTTTTAAGCCGCGGATGCGCAAAACAATGCCTGTATTTGAACAAAAACTTAGCCGGGATATGGTTTCGAGATGTCGCGGTTTCGAGATGTCTGGTTTCGAGATGTTTCGGAGCCGTTTTAAATAGGAAATTTGTGTCACAGACATGGTCGAATTTTTTCCAAAAAAAAAAAACGATTTGGTACCAAATTTCGACAGAAAAACATGTTTTTTCCGACGTCGGAAAAATATTATTTCCGACGGAAACGGAAATATCTTCGGAAATAATTTTGTCTCGGAACGGAATCGGAAATTTTTTCGGAAGTGAAACTGCCTCGGAACCGGAATCGGAAATTTCCGACATCGGAATTCCGACGGAATTCCGACTTTTCGGAAATTTCCGAGAAAGCCTGATTGGTTCCTCGTCCGCGGTCATGCCTGATGCCGAGCAAACTTCGACCCTCTCAGCTGATTCGGATGTTCTCGATGACGGGACGTCTTCTCCGACAACAAAAAGAACCAGAACTGCACTGAAGCGAACGAGAAAGTCAGCTCGTCTCGCCGGAGGACCCGCTGCCACTAAATCCGAAGCATCCGTTATCCTGACGCTCATGAACCGTATTGCAAAATTGGAAAACTTTGCCATCACTCTGTCCTCGAAATTCGAAGCTCAAGAAAGACTTATCAAAAAGCTGACGTCCCCGACTCTCCCGCCAACTCCCGCTCTTGCTGCAATTCCACCGTCGAAAAAGCGCACTTGCGCGCTTTATGCTGATATTGTGAAATCGGATCCGCTGGCCACCCAAGTATCTGCCCGTCTCGAGCTTGCTTCTTCACTGAGAACCCTCGATGAAAAATCGGTTGTTGCTGTCCTGGAAAACGTGCCCGACAACTTGCAAGGTAACCAATCTATTTCCGATAACATTTTTCTCGATAAACTTTGCGCTTCCTGCCCGTCACTGCCAAAACCCGTGCTTAATTTCCGTGTAAAATGTGTATCTCCCACCGTAGAATGCCGCCCAACGAAAGTTAAATTTTCCACCCAAAATGACCGTGACATTTTCATTCGCACATTTTCTAAAGCTCTCCGCGAACTCCCAGACCGCCCCGCTACAAAACGTCCCATTCGAGTTCGTCGTGATATGACCCGTGACGAGCTCACATTACTGAGAAGTCTGCGAAAAAAGTGTTTCGAAGCGAATCAAAAAGCCGGAGAGATACGCTATTTTGTTAGAGATCTGGAAATTGTTCAATTAACAACACCGCGCCCACTTCCTCCTTCTCATGTTCCTGTCGCTCCCGGGCAAAGCGCATAGGAAAATTGCCACCGGACGAACTCTTTGCCAATTGTTTTTTTGTGTCGTCAAAAACAGTCCAATTTATGTAACAGAATAGATAGCTGTGTAAAGACATCATCAGAAACGCGTCCTTCGGTGGCGCCGTTCTCTACCGCGTCTTCCTGTTTTTTGTCTACCACAACAACATGTGCTCGTCTCCCATTTCCGTTATCTGTCAATGATAAATTAAATGTAAATCAAAAAATTCCTACTAAAAAATATTTTAATTGTCAACTCGCCAATGCGCGCTCAGTGGCAACTGCCGAGCGCCTGAATTTCTTACATGAAAATATCCTTGTGAATAATATTGACTTATTTTTTGTGTCCGAAACTTTTTTGTCTCCTCAAATACCGGAGTCGCTGTCCTCATCGTCTAAAATTTCTTGTTTTCGCGCAGATAGGCAGCAGCCGCACCCAAAATCAAGGGGCGGTGGCGTTGCAGTATTTTTTCCCAAAAACTTACCAATTACTCTAGCCGACTCATTTACAAAACAGTTTTACCCCATCCATCTTTGTGAAATCTTAACTATTGATCATAAACCCTCAAAATCTCGCTATATTCTTGTCTATCGAGCCCCAAATATATCAATTGAGCAAACAAATGCACTATTTTCTAACATTTCAAAACTATTAAATTCACCAGCAAAAAATAACTATATTCTGGGTGATTTTAACTTTCCTAATGCCAAATGGTCATCAAATTTTAAATTGCCTGAAACACTTCCAGAATCCCTCCGCGGGATGATTATCTCGAATAATCTTTCACAAATGGTTCACTTTCCCACTAGGTGCGCTGCCTCTGGCCGCAATAACTTTCTTGACTTAATTTTCACAGACAACCCTAACACTTTTCTTGTTTGTACATCATGTGAGCCACTAATTTTATCCGACCACTCATCCATACAGTTCAAACTTTCACACGAGCCCCGATTTCTACCGGTTCATTCGCAATTCAGTCGCCTTCTTTTTCGAAAATGCGACTTTGAATCCTTGAACCGGCATTTGTTTTCGTACAATTGGGCACGTCAATTTTCGTTTTTTTCATCTCCCGATACAAAACTGGCTCATTTTTTGAAAATTTTTAACGAACTCATAAATACTTACACACCATATTCTAACGTCAGATCTCCTAAACACGTGCAAAACCATACAAATTTATATCGATACGCGCGCCGCCGTAGCATCAAACGCAAATTGTCCATAAAATCTAAACAAATAGTCAAAAAGAAACTAAAAACTATTAAAAAAAACTTAGCTAACCAAGAACGTCAAGCCATAGAAAATAAAAACTGTCGCGAACTATTCCAATTCATCAAACAGAGAATTATTCCACGATCACCGCCCATCGCCCTGTCTATTGCTGACGAAATCGTAACTGATCAGAAAGAAATTGCTGACGAGTTCATTCGTTCCTTTTCGCTTTCCTTCACGTCATCTTCTGCCACTTTTCCCGTTTATCCCGCTCCAAAACCGTGTCAAATTGTCCCCGACTTCTCGCCGTTAAACATTTCGCAACACATCCGCGCTCTGAAATCAAAAATTGGTTATTCAACAGATAATATTAACTTTTTCATCATTAAAAAGTGCTGCCATGCACTAACTATTCCCCTTTCTCTCCTGTTTACCGAGTCGTTCACAAGCCAAACTTTTTTTACACAGTGGAAAACATCCACAATAATTCCCTTACATAAAAAAGGCAGCTGTACTGACTCGGGAAACTACAGACCTATAACTCTGACTCACCCCCTTGCCAGATTATTAGAAAAAATAATTCTCGAAGCTATTAAAAAACAAATAGTCCACAAAATATCGAAAAAGCAATTTGGTTTTATGAATTCGCGGTCGTGCACCCTGGCGGTTTTGGAGTCGACATCCGAAATTCAAAGAATTCTCACTGATAAAAATGGGTTCGCCGACGCAATATATTTTGACTTTAAAAAAGCGTTTGATAGCGTTCCGCACAATTTGTTGGTGTCGAAACTTCATAATTTTGGAATCGACTCAAAAACCTGCGAGTGGTTGCACTCCTTTCTTATAAATCGCAAGTCTATAGTAAAAATCAATAATTTTTTGTCAAAAAACTGTATAAATGTAGTCTCTGGAGTTCCCCAAGGTTCCGTAATGGGGCCTTTTTTATTTTTGTTGTATATTAACGACTTACTTGACAGTTTTCCGCCCGATGTCCACGTGACCGCGTTCGCTGACGATTTGAAATTTCTCTCTGCCAACCCTGCCACTCTCCAAAAATGCGTCAACATTGTTGCCGAATGGTGCGATGTTTGGTGTCTCAATCTCGCCGAAAACAAAACAGCCGTCGTGCACTTTGGGAAAAAAAAATCCGCACCATGTATATTATTTAAACAACCATAAAATCATAGAAAAAAACTCAATCAGAGATCTCGGAATAATAATCGATAGCAAACTAAAATTTGACAATCATGTAAATAACATTTCTAACTTGGCTCTACTAAAATCTAAACAACTTCTACGAGCATTCCATTCCAAATCCCCGGACTTTTATATTAAACTGTATAATGTATATATAAGACCCATTCTAGAATATGGATGTGAACTAGTCGATCACAATTCCGTCTCTCAAACGAAAAAACTCGAGCGCCCCCTCCGATTCTTTACAAGACGTGTATTTCAAAGATGCAACATTCCGTTTTCCTCGTATAACGACAGATTAACAAAAATCAATACAAAATCCATGTTTCACAGAAGGATACTAGCTATTCTTCGTATGTATCACAAAATTATAACAAAGGAATATCACTTCCCGTCCGTTTCTTTATATGTCAAACCGTCCCGCTCGTCCAGATACCCTTATTTGTTAACGGCTTGTGGAAAGTCCTCAAAAGGCTTCCTCCATGCCAATTTGTCCCTGTGGAACCGTGCCGCCAAAGTAATACCAAAGAGATTGCATCCAAAGGCTTTTGCTGCGCGCCTAGGCGCTATTCCCCTAGACATCTTAACCCACGCCCCCACTTGACCAACTGGACTATTGCCGGTCCGATCGGTCATTTTACATTTTATTTGCTCTGATTTTATAATTCGTACGTAACCATTATGTTGTAATTACACTTGAAAGCAAATAAATAAATAAATAAATAAAAAAATTGAATTTCGCGCGAAAAATCCAGTGGAGCGCGTTTGCTCGGCTCCGCCCAGTTTTCAAATCCTGGACACCGTGCGTACAGTATATAATAATAATAATAATAACATTTAAAACACAAGATAATACACCGAATAATCAGAAAATCAACGTTAAAAAAACTAATAAAAGGCGAGCGCTGTGGCGCGATCCCCCGTAAATCCACACAAAACTCACAAGGCTGCTTCTGCTGTAAAATCGGCTCTTTTGACGGAAACGTTGATAGAAATTGTGGAGACTGTTGTTGTGGGATCACAGGACTCCGTTTCGTCATAAACGCATTACGAATGGTGATCGTTTGGCTCGAGTTCGCATTTTGTGGCGATAAAAGTGGGTGTGGTGTGACACCATTGGGTGGTGGCAAAACTTTTTTCACCGGAAACTTTGGAACGGGCGGTTTAAGCGAGTAGACTCGATGCTGTTTTGGCAACACTGAAACTCTGGGCGTCACCGCTCCTCCTCCTCCTCCTCCATTGGTGGGAGGGATGGGTGAAGATGGTGTTGGTGTTGGTGGCGTGGGTGTCACCAAGCATTCCATAGAGGAAGACGGCATCGCGAGGTTTTCAGGAAGAAATTCTTGTGACGATGAAAGTTTTGCATTGTTCGTCTTTCTGGATCTCCGCTGTTTCTGAGCAGGAAGTGGAGGAGGTGGCGGAGGAGGAGGAGCAGGGGCAATTTGTTGAGCCACGGATATGTCTAAAAAATTCAAAATTTTTCCAAATATGAAAAAAGAGAATATAATTGACAACGTACCAGCCACCAGATCAGCCAGAGGTCCCGGAGGAATCATGCTCCTGGTGGCGGCGGCAATTTCGCCGCCCATTGAATTTTTCCTAACAAGGTCTTTCTTGACGCCGTCTGCAACAACTTTGAAACAGTGATCGACTATTATATTCTTTTAAATGTTCTTTTTTCGAGCGATTTAAGATCATTAAAAACCAAATCTAATTTGATGTTTCTGCATTTGGTCGTCGCGGTGTTTGCACACAATAATGTTTTTTAAACTTTTAAATGATTGTGTAAAACCACCGCGACGACAAAATGCAGAAAAATTTTGAAACGTCGCACTTTCGAAACACCCCAGAGCCTATTTTCACTATAGTTTTGCAAGAAAAAAAAATTAATAGAGGTGCCCATTTTATGGGAAAATGGTATAAAATGTAGTTTTTAGTGGGGAATTTATGAATATCCCATCGCATAGAATTTTTTTCAAAAAAAAAATAAAATTAAAAGACCACGTGGAGTACACGAGGTGGCGGGAAATTCAAACGTATTTTCAACATGTGATTCTATTACACCATATTTCTCCTGTCTTTCTTTATTTTGCTTATTTTTATTATTGTTTTATTAAAGTTAAGGTGTTAACACGGTCTAAATTTGTGTACTGACGTTGGGCACCGATTTACCAAACTCCGCCCACTGTTCTGTTTTGTTTTTTTCATATTATGTTCCCATTAATTATTACATTTCTGCCGGTATTTTCGATGATATTTTTATTTATGATTCACAACAAATAAAATTTGACACGTTACAACAAAAAAACAGGGCTCTTTCGGAATAGAAATTCGACAAAATTGAAATATCACGTTTTGGAGATTGCGTGAAAATAGAAATCCACGAAATAGAAATGTAATAAATCAGAAAAGTAACAAAATGGAAACGCGTGAAAACAGAAACGTAGCAGAGCAGAAATGTGTCGAATTGGAAGTAAGATGGCAATGGAGCGCGTTTGCGAGATTTATTTTTCAAAACGACTGTTTCGATATTTTTCGCTTTTTTTCGATGTCTTCCGCGTATTTTTGGATTTTTCACGTTTTTTCGGTAATTTTTCACGTTTTTTTTTCGATTTCGATACGTGGATCGAGAAAAAACGTGAAAAAAAAATCCAAAAATACGTAGAAGACATCGAAAAACGTGAAAAATATGGAAAAAGTCGTTTTAAAAAATAAATCTCGCAAACGCGCTCCATTGCCATTTTACTTCCAATTCGACACATTTCTGCTCTGTTACGTTTCTATTTTCACGCGTTTTAATTTTGTTACATTTCTATTTCGTGGATTTCTATTTTCACGCAATTTCCAAAGTGTGACATTTCAATTTTTTCGCATTTCTATTCAGAAAAAGCCCCCAAAAACAGAAAATAGGTTTTCAAGTTTTCAACAGAGCAAGAAAAACGTCCTGCGAAACGTTCCCCTCTTTTCTTGTCGTTTTTTTTTTTGGAATCGTCTTTGGAACACCATATTGATTTATTTAAAGTCAATAATTAATAAAAAAGGGAAAATTTAGCAAGAAGCCGCATCCATTGAATGATTGTAGTGAATTGGCCATCCTTAGCGGTTTTTCATAATTTTTAATGGACCTTTTCAAAGTACTGTAGAAAAACGGAAAAAATGACAAACAACTGGGAGAAAACTCGTAAAATGCTCCGATTGATCTGAAACTTTGGGAGAAACTGTCAAAAAATGCTTCCGGACATGAAAACTGAAATATTGATTTTAAAAATTTTCAGAAAAAAAAAATCAATTTTTTAAATTGATATTCTCGTACAAAATTTTCAGAGCATGTCAAGCCCGGGAGCATTTTTGACAGTTTCTCCCAAAATTTCAGACCAATCGGAGCATTTTCCGAGTTCCTGTGTCATTTTTTCCGTTTTTTTACAGTACTTTGAATAGGTCAATGAGTTTTTTGTCGAGTCGGTATTGAAACCCTTATTTTTCTCAATTCTCGCCATTCCAACCTCATTTTAGAAAAAAAATTTGAAATCAATATTCATTTGAAAAAAAAAAACAAAGGAAAAATTCACAATGAATCGGCGAAAATTAACGGTTTATATCGATTTTTGCATCATCCGGCATTTTTTCTTCCAACTTCTATTCGAACACAATATTTATCAATCTAAAATTAACAAAATTATTACAAAAATAACGAAAACAAAATTGAAACGTAATAAATACAATACAATACAAATTATGAAATTAAAAAAAAATTAACAATAAATGGCAGAAATGTATATAATAATAATGAATGCGAAAATCGCAAAAAAAACGAAAAAAAAAAAACAGGGCAGTGGGCAGAGTTTCGTAAATCGTCTAGCAACGCCAGTACGCAAACACCGCGCGGCAACTTAAAAAAAAAACAATAATTTCTGGGAAAAATTGAATTTTCTAGAAATTGCGGCCAAATTTTTTTTTTTTTGCTAGAAAAAATTTTTCAAAAATACCATATTTTACGAAAAATAAAGTATTTAAAAAACCAAATTTTAAAATTTCGAATACAAATGAAAAAACTCACAATGCTCCAATATTTCTCGTGCATACTGCTCCGGCGCTACTTCACCTCCTCGATCCTGTGGCACCCACACCTCTCCGCCACTTCCCACACTATCTTTCCGACCATCCGATGATTCTTCCCCGCCAATATCATCCGATTCTTCTGGAATCGGTCTCCGAACGTCCCGTCCTTCCTCCTCATCCACGTGCTCCTCTTCCATCGAATTGTGCACATGCTCATCCCAACTGTCCAGCGACGGTTTTTTGGGCGGTGGTGTTGGTATTGAAGGCGCTTCTTCGAGTCGTCGTTTTGGTGCAGTCGTGGGTGGTGTTTGTTGATTGATTTGCTGGTGGAATTGAGGCCGGCGTGGCGATCCGTAGCTGGTTCGTCTTCTCAGAGGAACCACTGGTAGCAGCTTTTCCATATTCTCTTTTTGAAGTGTCATTGTTTTGACCATGGGTGACCCAGTGGACGTTGGTGTAGAAGAGGTGGAGGCGACAGAAGACGTGGCGAATACTGCTTTCCTCGGAGATGGTTTTGCGGGCATTTTTGGTGTGGTTGGTTCGCCGATAATGTCCGATTTCCGGGAGCGTCGTTTTCGCTTTCTCACGTCTTCATCGATACCATTGTTTGATACCTGAAGGTGAGTAACGTTTGTGGGATAATCAGAGAAAGGTCGAAGATTGGCCTCAAATTTTGGGATGCTCATCACGTCGAGACCGTGCGTTAAAAATGTAATGGACCTATTCACAAAACCGGAAAAAAAGGAAAAAAAAAGCGGTAAAAAAAATTGCGGGAAAAATAGGAGAATGCTGCGATTGACCTGAAATTTCGGGAAATATTGGAAAAAATTCTCCTGTACACGCTCAAAAAATTGTGGACCAAAATATCGATTTTAAAAATTATCAGGAAAAAAAATCGATTAAAAAATTATGGATTTTTTTCTAAAAATTTTTAAAATCGATATTTTGGTCCAAAATTTTTTGAGCGTGTACAGGAGAATTCTTTCCAATTTTTGCCAAATTTTCAAGTCAATTGGAGCATTATCCGATTTTTCCCGCAATTTTTTTCCGTCTTTTTCTTTTTTTTCCGGTTTTGTGAATAGGTCCATAAATTTCTTGGTAGCCTCTAATAGAACGGCATGCAAATAGGGAAATAGAAAAATAAGCCGGCAGCCTCTAATTGCCCGGAAATCTAATTTCTCCGGTTTTTAAAACAAGTCAGCAGCATCTTTTTGGCGTGATTTCAGACGTTTTTAGAAAATTGTTCCTGTTTTTTCTCGAAAACGTTTGTTTCGCACTTTTTACATATTTCAGTCATATTTTCAAGATGTTGCCTATCTTTAAAGTTCTGTTTTTGATTAATTGATTTTTTTTTCTGAACAAAAAAGGCTTTGAAATACAAGCCGGCAGCCCCGCAACCGGGGCTCTTTCGGAATAGAAATTCGACAAAATTGAAATGTCACGTTTTGGAAATTAAGTGAAAATAGAAACCCACGAAATAGAAATGTAATAAATCAGAAACGTATCAAAATAAAAACGCGTGAAATCAGAAACGTAGCAGAGCAGAAATGTGTCGAATTGGAAGTAAAATGACAATGGAGCGCGTTTGAGAGATTCATTTTTCAAAACGACTTTTTCGATATTTTCACGTTTTTCTCGATGTCTTCCACGTATTTTTGGATTTTTTCACGTTTTTTTGTCGATTCACGTATAGAAATCGAAAAAAAACGTGGTAAAAAAAATCCAAAAGAGGTGGAAGACATCGAAAAAAAAAAACGTTAAAAAAATCGAAAAAGTCGTTTTGAAAAATAAATCTCGCAAACGCGCTCCATTGCCATTTTACTTCCAATTCGACACATTTCTGCTCTGCTACGTTTCTGTTTTCACGCGTTTTCATTTTGTTACGTTTCTGATTTATTACATTTCTATTTCGTGGGTTTCTATTTTCACGCAATTTCCAAAAAGTGACATTTCAATTTTGTCGAATTAGTCAAGTATTCCTTACCGGAAGTACTCTACTAAAAAGAAAGAAAAGAAAACGAAACGCAGCGACGTTAAGTTTCTTAAACGGAACGGTAAAAACAATCAAAATCAATCAATTTTATCTAAAAAACCAAAATAATTCACGAGAGAAGCAAAGATTAACAACTCTCCACAACCAAGTACAAAATCCAAAAAAAGGATAACTTTCAAACTCAAGATTGAGCAAAAACCCAAAAAGAACCAAAAGAAAAAATCAAAAGAAAAACCAGAATCAAATCCAAAAAAAGAACAAAAAAGAATGATAATCAAGCCAGAATGATGACAAATCGAAGGACCATCGCAACAGTCTCGCACACTCTTGCGTCAGCAAGAGCGCAATGGTTTCGCGGGCAAAATTGGACTTTCCCGGGGCGGATTTCTGTCAGAAAAACAGAAAATCTCAGCGGAATCGCACAAATTTCTATTCCGAAAGAGTCCCAGTTTTTCAATATTTCGTCATTTTTTAACAGTAGAAGCAATTTTTTGCAAGCGTTTTCGCTGTTAGATATCCTGGGCCACGGTCCCAAAAATAGAAGACTTTTGTAATAACAATTTTCATCGATTTCTTTAAGTTTTCCTTTCAAAAACTTACTCCTGGCAGCAACGCGCACTTCTCGTTGATTCTCATATTTTGCTCGGAGATCACACTCAGATACTGTTGTCGTCCTTTGACAGAGGCAATGCTGAATTTCATTCCCTCGTGAATGGCGGATGGGTAACGTGTGAAAAGCGAATCGCCCAGCGATTTCAGCTCACGTGAATATCTGCAAACGATTTTTATGGACCTGTTCAGGTTTTTTTTGTTGTCCGAATTCTCCGATAGGAAATCGGAATTCCGCTCTGGGGTATGAGGAGGGAGTGAGTAAACGCGCCCGGGCGTCAAATTCGGTGTGCATTTTGTTTAAAAAGTTTTTGTAAAGAATTTTGCCTATAACTGCTTTAAATCTATGAAAACAGTGCATTTTCTAAAATAAAAACGCTAAAAACCATCCAAAAACCATAATTTTCGACAAAACAACGACACTCCAAAATTCCGCTGTGCACCTTGTTTAGCAGAAGCAACTGTTTTGAAAATTTTGAGAAAATTTGGTAATTTTTCTAATTTTTAAACATGAAAACACGTTGAATTCAGACAAAGAATGCCATTTTTTAAAAGTTGCGCGTCAAATTCGGTGTGCATTTTGTTTAACAAAATGTTTTTGTCAAGAATCTTGTCTATAACTGCTTTAAAACTATGAAAACAGTGCACTTCCTGAAAGAAAAACGCTAAAAACCATCCAAAACCCTCAATTCTCGACAAAACAACGACACTCCGAAATCCCGCTGTGCATCTTGTTTAGCAGAAGTAACTTTTTTGAAATTTTTGAGAAAATTTGGTGTTTTTTGCATTTTTTAACACAGAAAAAATAAATATTTGGCAATAAAAATACATAAAATTAAAGTTTTCGTCAAAATCTTTTTCCAAAAATAACTAAAAAATTGCTAAAAAATTTCAGCTCCGATTAAAAAAAAACTATCTAAAACCCCACCCACAATTTCCACCAAAACAACGCCACTCCGAAATCCCGCCCTGCGCCTAATTTAGCCAAAAAATTTTCAGCGAAAATATCGATTTTTCGCGTCAAATTTCGCCATTTTTTCCTCAAATTTGTTGGTTTCCAGGCTCTACAAAGAGCACTACTTGCATTTTTTTGCATTTTTTCCAAAATTTTGCAACGACTAATTTCAGCACATTCCGCTGTGCACCTTGTTTAGCAGACACTGGGATATGAGGAGGGAGTGAGTAAACGCGCCCAGACGTACACACGCAATGCATCCAAATGAGGCCCAAAAAATAAAAAAGCGCGCGAAATAATTTTGAATAGAGTTTCGTAATTTTCACGATTTTGCTTTGGTTTTTTTCTCCGATAATGTTAAATTATTCGCGCACCTTTTTTATTTTTGGGCCTCATTTGGATGCATTGTGTGTGTGCGTCCGGGAGCGTTTACTCACTCCCTCCTCATACCCCAGTGATTCCGACGGAAATTCGGAAGATAAATTCTCATTTCCGAGAAAGAAAAATGAATATTTGACGTAGGCTTGTTTCTATTTCATTTTCTTACTTCTTTTCAATCCGCGTATCGCCAATTTTCCCCAAAAAAAAACTCACTTTTTGACCATGTACATCAATTTGAGACTATACAAACTGAGCTTGTCAAACGCCCATTTCAACTGCGGCGGCCACATTTCCCATTCAATGTACATTGGGAACTTCACTTGATTGTAAATGTCGACCAGATATCGTCGCGGGACCCATTGTCCGTCCTTCTGTTGGAATCCGCGCTCCGTTTCGCGCCAAACTTCGTGAAATCCGTGAATGTGTCGGCCAAGTGAGTGAAAGTAGAGCAGCTCCTGTGCGACGATGGTGGATCGTTCGAATCCGCCGGCAATAGGCAGTCCGTTTGGCGGTCGGAGCACTGAGAAGGCGGATGTGCACTCAAAGTGCGCTTTTTGGTACTGCTCGAATAGGTACCACGCGCGGTCCGGTCGGTCCGGTGGGAAATAGCCTAAAAACGATTTTCATTTTTCTGTGAAAACTCTGGGATTTTTCGCAGCAAAATGGAGTTCCAGGGTAATTTTTTTTTTTGAAAATTTCCCAAAACGCGTATTTTCAAGGAAAGACAAGCCTGGCTGAATCAAAAACTATTTTTGATCTTTTCTCATCTCTAAACTGTTTTTATTTGACCTTATCCTCTACCCAGAGGCGAACGCAACGGCATGTTGCCAGCTGCGAACAAATCTACTCCTCGAGAGCGTTCATCCCACGTGTCCCGTGTGGCGCAGGCGGTAGCACGCTTGCACGTCGATCTTTTATTTGGCCGGGGGTGCTGAGTTCGACCCCGCCATGCGCCTTTGACACAGACACACAAAGATCCTCAGTTACAAACCCAAACGAAATTTTATATATAAGGATGATTTTGGCTCTAACAGCTCCAAATTGCTCTCGTTGTGCTGAAGTTTTTTTTCCAGCGCCATAATTTTGAGTTCCGTTGAGTTCCCATTATTTCAAATTCCATAGATTTTCAGCCGAAATTCAGCCAGAAAAGGTTGTTTATCATAGATTTTATCAACTTTTCCTAGTTTTGTTAGATTTTGAAGAATTTCAAGTACCCATCGGTTGGAAAACTAATGATTTTGAAGAACTTTGGGTTTCAAAATTTCAAGATTAAAAATCTTCAAAATCCAAAAATTGGCATAGTCAATGCTAAACTACATTTTCTGGCTTAAATTCGTCTAATAGTCTAATGGACCTATTCAAAGTACTGTAGAAAAACGGAAAAAATGACAAAAAACTGGGAGAAAATTCGGAAAATGCTCCGATTGGTCTGAAATTTTGGGAGAAACTGTCAAAAATGCTTCCGGACTTGCGCAGAAAATTTTGGACCGAAATATCGATTAAAAAATAGATTGCTTTTTTTTCTGAAAATTTTTTAAATCGATATTTCGGTCCAACATTTTCTGAGAAAGCCCGGAAGCATTTTTGACAGTTTCTCCCAAAATTTGAGACAAATCCGAGCAATTTCCGAGTTTTCTCCCACTTGTTTGTCATTTTTTCCGTTTTTCTACAGTACATTGAATAGGTCCATAATTTTAAGGAAAAAAGGAGAAAAGCGTGGCAAGACCCGCTGGAAAAACAGAACGAAAAATCGACCATTTATTAAAATCGACACTCGTTTGCGTACGAATTTAAGAAGCTCCTCCCGCTGCCCTGTTTTTTCGTATGATTTTCGCTTTACTTTTAAATTATTGTATTATGGATTCATAAATGAGCGAGAAATCACAGTGAATTGTGGGAGTTGGCTTGTCGAGCGGGCACTCGATTTTCCTGATATTTTTCCTTTAAAGTCACAGTGCGCATTGCGCGCCGCCAGATGCAAAAGATAAACTATTTTCACGTGACCTCTGGCGTGCGCGGAAACGTGGGCGGCGAGCTTGCTGGATTCAGACAGGCGGTTAGATTCTTCATTCCTTATTCCGAATTCCCAATTCTTATTCTTGGATTCTATTTGTGCTGTATTGTGGTTTCAATAAACCGTTATTGATTCACCACCGTCTTCCTGTCGTTGAGTCGTGAGCTGCTGGCAGCCACGCACCGTTCGTCACTTCCACAACTTCATCACACGTGCAGCTAGCTTGGGAGGGAGCCCCCCACCAAGATAGTTCGCGCACTTGGGGGCCGAACCAAATCGACGAAAATTGAGATTTCCACGGAGACCCCGGGAAATTCTCAATTCTTCAATTCGACTACATCCGCACCACTCAATTGGGAGGGAGACCCCCATCAATAGAGTCACGCGACGTCATCCACTGGAATTGGGCGACCAACGAATTCTCTCGACTGAACTTCAACGTTCACAGTTGTCTAGCGCAGAGATCCTGCCAGGCATTTGAGAAGCATCGATTGTTGGAGTTTCTGAAACCTGCCGGTGAGAAACTGCATCGTTGGATTCTACTTTGAGAAAGTGGAACATTCGAGTTGTAGAGATAAAGGAGCAAGATCTGCACTTTTCTCACACTCTTTCATTGACATTGGTTTAAAAACTTGAGAAAACAAGTTTCACCGATGGATTCAACATTAAACTTTGTGATGGAGCATGAAGTGACAAACTGCAACGGACAGGAGGACGAACACAAAGTCAGTATATTCGACAAGAAGACTCTCGATGAGGAGGTAGACTGCGACAACCGTGAAAGGGAGCACGAAGCGAGAAAAAGAGAAGACGAAGCTCGGCTAAAGGTAATCGAGCAAGAGTTTCGAACATATGGAAAAGTTTCCCCGAATGCGGTGAAAAAAATTATCGAGCCGATCAGAGAAAGATTCTCGCAGAGGGAACAACTGATTGTCAAAAAAGAAAACAAAATTGTCGAACTTCACCAAAAAGTTCAGGAATTGACGAGTGATCTTCAGGAAAAGGCATTCTTCGACAGCAGTTCCGATAACGAAGACGTCAAGGCCATTCAAGAGTTCATGATGATGAACGGAATTGGAACCGTGAAGGATATTGAAGACATTTTGGATGAATGCAGTAAAAACCGACGAAATCTCATTGAAACAAAGGAATTGTTGCAGATGAGTATGAGTGAGGAGAATAAGCTCAGTGGCCGACTCCTTCAGCTACGAGCCCAAAACAGGGATCTGCGGCGCAAAATCGATACCATGGATAAGGAGATGGAGTCAATGAGAAGGAATCTCGAGCAGGTCGACAAGAAGCTCAAAGCAGAAAGGCTGAAGAAAGAAAGTGAAGACAGAAAAGTCGTGGCGTACGAGGAAAATTGTCACCAGGACACGGACGATTGCCCACCACACAGACTCTCGCAGAATGGCTCGCGAGGAATTCGCAGTCTTCGAGATGTACGAATTGATCGAATTGAAAATCCAAGGGGAGAAAATCAAGACACGGATCAAGTCCTTGAAGAAGTGTTTGACAGAGAGGGTACGCAAGATAGTGGGCGTTACAGAGAGAGGAGTTCTCCATTCCAGTCTGAACTGTCACTGCTCAGCCAACTGTATCTTGAACAGAACCTGCCGGAGCCACCCAAGTATACAGCAGAAAAGGATTCTGTGAGTATAGGAGCTTTCGAAAGAACGTTTGCAATGAAATTCGGGAGACTTTCGACAGAACAACAGGTCACTCTCCTCGAAACAAAATACTTAGCTGGTAAAGCGCTAAAGGCATTCCGAGGTCTTGTAGAGACGGAAAAGCACAGTGTCGGGAGCATTCTGAGAGCCCTCGCCAACAGATTACGAATCTCGGCAGAGGATGAGACCAGAAGAGCGAAAACACGTTGGGAGTTGCTGAGAATTGCTGAAAGTCAGTCAGTCGAAGATTTCTGTCTACTTCTTGATGAAGTGGCAAGAGTCGCATATCGCCGCCTGCCGCCGGAAGAACTCTCTTCGTTGAAGACTGCTAAGCTTCTTGAAGCCATTGCTGGAAGTGAGGCATTGCGATGCATGATTGACGCCAAGCTGCTTGAATCTCCGGAGAAGGAGCACTATGACATCTCTCGGTTGTTAGCAATCAGACATGAGATGAGTTTGAAAGAGTTTAGAGAGAAAAAAGAAGTAAGGAGCCAGCGAGATGGAAACATGGTGACAGTCAATAGAGAAGTCCGAAACTTCTCGAACGTGTTGCCTAATCGTCAAGGCTTCCCGAAGATCGCAGTGCAGTGTTTTAAATGTGGTGTATACGGTCACACCGCCAGAATTTGCCCGATATTGGCTGAGGCACCAGTTCAGAGAAACGCATTGAAGGAACCCAACCTAAAAGTGGAAAGCATCGACATAAAAGGTTTAGATGTGCAACAGGGAAAACGAGTGAAGAAAGACGTAGTTCGAGGAACTAAAATGATCGAGAAAGGAAAAATTGGATCTGCTGATGTCGACTTTGTTATTGATAGCGGGTCATGCATATCGCTGATGTCTATGAAAACGTGGAGCCGGATTTTGAAAATCAACGGCGTGGAATGGAAAAAGAAAGTGAGAAAGGAGAAAACTGATCTTAGGACAGTTTTCACAGCCGCAAACGAGCCCATCAAGCTGATTGAAAAAGTCTCAGTGGAGACTGCCATGCGGACCAGGACTCGAAGATTGACTTTCTACGTTGCCGCAGTGGACCGAGAAACGATCATTCTGGGAACTGGAGCATTCAAAGCCATGGGAGTTCAACTAAAGATCGATGAACCGTCCAGAGATGTTCGAATAGTCGATGAAGTTAAACTGGACAGACATGGACGGAAGATTGTTGAAATTGTCGTCGAAGGTATCACCCACAAAGAAAGAAGACTCTGTCTCATTACTCCAACGTCAAGATTTTTGACTGCAGGAGTTTGCCAAGTGAACAGTAAGGGAAGATCACGGATCAAAATTGCCAACCATATGAGCGAAAGTATTTTTCTTCGAAAGGGGCAAAAGATTGCAACTGGAAAGCTAAATGGATTTGAAGTTTTGAATAAAAGACCGGAACTTCTAGGAAAATTGAACAAGTGGCTTCGGGATACAGAAGATACCAAACCGCACAAGCCGACCGTGTGCGAGGTTAGACGGGAAGTCCAATTCGGTGGAAGACACCCGAAGGGCCCACTCGAAAAGGACGGGGAGGATGCCGTTGGCAATGTTCATTCAGATGCGGATTCCAGATTCGGACTTGCTCATGGACGAAAGAATGGTCAAAAATTTGTGAAGAAAAATGTCAGCACAGGACAGAAAGAGCACAAGAGACGCTCAAAGGAAGAGCTGAATGGAACTAGACGTGAACAGCATGTCCAGCCTGCGAACCGAACGTTCATGCGCCCGCGTAGTTGTTTGGTGAGGAACACCTTTGGCGAGAAGTACACCAACCAACCCGTCGACACGCTGCTTGTCATGGCACCAGGTGTTTCGGAGAATGCAGTCCCTCTAGTTTTCACGGAAAAGCTGATTTTGAAGAGATCGCAGTCCGCTGAAGAGATGCTGCTGAAGCAACTCAAGAAGAAG
The DNA here is from genome assembly GCA_963572235.1 of Caenorhabditis japonica. Taxonomy (NCBI): domain Eukaryota; kingdom Metazoa; phylum Nematoda; class Chromadorea; order Rhabditida; family Rhabditidae; genus Caenorhabditis; species Caenorhabditis japonica. The sequence continues at coordinate 4,893,911 of OY754345.1, forward strand.
CGCTACTCACGGATGATTATGATCATCCCATTTGCGACTGATGATGGTTACGTGGACCAATGGTCAAGGCTGATCAACGTGGTGCCGGGATCAACAAATATCTTGCTGATTCCCGCGCCTACCTCGGTCGACGATTTTTCACTGGCTGAAGCATTCATCTCCCTTGTGGCGAGCGTGAAGAGGTCGAGAGGTAAACTCGACGTGATTTCTCCGGGAGGTCGGGTGATGACACACAAGAATCAGAGGCTCGTGGATTTGGGCGATCAGATGAACCCGTTCGACTACTGGCATGTCATCAACAACGTGATCCGCGGACGGAATCTGGTATGGCAACCGCTGAAAGTGAGTGTGGTGGATATGGGCCAGACACGGAGGAGATCGGAATTACGCCAGAGACGGCAGTACCCGCATCGCGAGAAGTGATAATTAATGTTTACATTTTATCGTTCCTTCCTTATTGTTGTGTGTCAATTATTTTATTTGTTGTTATTGTTGTAAGGCTTGTTCTGATCGTTTTGTCGGGTTGGTCCACAGCTCATGCCGATTTCGTTTCATTGTTTGCCGTTGTCATGCACTGTAGGATCACACGTTTGCTTTTGTGGGCGGACTCGAAAAGGACCGGGATGTCGAGCGGGCACTCGATTTTCCTGATATTTTTCCTTTAAAGTCACAGTGCGCATTGCGCGCCGCCAGATGCAAAAGATAAACTATTTTCACGTGACCTCTGGCGTGCGCGGAAACGTGGGCGGCGAGCTTGCTGGATTCAGACAGGCGGTTAGATTCTTCATTCCTTATTCCGAATTCCCAATTCTTATTCTTGGATTCTATTTGTGCTGTATTGTGGTTTCAATAAACCGTTATTGATTCACCACCGTCTTCCTGTCGTTGAGTCGTGAGCTGCTGGCAGCCACGCACCGTTCGTCACTTCCACAACTTCATCACACGTGCAGCTAGCTTGGGAGGGAGCCCCCCACCAAGATAGTTCGCGCACTGGCTGATCTCGACACGATTTTGACAGACTACTTAGGACGGTTAACGCGAAAAATATGTTTTTTTTTCTAAATCAAAACGCAATTTCATAGTTTGAAATTATGGACCTACTCACAAAACCTGAAAAAAATTGGAGAATGATCCGATTGACCTGAAATTTTGGAAAATATTGGAAAAAATTCTCCTGTACACGCTCAAAAAATTTTGGACCAAAATATCGATTTTAAAAATGTTCAGAAAAAAATCGATAATTTTTAAAATTGATATTTTGGTCCAAATTTTCTGAGCGTGTACAGGAGAATTTTTTTCCGAAATTGCCCAAAATGTCAGGTCAATCGGAGCATTCTCCGATTTTTCCCGCAATTTTTTCCGGTTTTGTGAATAGGTCCACTACCCCCTTACACGTTATTGTCGGCCCGCAAAAATTGTCGGCGGGCCGACAATGCAAAAAATGTTAATAGTGAAAAATGCTAGTCAAAAGCAAAAAAATTACGTATTTATTTAATACAAAAGAAGAAAATTGTTTTTTTCGCATCCGTAGTTTGTCAAAATCGTGACGAGGCCAGCCAAAATTTTCCCCACAATTCACCTCATTGTGTTGCTCATTTATGAATCCGTAATATTGTTGATTTTAAATTGTTAAATAAATTTATGACGAATCGGCGAATTTTTTCCATTTTTGCATCATCCTCGAATTTTTTGTCCAATTCTCATAAATTCGAACGCGATCTCAATCTAAAATCAATATTTTATTAAAAAAAAACAACAACAAAAAATTGTCAAAATCGACAAAAATGTAATAATTAAAACCAAAATCATACGAAAAAAAAACAGGAAAGTGGGCGGAGCTTCGTAAATAAATCCGTACGCAACGCCAGTACGCAAACACATGTGAAAGTGGTAATTTAAATAAAAAACGGCGATAAATCCAAAGGGGCATTTTCAGAGACCGAATCCATGAAACTGGAAAACTAAGGAAAAAAAATTATTTCCAGAAAAGGTTTTAGGTTTCTCTGCGTCTCTCAATCTCATAGCACAAAAATTGCGCTTTGGTTTCAGGTCTAGAAAATGCAGTTTTTTATTAACAAAAGTCTATGACTAAAAAATTGTGATGATGCAATATTTTTGACACCTTAAATATGGGCCAATTCAAACTAGATTTTCCGGAATTTTTCATTAAAATGCAGCTCAGAGCAGAAAAAAAGCTTTTCAAAGTATTTTTCCTCAAAAACTGAATAATTACCATCATCCTCTATGGCCGGTAACTTGAACTCGACAATTTGGAGCATATTATCCAGTCGAAAACTGATTTGCGGCGCCAACAGAACCCGATCGTCCACACAGTAGTACTCGACGTCGCTGAGCGCACACTCTTTTGTTCGATTCTGGAAGATTATCACGTTTTCTTTCTATTCTGGGCTCTTTTTTGGTAATTTCTGCAGGACAAAACTCTGTTTCTCCAAAATTTTGAAAAAAAAAAAGTCAAATTTTCCACAAATTAAACAGGAAACTCACCGCCATATTATTCCTAATAACACTCTTCATAAATTTATCGACGGTCTGCACGAATTTGTGATCGCTGGAGCCGACGTCGTCCAAATAGTGCTGTTCTCGCAGATGTTCGTCGTCCATCGGATTGAACGGTACGCGGCGGGATTTTTTGAGGATTTTGAAAATGGTAGATGCGGTGGACGTGGCGGGCTGGGGTTCTTCGGTTTTTAGCCGGGTGTGCTTCAATCTTCGCTCCGTAATTTTATCCAACAGTGTCCTTTTTCTGATTATAGCTTTCCATTGCATATTTTCGTAGTGAATACACGTGGCGACCATTTGAAAAAGGTCTTTTGCATCTTCATCATCATTGGTACATGGCATTCTTTTCTGCAATTATTATTCATAATTAATTAATTACGGGTAGGGTAGGTGCTCACATAAAACGCAAAATGCCGCAATTGTTGACAGAGATCCGGAAAAGTTGTCGAGCATACTTGGCAGAGATCGGTTAGGTAAGACTGAAAAGTTCATTTTTTTTTTTAAATCAAAAACTAACTAACTAACTAACTAACTTACCTCGTAAGGTTTCAGTAAAACACTAAAATTTAGGCCGCGCAACGCTCGAATTTCCTGCAAAAATCCAAATTTTATCCAATTTCCAAAAAAAAAAATCTCACCGCTTCAAAATTGGCCTTCAACGCTCTGCCACGTTGCCGTGTCGTCAAAATTTGCCAGAGGTTCGGTGGCGTCTGCGGTGAGAAAATTCGCTCAAATTCCCGTCGATTCGCATCGTAACGACGTTGTGAGGCCGTCGACGTGGACGGCTGGTAGGGATCGTCGCGTGGCGCACGATTTTGCGACATTTTGTGGCCTAAAACTGAAAAAATCAAAGGAAAATGAGATAAATGAGCGGGAAATGAGAAAAAAATGGAGAAATTTCGTGGAAAAATATTTATTTTGGCCTAAAATATGGGCGAAATTCGACGAAACTGGCGTCATGTGGGGGGCGGTCAGTAAGCGCGCTCCACCGCACAAAATTGTAAAAATCGATTTTTTCGACGGAAAATGGCGGAGATTTTGAATTTTAAGCTGAAATTTTCTGTTTTTTTGTCTAAAATTGATATTTTAGGATTAAAATTGCGTTGTTTATGGGAAAAGACTATTAGAGGTTTCAGAAAAGTCGAAAATGCCGTTATTTCGCTACTTTTAAGCAAAAATGCAGTAAAATATTTGTTTTCTTTAGATTAAAATTTCAGAGAAATGTGTGTTTAAATATTTGCAGTTGAATAAATATTTGAGTTCATTTAAAAAATAAGTTGTCAAATGAGCCGAAAAACCCGAAAAAGTCCAAAAAGTGCATTAAAAAAGATACTAAAGTCAGAAAATGCGCTCTATTGGACATTATACTAAAAATCGAGTTTTTTTTGCAAAAATTTCGATTTTTAAATAATTAATTTTTTCTCAAAAAATCCATATTTTCGGACTAAAAATTTGACGAAAATTATTAAAAATTTGCTGAAAATACCAAAAAAATAGTTATGAGGGTCAGCAAGTTCGCTCCATTGCACTGTACACTAAAAATCGATTTTTACGACGAAATTTTGATTTTTCAGCTATTTTTTTTTTAGATTTTTGGTTTTGTTTAGGCTCAAAAAATTCAATATTTTTTACAAATAAAAAAAAATGGCAAAAATGATTATAATAGTGTCAGAAAATGCGCTCTATTGAAAAATTGTTTTAAAATCTAATTTTTTAACCAAAAATCATCAAAGAAAGATAAATAATCCAAAATTTTGTTCAAATTCTATATGAATTTTTATTCGAGTCAGCAAGTTCGCTCCATTGGACTATACACTAAAAATCGATTTTTCCGACGGAAAATTGGCGTAAATTTTGAATTTTAAGACTGTTTTTTTTCTAAAAATATATTTTTTACGGGAAAATTTTATAAATGGACACTATTATTTTTTAGAAGTCGAAAATAAGGCTATTTTTATGCGGAAATTTTGATTTTTCAACAATTTTAGGCTGAAAAAGTAAGTATAAATTTCGCATAATTTTCAAAAAAACGATGTAAAAAAATTTAAGAAAACCCCAAAATATGACGAGAATTATTCAATAGGAGTCAGAAAAATACGAAAAAAGCAAAATTTCGCTAAAATTCCAAACAAAATTTATAAATGTCAAAAGTAAAAGTTTCGCCAACGTTACCAATTTCGGTTGCCATTGGTTTCTCTTTGGCGTGGATGGTGAAAGAGAGGTGAGAAAGAAGGAAGGAAAATGAAGCGGCTATAGAGGAGGAGGGCAAAACGAAACGAAATATATGAAAACGACGGCAGTCTTCGGGTGTTTGGCTGGTCTCGCACGAGGAGAATCCGCGGCGACTGCGATGAGAGAGCGTGCGAAACGAGGAGTGCGCCCGACGGCAAGACACTCGACGCCCACTTTTCTTTTATGTACGTTTTAATCGATATTTACGCTATTTTTTCGCCTTTTTTCGTTGGGAAGTTGTTGGTTTTGGTGTCTCCATTTTGGTTCTGGTCGGGGCAAGTTTCATAAATAAAGTGTTCTTTGAAAAAATACGAAATTTTGGTGTTTAATCGATTTTGCGATATGAAAAAATAATTTTATCAGTAGAGCGAGCTTGCTGAATTCAAAAATTTGGTGTTTTCCCATTGATTTTCCGTCGAAAAAATAGGTTTTTATTGCATTGCCCAGCAGAGCGCACTTGCTGACTAGTAAGTTTTGATCACTGTTTTTAATTCGTAAAAATATCGAATTATTGAGTATAAATGAAACGAAAATGACAAAAAACGTTGAAAAAACCAAAATTTCCGCCATGTTGTCCAATTGAGCGCATTTTCTGACTTTAGTCACCTTTTTTAACGCAATTTTTGGGAATGTTGGACTTTTTAAAAGTTCGAAATTGGCAAAAAACTCTGAAAAATCCAATTTTTCGCCGAAAAATCCATTTTTAGTGTATTGTGCAGTGGAGCGCACTTGCTGACTTTAATAACGCAATTTTTGTGAATTTTAAGCAATTTTCTAGGCGTTTTCGACTTTGAATGTAAGTTTCAATTTTTTTTGTTCGATTAAAAAAAACTCACCTTTATTCGGAAAATATCGATTTTGTGAAATTAACACAAAAAAATACCGCTGCTTTTGTCGAAAAAATGGATTTTTTGTGCATTGCAGTGGAGCGCACTTGCCGCCTTGTGAAATTTGTGAGTTTTTGAGCATAAATAACAACGAAAATGAAAAAAAAACTTTAGAAAAATCAAAATTTCCTCGCGTTTTTCATTGAAAAATCGATTTTTTGAATAATGTGCAGTGGAGCGCACTAACTGACCTCAATAAAAATTCCTATTGAATTTTAACGAAATTTTTGACGTTTGCCTGTTTTTTTTTTGCCGAAAAATTCTATTTTCAGTGTGTTGTCCAGTGGAGCGCATTTTCTGACTTGAATAACATCATTTTTAGATGGTTGCCCCGTTTTTTCTAAAATTTGTTTTTTTTTTGGGAAACTTCTAGCTTTTTATCATAAATGAACATGAACACCAATTTTTAAAAATCAAAATTTCTGCCCACTTTTTGTGGAAAAATCGATTTTTCAATTGTTTGTCATTGGAGCGCATTTTCTGACATTCATAACTTTTTCTAGGCAATTTAGCCAATTTTTAAAAATGTTCGCTATTCTGCTCCTTTTTTTTTTTTGAAAAAAAAAAAGCTTACTTTCATTCCGAAAATATCGATTTTTGGGGAAATTTTTTTTTTCATTTTTAGAAAGATTTTGCTTGTTAAAAAACTGCAAAAATCGTAAATATTTGATAGTGCACGAAATAAATTAATAAATACATTCATATATTCAGACAAAAAAAAACAAAAGAAAAAAAGAGAAGACACCAAATTGAAACAATTTAAACACCTATTTATAAAAAATCAATGATTTTTAGAGACAATAATCAATGATTTTTATTAGAGACATAAGAAAGAAAAAAGAAAATTAGGAGGCAAGAGACAATAAATAAAAATGTGGGTGGGTTATTTAATAGATTTTTCATAGAAAAAAAGTAGAAATTTGTTCCAAATTAAATAATTATTTATGGTACGTCCAAAGTAAGAAAAAAGCGCAAAAAAAGACGAAAAAAGCCGTCCAAAGTAACTTTGTTTTTGCGTCTTTTTTTCTTTGTTGTTTACCGCCAAACAAGCAAATATTAATTGTAAACATGTTTACAACTTCGTTTGGCGGTAAACAACAAAGAAAAAAAGACGCAAAAACAAAGTTACTTTGGACGCCTCTTTTCGTCTTTTTTTGCACTTTTTTTTTACTTTGGACGTACCATTACAGCCAAAAAAAGGGAAAAAAATCACAGTCTAAAACGAAGTAGTATTGATGATAAAATACCGTTGCTCATGAGATTTCAGCGATTTCAGCAGTTTTTCCACCACTTGAAAGGCTACTGTAGCAGTGACAAATGGTCCAAAAATGCAGTAGAGTGAGAATAAATCAGTGACCCACACGAATAGACAGTGTTTCGTTCCACGAGCAAAGAAAGTGCGGAGGTGTGGATGACGGGCGGACATTGCGGCGGATCGTCGCATTTCCGAACGTGTCGTCCATCGTTCTTCGCGGGAGATTAGAGGGATTCTGGAAGATTTTTGGGTTTTGACCGGCTGCTGCTTTTTGTGGCGTAACAGACTTGCAACTGGACAAAACCGGGGAAAAGTTGCAAGTCTGCGGCGCACTTTTTCAACACTTCCAGTACAAAACATCGTGCAGCAGCTGCAAAAGGGAGCGGAGCTTCTTCCCAGGTTTCGTCCGATTTTTTCCCCGGTTTTGTCTTCCCTGGTTTTGTCTTCCCCGGTTTCGTGGTTTTCCCCGGTTTTGTCAGGGTCTCTATTTGCTGGTTTCCGTGAAGTTGTCGCGCGGTGTTTGCGTACTCGCGTTGCAAACCGATTTACGCGACTCCGCCCACTGCCCTGCTATTTTTTGCTGTAATTTTTCCTTTTTTCACATTTTTCCTCATTTTGCAGTTTTCCTTATGTTTTTTTTTAAATAAATTTTTGTGAAAATTGAACAAGAAAATTCGAGAAAAAGATAAAAAAAATGGCGGATGATGCAAAAATCGATTAAAAGATGTTTTTCGTCTTTTCATGGTAATTTTTTCACTTTTTCCTCATTTTGGTTTGGAAATAATTGATTTCAGATCGCTAAATGTGTTGTTCGAATATCGAATACGGATTCAATTAAAAAATGCGTTGAATTGAGAAAAATCCCGCACATTTAGCGACCTGAAATCAATTTTTTTCATAAAAATTAGGAAAAATGCAAAAATTACCATGAAAAGACGAAAAACATTTTTTTTTATCGATTTTTGCATTATTCGCCATTTATTCTCGAATTTTCTTGTTCAATATTCATTGGCATACGCCATTTATCGATCTGAAACACAAATTTATGGACCTATTCAGCGGAGGAAAAAAACCGATTTTCGCGGTTTTTTTCCCTATGCAGAATTGAGAAAAAAAGACAAAAAACTACAGTAGTCAGGGGTTTTTTTACGAGGAAAAAAACCCATCGCGGCGAGACCCTGCGGCGAGAAAACGCGATGCGCCTTTAATATTATTGAGAAATTGTTCAATTTGTGTTGCGGAAAAATTTATTTTTGTATTTTTCACGTCAATATCTATTGTTTTCAGACATAATTTCTCATATTTTGTATTTTTCAGGTGAGGAAAACGATGAATAGAGCATTGCCCGAGTATTCTGAAAATCACGATGAAAGCAAGAAGAGAAAAATGACATTTGCTGAAGGAAGACTCTTGAAAAGCAGTGATCGCGAGGAGGTGAAGAATCGACAGTGAGGACGCCTGTAAAATATCGGTAATGAAAAAATTATTTGTGTAAAAAAAAACAAGAAACGTACGGGAATGTGGCAAATAAGATTGTTGAGAGCCACCCAGCGTCGATGGACTTCCTTCAGCAAATGTCATTTTTCTCTGCTTGCTTTCATCGTGATTTTCAGAATACTCGGGCAATGCTCTATTCATCGTTTTCCTCACCTGAAAAATACAAAATATGAGAAATTATGTCTGAAAACAATAGATATTGACGTGAAAAATACAAAAATAAATTTTTCCGCAACGCAAATTGAACAATTTCTCAATAATATTAAAGGCGCATCGCGTTTTCTCGCCGCAGGGTCTCGCCGCGATGGGTTTTTTTCCTCGTAAAAAAACCTCTGACTACTGTAGTTTTTTGTCTTTTTTTCTCAATTCTGCATAGGGAAAAAAACCGCGAAAATCGGTTTTTTTCCTCCGCTGAATAGGTCCATTATTGAAGAAGAACAGAAGGAAAACTGCAAAATGAAGAAAAAATGTGAAAAAAGGAAAAATCACAGCAAAAACGCGAGTACGCAAACACCGCGGGACAACTTCAATAAAACAATCCAAAAAACCCACTTTGACGCAGACAAGCAAATTTGCCTGGAAGAATGATTCAGATACAAAAACTGCCACAACGACTCATTCATCGATCCAATTTGTGAAATTTGATAGAGATTCGGCAGCTTCACAGCTTGCGTAAAATTTGCAAAGAACTTTGAGTTGCCCTCCAGTTTCTTCACAATATTCTGCCGCACCTCTTTAAGTCCGTCAAAATGGTCGCGTTTCACAGAGAGGAGAACCAGACACGCGGCCACGTTTTGCTCTCGCCACGGATACGAAATGTAGGCGTAGAAGAAGCCAGTGTCGTTGAAACGTGGCAGACAGATTGGCACCCAGTTTTGCGAGTCGGTTTGGAGTGATTTGTCCGAGACGAGGTTGATGATGATGTTGATGTCGCGCGGGTGGATCACGTATTTCTGGGAGGGAAAATTGAAAATTATGGGGATATTGGGGGTTTTTTTCTAGAAATTCGATTTTTTTGGTACAAACCCTCGAAAATTCGTTGAAAAAATTCATTTTTAGAGTATTTTTCAATAATCGAGTTTCGACATCAAACCGTGAAAAAAGTGGGCGGAGTTTCACATTTTGATGTCACAACTCGATTGAATTTCTGCGGGTTTTACTGTATTTTTGGCAATTTTCGATTTATTTTAGAGTTTTTTTTGCTACGTTTTCCAAATTTAAATATATTTTTCTGTCATTTTAAACATTTTAATGAAACAAAATGAGGTTCAAAAAAGGTTTTTCTTCGCTAAAACACAGCTGAAAATAATCAAAAATTGCTCTGAAAATGCTCAGATTGGTCTAAATTTTTTTATTTATTGAGAACCTGAGAAGCCAGTCCCGCCCCTTTTGCAAGTAAGTCTGCGGCACTGTTTTTGCTGCATTCTACAGAAAACCCGTGCCGCAGGCTTGCAAAGAGGCGGAGCATATTTTTCTTCTTCAGTTTTTGACATTTTTTCCTTTTTCTGCCCTTCCAAGGCACAGTATTTTGCAAAACTGGGACGTTTCGAAACTTTTTTGAATTTTTTCGGCATACTAGTGGATTCAAATTCCCAAAAACTTAATAATAACTGATAAAAACGAAAAATAATTACCAAATGCCAGCGTGTTTTGGTGTCAATTGGCGAAAAACCATACGCAAAAAAGTTTCGAAACGTCCCAGTTTCGAAATGGCAGGTTTCAAAATGTCCCAGAGCCAATTTTAGCGGTAAATTTTGAAAAATCTCCGAATTTACCGGTAAAAGATCGTCAACCATTTTATCCTTGGCCGAATTTTGTCAATAGTGCAAACACAGTGACGAAAAATAGCATAGCACCAAAGTTTCGAAACGTCCCGAGAGCAGAAAAATCGGATAAAAACCGATGTTTTTTTCTCACCTTAAACCTCACATACGCCGCAATTTGCCGATGAGCAATCACAATTCCAAAAAGAGCTCCATCCAATTTGGCGGCTCCCAGGCTCGACGCCATGGTGGTCGACAAAAACTCGCGATCTGACGGGTTCATTGGAACCGCCGAAATCGAAGAGGCCACCAAATTGATTGGAGATCCTCGCCACGCTGAAATCGAAGACTCGATGAGCCGATCAGTGCCACGTAGCAGTTTTCGTAAATCGTAGTTGTCGCCCTTCTTTTTGTACACATTTTCAAGTTGTGATTTTGAGAGGATTGAGCAAATTTGCTCGAAGAGCACTTCCAGTTGCTCGTCTAGTTGCTCTGGGTATTTGGAGACTGAAAATAGAAAATAAGGTATTCTTTCAAGAAAAAAAATCGGCTCTGGGGCGTTTCGAAACTTTTGTATATTATGGCGGGTATTAAATTTAAATTCCCAAAAAATAAAAAATATTGATTAAAACGAAAACGCTACGGAAAAATGCAAAAGTTTCGAAACGTCCCAGAGACAAAAAATCGCTCACAAACACAAAAAATGAGCGGTGATTTGTGGAGAAATTGAATATACTTGTCTTTGGAGCTCATCGTCAACAAATTGTCGCCCCAGCATCGACACCGATCCACGAATGCAGAGATTAGAGCGATCAGTGAGCACATTTCCACTTCATTACCAGAGCTGAATATTGCTTTTTTTTTTGACGAAATTTTCCATTTTTCTCAAATTTTTGTATATTTTTTGGAATTCAGCTTCAGAAAAATTCAAAAAATCGCTTCAAATTCTTCGAAATCTTATTGTCGGCTCGCCAAAATGGTCAAACGCGCTCCGCTGAACTCAACGCTATGCGATTTTCATTTTGGTTTCCAAATTATTTCATTTCACGTCGAATTTACACGTGAAATGAAATAATTTGGAGACCAAAATGGAAATTGCATAGCGTTGAGTCCAGTGGAGCGCGTTTGACCATTTTGGCGGTTCGACAATATTTTATTAATTTTTTTTAAACTTATTCAAGATTTCAAAGAAATTTAAGCGATTTTTTGGATTTTCCTGAAGCTTTCGGAAGTTTTTTAATCGATTTTTGGGTTTTTCTAGAATTTTCGAAAATTTTCAGTCGTTTTTAAAGAGTTTTCACTGATTTTCTGAATTTTTAAACAATTTTTTTGAAAAATGTATCGAATTTATAGATATTTCTAGATTTTTTAAACGGACATTTTATGGATGTTTTGGATTTTTTTTTGTTGAATTTTTGGAAATTTCAATCGATTGTTGGGTTTTTCTAAAATTTTTGAAAATTTTCAGCCGTTTTTTAAAGAGTTTTTGGGATTTTTTCTATAATTTTAAGGGATTTTTATCGATTTTTTAGAATTTTTAAAAAAATTTTGAAAAATTTATCGATTTTCTGGAATTTTCTAGATTTTTTTAACGGAAATTTTATGGATATTTTGGATTTTTTTTGAATATTTGGAAATTTCAATCGATTTTTGGGTTTTTCTAGAATTTTCGAAAATTTTCAGCCGTTTTTTAAAGAGTTTTCAGGGATTTTTCTGAATTTTTTAAAGAATTTTTGAAAAATTTATCGATTTTCTGGATTTTTCTAGATTTTTTAAACGGAAATTTTATAGAGGTTTTGGATTTTTTTTTTTGAATTTTTGGAAATTTCAATCGATTGTTGGGTTTCTATGGAGTTTTTGGGATTTTTCTATAGTTTTAAGTGATTTTCAGCGATTTTTTGGAATTTTTAAAGATTTTTCGAGATTTTTCTCAAATTTTGGGGGATTTTCAGAAATTTTAGGGCCTTCCCCCTTCGTAGAACTTTCGGGAAATTTTTGAAAGTTTTCCCGAGTTTTCAGGTATTTTCTAAAAATTGTATTGATTTTTTTTGTTGAATTTTTAGATATTCCGTCAAATTTTCGTATTTTTCTAAAATTCAAAGTGATTTTCAGCGATTTTTCAATTAAAAACAAAAATTTCGGTTTTTTTGGCCTAAACCCTTTTTTAATTTTATTTTCTTCGTCAATAAAGATGTAACAGCACTATTCAAAATATCAAAACTGGACAGAACTTGCAAAAACCCACTTGCAAAAAATCGGCTTTCCAATCTCGCTCAGAATAAACACTTGAAACGGCAACTGTGCCAGCCGCTCGAGCAGCGCTTCTGCATTTTCTAGACGTGATTCGTCAACGTCTTCTGATTCTTTGATTTCCACTTGTGACACTTTGAAACTCGCTTCACTTCCCGTATCGATGTTGGCCGTTTCCGAGCCTCCAGGCACTTCCACCTCCATCCTATGAAAAATCTGGATTTTTTTGCACGCAGCGGCCTAGAAATAATTAATCACGGTGCTAATTACCGCTAAATAATCATTGAAAAACAGCTTTTTAGAAGAAAAAAAAAAGATTTTTATTATTCCGTAAATATTTGTAATCAAAATTTCAAAAATTAAATACATATTATGTGTTAGCTGCTCAAAAATGCTCAATTTCTGTGTTAAAAAATTAAAAAAAAAATGCAAAAAAAGGCGAAAAGGTGCGGGGAAAAATATCTACATTATGGATTCATACACATGGTTTAAAAAGTAAATACAGATTTAAAAATCATAGGAAATATCTACAAATCGGCGCGTTCCATCAGAGTCGCCAGGTCCTGAAAATTGAAAAAATTCGGTGATTTTTTCAGAAAATTCAAGCTTTTAAGCATAGAAATGTCATGAAAAGTTAAAAAAACGGCGAAAAATTAGGAGAACCCTAATATCTTGTGTATAACACCGGTTACGACCTAATCTCTTGTGTATAAGCCGGCTTTCATGTCTGTCCATTACTCTTCCACCGTAAAATGTATGCAAAAACACCAACTTCTCAGCGAATTTATGGCTATTAGCCGTTCTTTTCGGGCGTTTGCCCGATTTATATGACACAGGCGCTAAATTTGACAGCTATTAGCCGTTTTCCATGGCTTATTCAAGCTTGTAGGCCAATTGAAGCCAAACTCGCTCCAAACTTGTACCAATTAGGTGCGTCAGCGATTCCTATCAGCCTTTTTCAAGAGCTAATAGCCATCTAGCTGCCTATATCAGTCATATCCGCGCCAAAAATTCTGTAGAAAAACGGAAAAAATGACAAACAACTGGGAGAAAACTCGGAAAATTCTCCGATTGGTCTGAAATTTTGGGAGAAACTGTCAAAAATGCTCCCGGACATGACATGCTCAGAAAATTTTGTACAAGAATATCGATTTTAAAAAAATATTGATTTTTTTTCTAAAAATTTTTAAAATCGATATTTCGGTCCAAAATTTTCTGAGCAAGCCCGGAAGCATTTTTTGACAGTTTCTCCCAAAATTTCAGACCAATCGGAGCATTTTCCGAGTTTTCTCCCAGTTGTTTGTCATCTTTTCCGTTTTTCTACAGTACTTTGAATAGGTCTTATACACGAGAATAGGGTATTTATTTTTGTAAATTTCACTCAAAATTTTCAGTTTTGAATGAGGGTACGACAGAATAGAAATAGGCAATAGAAATGCTACAAATTAGAACTGGAAAAATTAGAACTGAGCGAAATAGAAATGCTACAAAATAGAACAAATTTTGCGATGGAGCGCGTTTGCATTATTTTTTCAATTTCTCTGTTTTTCACCGATTATGCAATTTTTTTTTCTGAAACTGCACTGATTTTATACTTTTCTTTATTTCCGCTGTTGTTAAGCGCGTAAAATATCTGAAAATTACTGGAAAATCCTATAATAATCGGAAAATTCGAAGAATAATGCAAACGCGCTCCATCGCACCACGAGTTCTATTTCGCTCATTTCTATTTTGTAGCAATTCCGTTGTGTTTCATCTCTATTTCGCCTATTTCTATTCTGTCGTACCCTCTTTTGAACGTATTTCTCTCGAATTCCAATATTTTTTGGAAATTTAGAAAAAAATTCCGGCCTTATAAACAAGAGAAATTCCTTTTTTATTAGCTAGAACCGTCAAAAATGAAGTAAAATCGTGTTTTTATTGCTAAAATTTCAGAATATATTTCATTTTTGCCCATTTTTTTTTGACATTTCATGACAAATTCGACGAAAAATCAAAATTTTTCGCAATAATTTTTCAATTGTTTATATTGTCGAACCGCCAAAATGGTCAAACTTTGGCGGTTCGACAACATATGAGCGAAATTCAGTTACGACCCTCCTATTTTCCAGCTAGAAAACAATTTTGCTGCGAGAACGAAACATCGGAGCGTCGTAACTGAATTAATTCAAAAATCTAGTGAAAATGGTAAAATAAAATGCAAAAAATGGATTTTTGCAGTTTTTCAAGCATTTTTTCTACAAAATTTAACTTTTTTTTTTGAATTATTGGTAAAAATCAATGAAAAAGTGAAGGGAATCTCACCCTTTGAAGAAGAATATTTTTGGAAAGCGTTTCCTCGAGCATTCTTTGCAATTTTTTGTTCATCTCTCGCACGTCCGATGCGTTTGCATCCTGGCCGAGCGTGTTGAGGAATTTTCGGAACGTTACTGGAATTTTAAAATTTAAAAAAAACAGGTTTTTCTTCATTTGATTACCGTATCTCTAATTGCCCGGCATCCAGTCAGAAGATTCGAAAAATAAGCCAGCATGCCGGGCAAATAGAGTAAATACAGTAAAAATTCACAAAACCGGAAAAAAATTGCGGGAAAAATCGGAGAAAGCTCCGATTGACCTGAAATTTTGGGAAATATTGGAAAAAATTCTCCTGTATTGTGAAAACAAAAAAATTGCAACGCGGTGTTTGCGTACTTTTAAAATTCAAAAGGAAAAGGGAACAAATCTCTTCATTTCCCATGCTATTTCTCTCATTGCCATTTGAGTTTCAAAAGTACGCAAACACCGCGTTGCAATTTTTTTGTTTTCACAATACACGCTCAAAAAATTTTGGACGAAATTATCGATTTTTCTGAAAATTTTTAAAATCGATATTTTGGTCCAAAATTTTTTGAGCATGTACAGGAGATTTTTTTTCCAATATTTCCCAAAATTTCAGGTCAATCGGAGCATTCTCCAATTTTTTTCCGTTTTTTTTTCTTTTTTTCCGGTTTTGTGAATAGGTCCATAAATCAAAATTGCAACAAAAAACTCCTCCCACCTTCCATTTTCGGCTGATTAGTTGAAGTAGCCGAAAATCCAGCTCCCAGTGGTTTTTCTCGTATCAAATTCTCAATCAGCTCCCCTTTTTCAGTGACTTCTCGCCGGAGACGGAAATTTTCAGATTCTAGTTGGAGGATCTGAAAGTACATAAATTGGACATTGGAGGAAAAAAAAAGCAGTTTCAAATACCGTATCCGCATTTTCCGAGTGAATTTTCTGCAACGAGGCGAGCCGCGTGATCAATTCCACGTTTTCCGATTCGATGGCAGATAGCGAGGAGACACTTTCATTTCCGTCAAACGTCTGGAAAACGGGGTGAAATTGATTTTTGTCTCAAAATTTTAGGATAATTTGTTGAAAAATGTAAATTTCCCATTTCCTTGTTTTTCTCTTATAGACCTATTCAAAGTACTGTAGAAAACTCGGAAAATGCTCCGATTGGTCTGAAATTTTGGGAGAAATTGTCAAAAATGCTTCCGGACATGACATGCTCAGAAAATTTTGTACAAGAATATCGATTTTTAAAAATTTCAGAAAAAGATCAATAATTTTTTAAAATCGATGCAAGCCCGGAAGCATTCTTGAGAGTTTCTCTCAAAATTTCAGACCAATCATTTCCGAGTTTTCTCCTATTTTTTTGTCATTTTTTCCGTTTTTCTACAGTACTTTGAATAGGTCGATTACTCAGAAGGAAAAATTATTGAAATCTCGTTGATTATTTCAGTTTTTAGAGCTTTAAATTAAAAAAAAATGACGTAAAAATGGAAGTTTTCCATTTTTTTGTTGCCAAGAACAACACATTTTGCTGATATTTTATTTTCGCTGATCAGATTTCATAACTTTGCACTTTTACTGACAAAAATTAGCAATTTCGCACATTTTATTTGCCAAATTACGTTATCTTCCTTGAAAATTTTGATTTCTATGATTTTTTTTTGAGTATGTCATTTCCGGGAGCAGGTGTGTGACAAAAAAAAAATGGTTTTTTGGTGAAACAAAATTTTTTCTCTTTTTTTTTGACAATGCTCGGGAGGAAAAAGGATGTGTATTTAGAGCCACATAGGCGCAAAAATGGCTCTGGGACGTTTCGAAACTTTAGTGCATTTTTAGGGCTCTGGGACGTTTCGAAACCTACCATTTCGAAACTTGCTATTTCAAAACTGGGACATTTCGAAACTTTTTTGCATTTTTGCGTACCATTTTTCGTCAATTGGCACCAAAACAGGCGCATTTGGTATTTGTTTTTCGTTTTTATCAGTTATTTTCATTTTTTTGGGAATTTAAATCCACTAGTATGCCGCAAAAATTCAAAAAAGTTTCGAAACGTCCCAGAGCCCAACTTCGCGGTGAATTTTGAAAATTATCACATTTTAACTACATTTTTCCAGGTTTTAAGCCACTTTCAAGATAAAAATATTTGTAAAATCAGAAATTTTTTAATTTTTTTTTGCAGAAAAATTTTTCAAAAAAAAAAATAAATAAATAAACTTATAAAATGGATAAAGACGTAAATTTTCATGATTTGTAAATTTTTTGAAGGTTTTGAAGGAAATTTAAAAATTCTTTATGGTTTTATTCCACAAAACCGGAATAAAAAAGAAAAAAACGGAAAAAAATTGCGGGAAAAATCGGAGAATGCTCCGAATGACCTGAAATTTTGGGAAATATTGGAAAAAATTCTCCTGTACACGCTAAAAAAATTTTCGACCAAAATTTCGATTTTAAAAATTTTTAAAAAAAATTCGATAATTTTTAAAATCGATAGAGCGTGTACAGGATAATTTTCTCCAATATTTCCCAAAATTTCAGGTCAATCGGAACATTCTCCGATTTTTCCAGAAGTTTTTTTCCGTGTTCTTCCTTTTTTTTTTGGTTTTGTGAATAACCCCATTAGAGACAAAAACCTCGTAAAATCCTAAAATTCTTACTTTTTTTGCCGTGAAATCATTTTTTGGAAGTTGGAAAAAAAATAAAGAAAAAAAGGATAAAGACGTAAATTTGGTTGGTTATTTATCTATTTCGGGGGGTTTAAAGAGAAATTTTTAATATATTCATCCAAATTGTAAAAAATGAGCTCTGGGACGTTTCGAAACCTGTCATTTTGAAACTGAAACCAGTCATTTTAAAACTTTTCGGCATTTTTGCGTATCGCTATTCGCCAAGTGACACCAAAACACACGCGAGTTTGGTTTTTATGACTTTTTTGTAATTTAAACCCTCTACAATGCCGCAAAAACGCACAAAAGTTTCGTAACGTCTCAGAGCGCCGAGAAATGTTTAACATTTTTCCAAAATTTTGATTTTTAAACATTGATTTCGCACAATTTTTTTGCCAAAAATGAGCTGAATTTCGTAAATTTTCGATTTTTTAATTTTAAAAAATCCATTTTGCAGTGAAATTTTAAAATTATCACATTTTAACTATAATTTTCCAGGGTTTAGGCCACTTTTAAGATAAAAACTTCACAATTTTTGGTCCAAATTTTCCAAAAAACTCACATGACTACTATTTCCATCGTTTTCTGGCGGCACCACATGCCATCCAGCCCTCTCCTCGCTCTTCCTTTCATACGAATCCGCCCGTTTTCTCTCCTCTTTCAGCGTTTTTTGCAATTCTCTCACATACGCCTTGTGTTTTTTCAGCGATGCCTTCTTGTCCTCCTCACAAAATTTCAGCTGGTCTTCCAGATTGACAATTTTTCTCAGGAATTGTGATTTTTCAGCTTCAAATGTCTTTTTTGAGTCATCAACTTCGAGTTGGTATCGAGTTTCGAGGAGTAGAATTCGATCTTCGAGAACTTTTTCTTGATTTTTGGAGAAATCTTCGGATTTTTGAAGGATTTCTGATCGGAGAGCGTCTAGTTGGGTTTTTAGATGGGTATTTTCCTGAAAATTATATATTTTTTTTGTTTTTAAAATTTTTTTCCTCAAAAAAAAAACACCTACACTGTCAAAATGTTCCTCCATTTTCAACTTTTCCGCTTTGAGCTCATCGTATTTCTTTGAAATTTCCAGATTTTCAGCGTTTTTCGCACAAATTTGCTGAAAAATCGTCATTTTTTCATGTTTTTTTTCTAAAATGCAACAAAACAAAAAACTCACCTCCGTCAAAATTTTATTCTCGCTGAGCACTACACCATGTCGATTGTGATTTTCTTCAGAAATTTGCTGATTTTCCTTTTCGAGCGCGTCAATTTTCTCCAGGGCTCGACATTTTTCCATTTCAAGGCAGGTTTCTGGAAATTTCGGGGGAAAATTGAGGGATTTTTGACACTATTTTTAATGGACCTATTCACAAAACCGGAAAAAAAAATTGCGGGAAAAATCGGAGAATGCTCCAATTGACCTGAAATTTTGGGAAATATTGGAAAAAATTATCCTGTACACGCTCGAAAAATTTTGGACCAAAATATCGATTTTAAAAATTTTCAGAAAAAAGTCGATAATTTTCAAAATCGATATTTTGGTCCAAAATTTTTTGAGCGTGTACAGGAGAATTTTTTCCAATATTTCCCAAAATTTCAAGTCAATCGGAGCATTTTTCGAGTTTTTTGCTGTTTTTGGCTATTTTTTTGCCATTTCGTATTTTTTGACACCATTTTTAAGAGATCAATCGGAGCATTTTTACGGGAGAATTTTTAGCGGAAAAATCGAAAAAATTAAAAAATCGTCAAATTTTAAACAGATTCATCTGAAAAATTGAAAATTTATGTGAAAAATTTGCAAATTTTTGAAAAAAAAACTTTCATTGAAATCACTGAAATTAAAAAGAAAATCAAGAAAATAGAAAGAAAAAAATTCTCAAATTTTCAACATTCATCTGAAAAGTTGAAAATTTGCAAATTTTTGGGAAAAAACTCATTTTTTTTTTCCAATTTTTGGGGAAAATCCATAAAAATAATAGAAAATGAAGACAGTTTTTGAAATTTTCGCTGAAAATATTTAGAAAAGTTCAATTTTTTCCAATTTTTGGCGAAAATCCATGAAAAAGTGTAGAAAATAAGGCTTTTTTAAACAGCCGAATTTCGTTTAAAAAGCTTAATTTTCTACAATTTTTCATGGATTTTCGCCAAAAATTGGAAAAAATTATCTTCATTTTCTATTATTTTTTATGTATTTTCCCCAAAAATTGGAAAAAAATTGAGTTTTTTCCCAAAAATTTGCAAATTTTCAACTTTTCAGATGAATGTTGAAAATTTGAGAATTTTTTCTTTCTATTTTTTTGATTTTCTTTTTAATTTCAGTGAAAGAGTATTTTTATTTCATTATTTTCCACAATTTCAGCTCAATCCGAGAATTTTTTGCCATTTTGTGAAGAACCCCATGAAAATTTTTGAATTTTCCGCTCAAAATTCTCAATTTTCATATTGTCGGCCCGCCAAAATGGTCAAACGCGCTCCTTTGAACTCAATACTACGTGGATTTTATTTTGGTTTCCAAATTTTTTCATTTCACGTGTAAATTAAACGTGAAATAAAACAATTTGGAAACCAAAGTGAAATCCACGTAGTATTGAGTTCAGCGGAGCGCGTTTGACCGACGTGGCGGGCCGATAATAAAAATTGGAATTTTTCCGTTTTTATTAATTTTGGCTCAACTTTTCGCTGATAAAACTCAGAATTTTTGAAATTTTCTGAGGAAAAAAGGATTTTTTCGCACTTTTTTCAAACATTTATTAAAAAAAAAAACTCAATTTTTCAATTTTTTTTAATTTTGATGATTGCCCAATTTTGTCGTTAAAATGAAAAATTCAGTTACGACGCTCCGATGTTCCGCAGGTCAGGTCTCGCGGCGAAAAACTGTGTTTTTTTTTCAAAAATCTAGCATTTTCATGAAAATATCAACAAAAACCGAATTTTTTGGTTTCAAGTTAAAATTTTTTCCAAAAAATTCCTTCTTTTTTTCGGGTTTTCATCAAATTCAATTTTCAATTCAATTTTTAACACAAACTTTCTTTGGCAAGAGCCTCCGCTTCCGCAGCCATCGCCAACATTCGATCTTCCAGCTCCGTGTTCAAAGTTTGACAATTTTCTAGCAGTTCTTCGAGATTTGACACTTTTCCGTTCAAAGTTGGGATGGTTTCTGCACAAAAAAAACCACTTTTTTATTTTATTTTTTATATTTTTTCCCATCACAAACCTTGACAAAGCAATTGTTTCTCCTCTTTCAGAGCTTTCACTTCTTTTTCCAAGTTTTCCGTTTCCTGACCCTTGAGCGTCTCATTTTGCAGGGAAAGCTGCAGCGAACAATTTTAAAATTGAAAATTTTAACATTTTGAAAAAAAAAAAAAAACTCACCGATTTCACCTCCTCCAAAAGCGTGGATTGTTGCAGACGAAACTCCTCCTCCTGGCTCTCGATTTTGCGGCGCAGCGCGTCAATTTCACCGTCTTTTTCGCTATTTTTTGCTCTATTTATGAGCTGCGACAGAATTTTTAAAAACTTTTTTTGCAAATTTTTGAAATTTTAAAAAGCCTACCTTGCTCGCAAACTGCAAAGCCTCATTTTTCGGCGACATTTGAAAGGCGTTCTTCTTTTTAATCTCCTCTCGCAGCTCGTAGTTCTCGTTTCTCAGTTGTAAAAGTTGATCTTGTATGAGAAGGAATTCCTGTTGTGATAGACCGCCAGATTCTGTTGTCATGGCGCTGAATACAAGGTTTTTATATAGATGAAAATTAACAATTTTTAGCGAAAAAATATATGAAAAATGCAGGAAAATGAAGAAAAAAAAATTGGGTCGGGAAAAAAACAAAAATAAAATTCTGTGCAAACATCATAAATGACGACAAATTGCGACCGGGGACGAGGAGTTTTCTAGGCCACACGACCGAAAGTCCACTAAACAGCGAACATAGTGGGCGGGATTTTTTCTGCAAAAGTATGGCACGGATTTTTAAGTGGTTTTATTTTCGAATTAAATGGTGAAGAAATTGCAATTTTCTGAATAAAAATAGTAAAATTCGTATTAAAAACCTCTGATAAAACATGCAAACATAAATTACAGCCAAAAACAGCGCATGTGACGAATTTCAGATCACTTTCAGCTATTGTCAAAACTTAGGCCATACCTTAAACAAATTTTTTTGGGGTCGGTGGCAGCCCATTTTGGGTCAACTTTTTTTTTAAACGTAGAAAATTGAATGAAGAAAAAGAATTAGAAAACAGATTTTTGATTTGGATCTTTGTTTTCCAGAAAAGTACAAATAACTGAAAATGGAAGAGAAAATCCTCCACTCGTCCGCGACTCCTTTAACAAGATTCCTGGATCCGGTAGTGCACCGATTTGAGCCAACTTTTTGTGAGACAGGTAGTAAATTAAACGAAGAATAATATTTATTGCGCTGATTTTTCATTTTGGCCTTTATTTTCAAAATTGCACCAGGATTTGTTTCATGGAAGAGAAAATTTCTGAAAATGGCCTAGGATCCGAAAAAATTCACTGTGAGTTTTCTAGGCCACGACCACTCGGAAAAAAAATTTTTTTTTTTGGAAATTTTTTATTTTTTTTACTTTTTACTCTTTTTTCCGTTTTTTTTTTCGCATTTTCTCGTCATTTTTTTTTCCAAAATTTCAGCGAATTTCTCATGATTTTCGAGGATAGGCAATTAAATCGAACCACGGTGAGTCTTTGAAACGAATTTAAAAAAAATCCAAAAATTATTAAAAATAAAAAAAAAATCAGTAAAAAATCCTTTTCCAGGGCAAAACTCTAATCGGGTTCAACACCACCCAACACCAACATCACAATACCGTTTGCCCAACGCACCCAGAATCGTCGCATCGGATAGAAAAAATAAAAGAAGCTCTGACCACATCGGGGCTCCTCGAAAAATGTGAAATCCTCACCGAGTTTCTCGAAATTGACGATGCAGACCTGGAAATCACGCACGGCAAGGAAATGATACGGGCGTTGACGGAGACGGACAAGTTGGCGCAAGAAGAGATAAATGAGTTGTGCAAAAAGTACGATTCGGTGTTTCTCACTGAAAATTCGCTGAAAGTGGCCAAAAACGGGGTGGCGTGCGTTCGAGAGCTCGCCAATCGAATAATGCTCAACGAGGCTTCGAATGGATTTGCGATTATCCGTCCACCGGGTCATCACGCGGATTCTGAGGCGCCGTGCGGGTTTTGTGTGTTTAATAATGTCGCACAGGCTGCTGAAGAGGCGTTTTTCAATGGGGCGGAGAGAATTTTGATTGTCGATTTGGATGTGCATCATGGACAGGGAACTCAGCGGATTTTCTATGAGGATAATAGGTGAGTTTTTATTTTTTTTAAACAATTTTTAATGCTTGCTGTCTGCAATTGCGCGTCAGCTTTCCCCAATTTTTTTTGAATTAAGTTACTGTAGTCCCAAAAGTCCGCAAACACTATCAGTGGCGGGAATTCAAAAAATATGTTTTTTTGTTGTTGAAATTTCAATGTTTCACTTAAAACAGATTACTGTAGTCCCAAAAGTCCGCAAACACCATCAGTGGCGGAAATTTAAAAACAAAAACCATTTTTGTCAATGTTTTTTTAAATTTTGAATTTAAGAAGTTACTGTAATTTTAAAAGTCCGCAAACACCGTCAGTGGCGGGAATTTTGAAAAACCCTACCGTATTTTAACAAAATTTCAATTTTTCACTTAAAACAGATTACTGTAGTCCCAAAAGTCCGCAAACACCGTCAGTGGCGGGAATTCAAAAAATCTGTTTTTTTGTTGAAATGTTAATTTTCACTCAAAAAGATAACTGTAGTCTCAAAAGTCCGCAAACACCATCAGTGGCGGGAATTCAAAAAATCCGTGTTTTTTGTTGAAATTTCAATTTTTCACTTAAAACAGATTACTGTAGGCCCAATTGTCCGCAAACACCATCAGTGGCGGGAATTCAAAAAATCAGTTTTTTTTTGTTGAAATTTCAATTTTTCACTTAAAACAGATTTCTGTGGTCCCAATTGTCCGCAAACACCATGAGTGGCCGGAATTCAAAAAAAAAATTGTTTTTTTAACAAATTTCAATTTTTCATTTAATAAGTGAAATATTGAATTTTCGAAGAAAAAAAAAAGGTTTTTTGAATTTCCGCCACTGATGGTTTTTCAGACTTTTGGGACTACAGTAATCTTTTCTAAAGTGAAAAATTGAAAATTCAACAAAAAAAAACGTTTTTTTGAATTCCCGCCACTGATGGTGTTTGCGGGCTTTTGGGGCTACAGTAATCAGTTTTATGTGAAAAATTGAAATTTCGAAAAAAAAAACGGTTTTTTTGAATTCCCTCCACTGATGGTGTTTGCGGACTTTTTTGACTACAGTAATCTTTTTTGAGTGAAAAGTTGAAATTTCAAATTCTCGCCACTGCCGGTGTTTGCGGACTTTTTGAACTACAGTCATATTTTTTGAGTGAAAAAAATGAAATTACAAATATAACCGGTTTTTTCAAGTTCTCGCCACTGATGGTGTTTGCGGACTTTTGGAACTACAGTAATCTGTTTAAAAAAAAATTGAAATTTCAAAAAAAAAAAACGAGACCCTGACAAAACCGGGGGAAAACCACGAAACCGGGGAAGACAAAACCAGGGAAGACAAAACCGGGGAAAAAAATGGACAAAACCGGGGAAAAGTTGCAAGTCTGCGGCGCACTTTTTCAACACTTCCAGTACAAAACATTGTGCAGCAGTTGCAAAACGGGGCGGAGCCTCTTCCCCGGTTTTGTCTTCCCCGGTTTCGTAGTTTTCCCCGGTTTTGTCAGGGTCTCAAAAAAACGGTTTTTTAAAAATGTCTCTGCTGACGGTGTTTGCAGACTTTTGGAACTACAGTAATATTTTTTGAGTGAAATAAAATGAAGTTACAAGTATAACCGGTTTTTTCAAGTTCTCGCCACTGATGGTGTTTGCGGACTTTTGGGACTACAGTAATCTGTTAAAAAAAATTGAAATTTCAAAAAAAAAAAAAGGTTTTTTTGAATTCCCGCCACTGATGGTGTTTGCGGACTTTTGGGACTACAGTAATCTGTTTTAAAAATTGAAATTTCAAAAAAAAAAAAACGGTTTTTTTGAATTCCCGCCACTGCCGGTGTTTGCGGACTTTTGGGACTACAGTAATCTGTTTTAAAAATTGAAAATTCAACAAAAAAACGCATTTTTTGAATTCCCGCCACTGCCGGTGTTTGCGGACTTTTGCGACTACAGTAATCTGTTTTAAAAATTGAAATTTCGACAAAAAACACGGATTTTTTTAATTCCCGTTACTGATGGTGTTTGCGGACTTTTGGAACTACAGTAATCTGTTTTAAGTGAAAAATTCAAATTACTATTAGGGTACTCTACTTCTCCATCCACCGCCACGAGCACGGACTCTTCTGGCCCCATCTCCCCGAATCAGACTTTGACCACACCGGCGCAGGACCCGGACTGGGCTACACTGCCAACGTCCCGCTCAACGAAACCGGATGCACCGATTCAGACTACCTATCCATTCTATTCCACATTCTTCTTCCACTGGCAACCCAATTCGATCCGCACTTTGTGATAGTGTCCGCTGGATTCGACTGTCTCAAAGGAGACCCGCTTGGCGGAATGCAATTGACACC
The DNA here is from genome assembly GCA_963572235.1 of Caenorhabditis japonica. Lineage (NCBI taxonomy): Eukaryota > Metazoa > Nematoda > Chromadorea > Rhabditida > Rhabditidae > Caenorhabditis > Caenorhabditis japonica. Next base: position 4,918,924 of record OY754345.1, read on the forward strand.
CAATGGATACTCTCATTTTATTTATCATTTAAAAGCGCTGGCTCAAGGAAGACTTTTGGTGGTGCTGGAGGGTGGATACAATCATCAAATGTCGGCGGTAGCGGCTCAGAAATGCGTGAGAGTACTGTTGGGACATGCTCCGTATCCGGTCGAGTTGGTGGATCCGCCAAAGGAAAGGTGAGAAAAAGAGAGCGGGGGGGGGGGGGGGGGAATGTTAAAATGTTTTATTATGGGGTTATTCATTTGGTGCATCTTGATTTTTTTTCTCATTCATTTCATGCAGAAAATGTCGTTTTCTCTGCATGAAATGAAAAAGAAAAAAAAAATGCAAGATTCACAAAATGAATAACCCCATTACGTAACGAAACTCTGCCCAAAATTTGAATTGGAACTTTGAGAAAATAGTGTCAAAAAAAAGGTTTGGGCTGAAAATGTTAGTTTCAGTCCAAAATTTTGAATTTTTCGTGTTTTTATTATGGGGTTATTCTTTTTCAGCATCTTGCATTTTTTTTTCTTGTTTTTTTCATGCAGAAGACGACATTTTCTGCATGAAATGAAAAATGAAAAAAATTCAAGCTGCACAAAATGAATAACCCCATTACGAAACGAAACTCTGCCCAAAATTTGAATTGGAACTTTGAGAATATAGTGTCAAAAAGAAAAAAAAATTTTAGTTTTCAGTCCAGAATTTTTTGACCATGTCCTGTCCTTTCCACAATTTTCAGTACCGTATCCTCATGTGTCAGCCTCGCCGCAGCCCTCCGACACCACTGGAATTGTTTCGACTATTTCCCGTCAAGATCCACCATGAGACTGGCTGACTGGCCTATGTAAATAAGTTCCTTGTAATTTCTTCCCAAATACATCCCGAAAATCTCCAGAATCAACACAAAAATCGAATTCAAATACGACGCATCCACACGGCCAGCGAACACTGGGAAAATCATTCAGGATCAGCTCCTCTCTGAAGATTTTGGCATTCCTACTTCGTCGGGGCCATTCGAAACATTAATATTTTTTAACGAAGGTGACGATGAGCACTCGAGCCTCGAAGAAGAGGATAATCATCCGGAAAAACCGGCCAGGACACGGCGGATACTGAAAACGTTGCGAGAATCTGGAATTTTGGAGAAATGTATTGAACGGAATTCGGAGAGATCGGCGACAGATGAGGAGATTCAAATGGTTCATAACAAAGAGATGCTGGAGCATTTGAAGGTGAGATGGAAGGCTCATAATAGATCTATCGCGTATTTGCCATGGAGTTGCTCTTTGCGATTATTTGTGAGAAAAGACGTCTCGTTATTTATTGTGTTTTCAATCGACTTGCGACATGAGAGCGCGAGACTCCGCCTACTTTTTTTTTTGCCTTTCTGTCTGCGTCTCTTCAAATAATACTGTGTTCGCGTGGTCGCGCACAAATAAGTGGGCGGAGTCTCGCGTTCTCATTTCGCAAGTCGATTGAAAACACAATATTATTTAATTTTTTTTTGTTTTGTATAAAGTCATGGTTTCATTTACCGCGAAGGGCAAATACGTAATAGGTAATGTGGGCGGAGCCTAATTTGTTGGCGCGCCAGCAAATTAGCATGGCGCACTTTCGGTGCTTGCGCATTTTTCGACTCTCGCATTTTTCTATTGATTTTATTATTTTTCTTTCAGTAAAACCTATTTTTCTTTGTAATGGGGTTATTCAGGGTCGGAAAAAGTAGTTTTTTTTTCCTTTTATTTTTCCTTATTCAAACGACGAAAGAAAAAGAAAAAAAATCCGTGGCCGCGAGAGTTTTTTTCCGTTGCTTTTCTAGGCCATCGCAAAAGTTTTTTAGGCCCTCCGCTGTGAGACCTGCGAAATATCGATTTACGGGCGAATAATTTTTGAAAAAATACAGAAATTCATTGGAAGTAAGCAATAAAATACGATCAATTCTCCAAAAAAATTTTCAAAAATTATTCACCCGTAAATCGATATTTCGTAGGTCTCACAGCGGAGGGCCTAAAAAACTTTTGCGATGGCCTAGAAAAGCAACGGAAAAAAACTCTCGCGGCCACGGATTTATTTTATTTTTTTTTCCGTCGTTTGAATAAGGAAAAAAAAACCATTTTTTCAGACCCTGAATATCCAAATTAATACCATAAAATTGCCCAAACTTTGATTTTCGTAAAGATTTATCCTGCAAAAACACGAAAAAACTCAAAACGATTATTCCAAAATGGTGGCTGAACCAAATTCGAAGTTCTTAGGCTTAAAAAATTTATAAACACCTCAGCTATAATTCAGTTGGAGCACATTTTTTTCCCGAAAAACATGAAAAACGCCTCAAAATTTGAATTTCGCGCGAAAAATCTAGTGGAGCGCGTTTGCTCGGCTGCGCCCACATTTCGAATCCTGGACACCGTGCATCCCTGAAAATTTTTTTTCAGAAAACCGAAACAATGACCGATGAAGAACTGATAGAAGAAGCGGAAAACGATTTTAACAGCATTTATTTCACGAAAAACACGCTAAAAGTGGCAAGAAAAGCTGTTGGAACAGTTTTGCAGGTTGGTGAAAATCAAGTTTGTACCAACAAAAAATACCCGATAAAAATGAGCATTATCACTAATTTTCTACTGTGTCTTATCATCACTTCTATCCCTCGTCACGACAAATTTCGCCCTCCACTTTTCCGGCAAAAATCCGTCGGCGGCGAGCAATCGCAAAAACAGTAATCCGTTGATTATGCAAAATACAATCGGGCCAACCAGACCGATAAACTCAAAGGTCCAGTGCAGACCGGGCACGTTTTGAACCGCCCAAATTGTCCACAGTATTTGCGAGATGATTCGGAAAAAGAAGAAGCTGATAATGTTGGTGTAGACGACGGCGCGAAAAACAGACGGGAATTGGGTGGAGAGACCGCAAATTTGGAGGATTGTACGGGCATGTAGGAAGATGCTGAAAAAGGCGCGAAAGTGGCGTTGAATTTTATAATTTTTTGTATTGTTTTGATTCGTTATTGTCTGAATTTTTCTTTTCTATTGATTAATCCGTTTATTTACTTATAATTTATGGAAGTTTCCAGATAACTCAGTATGCCGACAAAGACACAACGCAGCAACAAGAACCTAACCTACCTAACTGTTTTGATCTACGAAAAATATTTTTTTTTTCAATCGAGTTGCATCGAAACCCCGCCCACTGTTTTGTGCATTGTATTTTGCAGAAGTCGTGCACGACTTTTAATTGCTCGTTTATTTTCATCCCGCGTCCACTATTATCGATTCAATTTTCTTGCCGATTACAATAAGATCTCACGTGAAAATTCTGCAAACACCACAGTTGTTTTGAGAAATGAAAGAGACACGTGTCGCGACACTCACTCAATTTTTTCATTGCATTCAGTTAAAAATTTTTTAAAAAATCTAAAGGGCTGTGGCTTCAGATTTTCCGTGTGAACCCTTGTGGTAACCGGCAAGAAGATTGAATTGTTAATATTATGGATTCGTGACATAGAGACACGTTGCTGCAAGTTGTGCGCCAGCAAAATGAAAAAAAATTAGCAAAAAATTGTTTCCTCTCACGCCGCCAAGAGCTGAATAATGGCGACACAACATTTGCTGGCGCATAACTTGATACGCTGTCTCGCTACGTCACGAATCCATAATAATTATCGAAAATCGGCGGACATTGAATGAAAATAAACGGTCACTGAAAGTGGGCGGGGTTTCGTATTTCTATGATGCAACTCGATTAAAAATACAATAATATTTAACTCCATATTATGTTTTCTTCACAATAAACTATTTAACAAATCTAAAATCCCTCACCTGTTCACCTCCATCAATAAAGCCCACCCAGCCGCCAACGTAAACTTCCCAGTGGCCGCTGGCAACACCAATGCGGCACACGTGAACCCATGGTGCAGCAGCAACTCGAGCGTATAGCTCGACCACTCGTAGCGCAACATGTCAACAGCGTCTTGGAAAAAGTAGGCTGAAATTACTCAACATTTCCGAAATTCCACGCCTTGACTTTGCCTACCAACTGAAATGAGTGGCAGTTGAGCGGCAATCGGGTCGTACCAGTCGATAACATCGTGAAAGATCTCGTGAGGGTGTGAGAACATGAGCACCATGTCTGATACGCCGACAACCACGGCGTGCACCCAGCAGATTGTCAGATTTTGGAGACGGTAGCGTCTGAAAGAAGAGAGATACTCTCGGAATGTTTGGCGTTGTTGAAAATGGCTAATAGCTGTTGAAAATGACAGATTGCCATTACTGGAAGTGGGCTGGCACCCGCGCGGGTTTGGCACCCATGTGGCATACACTCCGAAGTTTCCGGCTAATAACCAATCTATCAATGGTCCGCCCCCTGATTAGTGGAAAAAGGAATGACAGTTAATGTGGCTTATTGTGTTTTCAATCTACTTGCGATATGAAAACGCAATTCAAGTCTGCATTCACCGTTCTGTCTGCGTCTCTTCAAATTTCACTGTGTTCGCGTGGTCGCGCACAAATAAGTGGGCGGAGTTTTGCGTTCTCATGTCGCAGGTCAATTGAAAACATGAATTTTGGAAAATCGCAGAAAATTTCCCGCAAAATTGGAAAATTTTTGGAATTCAAGGACCTTGAGGCGACAGACGCACTAATACACAATCACGAAGTGATAGACCCTACGTAAAGGCAAACGAGCCCTATCACAATCTCTGCGTCAACACAGTGGCTTTCTGCCAAGTTTAGCTAAACTTGTGCAAAGTTGGAGAAATAGAGACGCGAAAAATGGCCCGCAAAGGTCAAAAATGTAGTTCCGAACGCCGTGACAACCAGTGGACGAAAACGGCAATAAAACTCACTTGAACTTGTCGAATTTAAGCCAAAACTTATTCTTCACATATTGCCGCGCAATCTGGAAAATCAGCGAGTAAACGGCCAGCGGAATGATATTGTGCGGCAACAAAAGGTTCAAAAGATTGGGAGTATTGTACTCGGGAAGATGCCTCGACGACTCTGACATTTTTCACAGTTATCTGAAAAATTGGAACCTTAATCCCTCTGAAGACACACGTTTACTATTCTACGGGTACAGACAAGCATCAACGCAAAACTAACCAGAAAGGTTTATATCAAATACGTTTCGTTTGACGTGGTTCTTCTGAATACAAAACAAAAAAAACAAAGAAAGAAATGAGGAAGAAACGTTTTTTTTTTGCTTGTGACGTTTTTGTGTATATAGTGCATGACGTGGAAGTGGAAGTGGAACGGATGTGACGTTGCGTTACGTTATGTTACGCGAAATATTTAATACGTGGAAAGGAAATATCAAAAATTATAAAGAGAAAGTTTCCTGGGCGACAAAAGTGCATAGAAACACACGGATGGCAGCGAGCCGCCAACAACACAAAAAAGACAAATGGATTTCATGATTTATTTATTCTTCGTCGTCCCCTCCTCCTCGAGCTCTTCTGAGAGCTCAACGAGTAAATGAAACGAACATCTGCTACTAGTTTAATGAGAAGTGGTGATTTCGAATTTTTGTGTGTACGCCAGCGACGGCCTAGAGCTCACACACACAAAATGTTGATTTGGCTTTGGTTTTGAGGCGGCGAGAAGAGAGGCAAATAAATACAACTAGTGGAGACAGACACAAAACGAGCAACAAGAGGAAACATGAGTTATTATGCAAACATCTCCGGTGCCGAAATGTGTACTATTTGATGTGGGAAGAGGATGTCCAAATTTGGTACTTTTGCCTATTTGAACTTTGTGTCTAGCAGAGATCAGTGGTGCGACGTGAAAACTTGAAACCCCGCCCGCTGATTCGCACACAAAAAGGTTCGAGGAGGGTTTCGAGTTTGGCACAAAAATGGAACTGAGGCCGTATGCATGAACCTCGATTACCAGACAAAGAGGATCGTCGGTCTTGGTTTTGTGGCCAGTATTTGGCAAACTTTGAGTTTCAAAACCCGAAAATCACGAAAAAAAACCTTCAGACACAATTCAAAGCTGGACGACCTACAGACAGAGCCCTATAAGCCCCTGGCATAGGCCGACAAACCCTTCGCCCGACAAAAGAGGTTCATGCATACGGCCTCTGATCTCTGCTCTGCTGCTATGTACACACGCAATGTTAAAATAGGCAAAAGTACCAAATTTGGATATCCTTTTCCGGAAGTCTATTGAAGAAATTGAAAGAACACATAGCTTGTCAAAAAATTTCGAACAAAGATAAAATATTTTTCTCGGCCCGCCAAAGTGATCAAACGCGCTCCGCTGAACTCAAAGCTATGCGATTTTCATTTTGTTTCCCAAATTATTTCATTTCACGTATAAATTCAACGTGAAATGAAATAATTTGAAAACCAAAATGAAAATCGCATAGCTTTGAGTTCAGCTGAGCGCGTTTGACCATTTTGCGGGCCGACAATATCTATTCACGAACGAAATTGATTTACGACGCTCTGATGTTTCGCAGTTGTTCACCTTTTGCTCAATTAAAATGTTGCAAGCGTGTGCCTCCGTCAACGTGTTTGCACTTTTGTGTCGCGGGCATTTAAATTATTTTCAATTAAACAATTTTTTAAACCAATGAAATACAGAAAAAAGGCTTCAAAATCGAAATAAGAATTTTTAAAGATAATTCACCCGATGACGTACTATTAGGGGTGTACTTCTAACACAGATGTACTTCAATTACCGGTTTTACGGTAATAGGCAGTCGGCGAGATTTGAGGCTAATGGACCTATTAAGTAATTTTTCTTCTATTTTGCTGCAGAAAAGTAAATTCAAAACAGGATTGCATCGAAGTAAAATAACAGATCACTAAAATTGAATCGGCTCATAATAAACAGCTTGCGAGCAGTTAAAATGAGGTTAAACTGTCTGCATGCAGTCAACACCGCAAGTGCGTGAAGATGACTGGTTTTAATGTGCGCAATAGTCCCCCGAATTCGACACTCTTTATATTGTCGAACCGCCAAAATGGTCAAACGCGCTCCGCTGAACTCAACGCTATGCGGTATTTTAGCGTTGTGTTCAGCGGAGCGCGTTTGACCATCTTGGTGGGCCGACAGTATAAAGAGTGTCGAATTCGGGAGACTACAGTCCGTTCCATAAGTATAGCGCCCCCCTCGAAGTATTCTGCCTTGGCACGCCCGGGCAAAATTGCAACATGAAACCTAAAAAAACGGATTCAGCATGCAAAACTACCCCGGAAATATCCGTTTTGTGATATTGTGCCTGAAGACATCTATGAAGCAGATAGATGTATGAAAAAATGGCTCCTGCAACCGTAACATAAGTATAGCGCCCCCTCGGAAATTTCTAAAAAATCAAGATTTATAATAAAATTAATACTTTATTGACGTTCATTAGACGTAACTAGATTGTAAACACAATGTGGCATACAATTAATAGGCTTTGGGATGTGCTGGATGTTCTTGTTCACGAATTCATGCTCTTTTTGCTTCCACTCGTACAAAGGTCCAGTTTTCATAAAATTGACAAAGTTTTATTGCCTACTCTGGGCAGAAAATCTTTGCACAAGCTTTCCTCAGGTGTTCTCCATAAGATTCAAGACGTGTGCAAACCCAGAACATAGAAACAAATCAACATTTTTAGATTTAAACCAGTCCAAAGTCTAGATACTCACATGGATTGCATCATTTTTCGCTGAAAAACAAAACAATACCGGTTGAAAAAACGTCGGAATAGTAATAGGTGGTTCTCGATCAGGCTTGTTCGGAAAATGCTTTTCGGAAAATCGGAAAAGGAAATTTTTTTCCGAAATAATTTTTCGGAAAATCGGATACCCGAAATTTTTTCCGATTCCAATTTTCGGAAAATCGGATATCCGACATTTTTTCCGATTTTATTTTTCGGAAAATCGGCTATCCGATTTTTTTCCGATTTTCGAAACTAAACTGGATTTTTTTTAAATGTTGTATTTTCCGAAAAAGATTCTTAACACAATTGTTCATCTTATTTCTTTGAAAAAATACGAAAATCAACAAATTAACAAAAAATTCAGTTTTGAGAAGTTCTTTGTACTTAGAAGCGGCACCTAAAAGAACTGCAATTTTCCGATCATTTTCGGAAAATTTTCCGACGGGAAAATTTTCCGGATAATTAATTCGGACAATTTTCCGACGGGTAATTTTTCCGAAAAATAAATTCGGAAAATTTTCCGTCGGAAAAAATTTCCGAGAAAAGTCGGAAAATTCGGAAAATCGGAATTTCCGTTTTCCGATTCCGACCAAGCCTGTTCTCGATGACTTCCTCATACTCGGGAAATATCATCCGAGTGGGGACAAACGTTAGGTCCAACTATCAAGCAAGTGAAAATACTCCTTTTATCAGGCATAATGAACATTGGTACTGTAACAAGGGAAAATTCCAGTATAGCCACCCACTACAATATAGGTACCCACGCTATAGTATAGCCACCCACGTAACTGAAAAATGGGATTTTTCCGATTTTCTGTGGGTGGCTATTTTGAAATATATGGGTGTTTTTACTGGAATATATTATTACAGTTAAGCCACACACTCAGTGGTAATGGGTGCCTATACTGGTTTCCTAGGGAATCTTTCAGAATAGCCACCCATATATTTCAAAATAGGTACCCACATAAACGGGCTATAGAATAGCCACCCATAATTCCAGAATAGCCACCCACACGGCGCCGACTGTGGGTGGCTATACTATAGCGAGTCAAATGGGTACCTATTTTGAAATATATGGGTGGCTATTCTGTAATTATCCCCTGTAACAATCCGAACCGTCTCCATTCAAGCTTTTAACCCTAGAAAAAATTATCTAAGTTCCTGATTCGAGTTTTGTAGCAACTAGCTAGCAACATTTACCTCATTCAAGTTCTTAGAAAAACTTTTATGCGTGAACTCAAAATCACGGACCTTAAAAGGATCGGTGAGACGTGGAGCGAGCTTCATAACTTACAGGACAGGGTTTGGATCCATGTCATTGGCTCTCCAGATGCTCTGTTTCAAAGCATTGTGGTTCAGCTCTCGTTTCATAGCAATGCAAGTCTTTATTGAGTTCGAAGCATGCGGTATGATGTTTCACCTTGTCTCTTTGGTGGTGCTCCAGACTTCGTAGACTGCTTATAACGGCTCGGATTCTTAATAAAATTGTTGATTCACTTTTTTGAACACTTCGAGTGTTGTGTAATTACTCAAATTGACCTCCCGGCTGTTTTGCAGACGTCAGATTGGAGTTATTCGGCGCCAGAAAAGTGTTTGCCACGAAACATGATTGAATTGTGCACAATATAGACAAAAATATGAGAACTATAACCACATGTTATTTAAAAGCGCATAAAGCATAAAATTGAAATAATCCAGGCACAGATTTCCTCATTAATAGGGATTTTAAAGAAATTTCCGAGGGGGGCGCTATACTCGCCGAAGCTTCTACTTCCATCAAACACCTTCGGCTCTGGCAACGCCGCCACTCTCATCATCTTGTTCATGCTCGCCACGACCTCCTTAACTGTCTCCGCTGTAGACTTCTGCGACCTTGAACTTCTACAGTCGCTTCTCTTCTCGCCACTCTGCTCACTGTGCAGTGTTTTCCTGCCACATCTCTCCCACCAAGTGCCATTCGGCCACTTAGCTACTTTCTCATTCCACCTAGCGCTTTTCTTGTCCCATTTTGATGCACCTGAACATTTTTTCTTCTCCTGTCTTGCCTCCTGCCCAGGCGGTCTTCTTGCGCTATCTGTACTCATATCTTGCCTGCTCGAGCGCCTTCGAAGTCTTTCTCGCATGGAAAGATAATCCTCGCTCGCTTCCGATTCTTCGGCCGACTCATCACCATTGTCATTGACCACGTGGCCTCTCTTTGCCACTTTGATCGCCTTTTCAGCATCCTCGGCCCTGCACCTCCATTCTTCAGCGTTCTTGCTGAGATCCCGGACCGTTCTTATCAGACTTTCCTTTTCCTTGGCCCACATGCTCTCGGAATTGGACAACTCTTCTTTGAGAAATTCATTCTCGTTTCTGAACTGTTCCACACTTTCATCCACGTTCCTCAATTCTAAAAACGATGTTTCCAACTCGTCCGCATTTTCCACCTTCAACGCTCTCATCACGTTCATCACCGTCATGACCGCTTTTATCCACGTTTCGCCGCCAATTTCTTCCCAGCGGCCTCTCAATTCTTCTCCAAACTTTTTAACCGGTGCGATGATCGAATTTTTTGCTCGCGACGAACACGTCGTGAACAATCCGATTTTTTCTTTCATTTCTTTCTCCAATTTCTCGCTTGCAACAATAAACTTGTGCCATCCTTTCAATAATTTTCTTCTATCTTTAATGCTCACCTCCATCTCCATTTGCGCTGCCCACGACGAGTCTCCTCGAAGCACGTCCTCCTCGCTTCGAGTTTTTCTTGCGCTGTTCTTCTTTTCTTCTTTTTTGATCTTGTCCAGCACCTCCACAAACGACGGCGCTGTCTTCTCACTTCTGCCGCTCCAGCCGTCTTCTTCCAAGACGACTTCTCTATCAAGTCCCAGCAGCAGCTCTTCATCGACGATCGGCACGTTGCCGCCCATCTCTTCCAGCATTGGTTCTTCTTCGGCTTCCGTTTTGCTTTCTTTTGCTTGCATCTTCTCCATATTGGTTGCACGTGCTGAAATTCGTAACTTTTATTCCAAAAGTAACGAAAAAATGACAGATTTTCTCGCGATGTGTGCCAAATTCAATTTGCCCCACTCTTATTTCGAAATTTATTCCAAATTTCGTTTTTAACAGAGAAGTACAAAAAGCAATCGGCAAAAACGCGAAAAAATTTAAGAGAGGTAAAAAAAAAAAGACACGGTTCGGCCCCCAAGTTATTGGTTCACCTTTTCAGGTTCACCACGGGTTCCTTTAATTTAAAATAAAAGACAAAGCAGACTTACAATAGAACCAATTTATTATCCCAATAGGGGATTGACACCAAGGAGACGCACCACACGTGGAATCGCAACAGCTCCGAAAAATAGAAACTAGAAATAAACAAACTAAATTTACACGTGACAACACACGTCAAAATAAACTTTAAACTTATTCACGTGACCCTAACTTAGGCGTGCCACTAAAGTACCTCGAGCCGGCATAACGGATAGTCGTTGCGCGGTAGAGAGAGTACGAGGCAACAAGATATAGCGGCAAGAGAGGCTTGGCACCGCCAACTGTAAGACAGACTACTTCAAGGGGGGCGCTATACTTATGGAACGGACTGTATTGCGCACATTACAGCCAGTCATCTTAACGCACTTTCGGCGTTAACTGCATGCAGACCGTTTAACCCCCCTTAACTGCTCGCAGACTGTTTATCATGAGCCTATTCAAATTTATTTTTCTGTTATTTTACTTGAATGCAATCCGGTTTTGAATTTACTTTTCTGCATCAAAATAGAAGAAAAATGACTGAAGGTCCATTAGCCCCAAATAAACAATATTCAAAATTTCCAGTCCATCGATGAAATCTACGAAAAACCCGCTGGTGTTCGAAACGCCTTTGTCTGTGTACGCCCACCAGGTCATCACGCCTCCGCTTCCAAGTCTAGCGGTTTTTGTATATTCAACAATGTCGCTGTTGCTGCAAAGGTACCCCCATGACTCTAAAATCAGAGACAGTTCATATTTCCCTACAGTACGCCCAAAAGAAGCACGGCGCGAAACGAGTACTCATTCTCGACTGGGACGTCCATCATGGGAATGGTACCCAAGAGATTTTCTACGAGGATCCAACTGTGATGTACATGTCGATTCACCGACATGACAAGGGAAATTTCTATCCGATGGGAGAGCCAAAAGATTATTTTGATACGGGGGAGGTGGGTTTTGGATGTGCATATGTGCATATGTGTGGACTCGAACAACAAAAAAAGAAACTGTTTCAGGGCGCAGGAGAGGGAACCTCTGTGAACGTTCCGTTCAGTGGAGCGCCGATGGGCGACTCGGAATACCAGATGGCATTCCAACGGGTAATTCTTCCCGTCGCCAATCAATTCAATCCAGATTTGGTGCTAATTTCTGCCGGGTTCGATGCGGCTCTGGATGATCCGTTGGGGTCTTATAAGGTAATTAATTATTGGGGAGCTTTAGACCGGAGTAGACTCACGAAAGTGAGCGGCGAGTCCACAAACTGAACGTCTGAAAACTCCTCATTTATTAATCAAAGGAGGTGCCAGCTTTTCGGCGAAAAGCTTTAAAATGAAGTATTGAATGATGGATTTACGAAAATTAAAAAAATAAATAGAAGTCGTCCGAATGGAGTACACGAGGTGTGGCAGCTGGCCTAGAATACCGGCGGTCACCGATCCAATGTGTCTTTTTCGTTTTTTTTTTTCTGTTTTTTTACTACATTTTTGTTTTTCTCATCAATTTTCGATGAATTCCATTCGAATTTGTTATTTCACTAAATAATTGCGATAATCAAAAATTGATACTTTGCAAATTTGCATCCGCCGAAAATGTGAAATTCAATGGTAATTTTTAAATTTTCATGCACATTTATTTATTTACAGAAGAAAAATAAAATTTAAATCGATATCATCATTTGGCACTCGGTGTTTGCGTACTGACATTGCGTAAGGATTTACGAAGCTCCGCCCACTGTCCTGTTTTTTTTTTCGTATGATTTTCGCTTTAATTATTGAATTTTAGCCGATTTTTTATGATTTTTAAAAGAAATAAATTATTTAATTTACATTCGAATGGAAGAGAATTGGAAGAAAAAGTCAATTAAAATCTTCCATCTTCCCCGATTTATTGTAAATTTAAAAGAGCTAATTTGCGCCGAATAGTCAATCACGGAAAAAAATCACCACAAATCGGTAAAAATGGAATTTAAATTCAAGAATTCATTTTAAAAAAACATCAAAATTCGACAGAAATGAAAAAAATAATAAGAAAAAAAACAGGGCAGTGAGCGGAGTTTCGTAAAAGTACAATACGACATTATTTACACAAACACATAAGCGAGTGCCAACTTGAATAAAATGACGATATCTGTTAAAAAATGGAGACCCTGACAAAACCGGGTAAGTCAAACCGAGAAAGAAGCCCCGCCCATTGCAAGTGTGCGGCACGTGTTGTACAGGAATTGTTATGAAATGTAGGAAAAACTGTGCCGCAGACTTACAAATTTTTCCCCAGTTTTGTCAGGGTCTCAAAAATTGTGCAAAAGAGGATGAAAATAATTTTTCTATGCAATTTTCTTCTCGTTAACAGACGAAAATCATATTTGCGTTTGACTATTTTGACGGGCCAACAATAACAAAAAGAATTTGAAAAAGAATAATGAAAGAAATTGGAAGAAAAACGAACAAAACAAATTTTTATCGGATCGCCGCCAAATGAGTTTGAATTCCTGGCCGCCGATTTTCTAGGCCAGCGGACATTGTTCTTGTACTTTTGGAAAAATTCAAAACCCAACGCTACATTTCAAACTACTTTCTGGGAACGCTAACCCTGAAAAGTTGTCACCTCATTTAAAAATATTTCCCACTACAGGTAACACCCGAAATGTTCGCCCTAATGACCTACCAACTGTCCTCCCTAGCCGGCGGCCGGATCCTAGCCGTTCTCGAAGGCGGCTACAACCTCACATCGATCTCTAATTCAGCTCTAGCTGTCTGTGAAGTGCTCCAAAATCGAGCAATGCTCCGACGAATTTGCGAAGAAAAAGAGCACTTTGCAACAGAGAAAATGAAGAGCTCATCGTGGAGCATCAAAGCGGTTCGCGACGTTTGTGCGGCTCAGCAAAAACATTGGAGCATTTTGAGAGGTTTTCAGGTGAGGAGAGGAATGTTCTAAATAATTGTAAGGCGGAGAGCTGTAAATTCGCTCCATTCGCAGTGAGTGTGCTCTTTTTCTCAGAATCTCACTCCAAATGCATGCTCAGTTCACTGTGCGATTGGAGCGAATTTGCAGCGTTTTATACAATTGCATGTTTGTGTTGTCCCTTTTGTGAACGTATATATTTTCCTACCCATCAACTGACCGCGCCGCCCTGACTGATTGTGTAAGTTTAAGATTATCATTGGAAGTGTCGACGGCTCAAAACTGTTGCGTGTGTCGGGAAAACCTCGATCTGCGACCCGGAAAACCGGATCCGGAACTGGATCCGCATCTGCAAAAAGCCACAAAAGGACTCCAAAAGTGCGAACGAGACGAGTATCTGAGAATGTGGACGATGTTGTCGATAGGCTTCAAAATTTGGCGTTGTGAACAAAAACATGAGATTCTCTTTTATGTGTTGGGCGAAATTCAGTAACGACGCTGCGATGTTCCGCAGTATTCGGTGCGAGACTCGTAAAGACATAATAAAATTGAAGCCCCGCCCACTTTTTTTCGCCAACCAATTAGCAGCTGTGGACGGGGTTTTTATGGAAATGACAATAAAAACGTCTAAAAGAGATACCGAATATTTGCGCGATAGGCCTATCATTGAGTGAAGATGGATCGAGATCTATGATAGAGCTATCGCGGAAACCCCGAGACCTGTTATAAGCGATAGATAGTGATTGAATAGGCAATTGTACGTACGCATTTTAAGCCCCGTTTTTTAAGGAAGCCCCGCCCCCAAAATGGAATTGCCGCGCGCCTTTTTTCGCGCAATTTACACCATTTTTTTTGACAAATTATTGGTTTTTATGGTTTTTAATTTTTAAATTAAATTACCCGAATCTCTCGTGTGTAAGACCGGTTAGAGTGAAGTGCGCAGACATAAATATAACCGGACTTATACACAAGATGTTGGAGATTTTGCATTTTGGAGGCAGGGCTTCTTAAATTTTGCAGAAAATCTTTTATTTTTGTATAAAAATACAACATTTATTGTCCTACCTAACAGGAAATTATTGGCTAACAGCCGGAAAATTGCGCCGCTTAGACGCTAAAATAAATTTCAGCGGCTATTAGCGGTACAGCTGCCTTATTCTGTTATATCCGTGTCTGTCGAAAATTGTAGTTTTTGTGATAATTTTTTATCGTATTTTAAAAATGTTGTACATAAATAAAAACGCTTTTCAATTATTTTAATGATAATCTGAACTTCCAGAAAATCCGAAATTTCAGGGTGAACTTGTCCCTGTTTAATATCTGTTTAATGCGTGTTTGTCTTGCCTATATCTAAATATTTTGTCTATTAATTACCTATTTACTCTATTTGCCCGGCACCTCTAATTTCCCGGCAGCTCTATTTTGTTTTCAGTCCAGTTGCGACATCAGAAAGTAAAACTCCGCCCACTTTTTTCACACGAACATTAAATTTTAGTGCATTTTGAATTTTTACGTGAAAAAAAAGTGGGCGGAGTTTCTCGTTATCATGTCGCAAGTCGATTGAAAACACAATAATAGGCCGTCATCCAATCAGGAGGTTCGAAAAGTAAGCCGGCATGCCGGGCAAATAGAGTAAATTAACGGTAATTTATATTTGTGACGTTTTTTTTTCACAATTTTTATGATTTTCCAGGTGACACCCTCAAATTTTGGTATAGAAGACCTTGAAACCCTCGAAGACTCCTCTTCTTCTTCCTCCGATTCCGACACCGAAATGGCTGACAATCAACCGACGTCTTCCGCTGCCAATCCCGGCCACACCAACATTCTAGAGCTGATAAACTCTGGTGCGGCGCACGCCGTCGTTCCACTTGACACGTGTCCACATTTGGAGCAAGTGCAGGCTCTGCCGGCGCACGGTATCAATGCGAGCAGTCTGTGTCAGCAGTGTGAAATTGGAGCCGAAGTGTGGGCGTGTTTGACGTGTTATCAGGTGAGGCAATGGTGGGAAATTTGAGGTTTTTGAGGGAGGGAGTTCCGTTTTTTAACCGATTTTACCAGGATTTGAAAAGTGTGCGGAGCCGAGCAAACGCGCTCCACTGGATTTTTCGCGCGAAATTCAAATTTTGAGGCATTTTTTTTATGTTTTTCAGGAAAACAAAACATAAATTCTTAATTTTTTTCCCAAATGTGCTAAGACTGAATTATAGCTGAGGTCTTTAGAAATTTTTTAAGCCAAAGAACGTTGAATTTGGTTCAGCCACAATTTCGGAATAATCGTTTTTAGCATTGCGGAGCTAAAATAGTGATTTTTTGGTGTTTTTGCAGGATGAATCTTCACGAAAATTAAAGTCTGGGCAATTTTATGGTATTAAAAGATACAATACATACATTTTACAAAGAAAAACAAGTTTTACTGAAAGAAAAAAAATAAAATAAAAATGCGAGAGTCGAGAAATGCGCAAGCACCGAAAGTGCGCCAGCAAATTAGGCCCAGCCCACATTTCCAATCCTGGACACCGTGAAAAGTTCAAAAAAAAAATAGAACTTGTTTACATTTTTAAATGGGTTACGGTCGCACTCATTTCAACTGTGTCGAAAATGCGCTTCGAGATATTTTGTGGGAAAATTGAAAAAAATAAGCGTTTGGAAAAATATCGATTTTGTGACTGAAATTGAGAATAATTCGGAACATTCTCACGAAAAATTACGAATTTTGTTTTACTCAATCATATTTACAAGGAAAAAACGAATAATTTATGCTAAAAAATCGAAGAAAAATTAATTTGTCGACGAAAATGAAAATCACAAAGTACTAAGTTCCGTGGAGCGCACTTGCTTTCGTCAAAATCGGGTGGTGAACATAGAACATATCAAAAATCGATACTTGCTAAAAAAAAACATTTCACACAAAAAGCCTGTTTAAAATATCAAAAATGGGCGGGACTTAGAGCAGTTAAAAATAGAATTTTGAAGAAAAAAAAAATGTATTTTGTTGTAAAAAACTCCCACATTTTCAGTACAACTGCGGCCGCTTCGTCCACAAACACGCCCTCCACCATCACCTCTCCTCGTCGCATCCGATGGCTCTCTCGATGGCCGACCTGTCCGTCTGGTGTTATCCGTGCGAGTCGTACGTGCACAATGCGGTGCTCATCGACGCCAAGTCGGCGGCTCACGAGAGCAAGTTTGGAGAGCGCTTGCCGAATTGAATTTTTTGTTCGGTTAAATGAAAATTTTGAACGAAAAAAATAAAAATAAAAATTGAAATCAACTTCAGATACAGTTAACAGAGAACCAATGATTGCGAATGAGATAAAGAGAAAGAAAGAGAATAGAGAGTCAAGTAGAAAATTAAATAACAAAAAAAAAGAAAATTGAATAATCACGGCGTCACAATAATTACAGATAAATGTACGTACTATATCACTCGTCCCACGTGGCATTCACGTCCTCATCCTCACCGTTCTCCTCTTGCTCCGAGAAAGAGTTGTCGCCGTGAAATCCGCGGAAACGATCGCGGAGAGCCGCCTCGAAAGAGGATACTGGCCGTTTGGGGTGTCGGACGAGACCGGATGGTGAACCGCCGGGGGATCTAAAAAAATGGATTTTTTTTGTGTTTTTTTTCCCTATGCAGGCTGTTTTTCAGGGGAAAACCCCTCCCCATCGCGTCGAGACCCGGCGCATTTAATATTCAATGAGGAATTCGTCTGAAACTTAAAGGCGCATCAAATTTTTTCATCGACCGGTCTCGACACGACTAGTTGTTTACGTCAAAAAACCTCCGACTACTGTAGTTTTGGGGGCCCTTTCGGAATGGAAATTCGACAAAATTGAAATGTCACGTTTTGGAAATTGCGTGAAAATAGAAATCCACGAAATAGAAATGTAACAAAATTAAAACGCGTGAAAATAGAAACGTAACAGAGCAGAAATGTGTCGAATTGGAAGTAAAATGGCAATGGAGCGCGTTTGAGAGATTTATTTTTCAAAACGACTTTTTCGATATCTTACACATTTTTTTCGGTTTTTTTCACGTTTTTTTTGCCGATTAAAAAAAAATTTCCTTTTGGACAAAAATCGGAAAAAATTTTTTTGAAACATTTTGCCGATTTTTTTGTGTTTTTCCCTCAATTTTTTGGGTATTTTTCACGCTAATTTTATAAAAAATATCTGGCAAGAACCCATGGAAAAAATGACTGTAAAAATCAAAAAATTTTGACTCAAATCCCGTGTACTCCTTTTGGACAAAATGTCGCAAATTTTTTTTTAATATTTTCTCTATTTTTCGCCGATTTTTTCTTATGTTTTGGGGCTAGCTTACGCTATATTTATTGAGAAAATTTGAGCAATAAAATTTTGAAATATCTGACCTGAACCCCGTGTACTCCTTTTGGACGAAAAAACCAGAAGGCACTTTAAAAACTCCATACCAATTTTCGCTCCAAAACCCAGTTTCTATCCATGGCGAAAGCAAGTGCGCTCCACGGAACTAAGTAATTTGCGAATTTCGTTTTCGTCGTTAAATTATTGTTTCTCTTTGTTTTTTTGCTAAAATTCTTCGCTTTTCTTGATATTTCTTCGATTAATTACAGGCAAATTCGTAATTTTTTGTGAAAAATGTCCGGATCATGTTCAATTTTAGTCAAAATTCGCCATTTTTCGAAATTGCCGCTTTTATTTCCATTTTTTTTTGGTCAAAACGCAATATTAACGATGGATTTTAGTGTATTCTTTCGTTTTTGCACAAAAATTATCGATCTTAATGGACATTTTACCGAATTTCCGCTAAAAACGTCAAATTTCATTAAAATCGATAATTTTTGTGCAAAAACGAAAGATTGCGTTTTGACAAAAAAAAACTGAAAATTAAAGTGCCAATGTCGAAAAATGGCGAATTTTGACTAAAATTGAACATAATCGGGACATTTTTCAAAAAATATTACGCATTTGCCTGTATTTAATTAATCATTTTAACAAAGAACTAACACATTTTAACAAAGACTATACCATGATTTTCTTTCTATTCCACGTACCTTAAAGTCGTAATAAAATAAATAAATAAGAAATATCGAGGAATACGAAGAATTTTAGCAAAAAATCAAAGATAAAAAATAATTTGACGACGAAAATGGAATTCACATTTGCAAAGTACTAATGGGGTTATTCACAAAACCGGAAAAAAAGGAAGAAAACGGAGAAAAACTTCGGGAAAAATCGGAGAATGATCCGATTGGTCTGAAATTTCGGGAAAAATTGGAAAAAATTCTCCTGTACACGCTCACAAAATTTTGGACCAAAATATAGATTTTAAAAATTTTCAGAAAAAAAATTGATAATTTTTAAAATCGATATTTCGGTCCAAAATTTTGTGAGCGTGTACAGGAGAATTTTTTCCAATTTTTCCCGAAATTTCAGGTCAGTCGGAGCATTCTCCAATTTTTCCCGAAGTTTTTTTTCCGTTTTCTTCCCTTTTTTCCGGTTTTGTGAATAACCCCATAAGTTTCGTGGAGCGCACTTGCTTTCGCCACGGATGGAGAATATCGAAAAAAAAACGTGAAAAAAATCCAAAAATACGTGGAAGACAACGAAAAAGTCGTTTTGAAAAATAAATCTCGCAAACGCGCTCCATTGCATTTTTACTTCCAATTCGACACATTTCTGCTCTGCTACATTTCTGTTTTCACGCGTTTCCATTTGTTATTATGTGTTCACGAACGAGGTTTGCAAACGACGCTCCGATGTTCCGCAGTTTATCACTTTTTTTTTAAACACTCTGCACCCGACCAACCTGCACGTCTTCTTCAACAAACTTCTGCCGTTGGCAATATCAGTAAGATAGGGTCGATTTGAGAAAATCGTCTCAGCTGGCGGCAAAGAGTTTGGAGCTGCTTTTTTGGGCGCCGGTTTGCTCGGCGTAATCTCCGAGTTCAGCTCGGAAAGTGGACGTTTTTGGAAATGAGCTGGTGGTGGTGGTGGAGGCGGCGGCGGTGGTGGTGGTGGTGCAACCGAGATTGGTGCAATTTGAACGACAGTCGACGATGAAGTCGTTGTGGTTTTTGAGATTGAGGATATTTTGGATGATATTGATGGCGAACAGACTGATGGTCCTTTTCCTTCGTCTTCAGATAGGTATGATGAGGAAGACGAGCTGGAGGAGAGCTCGATCGAGGCTTTCTGAAAAAAAAACGTGTGGATCAGGGGTGGGACAAAAAAAAAAAATTTTTTTTCGATTTTTTTTTTGTTTTTTCGGGTTTTTTTGGATGAGGCAAAAAATTTTTTGTTTTTTTTTGAGGATGTGGATGAGACAAAAAATTTTTTGATTTTTTTTCGATGGTAAGAGTGAGACCAAAAAAATATTTTTTTTTTGATGATGCGCCGCAGGAAAAATTTTTTTTTAGAGCCACGGAAGCGAAAAAAAGTTCCGGTTTTTGGGCAAAAACTTATTCAGTATATGCTCCGAATTGACAAAAACCTTTAATTTTCAATAAAAACTTGGAAAATTTCTTTTTAAATGGCAGAAATACGTACTTTTTTTGGAATTTTTTTTTTTGTTTTTTTGGTAAATTTTTTGAGGACAAAAATTTTTTTTTTTTGTTTTTTTGGTATTTTTTTGGGGGACAAAAAAAGTTTTTTTTTTTTTTTGGTAATTTTTTTGAGGACAAAAAAAGTTTTTTTTTTGTGGAAAATTTTTTTTTGTCCCACTCCTGGTGTGGATTATGGACCTATTCACAAAACCGGAAAAAAATTGCGGGAAAAATCGGAGAATGGTCCGATTGACCTGAAATTTTGGGAAATATTGGAAAAAATTCTTCTGTACACGCTCAAAAAATTTTGGACCGACCAAAATTATCGATTTTTTTTCTGAAAATTTTTAAAATCGATATTTTGATCCAAAATTTTTTGAGCGTGTACAGGAGAATTTTTTGAGCCAATATTTCCCAAAATTTCAGGTCAATCGGAGCATTCTCCAATTTTCCCGCAATTTTTTTCCATTATCGATTTTTTCTGAAATTTTCTGGGAATGTCATGCCCGGGCGTATTTTGCCATTTATGAAAAATTCCCCACCTTCTCAATCTTCTTTCCACCTCTTCTAGAGCTTGCTCTTGACGATCTGTCAGATTTCAAAGTTCCGCCCTGTTGTAGGCTCATTAGTTGCTTGGAAAGCATTGCTAATTGGTTCTGAAAATTAATAAAAAAATTATTTTTATTTTTTTAATCAAAAATTTTCCATTCCCTCCCCCCTCCCACCTGAATCGACGCCATCTGATCTTCTGCGGTCAACTGAGTTCGAGTGCTCGGCATACTGAATCTATCCTCGTCATCATCCTCAAAAGTCATTGGCATTGGAACATTGAGTTTCCGGAACTCGCAGAAAACATCTTCCTCCTCGTCGAGAACCTTTTGACGAATCGGAAGACTTGTCCACTTTTCAGAGCGCCTTTGAATAACACCGTCTTCCAAATCATCGGTTAACAGAACTTCTTCAATGTCATTTAGCGTGTATCTCGGTATTTTGTAGCAGTTTTCGTCCAGTGAACAAATCTCATTTAACACTTCTTTTGCGTCATTTCTGTACTGTAGCATGTTGCGTGAATTCATTGATTTTGAGAATATTCTGATCAGAATCGCTCTGATTTGACTGCCGCCAAGACGGTCGCGAAAAAAGTGTCGCATTCGTTCTCCATTTTCACGGAGGCGCATTCTCATAATTTCAAATTCGTCCATCACAATTTGTGCCAAAATCTCAATTCCTGACGCGGTGTTCACCACGGCCATCTCATTTTGAAGACGTTGGCGAGCCATGGTGAGCTAAAACATGCTTTTTTTTCTCCAAAGTTTTAGATTAATCCGAGCAATTTTTCGCATTTTGGTTCTATTTCTTATTCACGAAATAGCAAAAATAGCTAAAACCATCAAAAAATTCAGCGAAAATACCTGAAACTTTGGTAAATAATGGCAAAAATACTCCGTGTACGGAAAATTTCAGATCAAAATATCGAAAAATCGATATTTTGGTAAAAAATTTTCCATGCATCGAGTATTTTTGCCAAAGTTTTAGACCAATCAGAGCATTCCCTGAATTTTCGCAGAATTTTTTGCTGGTTTTAGCTATTTTTTGCCATTTCGTGAATAGCCCCAGTAAAATGCAGTTACGTTTAACTCATAGAAATATAGAAATTTCCAAAATATGAAGAAAAAAATGCTACAATTGTCCTGAAACTTTGAGAAATAAAGTCAAAAATACTCCCTTACATGCTCAGAAAACTTGAGAACTGAAAAATTGAGTTTGACCAATTTTTCCAGTCCAAAACTTTTCTGAGCATGCCCTACGGCATTTTCGGATTTATTTCCCAAAATGTTAGACTGCTCCAGCATTTTTTCTCATACAGTTTCATAATTTTGATGGATGTTAAATTTCGCACTTTTTTGGTATTCATTAAGGCATTTTATTTATTTAAAATTCACAGAAATTCCAAAAAATTTCTCCTATTAGTTTGAAGTTTTGAGAAAAACTTCAAAAATATTTCCGAACATGCTCAAAACATTTCAGAGTGGAAAACGGAATTTGAAAAAATGGTTGGCAACTTTCCAAATTCAGTTTCTTAGTCATGCAGTTTTTGAAAATGTTGGGATGTATTTTAAGCACTATTTCCAAAATGTGCTGACCAATAGGAGCAATTTTCGCGATTTATTTTTGTCCTATTTTTATGTACCTATTCACAAAACCGGAAAAAAAAATTTAAAAAACTGAAAAAAATTGCGCGAAAAATCGGATAATGATTGACCTGAAATTTTGGAAAATATTGAAAAAAAATTCTCCTGTACACGCTCAAAAAATTTTCAGAAAAAATCGATATTTTGGTCCAAAATTTTTTGAGCGGGTACTGGAGAATTTTTTCCAATATTTCAGGTCAATCGGAGCATTCTCCGATTTTTCCCGCAATTTTTTTCCGTGTTATTCTTTTTTTCTGGTTTTGTGATTATTTCAATTTACGAGATATTTTCAACAGTACCCGCCCGCCTGTTTTTTCTAGCAATTTTTATGGAACTTAAGGTTGCAAAAAATATCAGAGGCCGGATCCATTAAACTGGAAAACGAAATGAAAATGTTTTCCAGAAAATAAATTTCGAAAAACACCTCATATCGTTTGATAAGGGTGGGAGACGGAGAGAAAGATTTTTGGAAAACTATTTTCCTGTACCTTTCCAGTTTCATGGATCCGGTCTCAAATTCCAGAATTTTTTTTTATACTTTGGACGCGGAGTAAAACTCTGCCGCAAATGAATACCAAAAAATTGCAAGATTTTAAACTTTATCTACACTTTTTTTTGCTGATAACACTATCTTAAATCATTTATTGGCACAAGATAAATAAACAATTGATAACAACCAACAAAACGAATAAAATAAAGTTAAATAAAAACTCACTTAAGATAAAAATTAGGGTGGTTAAATATCATTTTTGAGCATCCGTGGCGAGGCTTTTCGTTCGCATAGACTTCCACATGAATATAGTTAGTTTTCAGAGTTTTTCAATATTAAAAACGAAGAAAATTGACAAAAAACTTAAAAAATGAAATAAAAACCATATTAAACAGCGAAAAATATTGAATTTTACCGCCATTTCGGCAAATCGACCCCTTTATATTTAACAGGTTCTATAGTATTTATAGTATTTTTTCTGCATTTTCAAATACTTACATCTTGTAGAGTAGCCTGTTGCATGGATTTTTCCTGCCCAATTTCCTCATCATAAATCCTCGTTTTGCTCTGCGGACCCGTCACCAGAATTGTAGCTCGGCGCTGTTTTTTGAGCGGTGTTGGCGCCATTTTTGCCTGGAAACGATATTTGTGAAAAATACATAAAAAATTGCATTTTTTCAGGACCAGGAGCAATTTTAACGTTATCTTAAAGAGTTTTAGAGCATTTTTTGATGAAAAATTGCATAAAAATAGAGAGGAAACACGAGAAAAAGAGATTTTGATGAAGCACGAGCACTAAAATTTAAAACCCGCGGGGTGAGGTGCGATGGAGCGCGTTTGCATTGTTTCACCAGCGAGGAGCATGTTTTTTATTTGCGCCACGCCAATTAACATCAATTAATCAATGAAAATTGGCTAGTTTCACTAGTAAAAAACGGTACAGTCAAATAATCGATATTAAAAGGTGCACGGTCCGTGGACGTGGATGAGGGGCCGTCAGGAAGGGTAATTTATTGTTGCGCGCTGCGAGACCCGTGAATAAATTTGGGTATGCGCCTTTAACCCGTCATGCTTAATTGGGCTT
This sequence comes from Caenorhabditis japonica, assembly GCA_963572235.1. NCBI lineage: Eukaryota > Metazoa > Nematoda > Chromadorea > Rhabditida > Rhabditidae > Caenorhabditis > Caenorhabditis japonica. The sequence goes on from OY754345.1 coordinate 4,942,991, forward strand.
GTAATTAAGGTAATTATTGTTCAATTGAGGTTAAACTTTGTCACTAACGTGTTATTACATTTTTATTCAAGTTGGAAACAAAAGTTTGCTATAATTTCCAAAAAAATGCAATTTTGTGCGAAAAACGTAAAAGATTACGGTAGATCCCTCGGAATAACACCGAACAAAACATTTTTTTTTCATTTTTCTTGTCTCTTTCTCTCAAACAATAAACCAAAAAATAAACACAATCATTTATCACCATCACTGTGTAACAATTGCTGTCCTGTCCCACCCGCCAAACACTGAAAAAAAAAATCACATCAAGCATGTCGAAATTCGCAATTTTTCTAATTTTCACCGCTATTTTCGGTGCAACAGCTCTCCGATGCTTCGAGGGAACTGTCAGCGGCCTGGAGAGCAACTCGCAGACTCCGAAAAAGGTGAATTTCGGCATAAATTACCCCTAAAATTCCAAAATTTCAAGGAATGCGGCGGAATTTCGCAGTATTGCATCCAGCGGATCGATAAGAAACGCGGCGAGATGAGGTTTGTTCTTGAAGTAATAATACGAATAATAAGGAGAAGATTAAGAATAAGAATAATTCAGTAAATATTTGTGTTCGCGAACATTTATTTGCTCAAACCGGTGCTCGTTTGATAAGGTTGCGCATAGCACGTGTCATGTCAAAGGGTTTCGAGCAAATTTTTAGTTAACAAAGGATTTAGATTTGTGCTCATAGTGCGATTAAAAGTGTCCGATTGCGCGGGGGTACGACAGAATAGAAATAGGCGAAATAGAAATGCTACAAAATAGAAATGCTACAAAAAAGAACTGGAAAAAATAGAACGGCTACAAAATAGAAATGAGCGGAATAGAACAGCGCGAAATAGAACTGTGACAAAATAGAAATGGGCGAAATAGAAATCGGTGCGATGGAGCGCGTTTGCATTATTCTTCGAATTTTCCGATTATTATAGGATTTTTCAATAATTTTCAGATATTTTACGCACTAAACAACATCGAAAATGAAGAAAGGTATAAAATCAATGCAGTTTCAGAAAAAAAAAATGGAAAATCGGCGAAAAACTGAGCAATTGAAAAAATAATGCAAACGCGCTCCATCGCCAAAATTTGTTCTATTTTGTAGCATTTCTATTTCGCTCATTTCTATTTTGTAGCCGTTCTATTTCGTAGCATTTCTATTTCGCTCAGTTCTATTTTTTCCAGTTCTTTTTTGTAGCATTTCTATTTTGTAGCATTTCTATTTCGCCTATTTCTATTCTGTCGTACCCCCGATTGCGCAATTGATAGCCAAAAAATCGGGCCCTTTTGTACAGAAAATCATTTTTCTTGGCAATTTTTCAAGAAACTGCACCAAATAAATTGGGTTGGTGTCTTTCCGATGTAGAAACAATTTTTTATCAATATAGCTAACAAAATATGGAATTTGCCGCCTATTTTTTTTTCTAAAAACCCAAAAAAATTGGTGAGACCAAAATGCACACAATATGGATTAAGAATGCGTATATTATGGATTCGTGACGTAGCGACTCGTTGCTGCAAGTTGTGCGCCAGCAAAATAATAAACAAATTTGCAAAAAATTGTTTCCTCTCTCGCCGCGAAGAGCTGAATTGTGGCGAGACCCAACAATTGCTGGCGCATAACTTGCCACGCTGTCTTGCTACGTCAAAAATCCATAATACCGTAAAATCTGTAAAATTATGATTAATTCTTGAAAGTTTTTAGAGGTTTTAACGAGAAAATAATTTCAAAATGCGATTTTCGTTCCTGATGGCTTACGGTAGTCGAGTAGCCAAACACAGAGAAGCGCTCAGTGCACATTTTTCCGATTTACTTTTTCCCCCCTAAATTTCATTTCTTTTTTCTTTTTTTCTAATCTTTATTTTCTTTATTTTCCATTCACGAAGGAAGCAAGTACGCTCCACGAAACTTAGTACTTCGTGCACTGGGGTATGAGGAGGGAGTGAGTAAACGCGCCCGGACGCACACACGCAACGCATCCAAAAGAGTCCCAAAAAAAAGCGCGCGAAAAATTTTGCATTATCGGAGAAAAAAACCAACGCGCGCGAAATAATTTTGAATAGAGTTTCGTAATTTTTACGATTTTTTCTTTTGGACCTATTCAAGAGAGAAAAAAAAGAAATTTTTTCCGACGCAGAAACGGCAAAAAAAGGAAGAGAAAAATAAATTTCCTTCCTTTTTTTCTTTTTTTGCCATTCCTGCATCGGAAAAAACTTCTTTTTTTTTCTTTTTTTTCTCTCTCTTGAATAGGTCCATAAGAAAATTTAGTGAAAAAATCGCCTTAAAAAAATACGCGATTAAAGGCGCATCGGTATATTTGAATGGGTCTCGCCACATATGACTACGTTATCATCGGCAGAAAATGAATTTTTCTATTCCTTTATTTTTTTATTTTTTTGCCGTTCCTGCATCAGAAAAAACTTCTTTTTTTTTCTCTCTTGAATAGGTCCATTTGGTTTTTCTCTTCGATAATGCAAAATTTTTCGCGCGCTTTTTTATTTTTTGGGCCTCTTTTGGATGCGTTGCGTGTGTGCGTCCGGGCGCGTTTACTCACTCCCTCCTCATACCCCAGTGTTCGTGAAGCGCACTTGCTTTCTTCGCGAATAGACAATAACTTTTTAAATGTTAGTTTTTAGGTAAATAGAAGAAAAATGTTCGAAACTCGTATAGTGTCGGTGTTAATACAAAAAGAAAGTTAAATTCGCTGCTCAAAAGACCAGGATTTCGAATGCTGTCAAAATTTCTGAAGCTACTTGCATTCAAGGACGGCTTAAACGTCGGGTATTCATTATCGAAGAAGGGCACAGTCCCCGGAGGAAGAACTCTGGTAAATTGTTTGAAGTTTAATCAGCTATGTTTGGAGTTTAACTCGAACAACGGCCGATTTCGGGCTTAATCAGCCAGGAGTGGAATTTAAACCGAGTCAGGCATATTACTGACGCGCCCGCCTTTTGCGTCAACATTGGCGCACTTTCGGAAATCTTTAGGATATTTTCGAAACTCCTGTTTTTTTTCAACATTTTCTTTATTTTTTTTTTCATTTTTGTACGTAAAAATTAAATTATTTTGTTGTTTTTTATTTAAAAAAAAATTCGCACTCGCCAAGGAGTAATATTTTGCGGCACGTTGTGAAACGACGGGTTTTTTTTTAAGGTTACCAACTATACTATTTAACATTTGAACAATTGTTTCGCATCACAAGTTACCGCAAAATTCTCGCTGTAAAACATTTTCATCTCGTCTAAACATGGTTTTTACAGATAGGCCAAGTGCTGCACAATAATTGTTGATATCGACGTTGGCCATCCCTCTTCAAAGGTAATTTATCATTTTGTTCAGAGCTTCTGATGATTTGATTATTTTTTTAGGTATCTTTCACACCGGTCGTTACACGTTGCGAAATCGATGATCATGTAAAAAAAGAAAAAAACAATCTACTTTCAAGTGCCAGTAGGGACACAGGAATATAATTACGGTATGTTTTCATGGCGAATTTTATGAGCCATTAAAAATGGAGCTACATCGGAATATAACATGCACGGAATATAATTGCAACAAAAATAAGTCCCCGGAATAGAACTGTTTGAAATTGAGCTTTATAAAAAAATAACTGCTCCAAATCGAACTTAAATACCAACCATGGACAACTTCCATGTCAGTACAGTTCTATTTCGGAAACTTCTATTTTATTTCATTTATATTCCGTTGTATTGTCGGTCTGCAAAATGATCAAACGCGCTCCGCTGAACTTACTGTTAGTACTTCGTGATTTTCATTTCGGTTTCCAAACTATTTCATTTCACATTGAATTTATACGTGAAATGAAATAATTTGGAAACCAAAATAAAAATCGCATAGCGTTGAGTTCAAAGGAGCGCGTTTGACCGTCTACAATACCGTATTAAAAATGTTTCTCTCATTGTCCTTATAATAATTTTGAAGCAACCCAATAAAATTATCAAAAAACAGCTTATGGGGTTACTCACGTTAAGAAAAAACTCATGGCGGAGGCCTTGCTGTTACTTTTTTTTCCTTTCCTGAATAAAGAACAACCCTATCAAAAAATCAATTAAATCTCGGAAAAAAAAATGATAATTTGTCTTCTTTATTTTTTACAATTTTTCAGCGAGTCCTATGAATTCCCTGCCTGACATCGATTCCTGAATTTGGGAAGATCACCTTTTCTGGGATCGAGTGATTCCGCCAAAGCTCAACGACAAACGCAGGAAAATAAGAACATAATCTTCTCAATATTTTATTTTGTTTAGTATTTTTTTTTCTTTGCTACTGTGTGAAATTGCGGTTTAATTTGAATAAAATTGCTTTTTTTCCAGTTTCTGTATCGAAATAACTCGCTCTTAAAATACTAAACGCAGCGCACAACGACACTCCGCACTCAGATTTTGGTGCCTGATCAGCTTCCATTCGAGTCTGATCAGCTACGAGTCGGCTTTAATCATGCACCGTCAGGAGCTGATTTTACCCAGATTAAACTCCAAAACTACCTGATTAAACGTCAAACGATTTACCAGAGAACGAAGTATTTTCAAGTAGTCATCAAACACGTTTACTGGAATTCTGCATTACAAGTTAGGTTTCGAGCGTTTTACGAGAGCTAGATGCTCCATGGGCCTAAAACTGATATCGCGGGCGGATATCTGCCGTCCGAGCTTATTTTCCCACGGTGTGATGGTCACTGCCCTTGCGAAAATGTGCCCCGCTGAACATAGTCTTGAAGGTTTGCCAATTTACGTTTTTTAAAATCAATTTTTCAGACAGAGTGCGTGTAAGCGACGAGGCGCAAATGGAGAGACAGTGTTGTCACGCGACTTCATCGCAGCGCGTGAGCGTTGGCGTGAAAAAAGTGTTGGAAAAAAAACCATCGCCAGCACCCTGTGTTTTCCGATCAGACATTGTGGAATTGGCTCAGGAATTAACGGAAAAATACTATATACAAATTTAATTCTTCAAGGAAAGAGCTTAACTCACAGACAGACATCATCACGGCGCTACCTCGAAATAGAACCTTTTCGAAATAGAAATGTGCCGAAATAGAACGTGACGCGAAATAGAACCGCGTGAAATAGAACTGTTCTGAATTAGAACTGTTCCGAAATAGAAATGTTCCGAAATGGAACCGCGTGAAATAGAACTGTTCGGAAATAGAACCGCGTGAAATAGAACTGTACTCCGTTTTAGAGCGTTTTAGCGCAATTGGGTGAAAACTATTGAATCAATGGCCAAACAGAAAAAGTTCCACTCAGTGGCGTGACCTGTAACAACCGTGGCACTGCGTTGGATTTCAGTTGAGGAGCGTTTTCTATTTATTGACGGGGTTCTATTTCACGCGGTTATATTTCGGTACAGTTCTATTTCACGCAATTCTAATTCGGGACAGTTCTAATTCAGAACAGTTCTATTTCACGCGGTTCTATTTCGCGTCACGTTCTATTTCGGCACATTTCTATTTCGAAAAGGTTCTATTTCGAGGTAGCGCCATCATCACTACATAAATAATAATAAAGATATTAAATATGCAATAAAAACTTTTATTCATTTTCAACACCAAAAAATGACCATTACAACACGATTACAAAGTCGATCCGTTCTTCAAATACCGAAGGTACTGCGGATCATGGTGTTCTGGGTCCTCGATTGATTCGTGACAAACCGGGAAGTGGTGGAAGCGAACTCAGACAACATATTTTAACGTCTCCCCGAATGGTACAAGGAATACTTCTCCCCGCGGATTCATACCCAACCGCGCATGGCTCCCGTGTACATCTAGTCCTATAGCAATCACTTTCTACAGTCGGAAATATGAGAAAGAAGCAGACAAGAATGCTCAGAAGACGGATCATTGTCAGTTCGTTGATGTGAACATATGGAAAATCGAAACGTTTTTATACGTTGTGGCGTGACCAAAAGTCGTTTATTGGTGTGAACATGGTCGTAAAAGTTGATTTGTTTTATGGTTACTTGATTTTAATTGATATTTTCATATTGTCGGCCCGCCAAAATGGTCAAACGCGCTCCGCTAAACTCAACGCTATGCGATTTTCATTTTGGTTTTCAAATTATTTCATTTCACGTTGAATTTATACGTGAAATGAAATAATTTGGAAACCAAAATAAAATCCACGTAGTACTGAATTTAGCTGAGAGCGTTTGACCGAGGTAGCGGTCCGACAAGAGCAACAAATGTCTTTTATCCATAAACTTGAGCCAGAATAGAGAAAAAATGAGCATTGAGGGCGCTGCTACATATCCAAAATCTTTAAAAAGAGCTATTATAAATACGAAAACCCCGAATATGACTCAATGATGGTCCAGAGTTATGTTTATGGCCATTAATGAGGATTTTCCTATCCACAATGAAAAATGGTCAGTTTATGAAAAATAGATAACGCTAAAAATTGACCAGAATAAATAAACGAGCAGTAGAGCGGCTTATGAAACAACTGTATTTTAAGTTTTGCCAATTCAAAAAAAGCTATCCTTTCTGGTAGGTGCTGGTCTGGTCGGTTGGCATTTGTCACCTTTCTGGAAATGTAGATTTGAAAAAATAGAAAAGCAAAATGGGCGTAGTCGGCGTTCCGCAAACACCGCCTTCTAGGCATGTATGACTGAAAAAGGAAATACTTCGAAAAGTTGTTTGAAAGCGAGCTTTCGTGGCCTATTTCTTGCGTCTCCGCGTCTTCATTTTTGTACACGTTTAGTGAAGAGACGCATAGAAGTGCGATAGAGCGCGTTTGCTTTTACGTAAGGTTTAGCATGCCACAATCACCTCGGCGCCATTGTTTTGTTTTCCCAATACTATCAGGTTTTTTTTTTCAGACGTGAATGCAGCTCGTGGAGCGACGAGCACAGCATGGAGGAGAAGTGTCCGGTTAGTTTAAAATCGAAAATACTTTGTTCTATTTACGAAATTTCGTTGTCAGAAAAAAAATTAAAGACTAATTAAAAAGATTCTAGGCCAGCTTCCTTTAAAATTTAAACGTCAAAGTATTTTTTCAACGAATTTATCGGGGAGGGACCGCGTTTTTGAATTTTTTTGTTTGAAAGCCAATTTTTGGGCGTCATTTCTTGCTTGTCTGCGTCTCCATTGGACGCCACCGAAAATGCGATAGGGCGCGTTTGCCTTTACATAGAACCTATCCGTCCCCAAAATATAATTTCCAGATGGCCGGATGTCACTTCCAGACGAAAGAGTCGACGTTCTGCTGCTGTCAGTTTGACGAGTGTAACGAGTGGAAGGGAGAGTGAGTTCCCTGTTGAAAATCTGAAATTTTCATGGATTTTTTTTTTCAGCGGAACCGAGTTCAAAGCCGGTGAGACAGAGCTTCCAAGAGCCGTGCCAAGTGCTCCAAAACTTAGCGACGTGATCATGCCAACGGCGATTCCGCGTTCTTATAATGTGGGTTTGCCGCCAAGCCCATGCGCTGCGGTTGCGTCGCGTGACAACTCTGTCTCACACAATCAGTCTGAGTCTCATCATGATTTCGCGGCGGGGCGGGGCGTGTGCGAAGAGACGTGACGAGACGAAACGCCGACAAGATACAGCGTTGCGACGCGACGCGACGCAACCGCAGCGCATGGGCTTCGTCCAAGCGCGATAGATCTATCAGTATTTTGTTAATTTCCATTCAAATAATTTCAATTTATAGAAAACCAACGACTTTGTCCGTGTGCCAACCACTCCAGCACCTGCCAGAAAGGATAGCTTTGTTGATTTGCCATAAATTGCACACATATTTTTTGATTTACCTAATGTAAGCTGGCTTCATGGGCCTGAAAATAAACGTTTCTATCATTTACTCATTTTCTATCATCGCAACATCACAAAAGCGCTCGCACGGCGTGTTGGCCGGAATGTTGGAAAATAAAATGCAAACTGCGCGCGACTGACGTTTTTTCCAACGCTGTCTTTGTCGCCAACGCCACGCGCTGCGATTGCGTCGCGTAACAACGCTGCATCTCATCGGCGGGAAGACGCAGAGAAGCAGAGTGCGAGGATAGTGTTGTTTTGTAGCGACTCGCCGAAGAGACGCAGACAAGCAACCTCCCCACTCATTGTCAGCGGAGCGCGTTGCCAATAACGTTCCGATCAGCACGCCGTGTGCGGAATAGTAGGTGGAGGATGGAGACTCCCCTATTCACGCCTTAATTGTGCGATAGGATGTTTGAAAAACGGTGTGTTCGCCGAGAACCAAATTTATTTGGGGAATAGAAAGTAGTAAAAACTATTCCGGCCCTTGTTGTGCGTTACAACTTTGCATGTAACACTGGGCTTCTCTGGTATTGACAATTATATAAGAATGAGCAAAAATATACACGACGGAGCCGATAAATTATGACGAGTAGGAAAAGGCCAACGCGGTCGCCGAGAATTGCTCTTGTATTGTAGAAGTCGGTCGCGGCAGAAAATACGGAGAAAAAGGGGAAGAAAATGTCCTGAAACAACGGTTAATCTTGTGGCTCGGAAGCCTATAGTGTTGTGGTCAGACGACCTATCGGTACCGTGTTCGAGACGACGACTGCCCTTGAGCCATGTCGACTCGACACGTTAATTATTTTAGGCCCGCTTTCGCGGGCGCGGTAGATTCTCATAACCCAGCAGGGCGCGGTTGCCACAGCAGGCGCGGACGTGGCCGCGACGCTGTAGGAGCGGCCGCCGGCCGCCGCAGGAGCGACGAGAGAGTGCGCGAGACAGCGAGAGGGTTTTTATTGATTATTGTATTTTGTACTGTATTTTCCTTCTCCTGCCTCGATTTGGTGTTTTGGTGAGTATTTGTTGTTGTTTTGTATTGTAAAAATAGGTGATAGACTATAATTAGTTGAAAAGAGTCGTGGAATAATTATTAGCTAATTTATTCCGCGACACTCCCCCCGGCAAAAAGAAGAATCCCTCTATTCATCCGGTTATAGTCTATCGGCTGTTTTTCTTTTTGTGGAATTTGCTTTCTAGTGTGCAAATTGGGTTGTGTTTCATTCTTGGTTGTGAATCGTTGTTTCTGTGCCAGAATTTTGTGGTTGTCGTTTGATTGAGTTGTCTTTGGCGGTGTTTTATCCGCTTTCTGATGCTCAATCTCTTCTTGTTCCGTCTCAAATGGTATGAGATGTCGTATTGATAGTTATTGTTCTTTCTTTCCGCATTTAATGTAAACCGACCTGGTTTTTCTATCTGCGGGTTTCTCTAGTTTAGCTATTTCGGATATAGATAATTTGTGTCTAGCCATTTTTTAGTGTGGATTAAGACCAATTTGCCTCTTTAGGCTTTATTGATGTGTACAGTGGTTATGTCGCTTTTGTTTTGGATTACTTGAAAGGAAGTCCGTGAATACTGTGTATTCCAAGTTTTAGAAATAGTTTGTTGAGCCCGTTTTAATATTCTCTTGTAAGCTTTTGTGCTTGACCTTCTGTAGTCATTTCTTGTATGGCATTATTATTGTCGGGTATGGTTAAGCATACATTCCTAATGAAAAAATTTATCGGTCTCTATGCTATTGGATATTCTGGAATTGCTGAATTTTCAGTTATTGGTCGGCTGTGAAAGTTGCGTCAACATCAATAAGTATTTGCTCAATTTTATTTCTGGCGCATTGCCACACAGAATACTTTTGGGTACTTTTCGTCTGTCGAAGTATTGTTTCATAGCTTTTAGGTACGTTATTGTAGAGTTTTCTGAGACTAATTTGACTCTATCGTTCGTGTAAAGTATCGATCTGAAATAGTCGGCGAATGTATGGTTTTTTACGAGATATATTGGATATTCGCTTTCAGAAGGTAGTCTAAAGTTTGAAAACCTCTAAACTTTTTGGTGCAAAGCTTCCTCGTATCTTTTGGTCTTGATAGTGATTTGATATTGTATATTCTCAAATCACTTTTCTTTGTTTTGGTCTGGAATTCCGTATTGTTTATTTATTTTTGTTTTTCGGATTTTTCTATCAATTGTAGTTTAATGATAGTGTGCGTGTTACACTTTCTGTCTGGAAATTCGTTATCGTAAAACCATTCTTATAGTGGTTTTCAGTTTGTCGAATGACCTGGCGGTTTGGTATCGTACAATGGATTTATGGTCTTGATCTGTGGGCGACACTGTTAGCACTGTTGCTTTTTTTTTAAATGCTTTTGGTTTTCCTGGTTTCTGCCATTCTACTTCTTTTTTTTGATGAAATCGAAGAACTCATTTGGGTAGCTAAAAGTACCTTCTAGTCGAATTTGCCATTCCGTTTGGGGTAATTTTAGAAATACTGGATCATATTTCCAAAGTTTATTGTTTGAAATTTTTTGTTGACCCTCGTGGGACAATTTCTGATCAGGTTTGATCAGTTTGACATTGGTGGAATATTGGTTTGAAATCATTTTGTTTTAGCAATATCGTTTTTCTCCCGTGATTTGGAGACTGTTAAAAAAAATTTTCTGAGTTTTGTTGTGGTATTGTGAAACTCAATAAAGGGATCTTATAACTATTTTGGTAAATAATGTTGCGAAAGCGTGCTCTGATATGTTATTGGAATAGATATCACTGTTGATTTAGGTTTAATTTTGGATTTTCAGTATTATCACTTTCATTATTGATTTGATTTTGTTGTTAAATTCAAAGCACAATTGCGAAGTTGTTGCAAAGTGCCTTTTAGGTATCGCTGAATATGAGCAGTTGAACTTTCTCATAATTATAGTCTGGGCCAAATCTGCGACGCATTGTACAGTTTCGCTATTGAAAGGTAGGATACTGTATTTATTAAGTGTCCAGTGAGGTTCATCCTCATGTTGTGGACTATGATTTAGGTAGAAGTATAGATTTCTTAAAGTTCTTGTTTTGTCACTACGTTGTAAGCATATGGGATTTTTCTGATCTTGTTATCGATTTTTTGTATGTTAAGATTCAAATTCATCAGTATTGTTTTTGATTTTGATGTGTCTAATCATTTTTTGTGCTTATCTCTTTTGGTATAGTTTTTCGTTGTTGTTCATTATTGCTTCGGATTGCTTGTCAGCGGTTCACTGACCGTTTCAATTTACTAGATGTGGTCGACCTGAAATGGGACGGCTACGTTTCGTCTTTTTGTACAGTAGTTTTGAGAGAATTTCACGAGTATAGAATAATGGATAGAGATGTTTGTGATCACCTGGCCTTGGTGTCACCGAAGACAAAAAAAATGTTCGCTTGTAAAGTATCTCGTTCAGACAGCACTTAACAGGGCTTATGCAAAATTGCCTGTCTGTGCTCTGAGCCTTGAGAATTTTAGTCGAAGTTTTGTTTTAGTCCGTTTTCTCATGCAGATAACGATTTTTGCTCGATTCTGAGAATAGTTTTGTTCTACCGTGATTGTTTTGTCATAGTTTCTCTCTATTGTTTGGTTGTTGTGGGTTTGTAAGATTCCGTGCACTGAAATCTTTATTTTTGTTAAGTTCCGGTTTTTGAGCTCAGTTAGGGTAATTTTTAAAGGCTGCGATTGTCCTCCCTCAGTGTTTAGTTTGGTAGGGTAGTTTTTAAAGGCTGCGATTGTCCTCCCTCAGTGTTTAGTTTGGTAGGGTAGTGTTTAAAGGCTGCGATTGTCCTCCCTTATAGTGTTTAGTATAGTAGGGTAGTGTTTAAAGGCTGCGAATGTCCTCCCTCATAGTGTTTAGTATGGTAGGGTAGTTTTTAAAGGCTGCGATTGTCCTCCCTTATAGTGTTTAGTATGGTAGGGTAGTGTTTAAAGGCTGCGAATGTCCTCCCTTAAGTGTTTAGTAAAAAAAATTTCGTTTTGCCACTATCGTTTTTGTTGTGCAGTTGTCTTTGCAATTGTTTTGTCGAGTATTTGTCAGATTTGTGGCTTTTTGTCGTGGAAATTTGTTTTCGTGGTTCAGTGGTTCAGTGATGTGGTTTTTGTTAAACCATTTGGATTTTTATTGATCGAGTAGTGAACTCTACCAGTATTGTTTTGTATCGAATAAAGAATTTATTTCGTTTATTTCTCGTTGTATTAGTTGTTGGACAAAACGTTCTATTGAATATTGGTTGTTTCTCATTGAAATGTTTGGATCTGAAAATAATGCATCGTTAGGAGAATAATATTTATTGTAGTTCTGGTGGTAACCGGAATAGAGAACGCTGATGGTTAATCAGCGATCTGTATTTTTGGCTCTGATCTTGACGTTTTGTTGCCTTCTTGGTTGTTGTCGGCTCTTTTGGTTTATTGGTACCATCCCGACACATATTTTTGACGTGAGTCTGGATTTCTCTTTGTTTCTAGTTTGTTTTGTTTTTTTGGGTTTAGATCACTACTCGTCAATCGGGTTATTGTCTCGCATTATATTTTTGAAATTTCAAAAATTTATCGCGTCTTTCGCGTCCGGCTGCCACTCTCTACCAGCCCGACTGGCGATACGGCCGCAAAAGGAGTTGAAATGGGCATTTTCAGCACATGAAAAAAAAATGCAGTGCTGATTTTTTAGATGCGGGGTTGTTTTGAATTTTTGTGCCCCGCTGGCTATTTTATTGCAAATTTTTTGTTTCGCTGGCGCCTGCCACTTACCCCTAACGAAGGGGTTACGCCGGCAAAAATTTCGGATTTTTTACCATTTAGTATTGGTTTTGGGTGTCGTCTCGAATTTTGAGTCCTATCGCGTGTATTGTTCCATCTTGGGTTCGCAATATCGATTTATTTGCTAATTTGCTTCGAAAATTATAGTATAGTCCAAACCAGCCGCCACATACCACCAACAAGCTGCTTCACGACGCCAAACCAGCTGTGCCACACCGCCAACCCAGCTAGCCGAGACGCCACGAATCCGCTCCACGACGCCAAACGAGCCAGCCGACCTGCCACGAATCTGCTCCATGACATCGCACAGCCAACCGAGCCGCCAAGAATCTGCTCCATGACGCCAATCAGCTAACCTATCCGCCACGAAACCGCTCCATGACGCCGAACAGCCAACCGAGCCGCCAAGAATCCGCTACATGACGCCAATCAGCCAACCAATCTTCCCCGAATCCGTGCCATGACGTCGAACCAGCCAACCGAGCCGCCAACAGTGCCGATCACATCCGGAAGCGCGTCTCAGCAGTCTTGTGTGGGTGTGGTGAGATTTGTATTGATTTTGTGTCGGAGTTATAGCAAAAAAAAAAAAAATCGATTTTGCACCCGGTTGATGCACCATGTGCGGAATAGTAGGTGGAGGATGGAGACTCCCCTATTCACGCCTTAATTGTGCGATAGGATGTTTGAAAAACGGTGTGTTCGCCGAGAACCAAATTTATTTGGGGAATAGAAAGTAGTAAAAACTATTCCGGCCCTTGTTGTGCGTTACAACTTTGCATGTAACACTGGGCTTCTCTGGTATTGACAATTATATAAGAATGAGCAAAAATATACACGACGGAGCCGATAAATTATGACGAGTAGGAAAAGGCCAACGCGGTCGCCGAGAATTGCTCTTGTATTGTAGAAGTCGGTCGCGGCAGAAAATACGGAGAAAAAGGGGAAGAAAATGTCCTGAAACAACGGTTAATCTTGTGGCTCGGAAGCCTATAGTGTTGTGGTCAGACGACCTATCGGTACCGTGTTCGAGACGACGACTGCCCTTGAGCCATGTCGACTCGACACGTTAATTATTTTAGGCCCGCTTTCGCGGGCGCGGTAGATTCTCATAACCCAGCAGGGCGCGGTTGCCACAGCAGGCGCGGACGTGGCCGCGACGCTGTAGGAGCGGCCGCCGGCCGCCGCAGGAGCGACGAGAGAGTGCGCGAGACAGCGAGAGGGTTTTTATTGATTATTGTATTTTGTACTGTATTTTCCTTCTCCTGCCTCGATTTGGTGTTTTGGTGAGTATTTGTTGTTGTTTTGTATTGTAAAAATAGGTGATAGACTATAATTAGTTGAAAAGAGTCGTGGAATAATTATTAGCTAATTTATTCCGCGACACGCCGTGCGTTCGCCCAATCATTTGGCACAATGCCAAACAAATACGTGCGTGGTTTTTGCTGTGCTGGGTGTAAAAGGCTATTGATGCTTTATTAATGGTCATCAATGAATGAAAAAATATGTCATTTTTGAGGCATATTTGGAGCAGACATAACCATTCCTTCTATTTTGACCACTCTTGGACCCTGGTACCATTTTTTAGATGCATTTATCTCTCTCTCTCTATAATTCCTCATTTTTTGGTGATTCTGCTCACTTCAAAGAAAAATAATGTAAAACAGATCAACGAGAGTTTATTCTTAACCCCACCAGACCTGAATTGAGTCGCAGTGTTTCCAATAAAGTGTCCAGGAAGCTTTTAAACTTTTTGTAGTGGCGTGAAACTTGATCCGCCCCTGATTTTTGCCGCTCATTCTTGCCTTGGAAACTTGAATTTTAAAGCAAGCCTCATGATGTGCTCACGTCCAGAATTCAGTTACAAAGCTCCGATGTTGCGTAGTATCCCATGTTGCGTAGATCGTGAAAACTAATGATTAAAAGTGTAAAAATCATGTTTTTTGGTTCCCGTCCATAGTTCTCGCTCAATGTTTTGAGCCGTTGAGCCAACACAGCTGTCATTTTCAGACATTTTCGTACTAGAAGGAGAAACAAATCCAGAGAAGCATTGTGTTCTGTTTTAGTATTTATGTGTGGAAGCTTTTAAAATGAACAAAAAAATATTTCACTTTTTTTTGTTTTTGTTTTCTTTTCTCACTTTGAATTGGCATTTATCTTGTTTTTTATCATTTGAATTTTTATTATGATTTGTTGCCCTAAAACTGTTAAATTTGAATCAAATTAGATTTTTTTTATTGGAAAAAAAATTTTTTGAAAAAATAAATTAAAAAAAAAAATTTTTTTTTTGTCAGTTTCAAATTTTTTGTGAATAAATATTGGTGTTTCTGACTCCGCCCCAAAATTGCACATTGTGCACAGATTTTTTGTTTGCAATAACCGCACAGTTCTCTGTTTGAGCTTTTTAATGGTTTTTTTGTAGCCAAAAAGCAAAAAAAAAATAGGATTTAGTCAACTTTTGAACGATTTTTTTCTTTGTCTCTTTTCAATTATTTATGGGGGCATTTTTGAGCCATATTTGGGGCATTTCATCGAAATCTTGTTGATAGTTTGTTCACATTAGCCATTTATAGAAGTAAAAACATTTCAAAACAACCAAAAAAAAACCAAAAAACCCAAAAAAATTTTTTTTTTGGTCCGAACTTTGAACTTTTTTTTTTTTCAAAAATCCACTTTCCTAATTTATTTCCATATCTCTCTTATTCCTTTCTTTCATAAACATACATATTCATCCTTCTCTTCCTTCCTTCCTTCCTTTCCATTCTCAATTTTTCCCCCCTCTTCCTTTCCGTCATCGCCCAGCCCGTCTAATTCGATTTTTCCCCCTGGACGCCTTCCTTCGTCATGCTCAAAAGAAGAAGAAGAAGATGATTCCAGGGCAAAAAACGGCAGATATTTTTTTTATTTTCTATCCACACTTGGGCTGCCAGATAGTATTAATCTTGGGACGGATGTGTGCCATATTGCTCAATTTCCGGCGCGCTGCGCCACGCCGCGGAGTGGGAAATTAGTGGTGGCTGGTTTAAAGAAAGAATTGCTGGCTATTAGCTGTCAACTTTTGATGCTCATTGTCTTTAAATTTGTTAAATTAAATTGATATAAATTTTTTTTTAATTTTGAAACAAATATGTTTTTTACTGTTTCAAAAAAATATATTTAAGAAAATATAAAATTTGGCTCCGCCCAAAATTGCATGTATCGCACAGGTTTTTGCAATCGTCGCAGGGTTTTTTGTTTATATTTTTATACGCGCCAGTTCTAAAACTAATAGTCTAATACTGCCAAACTTGTGCCGATCTCTGATTAGCTGCCAACTGTGCGCTAGAAGAATCTATGACGGCCAGCAGCTAATAGCCGTTTATTTTAAAGTTTTCACTGTTTTGACGTTTAGAACGCATCCGTTTATAAAATGCAAAAATGCAAAAAATCTTCACGAATTTTCCTCCAAAAATTCGAGAAAAAATGAAAAATTTCGAAAAAAATTTGTTTTTGTTATCCTCAAAAATCAAACTCTACTTTGTTTATTATTTTTTCTCCATGTTTTACCTTTTTCTCTTTTCCAAGCGTCATGTCTGTGTACTCTAATCTGAGCAAAACTTAATTTATGTATGTACATATATCCACTCATTTTTTTTGCATTTTTTTCTATTTTTGTTGACATCAAGTATATTTTGATTTCTAAAAACGTACATATGTAGATCAAGCTCAAAACCTAATCAAAATTTGAATTTTTTCGAGTTTAAATAAATAAAAAACAACGTGCTAGACCCTAATAGGCAGAACGTATATTCTTTCGTCTGGAAGTGACATCCGGCCATCTGAAAATGATCGTTTTATCAGCCTGTTGCCAATGAATGACTCTTTTGGCGAAGATAAGCACTACGACGCGCCCTATCGCATTCTCTGCGTCTCCACAGTGGTGTTCTGCCAATTTTATCTAAAATCGTGCAAGAATAGAGACGCAGAGACGTGAGAAATGCCACGTAAAAGTTCGCGTTCAAAAAGTGCTTCAGAAGCGTAAATAGGCCGTGTAAAATAGCTAAAACGGCACTTTTCCTTTCATTTTTTGGAAATTCGCTTTAAAAAAATATTACAACTTGAACAAAATCATTGTGTTTTCAATCGACTTGCGTCTCTTCAAATAGCACTGTGTTCGCGTGGTCGCGCACAAATAAGTGGGCGGAGTTTCGCGTTCTCATGTCGCAAGTCTATTGAAAACACAATACCCCGCAATATCTTTTCCCCTTTAGAAAGTGAGCCAGTACAACCCTCGAACCTTTTTCTGGAAGCTCTAACCCAAAAAGTGATTTATCGTTTAAGATTCAGCAGAAACTTTAACCTATCTAATACATACTCAGGAAAATTTGGGCTAATAGCTGTCGGATTCAAATGCATAGCCTATTTCAATGGCTATTAGCCACATAGCCCGCCATATACGCGCCAAAAAATCCCACAAATGCGACAAATGCGAAAAAAGTTCAAGAGACTAGCCATCAAATTCGGGTGTGAAGTTGAAACCGCACGGACCCTTTTCCCGAAAAATTCTGACTCAATTGTAAGAGTGGTCGCATTTTTCTACCATAGGCTGCGTTAAACTGATACGAAGAGGAGACGCAGAGAAGCAGAGTGCGAGGATATTGTTGTTTTGTAACGACTCTCGCGCAGAAGAGACGCAGACAAGCAGCCTCTCCGCTCCGCGGAACGCGTTGCCGTTAGTGTTCCGGACAACACGTTGCGTATTAGCTAAAAATTTCCTGGATGGGAATTCTAGCACACTGGGATCTTCCAGAATGGCCACCATGTCTCGATCAATGATTGGGAGCACTGCGGAGGAACGAGAACTCCAGATATGTCGACTTGGTTGGTCTCTTCTCCTCTTCTGGTTGATCATGATCGTTTACATGACAAAGGTTTGTTGATTTTGTTGAATGATATGGTATGATATGGCAAAATTGGCCATTATGTATACAAATTGTGGGAACAGTTTGGAATGTTTTTATCGTTTCCAGAAATTTGGAAAAAAAAACGAGTTACATCATGAAAATATGAGTCTGTTATGTATTCCTTTTTGTCTGCGTCTCTTCAAATATCACTGTGATTAGATTGCGTGGTCGCGCACAAACAAGTGGGCGGGGTTTCGGGTTCTCATGTCGCAACTCTATTGAAAGCAATTATGTATTATCCTTTCAATTTTATTGCCGGTTAGAGGGGCAGTGGCACGAAACAAAAATAGGTCTATTGTGTTTTCAAACGTGTTGCACCATGACAACATGAGGCGGCTATCCCTTTCTTGTCTGCGTCTCTTCGAACAGCACTGTGTTTGCGTGGTCGCCAACAAATAACTGGGCGGGGTTTCGCGTTCTCATGCTGCAACTCAATCGAAAACACAATAGAAATAATTCATTCCAGTGAAGCATTATATCGAAAATTTAATCACTATCTGATACTGTAAATAATTTCCAGGAAATTTGGTTCGGAGAAACATCGATTGGACTGGAGGAAGCGCGATTGATCAGGAGACGAAAACGATCGGGTTATAGCGAATATTAGAGGTACAAATACAGAAAGATTTTGGGTTTTTCGAATGGAAAAATAGAAGAGCATGTCCTTCTTAATCGAGTTTGATCAAATTCAATTTCAATTTGACTTAATGGTTTCATTTCATTTTTAAGTCTAATAAGAAA
The DNA here is from genome assembly GCA_963572235.1 of Caenorhabditis japonica. Classification (NCBI taxonomy): domain Eukaryota; kingdom Metazoa; phylum Nematoda; class Chromadorea; order Rhabditida; family Rhabditidae; genus Caenorhabditis; species Caenorhabditis japonica. The sequence continues at coordinate 4,961,231 of OY754345.1, forward strand.
ATTTTGAAATCTAGTTAGTGAATTCCACAATCGCATTAAAATTGTAATCTTTGAGTGAATATGTCGAGATTATGAAACTGTAAAGTTTAAATAGCACAGTTTTTTGTCTAATGAAATTAGAATATTTTCAAATCCAAAAAAACTATTTCCTATTCGATTGAAAGTCTTGTTAGATTAGAAATAATTCAAGTCAAGCTTCTTGTGCTCACTTTCCATTTGAATGCGATATTTCTCGATAGAAAATCAATAATTTATGAAGAAAAAAACATGCTAGTGGGCGGAGCTTCGTAAAAAAGCGACTGACGCTTTTTCAAACGCTCTCTTTGTCGCCAACACCACGTGCTGCGATCGCGTCGCGTAACAATGCTGCATCTCATCGGCGGGGAGACGCAGAGTGCGAGGATATTGTTGTTTTGTAGCGACTTTGGCCAAAGAGACGCAGACAAGCAGCCTCCCCACTCAGCGGAGCGCGTTGCCAATAAAGTTCCGGTCAGCACGCTCTGAAAAGGCTGCTCAAAAAGAGTTAGAAAAGACAACCGTTTAGCCAGTCTGTTCCATTTTGAATGTGTGAAAAACGAAAAAAGAAAAGAGAAAGACAAAAGACAAAGGAAAAGCAAAAGCCGTTTTCCAAAAAAGAAAGACAAAAGCCCACCACGTACATACGTATAATTGGAGCCAGGAGGTGTGCTCTTCTGAGCCCCCTGTTTGTTTTGCCCTCTATAGCAACACCTTGTCCGCTTTTCCCTCCCCTCATATCCCTCATTCAGGTCCGTCTGCCTTGTGGGTGTGCGTGGAATTGAATATTCCAAAAGGTTTTCGTTTTCGCTTTCGTTTTAGCTCGCACACCACAACGCACACCTTTTGGCCCCCAGTCCCTCCCTATCACGCAATCCACATGAGGTAACTTTTTATCCTCGAGTCAGTCTTAAATATTTTTTTTCTTGGTGGTTTCAGCTAAAAATGGCCAAGGATAACTGCTGTGATCGTCTGTACGTTGGCGGTTTTTCGACGAGCTTGAGCAGCGAGCAGGTTCGGGTAAGTCGCTGGCTTGAAATCGGATATGGGAATTGAAAATTTATAGGCAGGGAGGGTAGATTAATGGGCTTGCTTATCGGGGCTGCGGCGCACTTACAAAGCGACCGGTCTAAAAAAACGAAAGAGTGCGACCGGGCGCGTTTGCTGACTCGTGGATCATGCCCTTTGCATTGTGTAGAGAACACGCGTGTAGGCAAATATTTTCGAGTCTAATTAGAAAGATAGCTAATCTTACTGAGTTCGATATGATTTAGAGTCTAATTAGGGGAAAAGCTCCAGTTCCGACTGTATTGTGTTTCCAATCGACTTTTGACATGAAAACGCAAGTGTGCATTCACCGTTCTGTCTGCGTCTCTTCAAGTATCACTGTGTTCGCGTGGTCGCGCACAAATAAGTGGGCGGAGTTTCGCTTTCTCATGTCGCGAGTGGATTGAAAACACAATAATTTTTTGCCCCTTATTTCCCAGCAATTCTCATCTTTTCAGACCCTAATCTCCCAATCAGCTGCCCCGCAAAAAGTCTCCGTGGAAATTGTAGAAAACGGGTCGCGAAAACACCGTGGATTTGCGTTTGTTCAGTGTCGATCGTCCGGTGATGCTCACCTCTTGTTGCACAGGTTTTCAACGGTTAGTTTTTGAGAAATCTTGGGAAAATGAGTTGCGACATGAACACTGGAAGCCACGCCCACTTTTTGCCCGTGAAAATTGAAAAAAAAAACGGATGCTTGGACTATTTTTCCCGGTTTCAGGCTATTTGCCCATTAGCTGCCCATTAGGTGCCCTTAAGTTGCCCGTTCGCTGCCCATTAGCTGCTCATTAACTGCCCGTTAGCTGTTCCTTATCTGCCTAAAAGCGATCAAATAGCTGTCTACTAGCTGCCCATCAGCTGCCCATCAGCTGCCCATAAGCTGCTCAATAGCTGCTCATTAGCTGCCCACCATCTTCCCAATAGCTGCCCTCTAGATGTTCATTGGCTGCCCATTGGCTATCCATTGGCTACCCATTGGCTACCCATTGTCTGCTTATTGGCTGCCCATTAGCTGCCCATTAGATGTCTATTAGCTGCCCATTAGCTGCCCATTAGATGCCATTTATCTGCCCATTAGCTGCTCATTAGCTGCCCACTAGCTGCCCAATAGCTGCCCATTAGCTAGGCATTCCATGCGGGCAAAATTTTGACCGCCCGGCCCACCTGTTGCCCGCGACCACCCGTCGACCGTCCGCATTTTGCCCGCATGCATTTGCGCGTCACCGTGTTTGCGGACTTTTGCGATTTCGACAGAAAAATGTATAATTGAAACAAAACAAAAAGAAAATTAATAAAACAAATTTATTATTCAAAATCCTACAAATCAAATATAAATTCAATATTTTTTCGATAAAATCTGGATTATGGTTACATCGATCTCTGTAAAAACTCTTCCGAAATGGGAAAAGGCTCTATTGCGGATCGATTCATTCCTAAAACAAAATCCAGCTAGTAATCAAAATTTTCAATAAGAAATTAATCGTTGAGAAACAAATAATTGCATTATTCTATTCACAAAAATAAAGAAGATCCGCTTTTATTGCTACGGTTCACTATTGGACGCAAACACCGCTACGCGCAATTGCACATGCGGGGAAAACGGGCACGGTGATTCTTTTACTACCGAGCACACAATTGTCGTCCACCGATTTGTTTTTTCTGTCGCGACTTTCTAAATGACTTCTGATCGAGAAGTTTTTTGTCACATTACTTCCTCTCATTATGGCGCATATTTAAAACCGGAATTGGTCTGATTTTTTACGTACAATTTCAAATGCACGGCGATTCTTTTACTGCCGGCCACGCATTTCTAGTCCCCCGATTAGGTTTTTCCTGTCGCGATTTTTTAAATGACGTCTGATCAAAAAGTTGTCTGTCACGTTACTAGCTCTCATTAGGGCGCATATTTTAAACCGGAATTCGTTCGTTTTTATACGTACAATTTCAAATAAAACTGGTTTTCCGTGGTGGCCGAACGGATTTCCGCAAATTATTTTGCCGCATTTTGCAAAAAGGGGAGAGAACTCCGCCCATTTCATGTGATGAGAGAGTAAGAGAGTGCGATGGGGAGAGGGGAAATACTTGCGACCGGGGGACTACAAATTCGTGGCCGGTAGTAAAAAAATCACCGTGACGGGCAAAGCGGGCAAACTTTGCCCGGACGGTCGGCGGACCACCGTATTTTGCCCGCCGCTCATGGAGAGCCTACCATTAGCTGCCCACTAGCTGCCCACTAGCTGCCCAATAACTGCCCATGAGCTGCCAATTGGCTGCTCGTTATCTGCCTATTAGCTGCCCATTAGCTGCCCACTACGTACCATAATTTTTTGCAGTCTTGGTACAATGTACCTACATATTAAAGGTAAGTGTTACGCCTCCTGCCCTCAGTTTTGCATTTCAGATTTATGAGATTATTTAGCTTCCTTATTTTCGTAATAGCGTGTTCGGAACTCTTTCGGGCTATTTTTCTGCGTCTCTGCGTTTCTATTAAAAAATCTATGGAGACGCAGAGAAATGCCTAGGGCCTTACGCGAACGAAGCAAGTGCGCTCCACCGCACTTGAAAGATTATAGATATGATTTTCATGATTAATAATGATTTTTCTAATGATTTAGTTTGTGGTCAAGACCAAACTCTTAAAATATTTTTTTCAGCTTTTCAACAAGGTAAACTTTGCCAAAAAAGAGCCGAAGCCAGCGGAGACTGTCATGAGCAATGTGAGCCTTTTCAATTAAAAAAAAATTATAATTAACCACCTAAAACATGTCAGATTTCCAACGTGTTCATCCGCGGACTGTCCCGTGACATGTCCGACACGGATCTTCATCAGGCGTTTGGCGGAGCGGAGGAGGGAGTTGTGCAGTGCCACGTGGCAGACGGATACGGTTTTGTGCTTTTTGACACGCGGGAGAATGCGCGGAGGAAGATTTCGGAGATGGATGGGGCGGTTTTGGTGAGTGGAAGGGGTTTGGTGTTTGCGGACTTTTTGTCTCATTAAATGTTTTTTAGCTGCATGGTTTTCAACAAAAATATGTTTTTTTTTTCGTTTTCTAGAAGCTCCGCCCATTTAATTGCGCTAAACCTCATTTCCATCAAAATGGGCGGGGCTTGGGAGAATTTCTGTATTCTGGAAGTCCGCAAACACCAAATAGCCTCAAAGTAGCTGTTTTACAAAGATTTTTGATATTGCAGAACGGAAAATCAATATCAGTGACGTGGGCACGTCCGGACACGTTCGGAAGAAAGCGAAAACGGCAGACGAGTGAAGAAAGGTATTTTTATAGATTTTTAGTTATATTTTTCATGTGGAAGCTACCCAATCATTGAAAACCCAAAAAAAAAAGCAAAAAATTATTTTTTGTTAAAAAAAACATTTAATTTTGATAAGCCCCGCCCCTTTTCGCAACCAAGGCACAGATTTTTGCAATGGTGCCGCACGCTTTTATTTTTTAAATTTTTGAGGGGTTTTTTTGGGTTTTTTTTTCGTGTTAAAACTATGCGAATAAAGCAACAAAACTTGACAAAAACGTGCAAAAATGTGCTTTGTAATAGTAAAAAGTTGCAAGTTCCACCCCCTTTTTGCAAGCGTGCCGCACGCATTCATTTTTCTGATTTTTTGAGCCTTTTTTAAAGTTTTTTCCTGTTTACAGTCAAAATTAAATACAAACCCACAAAATACGTTTCAACTTTTTCAAAAAACCAAGAAATTTGATAAGCCCCGCCCCTTTTTGCAACCAAGGCACAGATTTTTGCAACCGTGTCGCACGCTTTCATTTTTCTGATTTTTCGAGCCTTTTTTTAAGTGTTTTCTTGTTTACAGCCAGAATTGAATAAAAACCCAGGAAAGACGTTAAAATTTTTCTAAAAACCAAGAAATTTGATATGTGCCGCCCCCTTTTTGCAACCATGCCGCACGTTTTCATTTTTCTGATTTTTCGAGCCTTTTTTCGGGCTTCTTCATGTTTCCAGTCAAAATTAAATAAAAAACTAGGAAAGACGTTAAAATTTTTCAAAAAACGAAGAAATTTGATAAGCCCCGCCCCTTTTTTGCAACCGTGCGGCACGCTTTAATTGTTGAGCGATTTTTTGGATTTTTGCAGGATTTTGAAGGAAAATTCGTAATTTGAACATTTTTCAATATTTTTTCAGCACCCCTACAATCCTTCCACCTTCTACGGACCTTTCCAACCTATCAGCTCTTCTCAAACGCCCCCTTCTCTCCACCCAATTGCTCCCACAATTTGCTCAGAACCCCATTCTCCCCACCCCAATTTTTCCACTTTTTCCATCCAATTTCCCATTTCTGATCCCTCAGAACCAGTTGACAATGGGCGGAGCGTCGCAGCAAGATTTCTCACAGTATTTGAAGTTTTTGTGATCTTTCTTGTGAAGGTGAATTCATGAATCTTGCCATATCTTTTGTTATCTTTTTTCAGGTGGCTCTATACTTTTTTGGGTTATAAAAGCGTAAATAAGTAGAATCTAGAAGTTCTCATTATAGTTCCAGCTTAAGTTCTGTTATAGGTTTTATTTAGTTTAATAGAATAATAGAACATTACAGAATATAGTAGATTAATACAGAGAGAACGATCTCTTCGAGTCCCGTCCACCAGACTGACGAAGGTCTCCAGTATTGAAACTTCATCCATTCTCCGTTGACACATGCTCATTCTGTGTCCTTTGAATGTGCTTTTTTGATCTTCTTTCCATCCATGACTTCGAATGATCCAATGAGTCTTGGCGCTAGCTTCTTCACCAACACCAAATCTCAAACGTGTGCAATTCATTTTGCCATTCCGAGATGTACATAAGTCCGCCAGATCTGCTTCTCGTGGTAGCTTTCCGGGTCCATGTAGCTTGACATAGGCTTCCCAAAAAGCTCACACCATTTTTCCAACTTAAAGCGCTTCGTTGTAGATTCATTTCCTGTCTTTTCACTGTCTGAAATTCATAAACCTTACAATTAATTGAAAAAAACCTTTTCGATGAAACTACCGTTTTTGGATTTTCGCACAGAATACCATGTTGATTGCAGAATTCAACAATCACTTTTCTAATCGAAGTGGAGCTTCATAGGATAATCCATTTTGAAATAAATTCAGTAAAATAAATCTTCAGCAGACGAGGGTGTGGATGACCATCTCAGACAGTCTGGCGAGCGAAATGAAGGAAATAATGAAAGTTATTGAGGTCTCGTACTCTTTTTATAGTGCCGAAACATAGATGGAGCGTATAAAAATCTATATTCTCGTACGCGGATCTATTGTGTTTTCAATCGACTTGCAACATGAGAACGCGAGACTCCGCCCACTTATTTGTGCGCGACCACGCGAACACAGTGATATTTGAAGAGACGCAGACAGAACGGTGAATGCAGACTTGCGTTTTCATGTCGCAAGTCGATTGAAAATACAATACTCAGGAAATTTTTGGCTAATAGCCACCGATTCGGGACGTGTCCCATTAATATTTGGCACACTCCCCATATTCGACGGCTATTAGCCGGTTTCCATGGCTATTAGCCGTTCCAGTCGGCTATCATTTTCAAAATTTTTCCATTTCAAATTTCGGTCATCTTGTGGCTGGAAAAAATCGCAAAAGCACTGATTAAGCGCGAATACTGTTTCCCCTAATTGTTGTAAGTAAACATTTTATAGCTGCGTTTCCAACAGACGAATTTTTTATAGATGGCGACCAGGGGTGCCGTTTTTTTTTTTTTTTTTTTTTTTTTTTTTCGCATTTTTCGCACCTAGTGCGAAAAAATTTTTATTTTTTTTTCGCATAGATTTTTTGTTTCAAAAAATTTTCGCATTTTTTTGAAAAATCAAAGATTGGAAAAAAAATTTGGATTAAAGACTAGAATACGAGTGTTAGCGATGTCTCGAAAACGGTTTTCGCACATTTTACGCAATTTTCCACCTTTCTGCAGGAATAAAATTGGTAAATTTGATAGTATTTTGATAAAAAACGATAAATATAGGCGATGAAAATGAAAAACATTTTTTGTTTTTTTGTTTTTTTTCGCAATTTTTTTTTGCGAAAAAAACTTTTTTTGTTTTTCGCAAAAAAAATTTTTTGTGGCACCCCTGATGGCGACATTACCCAATAATGGCTAATAGCCCTTTTCGGCGGCTAATAGCCATATTCGACGGCTAATAGCCATAATGGCTAATAGCCAAATTCGTCGGCTAGTTGCCATTATCGCCCGCTATTAGCCTTTTCAGGCGGCTATTGGCCATTTTCAGTGGCTATTAGCCATCTAGACGCCGAATCTTGCCATAACGCGCCAAAAATTTCCTGAGTAAATGTTGTGAAATACTCTTAAAAAATCGCCGAATTTTGTTTGTAAATACATTGACTCGTGGTTGATGAACGCTTGACCGGAACAATGGGAGTCGACTAATGACTCAAATCAAAGATTTATCGTAAAACTCCAGTGAGAGACAGCGAAGATATCGCACGACGGTTGATGACATCGTTCCTGTATATTATTTTCTCAGCAGTTGCAGCAGCGCCTTAAACGCTATTAGAATTGATTTATCGGGCACAACACTCTTGGAAATTTGTTGTAGTTTTCAAATAAAAGATGTAGTCGAATACATAAATAAAATTTTTTTATTTTTTTTACTATTCCCATATACAAAACGAAACCATAACCAAAAACGACACGTGTCGCAAGGATCCTTCCGCGTAAGCCAGGTATAGTGAAACTTGAACATGTCCAACTTGTACGGAATTCACATTTTCTCAACAAAACAGCATTGATATAGCACCACAACAGTGCGATTGAATTCTGAAACCATTAAAGTTAAATTTAGAAAAAAACAACTGGATTTTAAAATTTTGACGCTTACTTTTATTCCTTTCGCAGTTGGTTTTTGGGCTTCTCTCAATTCCTTCTATCCACGAGAAACGGGTTAAAATAATTAAAATTTAAAATTTCAGAAGAATAATCACATCTTTAACAGACGATGGATGACGGACGACCATCTCGGACGGTCTGAAATACATTTATTTTTTATGTTGCAAAAATCTTGGGAAAGCAAACAAAGAAAAGGTTATATTGATTTGCTAAGCTATTTTTCAAAATTTCGTTTGAGTTTTAAAAGTAAGAAAACACCGCGTTGAAATTGAAAGGAATAGCTGAAAACTCAACACTTCGGAAAGAAATAAAACAATATTAATTGGTTTAGGTGAACATGAAAGAAAGAACACAAATAAACGGGTCAATGACAAGAATATTGTTTCCGCGTGACACTTGTGTGTGTTCGGCAGAGCGCACTTTCACGAGAGCAGTCGCCAGCTGCACGGTGATTCTTTTACTACCGAGCACACTATTCTCGTCCACCGATTTGTTTTTTCTGTCGCGATTTTCTAAATGACTTCGGATCGAGAAGTTTTTTGTCACATTACTTCCTCTCATTATGGCGCATATTTAAAACCGGAATTGGTCCGATTTTTCACGTACAATTTCAAATTCTACGTAATTCTTTTACTGCCGGCCACGCATTTCTAGTCCCCCGATTAGGTTATTCCTGTCGCGATTTTGTAAATGACGTCTGATCAAAAAGTTGTCTGTCACGTTACTAGATCTCATTAGGGCGCATATTTTAAACCGGAATTCGTTCGTTTTTATACGTACAATTTCAAATGAAACTGGTTTTCCGTGGTGGCCGAACTGATTTCCGCACATTTTTTTGCCGCATTTTGCAAAAAGGGGAGGGAACTCCGCCCACTTCATGTGATGAGAGAGTGAGAGAGTGCGAGAGGGAGAGGGGAAATTCTTGCGATCGGGGGACTAGAAATGCGTGGCCGGTAGTAAAAGAATCACCGTGAGCTGGCTTGGTCAAAAGAAACGTTTCGGAAAATCGAATAACGGTTTTTTCTCCGATTTTTGTTGTTGTGAAATAAAAAATACGATTTGAATAAATTGATCACAGGCCAAAAACTTTACAACAAACAAAAAATTTTGGGTGAGAAAAATGTCCAACGTCGTGCACATAGATCAATATCTACGCGAAAAGTGTTTCTTTCTCTGAGTCCTCCTCCGTCTTTTTTGATGGAAACACTGACAGAGAGGAAGAGTAACTGCCATCTTTGCCTAAACACTCGCACTTGTTCGTGGAACATTTATGCGCATCAGCTCACATGGCCTTCCTTTAGGCTTGAAGCGGTTAATACAGTCTTGATTGTATTTGGTGCAGGGGCATGAGACTTGTAATGGTACGTCCAAAGTAGAAAAAAAGCGCAAAAAAAGACGAAAAAAGGCGTCCAAAGTAACTTTGTTTTTGCGTCTTTTTTCTCTACAGTATCCCACCAAACCTGCACATCTTAGGGACGCGCGAAGCAATTAATTTGAATTTCACATGTTTGTTTACATTTTTGATTGTTTGAAACATGTTTTTAGTTGTTTTTTTTTGTTTGATCTGCAGGTTCTGCGGTATACTGTAGAGAAAAAGGACGCAAAAACAAAGTTACTTTGGACGCCTTTTTTCGTCTTTTTTTGCGCTTTTTTTCTACTTTGGACGTACCATAAACAGAAGTTAACTTTTTATGAATATCAGGATTTTTGAGATCAGAAAGAAACAAAAATAAAATAAAGTTCCGAGTGTGGATTCGAGAGGGTACAAAAATTGCCGGCATTCACGAAAACGAAGAAATCCAGTGATGCAGTTTTCCTACTGGATAGAAATAGAAATAAAATGACATTAAGAATATGAAAATTGTTAGGAACAAAATGATTGGGCTTTCAAAGACGGTGGATCATCCAACGCAAACATATATGACCCTGGGCTTCCGAACAAGTCAAAGCATTCGTTTGTTTTCGTTCCAAAAAGAGTGTTTCCATTTTTACTGCAACAGTATCTTCATTAACTGGAAAATCCCATCTATCCCATTTCTCTTGTTTTTAGGGATATTGTTATTTTGTTTCATTCCCCCACTTCAAATTGCTATGGTTTTCGTTGAAGTACATCATATTCAGTGTGCCTTGTCGACAAAGGTTCGACAAATTTGTCGATAAATTTGTCAAAGTTTTTCGTCGAAATTTATCGACAAAAATCGCAAATTTGTCGATAAAAAATTTCGACAAATTTGTCGAAATTTTGTCGACAAAAATTCGACAAATTGTCGACAAAAAATTTCGACAAATTGGCTAAATAATGCAGCGCGCAATTTCGAAGTGTTGTTGTAGAACTGCAGAAGACATCACATTTTACAATTCTATTTCGGATAGCTGTATTCCGGGCAGTTCCTTCTGTTGTGGATAGTATATCTGCCAAAAAGCAGTTAAAAAGCCGGCAAACAGCTGCCAAATAGCTGTCAAATAGCTGCCAAATAGCGGCCAAATAGCTGCCAGGTAGCTGTCAGATAACCGCCATCTTGGAGAACGCGCTATCGCTACCGGCTTTACATACTTTCTTGTACCGACGCATCACTGGTTCCGACGTTTGCTATCATTTGCATGAGAGCGGCGCGGCAACCGATGTCGACCAGCAAGAAAATATATTTAGTCGAAATTTTTTTGTCGTTTTTTGTCGAAAAAAACGACAAATTCGAATTTTTGTCGATAAATTTGTCGACAAAATTTTGACAAATTCGACAAATTTTTTTGTCGATAATTTGTCAAAAAGGGCATTTGTCGACAAATTTTTTTTCGATAAGGCACACTGCTGCCCGAGTAATTTATATCACAGTTTTGCAAACTGTTCTTCTTTAAAGGGGGTGCCAACTTTCTGGGGAAAGTTGCTTAAACTATACTTTTTGGTGAGGGATTTTAGAATATCACTTCGAAATCGCACGAAAAATTTTTTCTGATTTTTGGCAAATTTTACAAAAAAAATAGAAGACCACGGGGAGTACACGATTTGGCGCGAAATTCAAACGCCATTTTCTTTTTCAACATTTTTCTCCGGTTTTTTTTCCAATATTTTTGCATTAAACTTTGGGAAATATATTACAAACATCATTTCTTGTTTTTAGATAGCAAATTAATGAGTGTTGATCACCAAAGTAATGATAAAACAAATTCGGAACAAAATTCTCACACCTTTCATTTTTTTTCCCGTTTTCCTGCTCACTTCCGCATTAAATTCGTTATTTTATCTGTAAATTTCAATATTCGAGCAAAAATTTTCACCAGAATATATTCAAAACGTTGAATCGAACAACAGGCAACTGCGCCGGAAATCGACACCTTAAATGGCTCGTCTAGTGGAGCGCGTTTGCATAGAAGCTCGTGTCGCGCACCTTTTATATAAACGCCCTTTGAAGGGTTCTGAGGATGAGCAGTGGTGGTCAATTGACCTGGTGTGCAGATGTGACCGCTGATCTAGAGGTCACGGGTTCGATTCCTTTTGATGGTTTTTATTTTTGTTTTCTTTTTATTTGCACAAACATGACTAAAGCTTATGCCGCGTCCAAAGTCAAAAAAATTCCTGAAATCACGTTTTTTCTGCAGTCCAAAGTTGCAAAAAAAATCACAGAAATAACAGGTGTTTACCACTGAATTTTCGCGTGTTTTTTATTTACAACTTTCACGCCGAAAAATTCAGTGGTAAACACCTGTTATTTCTGTGATTTTTTTTGCAACTTTGGACTGCAGAAAAAACGTGATTTCAGGAATTTTTTTGACTTTGGACGCGGCATTATGGAATTTGTTACGAATAACATTAGAAAGTTGCTGGGAAAAGAAATACATCTGAAAAACTTTTTTGGTGCTATAAAAAATGTCAATTTCTGATTTTTTGCACCAATTTGAATGTTTTTGATATTTTTATACTTTTATCCGGAAATTCCAGCGGCAAAACGCCGGAAGCATGTGTGACACCTTAAAATTGGGCGACCGGAGGGAGCTGGGCGGAAGCTTGCTTGGATCCTTTGAAGAGCGAGGAGCGGGAGGGGGTGTGCAGGCGCGCTCCACTAGACGAGCCATTTAAGGTGTCGAAATCCGTCGCTGTCAACAGGCAAATATCGATTTTTCGATATTTATGACTAAAATGTGTTTTCGCGATTATCTAAAATTTCAATAAGCGAATAGAGCATGTTTTATCGAAAATCGATGATAAAAACGAGGAAATTACAAGAAAAATAAATATTTCTCGTGAAAATGGAATTTTCTAGAAGCCGCGGCCGCGGGTTTCCTAGGCCATGGCCACGAGTTTTCGTGTACTCATAGTGGTCTTCTATTTTTTTTTGTAAAAATCATAAAAAAACATGAGAGAATTTTTTTTGCGATTTCAATTTGATATTCGTAAATCCCTCACCCAAGAGTATATTTTAAGGAACTTTCCCCAGAAAGTTGGAACCCCCTTTAAGGAGGCACTCCTACTATTTACGATCAAATATTTCTAATTTCACCAAATATAGTTCTCAATTTTTATGTAATAGATCTCTTAATTGTTGGAATTCTTTACCAGCTGTTACTTTCCCGGTTAAAATTTCCCACCGTGCCTTCAAAACTAACCTCCGTAAATTAGATCTTTCCAATTTCTTAACCTTAAATTGTACGAGTAAGAGGACTTGTTTCCCTTCATCAATAAATAAATAAATAAATAAATTTTCAGCTAATAGCCATTGAATCGGGTCGCGTGCCGTATTCGATGGCTATTAGCCGTTTTGTTCAACTTGTTTCGCTTTTTTTTTTTAATTCTGGACATTCTCAGACTTTTTCCATGGCTGTTAGCCACATGGCTGCCAGAGAATGTCCAGAATTAAAAGTGCGAAAGAAGTTGAAGAAAAAAGTCCTCGAAAACGGCTAATAGCCATCGAAATCTGAACGTGTGCCAAATTTTAATTTTTTTTTACAAAAAAAAATCAAAAAAAAAATGGTGTTTGCGGAAAAGTGTCGGCTACAGTAATCGGAGCAAATTGGCATGGCGCACTTTCGGTGCTTGCGCATTTTTCGACTCTCGCATTTTTAAAAATTAATTTCATTATTTTTCTTTCAGTAAAACCTGTTTTTCATTGTAAAATGTATGTATTGTATTTTTTGATACCATAAAATTGCTAAAATTTCAATTTTCGCAAAGATTTATCCTGCAAAAACACCAAAAAATCTCACTTTTTAGCTCCGCAACGCTAAAAACGAGTATTCCGAAATAGTGACTGAACCAAATTCGATGTTCTTAGGCTTAAAAAATTTTTAAAGACCTCAGCTATAATTCAGTCGGAGCACATTTGGGAAAAAATTAAGAATTTATGTTTTTTTTCCCGAAAAAAATTAAAAAATGCCTCAAAATTTGAATTTCGCGCGAAAAATCCAGTACAAGCTTCCTTCATAATTTTCTCACCATTACAAAGTATTTGAGCGAAATGGGAGACGGAAGAAGTAATTCCAAGGATTCGACGGCGGCTTCCGTTTCATCGTCGGTGGAGAACGTTCAGAGAAAAATGGTATCGTATTCCTCTCTACCACTACAAATTAAAAAAATAGAGAATTTCTAGATTCTGATGCAAATTGCCGAAAGTGAAAAGTCTCATTTTGACGACGTGCTCACTTGTCACGAAACAGACAACGGATGGACGCCGTGTCATTGGAAGGAGACGGAGAACAGCGTGACACAATCAGATATGGAGTTGAACACGAAGAGAAGTGTACCTTCTGAATGGCTCGATGAGCAAGACGCTGTCACGATGGCACCGGTGGAATGGGCGGGAAAGAATGCGGAGATTGCGGCGCCGAACAGCTACTATGAGTTGATGGATTTAAACGAAGAGCCGGTGGAGAGCAATGTTCGTTTGGCTCGTGTCCCGCCGCAATATCAGTTGGATGCGCTCTCCGAAATGCTCATTTTTGACGTTCCACAGCATTATGCGTGAGTTTCAATGTGTTTTGCCGAGTCGTGCTACTTTGGAATAGCACGGTAGCGAAATAGAACTGCTTGAAATGGAGCTGTACATGACAGACAACTCCGCGAAATTGTACTCAATACCCCACCATGTTTATGGATTCGTGACGAAGCGAGACAGCGTGTCAAGTTATGCTTCAGCAAATGTTGGGTCTCGCCACGATTCAGCTATTGACGGCGAGAGTGGAAACAATTTTTTTACAAATTCTTTTCATTTTTTGCAGCGACGTGCCGCTACGTCACGAATCCATAATACAGCTCTATTTCAAGAATTTATATTTAGCTACAGTTCTAGCCCGAAGTAGCACCCAAAACTCAAACCCGCGATATTTCAATTCAATAAATTTCACGAGTTCTATCAACTGAGCCACAGAGGTCACAAAAAACAGATAAAAAATAAAAACATCAGAACAAAAAACTTTTTTGGTACCAAATTCATGAGAATTCTTGAACACTTTCAGAATTAGAAAATCTACCAACTGCCACATAGCGAATATCACCGCGGTCTCGATGGATCAGGATCGTCCGATCGTCGACGATGGCGCCACACCGTACTATGTAAATTCTGAATACGCATCCGAACTGCTTATGTAACTTTAATTTTGAGAAATTTCTTTTTGGATTAAAAATTTTGATGGGAAAATAAATAAAGATCTTTTTAGTCATTTATCTTGCAAAAAGAAACTATTGTCGGCCCGCCAAAATGGTCAAACACTCTCCGCTGAACTCAACGCCATGCAATTTTCATTTTTGTCTCCAAATAATTTCATTTCACGTATAAATTCAACGTAAAATGAAATAATTTGGAAACCAAAAGGCCAATACTCAGTGGGTCCCGGATCTTTGGGTCCCAGACTCTTTGGGTACGATGAATCTTTGGGTACGGCTACTCTTTGGGTACCAATTTTGGGTACGGTATCTTTGGGTACGATTGCTCTTTGGGTACGGCTACTCTTTGGGTACCAAATTTGGGTACGGTTTCTTTGGGTACGATGGATCTTTGGGTACGATATCTTTGGGTACGATGGATCTTTGGGTACGACTACTCTTTGGGTACCACATTTGGGTACGGTATATTTGGGTCCGATGGATCTTTGGGTACGGCTACTCTTTGGATACTAAATTAGTACGGTATCTTTCGGTACGGTATCTTTGAGTACGATTGCTCTTCGACCCATGTGCGCAGAATTCGAGTGCGGTATGTTCCATAAAGCAAGTATTCCAGATCGAGAATGAAAGCGGTAAGTTGCTTTCCGGGCGTGAACCTCATTATGTAACTAGATTAATTGCTGTATAAATACTGCGTAAGTGTCTTGCTGGTTACTGAAAAGGGAAATGTCCGGAGCAGGCTTTCTCGGAAATTTCCGAAAACTCGGAATTCCGATGTTCGGAATTCCCGAGAAAAATTCCGATTCCGTTCCAAGACAAAATTATTTCCGAAAATAATTTTGTTTCCGTCGGAAATAATTTTTTTTTCCAATGTCGGAAAAAACATGTTTTTCTGCCGATATTTGGTACGAAAAATCTTTCTTTTTTTTTGAAAAAATTCGACCATGTCCGTGACACAAATTTCCTATTCAAAACACGAGTCTACGTATTTTCCCTCAATTTTTTAAACTTTTTTGTGGATAATTTAAGATTTTATGGGCCTATTCAGGTTCATTTCCGATTTTTCCGATCGGAAATCGAAATTCCGTCGGAAATCGAAATTCCGTCGGAAGTCGGAATTCCGACGGAAATCGGAACGAGTATTTGAAATTTTGGAATTCCGACGGAACATCGGAAGAGAAAATCAAAAAATCGGAAATTTCCGACGGAACTCGGAAGACAAATTTCTATTTCCGAGAAAGCCTGGTCCGGAGGGGTGTCGCCTGGCACTCGTGGATGGGAAACTTACAGTTTGAAAAAGTTTGAAAAGGTTTGAATATGTATTAAAACGTTTTAAAAAGTTTACATCAATTTCGACGACAAAAAGATTGAAAACGGCTCAGAAAAGTTTCAACTTCCCCTTTTTTCTTCAAAAGGTTTAAAAAAGTTTGAAAGCTGCCCAGCAAAGTTTGACTCGTTACCTGAGTCACTGGTTCGAGTTTTGTTGAATGCAATCTCTTGTTAAAGACACACAAAAAAATACAGACCAATCTAAAATTTTCTATATAAGAAAGATAGTAGTAGCAAATATTCCATTTCCTTAACTCACTAAAGTTTTCGCGTCCATTGTGGTAAAGCCGCTAACATGTTTGAACGTTAACCAAAAGGTTTCGGGATCAAGTTTTGTGGAGTTTTATGGAGCGAGACACACAAACAAAGAATATACTAATTCAAAATTTCCATATATATACAGTGCGTGCAATATCTATAGGACCCCCCTCGATTTTAGGCCTACGGGAAAAACCAAAAAAGTTATCAAAAATCTGTGAATGCCATTCGATTCTAAATCTGAAATAACCCCAGGGTACAAATTTTTATCATCCTACCACTTTTCATACCCGCTTACCACCAAAAAATCACTTATTTGACCGTGCAATATCTATAGGACCCCTTGAGAAATTCGGGTTGGCGACCAATTTTTGGTGGGGTTTTCGTTCATTAATTCGACTATTTTCTTAATTTTTTTGTTTCTTTTTCTTTTTTTTCATAAAAACTATTCATTCTATCAGATTCCCAACTTTAATTGACTATTAAATTTTTATAACACAGCGCAAATACGATCAGATCTACAAATTTGGGTATCGGAAAGTGTATGGATGTTTTAGCTGTGTAAATTTACCGTAATCTTGTTTGTTTCAAGAGTTAGAAGCCCAGGTAAAGTGATACTAAGCCTAAATTCACCTATTCCTAAAATGATGCATGCCCAATAAGTCACTTGTAATTTGCTTGTTATGGGTCGTGGTCAACTTCTCACCTCTTCTGAGCAAAAGATTAACTCAATGTGATGCAACACCTTAGACCTTCACTTTATGACATTCCTAGTTTTGTTAGGAAGAGCAAAACTGCTTGCCGTAACTACCTCAACGGTCTCCTGAAGTATGGTAAGCAATCGAAGTAGCACAAAGGGAAGACAGAGAAAAATCACCGCTCGAGAAGAACGTTTAATTCTTCGCGTGTTGCCAAATTCCCCGAAAAGCCTCAGAAAAGTACAAGGAGAGTTAGATCTCAATGTCTGCAAGTCGACCATTCGGAATGTCGTCAAGAGAATTGGAATCATCGTCCGTCAAAAAATGGTCAAAGTACTGGAAATGATGCCACATCACAAAACAACTCGTCTATGCCCAACAGTATATTTGAAGTCATTCAAACCGGTGGTGACAAAACTTCCCCTGTCATTTTCCTTGTTTTGAACTTTTGCACAGAGATATATGTGCTCCATAAACCTATTCTTGCTTCTACGTGCTCATTACTACCGGTTAGATGTTAATGAAGCTAGAGATTTTTCGAAAGTAAGTAATTATCAAGGAAACAATTGTGGAAAAACAGAAACAACAAAAAAAGAAAAAAAATAATCGCATTAATGAACGAAAACCCCACCAAAAATTGGTCGCCAACCCGAATTTCTCAGGGGGTCCTATAGATATTGCACGGTCAAATAAGTGATTTTTTGGTGGTAAGCGGGTATGGAAAGTGGTAGGATGATAAAAATTTGTACCCTGGGCTTATTTCAGATTTAGAATCGAATGGCATTCACAGATTTTTGATAACTTTTTTGGTTTTTCCCGTAGGCCTAAAATCGAGGGGGGTCCTATAGATATTGCACGCACTGTATATAGTCGGCGAATACATCATCAACCTCGTTCTACTGCAAAATGCCTGTAAAACAGTGTTGCACTGGCAAGATTAACTCGAATTCTATTTTTTATACTTTTTTTTAACGGAAACTGACGTATCCACGACGAATTGCAAATAAAATTTGATTTTTCGCTTCAAAACAGGCGCACTACACAGTTGAAAATTGAAAAGTGCCGTAGAGCGAGGCTGATGATGCATTCGCCGAGTATATTTAAGAACTATTAGTAAGTTTCCCACCCACGAGTGCCAGGCGACACCCCTCAGGACGTTTCCCTTTTCACTAACCAGAAAGACACTTACGCAGTATTTATACAGCAATTAATCTAGTTACACAATTAAGTTCACCCCCGGAAAGCAACTTACTGATTTTATTTTCGCCCTGGAATACTTGCTCTATGGGACAAACCGCACTCAAATTCTGCGCACATGGGTCGAAGAGCAATCGTACTCAAAGATACCGTACCGAAAGATACCGTACTCAAATTTAGTATCCAAAGAGTAGTCGTACCCAAAGATCCATCGTACCCAAAGATACCGTACCCAAAGATCCATCGTACCCAAAGAAACCGTACCCAAATTTGGTACTCAAAGAGTAGCCGTACCCAAAGATCCATCGTACCCAAAGAAACCGTACCCAAATTTGGTACCCAAAGAGTAGCCGTACCCAAAGAGCAATCGTACCCAAAGATACCGTACCCAAAATTGGTACCCAAAGAGTAGCCGTACCCAAAGAACCATCGTACCCAAAGAGTCTGGGACCCAAAGATCCGGGACCCACTGAGTATTGGCCACTTTTTTCTTGTGGATATAAATTGTCGGCCCACCAATATAGTCAAACGCGTTCCGCTGAACTCAACGCTATGCGATTTTCATTTTCGTCACCACATTATTTGATTTCACGTTGAATTTATACGTGAAATGAAACACGGTGTGTTGAAGCGTACATTTTTTCAAAAATAATAATGGGGTTATTCACGAAATGGCAAAAAAATGGCAAAAAACGGCAAAAAACTGCGCGAAAACTCGGAAAATGCTCCGATTGATCTGAAATTTTGAGAAATGATTTTGAGAAATCAGTTTTTTGCCGTTTTTTGCCATTTCGTGAATAACCCCATAAAAAGTACGCAAATTGCCGTCTCATGCGTTTTCAAATTATAACGTTACACGACAATTCAAAAAAAATTTTCATTGAAAACGCATGAAACAATTCAGTTAATTAAACGAAAGTGCTTCTAATCGACTCATTAATTTTTTCTTATGCGGAAGAGTACAAAAAAAGGTAGAAAATCACGCCAATTTATTGATTAATGCGATATTTCCGAAACAGTGACCGTAACCATAAAACTTTCTTTCAATGAGTAGTGCGAGGGGGCGCGTTTGCAGCGGCGCACCGTTCAACACACCGTGTGAAATGATTTGGAGACCAAAATGAAAATCGCATAGCGTTGAGTTCAGCGGAGCGCGTTTGACCATTTTGGCGGCCCGACATTAATAGATTCGCGACGAACTGACATTTCACATGAAACTGGGAGACGAAAAATCAATATTTCAATTATTTCTTCATTTTTTCGAATAAAAACGTGAAAAATTGTCACTCCGCCACGAATCCATCATAGCCACGTCCTCCCAGACTCCCAACGCGCCAACCAATAACTGACGCATTTCTGGTGTTGGCGCAAAATCACCGATTTAATTGGAAATTAGCCATTTCGGCGAGAAACAATTAAATTTTTCATTGAAATAATCTATTTTCGAGCAAAAAATAAGTAAACTTCAAAACAAATCATCGTGCTTTGATTTGAACCAGAAAAATGAAGTTGAACTTTTTTTTTTAGTTCGAAAAATGTAAACATATTTTTTTGGCGAAAATTATGCACTATGTGTAGAGACCGCAACGCGGGTGGGCGGGGCGAGTGAAATTTTTCTCACTAGATTCGCTTCGCCACCTTTACCGTCCTGTACTGCGGCTCCTGGCTATTGGA
Source organism: Caenorhabditis japonica (assembly GCA_963572235.1). NCBI lineage: Eukaryota > Metazoa > Nematoda > Chromadorea > Rhabditida > Rhabditidae > Caenorhabditis > Caenorhabditis japonica. The sequence continues at coordinate 4,980,906 of OY754345.1, forward strand.
TCGATAAAAATTTTATATGTTCTTATGTAATCAACTGCGTAGAACACAATGGTAATATTCATTTTTCTTCAAATAATTCAGTTTTTGAGAAAAATACGGGAAACGGTCGGAATTTTCGAAGCGATTCGAGAAAAACGGAAAATATGGTGTTACGCAGGTCCGTAGCGCACGTTTTTATGAATGATATCGATAGATCTTGACACGCTGAATCGTTTAAAAAAAAAAATCAAAAATTCGTTTTTGCAAACATTCTGAAATTTTCAGTCAAAGTAGCACAAAATTTTGTGAAAATTTTTCAGCGATGACCTATGTTTTTTATTATTTAATTGCATAATACACTTCATTTTATGTTTGTAATAAAAATTTCAGACACTTTCTGCGATTCTAAGTTAGTTTTTTTCTCATCCAAAAGCCCAAGTCTCAACGAATTTGGTAGTTTTTCCGCTTTTTCGGTATTACGCAAGGCCGTAGCGCAGGAGTTCTCATTACCATCGAATTCTACGCAAAATTTGGCATCGATACTCAAAAAAAATCGAAAATCGCTACTTGCAAACATATTTTTTTATTCGGTTTTGTATCATTTCAAAAGGAGTTTTTATGGAAATTTGTGAAAAAATCTTGTTAAAAACATGACAAAACAATTTGATAGACTGCTGCGTAGTGTACGACTAAAGGGGTTCAGTTGGGAAGGCTCTGCGTGGTGTAGTGGTTAGAGCGGATGCTTTGCAAACATTTTGGCCCGGGTTCGATTTTTGTGCAGTTTGAAAATTTTTTGCGCAGGAATTTTTCGAAGTTTAATGATGAATTCTCATTGTAAAATGGTTTTTTTGTTCATTGGATGTTATTTTGCGTATTTTTAAAACAAATTTACGTTTATTTCTTTCATTTTTTCTTCAAATTGAAAGAAAAAGGTGAAATTTCCTGTATTTAAATAAATTTTGTCTGAAAGTTGAGAATAAAGTGACAAAAAGTATTGAGAACAATTAAAAAGTGATATTTACAAAAAATATAAGCCCAATTTTGCAAAATAATAAACTTCCATCGTGAAAATCTCATTTTTTTTCAAAGCCTCTAGAAATCGATTTCTTACACTTTAAATCGACAAATTTATGATAATTAAGTGATAATTAAATATAAGAACGATATGTTTTCCCATTCTTCTCATTTTAGATCTTTTTCGCAACATTATTCACCCTTTGAAGCCGAGCAAATAGAGTGGGAATCAAAGTGCGCCGAAAGAATGCAGCGAAAACCCCGCCCACCTTTTCGCGCCGCGGCAACTCGCTGTGAGAAAATCAGTAGTAATGAGGAGCGCACAAAAATGGCTGTAACTCGGCTCATACTGAATTTTTTTCGGAAAAAATTTGGGAACGTATTTTTATCAAGTGTTGGAACATATTCCAATCGCCAGTTCGTCAAAATTTGGACTTTTGTCAAACACGTTGCGGTCCCTAACTATGTGACTGATTATGACAAAAATTAATGAATTTGGTCTGAACAAATCATTTTTACATAGAAAAAAAGTAGAGTTTCATACAAAAAAAGAAAGAAAAAATTTGGCAAACGAAATGAAAATAACGAAGTACGGAGTTTAATTAAATTCAATTAAACGCGTTTGACCGTCGCGTCGGTCCGGGCCGAAAATACAAAGACGAAAAATTCTTCAAATGGCTCCCCGACGATTCGCAACCGGACGCTTCGAAACCGCGTCATTTCGCCACTCATGTCGATATTGATACCGTGAATTTTCGAAATGACGGGTTGCGTGATATCGGGTTGCAAATTGACGGGTAGCGCGAGCGCGCGGGCGGTTCTCATTCGTGGTAGTTCTTTTACGTACCAGTTCAGACTCGGGCGGTTCTGCTTCGAGTAGTTCTCTGTTGTACCAGTTCCCATTCGTACCAGTTCACATTCGGGCAGTTCTGCTTTGGGCAGTTCTCTTTTGTACCAGTTCTCTTTCGGGCTGGTTCTGCTTCGGGCGCAGTTCTCTTTCCTACCAGTTCTCTTTCGGGGAGTTCTGCTTTGGGGCAGCACCGCGTATTTATGAAGAATGGCCCTACGCATAAATTTGGAAAAGAAAATAATGACAGCATGGTTTCCCAATTTGATCACTGATGATGAGAATCGGACACTGTATACAGTACGCGTTATAAGTATAGTCCACCCCACAAAAATTTAGTTTCTGAATTTCCTGAGCAGACTATAAAAAATGGCTAATGACATTTGATCAGGCATGCAAAGTATAACACACTTTTACTTTTCTTACATTTTCCTCGTGGATATGCGGTTTCTGGGAAACTTCTTGCCTATTTTATCATGGTTTATAGTATTCCTGTCGAAATTCCTCGTGGAACTTACTAATGAAGAGCTAGCCATTTCATTCTGGCGTCCACACCACCAGAAGCTTCTCAGCGTCTTCCATAGCTCTCCAACTCAAATATTCGTAGAAATCTATATATGATTCTCTGGAAATTTTATTTGCTAAGATTTTTTCACAGATATTGTGAAAACAAAAAAAATGCAACGCGGTGTTTGCGTACTTTTGAAATTCAAACGGCAATGAGAGAAATAGCACGGGAAATGAAGAGAGATGTTCCCATTTTCGTTTGAATTTGAAAAGTACGCAAACACCGCGTTGCGATTTTTTTGTTTTCACAATATGCCATTAATTTAAACATTATAGCGATGTCTATTTCAGCAAAAACGAATGAAGACGGCTCCGATCGATCTGAAACGTTGCAAAATCATTTAAAAATCATTTTTAAAGCTTCCGGTCGTTTCCTGAAACTTGCAGACCAAAATATTGATTTTTGAACATTTTCAGAAATAAAAATCGATATTTCGTTCTCAAATTTTCAGGGAATGTCAGAGAGTATTTTTAAATGATTTCTCAAAGTTTTAGGCCGATCGCAGCATTCTCCGAATTTTCGCTTATTTTTGCTGGTTTTTTTTTAATTGTTTGTTTTTTTTGGTGGTTCCGTGAATAACCCCATTAGTGCACGTGACACATGTTACCTCAACGTGACCAGTAGACTCTTATTAACCTTTACATGTCTTATCACCACGTGGCGACCCTCTCATAGTAACACTTGTTGGTGTGAGCTCACTGAACGTCACTTTAAAATCAAAATCAGAAACAAAGTCGTTTCGTAATGATATCAAATCACGCGAAGGTTCTGCTAACCGTAATAGCACTTGCCGGTTTCATCGCTGCGGAATGGACGAAATATATGGAACACTACCGAAAAGCAAACTGTGGGCAGAGAGAGCTTCGTAATACTATTTTCCTGATTAACTTAAACATTATTGCGCTGTCTATTTCAGCAAAAACCGATGAAAACGGTGGAACTGTAGTCTTGACCGAGGAGGACCCTATAGTTCAGGTAAGGACTATTGGAAGCGTTTTTGTAGAGGCCGGTGCTGGAGGAATTTATGTGTCGCGACGACACATAATAACATCTGCGCAAGCTGTTCTCACTAAAGCTAAGAGTTGGCTGTACGATGGCGATAGAGTGGATCAAGGCCTGTGTAACGAAGAAAAGTATTCGGTTTTTTGTACGTTGTGTAATCTCACCGTTTTGCAGACACCTTACCGTGCCTGAAAAATATCGAAAACAAATAGCGGTGCGATCTGCTCACTGTGTCACCGAGGGTTGCCCGTATGTCCAGGAAACTGTGAGCAGGGCGATAATATTGTTTATGTGCTCGGAAGATGAGAATAAGTTCGATTATTTCTATGCGATGGTGCTTGAGTTTTCGGTGGATATGACCGAAAATTTTCCTTGCATTGCAGATTGTAAGAAACAGTGAGGGAAAATTCCAATATACTCCCTCCACCTCACGACAGGAGTCCCCGCATGTTGGAATGACCCCCCCCCCCGGCCCACTGAAAGGCGGTTTTATCAGTGGGGGTGTAAATCACAGTAATAAGTTACCTCCCAGCCCCCTCTGGTTGTCCATTTTTAAGGTGTCACACATGCTTCTGGCGCGATGTCGCTAAGTTTTAAGATTTAAATAAGACCCCCACATGCAATGAAGTGGGGGGGGCTATTCCAATGTTTATGCTGGGGCTTATATCAGAATGATGCGGGGGAGGGGGGGTTTGATAGAATGTTCCCAACAGTGAAGATAACCAAAATAGATTTTAAATATTTCAGTACCTATACGATTACAAATCAAAGACGTAGTTCACACATATGGCTTTCAGTATCCGCTAGACGATTTTGTTAAGGCGGAATTGATTTACCGCAACAGAACAGTTTCAAACGTTTTATAGATGATCTATAATGTGAAATAATTCAGATCACAAGTTTTGCCAACAGTCATAGTGAGAAGTTCATCGTGCTCCCCAATATAAATAATCACGAAGATCGTGGTGGTCCAATTCTCTATTTCCATGAATCAAGATGGTGGCTGGTTGGCGTTAGAGCAACTAGTATGCGTACATTTTCCACTTTACGCAAATTTTTTTCTTTCAGATGATCTTTTTGATGAAGAAAGCGACACATACTACTATGACGTGCGAGACTACCGACAACACTTGTGCTCCTTGTTCTCCCTCTGTGGACGCTCCAAAATGAATGTTAAACTACCGGACCCATTTAAAGTTACGACTGCATCAACTGAGGCTACCACAACGGAATTACCAACAACAACAACAATTTTAAAAGAAGAGCCTACGACTGTCGAGCTTGTCACATTCGCCAAACCTGCCCCACGTGCACCAGAGCTCATTGTGAAGAATAACCCTCCTCTGAAGGCAACCGCAGCACCTTCCTTTATATTAAATCCTACCACTATTAAGCCACAGGAGAAGGAGAATGGCCCTGTTATTTCTAGTACATTTTGGACAAGTATCGTTCTTGCCTCGATCTTTATGCTCTTCAATTTCTAATTTATTTGACAATGAAAATGTTGTTCATATTACTGTCCGCACGATTAAAAAAAATCAAATAGGGGAAGTTTAAAGGGAGGTTTTCGCTCCTTTGCGGAAAGCTATTTATAGTTTCCAACGGATAATTTATTAATTTTTTTATTTATTGATCAAGGGAGCACTTTCGGTAAATAAATAAATAAGTTGGTATTTTTTAAGTTATGAAAAAGTTCTCCCTGCAAACTCGCTCCAATCGAACAATGCATTGCGAGCATGCATTTGTAGTGAGATTCAGAGAAAAGAGAGCGAAACACCGACCACGTCGCCAACGTGGCCGCGTCTACCACTGTGCGAAGGGAGCTGGTTTGCAGCGCTCCGTACTGAAAATATACATATCATTTAACTTTGGGCTTTCTTTGTTAGAATTTTCAGTTATGCGTCGGGCGTGTCTGTTCTCTCATGATTCTGTGCTTAATTACCGTTACAATCAATTCCTTTTTTTTGTATTTTTCGACGCCAAGTGAATAAGATCAGTGGGGGTATATATCACAACAGCTAGGAAAAAATGCTTTAAAATTCCCCACAATAGAGTAAAGGGGAGTTTAGCCCGCTTAAGCTGTTCCCGAAAGAAAAGCTGAAAAAGGCATTGATCGGCTTTTTCGAGTCACAGGCGCCCGCGTTCTGGAAAAAGGGGTATTGATGATTTTCCCAAAAGATGGCTCACAGCCGTGAATAATCATGACAGAAAAAATATTTTTTTAAGTTTTCGGAAACAACGTTTTCCCAACCACCCTTGGTGTGCGGAATTGCTCATTGAGGATGGAAACTCGGCAACTCTCGCCTTAATAGTGCAATAGGATGTGTGGACAACACGGTGTGCTCGCAGAGAACCAAATTTATTTGGGGAATAGAAAATAGTAAAAAACTATTCCGGCCCTTGTTGTGTGCTACAACTTAGCTTGTAGCACTGGGCTTCTCTGGTAATGACAATAACGACGAGCTAGCGGTTGGATACAATCGGAGTGGCAAAAAGGTATAAAATAAAACAAGAAGAAGAATGTAGATGGAGAGCCAGCGTCCAAGTATCCACGCGTCGCAGGTGTAGTAGAGCTCGAAGAGAAAATAAAAAGTGCCGTATGAAATGGTGGAGAGAAAACGAAAGACCATTCCTGAAACAACGGTTGATATTGTGGCTCGGAAGCCTATAGTATTGTGGTCTTGCGACCTATCGGTACCGTGTTTCGAGACGACGACTGACCTTGAGCCATGTCGACTCGACACGTTAATTATTTTAGGCCCGCTTTCGCGGGCGCGGTAGATTCTCATAATCCAGCAGAGCGCGGCTGCCACAGCAGACGCGGACGTGGCCGCGACGCTGTAGGAGCGGCCGCCGGCCGGCGCTGGGGCGACGAGAGAGTGCGCGAGACAGCGAGATGGATTTTTATTGATTACAAGCCTGCTGCGCAGTCCTGCGCGGCTGCTGACGCAGCCTATTGGCAACTTCGTCGCCACATTCTATTTTTTTGCGTTCCACTCTTCCTCATTCATTTATACGCACTCTGTTTTTTGGAAGATTTCTGTCCTCTGTGGCTCAGTCGGTAGTGCTCTTGCACAGGTAAAATGCGGTTCAAGCACATAGGTTCCGTTATCGGAACATATCGAAAATTGGTGCATATTGGACGTGATATGTATTCACGTTTCAAACACGGAAGCGCGTGAATTATATGTGGTTAAGAAAAAAATCCGCATGCATGAATATCTCGTTCATCTTATACCGATGCATATATGTTTCATGTCAAAGCGAGCCACCTATCCGGCAGGCAAGTCAGTGTAAGCGCGCTCCATCTGCACGCGCGAGAGGGTGCGAGACGCCGAGACCTATTTCTCATCAAAAATTATTTTTTCTGTTTTTTTTATTTATTTTTCGCATTATTTCTTCATTTTGCTTATTTTTCTTTGTAAAAATAATTAATAGAGAGAAAATTTGCAAATATCTCGTAAAAATTTTCCGATTTATGCCCATATTTCATTAACTTTCGCTATTTTAAGAAACTGCCGCTCTTTAATGAATGTGATAGATTTTCGGTTCGAATGCGATTAAGACTGTGTATTTTGATATGTCCTCTCTCCTTGCCGCGAAAATTACTAATTTCATACTAAATTCAATCGGTTTTTGGCAAAAATCACCAAGTTTCATTGAAATATGTAATTTTTGAATCTACCCCCGCTTTTCTACTCAATTTATCTTTTCAAACGTTTTTATATTTTGCCTCGGCATACAATAAACGTAAATTTTCATTTTCAGAAAAAAACGAGACGGAGACCGCACAAAAAAGCAACCTCGTGGACAGATTCGGTAAGTCGTTAAAAAAAACGTTTTCCAAAATAATTTTTCAAAAATCGGTTATCGAAAATTTTTACCGACGTTATATCCGATTTTTCAAAAAAATATAGCACATTTTTTCAAGTTTTGTATTTTCTGGAAGAGACAGGCAGGCTTTCTCAGAAATAGAAATTTATCTTTCGAATTTCCGTCGGAATTCCGAAATTTCAAATTCTCGTTCCGATTTCCGTCGGAATTCCGACTTCCGACGGAATTCCGATTTCCGATCGGAAAAATCGGAAATGAACCTGAAGAGGCCCATAAAATCTTAAAATATCCACAAAAAAGTTTAAAAAATTGAGGAAAGATACCTACGTACTCGTGTTTTGAATAGGAAATTTGTGTCACGGACATGGTCAAATTTTTTCCAAAAAAAAAGAAAGATTTTTCGTACCAAATATCGACAGAAAAATATGTTTTTTTCCGACATCGGAAAAAAATTATTTACGACGGAAACGGAATTATTTTCGGAAGTAAAACTGCCTCGGAACCGGAATCGGAAATTTCCGAGAAAGCCTGGAGACAGGTTCTTAATGGGGTTATTCATTTTGTGCAACTTGCATTTTTGCCTAATTCATTTCATGCAGAAAACGACATTTTCTGTAGAAAAAATGCATGAAAAAAATAAGACAAAAAGAAAAGTGGCACAAAATGAATAACGCCATAACAAGAGTTCTCAACATTTGGCTCAGTTTATTTCTTTGAGAAAAAAAGCAACAAGTTAACCAAAAATTCAACAAAAAATCACTTTTGAGCAGTTCTCGGCAATTAAAAGTAGCGACACATAGAAACACGTTGCTTTTCCTAGCTTTTTCGCAAAACTTGACGGGAAAATGTTCCCGATAATATTGGGAAAACTAAAAAATTGCAGCGCGGTGTTTGCGTACTTTTGAAATTCAAACGGCAATCAAAAAAATAGCATGGCAAATGAAGAGAGACGTCCCCTTTTTCGTTTGAATTTTAAAAGTACACAAACACCGCGTTGCAACTTTTTTGTTTTTACAATAAATTCGGAAATTTAAAAAAAATCGAAAGTTCCGTTTTCTGATTCTAACCAAGCCTGTTATTCGTTCCGCAATAAAATGCAGGGGAAGTATGAATTTTAATGCATAATTACAAAAACGTTTCACAGCCTGACTTTTTTTTTGAATTGCATCTTTTCCAACAGGTTTGTTGAAAGTTTTGGCGGAACCAAAACCACCAAAAAGGATGCATAATTTTTTATTGTCCATTTGCGAAGAAAGCAAGTGCGCTCCAAAAAATTTAGTACTTCGTGGATTTCATTTTCGTCGCCGAAGTATTGTCGGCCCGGCAAAATAGTCTTACGCGCTCCGCTAAAATCAACGCTATGCGATTTTTATTTTGGTCTCCAAATTATTTCATTTCACGTTGAGTTTATACGTGAACTGAAATAGTTTGGAGACCAAAATGAAAATCTCATAGCGTTGAGTTCAGCGGAGCGCGTTTGACCGTTTTGGCGGGCCGACAATATTTCATTTCACGTGTAAATTCAATGTAACATGAAATAATTTGGCGACGAAAATGAAATCAACGAAGTACTAAGTTTCGTGGAGCGCAATTGCTTTCTTCGCGAATGGACAATATTTTCCGAGTTTTTGAGGCAAAAAAAAGCAAATTATTTAAAATAGTTAATTCTTCATTTTAATTATCCCACAGTCATATTGATGTACTTTCAGGTCGCCGATCGAATGTTTCACCTTCAACGCAGTGACCGCTCCACGTTTTTTTTCTCAATTTGTGTTTTAATACTATTTATTAATTTCTTTGCATTAGTTTTAATAAATGGATGTTTCTTGAATGCTTCAAAGGCAATACAATTTTCTAAGAGACAATTCGTCCAAAGTCCAATGAGAGAAGAAGAACCGATTTGACGAAAACATTTAAAATCCAAACAGGATCCACATTTTGACCCGGAACTAAAACGTGCATGCTATATGCCCAGGCGTACATGCGCATAAGCGTGCACGCGGATGCATTAACCACATCTCAAATTTTCCCTATGAGTTCCACGCAGCGCGCTATATGCTTCAACCGCATTTTACCTGTGTGAATACAAATCCGAATGTCATGGGTTCGTGTTTTGCCCACTGCATTTTCTTGCAAAAAAGCAGGTGCGGACGCGCACAGACATCCCGATCTGGGTTTTTATATATAAGAAAGATTGTATTGCGCTGTAATTTCCTTCTCCTGCCTCGATCTGGTGATTTGGTGAGTATTTGTTATTGTTTTGTGTTGTAAAAATAGGTGATAGACTATAATTAGTTGAAAAGAGTCGTGGAATAATTATTAGCTAATTTATTCCGCGACACTCCCCCCGGCAAAAAGAAGAACCCTTCTATTCATCCGGTTATAGTCTATCGGCTGTTTCGCTTTTCGTGGAATTTGCTCCCTAGTGTGGGAACTGCTTTTGTTTCGTTCTTGGTTCTGAATTGTTGTTTCTGTGTCAGAATTTTGTAGTTGTCGTTTGATTGAGTGGTCTTCACGCGGTGATTTGTCCGCTTTTTGATGTTAACGTAAACCGACCTTTTTTTTCTATCTGCGGATTGCTCTAGTTTAGCTATTTCGGATAAAGATAATTTGTGTCTAGCCATTTTTAGTGTGGATTAAGACCAATTTGCCTCTTTTGGCTTTGTTAATGTGTACAGTGTGTACAGTGGTTATGTCGCTTTTGTTTTTGGATTACTTGAAAGGAAGTCCGTGAATACTGTGTATTCCAAATATTCCAATGTTTTAGAATAGTTTGTTGAGCCCGTTTTGATATTCTTCTGTAAGCTTTTCTGTCTGACCTTCTGTAGTCATTTCTTATATAGAATTACTATTGTCTGGTATGGTTAAGCTTACGTTAGATATGAGAAATTCTACCGGTCTTAGCGCTATTGAGTCTTCTGGATTTGTTGAATATTTAGTTATTGGCCGGCTGTTGACAATTGCATCAACATCAATAAGTATTTGCTCAATTTTATATCTGGCGCATTGCCACACAGAATACTTTTCGGTACTTTTTGTCTGTCGAAGTATTGTTTCATAGCTTTTAGGTACGTTATTGTAGAGTTTTCTGAGACTAATTTGACTCTAGCGTTCGTGTAAAGTATCGATCTGAAATAGTCTAGACCGACATGAGAAATGGTGATGCTGGAATAGTTCTACGTATCGGAAGTAGTTTGGAGTGTAGATATTTGAACGAGTGCCCTGTTAGTTTTTTAGCACCTATAGCATTGTTGTATCACTTTTCTGATAACTTTACCTAATTTTGGAGTCCAGTATTTTTGAAGAACTGCTCCAACTATGTTGTTAGGTACCAGATGGGCGTTTTCTTTGTGGATGTCGCATACAATTAAATCGGCGAATGTATGGTTTTTTACGAGATATATTGGATGTTTGCTTTCAGGACGTTGCGTAGAGTTTGAAAAACTTCAAACTTTTTGGTTTTTTTTTTTAAGCCTCCTCGTATTTTTTGGTCTTGGTAGTGATTTGATATTGTGTATTGTTTTTGGTTTTTCTTGTTTCTGCCATTGTACCGTTTTTTGATGAGTTCTGAGAACTTTTTTGGGTAGCTAATGGTAGCTTCTATTCGAATTGGTCATTCCGTTTTAGGTAGTTTTAGAAATACCGGACCATCTTTCCAGCGTTTGTTGCCCATGAGTTTGCAATTGTTGACCCTCGTGGGACAATTTCTGGTTAGGTTTGATCAGTTTGACATTGGTGGAATATTGGTTTCAAATTATTTTGTTTTAGCAATATCGTTTTCTCCCGTGATTTGGGGACTGTTTAAAAAATTTTTCTGAGTTTTGTTGTTGTATTGTGAAACTCAATAAAGGGATCTTATAACTATTTTGGTAAATAATGTTGCGAAAGCGTGCTCTGATATGTTATTGGAATAGATATCACTGTTGATTTAGGTTTAATTTTGGATTTTCAGTATTATCACTTTCATTATTGATTTGATTTTGTTGTTAAATTCAAAGCACAATTGCGAAGTTGTTGCAAAGTGCCTTTTAGGTATCGCTGAATATGAGCAGTTGAACTTTCTCATAATTGTAGTCTGGGCCAAATCTGCGACACATTGTACAGTTTCGCTATTGAAAGGTAGGATACTGTATTTATTAAGTGTCCAGTGAGGTTTATCCTCATGTTGTGGACTATGATTTAGGTAGAAGTATAGATTTCTTAAAGTTCTTGTTTTGTCACTACGTTGTAAGCATATCGGATTTTTCTGATCTTGTTATCGATTTTTTGTATGTTAAGATTCAAATTCATCAGTATTGTTTTTGATTTTGATGTGTCTAATCATTTTTTGTGTTTATCTCTTTTGGTATAGTTTTTCGTTGTTGTTCATTATTGCTTCGGATTGCTTGTCAGCGGTTCACTGACCGTTTCAATTTACTAGATGTGGTTGACCTGAAATGGGACGGCTACGTTTCGTCTTTTTGTACAGTAGTTTTTAGAGAATTTCACGAGTATAGAATAATGGATAGAGATGTTTGTGATCACCTGGCCTTGGTGTCACCGAAGACAAAAAAAAAATGTTTCGCTTGTAAAGTATCTCGTTCAGACAGCACTTAGCAGGGCTTATGCAAAATTGCCTGTCTGTGCTCTGAGCCTTGAGAATTTTAGTCGAAGTTTTGTTTTAGTCCGTTTTCTCATGCAGATAACGATTTTTGCTCGATTCTGAGAATAGTTTTGTTCTACCGTGATTGTTTTGTCATAGTTTCTCTCTATTGTTTGGTTGTTGTGTTGTAAGATTCCGTGCACTGAAATCTTGATTCTCGTTGAGTTTCGGTTTTTTGAGCTCAGGTAGGGTAGTTTTTAAAGGCTGCGATTGTCCTCCCTCAGTGTTTAGTTTGGTAGGGTAGTGTTTAAAGGCTGCGATTGTCCTCCCTTATAGTGTTTAGTATGGTAGGGTAGTGTTTAAAGGCTGCGATTGTCCTCCCTTATAGTGTTTAGTATGGTAGGGTAATTTTTAAAGGCTGCGATTGTCCTCCCTTATAGTGTTTAGTATGGTAGGGTAGTGTTTAAAGGCTGCGATTGTCCTCCCTTATAGTGTTTAGTATGGTAGGGTAATTTTTAAAGGCTGCGATTGTCCTCCCTTATAGTGTTTAGTATGGTAGGGTAGTTTTTAAAGGCTGCGAATGTCCTCCCTTAAGTGTTTAGTATGAAAAAAAAAACTTTTTTGTTTCGTTTTGCCACTATCGTTTTTGTTGTGCAATTGTCTTTGCAATTGTTTTGTCGACTATTTGTCAGATTTGTGGCTTTTTGTCGTTGAAAGTTTTTTTTTGTGGTTCAGTGGTTCAGTGGTGTGGTTTTTGTTCAACCATTTAGATTTTTATTGATCGAGTAGTGAACTCTACAACTTTTGTTTTGTATCGAATAAAGAATTTATTTCGTTTATTTCTCGTTGTATTAGTTGTTGAAAAAAACGTTCTATTGAATATTGGTTGTTTCTCATTGAAATGTTTGGACCTGAAAAATAATGCATCGTTATTACTGCGTCGCGAAAAGCAGTCAGGGCGGAGCGCTGTGGTCTCGCCGCGAAAAGTGGTGGTCACAGCCGAGTCACAGCAGAGTCACAGCAGCGTCGCGCACCTTGCCACAGCAGCGTCGCGCGCTCTGCTCTGACAGGTTTTCGCGACGCAGTAATAGTAGAACAATATTTATTGTAGTTCTGGTGGTAACCGGAAAAGAGAACGCTGATGGTTAATCAGCGATCTGTATTTTTGGCTCTGATCTTGAAGTTTTGTTGCCTTCTTGGTTGTTGTCGGCTCTTTTGGTTTACTGGTACCACGACACATATTTTTGACATGAGTCTGGATTTTTTCTTTGTCGACTAGTTTGTTTTGTTTTTGGGTTTAGATCACTACTCGTCAATCGGGTTATTGTCTCGCCTTTCATTTTTGAAAATTCAAAAATTTATCGCGTCTTTCGCGTCCGCCTGCCACTCTCTACCAGCCCGACTGGCGATACGGCCGCAAAAGGAGTTGAAACGGGAATTTTCAGCACGTGAAAAAAAATGCAGTGCTGATTTTTTAGATGCGGGGTTGTTTTGAATTTTTTTTTGTGCCCCGATGGCTATTGTATTGCAAATTTTTGTTTCGCTGGCGCCTGCCACTCACCCCTAACAAAGGGGTTACGCCGGCAAAAATTGTGGATTGTTTAGCATTTAGTATTGATTTTATTGGTTTTGGGTGTCGTCTCGAATTTTGATTGGTCCTATCGCGTGTATTGTTCCATCTTGGGTTCGCAAAATCGATTTATTTGCTAATTTGCTTCGAAAATTATAGTATAGTCCAAACCAGTCGCCACATACCACCAACGAGCTGCTTCACGACGCCAACCCAGCTGTGCCACACCGTCAACAACCCGCTCCACGGCGCCAACCAGCCAACCGATCCGCCACCAATCTGCTCCATGACGCCGAACAGCCAACCGAGCCGCCACGAAACTGCTCCATGACGCCGAACAGCCAACCGAGCCGCCACGAAACCGCTCCATGACGCCGAACAGCCAACCGAGCCTCCACGAATGCGCCTCGTGACGCCAACCAGCCAACCGATCTTCCACGAATCCGTGCCATGGCGTCGAACCAGCCAACCGAGCCGCCACGAGCCGCCAACAGTGCCGATCACATCCGGAAGCGCGCTTCAGCCGTCTTGTGTGGGATAGGTATGGTTATAGTTATTGTGTGGAAGTGTATAGCAAGTTATCGAATTGCACCCGGTTGATGCACCATGTGCGGAATTGCTCATTGAGGATGGAAACTCGGCAACTCTCGCCTTAATAGTGCAATAGGATGTGTGGACAACACGGTGTGCTCGCAGAGAACCAAATTTATTTGGGGAATAGAAAATAGTAAAAAACTATTCCGGCCCTTGTTGTGTGCTACAACTTAGCTTGTAGCACTGGGCTTCTCTGGTAATGACAATAACGACGAGCTAGCGGTTGGATACAATCGGAGTGGCAAAAAGGTATAAAATAAAACAAGAAGAAGAATGTAGATGGAGAGCCAGCGTCCAAGTATCCACGCGTCGCAGGTGTAGTAGAGCTCGAAGAGAAAATAAAAAGTGCCGTATGAAATGGTGGAGAGAAAACGAAAGACCATTCCTGAAACAACGGTTGATATTGTGGCTCGGAAGCCTATAGTATTGTGGTCTTGCGACCTATCGGTACCGTGTTTCGAGACGACGACTGACCTTGAGCCATGTCGACTCGACACGTTAATTATTTTAGGCCCGCTTTCGCGGGCGCGGTAGATTCTCATAATCCAGCAGAGCGCGGCTGCCACAGCAGACGCGGACGTGGCCGCGACGCTGTAGGAGCGGCCGCCGGCCGGCGCTGGGGCGACAAGAGAGTGCGCGAGACAGCGAGATGGATTTTTATTGATTATTGTATTGCGCTGTAATTTCCTTCTCCTGCCTCGATCTGGTGATTTGGTGAGTATTTGTTATTGTTTTGTGTTGTAAAAATAGGTGATAGACTATAATTAGTTGAAAAGAGTCGTGGAATAATTATTAGCTAATTTATTCCGCGACACTTGGCGCTATTGCAGGAAAATTCTGATCAAATCGGCGTATATGCGCCTGTCTAGCCATCAAACAGGAAAGGATCACGGCGTGTTGGACGGAAAGTTGGAAAATAAAATTTAAACTGCGCGTGCTTTTTTCTCGAAAAAAATTCTCGCCTAAGCGTGGTCGCATTTAGCTGCGCAGCGTTTTTCTGCGTTAAACTGATACGAAGAGGAACGAAAACTGATAAGCAGACAAGCAGAGTGCGAGGATACTGTTGTTTTTAAAACAAACTCTCGCCGGAGAGGCGCAGACACTCAGCGGAGCACGTTGCCAATAACGTTCCGGGCTAACAATAAGCTTTCCACGGCGGGCGTTTTTTGCCCGTCCGACCCGTTCGGGGAAAGGGCCGTCCGATCCCCGGGGAAAAAGAAAAATTCCCGCATGAAAATTAAAAAGAAAAAATGTTTTAATCGAGATCAATGTGCTCAACGATGAGAACATTTTTGATCAACCGATGTTTATCTCGTTTAACAATGGGTGGAGTGTGCAAACACCGGCACTTCAAAATACAGACCGGGCAACGCGGACGGGCAGCGGGCACTTTTTAGCACTCGTGTGAGATTTCTCAGCAAATGTGAAGCTAAATCTTTTCAAAATGACGCGTTTCTGAATAAAATTACTCGGCGATCACGCCTCCGTTCATGTTTTGTGTGCTTCTCTTCAAATGGCTCCCCGACGATTCGCAACCCGATGCTTTGAAATCGCTTCATTTCGCCACTCATGTCGATATTGATACCTTGAAATCCGGACGGGTAACGGACGTTTTCGGACGGCCCGTCCATGGTGGAAAGCTTATTCCGGGCAACACGCCGTGAAGGATCTCAAGAGCCGTCAGCAGCGGCGCGATCGTCGGTGGGTTTCGGAAACAGGCCATTTTGACAACATTTTGCCGAAAATTAGCAAAGAATATTACTGCGTCGCGAAAACCTGTCAGAGCAGAGCGCGCGACGCTGCTGCGAGACCACATCCGAGTTGCGCGCTCCGCTCTGACTGGTTTTCGCGACGCAGTAATATAAAGGGCGCGGCGCAAGTTACTTACACGTGACGGTGGCCTGAATATTGCGCTTCTGAAAGCGTGAAACAATCTTGACGTCAACTACCAGCGTTCCGTGGTCGGTTTTTATCCGAAGAGGCTGAGATTCGAAATGTGTTAATGCAATTTGTTTTCTAATTGTTTGAGTAAAATTTTGCCTAACAAGGAGTTGGTCGGGCTTTCAGAAATCCCTAAAAATTAGGTAGCATAGGCGTAGTCCATGGGATTCAAATCCGGCGGCCATTCTGCAGCAGTGAGGTAACTCTGGAAAATTGTCCTTGCACCACTGTTGAGTGGCATTGACACGATGAGCTGGAGTTCCGTTCTGTTGGAAGATCCATGAACGGTAAGTCAATTTTAGTCCCCTACAAATAAAGCCCCCATTATTTCAATTCAAATTGATCTCCCCTCTGTTCAAAAAAAGTACGACTGGGGAGAGTTTTTTTTTTAAGTCGCGGAGGCGCAAAACAATGCCTGTATAAACAAAAACTTAGCCGGGATATGCTCTGAATTGACAAAAAATCTCTAATTTTCAACGAAAACTTTGGAAAATTTCCATTCAACTCGCAGAAATACAATTTTTTCTCCTGTGAAGGTGTTTCGAGAGAGGGTGACGAAACACGAGACGCAGACATCGGTGCAAGCGCGCTCTATTGTCAATTTTCTCTGCTTTTCAAAACCAATCTCTCGATCCGGACAAAAAATAATTTCACAAAAAAAAAAATTGTTTGTCCTCAAAAAATTGAAAAAAAAGTATCAAAACAATTTTTTTTCCTCAAAAAAAAACAGAAAAAAAAATTTTGTTCAAGAAAAAAATTAAAAAAAAATTGTATTTCTGCGAGTTAAATGGAAATTTTCCAAAGTTTTCGTTGAAAATTAGAGATTTTTTGTCAATTCAGAGCATATCCCGGCTAAGTTTTTGTTCATACAGGCATTGTTTTGCGCCTCCGCGGCTTTAAAAAGAAAACTTTTTTTTCTTACATGCATGAACAAAACAAATTTTTTTGTTTCACCCAAAAAAAGCAAAAGAAACGACCGAAAAAACTTTTTTTTTGGTCCCACCCCTGCCTCTGATGCAAGGTACAGTTTGCGTACTGTAAGCTTTTTTTGGCGGCCGCCAAAGAAATGATGCTCAAATCTTGCACTTTTTGATTTTTTGTTGAATAGTCATTGATTTATGAAATAAAAAATTTTTTACTTCCTACCTCTCTTTTCAACCACCCTCCCCCTGTTAACGCGGTTTCGAGATGTCGCGGTTTCGAGATGTCGCGGTTTCGAGATGTCCGGTTTCGAAATGTCCGGTTTCGAAATGTCCGGTTTCGAGATGTCCGGTTTCGAGATGTCGCGGAGCCATGCTGCGCGCCTCTTGTATCACGAATAACGGGTCAGTATTTTCCGCTTCCGTTCTTATTTTTGGAACATTTTTGATTAAAGATCAAAAATGAGTATGAAATCACTGAAAACAGCAGAAAAAATAAAGAAAAATCACACGTAATCGCCTTAAAATTGGCATATGGAGCGATGTTAGCCTGCGCTCAACTCATTTTCGACGTCAATCCGCAGTCACCGATTGTCATCGTTATTAAATCGGTAATTGCAGTATTATAGGCTGCCAAGCCTGCTGCGCCGACGTCCACTGGCTATTGATAGTGCATTTAGGGGGCTTGGAAAAAACAAGGCACGCTAAAAAAACGATAAAGGTCTCTTTAGCAACCAATACTACACGCCGTAGCAACATTTTTTTTTTGAAGAATTATAAGAATTAGAAAACGCAGAAAATCTCTCGATCACGCAACGTGAATTGCAGACTTTCCCGATTTCGTCTCGCGTCGCTCAATTTTTCAAAGAACGAAACTCGTAGGTTTTCGAATACCGCCTACTTTTTCCTACATCTGTTTTATTTGAATATTCGAATAAATTAAAGATTTCTTGAATTAGAATAAAATTGCGTAAACAAATATTAAAACAAACGAAACGTTTATGCAACTTCTACGCAACTTATCCGCGGTCGGTCAAGTCCAATTCTTTAAACAAAGTCTACTAAATATCTCATCATGCGCGATATAATTCACATAAAACCAGGAAAAAACATTTAGGAAAATTCTGGAGACAAAAATTTTACCATCGTCAACTAACCGCTGGCGGGCCCGCGGCGGGCCCGCAGCGGGTCCGCCAGCGCATCACCAATGAATTTCAGCATTTTTGATCAAAAACTCAACTAACTAGTGTGCTATGCGCAATTTTACACAGTTTAAAATAACCACAATTCATTTATAAACCAATTGGAAACAAAAAATTTTCAACCTGTCAGTCACCTACCAAATATCATAGCCGCCGCGGGCCCGCCAGCGGCCAGCGAGGGCACCCAAGCGCTGGCGGGCCCGCGCGCGGTTCACCAGTGCGGTGGCTTGTCAGCAGGCTTTTCAACAACCTTCGGATCAGCTGTAAAAACAGGGCTATTTTCCTTCGCCTGTCGCATTGCAGTGGTAGGATTTGGTATAAAGGACGGTGCTGCGGTTGCCTTCGGTGGAGGATCAGTCTTCGCAATTGGCTCTACTACGCGTAGGGCGGGTTTGGCTAACCCTTTATCAACAAAAAGAACGGTTCAGAACAAAATTACGGGCAAAAAACTCTACCGAAAACTGCGCAAACGTCATCCTAATAGCCTCTCATTGTCTCTTAAAAAACGGGTTAAATCTAGATTAAAAAATATCAGGAAATCTTTTGAATCCCAAGAAAAAAAGGTCATTGCATCCAAAAACCCTAGATCTCTCTATTCGTTCATAAAATCAAGAATAAAAACTAAATCAACTTTAAAACATTTTGAAGTAGACAAGAAAGTGATTCAAAAACCCTCTGATATGGCCGACTTATTAGTCAATTTTTTTTCAAAAAATTTCAATACTCCCCCAACCCCCTTTCCCGCGCTTCCCTCCCCTAAGCCTCTGAGGTATCTATCAAGTAATTGCCAAAATTAAACCTAAGATAGGTTATTCTAAGGACAATATCAATAACTTTATAATCAAAAACTGCGCAGATTCCATCTCAATTCCATTGTCACTCATTTTCGGTGAATTTTTATTATCCAGAACATTTCCCGATTGTTGGAAAATTTCAACAGTGATCCCAGTTAAAAAAAAAGGAAATATCCATGATCCCTTAAACTATCGCCCTATTGCGCTTACCCATCCTCTGGCTAGACTTTTTGAAAAGGTGGTTATAGGACCTATTAGGCGCACTTTCTCCCCAAAATTATCCAAAAAGCAATTTGGATTCTTAAATAATCGATCCTGTACCCTAGCACACCTCCATGCATCTTGTATCTTCCACTCGGTTCTTTCATACCCCAAGTCCTATTTAGATGTAATTCTAATTGATTTCCGAAAGGCTTTTGATTCTGTCCCTCATGAACTTTTGCTATGTAAGTTAAGTAATTTTGGTTTTGATACTAAACTGTGTGAATGGTTCCGGGAATTTCTGACAGGAAGATCGTCAATTGTAAAAATTGATAATAACTATTCCTCTATAAAATTTAAAAACTCTTCGGGTGTTCTACAGGGAACAGTCACAGGACCATTCTTATTCCTAGTATACATTAACGATCTTCTTGAAAGTTTCCCTGATGACGTCCATGTTGTCGCATTCGCGGACGACATTAAGATTTTTGGAAATAACCGTTCTAGTCTTCAAAAAAGTATTAAAATCATTGAAGAATGGTGTTCCATCTGGCAACTAAAACTTGCCGAAAATAAAACCCAGGTGCTCCATTTGGGTGTTCATAACCCTCGTGTTGAATACCACATAGGAGGTATTACAATAGACAAATGCACTAGTGTTAGAGATTTGGGAATCTGGGTTGACGAAAAGTTACAGTTCAGAAAACATATAAATATCATAGTTAATTCTTGTATGTATAAAGTTAGACAAATACTTAACTCCTTTCGCTCTTCCAATTTAAACTTCTATTTCAAGCTATTTAACACTTATATCCGACCAGTTCTTGAATATGGATGTGAAGTCTTCAATCCTTGTTCTGTCTTTATGCCCACGTCTTTAGAAAAACCGTTACGTTTCTTTTCTCGAGCGGTTTTCAAGCGCTGCCGTGTTAGTTATCTGTCATATGCCGACCGTCTCCTCCAAGCCAATCAACAGACTCTTAAACACAGGCGGGTCCTCCTTATTTTAAAAACATATCACAATATTATTTCCGGTTGGTATCACTTTCCCAATTTCTCACAATATATCAAACTTGCACACACCCCGAGGTTCCCCTATCTACTACAACCCCGTGGTAAATGGACCCCAAACAATTTCCTACACAAATATCTTTCCCTTTGGAACGAAATAGCTAAAAAATTTCCGAAAACAGTGTCAGGCGCCACTTTTCATCTCCATATATCTGCGTTGCCCCTAGACTCGTACCATTAAATTTTGTGCTTGTGATATCATCCCACCCGTCTTTCTCTCATCTATTTGACCGCGGATTTGGTCATCTTACTCAGGTAATTTTTGGCATGTGCTCGGCACACGAGCAGCAAGGTGCCGTGAAAAACGGCAGGCTGCCGGGTAGGGGTAGCGTTACGCAAGGAAACGGCACACGAGCAGCAAGGTGCCCTGCAAAACGGCAAGCTGCCCCGCGAAACAGCAGGCTGCCGTGCAAAACGGCAGCGTGCCGGAGGAGTGCCGTGCCGTCGAAAAAGGCGCCAGCATTCTTCTCTTGCGCAGACTGAGCGATGACGCAATTTTTTCTACATGAGTTTTACTTTCGAGTTCATTTTTACGATTATTTTCTTATTTTTCTTCAATTTTGTGGAAAAAGTAAGTGTTTATAATTATTTCATGTATTATCGGCCCGCCACGTCGGTCAAACGCGCTCCGCTGAACTCAATACTACGTGGATTTCATTTTGGTTTCCAAATTATTTTATTTCACGTTGAATTTACACGTGAAATGAAAAAATTTTGAAACCAAAATAAAATCCACGTAGTATTGAGTTCAGTGGAGCGCGTTTGACCATTTTTGCGGGCCGACAATAGACTAAAAATGTTTTTAGAATTTTCCACGAGGCATTTGCTCAATTCTGCTGGCCACGATGGTTTCTACAGTGATCGATTTTGGAAAAGGAGTTTCCAGTTGGTTCCAGGTATATTTTTTATTATGCCGCGCCTAAAATTGCAAAAAATTCTTAGAATCACTTGTTTTCAGTTAGAAGTTCCAGAAACAATCCAAGAAATAACTGGTGTTTACCATGATATTTTACCGCGCGATGATGGTATATAGTCGGTGAATACATCATCAACCTCGCTCTACTGCAAAATCCTTGTGAAACAATGTTGCACTTGCAAGATTAACTCGAATTCTAGTTTTATACTTCTTTTCAACGAAAAATAACGTATCCACGACAAATTGCCGTTAAAATTTGATTTTTCGCTTCAAAAAAGGCGCACTACACTGTTGAAAATTGAAAAGTGCGGTAGAGCAAGGCTGATGATGCATTCGCCGAGTATATTGTGAAAACAAAAAATTGCAACGCGGTGTTTGCGTACTTTTAAAATTCAAATGAAAATGGGAACAAATCTCTTCATTTCCCGTGCTATTTCTTTCATTGCCGTTTGAATTTCAAAAGTACGCAAACACTGAATGAATGAATGAATGATTTATTGATGAAGGGCAGTTAAACCTCTGACTCAACAATTAGCAATATAAGTTAGAAGATATTTACAGTTAATAGTTAGTAGTTAGTGGAATTAAGAAACAAGTAGTTGGTGAGATAGTAGTTGGTGAGATAGTAGTTGGTGAGGTGCTGTGCATTTTTTTTGTTTTCACAATACACAAAATTTATTATGCGAATATAAACATTTCGACGCGATGATTGCGTATTTCTGAAAATGATAAGAGTTGCTCTTCATTTTTTCATTTATGGGGTTATTCTCGAAACCAGCAAAAAAAGCAAAACTGTTTGTTTTTTACAATACCCACAGTAAAAAACGTAGCGTTGTTTGTATCACTCGTTTGTGAGCATAATAGAACTGTAACGGCTTACTAGACAAGTTTCGAACTGTTCGACTTAGAATTGCCTGGTATGGAACAGTTCCATTCCACGCAGTTCTGTACCGACCGTTTTTTTAACGTTACAGTTCTGTTCCGCACGGTGTCCAGGATTTGAAAAGTGGGCGGAGCCGAGCAAACGCGCCCCACTGGATTTTTTCGCGCGAAATTCAAATTTTGACGCATTTTTTATGTTTTTCGGGAAAAAAAAGCATAAATTCTTATTTTTTCCCACATGTGCTCCAACGGAATTATAGCTGAGGTCTTTAGAAATTTTTTAAGCCTAAGAACGTCGAATTTGGTTCAGCCACCATTTCGAAATATTCGTTTTGAGTTTTTTGGAGTTTTTGCAGGATAAATCTTTACGAAAATTGAAGTTTGGGCAATTTTATAGTATTAAAAGATACAATACATACATTTTACAAAGAAAAACAGGTTTTACTGACAGAAAAATAAAAAAAAGCAAAAATAAAATTCGAGAGTCGCAAACTGCGCAAGCACCGAAAGTGCGCCATGAGAGTTTTCTGACGTGCCAGCAAATTAGGCTCCGCCCACATTTCAAATCCTGGACACCGTGTTCCGCAATATCGAGGCTACCCCGAATCAGAACTGTCCCAAATCAGAACTGTCCTGAATCAGAACCGTGTCCTGAATCAGAACTGTTCGTATCAGAACTGTCCTAAATCAGAACTGTCCTGAATCAGAACTGTTCGAATCAGAACTGTCCTGTATAAGAACTGTCCTATATCAGAACTGCCCCAAAGCAGAACTGTCCCGAATCAGAACTGCCCTAAATCAGAACTGCCCCGATTCAGAACTGTTCGTATCAGAACTGTCCCGAATCAGAACTGTTCGTATCAGAACTGCCCCAAATCAGAACTATTCAATAAGCATGCTTACGGCCTAATATGTGTTTTTTCATAAAAAAAAACAAATTTTATTTAAAACTTATACAGGATAGTTCTGATTCGGGGCAGTTCTGATACGAACAGTTCTGATTCGGGACAGTTCTGATTCGGGACAGTTCTGATACAGGACAGTTCTCATATGGGGCAGTTCTGAAACGAACAGTTCTGCTTAGGGACAGTTCTGATTTCGGACAGTTCTGATTCAGGGCAGTTCTGATACGAACAGTTCTGATTCAGGACACGGTTCTGATTCGGGACAGTTCTGATTCGGGGTAGCCTCGCAATATCACCTTGACGAAATAGGGTTGCAAACAAAGAAAGTTGTTTTCAAAACAATGTGAATTGTTTGTTTTTTCTATGTGCGCGAAATAAGGCAAAGAATTGCAAACAATTATTTTTCAAAAAATGAATAACCCCATCAGTTATTTCTGGATTTTTTTGTGGAACATTAAACTACAAAAAAACATGGTTGGAAAAAATGTACTTATGAACAATTACTCTACGGAAATGTAAACAGTAAATGGTTTTCCGCGGAAAATTTTTTATTTCTAAAAGGGATTTTCGAGACCCTGAAAAATGCGAGTGAAACCCCGAAACCGGGTAAGTCAAAGCCAAGGAAGACTAAACCGGGGAAAAACTTCAGAAACCGGTAAAAATTTTTCAAGTCTGTGGCACGATTTTCCTGCATTTTATAACAGTTTCTGTACAAATCTCGTGTCTCTTGCATGTTCAATTTTTGCCGGTTTTGTCTTGTCTTCCCCGGTCTGGTTTTTTTCGGTTTTGTCAGAATCTTGGATTTACGAACCGGTTATAGTACAAACTAGCCAATAAAATTTTAAAAATTAAATTAATCGTCAAGAAAACCATTTAATGTTTTTATGTACCGTGCGGTAAACGCTCATGAATACAAACCCAGTAAATCTTCAACTTTCTTTTTTATGAATAGCTTCAGTTTTGAAAGTTTTCTTGCAGTTGACCATCTACTCGTCGATATGCGGAAATGGACCTTGACAAACGATAAGATTCGATATTGACGGATCGTGTGATGCTCCGTAAACATAATTAAATTTTTCGCCATGCTTTTTTTGCTGCCTTTTAATGTTTTTTTAACTGTTTTTTTATTTAATAAATTTGATTAATATCAACGAATAGAATCGACCAGAATGAAATCAAAAATAAGCAGGGTTACGGCAGTTTGCCGTGCTTTATTTCGGCACGCTGCCGTGAAAAACGGCAGGCTGCCGCGCAAAACGGCAGCGTGCCGTTTCGAGGGGCAGCTTGCCGAAAATTACATAAATATCACGACCATCGCAGACGGTCTGGGAAACGAGAAACGAAAACTCGAACAGTTTTAACTCGGCTCGCAGATGTGGCTGGGTCCCTCCGAACATTGTGCAAGGGGCGTCAGGTGGTGTGCAGATTTGTGTCGGATATAAGAAATTGGTGCAAGTGGACAACTCGATGGGAAAAAGGTCAAGGAACTCAAGAACTATTTTTTCTTCAAGCAAAAATAGGTATAAAAATGCTGTTTTTCCCATCAGATAAATAATTCATGGAGACTAAGTTGTCTACGAATTTCAAAAGTACACCAACATCGAATTTCCTTTTTTTTTTGTTGTTTTCGCAAAATGTTTGATTATTTCAATTCATGTTAGATGAAGCTACCAAGAAGTCTCCTAGTAGCTACCCCAAAGTTTCCGAATTTCTGTCCTTTACCGATCTTCCAAATCCTGTGGCAGTTTGTTTTTTTCCCGCCAATAAACGACATTGCTGCCAACTTTGCTGACTCTTGACTCGAACCCATGGTAAGATAAATGGATTACATACGCTCGTTAAGCCACTCGCCCTGACACTGCACCTTGCATGGGGAGACTAGATTAAAAATTCAGAGGAAATGGGCAATAGAGCGCA
Organism: Caenorhabditis japonica; assembly: GCA_963572235.1. Lineage (NCBI taxonomy): Eukaryota > Metazoa > Nematoda > Chromadorea > Rhabditida > Rhabditidae > Caenorhabditis > Caenorhabditis japonica. The sequence goes on from OY754345.1 coordinate 5,005,645, forward strand.
CTTGCACCGCGTCTCTTATCTCGGCACACTCTCTCGCTCACTTTTTTTTGAAACAGATAATTAAAATCCATTTTTCAGCATTTTCTCGTTCCCTTTTTTCAAAAATCGCTCTGTTGAATGGAAGTAATAATTTTTAGAATGTTTTTAAAACAAAGTTTATCAAAATTGGCCAATAATTACTTGTACGCTGTAAATTTTCTGTTTCTCTTTATTTTTGCCGACATTTTTTAGCCATAGTTTTGAATTTCTGTGTTGAAATCTTTTTTTCGAGTCTAGGATCGTTCTGGAATACGGGATCGACAAAAATTTCTAATTTTCAAAAACTTTTTGACACTTCAATCAACAATGAACAAGAAAAAAAATTGAATTTGTATGTGATTTTAGCGAATTACATAAGAAAAATAATTGATATATCAGTTTTCAAGTTAAGCTAAAAAAGAAATGGGATAAAGTACTCGTCGCACAATTTTTCGTAATTTTTACATTGCAATTGTACAATTATGGTTTCTCGCCAAACCAAAGGCCGGTTTTCGTTGAATGGCACGTAAAACTGTAAATTTCAGACAAAATAAATATTAATTTAAAGGGAAAAATAGAAAATATGAATTTTCGGATAAAAACATGCCTGCGAAAATAGAAGAATAACTAAAAATCGATAGAGTGCACGGAAGAATCGACCAATTTTCGAAAAATTTGATTTAAAAACACTCTAAAAAATTTGCTACCTTTTAACAGAGAGATTTTTCCAAAAATGAAACGAGAAGATACTTTAAAATGCATTTTAATGCTCTGAAAAACATATTTTCAAAAAAAGTGAGCGAGAGAGTGTGCCGAGATACAAGACGCAGACGCGGTGCACGCGCGCTCTATTGACCAATTTCTCTGGTTTTTGAAGCGAGTCTCCCACTGCAAGGTGCAGTGCCTGACTAATAATTTTCAAATAACCTTTAAATACAAAAAAATCCATTTCAAACTTTTGCCAGTCTCCTGCTGTACAGCGGACAACTGAATAATTTATGGCGGGTACCGTGGTGCAATGTGTAGATGCAGATGTGCCAAACAGAGTCATTCATCACATTATCCACCTCCCAAAAATATAGATTATTGCGCCGACCCGCTCCGCCCACTGTGCACAGTATAAGAGGAGTATTTGATCAATGTAATGCTATTTTTTGTTTCATTTTATAGACTGTCTGTGATGGTCATTTTTGTTTTTCTGAATGTATATGACTTCTTGTGTATGAGGCCGGCTTTTGTGTATCCGTTTTTTTCTTATTATTCGACTTTTTTTTAAAACAAATTTTTTTGATGGCTACCGTGAATCAGAACTGTCTCGCATCAAAACTGTCCCGAAGCAGAGCTGTACCGAATCAGAATCGCTCTTTTTTTTTTTAAAGATTACGTATCGAAAAAAAAAAGCAAAAGTGAATTTTTCAGGGCAAAATAAGTATTTTTCCAAAATTTCAGTTTTTAAGAATCATTACATTATTTTTTAAGGATAATTACATCATACCTATGTACTTTAGTTTTTAGTTTTTGCGTGTAAAAATTCTGAGAAAATTAATAAAAATCAAATAAATGTTCACAAACTCAACGAGTTTCGAGCTGCTGACTTTCCCTTTAATATGGTTCTGATCCGACACAGTTCTGATTCGGGGTAGCTTCTTTTTTTGGAAAAAAGTAGAAAAAATATGTGTAAAGTATGATTTTTATGCCGCGTCCAAAATTCAAAAAAATTCTGAAATCAGGCGTTTTTTGCCGTCCAAAATTCCGAAAAATTTATCTGAAATAACAGGCGAGCACAATTGAAACCGGCGTTATCGTAGTTGCTTCGCTGTGAGACATTCTATGTTTAAATTTAAATTTCTCAATTTTTTCTCTTATACGGGCAAATTCCACTTTAAACATAGAAGGTCTCGCAGCGAAGGAACTACGGTAAAGTCGATTTTAACCGGAACTTTAGACTGCAAAAAAATCCTGATTTCAGGAACTTTTTGAACTTTGGACGCGGCATTAAATGCGAGACGCATTTTTACTTTGCGCAGCTTTTGATTTTTTTCATAATAGTCTAAAAACAAAAAAATAAAGAAATCGAATATAAAATTCAGAGAACTTTTTGTTTTCAAAAATACGCAGACACCGTGTCGCAATTTTTCATTTTTTTACACAATAAAAAGTCATTTTCGTGAACGTTCCCCATCAAAATTGTATATTTATTGGGAAAAATCCATTTTGAAAGTTTTCGGCTGACAGAAAAACGTGTTCCCTTTGTTGCGCATGCGGTCTTGCAGAAATAAAACCGTTCCCGCCCCGCCTCATACACAAGATACTAGGGTATATTATTTTTAAATTTTGAATTTGAACCACTGACATCAGTCAGACGAAGCGTCACACTTTTTGGGCCGGCGGCATTAAAAATCCTAGCTCACCAATCAGTGGTTTTTTCTACGCTTACCTTCATTCTCCTTAGACGATAAAAGTTCGTCTATGCAATCTTTACCTGACTGGGACACAAAATCCAAAGGGTTATATTGATACATGGAAGTTCCACCTCGAGTAGGATTTGAAGTTTTGCGTCAAGTTTAATTTCATTATCCGTGAACTCTTGCCTGTCGCAGAATGAGTACTTGAGTGCTAACCTAATTACCGCTACATCACTGGAAATGGAGAGGAAAGAGGAACCGTGCTGAGCTCGAATTAACGCCATCTTCGAAAGCTTTTTTTCGAAAGCATGGTCAAGTGTTGTTCATTACCTGTCTGTTAGACTTGATCAAGCCAAGTACAGCATGGACATCGATCAAATCGATGACTTTCCCAATGGAATGAAATACGCCACGAGCACAAAATATCAGGAAAGGCAATGCCACTATGGAGATTTTGAAGCAAAAAATGGAAGATCTGATGTCATTTTTGAATGTTCACCAGTCACTGCATTGTGGACAATTGTCCAGTTACAAACGATTTGCAAAATATCAAATTGTCCTGCAAGAATCGGATCTCACGATTCTCTACTGCCCAGGATGATTGAACTCAGTATGCGACGCGTTATCACGTTAAATTGCAGAAGTCAAAGAAGTGAGAGGATCACCAAAGACTACGGAATTTGAAGTCAACCAACGCTCTCAAGACCATGGCAACGACTTCATATGGATATTTGTGGACCATTTACAATAACTGTTACTGGAAATCAATGCATTATCAAAGAGGAATTCAAAAAATATCTGTTCCTTATCCCGATCGAATCTCAACATGTCACGTAACAGTCCCGGAGACGTCTAGACTCCGCCCACATGTAATGGAATACGGAAAGGACCAGATGATGGCAGTTGTGTGGAAAGTGATGTGAGCTGACGTGTGATGGAGAGGAAAGAGGGACGGTGCTGATCTATTCTCTTACCTTTATATTGTACTTTATATTCGATCTATATCCTTATATAACATTTAATCATTCAATAAACTAATATACTGGAACCAATCTACTCAAAGAAGCTCGCTGTTATAGTCATAGCAAAAGTAAAATCAATGATCAAGAACGTCTTTTCGAAATTTGGAATCCTAAAAACGCTCAAAGCACGGTGTGCCAAAATCCGAAAATGTTTGAACTGTTCGCAATGGAGCGCTCTTGCATTTTCAGTGCTAAAATGGCCGCTGATTTTCAACTTCAGAATATATCATTTTTATTGATTTTTTCAATATTTTGCAACATATTTATTGTTAAGAAAATTTTTGTCTGCAAAATAAGCTAAAAAACGTAAAAATTCGTCGACAGGGAAGCTCGTCATTAAAGTCTGCACTTTTTCAACGGGATTTTCAATATTTTTCAGATTTTTCGTAAAATGGAGGAATTTCATCAAATTTTACAACATCCGATTGCTTCAAAAGTAGATTGGGATCAGGCTTGTGCGAAAACGAAAACGAAAATTTTCGAATTTTCGGTTTTTTCAAAGTTTTTCGAAAAAAATTTTCGACGAAAATTTTTTCGACTTTTTTCGACAAAATTCGAAAAAATCGAAAAAAAATGCTGGAATGAATAAGGCTGTCTGAAAAACAGAAAATGAGCTCGAAGAACAGGAAAATAATGATTCTCTAGTGTTTGCATCAATTTTAGATCCTAGATTTAAGATGAGTATGATTTACTTGATCGCACCTCTCGAATTTTAAATTTATGGTACGTTTTTTTCGAAAGAATCTAAAGACAGATTTATAAAACTTACTGTAAAATCTCTATTAGCCATGGCACTCTATTGTTCGTAGCAAAGTTTTATATTATAGGTGGCATTATATTATTCGAAGCGATTTTTTTCACATTTTTTTGAAATGTTCGAACAATTTGGGAACAGTTCCCTTGGAAATTGCGTATTTCATTTTCTACGGTTATGTCGTCCCGCCAAAATGGTGAAACGCGCTCCGCTGAACTCAACGCTATGCGATTTTCATTTTGGTTCCCAAATTATTTCATTTCACGTTGAATTTATACGTTCAGCGGAGCGCGTTTGACCATTTTGGCGGGCCGACAATACAATTAAAAATAGTTTTAATATTTTTACAAAAGGGCATTATATTAGGGGTGGCACTCAAATAGGGGGTGGCATTTTATTGTTCGAAGTAGGGTTTTGAGTGGCATTCTATTAGAGGTGGCATTCAAATAGGGATGGCCAGTTGATATATTTTTTACGGTATTTATGAAAAATGCGGGATTTCTAGCGAATTTGAAGTTTTAGCTGACGTCAGTGCCAGTGATGAATTTAAAATCCGTTTTCTGCTCACTTGATAATCGTTTTCGATTTATTTTCGAATTTTCGAAAAAATAACTCGAAAATGGAGGTCGAAAATTTTTTTTTCGAAAAATAAAACCGAAAAAAAATTCGATATTTCGAATTTTCGAAAAAAAAAATCGAAAATGAAATTCGTTTTCGACTTTTTCGAGCACCCCGTTTTCGCACAAGCCTGATTGGGATCATTTTCATGCAAAGATGAGGTAAAAATAATCACGGACAACGTCCCTATAATCGTTTGAACAAAAATTGCGTGGGATAGAGTGTGTTCAAGCCGATTTGCTGCTCCAATTTGATTGGAAAATTCATATATTCGGTTCATGGAATGCTCAAAACTACCTGAAAAAAATAATTTAACTGCTTCGACGCTGCTCTCGGCTTGAAATCATCAGAAAAAGCAATTTTTCGCGAAAATCGTACAAAATTTTTTTTTAAATTTTTTCCGTGTTTTAATGCGATTCAGTCATAAACCCATTAGTTTCCTATGGGCATTTCAACGGGTCATTCTGATTGATGCAAAAGTACCAAACATGCAACTTAAATTAGCACGGAACATTCAATATTACCAATACCAGACAAAAATTAAAGGAAATTCGGGTTTAACCAAGAGCTGAACAATTATATCATTGAATTGCAGAAGTTCCAATCAAATTGAAACAGAAAATTGCCTTGAAGACACTCAGTTTCACGTTATTTTGTTCAAATGCTTATGGGGACGTTGTTTGTGAATATTTTTGCCTCATCTTTGGCTCAAAATCATCGAAATCTTTTTTTGAAGCAATATTTTGTTGCAAAATTAGTTAAAATTCCTTCATTTTACGAAAAACCTGAAAAATGTTGAAAATCACCGTTCATTTTAGCACTGAAAATGCAAGCGCGCTCCATTGCGAACAGTTCAAACATTTTCGGATTTTGGCACACCGTGCAAAGCCATTCTTACTTTCTTGTTATTATTTTCTCAACCTTTCATCTCCTATTCAATTGTTTCTTACACCATCTGAAATTCTCGACGTCATCAATGTCATCACCAATCCTCTACAACAAGCTGTCAGTTCAAACAACACCAAGGTACATACCGTGTCTACAGTGCCATCAATCATATCATCAACAAGTCAATCATGCCGACAACGAATCCATTCGCAAAGAACGTTTTGAAACATATTTTCTGGCATACAAAGTCATACGGATGGATCACAACTTCGATTAAGGGTGCTCGATATGGGGGATGTAACAGTCCCGGAGCACGCTTAGCTCCGCCCACATGCAATGGAAGACGGAAAGGACAAGAAGATGGGAATTGTGTGGTGTGATGTGAACTAAAGAGTGATGGAGAGGAAAGAGGAACCGTGCTGATCTATTCTGTTATCTTTATACTGTGTTTTGTATTATATTTATTTTATTATCTAATCTTTTCTTTCCTTTTAATAAACTAATATTGGGAAACTGCCGTCCTTCAAGGTGCCGCTTCTAATTGTAAGTACCAAGAACTCTCTTCCGGAAAATGCAGAAAAATTAACCAGAACGGTGAGCTATGTTTTTTTTTCTACCTGTTCATTTATTTCTACACATTTCAGTTATTGTCCCTTCATATTTCTTCCGTGCACTTGCATATGGTAAACAAGACTTCATGTACAAAAGATTCAGCTGCGACGCGGGTATGCTAATTTTTTATTATGATAAGAACATTTTTTGAATAAAAATACCATTAAATGTTTTAGAAAAATCAAACCGACACACCAAAAAGGAAACTTTTACAACCAACTACAAAAACATGAAAAGGTACAAAATTTACAAAAAAGGTGAGCTATGTTTTTTCTATTGTATCTTCATTAACTTTTACAAATTGCAGTTGTTTTTCCTTCATGTTTTTTCCGTGTGGCTTGCACTTGCATATGGTAAAAAATACTTCATGTACAAGAGATTCGGACGGCGGGTCGCGCATTTGCTGATAGTTCACCACGAAAAACGACATTTTGAGTTTGAAAAACTGTTAATACATTTTTTAAATTTTGTCAAACTCTGGATTTTACTTTTGCGTTTTTTAAACCTTCATTAACAAGTTCTGAAAAAAATCAATTTAACAGTTGTTTGTTTTTTGTTTCATTTTTTTAAATAATAAACCCATGTATATAATTATGCGTTTTCTGGAATATATTTTGAAGCTGTAATACAAATTTTGGTAAAAATGTTTAAGTAAAAAAAAAAACAAGGCACAACACCAGAGGCAGTATTCATAAACATTTACCGTACGGTAAATGGAAATGGTAAATAATCTTTTTGGCAGTAAATTAAAATTTTGCAAAGTGCACGGGGTTCATGACACGATCCGTGAATTGTTTTAGGAATAGCGAAACTTATAATTTCTCTCAGAAAACCCATTTACTTTTTCATTTACCGTACGGTAAATGTTCATGAATACGGCCTCAGGTTAGTATTGTTTTGCGGAATTTTTTCATTCTTTCTTACAAGTTTTGGTTATTTCCTAATTTTTTGTGTGTCTTTTGTTTTCTCCAACTATTTTTTTTATAATGGTTTTATTCTCGGAACCAGCAAAAAAAAAGCAAAAAATAGAAAAAAAAAAAACCAGCAAAAAATTCAGCGAAAATTCGGAGAATTGATCTGAAACTCTGGGAAATTATTTAAAAGATACTTCCGGCCATTCCCTGAAAATTTCAGACCAAAACATCGATTTTGAAAATTTTCAGAAATAATAAACGATATTTTTTAAACTGGTACTACGGTATAGAACTCGCACGGAGTAGAACTGATACGAAATAGAACTCAGGGCCCCCAATGTACAACGAAATAATTCTTCGAGTTGTTCGAGCGATTCTGGGTCGGTACAGCTCAATTACAGGTTTTATCCCGCGAAGTTCTATTCCGTAGCAGTTTTATCCCGTGCGAGTTCTATGCCGTAGTACCCCACCCCCTCTCCCATTTTTCAGTTGCCGAACGGCTGATTTGATGGAAGCTTTTTGATAAAAATGCTTCCTTTAAAAATTGTTCCTTCCTTTATCATGCTCCGAAAATTAAAAGGACACCCTATAATTGAAGGACACCCTATATTAGAAGGACATCATTTGAGGGGGGTTGAGAATAGAAGGACATGTCCTTCTATTACAGGTTTTACGGTAGATTGAACGAGAAGAGCAGTTTTACTACCGGATGTAAAGAGGTCAGATGACAACAAGGTGCACGAAATCAGGAGGGGCATTTTTTGAAAATTTGTCTACTGTCATCGACACATTCGTGTTCTGCCATTTTAATCGTTCTAAAAAAAACAGTTTTTCTAATTGCATCCTTTCTAAGCCAGCAGTAACAAAACAAAAAAGAAACACTTGTTTTGTTTTCAAAAGGTTTATTAAAATTGTTAAAAAAAATATTATTATTGGTTTATGAACACCAAAGTTGCTGCAGGGGCAGTCGCTGAAGATTTGCTTGTTTCTGAAACATCACCATTGACTTCAGGAAACGACCTTCTCAAACAGCAGTAGATTTGCTCCGTAATTTTTTAAATCAATTTCCGTCGTTCTTATTGGTTGACCGCTAAATTCACCGACTTTGATCCAACTTTTGTAATGGCCAGGCTCCAAGAATTCCGAAAACGCCACACGACTCCAATGAAAGCCGTACATGTTCATTCACATGTGTTTGTGGCATAAATGACGTGAAGAATTCATTTGCAGAACGAAGGCATGAGACGATATGATACTGTCCTAGTTCAGCTACTTCGAATGTACTTTTCCGCCGTCCTTCTCCGCAGCAGCTACAGTTTTCCCACGTAGTTTGCGCATAACATCAAAATGGCATTCGACAATCACTTCTCTAATCGAATTACAGCTTCATAGGAGAATACATGTTAAAATACAGTTTTAAAATTCAGTAGAATACATCCTTAACAGGGCAGGGAACGACCATCTCAGACAGTCTGGCGAACAAAATGAAGGAAAGAATGAAATTAATTGAGGTCTTGTACTCTTTTTATAGTGCCGAAACATAGACGGAGCGTATAAAAATCTATATTCTCGTACGCGGATCTATCTATTATGTTATTGTGTTTTCAATCGACTTTCAACATGATAACGCGAGACTCCGCCCACTTATTTGTGCGCGACCACTCGAACACTGTGATATTTGAAGAGACGCGGACAGAACGGTGAATGCAGACTTGCGTTTTCATGTCGCAAATCGATTGAAAACACAATAAATGTTGTGAAATACGCTTAAAACATCGCCGAATTTTGTTTGTACCTCGACTCGTGGTTGATGAACGATTGGCCGGAACAATGGGAGTCGACTAATGACACAAATCACAGATTCATAGTATAGCTTCGGTGAGAGACAGCGAAACTATCGCACGACGGTCGATGACGTCGTTCCTGTGGAAGATTTATCAACAGTAGAATCAGGTAAACATATGGTAGGAGTTGGTGAACGTGGTTGCCAGAGCCGCGAATAATTCTGAGGATAGTTGAGAAGCCTCATCGATCCTCACCAAGGTCATCAAATCCTGGCGGGAATACAACTTGATCGTGCGCGATACGCTCAGAATGGCTTTTGTTGTCCTTCCAGCGCGATGAAATGGTGGTGCTATCTCGGAATAGAACTCGCACGGTATAGAACAGTAGCGAAATGGAACTGTTTCGGTATAGAACTGCAGTAAAATAGAACTGTAGCAAAATACAACTGTTTCGGAATAGAACTGTAGTAAAATAGAACTGTAGCGAAATACAACTGTTTTGGAATAGAACTGTAGTGGAATAGAACTGAAACGAAATAGAACTGTAGCGAAATAGAACTGCCTGAAGTGGAGCTGTAGTGACCCAGGAGAGCTAGAGCAGCTCGAATAAGTATTCAGTTGTACATGGTGGGTTATTGAGTTCACTTTCGCGCAGCGGTTCTTATTGTACAGCTCCATTTCAGGCAGTTCTGTTTTGCTACAGTTCTGTTCCAAAACAGTTATTTTTCGCAACAGGTCTAATTCGCTACAGTTCCACACCGAAACAGTTCTATTGCGCTACAGTTTTATTCCGAAACGGTTCTATTCCGAAAAAGTTCTATTTCGCTAGTATTTCGAACAGTTCTGGAGGGGCTTTATTTTTTGAAGTAATACTCTGAACATTTGTGCATGTAGGTTTTTTTGCACGCTGAATTCAGTGGCAATAACAGTTTTTCACGAAAAGTAACAGTTCTGACGGAAAACCTAAATTTGGGGGTTGGCGTATCTTTATGACGCGCACTGTAGACCCCGTTTAGCACAGAAATTTTCCAACCAGACTTGGATTTTCCAATTTAACCTGAATTTTCCGAATTAACCCGGAAATTTTCCAGATAGATTTGAGTTTTCTAAATTAACCCAAAATGAAACACCTTATGGACCTATTCAAGAGAGAAAAAAAAAGAAAAAAAAGAAGTTTTTTCTGATGCAGGAACGGCAAAAAAAGAAAAAAAAGGAAGAGAAAAATTCATTTTCTGCCGATGATAAAGTAGTCATACGTGGCGAGACCCATTCAAATATACCGATGCGCCTTTAATGAACCTATTCAAGAGAGAGAAAAAAGGAAAAAAAAGAGGTTTTTTCCGATTCAGGAACGGCAAAAAAAGAAAAAAAAGGAAGAGAAAAAAGGAAGGAAATTGATTTTTCTCCTCCTTTTTTTCTTTTTTTGCCGTTCCTGCATCGGAAAAAACTTCTTTTTTTTCTTTTTTTTTCTCTCTTGAATAGGTCCATTAGCGGGAAAATAAAGTGGTGAACGCGATGAGTGAGGCAAGGTTTGGCGATACGTTCTAAACACGCTGCCCTGCACGCGAAAAACGTCTTGCTCGTTACTGACGCATTTCCCGTGCGTTTTTCTGCGACTCTCTGCGTCTCTCTGCTAATTTTTCAACGTTTTTTTTTTTTCAAAAATCGGTTTCATTTCAATGTTTATCTATAATTTCTATCAATTTGTTTAGTATCCATTTGGCCGCTGTCTAAATGTTGGTGGTTAGTGAGAGAAGAACACAATATACTTCCCGACCTACTTTTTTCAGGTCTTCAAATATTTATTCTCGCTTGTTTTTAAGGAAATTCCAGAAAATCATCGGAAAGTTATACAACAACAACAAATCGACCTTTTTAATTCTAATTCTCTTGTTTCTTCGTTCCCAGAGAATATGTTTTTCTGTTTCATCTCTACGAAAAAGGAATTACTTCACACTATTCATTGAATAAGTAGCTTTTAACGTGTAGGTTAGGTCGTTTCGTCAACGCTCTAATACAATTAAGCAATTCAAATTAAGAGTATAATAATGCGGTAGATAGTATGAACTAACTTATAGAAAAATACTAACTACATTTAATAGTTATTAAATGATATCTTCGACGTTCAAAACCCTCCTTCTTCACGCGGCGTTCTGAACCCTTGCGCTACAGAAATGTCGCTGAAATTCGGTCGCCGATCTCAATCTTCTACGAATCCTGATTTTCCAATTCTGCACTCTTTCCTTCCCGTCTTTGCGCCAAAAATACGGTGCGTAGTCATTTTGATCACGGTCGCAAAAAAAGGAAGATGCTGAAAATGTTTTGCCGAATTAGAAAATAAAAAAACTTACTCTTTCTTGGATAGTTGATGATAAACTGACCCGTCTGTGTGGAGAATTTCAAAGCTTATCGCTCCACGTGTTTATAGCGATGTTAACGGGTAGTTCAAGATAAATTTGCTTTGGCACTCTTCTTGATGATCTCTCTGATGCTCCGAAAGAGTTTCTGCAGTCAAGCCTACTTGATGATTATTTAATTCCGAATACAATCGACAAAATTTTAAACGTAACCGTATTGCCCGTCGTTGACTATACCTGACGACGTTGGCTTCTCGAATTTTAAGCTTGATTGTACTTTTATCGAAAGTGGTAAGTACGCTCGTGAAGGAATCAGCACATGTGAGTTCCTCCTGCTCAAATTTCCTTCTGTTTATTTTCCCCGGGCGGGTGGGCTGGGAAACTTGTAGAACACGTAGAATGCCGATCGATATTCAAAAATCTCTATCGCCCTTGTCTCCGTCGCGGGCGCGGCGGGACCTTCGAGACTGGAAAATCCATGCGCCTTTAAATCGATTGCGGACGCGCGTCCTTTTTCTCCGTTCTTCAACGAAAAACATAATATTTTCGTTTATCAACCTTATGAATATAAATAGTTACCCGCGTTTCAATTTTGACTCAACCCTCAGGCCTATAATCTGGTGATTTATGGATATTTGGCGATCTCATCGAGTTCCAAAAACTTCCGTCCAAATCCAACAACTTTCTACACAGACGCGCATCGCCTGAACACTTCACTGAAATTCTGTCCGGATTCCAATACTTTCGATCCAAATTCCAAAAATGTTTTGAATCTGTCAAGATCCCTTTATGGTTTGAAAATTTCTCTGTGAGGTTTGTATTTCCTAACAAGATCTTACTATTAGTTTTTTGGACTAGTGCAAAAACTTCCGATTCATATTTGGAGTTTCCTATTATTGTAAAAAAAAAAGGTTGGCTAAGCTGCTTGTCTCTGAAAATCAGATTTTTAAAAATTCGGAGCAAACGAATTAAGAAAAGAAAATTAAAATCGAAAATCAGAGGTTTCAATGAAATGAAAAATGAATGAAAACTGTCTAATTTGCTGCTTGGCAGTATTAGAAAAATGGGGAAAAAATGCTTGAATAAAATAGTATTCATGTTACTTATAACCTAAACAAATAGAAATACATGAATATATTTTCTTGTTTTTTGCAAACTCAATTTTTATTGAAATTGTGAGAAAAAATTTTTCTAATCGAAAATCAGATTCCTACAGAGCACCAAATTCAACGTTTTTGTGCTTATTACAAAGCTCAGACATTTCTCTACAATCGTATTAGAATTGTTTATAAAAAACTGCTTTTAAAATCGAGTTATTGGCCATGAAAGCGAAATTTCAGTGCAAAAATTTGGTTTCACACGGTGTCCCGCACGCGATGCGCGCCAGCATTTTTCTGTTTCGCCTGGCACCCTCTCGCTCTCTCGCACGGTGCTTGATCAGACTACAGTAGATTTCCATAATTGCTAAAAGCAAGAAAAACATTAATTTTTTGAACGTTCTTTTTGCAATTACGTTCGAGAATTATTTTACGAAAACATTTTGGATGTACGAGCATGAAAAATACGCCAGAATAATTGAAATGCACTTTTCACAGATTTAAGCAGATTGGACCTATATTTTCAATAATATCGCTTCCATAGCATTATCCTTTGTCTAGAAGTATTATTTAAGACAATATTCATCATTCACGAAGCTACAAAAGAAATGAGCGATGCCAGGAAGGTTTCTGTACGCATGCAGTACTGCCTCTAGTGCTACTGGTACTTATTCAAACATTAATAACTCAATTATTTGGAGGACTAATAACTTGTTTGACATCTCAAATAATCCGCAAAAAAATTTAAAAACTTCTATCCGTTGTCGATCCTCGAACCAGGCTTTTGTTTTTCAGAAATTTTCAAAAAATGACCAATTTTTTCGGGTTTTACAAGGGACTTTCGAAATGGTAAGGGTTCAGAATTTTCTATAAATTGGCATACTAGTACTTTTGAACATCCTGTACACGAATATCATAGTGGTTATCTGCAGAGATTCCTCCAAGTCTGAAATTTTTTGGTCTGAAAATTCTAGGTTTTCCCACCACATTTTGCGCCTCGCGCTCTCCCATTTTCTTCTCTGCCACCTTTGAAGTAGAATCGGCAAGCAGAGATGGATGAGTGGGTAGCGCAGTTGAATGGTAATCATGAGTTCACGAGTTCGAACCCACCTTTCTTTTCTTATTTTTCATTTTAAACTTATTTTTTGGTCAGATGTTGGGAAAATAATTTAATTTTTTCAACATTTTTATTGCGTTTTTAATTGATTTTTTTAAGTTTGGAAATATTGAGGAAGTTCTTGAAAATTCTATACTGTTCAAGAAAATTCCAGAAAGTTTCAGAAATTCCCACATAATTCTCTAGAAGCTTCTTGCAAATCCTTCGAATTTTCTAGAACTTTTTTTTTTCGATCAGTATAAATCGATCAGGTCAGCTATTGCTGATTATATCATTATGGTTTATGAGTCAGTCAAGAATGGAACTTATCAAATTTCCACAAAAGAATATTTCACAAGTTTTGAAGATGATATCAAAGATTCAAGTAGGTTTCGTATTCAAATTAAAGAAAAACCATACTTTTGTTGCAGCCTGGTCTCCTGATGATGATTCTCTCAAAATGGTTGTCAATAAAGACGCAGTGCAGCTCTCTGGCAAGCCCAATCTGATCCGATTCTGCCATGGCAAGCTTGTTGAACTGGACAAAGTTCCAAACATGAAGTTTCATATATGATTATATTCAAGAACTTACTCAATATTTTCAAACTTAAAAACATCAATTTAAAACGCAATAAAATGTTGAAAAAATTAAATTATTTTTCCCAACATCTTACCAAAAAATAAGTTTAAAACGAAAAATAAAAAATAAGAAAAGAAAGGTGGGTTCGAACTCGTGAACTCATAATTACCATTCAACTGCGCTACCCACTCATCCATCCACAGGTAAACCGCGTAGAGTTTCAACAGATTCTAAAAAGAGTGCGGGCGTTGATTCTAAAAAGTGCACAGAAAGAGTCTCCCAGAATCTGTTGAAACTCTTTCCATACTTTTTGCGCATTCTTTTGAAACTCTTTTCAGAACGTTTGCTGATTCCTTTGGGTTACTTTTTAAACGCGTTTATCGTTCATGATTTTTCATCCATCTGAGAATGTTTATTTGAAAATTTATTAGTAAACAACACGAGCTCAACAACGTTATGAAAAAAATAGAAAATAAAAAAGAAAACAACGTTATAAATAGTCCGTATTGGGTTCCGTAATGGGGTCATTCACAAAACCCGATAAAAAACTGCGGGAAAAATCGGAGAATGCTCCGACTGGTCTGAAATTTTGGGAAACAATGACAAAAATACTACCGGGCATTTCCAGAAAATTTCAGACCATCCAGAATATCGATTTTTAAAATTAACAGAAAAAATTCGATATTTTGGTCCAAAAATTTCTGAGCATGTACAGAAGCATTTTTGCCATTATATCCCGTAATTTCAGGCCAATCGGGGCGTTCTCCGATTTTTTCCGCAGTTATTTTTCCGGTTTTGTGAATAAGCCCATAACAGACGGACCCTCTTCTTCCTGGACGCCACTGTCGGTGTTAATTTCTGCGTTTTGAATTCCAACTTCGTTTGCCCCGGGTAGCTGGTTTCTGAAAGTAATTCACGTAAATCAGACATTTGCAAAAAAAAAAAGAACAAACATTATAATGAATTCGTGGCGGAGTGACATTTCACGTGAAACTGGGAGACGAAAACTATCTTCATTTCTTTAGTTATTTCTTCATTTTTTGAATACGTGAAAAAAATTGTCACTCCGCCACGAATCCATTATATTGATTTTTGATTGTGAATGGACTTTTGGCAAAAAATGAATTTTTCTGGGATTCCACTTCACATAAGAATGACGATAAATATACTGAAAATGCTAAAATTGGTCTGAAATAATGCCAAAAATGCTCCCGGCCGTGAAAATGTAAAATTTTCGCAAAATTTGGCGGTTTTTTCACAATCTCCCGAAATTTTTGACATTTTTCCACATTTTTTTGAATAACCCAATTATAAACAGCGCGTGGAACATAAAATACCGCAAACTTTTTTGATTCAAAATGAAATTTTGTGGGTATTCTCATGAGAAATATCAAAAAAAGTTCAAAAATACCTAGAAAACGTACAAAATTGCCCGATAATTTGGAAAAAAATGTCATAAACACAGTTTCTGAAAAAAAAACAATTTTTTGTTGAATTTCAACAATTCTGCCCAAATTGTAGAAATTTGTATTGTCGAACCGCCAAAACGGTCAAACGCGCTCCACTGGACTCAACGCTATGCGATTTTCATTTTCGTTTCCAAATTATTTTTTCAGTTTTTCTTTGATTTTTTGCATAAAATCTTTTTTCGTGCTTTTTCCTTGTAAAAATATTTTTTCGAGACCAAATTCATGAAGTTTTATCAAAATCTTCCGAATTTAGAATTTAGAATTTATTTATTATCCGTCACAAATGAATACATTACAAATTAAATCAAAGAAAATAAATATATTGGGATAATAAAAGTAAAATGACCAGTCAGACCAGCAATAGTCTATCGGTCAAGTGTGGGGGGAAAGGGTTTCGAGCGGGAATGAGGCTATGCGCGCAGCAAAAGCCTCCGAATTCAGTCTTTTCGGGAATAATTTGACGACGTGGTTCCACAAGGACAGATTGTCGATTAGAAAACCGTGTGCGGAATTACCACAAGGAGTTAACATGTACGGACTTCTGGATGACCGGGACGCTTTTACACATAGTGGTAGGGACGGAAAGTGACATTCAAGGTTGACAATTTTAAAGTACATACGGAGCACGGATAAGATTCTTCGGTGAAAAGTGGAGATCATGTGAAATTGAGTTAATCTGTCAGTATACGATGAAAAAGACACGTTACATCGTTGCAGTACCCGTCTGGTGTAAAATCGTAGTGGATATTCGAGTTTTTTGGCTTGGGATACTGAGTGGAGATTTAGTAGTTCAGAACCGTATTCTAGAATTGGCTTTACATAAACATTATACAATTTAAAATAAAATTCGGGGGATTTTGAATGGAATGCTCGTAACAGTTGTCTGCATTTTAGTAATGATATGTTAGAAATATTATTTACATGTTTGTCAAATTTCAATTCGTTGTCAATTATAATTCCCAAGTCTCTGATAGAATTTTTTACATTTATTTCGAAGTTATTTACAAAGTATTTGGTGCGCGGATTCTTGCGGCCGAAGTGCACGACCGCCGTTTTTTGTTCGGCCAATTGGAGTCGCCACTTGTCACACCAATCTGCGACGAGGTTGATGCTGTGCTGGAGTGACGCTGGATTGGAGGAAAGTAGCTTCAAATCGTCGGCGAATGCGGTCACGTGGACATCGGGCGGAAAAATTTCGAGTAAGTCGTTTATATACATTAAAAAGAGAAAAGGCCCTGTCACGCTTCCCTGTGGAACACCAGAAAGAACGCTAATCGAGTTGGCTGAGACATAATTATCGATTTTTACGACGGATTTGCGATTTTCAAGAAAAGAACGAATCCATTGACATGCTTTTGCGTCGACACCGAAATTTTGTACTTTTGCCAAGAGAAGATTGTGCGGAACTGAATCGAACGCCTTTTTGAGGTCAAAATAGACGGCGTCAGCAAAACCGCCTTTTTTCGCTAGGATTTTGCGTATTTCGGTCGTCGACTCTAAAATTGCCAGTGTACAAGAGCGGCGATTCATAAATCCAAATTGATTTTTCGAGATTTTACCGTTAATTTGCTTCCGGATCGCTTCCAAGACGATTTTCTCAAACAGCCTGGCAAGTGGGTGAGTCAATGTAATTGGCCGATAATTGCCCGAATCAGTCAGACTTCCTTTTTTATGCAGAGGAATTATAGTGGAAGTTTTCCATTCCGTCGGAAAATGACTACTCGTAAAGGATTCAATAAAAATAAGAGAAAGCGGAACGGTGAGGGCGTGACAGCAACCTTTGATCAGAAAGAAATTGATTTTATCACTTGAGTAACCAAGTTTCGGTTTCAGAGCAAGGATGTGCTTCATGACGTTCACTGGCGAGAAGTCGGGAGATATTTTCGATGGATTTGGCGACGGATACGATGGAAACGCTGGTGACGGAGGCGTGAATGACAAGGAAAACGAACGGATAAATTCACGAGCAATCACTTTCGGATCGGTGACAATTTGGCCGGAAATGGAAAGAGTGATAGGCGGCGGGAGTGGCGAAATTCTGCGATTTATGAATTGGAAAAGTTCACGGCAATTCTTGGAACTTATCGCTTTTTTCTCGTCGTTCGCAAGTTTTTTCTTGATATTTTTTAGCTTACGATTTATCGATTTTTTGTTGAAGTTAGTCTTCAAGCGGCGTCGAAGCCTTCGGCTAAGATTGTTTTTCGACTGGTGCACGGGCGGACGAAATCGACATTTTGGCGTGTACGTTTCTATCAACTCATTGAAAATTCGAAGAAAGTGCGCAAGTTTCGAGTCAGGCGTTGCGAAGAATGACAGCTGACGCTCCCAATTGTATGAAAAAAGATGACGATTCAAAGCCGAGAAATCACATTTCCGGAACAATAGACGATCACGAGAAGCGTGAATATTCATAGGACGCGGATTATGGGCGAGCGAAAAACCAACTGATGAGTGGTCAGAGAGAATCAACGGCGGAACCTGTGAGCAACTCGTGAAGGAACTAGGACGATTTGTAAAAACCAAGTCGAGAAAATTGTTTCGGCCAGACGCGGCTGTTCTAGTCGGAAAGTGTACCATTTGGACCAAATCGTGCGAAACCATCAAATCTTTAAGAGAATCAGGAATCCCATTCGGAATTCTCAAGTCAGAAGACCAAGTAGCGTTTGGGAAATTGAAATCACCCAATATGTAGACATTCTGAACAGAGGAGCTGACGAGTTCGTTAATATTTGAAAAAAGTAAATTTGTTTCGATTGTTGAGCAGTTGGGCGGACGATAAATTAGAATAAATCGGGACTTGGAGGGTGGATGGTCAAAAGCCAGTATCTCACAGAAATGTTGTGAATAAAACTGATCGGAAAGTGAATTTACAAGAATAATAGGTAAGCTGCGGGGGAAAAATACCGCAACACCTCCGCCTCGTTTTTTAGGGTGAGTGGGCAGCCTGTCTGCACGAAGGCATGAAATTGTTGGTGAGGAAGTTAATGATTGGGGAATTAGATTAGACAAAAATGTCTCCGTCACACAAAATAAATCGATATTATTTACAAAGATGCTCTGATGAAGAAGAGTCAAACGTTCTGCCGTTGCGATTGAGCGAGCATTGGATAGTTGACAAGTAAGATTTTTAGTTTGATTAGTTTTTTGAACAACATTTAGTTTACTATTTACAGAACGTGAATTGGACGCGATGGGAAAATGAGCCACCGAGTGACAAACACCGAGTGTCGGACTGTTTTTACATAAAGAAGACGATAAGTGCGAAACACGAATGATGGGAACTGCCGTTTTTGACGAAAAAGAGAATTTTCGGTGGCCGTTTTCCTAGGCGCTTACCGCTGGAGCGACACGCACATTTGAGGATGTAGGAAGAGGACGCGGCGTGGGGGATTGCACAATTTCAAGATCACGAATGTAGAAACGGATTTCGCCAGCCTCGCGGTTAGCTTCGAAAACTTTTTTGCGCAAGTTTTTGAGAACGGAAAGTTCGTCTGGCGTCATATCACGCCTGCAACGAAGAGGGCGCGGGAATTTAGGGGACGACGGGAGCGCACGTAGGGCCTTGGAGAAATTGCGAATAAAATTATCTCTATCTTTTTGGCATTCGAATCTAACTTTTGTTGGGCGGGCATTAATATCCGGATTCCTACATTTTACACGAAATGTTTCAATGTGCTTCGGAAGCGAACAGGCATCAGTTAAAGCGTCGATAAAATACTTATCTTTATCCGACTGTTGGTCCGATTTGTCGTCGGCGAGTCCTTCAATCACAGCCAAGCAACATTTTTTCTCGAGTTGACGGAAGTCGTTGGCGAGTTTGAGTTGGGCTGATACTTTTCCAAGCAGCGGCGTGTTCTTACAAATATCTCTGTACAGCGGGCAAGACTTCTTGATGTTCACGGTAGAGTTGGCGTTGGAGAGTGCTGGAAAGTGCAAATCGTAAGGCGCGGAAGAGTTTCGGAGATCATTGATAATTCTTTCATTTTTGGCATTGGTTTCGACTAGTATTGCGTTGGCAGCGGTCAGCTCGGAGAACGCTGTTTCCAATTTCGAAACTCTTTCCAGCAGAGACATGATTATTGGGGTGGACTGTGATGGGCTGCCTCCGGGGTACTTCGGCGGGCGTCCTACTGCTCTTGCTGGGCGACCACGTTTCGCACACTTCCGACCATCCTTGAGCGATAGTTTCTTCGTCGGTGGTGAATCCACACTGATGTCGGCACACGTGTTCTCGTCCGTAGGTGATGCGGAAGGTGACGAGTCCATGGTAGTTGACATTTCGGATCGAGAATCGGGTGTCACGCGTTGGTCGGGATCAGCGTACCTCAAACTCAAACTTGGGTAATTAAAATTATTCCGAATTTAAGTGAAAAATCAATATTTTTCGATTTCACTGTACTTAAAAAAATTCATAACTCATTTGTTTGGAGAGATTTTTGTTCAAACTCCATCATCATGATGTTTTTCAATGTTTTCTTACCTTTTAGCCCGAAAATTACTGATTTTAATATAAATTCCACCTTTTTTCCGCCGAAACGGCAAATTTTCACTGAAATCAGTAACTTTGTGGGGTTTTCTCCGCTTTTCCACTCTTTTTCTCTCTTTCAATCCTGTGTATTGTTTTTATTTTTAATATTAAAAACTTATTTTCATAAGAATTCTGGATTTACTATTTTTATAAGAATTCTGGATTTTTGGACAATAAATTTGACAATCAACTCACCCAACTATTCAGCAGAAGTTGTCGGCCTCATGTCGCTGTGCGGTCTCCTCCTGCAAAAATAATTTTTTAATATTAAAAATAAAAACAATATACACGATTGAAAGAGAGAAAAAGAGTGGAAAAGCGGAGAAAACCCCACAAAATTACTGATTTCAGTGAAAATTTGCCGTTTCGGCGGAAAAAAAGGTGGAATTTATATTAAAATCAGTAATTTTCGGGCTAAAAGGTAAGAAAACATTGAAAAACATCATGATGATGGAGTTTGAACAAAAATCTCTCCAAACAAATGAGTTATGAATTTTTTTAAGTACAGGGAAATCGAAAAATATTGATTTTTCACTTAAATTCGGAAGATTTTGATAAAACTTCATGAATTTGGTCTCGAAAAAATATTTTCACAAGGAAAAAGCACGAAAAAAGAAGATTTTATGCAAAAAATCAAAGAAAAGCTGAAAAAATAATTTGGAAACGAAAATGAAAATCGCATAGCGTTGAGTCCAGTGGAGCGCGTTTGACCGTTTTGGCGGTTCGACAATAGGTCCATAAATATTTTTGACACTATTTTTCGAAGTTTTAGGCAAATTTTCGTCATTTTTCAACATTCACATGAAAAATTCTATCAGAAACGGCGCATAAAACATAGAAAAAGCCAAAACTAATGAAACATTCAAAATAGACAGATTTTTTCGACATTTCCCTTAATTTTTGCCTTTTTCGACATTTTCTAACTTTTCTTCTTAATTCTACCAATAAACTCATTAAAAATAGCGTGTAAAAGGACCATAAAACAACTGAAATTGCCGAAAAAACGAATTATCACAGATTTTAATCCTGAATTGATTTTTCAATTTTCTCGACGCCTAAACCTCGAAAATTTCTCAACACATCGCTTATAAATCTCAAAAATAACAACTACCGATAAAAATTTAACCAAAAAAAGTCGGAAAATAGGAGAAAAACGAGCAAAAATGAGAAGAAAATGACAAAAAAATGTCGATAATTTAGGCTCCGCCCTTTTTGCAAGTAGCGCATGCCTTTTTGCAATTCTTTTGATAATCTTCTCAAATTCTCTGAAGCAGAAAGAATTTCAAAAGAATTTCAACAGATTCTGAAAAGAATTCGTTTGAATTATCAGAATGCCACTCTTTCGATACACTTTTGCGGTTCACAATTCACCCTAGACTCTTTTGGGACTCTTTCCGCACCAAAACTCTTTTCAGACTCTTTTTAAACTATTTGCGGTTTACCTGTGATCCCTGCTTCCCGATTCTACTTCAAAGGTGGCAGTGAAGTGGGAGAGCGCGGGGCGCAAAAATGGGAGAGCGCGGGGCGCAAAATGTGGTGGGAAAACCTAGAATTTTCAGACCAAAAAATTTCAGACTTGGAGGAATCTCTGCAGCTAACCACTATGATATTCGTGTACAGGATGTTCGAAAGTACTAGTATGCCAATTTATAGAAAATTCTGAACCCTTACCATTTCGAAAGTCCCTTGTTAGTGCAAAACTTGCTCGATCTATAACTTCATTAGTTTTCAATCAATTGACTCCGTTGCCGTTGACTTCCGTTGCTTCCGTTGACATCCGTTGCCGATCTTTGAACCAGGCTTTTGTTTTTCTGAAATTTTCAAAAAATTACCGATTTTTTCGGGTCTTACAATTAGTGCAAAACTTGCTCGATCTATAACTTCATTAGTTTTCAATCAATTGACTTGATCAAAAGCGAAAAATAACCGCATTCAAAATGCAAACAACTTATCCGTGACCGATTTTTGAAAAAGCAATTTTTTGGCGAATACGGGCACACAGTATACTAAAATTCATATTCCGAGCCCTCAAATTCAGCCTTTCTGATATCGAATGTGGGTTTTTTGTTCATTTTATATTTTGTAGAAGTGAATTGAACAAACAAGTCAAGAAATTCACAAAGAATACGGGTATACCTACAGAGCCTGATAACACAGTAAACTTCGGTGTGTCATTTAAACGAGTATGGTTTTTTTTTTATTCAGGTTTCTAACTCAAAAATTAATTTGAACCTTTTAGTGTCTGTTTTATTTGTTTTTTCTTCAAAAAATCCATTAATTTTCTTTTTTTCCACGTGTTTTTATGGTGCACTTTTTCCAGGCGAGTTCCGATCAGGGGTGCCGTTTTTTTTTTTTTTTTTTTTTTTCGCATAGATTTTTTGTTTCAAAAAATTTTCGCATTTTTTTGAAAAAATCAAAGATCGGAAAAAAAATTTGGATTAAAGACTAGAATACGAGTGTTAGCGATGTCTCAAAAACGGTTTTCGCACATTTTACGCAATTTTCCACCTTTCTGCAGGAATAAAATTGGTAAATTTGATAGTATTTTGATAAAAAACGATAAATATAGGCGGTGAAAATGAAAAACATTTTTTGTTTTTTTTTGGTTTTTTTTCGCAATTTTTTTGCGAAAAAAACTTTTTTTGTTTTTCGCAAAAAAAATTTTTTGTGGCACCCCTGGTTCCGATGCAATCGCGCTCCACCTGCACGCATTAGAGATGAGAGATGCCGAGGCGTCTCTTTTCTCGATCACCGGCGTCGCTTTTCTCGTGCGGGACACCGTGGTTTTACAAATTTTCAGTGGCCGTGGTCGCGAAAAAAGTTCGGCCACCGCCTCGCGGCCACGTCGACAGCTTTGTTGACGTTTTTCGCGTGCAGGGCAGCGTGCTAAATGAATTTTTTTTTTGTTTTTTAAAATGAGTTTAGCTGTCTTCACATGTTCTTCGCCTTTACTTCCCATCCAATGAGCTGATCATCTTCACATTTTTACCATGAAACAATTTATCATACGCTGTTCAATGGCTCACTGGCTCGATATGTTTACCGTAAAAACTGTAATAGAGGCGCATGCACCTCTATTTTCAACCCTTTTTGGTGTGCCTGTTACAGGAACGCCTCATTTACAGTTTTTACGGTAAATTTTTGATGATTTTTGTGGTTGTTTTGTGAGTTTCATTAACTAGGCAAAGCTGCGTGGTAGGGGTTTGGGAATTTTCTTAAAGTTTCTAAATAGGAAATCGGAATTACGATGGAAGTTCGGAAGCAAAAAGGAGAAATTCGGTATTTCATGGGAACATCGGACAAGAAAATCACACAATCGGAAATTTGCGAACTCGGAACATAAATCTTCATTACCGGTAAAGCCTGCTCGAGACTCGATTCAATTTAAATTTTTGAGACATCTGCGGACACTGCGGACAGTTGGATAATGTATGGCAGGTACTCTGGTGCAATGTGCAGATGCAGATGTGCAAAAGAATGTCATTCATCACATTGG
Source organism: Caenorhabditis japonica (assembly GCA_963572235.1). Lineage (NCBI taxonomy): Eukaryota > Metazoa > Nematoda > Chromadorea > Rhabditida > Rhabditidae > Caenorhabditis > Caenorhabditis japonica. The sequence goes on from OY754345.1 coordinate 5,029,283, forward strand.
CTGACCATCATCCACCACACAAAATATTGATTTGTCACCACTTGTTGCCCCGTACCGCCCCGCCCGACCAGTGTGCAAGGTATAAGAGTAGTATTGGATCAATGTAATACTCTTTTTTATTTTATTTTGTAGACTGTCTGTGATGGTCATTTTTGTTTTCCCGAATGTATGTGCTTGAGATCTTGTGTATTACGTCGGTTTTCGCGTTTTATCTTATTATTCGTCATTATTGTTCTTTGGAAAAAGGTCGGCAAATATGAGTCAAGTAGGATTTAAAAGCGCGCGGCGTTTTGACGTGAAACTAAATTTTTTCAAACAATGATATTACTTATGGGGTTATTCAGGGTCGGAAAAAAATAGTTTTTTTCCTTTTTTTCCTTATTCAAATGACGGAAAAAAAAGAAAAAAATCCGTGGCCGCGAGAGTTTTTTTCCGTTGCTTTTCTAGGCCATCGCAAAAGTTTTTTAGGCCCTCGGCCGTGAGACCTGCGAAATATCGATTTACGGGCGAATAATTTTTGAAAATTGGTCTCGCGCGCAGGTCTCACAGCGGAGGGTCTAAAAAACTTTTGCGATGGCCTTGAAAAGCAACGGAAAAAAACTCTCGCGGCCACGAATTTTTTTCTTTTTTTCCGTCGTTTGAATAAGGAAAAAAAGGAAAAAACTATTTTTTCCGACCCTGAATAACCCCATTAGTAATATCATGAAAACAAAAAAGAAAGAAATACAATGAAAATGCAGATATAGTCGGCGAATACATCGTCAACCTCGCTATACTGCAAAATTTCTGTACAACCGTGTTGCACTTGCAAGATTAACTCGAATTCTAGTTTTATACTTCTTTTCAACGGAAAATGACGTATCCACGACGGTTTGCAGTTAAATTTTGATTTTTTGCTTCAAAAAAGGCGCACTACACTGTTGAAAATTGAAAAGGGCCGGAGAGCGAGGCTGACGATGCATTCGCCGAGTATAAACATTTTGTTTTTAAAAATACGCAGACACCGTGTCGCAATTTTTCATTTTTTCACGATAATGAGTCATTTTTGTCAACGTTCCATATCAAATTATTTGGAAAATCCAACAACTAAAGCTGACAGCTGCAGAAATGAAACCGGTCCCGCTCCATACACAAGATACTAGGGTTTATTATTTTTAAATTTTCAATTTTCCCATGATCCATAAGCTTTTTTTTAAAACTCCGTTTAATTCAATTCCATCATTTCCTATCTCTTATCTATCTCAACTGAAATCAAATCCTCGCTCACCAATCAGTGATTTTTTTTGCGCTTACCTTCATTCTCCTTAGAATTTAAAAGGTCGTTTCTGTAATATTTAATATTTAACTGACTGGGACACAAAACCCAAAGGGTTGTATTGGTACATGGAATTCGCACCTCGAGTAGCAGTTAAAGTTGTGCGTCAAGTTTAATTTCATTATCCGCGAACTTTTGCTTGTGGCATAATGAATACCCACCGTCAACAAGAGTTTTGCGAAGCCAGACAAAGAAAGGAAAATCTACCACCGAACCCGAAAAATCACCAGCAACATCCCGACCGGTGAAAGAAGAAGAGAAGGCCGCTGAGAAACGTAAAAACAACAAAAATGGAGCAAGGACACTTGGAAATGGTCGACATCATCAGAGACATCAAAAACGAGTTGGAGGGAACAAATGAGAAGATTGCCAGACAGAACGAAAAGATCAACTATCTATTGATCCCAACACTACTATCTATTGATCCCACCGCTGCTGTGAGGAGTCTACTGAAAAGAAAGGATGTGTCCGCAAAGATGATCGGTGAGAGTTTATTGGTTTCAAAGTGCAGAGAAGTTACTCCATCGACCGTTCATTGGAATCGGAAAGTGAACAATACCTGCTATGACTTAGTGCCCGTAACAATTGACGAAGAAACCTTGTTTCAACTTCCAGGATCTGAAGATTTGGTGGGAGAAGCAGTTATTATTCCATGTGAGGATCGTCCAGATGGTATCCATATGGAGAATCGCCGATGGCTGGGAGCAGATAATCGTGAAGCTCATCCACAACAATTTCTGCGGCCGAACAGAATGAATCAAGCACAATTCTTGCTGGAACCACCGAAAACCTTCTATACCACAATGCACCAAGAGACTGGAGCATCCACGGGAGTCGATGAGGAGAATGAAGCTAGATCGAGCAGATACCAGAGAGATCTTCAAAGGACGTTGCTGAAAGAAGGAATATTAAATGATGGATTGGAAATCATAAAAGAGACTACCGAGAAAGCATCAAAATCAGCAAAGGATATCTACAACTTCACAATTGGAAACATCCAGAAAGGACTCAGGCACGTTTTCTTTTCTACAATGCACTTTTTACTGGGGATATCAATTCCCACCTTGGTTATCCTTACGTTGGGCTGTGTCATCTATGGATATATCAAATATCGCGCATTCCGGGCTACATGCAGACTATCAGCTAGAGCCACACAGTCGACAGCAGAAGCACTTCTTGGATTGGCTCATAACATTAACATCAACAACGTACAGATGGAAGATCGACAGAAAAGATCAAACATCCGACGACCAATCAGACAAGAATATCCCGAGGTCCGAGTCAACGCTGTCCGATCAAGTTTGGTGAGAGCAGCCAAGCTCCCGCACATTGAAGTTGAGCTGCAAGGAAGAAAAATTGATGCTTTGTTCGACACTGGCGCGGCCGTCAGTTACCTGCCAATCTCGTCAGTTCCCACGGATATTGAGACAGCTCATCAACCAACTGCGAAAGCCGCCAATGAATCATCATTGCAATTTCTGGGAACTTGCAAAGCCGTACTTCGAATTGGTGAGATTTTAGTTCCTCACACCTTCTTGGTTTCTTCTGACTTGGAATGCCCATCTCCACTTTTGATTGGCTCAGACATTATCGAGAAAATCAATAAAAATGGACATGATGTGAATTTCAACCTTTTCCGACAGCTGACCATTGGGAGAGTGTCAATCCCAATCAACGCGCTCACTGGAGAAGAAAATACGATTGAAGTGTATCCCAATAAAGATATTGTGATAAATCCACGCTCAGAAGCAATTATACCTGCTTCGATGTCTCAGAGAATGGTCACACAATGGTTCAAATACTCAACCTAACAGCAGCAGCGGTCCATATCAATCGAGAGAAACCCATTGCGATTGCGTGCGTGGTAGGAAAAGTTCGAACCATAAAAAAGCAGCAGAAGCCAGCTAGCAAGATTGATTACCGAATCTACCACAATATCTTCCAGCAGACTTCAGACCATCACAGTTAGTAGACCTCTCAGATTGCAATTTCATTGAGGAGAAAAAGGAATCGCTTGGAGAGATAATTCGTCAATTTGAATGGAGTTCTTGGAGAGTGTTCCGGAGTGTTCCGGCGTCGCATTGACTTGGAGGAAGGCTGTGAATTTCCAACCATATTCTTTCTATTAGGTTTCTGGAAAATCAGAAAGCACTTTCACTGCGGATCTATCGGAAATTTTTGGACGGATTAAATCCCTTATCATCAAAGCCATCGAGTGAATCGACAACAACTAGAACACAGGAAAAAACCATAAGATTTGATTATCTGGTGGAACTAATCAATAAACGTACAAGACCAAAATTGCCGACGGACTCAAACTCGTCCCGCAATACGGTAAAGACGACATGAGAACAGAAGAAGGAATACGAAAAAAATATAGTGGGTACCGAGGACGAGAACCTTGATTCTGAAAGAACACGAGTAATGACCGACAACAATGATGTTTGGAGAAACACCACGACCAACACTATGTATCTCTACCTGTGAAAGCAGAAGAAAAGGTCCCCGAGAATGATGATGACACCTACACTGCGGATCTATCGAAACTTTTCAGGCAATTGTTGAGGTTGAATCCTTTATTCTCAAAACCATCAAGTGAATTGACAAAAACTGGAAAATCGGAAAAACGTAAGTTTTGATCCTCAACTTCACTCACATCTTTCTCTTAATTATATTTCTTCAATTTATGATTTAGGAATGGACTTATTCAATGGTTTGTCACTGCACTGTAGCAATGCTTTTACAATGATTGTTAAAAAAATTCGAAACAATGGGACTATTCCAAGCTATTTTTTAAATAACTGCCTGGATCGACTATTTATCAATTGCCCAATACATTCCGGTAAAGTTTTTTTTCCTGCCTACGCATTAAACGTAAAGCTTATGTTCTATTATTGCAGCCGAAGGAAATTAATCGAATCAGATCAACAATGAGTTCATGGCAAGCGGCAATTTTGTTCAATTACTCCCGGAGAAGTTTATCCTATTTGATCCTATTTAATTGTTTATATTTTTTTCCGCCCTAGCCTCTCTATCTTTCTCATGTCATATAGAAGTCAACCAATAAAATACGCATACACATTTTTTCACAAAAATCATCACTCGGTAATAATTTGATAGAAGAACAAAACTTTATACCACACAATGACGAAGTCAAAGAATAATCTGGTTTAAATTCAGTTTATTTTTTTATCTCAATACATTTCAATAGAATTGCCCAAAACTCATCACCGTGCCATTCCCTGGCAATCGAATTGGCAATGTAAGAAGGCAGCATCGCGTTTGTGGTTCCGTTACCGGTTTTGATCGTCTCTTTCATTCGAAGCCAATATCCTTCCACACAATTCGTCCACTCTCAATCCATTATCTGCAATTCTTTTCAAATGTTAGAACAGGCTTACTTATGTCACTTACTTTTGGAATCTTTTTGAATGGCACACTGTTTTGTGCCTTTTGAAGTTATTCTTCAATTTTTTATAAGCGGCCCATTCGTTGCTGATGATTGTAGAATCACGGTCGATAAATTTCTTTAGAAGTGGAACCAATGTTCTTGCTGATCGGTCGGGAACGACAACGGCAAAAAATTTTCGAGTTCCGCGCTCCGCGCCTGTAAAATATCTCATCCACATTTTTTTTTCCAATTTCGCTGCTTCCTACTACCCAAAACCCATACTGGTTCCGACCGTATTGCTCCACACCCATATTTTCGCGTGTGTATCAGGGTCTCGTCCACTTCCACCACCTTGCCTAAACCACCAAGAGGCGGATTGTTGCGGACCATTCTGAATTGAATGTGGCTACTACAGAAATAAAAAAAATAATTTCTAACAATGAACACATCTCTCGCAACATGCTCCTCCAATCTGCGATTGTCACGTGACTGACTTTTAGAAGGCTTTCAATTTGGCGTCCGGTCATTTTCATTTTCCAGCAAATCATGATTTTAAGAGCCTGTCTCAAAGGCATGGACACTTTTGAAAACCAAGAACCGTCCTTCACAGTTTTGGTTGAACATTCTTTTCCTGACGTTTTGCGACATCTCCACTGAAAATTATGAAAAACTATCAATATAAACCTTTACCAGTTACCTGATAACCATCTTTACGCGTCCTCAACTCCATACCTCTCCCACATTTCGAGCAAATTTCTCCGACTCGACGATTTTCAACTTCATTAGCTCTTCTATGAGTGATTTTTCCGTTGGAAATCCAGTTTCCAAATCAGATTGCGATTTAATATCCACAAGGCTCATTACCACTACACAAATTACCTGAAAAGCGTCTGAAAATAATCAATAATTTAGCAAAACCGCGTCGCGTGACGCGGCGCGGTCGAGGAGGAACCCTTGGGGTCTTCCACTATACTCTGCAGTTGGGGTCGCCAAATGAACTTATATGGGGTCGGATTTTATACTCATACCCAAACGCGCTCCGCTGAACTCAGCGATATGCAATTTTCATTTTGGTTTCCAAATTATTTCATTTCACCACTGCCCCCAAAAGCGGGAAAGCGCCAGCAAGCTTACCGCACTTTGTGTGCCTTGGCGCGCTTGCCGACGAGCGCTCATTTTCAACTGGAAATGTGGTTTTCTCAATTTCTTTTTATTCATTTGGAAACTTTTTTGTTATTTTTTCTAGATACGTTTGTTCATACAAGTATATTCGACAATCAATTTTCTTATTGCACACCTCAAATGCGCGCAAAATTCAAATTTTGAATATTATCGGCTTTGCAGATGTGAAATCAGTGCACATAACGAAATGTGTACCGCAGGAAAAAGAAAGATTTTCGACAAAATTTGCGAAAAATTTATCCAGAAACCTGTTAGCAATTTTTTTAGCCAAAATTCTTTGTATATGAGTCATTTACAAAAAATATGGCAATCGGGACTTTAAAAAATAAGCTCCATGTCTTGTTTTGTCGTTTAATTTTGAAAATTCATCGCTCAATTTTTCGCAAAAAATATTTAATATAAGGCTTCCATTCGGACGAAAAAACGAAATTCGTCCGCTGTTCGTCCGCTCGTCCGCGGTTCGTCCGGTTCGTCCGGTTCGTCCGAGGTCGGTCCGCTTCGTCCGTTTTTTTTTCTTGTTAGTTTTTCTTTTTGTTTCTGTTATATTTTGTTATCAAAAGCTGTTTTTGTTCTTTTTTCTTTAAAATATCAACAGAAATGTCTTGTTTCTGCTATCAAAAATTCGGAAAAAATTTAAAAAATTTGTTTTTGCAAAGCTAATTCTACATAAATTTGCAACCGCTTACGTTTTCAATGTCATAATTTTAAAAGAGAGTGCCATAAATTATTTCCAGCCAAATAGAGCGAGCCAAATAGAGCGTGCCGGACGAACCGGACGAAACGGACGAACCGGACGAACCGGACGAACCGGACGAACCGCGGACGAAGCGGACGGACCGGACGGACCAAAATTGGTCCGAATGGAAGTCTTAATTTAATATCTTGCGGACATATTTCATCTGGGTCGCCCATTTTGATGGTGTCACATATGCTTCCGGCGCGTAGCCACTGAACTTTCCGGTTATGAATAAATACTTGAAAACACAAATCCGAAGCGTCGAGGAAAAAATAGGGCAAAAAAAGGAAAAGAAAAAAATTCAGCGACTCTCAGCCCGCATAGCGCCAAAAAAATTAATTAATTTATAAAATTCACATACTGTAAAACCTGTAATTGAAGTACACGTACTTCTATTTTTCAAACCCCCTAAATGGGTGTACTTCTAATACAGGTGTACTTCAATTAGAGGGTGTACTTCTATTTTTCAAAGGCCTCTTGGGGGTGTACTTCTATTAGAGGTGTACTTCTGATACAGGTGTACTTCAATTACAGGTTTTACGGTAAATAAAGAAATAATCAAGTTTCTGTGGTTGTTCTCTTTTTTTTCGACTCTGATTCTCATTTGAATAGCCGAAGATTTTTAAAATTTGAATCTCGCGCGCATTTGAAGTGTTCAATAGGGCGCGCTTGCATCGGCACTCAATACGTGTCGGCGATTTATGTTAGAGTAAGAAAGTTACAATTGTCGGACTGGATGGCGTAGGTACAAATTTATAAGAATAATTATAAGACTAGCATATTTATCTTGCAGGAGTTCTCGATGCTAATGAGATTATCTCGTATTGCTTACCAATCAGGTTCACTACGTCAGGTTATCTATGCCGTATCCAATCATTGGTTAAGCTCGGTAAGCAAACATCTATGAATTATGAAATTTCCAAAAAATTATTCACACTATTGAAAAACAATAATTCATTATTATAGATTTTCACGGAAGAAGAAATGTCAAAATATTCTACTTCAGGCAAACCGCAAGCGAGTTTGGTGCCTTTACAGTGGCGGTTTTTGAACGGTTGGTTATTTTTCATTAGTTACTTTCGAAACACCTCATATTGATTAGTTTTATTCAGAGAGTCTCGTAAACTGCCTCGCGGTAGACGGAATGAGTTCGGTGGAGGAACTGTCAGACGAAGTCGGAGCTCTGATAAAACATCACCTGAAAAACAAATTGTAAGTCTCGTTTTTATAAGCCGATTGTTGTAAGGTATATTGTGAAAACAAAAAAAATGGAACGCGGTGTTTTCGTACTTTTGAAATTCAAACGAAAATGGGAACAAATCTCTTCATTTCCCATGCTATTTCTTTCATTGTCGTTTGAATTTTCAAATGTACGCAAACACCGCGTTGCAACTTTTTTGTTTTCACAATACGTTACAATTTATTTTCAGAAACCACATTTGCCACACGTCGCACAGAGCCAAACGCAAAGCATATGAAGCTGAATAATTTGCTAGTGCCATCGAGAACTCGCAGTGTCGAAATTCTCGGTGTCTTGAAGGTAGCCTTTTTTTTAATTTTGTCCTCACTTTTTTTAAAATCATTACTGTTGTTTTTTGTTGGTGTTGTTATAAATAAAACTGTTTTCTATAAATATTTGGTTGTGAGGGTCAAATTTCATTTTGAACTGCTATTCGAATTATTATCTGTTTAAAAAATTTTTCACCTACAAAGCCGCGTGAACTTCAAAATTAAGCTCCGCCTCTTCACGCGAATTTCATGAAAATTTTAAAATGTTGAAACTCGCGTGAAGAGGCGGAGCCTAATTTCAAAGTTCACGCGGTTTTGGAGGTGACAACTTTTTTAAAACAATAATATATATAATTTACTTCTAATAACACCCATACGTTAATTTAAACGGTCGCAAACACTAGTTTAATTAATTGCAAACGCTAATCTAATCGATCGCATGCACTAGGCTAATCGAACAGTCAAACGCTAATCAAACGCTAATCGAAAGCTACTTAGGACGCGTTAGTCGCTCATCTGCGGTTGATTAGACTATCGCGGCTGTTCGATTAGCTCAATATGATGCTATTTGAGTATGCAAGAAGCTGGAAAACCGTTTCCCTAAAAAGGAAACTCAAAAAACGCTTTTTTATTATTATTATTCGTGGGGCGAGAGACGCAGCAATACATTTTTAAAATCAGAATAACAGAACATTATGTTTTTTCAAAGTTTCAGCCGACATATCGATGGCCAGTATACATTGATCGGATGCTTTTGTAGTTTGGTCTCTCCACTGAACACGCATGGAATGGGTGACGGAGGTATAAACGTGTTTCCGGTGAGTTCCGAATCCGCAAGTTTGCAGACAATTTGACGATGGTAGCTTTGGTAGGCCATGGGCCTTTTTGGCTTAAGCCTACCCTCCACTTGATTCCTGACACAGAACATTGTCTCTCTCTGTTACATAGGTTTATTAACTATAATTATATAAATGGAGATTAAAGTAAGATAATGCTAGATTGAAGGGGGAATAACTATGTGACTAATTGAAAGGGGTTATACTATAAGTTAACATGCAAAACTATAAAATATAAAGATAATGTGAATAAATGCAAGATAATGACAAGCGGTTGGTCTTGCCGCGGTCCTCTGGCACCACTGAACATTCTCCTAGCGGTCGCCTTCCACGAGGGTGGAGAGAGAGAGAGCAGGATACACAGAGACAGGCCGATTGTAGGGAGGCTTCCCAACCGGGGCTGTAACATCCCCCCTCCTCCGGGTTGAGCATTCGACGTCCTCGTCGAGGTATCCAATCCATCCACGAGCCAAGGGGTTCATCGAATTTGAAGAGTCCATTTCCATTGGTGCATCATCCAACGTCCATGTCGAGTTAGCCAATTCATCCGCGAGCCATAGGAATCCATTGAAATGGAAAAGTCCATTTCCATTGGTGCATCATCCAACGTCCATGGGAAGTTAAGGGAAATGTGACGACATCGTAGAAAAAAAACAAACAAAACAAACAAAAAATACAATAAAAATTTGGGATAATTCCTCTTTTCAAAATCTTATCTTTCTTTTTAATGTTGAGAAGTTTTTATTTAGTAATTATTTTTTTTTAATACAACAAAATGGCTACCGCACGGAGTAATGGCGAGTGACCTGGTGCAAACGTGCTCCATTGATAACACGCGCATGCCGCACGCGCCGCATTCGACGGCAAAAATTTTGGGCACTGTGCCAATGCAAACATTTAGAAAAGAGACGAGACGGAGAAGACGAGCGAAAAAAGAGACGAGACGGAGAAGACGAGAGCGTCGCGCGTGTTCCCGCGCCAAAAAAAATCGTTTGAAAAAATGGCAGTCGCCATTACTCCGTGCTACCGTAATTAGTTCTTCGTGTCGAGAGCGTGATGCGCAGGCATTGCTAATGTTAATTACAACAACAACAACAAAGATTACAAAGTCGATCCGTTCTTCAAGTACCGAAGGTACTGCGGATCACGGTTTTCTGCGTACGCGGACGACTGGTGGTGTACCGTTCAGAGCCAGACATTATTTAAATCAATTCATGGCTAGGGAAATGACCGAGCAATCTTCGTAGTTTTCTCTACTACTCAATTAGAGGCTGGGTGAACCCGGGGGTGAAGGCGAACTCGAACCTGTGGCCTCTCGGACAGCGGCGGTGACCACTACCGGCTGCGCTATCCTCCCCTTTCCAAACAAAAATGTTAATTGCTCATGTTAAAATCAGCTTCCACTCGATTTCCCTTTTCGTCTCATTTTTCCACTTTTCCTTCAATTTTCCATCCATATTCGATTTGTTCTTAATCACTATAATTCCACGTGTGCCATCCTCTCTATGTCCGTCGAGTTGCTCCGGACAAGGCTTCTGTGCCTTCCTCGCGGACGTCTACCGATGTGTTTGTGATTCCGGATACTCTGGCGATGGCTGTGAGACATCTCCAACGGCTTCGTCGTTGTGGTCCATCGGACTCAGTGAGTGAAATTGTCTCGAATTGTTTTTCATTCCAGATTGATTTCAGTTGTCCTTGCTCTCACTATTTCTCTGCTCCTGATTGGTAGTCTCGTCTTTACCGGATTGTTCTTCTACAATCGTTTAGTCTCTAAGTTCTTTGTGAGCACGAGGTCGATTGATGAGCCGACGGCGTCTCCATTCCGTCGTTCTTGTTTTTTCAGAAAGTAAAGTTTACTTCTTGTTGATTAATGACTTCTCCCGTATTTGTTTATGACCATTGATGGTTGACCCGCTCAAGATTGCGTGTTTTATGGTGGGGTGGTGACGTGGGTGAGTCACTGGGGCGAGGTATCCCCGTCCTCTTGTGTGACTTTTTGGTGGACCAGTTTGCATCGATTTTTGTGCACGATACGCGTCCTCTCTCCAGTTATTTTCGTCTTTGGTCCTCCCAATGTAACTGTGATATTTGGTTCCTCCACTCCTTTCACAGTGTACGGTCCATCGAATTGTGGTCCGGTTTTGTTCTTCTTCGTTTTCCGGACTAACACGCAATCTCCAATCTTGATTGTGGGGTTGTTTATCGGTTTATTCTGGTCATATTTCTCCTTCTGGTGAGTAGTCTTTTCCTCGATCTTCTTGGAACAAGTTTCATGAAGTTGTTTTTTCCCGTTTTTCAGGGTTTCAACGTGCTCTCGAGGAGTTATTGACGTCTTTGTCTTGGGAAGTGTATTCTTGAGAGGCGTCCTTGCATTCTGGCCATGCATGACGCAATGCGGTGCGACTCCAGTTGTCGCATTCTGGGCGGTGTTGTAGGCGTGGACTAGGGTCTGGAGACGTGTGTCCCACTCTTCGTTATCTTTGACCTGCCTCATCATTCCCTCTATCGTCTGGTTGGCTTTCTCAACTTGCCCATTCGCTTCGTGGTGATACGCAGTCGACATGCTGTGACCGATATTCAATGACTGAAGTACCTCCTTGAATTCTTGCAATAAGAGATTGGTTCCACGGTCCGTGACGAGTTGATTTGGTGGTCCGAATCTTGATACCACTATGTCCAAAAAAATCGATGAAAGTGTGCTTGCCTTCTGGTCCCGAGTTGCTTCCGCAATTATAAATTTGCTGAAGGCGTCCACAAACACGGCAATGTGAATGTTTCCTCGTTTTGTTCTTTCCAGGGGACCCACGAAGTCAGCATGAACCCTATTAAAAGGTGAAGTTGGCGTGGCGAATCGTCCCAAAGGTGCTCGAATCTTGGTTTTTGCAGAGTCTTTGTTCTTCTGACATTGTGCACACTTTTCGACAACAAGTTGGATGTCCTTTCTCATTCCTTTCTGTTGTGGGTTCTGCCCCCGAGAGCAGGGGTGTGCGGAACGGAATTCGGAGTTCCGAAAATTCCGAAAATTCCGAGCCTTTTCGGAATGGAATTCCGATCGGAATATTCCGAAAAAATTATTTCGGAATGAAATTCCGATCGGAATATTCCGAAAAAAAAATTTCGGAATGAAATTCAGAGCTAGAATCCTTGAAATCAGAAAAAGGCAATTTGTAGAAAATGGGCTTGTATGCTTCTTTGCGTCTCTCATCACCATTTTACAAAATTCATCAATTTCCGAATTTCGTTTTCGGGAAAACGGTTTCCTGTCGTTTTTCAGTTTCACGGATCTGGCTCTGATTTAGAGGATTATGGTATATCTTAAAGGCGGATACCAACAGTGTGCATTGCATGTCGAGCGGATTTATTTGGCATTATTTATTTTAAATTTACGAGCCTGCGGCTTGTTTAAAACTGAATATTTTGTTCTACGTTTATTCGCGCATGTATCTCTTCTATTGTGTTTTCAATCGACTTGCGACATGAGAACGCGAGACTCCGCCCACTTTTTTGAGGGCGACCACGCGAACACAGTGATATTTGAAGAGACGCAGACAGGTAGCGCACAAATAAGTGGGCGGAGTCTCGCGTTCTCATGTCGCAAGTCGATTGAAAACACAATATTTTCTCGTAATAAATTAAGATGCATCCCTGAAGAAAAATTGGGATGGTACTAAAAAATTCTCCATCCGTGACGATTTTGGTCAAAAATCGAACGCATATTGTTTTCAATTGAGTTGAGACAGAACGTGAAACTCCGCCGACTTTTTTCACGCAAATGTTAAATTTTAGTGAATTTTGAATTTTTGCGTGGACGAGGTTTGATGTCGCATCTCGATTGAAAACACACTGTCTGGCAAAACCTCAATGTTACTTTTTACAGAAAAACATCTTTTTGATAGTTTATTGGCAGTTTCGTTGTTTTCCTTCTGTTACTTATTGTTATCTACTTTGATTTTGTTTTTTTGTTGTTCCGGCAGAATTAAATTTTCTTTCAAAACACTTAAATTAAAATAGAAGATTCTCTGTGGCACAGTACTGCTTAATAATATTAAAAATCAAGTCATTCCGAAAATTCCGATTTTTTTTTCTCGGAATATTCCGACATTCCGAAATTCCGAAATAAAAAATTTGGAAGATTCCGATATTCCGAAATATTCCGAAAAGTCCATTCCGCACACCCCTGCCCGAGAGCTTGAACCCTCAACCTTATTATGCTTCGGCCTAAATGCGACAGTCTATTCAAAGTAGAATCTCGCATCTCGACCTCGCATAACCCAATTCTTCTTGCTGATGATTCAATTATTCCAAATAATTAGTTTAAATAATCATTCCGACACGTTTACCATTCAAAACGTTAATTCCAATTTGAATTCCCGCGCATTCGCGCACCGGCTTCGCGGCGAGACCCACCGACCGCGCACGCGACGCGAGGGGGCGGCTCACATAGTTGGCCTAAAATATTACTAATTTTTCATACCTTTTTCCTCGTGTTTTTCCTGATCGAGATGTTTTTTTTCCCTTTCCAAATTATTAATTTAATTTATCTTTGACTGCATTAGTGGGGCGACACCGCACTTCCAATTCCAGCATTACTGGATTCGATTGCGTAAAGACCGCCCGTTCGAAGGGCTCCTAGCAACCCCCCGTAGTCATTTCCCAAATTACTGCCTAAAATAGTCCCCGAAATCAATTCAGATCAAACGAGACGTTGCCTTCTCAGCGCGATCACTTTCTCCCCATTCGTCGCGTTGTGCCTACATCGGCCTACTTCCTCAAATTTCTTAATTTGCTCTTCAAACATAAAGTACTTTGCGCTAAATTTATTGCTCGCTTGATATTCAATAAATTTTTACTCAGCTCATAACTGTTTATTTTACATCGCTTATCGCTTCTCCGTTTTCTCCTCATTTGGCGCCGACCGGCTTCCTTGAATCAGATTAGTTTAGCGGGTACTCCTTGGACGCCGGCACTCCCCTCATGTCACCCCGCGACACTTTCCAACATGCCAATGACCGTACTCTCTCTTCGGTCTTGTCCCTTCCAAGGTGTGCGCTCTCGAATATCGATTCGTGTACCATCTTGGCCAGTACGCGTCCATATTTCGATTCTGGTGGCAGACAGATGACCCATTCGTTATTTCCTTTCAACGTGAATATGATGCCATCTTGAATCAACTGTGTCTTCACAAGGTTCCGAGTCTCCTTGATTCTCTCATCATTTTCTTGTTCTTCCAAAATACGTTTTAAATCGATCTTGAGTACACTCTCCAGAGCATTGATCTTCACTGGGTGGTACCGGGACAATGTGTCGGCGACCTGATTCTCCTTTCCTGGTCTGTATACGATTTCGATGTTGTAATCCTGGATCAGTATTTGGAATCGTGCAAGCCTTCCTGTGAGAGCCTTGCGGTACATCATCGATTTGAGTGGAGCGTGGTCGGTGATGACTAGGCTTTCCACGTCGGGCGTTTTTCGCCCGCCCGACCCGCCCTAGCAAAGGGCCGTCCGAAGCCCGGGCGAAGAAAAAAACCCGCGTGAAATGTTCTTTTTCTATTAAAAAAAAATTATATTGTTTCAAAAAAGAATTTTGTTTATTAATCGACATACTGCAAAAAAAAACTAGGAGTATTTGTTTAAAAATAAATACGAGATCATCAACTTTTATACTAGAACCGGGTCAGAAATAATTAATATTTTTATAACAATATGGTGTATAAAACTAACAAGTTGCCCGATTTATAAGAATAAATTATCAGCACGCTTCTCAACATTCGAGCGAAGAGTTTCACCGCACGGCATCATAAAATCGTCTAATTCTATGCGTGGATCACTGAAAAGCCAAATATGTTAGCGATTTGTGTTGGAAAGGCTTAAACTCACGCAGCTTTAAGAACGAAAGCTCTGAAATTCCCGCTTTCCACGTAATTGAACTTATCATATAGATCACTGATCACTTGATCATATTTGACATCCTAAACACAATTTTGACAGCTGAACTCACAAAATAACAATAAAAAACATGTTGAACATCATTGAAAATAAATAAATAAATTCGAAAAATGGATTAAGTGCCATGCAACGTGGCGGAACACCGTCACGTAAATTCGCGTCGAAACACCGTCACGTAAATTCGCGGACAGGGTGAAGCGGGCGGGCGTAGGGTGCCCGACCTCCGGACGGGTGTAGGGTGTTTTCGGGCGGCCCGCCCGAGATGGAAAGCTTAGTGATGACAATGGTCTTTGCTCCATCGATGTATGGTTGTTGTTGTTGTTGTGCAACGTGTAATACGTTGAAATTTGTACTTCAGTAGGTTTATTAAGCCTACATGAAGCCCCTTCTTCACGAGTATTGGACGCTACCGTGTAGAAAGGTGGACTTTCGCTACTGTGCCAAACAGTGGTGTCCAGTTTCCACTGTCGAAGAAGCACAGCATTGCCCAGTTTGCACCGCGGGGAGGTATCCAACAATGGCAAACCATCGATGTATGGTCGGAACGTCTGAACTGCGAACACTAGTCTCAACGCCTCAAGTTCCAACGCTGAATAGTTCCTTTCGTATCAGGTATACGTGCGGCTTGCAAAAGCAATCACACGACGATCCGATGGCTTCGACTCATCTTTAACTTGGGAAAGTACTGCTCCAACTCCTTTTCCGGAACTATCCACTTCGATATGGAACTGCATGCCCAGTTTTGGAGCTGCAAGAACTTGGTCTGAGACGAGGGCATCCTTGAGCTTCTGAAAAGCTTCTTTTCTCTCCTTGGTCCATTCGAACTTGACTTCCTTCTTGGTGAGGTCGTGCAGTGGAGTTTCAATCTTGGCGAAGTTCTGGACAAATTGGCGATAGTAAGACGCCATTCCAATGAAGGCTCGGACGTCCTTTGTGTTCTTTGGTTGTGGAAATTCTGCGACGGCTCGTGTCTTTTCTGGGTCGGCTCGGATTCCTTCCTTCGTGACTAGGAATCCCAAATATGTGATCTCCTTCATTGCGAACTTGAATTTCTCGGCTTTGAGCTTCATCCCAATCCCTTCGATGCGGCCAAGTACTTCGTCGATATCTTGCAAATGTTGAGATGACGTTGCAGATGTTATTATTAGGCCATCTATATAAACAAAGATCCTGGCTTGGACGTCCTTGATGAGCTCATTCATACAGCGCTGGAACGTGCCCGGCGCGCCCTTAAGCCCCATGGGAATCCGGATGTATTCGAATGTCCCAAGGTGGCAAGCGAAGGCGGTCCTTGGACTGTGTTCCGGCTCGACGAGGATCTGGTGGAAGCCCGACTGAGAATCGAAGCTCGTGTAGAATTCCTGGCCTCCACACAGATCAAGGATGTCCTGGATGTTTGGGATCACTGATTGTACCGGCGTGGTGATGGCTTTTAGTGCCCTGAAGTCGACAGTGAACCTCCAGCTCTTCTTGTCGGTTTTTCGAACCAGGACGATAGGAGCAGAAAATGGAGACGTCGATGATCGGATGATCCAGCATCATCTGGATCTGACGTTTCGTCTCATCTCGTTTCTCCAATGGAATCCGATACATCTTTTGTACTCGGGGCGTTGCTCCATCCACCAAATCAATCCGATGTTTGATTGTTCCTGTATATTCGCCGAGTATACCATCCTTGCCCACAAATGCATTTGGATGGCGATCGATGATCTCCAAAAGTAGTATCTTCTTCTTCCTCGTCAGGTTCGAGTCCGATAGGTTCACCAAGTCCGAAATCCTGAAGTTCTTCGAAACTTCTTGTGGCATATCAGGTAATCTAGCCTCCCAGTGAGCTTCTGGCGGGATTTCCTGATCCAATGATTTTATTTCAGCAACTTGCGAGGCCCATGCAATGGGTTTATTGGACGGAATTACGATCGGAGTGGCAGTCGGGTTGAAAATTTGAACCAGAGTTTTCCCATTCTCCGAAGCATTGACAACTGCTCTCGCCACTGTGAAGATATCGATACCATTGTCCTGTGTTGTATCTTCGATCAATAGTTCCGGTCCCATTGCACAGTTGTAGTTTTTGATGATGGCGGGGATGACGGCTTCTGATCGTGAGTCGATGGTGACATCTTCCATTGGAAACACTTCCATCCTTTCTTCGATTCCAGATATCGCATTGATCGGGATCATAGATGAGCCAATGAAGATCTACTTCTTGTGATGGAAACATTATGCCCGATCTTGTTGATCTTCTTTATCACGTCCGTTCCGATGAGCATTGGTGCTGGGCAGTCGCTATCCTTGGATACCAATAACTCGTGTTTCACTTGAAGATTACCAATGTTGATAGTGCTATTGGTAGTTCCCAAGAACTGAATGGTGCTTCCATTGGCTGCTACTGCTGTCGGTTGGACTGACGTATTGAGTTTCGTCGAAATCAAAGAAATTGGAGCGTAAGTAACTCCGGCTCCGGTGTCGAATAGAGCTTCTAATTTCCTTCCATCCAGAATTACATCGATATGGGGAATACGGGCGGTTTGGATATGATTGATCCGAAGTGTGTTGATGCCCATCAGCGGGCATTCCTGATCGAATGATCTGGCTAGCTGTGGATGTGCTGGAATGTCGTCTCTCAACTCGACATTGTTGATTCGTGCAAGAGTCCGTTCGAGGAGCTCGTCCGTCGCTGTTCTTGCTGCTCTTCCTGCCGAACAAGTCATCTTCCTGAATGCCATGTACTTGGTGTATCCATATACGAATGCAACGCACAGAAGAATGAGCAGCAGTGGTATACTTATCCATATCAGTAGTTGCACGATTGAGAACAACACTTTCCTTGCTCCCTTTGCGATCGCATCTATGGTATTGTGATAGATCTCCTTCGCAGATTTGTGCAAGTTTTTTGTTGCATTACGAATCATGTTCCAGCCATCATGCAGAATTCCATTCGTCTCGAGTGTGTGTTCGAGATTGCGTTGGTATCGGTCGAATCGGCGTTCGTTCTCTTTGTCCGATCCAGTTGAAACCCCAGTTTCCTCTTCTAATGTTGTGTAGAACGTCCTCGGCGGATCCAGCAGACACTGAGTTGGAGTTCTCCTGAATGGCCGACCCAATCGTAGGGGATTGACTTCGCGGTTGTTCATTCCGATCCACTTGCTTCCTTCACGGTGGATGATTGGCTGACGTTCGTGACACGGGATTACCACTGCTTCTGCAACGAGATCTTCCGATCCCGGAAGTTGAAACCACAAGACGTCTTCGACAGTGACTGGTACCAAGTCATAACAAATGTTGTTCACTTTCCGATCCCAGTGCATCGTGGCCTGGATGACTGGTCGGCATTTCGAAACCAGGATGCTGTCTCCAATCCTTTTCGCAGAGACATCTCTTCTCTTGAGCAATTGGCGGACAGCTGCCGTTGGATCAATGGCAAGAATTGTTTCGAAGAGTGATGTCGAAACATTTTGATTTTTACAGGTGTTCCTGAAGCTTTCCTCATGGTCTTCTTCGATTCTTGCTTCTTATCATCCTGCTCTGCTGGTTTTTCAGTCGTGGTGGTTGGTGCAGATGTTATTGGTCTTGATGTAGTGGTGATCGACGTCGCTGGCGGCGGACGTGTTGGAGGAGGTGAACGGTACGGTGCGGCTTCCGTAGTCGTCGTTGTGAAGGTTGGCGGTGGTGGTGGTCGAGCACTCCAGAATGGTTCCATGTATGGTTCGAGACGTTCGTTCTACGTTTTTCATAAAATGTAGAAAGGGGGAATCGATGATCCTGGTTGACGATATCCGGTGTACTCTCGCCAAATTCTCTTGCGAGAAGTTTGTTAAAAATGAACACGTCTTGTTCATTTATCAGTCGGAGAAGCGCCATTTCTCCTTTGGCGAAGTCACGCTTCTGCTCGGTAAGTCTTCTCTTTTCTCTCCAAGAATATTGCGCAATCCGAATTGATTTCAGGGCAATGAGAAGATAGTTCCTAGGATGGTTCCGATCCTCTGGATAAAATCGTGTTCGTCGTTCGAACATGGTTTTGGTAAAATTGAACCGTTTGAACTCACGAAGAAGCATTGGATCCGCAATGTTTTGGTGAACGATAGGGCACTCCATGATGTTTCTCTTTTCATACAGTTTGAAGATCAGTGGCACAGAGAAGTTCTGTCTGATGTCCACACTGATTGGCTGATGATTGGCTCCTCCACTGATTGTGGCCAGCTGTCTCTTGCCGCGAAGCCAGAATGCAGTATGGCGCGGTCGCTGATAGAGTAGAGTCGGTAATTCAATGAGGAGTCCATCGTCCGTTAGGATTGCGTTGTTGAGGTGGCACTCTTCCATGGTCTTATGAAGTTTACTCACGTCCTTTTCGATCGCCGAGAAGAATTCTAATGCAGGAATGGCAACAAAATCTGGGCTCATGATCGTTTCCGTGGCCATCGAGTATTGGAAAGGACACTCCCGATGAACTGAGTGTTTCTCCCAAACAGTCTTCGACTCCTCGTCCTGGCAGTGTCCACTGTGGATTGCGCACTGCTCCATCGATCCCAGATCGGAGATAATGTTGTTTCCATCCGTGGATGCAATGGTTCCTCGTTGCATGGTGAGCTCGAAGATGTTCTCTTCTTTGGTGCCAAACCAATGTTGTTGGTCCGTCCAGTTGCATACCGCTTCCGTTAGGAATAGTCCTGGAGCCACCTCCTTCAGCTCGTGGCCTTGGTACCATCTCAGTTGAGATGCTTTCCTGCATTCTTTCACTGGTATCGATGTTGTTTGGTCCATGATAATCTTTTCAATGGTGGAGTAGATCGTCAGGAAGCTGAATTTCCTGACGTGGATGAGTGTCCGAATGCACTTGAAGGCTTCCAATTCCAATGCTTCTGGTCGAGCGGTGTAGATGTTCGCTTCATGGCGTTGGAGTGGGACATCAGAAGTTGCACTACAGGCGATCGGAGATGGGGCGACGAAGGAGTTTCCAGTTTTTCCAAAACCGCAGATCAGGAGTGGTGCAGCCGTTGGAAGAAGATACAGGGCTACGACGAGGAGCAGAAATTTGCTCACACTATTGACTCCGAGACGCTGACCACGCGTCTGTCCTTGGTGTTGAGGTGGTGGAGCTTCAATAGCTTGTTGAGGTGCTTGTCCTGGTTGCCTTCTTGGATCCTGGAATTGGTAGGGTCCGTGGTTTCTTCCATACCATTGCTGATTGTTGTAGTTTCCAGGGTATGGATATTGGACTGGAACACTGGAGCATTGATGTGGGCACGATCCTTGCTGCATTGGCAGATTTTGGAATTGGAGTGGGACTCCTCGGTCTTGCCATTGACGACGTCCTCCCTGCTGGGACCATTGTCGGGTCTGGTCGGGGAACTGGACCTTGATTGCCGCGATCAAGGCTTCTTCCTCTTCCTCCCCAGCTTCCAATGCCAAAGTCTTCTCGATGCGGTCAGCCTGGTGCTTCATCTCTTTGAGCGTCACTGGGGTTGTCGGAAGTCGGCGGAGCTCAACTCGAATGTCTTTGGAGACTCTATTGAGCAGATGGGTGGCGGTGAGGAGGTCTCTTGCCTCTTTTCCCAGGTACTCATAAGCGTACCTCCCGAGTTTCCTGAGCTTCTCGGCAAATTCGCTCACTGACATCTTTCCTTGGCGGAGAGCAGTGATCTCCTGGACGGCAAGTTGTCTGTCGCTGGAACATTGGTGCAGCTTGATAAAAGCCTCCGTGGTAGCTTTCCAATCGACTTTGTCCCTCTTTTCCAGAGAGTTGTATTTTCCTAAGGCAGGGAAGAAAAAAGGGAGCAGCAATACTCCGGTTCCGCTGGAGACGTTGATCCGATATAAGGACCTGGCGAAGTCATGGAGCCAGTCCACTAGATCGGCGGCGGAGCCTTCTGCGAAGTTTTTGGTGGTTTCTTTCAGAAGCTTTATTATGTCCGACGTCGAGCGCCACAAAGCTCCTTGCGGAACCTCAATCTTTCCTCCAGATCCGTATTCCTCCTCCCAGGTTGGCTCTTCCTTGGGAGTGTCCTTTTCTTGGTCTGGGCTATTCTCGCCTCGGGTGTTCCGTGCCGACTTTCAACCTGGAGTTTGGTTGGCTCCCTTAGCCATTCCCTCTTTTTCCAAATCGGGACTTGTCGAACTTCTTCTCAGACGGGTCAGTACAGAAAGCAAGTTAGTGATAGATGTTGAAAACGTACGCTTTTCAGGTATCTGCTGGATCCACTTCCTTAGATCCTCGTCGGTTGCGTCCTTGGGTGGAGTGGGCGGATTTGACGACTCTGCACTGGGTGTAGCTGGAGCTTGATCGTCGGCTTCTGCTAATTCGTCTGCGAGAGATCGGGCGGGAGGTTTCGGCTTTCTCTTCTTGTACTTCGTCGGAAGTTGGACGAATTCTTCTGGCTTGCTGTCGTGGCTTCTCAGTATCCGGGACGATGGTGTTTCAAGTATGCAATGGAGATCAGATTAGCGGAGAATGCAAGACGGCAAGAGAGAGAGATATATGAAGAGAAGGAAGATAATAGAGAATACAGTAGGCAGTGGCGTGGTATGCTCTTGCTTACGCTGTCAAGTTTCAAAAAATGAAAAATAAATTCAACAAGCACAGTACAAAAGCAGACGACACTTAGTTCGGAGGGTGAACTTATGAATGAAATTAAACACCGCGGATCTACTCGGTCTTATTGCCGGTAGGCGTGGCCTATCTTCTAAATTGTTTATCGCGTTTTCCGTGCCAATTGTACGGAGTCACGATGTGCCAGCTAGTGTCACTCCGTGCCACTTAGTTTAGTGTGCATTTGTGTAAAAGTGTATTTACTAGGGCTCCTCCTGTGTACTGCACTCCCAACAGGTGTTGTGAGACCGGGGTCCGAACTGTAGTCATTATCGGTCCGGGCACAACGAGCGTGACCGAAAAGAGAACTAAGAATTTAAATTCTTAAAGAAACCGGTACTCAACTTTTGGTAAAAAGCCATGCCTGGTGTCTTGGTCTGGGGACCTAGACTGAGTAAAAGAGACCTCCGATCTCCTTACCAGGTGTCGTGTCAAAAATATTAAAGACTAAAATGGGAACGTTAACATGAAAAAAAATGGAGTGGGAATAAAATATGTACCTATAGCCAAACGGTGATTGAGTGGAGATTTTCTACAGGGTCTGAACTCCCAGAACACTTGGATTGACCTATGCTTATCGATAGAAAAAGCTAGATGTGTTTCGCAGGCGGATAGATTAGGTTAATTACTCCTTCAATATCCTGTCGACCACCGACGCTCTGAACTCTGGCTTACGACTTCAGGGAACACTTCCGAGGTGACCTTATGCAAAAAGGGGTGAGTGTGCCTAGGGCCTATCCTCTTGTCTACAAAGAGGAGTTCGTGTTTCGGAAAGTGGGATTTTGCACTCACAATCAGGACGCTGACGAGTCAACGAACCCAAAGAGCTCAGTGTGGTGGGACCTCCATTTGGTAGGCCATGGGCCTATTTGGCTTAAGCCTACCCTCCATTTGATTCCTGACACAGAACACTGTCTCTCTCTGTTATATAGGTTTATTAACTATAATTATATAAATGGAGATTAAAGTAAGATAATGCTAGATTAAAGGGGAATAACTATGTGACTAAATGAAAGGGGTTATACAATAAGTTAACATGCAAAACTATAAAATATAAAGATAATGTGAATAAATGCGAGATAATGACAGGTGGTTGGTCTTGCCGCGGTCCTCTGGCACCACTGAACATTCTCCTAGCGGTCGCCTTCCACGAGGATGGAGAGACAGGCCGGTTGTAGGGAGGCTTCCCAATCGGGGCTGTGACAGTAGCAATGATATTGCCGAAATCAGGTGTAGGAACTTTCCCACGCAATTGATTGACGGTTGCCCGGAACGATTGGTGTGACCTACATTATTTGGATTCGATGGTGATGGAACTTGCTCTCCTGTGTGAGAGTTGGACTGGTGCATTGACTCCTTGCAGATGTTGTTGATGACTATGGTATCCTTGGAAGTTGTTGTTGTATCCACCGTATCTTTGGCTGTACTGTCCAAAGTGGTTACCACGATTGCAGTTGTTGAAGTTTCCATTGTTTCCCTTGCCATGATTTAAGTTGCCAAAATTAGAAATTCCCGGAAAGTGAGTATTTCGTCCTAGATAGTTACCGTTGTTGTAGGCCGAATTGTTGTATCCATAGTTGAATACTCTGTTGAAGTATCGATATAGACCTCTGGATCCTCTACCACGTTGGCCAAAGTGTCCTCCACGACCGGGTTGATAGTTCGGGCAATCGAATTGCATCGCTGCAATGAGCGTTTCTTCTTCCTCATCTTCTTCCGCTTCAATTTTCAGAAGTCGGTTGATTTTTTTCTGAGCTCAGGGTCATTTCCCTCAGAGTCTTCGGCATTGTTGGCAGGCGTCGAAGTTCCGATCTGAAGTCTTTGTTAACTCCGTTCAAGAACTGGGAGGCGAGAAGACGTTCCCTCGACTTCAGTTCAATGTCTACATACGCATATGATCCCAGTTTTCTCAGCTTCTCCGCGCATTCCGACACAGTCATCTTTCCTTGTGAAAGGTTGGAGAGTTCTTGCAAAGAAATCTCTTTGTCTGCGTCGCATTGATGTAGATTTAGAAACACGTTGGTGGCATCCTTCCAACTCTTTTTTTCTTCGGCTGCAATCGAGTCAAACTATTCCACGGCCGGGATTCCTGATAAGAACGGAATTAGCGAAACTCCCATTGAGGGTTTTACGCCGATCATGTGCATGAGGCGACCAAGTTCGTTACGCCATTGAGCCAAGTCAGCCGCTTTTCCGTTGGACCATCGTTTGACTCGCTTTTCCCAAAGTCGGATTGCATTTGAAGCATTCTTCCACTTAATCATGTCCTTATCGGTGTTATCATTATAATCGAATTTTTCCTCTTCTTTGACGCTTCCAGGCATTATGGTTGTATCCCGTTTTTAGAATCTCCCTTTTACGATGGCGGTGTTCCAAAAAAAGTAAAGCCTCGTCTAACTTCTGCGAGGTATCTTCGAAGTGAGCTAAGGAACTAAGATTGGGTTCCTTTTCGTGCGACTGGTGTTGATTCCTTTGATGATGCAGTTTCCAGATTCTTCAACGTTCACCACTGCTCTTCCTATTACGTAGAATTCATCGTTGTCTTCTTTGGTGTCCTCTAGTAGAACTTCTGATCCCATGTCATCGTCGTAGTCTGTAATCACTGCTGGCAGGATGGCTTCTGAGCGTGGCGCGACAACGGTGTCTGCTACTGGGTACACCTTTATTGGTTCTTCTGATCTGACGAAGTTGATTGGAATTGCAACGTCTCCAATTCTCATCTCTTTCGAATGTAGATTCATACTGATTTCGTGGCCTGTTTTGTTGATCTTCTTCGTTAGGTCCAATCCGATAAGTATGGGGGCAGGACATTCACTATCAATTGACACAAGAAAGGTGTGCGGAATGATCAAATGTTCAATTTGGATTTTAGCTTTTGTTGTTCCGAGGAAGTTGATTGAAGAACCATTGGCGGCGATCGCTTTTGGTTGGTGAGTTGTTTTCACTTTTCCAGTTACTGAAGACATTGAAACGTAACTTACAGTGGCTCCAGTATCAATCAATGCTTTTAGCACTTGCCCATCCAATGTTACATCGATGTGAGGAAGTTTGGCAGATTTCACCGAGTTCACCTTCATTTTTTTTAACCTGATTTATTTGGAGCTGTTTCGCAGCCAATCCGATGAGTGTATCCGTCCTCTTTTCATTATGAGCACCAGGAAGGGATTGTCGCTCATATTTTTGATGCATTTTGAAAAAGATGCGAGTTGCATACAACGTTCATAATGGAATGTGACGCAAAGACCGAACCACATTTTTTCATGTATTCATTAATCCTTTCTTGAACCTTCGCTACGAATCCACCAGATTTTCCGGTCAAGCACCATCTGTTATAATATGGTGACTGAGTACTTTTCTGTCCATTGAAAAGCCCCCGGATTTCATGACTGAACAGTCTCCATGGCGCGGTTTGTAGCTGCTAAAACGACTCTCTCCTGGCCCGTATGGAGAGCTTCTGTCATGCTTCGTTCCATTCTCTTCGCAAGTAGGCGTATGGATTTAGCTTCAGTCAAACAGAGGCCAACCTCTTTCAATTTTGTTTCGGCTCTCGGCGTTTTTTGCTGAATCGTCTACCGGAATCAAAGGGCAACTATCGGGGTCTGCCGTGAATGAGCTGCATGGGCCA
Source organism: Caenorhabditis japonica (assembly GCA_963572235.1). Taxonomy (NCBI): domain Eukaryota; kingdom Metazoa; phylum Nematoda; class Chromadorea; order Rhabditida; family Rhabditidae; genus Caenorhabditis; species Caenorhabditis japonica. The sequence goes on from OY754345.1 coordinate 5,054,405, forward strand.
CAGAAAATATTAATTTTTCTGTGGTTGATTTTAGACTGTTTAACATGTAGGAAATTACCATGGCTTGATACTAGCTGCTCCAGCTTAATGTTCAGCACGCCGTAAGTTCGCATAATAAGCGCAGGCAAAGCTTGCTGCAAGGTCTCAAAATGTACACTATTCAGAAGTTGCATAAGGTCAGCAATTGAATCCGCATTAAATGGAACGGAGGCGGTAGGTTCAGGTACTGATCTAGCTAAACCGGCAGAGAAAATTCCTTGAAACCATTGAAAAATCAATGAAAGCAGGGAAAGATACATTTGCGAATTTCGAACCAAATTATTATATTTTAACATTCGGAATAATAAACTTCTTTAAAAGAAGAGGAGAGGGGAACGACCATCTCAGACAGTCTGGGGAGAAAAAACTGAATATTACAGCACTAATCCTACTCCCATCGCTGCCGGAACATCTATTCGGTAACACAATCTTCCAAACTCGTTGAGCCAGTAGCTCTGTAAATTTCTCAATTCTAACTTTTATAAGAGCTTGTACCAAAGATATTAGATGCGATTCTTGGTTTCCATATTTTCGTACGCGTAAGTTCCAAGCTGGAAAAGCTTTTCGGCGAACTCCGTGACAGACATCCGTCATTGGGTGAGATTTGAAATTTCTTGTAGCGCGATTTCCTTGTCTGCGTCGCAACTGTGAAGTTGCATAAGAGCTGTGATCACATCCTTTCATGCTTTTCTTTCCTCTGATGGGATCGAATTATATTTTTCCGCGGTACCAAGGAAAAAGGAAATGCGCGATACTCCTATTTTCGGTTTAACACCCACAAGGTTCATTATTCACCTCTGTTTTTCAGCCACTGGCTCAAATCCGCCGCCTTCCCGTCGCTCCACTTTCTAACGCGTCTCTCCCACAATCGTAAAACCTCCGATTTTTTTGTTCGTTCCTCGTTCCAGATTTGTATGTCTTGTGACATTTTATTTGGCCTTATGAGGTGTTGTGGGGAGGTTTCTCGACTATCAGGGTCAATCCATCTATTGAATTCCAACCTGATTCCAGGTGGTCCCTCGCTGCATGGGATCTTGACGCTTCTCCAACTAAGTCCTCAGATCCTGGCAGTTGGAACCATAGCACACCATCCACTGTGACAGAATATAGATCATAGCAGGTTCCATCGACTTTTCTATCCCAATGAATAGTTAAAGCAGAAATTTTCCGACATTTGGAGATCAGGATGCTATCTCTAATAATTTTTGCCAAAATATATTTTCTTTTCAGCAATTATCGAACGACGGCAGTCGGATCAATTGAAAGAAGAGTCTCGAAAAGGGCCATTGTGGCGTATTGGTCCTTGCAAGTGTTTGCGAAGATTTCCTTAATTGACTTCTTATCCGTTTTCAGGGAAGTTCCCAAATTTTCTTTTGGAGTAGTTGGTATCGTTGGAATCGCGTGTGGAGTCGTTTTTACGATTCTTGAAGGTGAAGGTGTGGTGGAAGTGTTCGGCGGAATGTGAGTGTTTACTCGAGCTGGCACTCTTGGCGGAGTCCACGAAGCTTCATTGAAAGGAGGGATCCTAGCTTCATTCTTCATAAGCGTCAGATTAAATTGTGGTGCCAAAAAACTAGGATCCAAATTGTAAGAATCAAACTTTCTCTCACCAAATTATTTTTCAAGCAATGAATCGAACATAAATGGGTCTTGTGCATCAATCATTTCAAACATTGTCTCCTCCCCAAAGGTGAGCTTTCTCTTAAATTCGGTGAGTACTTTTCGTTGTATTCTTGCATATTGAGCAATTCTGATTGATTGCAGAGCTATGAACATAAAATTCTGTAGATGTCGACGATCTCTGGATAAAACTTTGTCCGATGTTGAAGCATGACGTTTGAGACATTGAAATTGTTAAATTCCCGAAGAAGTGCTCGGTTATCAATGATCCTGTTCACTTTAGCTGTCTCACGAATGTCCTTTTTCTCATAAAGTCGCCAAATCAACGGAGTGGAGAAATTGTGGCCAATATCGAACTCAATCCATTCGTTGTTTCCCGTTTGAATTCCCGAGACATCACGCTTTGATTTGAACCAAATTGGTTCATCTCGCAAGAAGGTATAATTTTTCCTTTTGGTCCAATTCTAGCAAGCACTCTTCCTACGGCATACACGTCATTACTGTCTTCTTGAGTATCTTCCATGTAGAGCTCAGTTCCCATATCCTCGGTGTAATTTGGAATAATTGCAGGGAAAACAGCTTCCGATTGTGGCTCGATGATAGTCTCCTTTTGAGGGAAAACTTCGATCTTCTCTTCAACAGTGGCGGCATTCAATTGGATCTCACATGCTCCAATTTTGACGTATCCTTTGTGAACGTTGATACTGAAGTCGTGATTTTTGTTGATCTCGTTCACGAAGTCCGTTCCAAGAAGAAGTGGTGCTGGGCAATCTCCATCACGAGAAACCAAAAATGTATGAGGTATGTAGAAATCTCCTATCTTGATGGTAGCTTGAGTCGTTCCCAAGAAAGGAATAGAAGATCCATTAGCGGCTTGAGCAGGTGGTACAATACTCGAGTTGATTTTTGTCCTTACAGATGAAAGTGGCATATAACTCACTGCAGCTCCGCTGTCGACTAGTGCTTCGAGGATTTTTCCTTCCATATTCACATCGATATGAGGTAGTTTGGCAATTTTGAATCGGCATTGGTTCACAACAGCATTGATTTTGATTACAGAATAGTCATCTGCGGCAACCACTGGCTCATAGTGTGCCCGTTGATCCATATGCACGTTGTTGATTCTGGCCAAAGCTTGAGTGGCTTGAGCAGCTAATCCAATTGCAACATTCGCTGTATCTCGAGTTGCTCTCTTCGTAAGTTTCGCAGCTCTTCTGAATGCTCGGAACTTGAAATACAAGTAGATGAAGCAAACGCATAGTAGAATAACGATGACAGGTGCAGCAATCCACATGAGTAGTTGAACAACGGAAAAGAAAACTTTCTCCAATCCTTTGCCAATTGAAGTGACTGTAGAATTGTAGATTTCCTTGGCAGATTTGTGAACTTTTGAAGTTGTATTCTTGATAAATTCCAATCCACCACTTAGATATCCTCCTTGAATCGAACTATTTTCCAGATCACGTTGATATCTCGAAGCTCGGCGCTCCTTCTCCTTATCAGCTCCTGTAGAAACACCGGTTTCTTCGTCCATCGTTGTGTAGAACGTCTTTGGTGCTTCAAGGAGAAATTGACCTTGGGTAACTTTGTTTGGTCGATTCAATTGTTGAGGGTTCACTTCACGATTTTCAGCTCCGATCCATCTGTTGTTTTCCAAACGAATTCCTGGTGGTCTCTCATTGCATGGGATGACAACTGCTTTTCCGACGAGATCGTCCGAACCAGGTAATTGAAACCATAAATCTCCATCAACGATAACAAACACAAGGTCAAAAAGATTAAAACGGTAAGCAGCTGAATTGCTGTTGATAATTTAAACATTCAAGAAAAATAGGAAAACAAGTAAATAAAAACCAAGAAATAATAAAAAAAAGCGCGCGGATGTAAAGTTTCTTGCGCGCACAACTGACGCAAAGGTCAGTCACACAAACCCACCTTAAACGACCCAAGAGGAAGACCGGAAAAAATAAAAATAATTAATACAGAGATTAAAAATTTGAAAGTACAAAATAATAAACCCTAGTATCTTGTGTATAGCGCCGGTTATTTTTCAAAATGTGGGAATGTAAACACAAATTGGTATATCAATAAAACAAACTTTTGAATTTGAAAAGGCTAGTTCCACTCAAGATGCGTGCACAGTCAAAATGTCGCTCTTCTTTAAATTATACTGTACCAAAATTTTCTGAATTTGTTCAGAAATTTTATCGTTGAAAAAAATGGCAAAAAAAGACGGAAAGTTATGCATAGTAAAACCGGTCTTACACACAAGAGGTCATATATATTTAGGTATGACTATCACAGATAGTCTATTATTGTTTTAAAAAACTTGCCACCTGGTGAGAGGCGCGAATTCAAAAAATAGGCTCCGCCTCCTTGCCGAAATATTTCTGCAATTCTGCGCGCGCCAATTTCCAATCGCGATGCGCGCAATTTTATGCGTTAAATTTTCGTTACTTTCTTAACAAATATCCACTTAAGAAAATTAAAAACTCACTTTAATTCAACATTTGACAAAATTCGCTTCAAAATAACAATTTTTATAAAGGTTCCTAGGGAAAATGGAAAGGCACTGGACAAAAATTCGACGGAGAAAATCGCGCGCAGAATTGCATAAATATTTCGGCGAGGAGGCGGAACTTATTTTCTAATTCGCGCCTCCCGCCAGGTGACCACTTTTTCAAAACAACAATACAAAAAAATTTAAAAAAAAGAGTATTACATTGATTGAATACCCCCTTTATACCGTGCACATTGGGAGGAGAGGCGGGTCGGGGCGGGGTGGGTCAGGTCAATGAGACGTAACAAATCAATATTTTTCGGAGGTGGATGACCGCCAGCCATAGTGATGAATGACTCGGCTCTACAAATCTATAGTCGGCGAATACATCATCAACCTCGCTCTACTGCAAAATTCCTGTAAAACCTGTTGCACTTGCAAGATTAACTCGAATTTTAGTTGTATTCCTTATTTTTCATCGGAAAATGACGTATCCACGACGAGTTTCCGTTAAAATTTTTATTTTTCGCTTCAAAATCGGCGCACTACACTGTTGAAAATTGAAAAGTGCCGTAGAGCGAGGCTGATGATGCATTCGCCGACTATAAATACATCTGCACATTGCATCACGGTACCCATCATAAACTGTCCAGTTGTTCGAGTTATAATGAAATTCTTCAGAGTCACCAATTTGGACTTTTCTAATATTTAAATAAAACACAAATTAAAGATGGTTTGAAAACAACTCTCAAAAAGGGCCGCCACAAGGAACCGAGATATGACGCTTCAAAGTTTGGGTCACGCCCCTTTTGAATCTTTACACATGAAAACGTGATTTAACAGTGGAACGAGCAAGAAATACTTAACGCTAAAGCCACTGCCTTTTCCCCCGTTGATTACATTAGTTTGGCGGTTCAGTGGTAGCGGTTTAATTCACAAACAAAGAAAGATAAGTATTTAATTTTATTTTGACACCAAAAGCCATGGAAAGTTCAAATGTTATACCAGTAAAGACCTCTTTCAAATTGATTCTTGCGATAGTATTCGCTGAGATCGTGGAATGTTGTCTTATCTCTCGGGGTTTCTACCATTGAAATTGCGACCATGATTGTTTTGATGAGCATATAAAGGCACAAAAGTATGAATACTGAAATAATGAAAATTGAGAGGCAAAATGAAAAAAGGACGATACTGCTTGGCGCCTCCAAAAACGAAATTGGTGCAACATAGTCATTCCACATTTGCATACGGTACTTTTCATGGAGCATTTGAAACCGTTCAAGAGCATTGCTAGTTCTCTGCAATTAGAAAAAAATAATAAAAATAAAATGGACAAAAAAAAACTACTTTATTGATAGGATGACTTTGTTTAGGCTTATTGGCTCGGAGAGCTGCTAACGTTGCCGACTTTAGGTTCATCTGGAAGAGAAAATAAAACAGTAAAATAAAACTTTCCAAATAGAAAGAAACAAACCAAATGATTATCAAAAACGCAGCTTGTTGCTACTTGACAAATCTTGATAACGCTCTTATGTATTCTGCAAATTTTATTAATTGCCAATATAAAAATTTTTTCTTTGGTTTTGGTTTTGGTTAAAACTAAAACTAACCATATGCTTTATTGGTGAATAGGACATTAAATAAATTAAGCTTCCTAAACAGGGCTTCGAATTTCACGGTTTTTACGGTTTTTAATTCGTTTATAAAAATAAATAAATATTACGCCCGGTCTGTTCCGCAAAATCGGGTTCCAAAAAAAAACATGATCCCCCCAACTAGTAAAAAAGTAAAAAACTCACTCCTTTTCCCGACCAGCCCACACGAATGTATGATTGGTAGAGTTGTTTGCTTGTATGAAGGTACTCGAAAAGTTTTTGCACTAAAAAATAGGAAATTTTCAAAAACGTGGTCAATTAATACTTACAAAAGATTTCTGTTGTTCGTGTAAAGGTTTAGCCGCTTCCAATATCAATGACATGGACGCATTCCATTTGTTGATTTTTTCTTGAAAATGTGCGTACGTCCTATCTAAATTGAGCAATTTTTGTTTTTTTTTTTTTTGGGTTTTCTGATTTTTTGATACCATTCATCTTCACTACGCGCGCAATTATGCGGACTCTCTCTATAGTTAAATAATACGCGAGTGATATATATGCTCTCTAACATTTTTTGAATAGATGGCGCCGCCTACCGTATACATGTCCAATCATAAGAATGAAGCAGTCGCGCGGTACAGAGTAGGAATTTACCGCGCGCGTGCATGTTACAAACAGACAAAATAGACCTAATCTGTGTTATAGTAAAAATTTTTAATACATTGTGTTTTCAATTGAGTTGCAGCATGAGAACACGAAACCCCGCCCACTTATTTGTTGGCGACCACGCAAACACAGCACTATTTACAGAGAAGCAGACAAAAAAGGGATAGCCGCCTCATGTTGTCATGGTGCAACTCGTTTGAAAACACAATAGTCGAAAAAACATTTTATCCAAGCAGAAAAATTCAAAATTGGTAAAGTAATGGGAATACAAAAATTGGAATTCCCTAAAATGGCAAAATTTGATTTATGTTGGAGAGTTAAACGGGATAATTACAGAATAGCCACCCATATATTTCAAAATAGGTACCCATTTGACTCGCTATAGTATAGCCACCCACAGTCGGCGCCGCGTGGGTGGCTATTCTGGAATTATGGGTGGCTATTCTGAAATGATGGGTGGCTATACTATAGCGAGTCAAATGGGTACCTATTTTGAAATATATGGGTGGCTATTCTGAAAGATTCCCTAGGAAACCAGTATAGCCACCCATTACCACTGAGTGGGTGGCTTAACTGTAATAATATATTCCAGTAAAAGCACCCATATATTTCAAAATAGCCACCCACAGAAATTCGGAAAAATCCCATTTTTCAGTTATGTGGGTGGCTATACTATAGCGTGGGTACCTATATTGTAGTGGGTGGCTATACTGGAATTTTCCCAGTTAAACTATTCAAGATTTTGAAAGAAAGTCACAGTGACTAATTGTAATCAAAATTTAGGCGATTGATCTAACTATTTGATAAATCATATTTCCAAAATGAAAGAAAAACAAACTTGTACTAGGTGGAATGAATCTCGTGTTTTCAATGATCGCCTCATTTGTAGACAGTAGAAAATGACTGAAATTTTCAATAAAAATTAAAAGCAGGTTTTCAAACTACCCTAAGCTAAAAACGGGCAATTTAGAACGCGAATTTACAACTGCCACTCTTTTGAGCACTTCATTTTTCTTGTCTCCAAGAACATTGACGTGTAAACAATGAGATGCACTGCTGAAAATCATTACAACATATGTAGCAACAAGCGTCCAGGCAGAGATGAAAACGACAAAGTACAAGAAGTATTTCAAAAATCTGGATATTGGCTTTACGAGTTCCAAATCTGGAAATTTAATCTTGATTTTCAGTCAGCGCACAATCACCACGTGCCGGACAACTCACTGTTTAGAAACTCGTTTCCACGATACATGGCACACGCGGGGAAGAATGATATGATGACTACGATCGTGACAAAAAAAGGAAGGGGAAGGAATAACAACTGAATAATCCAAGGGTCCTAAAAACACTTTTGAATTTCCAGTCAATTGAAGAAAAAACTCACTGGAAATGTAAACAAGTTTTGGATTTGAGTATACGCACTTTGGGCCAATTTAAGTCGTTCTATATCAATTTTCTCTACTGCTTTTATTGTTAAATTCGACATTTTTAGTAATTCCTCTCTTGAGTTCTCAAGTGCGAGTGGCATTTTGAACGAGTAAATTGTGTTGCTAATGTTATGATAATGATCACTACTCTGAAATGTTTGTTTCTTTTTTTGTGATTTTCAAATCTGCGCTCTGTCTGCAGTCTGAGAAAAACTGATATAGCCCCCCACACGACAGGAGCCCTCGCATGTTGGAATAGCACATAAAAATGTTTTCGCTAAAAACTTGAAGGAATAGTGGACAGCAATGTCATTAACTCGGTTCTTTAATTTCTTCGAACCGATATCGGACTGTAAAAGAAAAATAGGTATTCGCTCAAGTTTTTGATATTACTCTCGTCTCAGCTAATGCACATCATTTTTCGAGAAATGGGAAAAATTACACAGTTGAACTAATTGCGACCGTAACACATTCAAGGAGAGAGAGTGAGCGAAAACAAGAGACCACATTTCTCACTCTTATTCATCCCCCCTCTTTCTCACACTCTCATATTGTGGCATTTATTCAAATTTGGCAAATTTGTGGCAAGACGCCGAGATTAATCGTGAGTTTTTCCCATTTTTTGAAAAGCATGTGCATTAGCTGTCATGAGAATTATAAGTTTTGCATCGTGTGGTGTATGCAGTCAGACCATACTAATTGTAAGTGCGGACAACGAGCAAAAATTATTTACCAAGAAAGAAACATTAGTCATTATTTTTCCAGGCGCTCCACATTGCAGCAGCGTGGAATTGCATTTCTTTTCGATAACATCGATCAACTTTGTTAAAGCATCTTGGACTTCGCTATTCTGAAAATAAAGTTAAAAAACGTTCCAAAGTTATTCAGCTGCGTTAAAATTTACCTCGCTATAACATTTTTCCACACTTTTATAGAACGAAAAGATTTCTTCCGTTTTACTCGATGTCTGATGTGGGTAACAAATAAATTGTCGGTGGGATAAATCAATTGACCTATTGTATTCTTTAATGAATTTGCGAAATCTTAGTTTCCTTTGATCGTAAGCGAGACGGTAGTTGGAAACAAAATCCATTGTTTCGCTCAAGTAGTAAACAATAATCCCAATGATTATGAAATAGATTAAGATTAGGCCGTTCTTGAAGTAGAATCCACGATAAGGCTGAAGAAAAAATTACATTTTGTTGGGGTTATTTATAAAATACGGAGCTCCGGGACATTTCACAGTCGGACGTTTCGCAACCGAGACGTTTCGCAGCTGACCTCCTTATATGCACACACTCTCTCGCTTCTCTGACCATGCTTGTTTATCACTAACATATTTACCAATTGTGAAGTCGACCGCTGAGAGAGAAGTGCGCATACAGGAAAACAGTCTTCTCGGTAAACGCCTGCAACTGTTACGCAGACTTTGGCAACTTTTACGCAGCTCTTACGCAACTGTTAATTTACGCGCTATGGGTTTCTGCTAAAGATCTGCTCAAAAGCTGCGCAACTGAGGGGCTACTACTGCTTTCACTTTGCTTTTCGTTCCTTTTCTCTTTTCTATTAGAAAATAAAACATACTTTTATAATTATAATTTTTATTTAAAAAAAGAAATAGCATTTAATACACTTTATTGTCATCTCAACAACAAAAGAACCGTGAAGGGCATGAGTGTCGGCGGTGGCTGGAAGGCGACCTGTGAGAATGTCACGGCGGAGTTGGAGGAAGACGTAGTATCGTGCGTGATCGTCGACAATAGTGGTGGGTGTTGTCGGGTAGAATTTGACCTCGAAAGAGAACTCCTGGGGAAGGTCTGTAAAGTTTGTTTTGGGCTTTTAAATCAACTGGGAATCATCAGAAAACCAAAAAAAAAAAGCAACCAACTTTTCAATTGCTTTAATATCTTCTTATCATTATACAACCAGTGTCTGATGCCTTCCTTTTTGTCGTAGAAGCAGAAAGAAAAGTATTCGCGTTCTTCGATCGACAAGTCGCTCGTCACCTGACGGAACAATGCTTCACCCTCGGAGCCGCGCTGAACGATATATTTTTTTATTTTTGTTATTTTAAGCTTTACGCCCGTCCAAACAACTTACGCTAACCTCAAACGCCTTGTAAACTCCAACTGGCAGGCGAACTCGTGCAGCCTGCATTTTGGGATCTCTCGCGAGTGTTGACTGGGCACCGGTGGCGTGGCGGGTGGTGGATGGTGTTGTTGGTCGACGGGTTCTCTGTCTTTACCCATTTGCTCTGGAAATTAGGAATTTATTTGCCGCTCTGCGGGAAAGAGAGAGAGAGAAAGAAGTTAGACGGTTATAGAAAACGCGGCGCGTCATCGGTGACGCGCGGGTGCATTTCAATCGCAAAAATGCTCAATAGCGCACTGAAATATTGATTTCCGACCGAAACTTGAGCATTTTTGACATAAATTATACCCAAAATTGTTTTTTCACTTCTTTTTGTTGTTCACGCGTTGAATATGCGTTTCTGAGCATTTATCAATGCACGGTAAGTTCAGCGGCAATGCGCCGGAAGCATGTGTGACACTTTCGCATATTTGAAAAGTATCACACATGCTTCCGGCGCGTTGCCGCTGAACTTTCCGGACAAAAAATCAATGCAGAATGAGATTTATATATGAAATAAATCAGAAACCGATGCGAAACCGCACAAAAAAAAACGAAAAAAAAAGAAGTTTTTTTGGGTTGAGCAAAACACGAACCCGCGACATTTGGATTTGTAATCACGCGCACTACCAACTGAGCCACAGAGGACAGAAATTTCTGCAGAACAGAGTGTTTATAAATGAATGAGAAAGAGTGAAACGTGAGAAAGAGTGGCGACGAAGCCAGTAGGCTTGTATCTATTTAAATATTCGCGCAAAAATGATTTTCTTATTATTTATTAATCACAATTTCTTTTTTTTTTCCTCGAAAATATTTTTTGAAATAAATAAATTAACCTTCCACGTTACCGAAAAACATAAAAATGTGAAAACAAAAAGACGCAAAACGCGTTTTTATTTGAAAAAAAGGAAGAAAAAAAAAATTATTTTGCGCTCTATAATGTGAAATTCGTGACGAGAATGTCTTTTTTCATCTTTTAATTTACCACGGAGTAAAAAAATAATTAAAAATTGCAAAAAAAAGAAAAATACCGACGAAAAAACGGAAAAAAACAAGCAGAAAACAGACGGGCGGTGCCAATGATTTTGTGTCGCCAGGTGCGGCGCGTGTCGCGTTTAAGATCTGCGTAACATCTGCAACCTTTTTAAGATCTGCTTAACAGGTGTTGCAGCCTTCAATGTCTGCATAACATCTGCTACTGGGTTTAAAGGCTGTTTAAAATCTGAAAGGAGCTCTAAGTCATGCGCAAAAGCTGCTATAGCCTCTTAGATCTGCGTAACAGTTACAGGCGTTTACCGAGTTATTAACATTAGGCTAGATGAGTCGCACAAAACGAGATAGTGTGTTCCCTTGCAGATATGAAAGTGGACCTATACACGCTCGCGTTTACCGGCTGCAAAACGTCTGGCTGCGAAATTTTCCGGAGCCAAATACGGTACTCACCATTATATTCATATGAAATTTCTTTCTATTTCTCAAGAAGTTGAAAATAGTTTCAATGAGCAATCCCACATATATTAAGGCAGCGGATGTGAATATAAAGTTTTGTTTCTGTAATTTTTAAAAGAAAAGTGTATTAATTTTTTTTTTGCAGGCTAATTCCAAACATACGCGGAACAATCCTAGTTTAATATACTCCATCAATGTGATATGTTTTTTCCCGACCAATTTTTCGCTGGCTTTCTGGAATTTTCATGTTTTTTTCTGCAACTTTCTATACAATATTATTACTTTTATAACGATTCCCTGAAGCTCTGTGAACTTCTGTGCTATATTCCAATACGCCTTGTTTGCTGTGGGAACTCTCTCTTCATGATTCCACTCCTGGATCAAATGATTCCGATCACACGTTAATTCCGAAATTGGCGTGTTCATTCTTGCACATTTCAGCATTGCCCATACGAAAAAAAGCAATGTCTAGAAACTTTGCTAAAGTACAATTTTTATGGGGTTATTCACGAAATGGCAAAATAGGCTCTCGGACGTTTCGAAAGTAGACATTTCGAAAGTGTGACGTTTCGAAAGTGCGACGTTTCGAAAGTGTGACGTTTCGAAAGTGCGACGTTTCGAAAGTGGACGTTTCAAAGGTTTTTCTGGATTTTGTCGACGCAGTGTTTCACACAATCATTTTAAAAAGCTTTTTAAGGAAATTTCCTCAAACACCGCGACGACAAAACCCAGAAAAACCTTCGAAAAGTACACTTTCGAAACGTCACACTTTCGAAACGTCACACTTTCGAAACGTCGCACTTTGGAAACGTCACACTTTCGAAACGTCGCACTTTGGAAACGTCACACTTTCGAAATGTCTACTTTCGAAACGTCCGAGAGCCGCAAAATATGGCAAAAAACGGCAAAAAACTGCGCGAAAACTCGGAAAATGCTCCGATTGATCTGAAATTTTGGGAAATAAGGGAAAAAACTCTCCCGGACATTCCCACAAAATTTCAGACCAAAATATCGAATTTTAAGAAATTTTGCTTTTTTCTCTGGAAATGCTTAAAATCGATCTTTTTGTCTGAAATTTTGTGGGCATGTCCGGGAGAGTTTTTTTTTCCCTTATTTCCCAAAATTTCAGATCAATCGGAGCATTTTCCGAGTTTTCGCGCAGTTTTTTGCCGTTTTTTGCCATTTTTTTCCATTTCGTGAATAACCCCATTACCAAAAAGCAACTTACAATACATTTTTTCATCGTTACAGAACCGTTTATTTTTTAAAATTTTTCTTTCAATATACTTGCGAAAAAAATTGCCTTTGAGAACAGTGCGTTGTCTTTGTAATCATGCCAACCGGTCAGTTCACGCCAATTTTTTTTAGCAGCATTGCATTTGTTTTTTATAAATACTTTTTTTTTTTCTTACTTACTTACTTAGTTACTTAGTCGATCCGTTCTTCGATCACCTGATGTGGTCGCGGATCACAGCTTTCCAAGCCATTCGGTCCTTGGCGATTGTTGACCAGTGTGTTTTGAGATGATTGCCATCAAATAATGATATTTCTTCCTTTAGGGAGTCGCTCCATCTCATCCGTGGTCTTCCAACGGGTCGCTTCTCTCCTATGGGATACCATTCTTGCACAAGCCTCGTCCATCTGCCATCGTTTCTTCGCATTATGTGTCCGGCCCATCCAAGCTTCTTTTTCTTGATGACTAGTAGGGGATCTCGGACCTCCGATTGTGCTCGGATATCTTCCCTGTGCAGATTCCTCTGACGTTGTTCCGATAGTGAAATTCCGACTAATCGTCTTTCTAATGCTGCGTGGGTCACTCTGACTCTTTCGGAAAGTGCCTGCGTAAAGGTCCAGACTTCAGAGCCATACGTGAGAGCCGGTAAAACGATGGAATCGAAGAGTTGAGCTCGGATTCGCGGGCAAGACAGGGCATCTGTGGTGTTCTTGATGTTGTTGAACGCAGCCCATGCTGCTCGGCGTCTTCGGTGAAGTTCCGGCTCCAGTTCGTTGTTATGGTTGAGTAGCCTACCGAGGTAGACGTACTCATTGACCTCTTCGATGCAGGTAGTAACGTTGTTAAGCGTTACGTTGACCGGGCTTTGGCTGGCAAATTTGTTTCTCATAACTTTGGTCTTGTTAGTATTCATTCGGAGTCCTACTTTTCCACACATCTCAACCAATTCTTGAATCATTAGGCTTGCCGCCTTGGGGTTGCTGGCGACCAGAACGATGTCGTCGGCGAATCTCAAGTGCGTGAGATTTTGGCCATTGATTCGTATTCTTTTTTTTTTTTGTCCGGGAGAGTTTTTTTCCCTTATTTCCCAAAATTTCAGATCAATCGGAGCATTTTCCGAGTTTTCGCGCAGTTTTTTGCCGTTTTTTGCCATTTTTTTCCATTTCGTGAATAACCCCATTACCAAAAAGCAACTTACAATACATTTTTTCATCGTTACAGAACCGTTTATTTTTTAAAATTTTTCTTTCAATATACTTGCGAAAAAAATTGCCTTTGAGAACAGTGCGTTGTCTTTGTAATCATGCCAACCGGTCAGTTCACGCCAATTTTTTTTAGCAGCATTGCATTTGTTTTTTATAAATACTTTTTTTTTTTCAATTTTCAATATTTTTTCGTTTTCAATTGAGTCGCATTATCAAAACATGAAATCCCAACCACTTTTTTACACGAATATTCAAATTTAGGAAATTTTGCTTTTTTTCGTGAAAAAAGTGAGCGTGATTTCATTTTTCGACGATGCAAATTGATTGAAAGTATGACTCTGAAATTTTTTTAGTGTAAACAAAATTTATTGCGAAACCGGAAATTCATGACCCCATCCATTAACTAATGACCAATATTATAAACCACTTGTTACCAAAGTGAATGGATGCTTTTGAGGAAAACCTCGGCTGGCTGCGATGCGAAGTACTCGCGCGCCAAATTTTCGAATTTTTCGTGAACTGAAAAAGGTGGTGCAGACTCATGATGCATCCATTACATCCCCCTAGAGGCTCCGAATGCTCGATGACAACGAAAAACCGCACACCGCTTTGAAGACCCGTCAGATGCTTCAGACACTTGGAATCCAAGTCTTTTATCACCCGCTCTACTTGTCAGACTTGGCTCCAACTAACTACCATCTGTTCCGCTTTCTGCAGAATCACTTCGCCGAGCAGAAAATTCATGACCAAAAAAGTGGTTGAACGACTTTATTGCTTCTCAGTCTCAGAATTTTTATGCGAACAGAAGCTCAATTTCCGTCGCGTTGGCAAGAAGTCATAGGCACTAATGGTGAGTATATTACCCATTGAATCTTGTTTTCTTTAAATAAATACAAGTCTGGATTTATTAAAAGCTACTTTTGTTTTTTTTTTTCCTTTCAAAAATGTTTCTTCTTCTTTACTTTTAATATTCATTTCTTGCGTGTGTCCTGTTCGCCATCTAGTTTGAAAACAGACACACCAAGAAACTCAGTTAGAGACCCTAACAGAATTTTAAATATTGTGTTTTCAATCGAGTTGCAGCATGAGAACGAGAGAAAACAAGGCATGTTTTCTCGGCTCTGGGAAGTTTCAAAACAAGACGTTTCAAAACTGGGACATTTCAAAACTTTTTTGAATTTTTTCGTAGCGTTTTTTGCCAATTGACACCAAAACGCACGCTCATTAGGTTTTTATTTTTTGCTTTTATCAATTATTTAAATTTTTATGGAAATTTAAATACACTAGTACGCCGCAAAAATACAAAAAAGTTTTGAAACGTCTTGTTTTGAAACGTCCCAGAGCCGTTTTCTCTGCTTCTCTTCGAATCGAACTGTGTTTGCGTGGTCGCGCGAAAAAAATTGGGCGGAGTCACGCGTTCTCATGTCGCAAGTCGAATGAAAAAAAAAAACAATATAAGGATGATTAATTCGAAACAAATTTTGAAGTGGCAAAGACTTTTTGCTCAACCTAAAATATCGTTTTAAACTAATTATAAAGCTATTTGTTGTAAACTTCCCAAAAATGTTTTTTTAAAATCAGTTTGGATACACACAACACATTTATTTTTGCTTTAATTTCGGGTATTCGTTCTCTTTCATAATTTTCTTTTCGGTGAGATCCTTTGGGAAGCCTTTACAACACTTCTTCCAACTCGGTTTTTTGTCGACGTTGCAGTAAGCAGGCTTATCCTCGCACAAAAAACGAGTCCTCATTGTTTTCACCAACTCGTACTCTCGGACCTCCTAAAAACTCCAATTGTTGGGATGAACTATGAAATGTGTAATTCTTACGTGCTTGCAGTTAGCCGACACTGGATTTGTCTTTTTTTGTACCTTCCCCGAGCAAATTGCATTCATTTGTGCTGCATTCTCAATCACCGTCTTTAGACGAATGATCATGTAGACGTAGACGTACAAATTCTAGACGCCAGGAACTTGATAGAGTAGTTCCATCACACCATTTCTAAAATTGTTCGTCTTCTTGCTTGTTTTCTAAACACATCGTCACAGAAAATCTCAAATTTGATGAGAACTACAGATGTCACAAAGTCCGGATTGTCATAGAATCAATTCTCAAACCTCTCAATGGATTTTGTACAGCTTCATCCTCGTTGTCCCCAAAAGGATTATCGCTTTTAAACGGGATAGGAACTGTTCTGGTGCTTGGATCCCACACTGCGCACATATTTCCTCTTCTTTCTACTATTTGTATGTTCAGCATTTCTCCGATTTGAAAATCCATTGGAGATTCATGGACGTCTTCAAGTTCTCATTCGGCCGAAATTTGATCAACGTCAAACCTGAAAAAGATTTACATCATTATATATAGTTTGACACAAATACTGCTGACTTTTAGAACTCATTGGAGTCGGTGAAATAGTCGGATAAATTTTCATCGTGTTGCCAGATGTCGTTAATCTGCTTTTATTTTCGTTCATTGTAGCTGTGAATTCTCCAGAGAAATCAAAAAACAGCACATCAATTTATTTTTTGCATTCTTTATCTCGTTTAGGATACTCCCAACTTCGAATAACAGTCAGAATAGCACTCGCCTTTTTTTCTTAGAATTTTCGAAAAATGTTCAAAATTCAGCATAATACTTAGAAGACAAAGAATGACCACCTCAGACAGTCTAGAAAAGAATAGAAATGACTTGTAATTTGGTCCAGTAGTCTTTTTATACCGTGCGAATGGGTGGAGCGTGCAGAAAACAACCATAAATCAATATGTTTGGAAAGGAGATAAATCTATCAGGACCAATGTGGTGAAATGATTTCGAAGCGTCAATAAATTATAGATTTTGAATGTTTTGTTTTATTGCTACACACAGTAGAAATTTTGACGATTTGACGGAAAATTTTACAAAAAGAACGATATTTTCTGAATTTTTTATTGAAAACAATATTCTGGCGGATAATTAAAATGTTCTTTTATAAAGCATTTTTGAATTGCTATTGACATTGAAATTCAACGTTACCAGATTAGCTTTTGACTGTAATTGATACTATTTGGCGGGTTTATTCTTATTTCTTTTCAATTTTAGTTTTTTTCGTAAGTTACTTTTGATCTTTGATAAATTTCTGTTGGTTTTAAAAAGATTTTGACTTTTTTCAATTTTGCCAAGTTTACCAAGTTTACCGAGTTTGCAAAAAAACTAAAATAACCGGAAGATATCGGTAAACAGTATTACAGTCTACCGTTTACCAAACGGGTAAAACATTCATTGACAATGGACATATAAATCGGTAGAATCGGTAAAACGGTAAATCCCGTACCTGGAGCTTATCGGATGATAAACATTGTGAAATTATTTAGATTTAAATAAAAGGTTGATGTCGATAGGTTTATTTCAATAAGCACAACAAAGGTTAAAAGCAAAAAAAACATAAAAGTAAGTGTCAAAATTAAGAAATTACGTATTTTAGAGTATATTGCAATGGTTTCAGAACCAAGGGAACTACCAATCTATCTCCATGAATGGCGAGAATGTTTCAACAAATACGCACTGCAAGCAATATCAAAAAGCAAAGCGATTCAATATTTGCAAGAGAAAAAAACTAGAAACGTTTTCAATGATGATAAACTTCGAAGTTATAACGGTGAAGTAATTCGCCAAAAATTTAGCAACCCGTGAGATCCCTAGATTGTGTAGACATCTGTATTTATTGTTTTTTTTTTAAATAAATTTATCGACATGAATCATTTTATTACAGCGTAGATAATTTCACAATGCTTATTATCAGATAAGCTCCAGGCGTGGGATTTACCGTTTTACCGATTCTACCGATTTATATGTTCATTGTCAGTGAATGTTTTACCCGTTTGGTAAACGGTAGACTGTAAGACTATTTACCGATATCTTCCGGATCTTTTTGTTTTTTTTTGCAAATTAGGTAAACTTGGTAAAATTGAAAATAAGTCGAAATCTTTTAAAAACCAATAGAAATTTATCATAGATCAACAGCAACCTACGAAAAAAAAATTAAAAAGAAATATAAAAAATCCCGCTATTGTCCATTCGCGAAAAAAGCAAGTGCGCTCCACGAAACGTAGTACTTCGTGGATTTCATTTTCGTCGCCAAATTATTTCAAGTCACGTGTAAATTCAACGTAAAATGAAATTATTTGGCGACGAAAATGAAATCCACGAAGTACTAAGTTTCGTGGAGCGCACTTGCTTTTTTCGCGAATGGACAATAAATAGTATCAATAACTGTCAAAAGCTAATCTGGTAACGATGCATTTCAATGTCAATAGCAATTCAAAAATGCTTGATAAAAGAACATTTTAATTATCCGCTAGAATTTTGTTTTCAAAAAAAAATCCAAAAAGTATCGTTTTTTTGTAAATTTTTTTCTCAAATTATCAAAATTTCTACAGTTCGTAATCATAAAACAAAACATTTGAAATCTATAATTGAATGACGCTTGGAAATCATTTCACCACATTGGTCCTGATAGATTTATCTCCTTTCCAAACATATTGATTTATGGTTGTTTTCTGCACGCTCCACCCATTCGCACGGTATAAAAAGACTACTGGACCAAATTACAAGTCATTTCTATTCTTTTCTAGACTGTCTGAGATGGTCATTCTTTGCCTTCTAAGTATTATGCTGAATTTTGAACATTTTTCGAAAATTCTGTTTTTGATAATAAAAAAGCGAGTGCTATGTATTCTCACGTTTCTTCAAAGTTAGGAGAAACCTAGACGAAAGAAAAATGCAGAAAATAAATTGATGTAAGTTTTATTGAATTCGAATTCACAGCTACAATGAACAAAAGTAGAAGCAAATTAACGACATCTGGCAACACGACGAAAATGTATCCGACTAATTCACCGACGCCAAAGAGTTCTTGAAGTCAGCAGTATTTGTGCCAGACTATATACATATAATGATGTAAATTTTTTTCAGGTTTGACGTTGATCAAATTTCGGCCGAATGAGAACTTGAAGACGTCCATGAAGCTCCAATGGATTTTCAAATCTGAGGAATGCTAGACACACAAATAGTAGAAATAAGAGGAAAGATGTGTGCATTGTGGGATCCAAGAATCAGAACAGTTCCTATCCCGTTTAAAAGCGACAATCCTTTTGGGGATAACGAGGATGAAGCTGTACAAAATCCATTGACATATTTGAGAATTGATTCAAAGGATGACAATGAGAATAAAGAACAACCGTATAAATATTGTTCCATGATGGCACCGACATCGGGGAACATGATTTTGCACAACTGGAACACAACTATGGATTCGAGCCGATTAAAATTTGGTTAACACACTTGGAGAAGATGTGGCCAGTGATAAAGAATGTAGGGATGGAAATTTCCTAAAAACAAAAAAAATGTCTTATTTAGGTTAGAAAATAAAAAATTGTCCTTTTGGCGTAGTACGTGACGTACCGACAAAAACATCGACCGGACCATCTGACGCGATTTGAGGGGAAAGGCGGAACAATCGGCCAGTTGATTGCGTGTGATAATTGGCACATCGTATTTTTAAGCGCTCAAGAGCGACGAGATCGAAGTTGGCCGAACTACGCAAGAAGCCGGTCAATGAAAAATTCGACAATTTGTGGATGAATGCAAATGACAAAAAGCGAATGGGTCGACAATCCAGACTTTGTGACACCTGTAGTTCTCATCAAATTTGAGATTTTCTGTGGCGATGTGTTCAGAAAACAAGCAAGAAGACGAACAATTTTAGAAATGGTGTGATGGAACTACTCTATCAAGTTCCTGGCGTCTAGAATTTGTACGTCTACGTCTACATGATCATTCGTCTAAAGAGGGTGATTGAGAATGCAGCACAAATGAATGCAATTTGCTCGGGGAAGGTACCACAAAAGAGAAATCCAGTGTCGGCTGACTACAAGCAAGTAAGAATTACACATTTCTTTATTCATCCCAACAATTAGAGTTTTTGGGAGCTTCGATAGTACGAGTTGGTGAAAACAATGAGGACTAATTTTTCTTGCGAGGATAAGCCTGCCTACTGCAACGTCGACAAAAATCCGAGCTGGAAGAAGTGTTGTAAAGTGTTCCCAAAGGATCTCACCGACAAGACAATTGTGAAAAAACAAATACCCAAAAATGAAGACAAAATAAATATGTGTTGTGTGTATCCAAACTGATTTCAAAGAAAAATAAATTATCAGAAGTTTACGACAAAAAGCTTTATAATTAGTTTAAAACGATATATTAAGTTGAGCAAAAAGTCTTCGGCACTTTTCGAACTTTTTTTTTTCGAAATAACAAGCCTGGCCGTATTAAAAGCTACTTTTGATTTCTTTTCGTTTTAAAATTTTTTCTTCTTCACCTTTTTAATTTACTTTTTAATTCATTTGTTGCGTGTGCACTGTGGCGCAGTCGGGTAAACGCTTGCCCGGTAAGTACACAGGTGAAATGCGGTGGATGCATATAGTGCCCGTATTTTAATCATGTCGTCGTTTTGGTCCATTGGACGGTATATAAAAAATTTTTATTAATTTTTTGCATTAAAATAAATATATTGAATGTATATACACAAGCCTGCGACATTTGGCGACTTTGCCTCTACTTTTTTTTGTCAATTTTCTAACAAGTTTTTTGTCTTGTAACGGAACTGATTTTTGTACTTCAGCTCTTCCAAATTTCGTGATTTTTGTGGCTGAATTAGTAAAATGTGTGAGGCGGGTTTATTAAATATTTAGAGCCTAATTTACATAAATGCACGGTATGATTCAAATACGGCACTATATGCATCCACCGCATTTCACCTGTGTAACAGACGCGAGTTCGAGTTTTTGGGTTGGTCTCACAAGGGACTTTCGAAATGGTAAGGGTTCAGAATTTTCTATAAATTGGCATACTAGTACTTTCGAACATCCTGTACACGAATATCATAGTGGTTATCTGCAAAGATTCCTCCAAGTCTGAAAATTTTTGGTCTGAAAATTCTAGGTTTTTCCACCACATTTTGCGCCTCGCGCTCTCCCATTTTCTTCACTGCTATTTTTACTGTAGCAGCGGCAAGCAGCACAGGTAGTGCGCGTTCAGCTTATAATAGGTGGAGGCCAAAAATAGGCCTATTATAAGCTTAAAATAAGCCTATCGCGGGTTGCAGCGGCCACCCTCCTGCAATAAGCTTATCGCGCGCGCGGTGTGCGGCGACCGCGTTAGGCCTATCGTAAGTCACTCGCCGTCTAGCTGTGAGACGCAGCAAACGCGCTCGCCGGCTACGCTATTGCGGCAGAGAAGCAGAGACAGCCTTGTTGGGCGGCCTAAATTTTTGTTCAATATTTATTTTTTTATTATTTCCGACCGCTTGAACTGTTATTTTTCTTTAAATTCATTTTAATTTTTCAAAATGTAATTTTTTTTTCTTTATTTCATTCCTTGTTTAGTATGCATTCGCCACAGAGTGACGCTTCGCGGTAAATTGTGAGTAAAAACTCCATTTCTTTAGTTATTTCTCTCCTTTTTTTTCGTAAAAAACGTGAATTTTTTCCGAAATTTTGTACAACTTTTTTTGCAAGTTTTCACCCGTTGTCCGTCCATTTTCTGCTAATTAATTTTTATTTTTTAAGTTTATCTTTCTGATTCAAATTCCTTTTCTTGTTTTTGCTCCTTACGTACAGTGCGCCTTATCGACAAAGATTCAAAAAATTTATCGATCCAATCATTTGTCGAAAATGTATCAACGCAATTTCGTCAAAAAAATTTCTCGAAAAGAACTTTATCGTTAATTTTTTTTTTCGATAAGGCATACTTGTATTCAAGGTTTGTATTTCACGGTAAATTGCGAAAGTAAAATCGCTTAATTTCCTTAGGAATTTCTTCATTATTTTACCGAGAAGTGTCACTCCTCGCGAATATTATCAATTCAATCTTCTTGCCGGCTACCACAAGAGTTCACGCGGAAAATTGATGGCCACACCCCCTCAGTTTTTGTTTTAATTTTCAACTGAATGCAATGAAAAAAGTTGAGTGAGTGTGGCGACACGTGGCGTTCTCATTTCTCAAAACAACTGTGGTGTTTGCAGAATTTTCACGTGAAATCCTATTGTAACCGGCAAGAATATTGAATTGATAATACATTAATTCGTAAAATCTCCATATTTTTGCATTAGAAAAAATTGAGTTTTTATTAATTTTTGAGTTTCCTAATGGTGTATGATAGAAGTGGTATTGCCGCCCGCCACGACGGTCAAACGCGCTCTGCTGAACTCAACGCTATGCGGTTTTCATTTTGGTTTCCAAATTATTTTATTTCACGTTGAATTTATACGTGAAGGAAATAATTTGGAAACCAAAATGGAAATCAAAAAGTACTAAGTTCAGCCGAGCGCGTTTGATCGTCGTGGCTGGTCGACAATATTAATTTAAATTCTGAACTGAAAAAGCTTCTCAGATAGCTCACAAAATGCAATGATCTTCAAAAACATGATAACTTGCTTATTTTTGACAATTTTCATTCGTAGGGAAATGACCATTTTGGAAAAAAAATAGTATATGATCCTATTTAAGAAAAGAATAAAAATAGGAAATAATTAGTGGGAAATGATTTTTGGCCAAATACCTACGCTGAATGGTCCGGTAGTCGCGTATTCCTATTCCTATTACATATACCACAGCTTCGTCGTCTGTCGTTATCACTTTCACATGTTCCTCTATCATTAACGATCTACAAATTTCAGATCGTCGCTGGACCTCAGTTTGGACAGAAAGTGGCAGCGAGGACTCCGAGGTCAGCTCCATCGACGACGACGGAAACAACGAATATTGTTTTTTTTTGTTAAAGACTTGGCGTGGAGTCGGTAAGGTTTTTAGAACTTTATGAAAGTTGGCTAGCGTGATTTACATATTTGGCAGGGTAAAAAGTCAAAATTACTGTTGTATCATTTTTCATGCCGCTTTTGGAGTTTATCCGGGAAATGTCAAAAAACGAGAAAAGTGACCGACTTTTGGGAAAATGCTTCGATTGGTTTGAAAATGGGAAATAATCTGAAAAATTACAACCCGAAATGCCAAAAATTTAATAGAACTGCAATAATTTTTAGACTTTCTTAATTTTGAGCATGCTCGGAAGTATTTTTGGCATTATTTCCAAAACTGTCAAACTAATCGCAGCTTTCGTCGTGTTTTATTCGAATTTTCTGATTAACCCCATTAATATATGATCTTACAAGAAAATGTTGCATAAACCACAAGCTTTTTGAGAAGTTTCTAAATATCATATAAAATTGTAGAACTATTGTAATTTATCAGAAAAATAAGAATATGTAATTCCGCGTCCAAAGTTGAAAAAATCCCTGAAACCAGGAGTCCAAAGTTCCGAAAAAATTCCCAGAAATAACAGGCGGTCACAGTTGAAACCGGCGTTACCGTCGTTCCTTCGCTGCGAGACCTTCTATGTTTAAAGTCGAATTTTTCCGTATAAAAGAGAAACTTGAGCAACTACGGGAAAATTAAAGTTTAAACATAGCAGGTCTCGCAGCGAAGCTACTACGGTAACGCCGGTTTCAACTATGCGCGCCTGTTATTTCTGGTAAAATTTTCGGAACTTTGGACTGCTGCAAAAACATCCTGATTTCAGGTGTTTGTTAAACTTTGAACGCGGCATAAGAAAAACCTTAACAAAAGAACTTCACGCTGGCCAAGTTTTAAATGTTCTGAAAGCTCGCCCTGCTTATTTTCATTGTTTTATTTTATGTTTTGCTGAATTTCCATTGTTTGTTAATAACTTTTCAATGTTTTCATGTTTTTTTTACCTTGAATATGCAATAAATTTGATTATTGACAACAGTGAATGTTCTTTATGTGAACTGGCTTAAATGCAAGCACATCTGAGCCTAAAAACCGTTGTGATCACCTGTGGCAGCCGTATTATAAGCCCACATCCGAGATTGGAACGGCCGCGAAAGGCCTATTATAAGCCTACAAATGGCCTTCTGTCGACCGCGATAAGCAAATTATAGGCGAAAGTCACCCGCGATAAGCCTATTATAGGCCTATTATAGGCGTCGAACCGCGATAAGCCTATAATAGGCTTACTTCGGGGTCCTTCGCTGGTACTCGGTAGGCCTATCGCGCAACCTATTATATGCTGAACGCGCACTACCTGTGAGGGATGGGTGAGTGGGTAGCCCAGTTGAATGGTAATCATGAGTTCACGGGTTCGAACCCACCTTTCTTTTTTTATTTTTTATTTTTCGTTTTCAAATTATTTTTTGGTCAGATGTTGGGAAAAATAATTTAATTTTTTCAACATTTTTATTGCGTTTTAAATTGATTTTTTTTAAGTTTGGAAATATTGAGGAAGTTCTTGAAAATTCTATACTGTTCAAGAAAATTCCAGAAAGTTTCAGAAATTCCCACATAATTCTCTGGGAGCTTCTTGCAAATTCTTCGAATTTTCTAGAACTTTTTTTTTTCGATCAGTGTAAATCGATCAGGTCAGCTATTGCTGATTATATCATTATGGTTTATGAATCAGTCAAGAATGGAACTTATCAAATTTCCACGAAAGAATATTTCACAAGTTTTGAAGATGATATCAAAGATACTAGTAGGTTTCGTATTCAAATTAAAGAAAAACCATACTTTTGTTGCAGCCTGGTCTCCTGATGATGAAGAGTCTCTCAAAATGGTAGTCTATAAAGACGCAGTGCAGCTCTCTGGCAAGCGCAATCTGATCCTATTCTGCCATGGCAAGCTTGTTGAACTGGACAAAGTTCCAAATATTGTTCATTCGCTAAAAAAGCAAGTGCGCTCCACGAAACGTAGTACTACGTGGATTTCATTTTCGTCGCCAAATTATTTCATTTTACGTTGAATTTACACGTGAAATTAAATAATTTGGCGACGAAAATGAAATCCACGTAGTACTACGTTTCGTGGAGCGCACTTGCTTTTTTCGCGAATGGACAATATGAAGTTTCATATCTTTCTTATATATATTACGCTATTCAAGTATGTCCGTCTGTTCGCTTGGAAGATAGCCCGCCCGTATTCCTCAAAGAAAGAGAGCATTAGGGTTGAGGGATCGTGGTTGATGGGAACTATTTTTAACCACGTCTTTGGATCAACAAAACTCAACAGACCTCAGGAGGAATTGAACCAGGGAGTGCAGACACAGGTGATTCGCGTGACGCAAATAATTTGTCAAAAATTGTTCGCGCGTTTGCGAAATGGGTACGCGTGAACATTACTTTTGTACGCGCACAATTCGCAATTCGCGAAAATTTACATGTAATTTGCAAATTGTATGCACATCCCGAAAAAAATGACCAACAATTGGTAATTCACGAAAGTAAATTTTCGCCGACAATAATTTTGTTCGCACACAAATGACAAATCCCGAAAAATTTCGTTTAATTAGCCGATTAAAAATTCTTGGATTGCATAATTATTTAGTTTTCCTATTAAGCTTATCAATTTAACATGTTTTTTTTGACAAGAGTAAATTTATTATAAAATTATATATCAACCAAAAAAAACTAAATAACAACAAAACAGGCAAAAAAGAATAATAGTAAACAATTAACAATATGTCCTATAGCGAATTGGTGTGGGCTTGAGGGGGGTGGTATCACACAGTCATATCAAGAAAAAACGGTAAACGGTTGAGAAAAATCCGAGAATTTTCCGATAAGTCTGAAGCTTTTGAGAATGGTGGCACAAATACTGCCAGACATTCTAAGTTTCAAACCTATCGAAGAATTCTTCAAACTTTCTCCTAATCGTGGATAATCTTAAATCTTAATTGAACATCGGCCTCCTTCGTCTGACGGTGACGAGCGTCGTTTGCAGTTGCCTTGCCCTGAAAAATAATAAATTTAGCTTTTCCGAATCGGTATTTGTTATCTTTCAAAAACATTTTCGCGCATGTACCCTTCTATTATTAAAATTTTTAAACGCCAACAACATGTCCTAAATTTTTAAAGTCATTAAAAGTATATTTTTACGGCTAAAACTGCTGCCTCGCAAAATTTTAAACACTAGGACTTTCTGTATTTCAAGCACAGTGAGTTTAACAAAAAAAACTGAAAATTGTGCATTTTTTTCTAAATTTTTCATGATATTGTAAAAATATTTTTAAACTCAAGTTATATTGAAATTTTAAAACTCACATTTTCCTTGGTTGCCGCGCGCGGTTTTTGGGAATGACTGCCCGGACGCCTGAAAATATAAAATTAACGGAAAAAAATCAATAAAAAAGCAAGAAGGTAAAAAAAACTACAAAAATATTGAAGCGTTTTTACACAAAACCAAGAAAAATAGCATGAAAATAAAAATGTTGTGACAGAAATGAATATATTTGGGCCTCAATCAAGGATGAGCAAATTTTCGTTGCGAGAGTTCGTTCGGGATTTGCCAATTATATTTTCGCGATTTGTCAATAATTTACCCATAATTGGGAAATGCCGACCATTTGTCGGCAATGCAATATTTACAAATTGTGCTCAAATCGCAATTTTCTTCTTTGCGATTTACGTACAATTTGTAAATTGTTGGCGTGCGCGTATAATGCATAAGTGGCGAATCACCTGTGGATTGCAGTTTGCAACTCACTAGCTACTACACCAAGTGATACCGATTGCAAACGATATGAACTGATAATTAAATGTTCGCGTCAATCGGGAGTTCAATTGGTTTTCACGTTTAACAATTTTTTTGTTACTGCTACGCTACGACGAAAGTCGTATAAATATTTATTTTTGTCCCACCCCTGATCGGGAGTCCAGACGTCTTCGGAGAGCAGATTCTACCGAGAAGGAGAAAATGATGGAAAGGATCAGCAACTCGCAATCAAAATTGGAGAAAAGACTGTCTGAAACGCAGGAAAGGGCCGAGGAAAGAAGAGCAAGTCTTCAAAGCAATTCCAAGGCTAAAAGAGCATCTGAAACCAAGGAGCAACGCACTGAGAGATTCACATACCATTCAACCAGATATCGGAATAAAAAGGATGAGAAGAATGCAACAACGGCCAAAGACGCATTTGGAGGTGGGAGATAGCTCGGATGTTGACAACTTCCAGAGCAACATCCGACAGTTCAATTCGGCATTAGCTCTCGCATCAATGGGTGCACAGGTGGAAGAGTTTAGAGACTACGGACCTTACTCTTACAAGATCCATGAACAGATCTACCTTGCAGCTGGACCTCTCCATCCATCGACTGAAAAGGCCCTTTTCTATGGACAATTATACACCATGGGCACGAAGCAGGCGGCTGAAGAGAGGCGCAGTGTTGCTCCGAACAAGAACTTAGCTGATCAGGAACGAGCTGGAAAGGACTTCGAAGGGATCAAGGACTTCAGAAAACTCACCTACATCGAAATGCCAGAGTGTTTCACCTTCGACAAGACCAGAGGAGAGTGGAAAACTAGAAAAAGAGGCGGAGAATGGACCATCCGAAGGATCTATGGAGTCTCTCCATAAGATCCTGAAAGATACGCTCTACGTCTTCTCCTTCTGTACACCAAAAGTGCCACCAGCTTCTCGGATCTGAAGACGACTAAAGACGACAATGGTATTCCAACTGTGCATGATACTTTTGTCGAAGCAGGAAAAGCCCAAGGTCTTCTGAGCGACGATGCCGTTGTCATCAAGTCACTCGAGGAAATGGCCGCTTATCACATGCCAGCTCAGCTGAGAGCAGCCTTCTCTGCTATTCTGGCCTGATCCGAGATTGGCGACACCCAAACTTTGTGGAATATCTTCACCAAGGACATGTCAGAGGATTTTCTGAATCGGGGACACGATCAGGGGGAATCAGAAGCACGAGAAACTACGACATTGATGAAAGATTGGTCTGATTGGGAAAATCAATAGACAAGTTCACCACTGCACCTACTATTGTCATCGACAACTCTACTGACGATTTCGTTGATTCGGACTTCCACCTGGGAAGACGTACACAACGTGATCCTTCACATGCTCTCATCAATGAACAAGAACGTACAGTGCACCGCCTGGACAGGAATAGCCAGCACATTGCTCTCAAATGGCCGGACTTCTGCGTCACTGTTCAAAGTGAAAATCGGAAACGATTCCAAGACGAGCGACCACAGCAAAGGAAGTAACGAGACAAAGAAGCTGAAAGAAATGGATGTGATCATCTGGGACGAGTGCTCCATGATCTCCAAAACTGCATTGGAGACTGCTGATATCGTGCTTCGAGACTTGCCCGACTCTCCCTTCCCTTTCGTGTCAGATCCGTCCTGTTATCCGACGCGGAACCAAGACTGACCTCATCAACAACTGTATCAAGAACAGTTACCTCTGGAATCAATTCCAGAAGTTCTCGCTTCTAGACAACATGCGGATCATCAATGGAGATGCCAATTGGATCAAGTTTCTACTAGATGTTGGTGATGGAGTAGCAAACGACTACGAAGATCGAGTCACTCTTCTAGAAGGTCTCCCAGTTTTGGAAGATCTCGTGGATGATGTGTTTGGTGGTTTGAGAGGAGACATTTCGGACGCCGGGACGAAGTTGAAGACGAGTCTACAAACAAGCACATGACTACAGAATTCCTTAACTCTGTTCGTACATCTTCGCTTCCTCTTCACCGTCTTCGTCTGAATGTTGGCTCAGTCGTCATGATTGGAAAAATCTGGACGTGAGCAGTGGAATGTGCAACGGCCCTTCGTCGAGAGTTTCAAGCGAAAGTGCATTCTCTATTCATTCGCCATAGGATCCAACAAAGGAAAGGACACCTTCGTGCCGAGGATCACCTGCTACGAGGACAAAAACCTTCCATTCCACCTCAAGAGAACACAGTTCCCGGTCAAGTTGGCATATGCCATCAGCATCAACAAAGCACAGGGACAATCGTTTGGAAGAGTTGGACTCTACCTCCCGGAAGACGTCTTTGCTCACGGGCAGACATACGTTGCTCTTTCCCGCGCCAGATCAAAGAATGAGCTCTTAATCAAATCTACTTCTGAGCGACTACTCAACGTCGTGTACAAAGAAATTGTTTGATCTCATTTTTTTAAATAGTTTTTTTTAAAAGATAGTTCTGTTGTTCAAATAGTTTTTTAGTGAATAAATTGTTGTTTTGAAACTAAAAAGGGTACTTTGAACTAGATCAAGCTTAATGATACGCCCAACCGAACAGCCGCCGCAGGCGGCTACTCAAGACTGATCGGCGCCGATAGGCGTCAGATCAGGCTTGTATGATTATATTCAAGAACTTACTCAATATTTTCAAACTTAAAAACATCAATTTAAAACGCAATAAAATGTTGAAAAAATTAAATTATTTTTCCCAACATCTTACCAAAAAATAAGTTTAAAACGAAAAATAAAAAATAAGAAAAGAAAGGTGGGTTCGAACTCGTGAACTCATAATTACCATTCAACTGCGCTACCCACTCATCCATCCACAGGTAAACCGCGTAGAGTTTCAACAGATTCTAAAAAGAGTGCGGGCGTTGATTCTAAAAAGTGCACAGAAAGAGTCTCCCAGAATCTGTTGAAACTCTTTCCATACTTTTTGCGCATTCTTTTGAAACTCTTTTCAGAACGTTTGCTGATTCCTTTGGGTTACTTTTTAAACGCGTTTATCGTTCATGATTTTTCATCCATCTGAGAATGTTTATTTGAAAATTTATTAGTAAACAACACGAGCTCAACAACGTTATGAAAAAAATAGAAAATAAAAAAGAAAACAACGTTATAAATAGTCCGTATTGGGTTCCGTAATGGGGTCATTCACAAAACCCGATAAAAAACTGCGGGAAAAATCGGAGAATGCTCCGACTGGTCTGAAATTTTGGGAAACAATGACAAAAATACTACCGGGCATTTCCAGAAAATTTCAGACCATCCAGAATATCGATTTTTAAAATTAACAGAAAAAATTCGATATTTTGGTCCAAAAATTTCTGAGCATGTACAGAAGCATTTTTGCCATTATATCCCGTAATTTCAGGCCAATCGGGGCGTTCTCCGATTTTTTCCGCAGTTATTTTTCCGGTTTTGTGAATAAGCCCATAACAGACGGACCCTCTTCTTCCTGGACGCCACTGTCGGTGTTAATTTCTGCGTTTTGAATTCCAACTTCGTTTGCCCCGGGTAGCTGGTTTCTGAAAGTAATTCACGTAAATCAGACATTTGCAAAAAAAAAAAGAACAAACATTATAATGAATTCGTGGCGGAGTGACATTTCACGTGAAACTGGGAGACGAAAACTATCTTCATTTCTTTAGTTATTTCTTCATTTTTTGAATACGTGAAAAAAATTGTCACTCCGCCACGAATCCATTATATTGATTTTTGATTGTGAATGGACTTTTGGCAAAAAATGAATTTTTCTGGGATTCCACTTCACATAAGAATGACGATAAATATACTGAAAATGCTAAAATTGGTCTGAAATAATGCCAAAAATGCTCCCGGCCGTGAAAATGTAAAATTTTCGCAAAATTTGGCGGTTTTTTCACAATCTCCCGAAATTTTTGACATTTTTCCACATTTTTTTGAATAACCCAATTATAAACAGCGCGTGGAACATAAAATACCGCAAACTTTTTTGATTCAAAATGAAATTTTGTGGGTATTCTCATGAGAAATATCAAAAAAAGTTCAAAAATACCTAGAAAACGTACAAACTTGCCCGATAATTTGGAAAAAAATGTCATAAACACAGTTTCTGAAAAAAAAAACAATTTTTTGTTGAATTTCAACAATTCTGCCCAAATTGTAGAAATTTGTATTGTCGAACCGCCAAAACGGTCAAACGCGCTCCACTGGACTCAACGCTATGCGATTTTCATTTTCGTTTCCAAATTATTTTTTCAGTTTTTCTTTGATTTTTTGCATAAAATCTTTTTTCGTGCTTTTTCCTTGTAAAAATATTTTTTCGAGACCAAATTCATGAAGTTTTATCAAAATCTTCCGAATTATTCCGAATTTAAGTGAAAAATCAATATTTTTCGATTTCACTGTACTTAAAAAAATTCATAACTCATTTGTTTGGAGAGATTTTTGTTCAAACTCCATCATCATGATGTTTTTCAATGTTTTCTTACCTTTTAGCCCGAAAATTACTGATTTTAATATAAATTCCACCTTTTTTCCGCCGAAACGGCAAATTTTCACTGAAATCAGTAACTTTGTGGGGTTTTCTCCGCTTTTCCACTCTTTTTCTCTCTTTCAATCCTGTGTATTGTTTTTATTTTTAATATTAAAAACTTATGGACCTATTCAAGTGAGAAAAAAAAAGAAAAAAAAGAAGTTTTTTCCGATGCAGGAACGGCAAAAAAAGAAAAAAAAGGAAGAGAAAAATGAATTTTCTTCCTTTTTTCTCTTCCTTTTTTTTCTTTTTTTGCCGTTCCTGCATCGGAAAAAACTTCTTTTTTTTCTTTTTTTTCTCTCTTGAATAGGTTCATTAAAGGCGCATCGGTATATTTGAATGGGTCTCGCCACATATGACTACATTATCATCGGCAGAAAATGAATTTTTCTCTTCCTTTTTTTTCTTTTTTTGCCGTTCCTGCATCGGAAAAAACTTCTTTTTTTTCTTTTTTTTTCTCACTTGAATAGGTCCATTATTTTCATAAGAATTCTGGATTTACTATTTTTATAAGAATTCTGGATTTTTGGACAATAAATTTGACAATCAACTCACCCAACTATTCAGCAGAAGTTGTCGGCCTCATGTCGCTGTGCGGTCTCCTCCTGCAAAAATAATTTTTTAATATTAAAAATAAAAACAATATACACGATTGAAAGAGAGAAAAAGAGTGGAAAAGCGGAGAAAACCCCACAAAATTACTGATTTCAGTGAAAATTTGCCGTTTCGGCGGAAAAAAAGGTGGAATTTATATTAAAATCAGTAATTTTCGGGCTAAAAGGTAAGAAAACATTGAAAAACATCATGATGATGGAGTTTGAACAAAAATCTCTCCAAACAAATGAGTTATGAATTTTTTTAAGTACAGGGAAATCGAAAAATATTGATTTTTCACTTAAATTCGGAAGATTTTGATAAAACTTCATGAATTTGGTCTCGAAAAAATATTTTCACAAGGAAAAAGCACGAAAAAAGAAGATTTTATGCAAAAAATCAAAGAAAAGCTGAAAAAATAATTTGGAAACGAAAATGAAAATCGCATAGCGTTGAGTCCAGTGGAGCGCGTTTGACCGTTTTGGCGGTTCGACAATAGGTCCATAAATATTTTTGACACTATTTTTCGAAGTTTTAGGCAAATTTTCGTCATTTTTCAACATTCACATGAAAAATTCTATCAGAAACGGCGCATAAAACATAGAAAAAGCCAAAACTAATGAAACATTCAAAATAGACAGATTTTTTCGACATTTCCCTTAATTTTTGCCTTTTTCGACATTTTCTAACTTTTCTTCTTAATTCTACCAATAAACTCATTAAAAATAGCGTGTAAAAGGACCATAAAACAACTGAAATTGCCGAAAAAACGAATTATCACAGATTTTAATCCTGAATTGATTTTTCAATTTTCTCGACGCCTAAACCTCGAAAATTTCTCAACACACCGCTTATAAATCTCAAAAATAACAACTACCGATAAAAATTTAACCAAAAAAAGTCGGAAAATAGGAGAAAAACGAGCAAAAATGAGAAGAAAATGACAAAAAAATGTCGATAATTTAGGCTCCGCCCTTTTTGCAAGTAGCGCATGCCTTTTTGCAATTCTTTTGATAATCTTCTCAAATTCTCTGAAGCAGAAAGAATTTCAAAAGAATTTCAACAGATTCTGAAAAGAATTCGTTTGAATTATCAGAATGCCACTCTTTCGATACACTTTTGCGGTTCACAATTCACCCTAGACTCTTTTGGGACTCTTTCCGCACCAAAACTCTTTTCAGACTCTTTTTAAACTATTTGCGGTTTACCTGTGATCCCTGCTTCCCGATTCTACTTCAAAGGTGGCAGTGAAGTGGGAGAGCGCGGGGCGCAAAAATGGGAGAGCGCGGGGCGCAAAATGTGGTGGGAAAACCTAGAATTTTCAGACCAAAAAATTTCAGACTTGGAGGAATCTCTGCAGCTAACCACTATGATATTCGTGTACAGGATGTTCGAAAGTACTAGTATGCCAATTTATAGAAAATTCTGAACCCTTACCATTTCGAAAGTCCCTTGTTAGTGCAAAACTTGCTCGATCTATAACTTCATTAGTTTTCAATCAATTGACTCCGTTGCCGTTGACTTCCGTTGCTTCCGTTGACATCCGTTGCCGATCTTTGAACCAGGCTTTTGTTTTTCTGAAATTTTCAAAAAATTACCGATTTTTTCGGGTCTTACAATTAGTGCAAAACTTGCTCGATCTATAACTTCATTAGTTTTCAATCAATTGACTTGATCAAAAGCGAAAAATAACCGCATTCAAAATGCAAACAACTTATCCGTGACCGATTTTTGAAAAAGCAATTTTTTGGCGAATACGGGCACACAGTATACTAAAATTCATATTCCGAGCCCTCAAATTCAGCCTTTCTGATATCGAATGTGGGTTTTTTGTTCATTTTATATTTTGTAGAAGTGAATTGAACAAACAAGTCAAGAAATTCACAAAGAATACGGGTATACCTACAGAGCCTGATAACACAGTAAACTTCGGTGTGTCATTTAAACGAGTATGGTTTTTTTTTTATTCAGGTTTCTAACTCAAAAATTAATTTGAACCTTTTAGTGTCTGTTTTATTTGTTTTTTCTTCAAAAAATCCATTAATTTTCTTTTTTTCCACGTGTTTTTATGGTGCACTTTTTCCAGGCGAGTTCCGATCAGGGGTGCCGTTTTTTTTTTTTTTTTTTTTTTCGCATAGATTTTTTGTTTCAAAAAATTTTCGCATTTTTTTGAAAAAATCAAAGATCGGAAAAAAAATTTGGATTAAAGACTAGAATACGAGTGTTAGCGATGTCTCAAAAACGGTTTTCGCACATTTTACGCAATTTTCCACCTTTCTGCAGGAATAAAATTGGTAAATTTGATAGTATTTTGATAAAAAACGATAAATATAGGCGGTGAAAATGAAAAACATTTTTTGTTTTTTTTTGGTTTTTTTTCGCAATTTTTTTGCGAAAAAAACTTTTTTTGTTTTTCGCAAAAAAAATTTTTTGTGGCACCCCTGGTTCCGATGCAATCGCGCTCCACCTGCACGCATTAGAGATGAGAGATGCCGAGGCGTCTCTTTTCTCGATCACCGGCGTCGCTTTTCTCGTGCGGGACACCGTGGTTTTACAAATTTTCAGTGGCCGTGGTCGCGAAAAAAGTTCGGCCACCGCCTCGCGGCCACGTCGACAGCTTTGTTGACGTTTTTCGCGTGCAGGGCAGCGTGCTAAATGAATTTTTTTTTTGTTTTTTAAAATGAGTTTAGCTGTCTTCACATGTTCTTCGCCTTTACTTCCCATCCAATGAGCTGATCATCTTCACATTTTTACCATGAAACAATTTATCATACGCTGTTCAATGGCTCACTGGCTCGATATGTTTACCGTAAAAACTGTAATAGAGGCGCATGCACCTCTATTTTCAACCCTTTTTGGTGTGCCTGTTACAGGAACGCCTCATTTACAGTTTTTACGGTAAATTTTTGATGATTTTTGTGGTTGTTTTGTGAGTTTCATTAACTAGGCAAAGCTGCGTGGTAGGGGTTTGGGAATTTTCTTAAAGTTTCTAAATAGGAAATCGGAATTACGATGGAAGTTCGGAAGCAAAAAGGAGAAATTCGGTATTTCATGGGAACATCGGACAAGAAAATCACACAATCGGAAATTTGCGAACTCGGAACATAAATCTTCATTACCGGTAAAGCCTGCTCGAGACTCGATTCAATTTAAATTTTTGAGACATCTGCGGACACTGCGGACAGTTGGATAATGTATGGCAGGTACTCTGGTGCAATGTGCAGATGCAGATGTGCAAAAGAATGTCATTCATCACATTGGCTGACCATCATCCACCACACAAAATATTGATTTGTCACCACTTGTTGCCCCGTACCGCCCCGCCCGACCAGTGTGCAAGGTATAAGAGTAGTATTGGATCAATGTAATACTCTTTTTTATTTTATTTTGTAGACTGTCTGTGATGGTCATTTTTGTTTTCCCGAATGTATGTGCTTGAGATCTTGTGTATTACGTCGGTTTTCGCGTTTTATCTTATTATTCGTCATTATTGTTCTTTGG
Organism: Caenorhabditis japonica; assembly: GCA_963572235.1. Lineage (NCBI taxonomy): Eukaryota > Metazoa > Nematoda > Chromadorea > Rhabditida > Rhabditidae > Caenorhabditis > Caenorhabditis japonica. The sequence goes on from OY754345.1 coordinate 5,089,474, forward strand.
AAAAAGGTCGGCAAATATGAGTCAAGTAGGATTTAAAAGCGCGCGGCGTTTTGACGTGAAACTAAATTTTTTCAAACAATGATATTACTTATGGGGTTATTCAGGGTCGGAAAAAAATAGTTTTTTTCCTTTTTTTCCTTATTCAAATGACGGAAAAAAAAGAAAAAAATCCGTGGCCGCGAGAGTTTTTTTCCGTTGCTTTTCTAGGCCATCGCAAAAGTTTTTTAGGCCCTCGGCCGTGAGACCTGCGAAATATCGATTTACGGGCGAATAATTTTTGAAAATTGGTCTCGCGCGCAGGTCTCACAGCGGAGGGTCTAAAAAACTTTTGCGATGGCCTTGAAAAGCAACGGAAAAAAACTCTCGCGGCCACGAATTTTTTTCTTTTTTTCCGTCGTTTGAATAAGGAAAAAAAGGAAAAAACTATTTTTTCCGACCCTGAATAACCCCATTAGTAATATCATGAAAACAAAAAAGAAAGAAATACAATGAAAATGCAGATATAGTCGGCGAATACATCGTCAACCTCGCTATACTGCAAAATTTCTGTACAACCGTGTTGCACTTGCAAGATTAACTCGAATTCTAGTTTTATACTTCTTTTCAACGGAAAATGACGTATCCACGACGGTTTGCAGTTAAATTTTGATTTTTTGCTTCAAAAAAGGCGCACTACACTGTTGAAAATTGAAAAGGGCCGGAGAGCGAGGCTGACGATGCATTCGCCGAGTATAAACATTTTGTTTTTAAAAATACGCAGACACCGTGTCGCAATTTTTCATTTTTTCACGATAATGAGTCATTTTTGTCAACGTTCCATATCAAATTATTTGGAAAATCCAACAACTAAAGCTGACAGCTGCAGAAATGAAACCGGTCCCGCTCCATACACAAGATACTAGGGTTTATTATTTTTAAATTTTCAATTTTCCCATGATCCATAAGCTTTTTTTTAAAACTCCGTTTAATTCAATTCCATCATTTCCTATCTCTTATCTATCTCAACTGAAATCAAATCCTCGCTCACCAATCAGTGATTTTTTTTTGCGCTTACCTTCATTCTCCTTAGAATTTAAAAGGTCGTTTCTGTAATATTTAATATTTAACTGACTGGGACACAAAACCCAAAGGGTTGTATTGGTACATGGAATTCGCACCTCGAGTAGCAGTTAAAGTTGTGCGTCAAGTTTAATTTCATTATCCGCGAACTTTTGCTTGTGGCATAATGAATACCCACCGTCAACAAGAGTTTTGCGAAGCCAGACAAAGAAAGGAAAATCTACCACCGAACCCGAAAAATCACCAGCAACATCCCGACCGGTGAAAGAAGAAGAGAAGGCCGCTGAGAAACGTAAAAACAACAAAAATGGAGCAAGGACACTTGGAAATGGTCGACATCATCAGAGACATCAAAAACGAGTTGGAGGGAACAAATGAGAAGATTGCCAGACAGAACGAAAAGATCAACTATCTATTGATCCCAACACTACTATCTATTGATCCCACCGCTGCTGTGAGGAGTCTACTGAAAAGAAAGGATGTGTCCGCAAAGATGATCGGTGAGAGTTTATTGGTTTCAAAGTGCAGAGAAGTTACTCCATCGACCGTTCATTGGAATCGGAAAGTGAACAATACCTGCTATGACTTAGTGCCCGTAACAATTGACGAAGAAACCTTGTTTCAACTTCCAGGATCTGAAGATTTGGTGGGAGAAGCAGTTATTATTCCATGTGAGGATCGTCCAGATGGTATCCATATGGAGAATCGCCGATGGCTGGGAGCAGATAATCGTGAAGCTCATCCACAACAATTTCTGCGGCCGAACAGAATGAATCAAGCACAATTCTTGCTGGAACCACCGAAAACCTTCTATACCACAATGCACCAAGAGACTGGAGCATCCACGGGAGTCGATGAGGAGAATGAAGCTAGATCGAGCAGATACCAGAGAGATCTTCAAAGGACGTTGCTGAAAGAAGGAATATTAAATGATGGATTGGAAATCATAAAAGAGACTACCGAGAAAGCATCAAAATCAGCAAAGGATATCTACAACTTCACAATTGGAAACATCCAGAAAGGACTCAGGCACGTTTTCTTTTCTACAATGCACTTTTTACTGGGGATATCAATTCCCACCTTGGTTATCCTTACGTTGGGCTGTGTCATCTATGGATATATCAAATATCGCGCATTCCGGGCTACATGCAGACTATCAGCTAGAGCCACACAGTCGACAGCAGAAGCACTTCTTGGATTGGCTCATAACATTAACATCAACAACGTACAGATGGAAGATCGACAGAAAAGATCAAACATCCGACGACCAATCAGACAAGAATATCCCGAGGTCCGAGTCAACGCTGTCCGATCAAGTTTGGTGAGAGCAGCCAAGCTCCCGCACATTGAAGTTGAGCTGCAAGGAAGAAAAATTGATGCTTTGTTCGACACTGGCGCGGCCGTCAGTTACCTGCCAATCTCGTCAGTTCCCACGGATATTGAGACAGCTCATCAACCAACTGCGAAAGCCGCCAATGAATCATCATTGCAATTTCTGGGAACTTGCAAAGCCGTACTTCGAATTGGTGAGATTTTAGTTCCTCACACCTTCTTGGTTTCTTCTGACTTGGAATGCCCATCTCCACTTTTGATTGGCTCAGACATTATCGAGAAAATCAATAAAAATGGACATGATGTGAATTTCAACCTTTTCCGACAGCTGACCATTGGGAGAGTGTCAATCCCAATCAACGCGCTCACTGGAGAAGAAAATACGATTGAAGTGTATCCCAATAAAGATATTGTGATAAATCCACGCTCAGAAGCAATTATACCTGCTTCGATGTCTCAGAGAATGGTCACACAATGGTTCAAATACTCAACCTAACAGCAGCAGCGGTCCATATCAATCGAGAGAAACCCATTGCGATTGCGTGCGTGGTAGGAAAAGTTCGAACCATAAAAAAGCAGCAGAAGCCAGCTAGCAAGATTGATTACCGAATCTACCACAATATCTTCCAGCAGACTTCAGACCATCACAGTTAGTAGACCTCTCAGATTGCAATTTCATTGAGGAGAAAAAGGAATCGCTTGGAGAGATAATTCGTCAATTTGAATGGAGTTCTTGGAGAGTGTTCCGGAGTGTTCCGGCGTCGCATTGACTTGGAGGAAGGCTGTGAATTTCCAACCATATTCTTTCTATTAGGTTTCTGGAAAATCAGAAAGCACTTTCACTGCGGATCTATCGGAAATTTTTGGACGGATTAAATCCCTTATCATCAAAGCCATCGAGTGAATCGACAACAACTAGAACACAGGAAAAAACCATAAGATTTGATTATCTGGTGGAACTAATCAATAAACGTACAAGACCAAAATTGCCGACGGACTCAAACTCGTCCCGCAATACGGTAAAGACGACATGAGAACAGAAGAAGGAATACGAAAAAAATATAGTGGGTACCGAGGACGAGAACCTTGATTCTGAAAGAACACGAGTAATGACCGACAACAATGATGTTTGGAGAAACACCACGACCAACACTATGTATCTCTACCTGTGAAAGCAGAAGAAAAGGTCCCCGAGAATGATGATGACACCTACACTGCGGATCTATCGAAACTTTTCAGGCAATTGTTGAGGTTGAATCCTTTATTCTCAAAACCATCAAGATTTTTCCAATTCACGCATGTCGAAAAAATTTAAACAATATACAGTATCCCAAGTACTGTAGATTGTTTACAAGTATGCATACACCGATCGTGGCGATACCCATTTTACGACATCTCACGTACTCGGGAATACGTAATACTCTGGCGTGAACAGGAAGCAAAAAAGTTGAGTGCACTGATCAAAGTGTCAGTGTCACCACACATTGATGTATTGTCACATCGTTGTTTTCTGCCGTTGTCAAAAAACGATTTTTTTTTGTTTTTTTCTCCTATGAATAGGTCCATAAATAGTTAATGCAATTAAAACGTGCAGCGATGGGTTGAAAACTCTACACCTCCGATTACCACCAGAATTTCACAGAATTCCGACTTGCGACTTACGACCATTTTTTCACTTTCGACTTCAGGATAAAAATATTTATTGTTTTTTCAATCGACTTGCGACATGAGAACGCGTGACTCCGCTCACTTTTTTTCGCGCGACCACGCAAACACAGTTCAATTCGAAGAGAAGCAGAGAAAACATGTCTTTTTATCTCTCGTTCTCATGCTGCAACTCGATTGAAAACATAATACTTCCAAATTCCGACTTACGGATAAGAAACTTTACACTCATCGAAATCTGATTGCCACCGCTAGCGCGAACCATAGTTGCTAGACGAAATGTTTTAAAATAAACAAAACATTGAAAGATATAAAACATAAACGGATATTGTGAAAACAAAAAAATTGCAACGCGGTGTTTGCGTACTTTTGAAATTCAAACGGCAATAAAAGAAATAGCACGGGAAATAAAGAGAGTTGTTCCCATTTTCGTTTGAATTTTAGAAGTACGCAAACACCGCGTCGCAACTTTTTTGTTTTCACAATAACTCGAAAAATTACATCATTAAAATAAAATTTAAACGGAAAAAAAATTTTTTTTTTTTTGACAGTAAAAATCACAACTTTGTGAAAAAAAATTTGCAAAAATGGTTTGCCAAAACCTGCAGCATCACGGGGTCGAACACCCGACCTATCGCTCTCTGCTGCCGCACTTTACCCACTGCGCCGCTGCTGCCGTCGAAATTAGAGGATCAAACGAGACGTGATAAAACCGCGCGAAATGGCATTTCTCACATTTTGGGATTTCAAAAATCGACCAGAAAACTTTGAGCCGCCCGTTCTCGAAAACCAGGCAAATTCGCAGGCTGGGACCTAGCTAGATCGTTTTCCCATGTCTTAAAGTACAAAGGAGCCAATTTATAGAAAATTCCCAACCACTGACCATTTGGAAGTCCCAGGCGTTCAGTTCGTTTCCGCCATGCAGTTTGGAAACAGACACACGAAGAAACTCAGTTACAGACCCAAACGGAATTTTATATATTTTCAGTACGTAGCGCTGCAAACGCGCTCCCTTCGCACAGTGGTGGACGCGGCCACGTTGGCAACAAGAGAGTACAGAAAACTGAGAGAGCCGTGGCCGATGTTTCTCTCTGATTTCTCTAAACCTCACTCCAAATGCATGCAAAATTCTTTGTTCGACTGGAGCGAGTTATCAGCGTTTTATACCGAGTATATAAGGATAATATACCGTAAAACCTGTATTAGACTTGCATGCAAGTCTATTGTTCAAAGGCCTCGCCCGGGTGCAAGTCTATTAGAGGGGCAAGTCTAAAAAAGGGTGCAAGTCTAATAAAGGGTGCAAGTCTATTGTTCCAACCTTGAAAAGGCTAGGTAGTTTTTTTATTAAAAATTTTATGTCAGAGAATTTTCGGCTAAAATTGTATCATCGATCTAGTAACACGGAGTTTTCTCTGGCGGAGTTCCCGAATCCATTCCGCCAGATCGTTAACAATCTCCTTATCTACTACGTGTCTTCCTCCAAACGTCGTTTTTTTGTTGAACCATTTATCAACATTTCATATTCCATTTTCGATTTTTGATCTTTCCACTGCTGAATATTTATCCTCGAAACTGCATATTTTTCAGCCGATTTAAAGTTATGCGTTGTGCAAGCATAGTCGACCACCACTTTCTTGAAATCTAATGTGAAATTTTGTCTTTTTTCCGGCAGTAGCTTCAGTATTTACCTCATCAATATCCGACATTTGAAAAGCACGTTTGATCCTTTTGGCGTGTCCACAACACATAAGAATGTTATTTATTCAAAGAAAACAAGATAACGAATAATAATAGAACTTTTATTTTTTACGCAACAGCGCTCCGCCGCACAAGAATTCTATTAGGTTCGTGAGAATAGTTCATAAAAATTTTCCGAGAATTTTTATTTAAAAAAATCATAAAATCAGAAGAAAATTAATGAATGAAAGTAGTGTTTTTAGCACAGATGAATTTCTGCTAACGCTTCCGCAAATCATGTAAAGAGAAAAACTCGATGAGCTCCTTTTGATGTCATCTTTTGTCTTGAACGCCTCGCTATTGATATGCAACTGAAGGCTCCAAAAAGTCAATAATCGAAAGGAGTCAAGTCGGGCAAATACGATGGGCGAGGAAAAACAGTCCAGCCAATCGACAACAATTCGGCATTTGTTACTCTCGCAAATTGGGCTCGCTAGTTGTCGTGCTGTAAATAAACTTTTGCTTTCAATGCGCGACTCGAGACTACTTCTTACCTCAATCTCTCCAGAATCGAATTTCATAAAATGAGTTTGAAACGTATGTATGTATATAGGCCCCAGCTTGCCGTGTTACTCGACTCCGCCCCTTTGAACGCTTTGATGTTTCTGTGTGCGCACTGCACCTTGCATTGGGAGACTCGCTTCAAAAACCAGAAAACAATTTTCAATAGAGCGCGTTAGCACTGCGTCTGCGTCTAGTATCTCGGCACACTCTCTCGCTCACTTTTCTCTTATGTCAACACAAAAAAAAACGAAAAAGAAGAATTATTGGTCAATTTTGATGAACTTTTAAAAAAAACGACAAAAAAAGGTGAAAAATGCATTTTAATGATCTATTTCGAGAAAAGTGAGCAAGAGAGTGTGTAAAGAAACAAGACGCAGACGCGGTGCAAGCGCGCTCTATTGAAACTTGTTTCTGGTTTTTGAAGCGAGTCTCCAAATGCAAAGTGCAAAGTGTGCGGTTTGCTCGTGAAAAAAAAAAGTTTTTAACAATATTGTCCATTCGCGAAGAAGGCAAGTGCGCTCCACAAAACTTAGTACTACGTGGATTTCATTTTCGTCGCCAAATTATTTAATTTAACGTTGAATTTACACGTGAAATGAAATAATTTGGAGACGAAAATGAAATCCACGAAGTACTAAGTTTTGTGGAGCGCACTTGCTTTCTTCGCGAACGAACAACAATTATTTGCAGCGCACGATGTTCAGGATTTGACAAGTGGGCGGAGCCGAGCAAATGCGCTCCACTGGATTTTTCGCGCGAAATTCAAATTTTCAGGCGTTTTTCATGTTTTTCAGGAAAAAAGCGTATTTTTTGGTATTTTTAGTCTTATTCGGGTTTTTTTAATTCCAAGATCGTATGCAATGTTTTGACCTCAAAAATCAAGTTTTCTGTTTGTTTTAAAAAACTCGGGACTCGATAAGCGCTGAAAATACGTTTAATGCAGTGAAATTTCTCAGATTTCATTTCATCATGTGAAAAAACAAATATCATGGAAAATAAATTGAATTTATTTGATTTTCATCGATTGTTAGCCAATATTGTGCGTTTCACAAAAGTCCCTCCAATTCTCCGGCCTGCAAAAAGTTTAAAGGTTTTTATGCTTCAAAGTAAAGTATTTGAGTTACTAAAAGATAAAATACATAACTTTTACAAAGAAAAACAGGTTTTACTGAGAAAAAATGATAAAATCAATTAAAAACAATTTTTATTTTGCGCGAAAAATCCAATGGAGCGCGTTGGCTCGGCTCTGCCCACTTTTCAAATCCTGGACACCGTGCGGAGACAATTTATTGAAACGTTTGTGAGGTAAAAGAGCAAAAAGTGAGGTAAAGCGTCAAGAACACACAAAATCACTGATTTGAATAAAATAGCCTTTTCGGCGAACAAAAGTTACTACTACAAAAAAGATTGAAATTTTCGGCGAACAAAAGTTACTACTACAAAAAAGATTTTTTTCATTGAAACCAGCAATTTTCAAGCAAAAAAGTTAGAGTACTTCAAAACAAATCAGCGTGATTAGATTTGAACCAGAAAATCCCCAGAAAAATGAAGGTGGAATTTTTTTAATTTGGAAAGTTGGAATAATAATTTTTGGCGAAAATTAGGAAATTTGGGACTGATTATGACAAAACCTAATGAACTTGGTATGGACAAATAATTTTTACATAGAAAACAGTAGGATTTCATAAACAAGGAAGAACAAATTTGGAAAGCGAAATGAAAATTGCGAAGTACAGAGTTCAATTGAATTCTATTAATTTGACCGTCGCGTCGCTTTAAAAAAAACTATAGGAAATACAAAATTTTAGACAATTAGTGAATTCTCAGTGCTAAATGGTGAAAATTTTTGAAAAAACGAAAGACCGCGCAATAATTGCTACTGCCGTGGGCTGGACTGACGTATTGAGTTTCGTTAAAATCGAAGAAACTGGAGCGTAAGTAACTCCGGCTTCGGTGTCGAAGAGAGCTTCTAATTTTCTTCCTTTCAGAATTACATCGATGTGGGGAAAACGGGCGGCTTGGATGTGATTGATCCGACGTGTGTTGACGCCCATCAGCGGATATTCCTGATCGAATGCTCTGGCTAGTTTTGGATGTGATGGAATGCCGTCTCTCAACTCGACATTGTTGATTCGTGTAAGGGTCCGTTCGAGAAGCTGGTCCGTCGCTGTTCTTACTGCTCATCATGCCAATTGAGTCATCTTCCTGAATTCCATGTACTTGGTGTATCCATACATAAATCCAATACACAGAAGAATGAGCAGCAGTGATATACTAATCCATATCAGTAGTTGCACGACAGAGAAGGATACTTTCCTGGCTCCCTTTGCGATCGCATCTATGGTATTGTGATAGATCTCCTTCACAGATTTGTGCAAGTTTTGTATTGCATTACGAATCTTCCAATGTTGTGTAGAACGTCCTCGGCGGATCCAGCAGGTACTTCGAAACCAGGATGATGTCTCTAATCATCTTTCCTCCTGAGCAATTGGCGGACGTTTGTTAGCCATACGTTTTTCATCGAATGTCGGAAGGGGAAATCGATGATCCTGATTGACGATATCCGACCAAATTCTCTTGCGAGAAGTTTGTCAAAAATGAACATTTGGTAACGTTGAACCTTTTAAACTCACGAAGAAGCATTGGGTCCGCGATGTTTTGGTGGACAATAGGGCACTCCGTGATGTTCCTCTTTTCATACAGTTTGAAGATCAGTGGCAAAGAGAAGTTCTGTCTGATGTCCACACTGATTGTGGCCAGCTCTCTCTTGGCGCGGAGCCAGAATGCAGTATGGCGAGAGCGCTGATAGAGTTGAGTAGGTAATTCGATGAGGAGTCCATCGTCCGTGAGGATTGTGTTGTTGAGGTGGCACTCTTTACTTATGGAGTTAGATCGCGAGAATTGTGTGTAGGAAATTGTATTTGAGACGGAAAAGATGAACAGTCAGGAGAAAAAAAAGAGTAAGGTTGAGAATCAAATCCTACGGTTTTTTTTCCGGATTTCCAGTTAGTCTCAGCAATCGTCCGAGTAACTCCGATAGGATCGCAGCTGAGGTGTTTTCACGTTTCTCAGCGGCCTTCTTTTCTTCTTTCACCGGTCGGGATGATGCTGGTGTTTTTTCGGGTTCGGCGGTAGATTTTCCTTTCTTTGTCTGGCTTCGCCAAATTCTTGTTGATGGTGGGTAGATCTTTTTCTTTGTTATTCGTCGTTGGTCCAATTGGTATGGAATAAAAGAATTTAAGAGTTAATCACGGTTCGAAGCAGAGTAAGAACAAGAAAGGGAAATTTGGAAGATTAGAGAATTAGCAACAAGGAGATAAACAGTAGCTCTAGTTGAGCCCAAGCTGAATGTTAATGAATGCCTGGCTGTTCCGTCGAATGCTGCTCTTCCATATTATGGGTGGAGTCTATCTTCTGGAGTTGTTTACCGCATTCACCCGCGGTGTCAGCTGAGCAGCTGTCACTAATACTTTTGATACACATTTTAAGTGCGCAAGTGTAAATAGGATCAGATAAGATGGGATGAATAGAAATATTGTTTACGACAGTCGTCACAGTCGTTTACAATTGCCTATAATCTGTCCCATTTGACGATTAATGACTTTGTTGCTCTCTGGCGTACTATTTGTAATAAAGATTGTTCAGATAGGTCCTGGAGATCTAGTGTAAACGACGCTATCTTACTTCCTTGGCTGTCAGTTCACTTTCTGGCCTATTTTGCACCAGATGAGCATCTGTGAATGTGTCTTTTCACGGCTTTCCACGACCAAATGGATTGATATAGGTTAGGACTCTATATCCCGACTCGAATTAAAAGATAATTAATAATTTTGTGTGGACATTGAAAAACAAATTTAGCGTTATAACAGGTCATACCAGGGACTTCTGCTACGGTGGTGGAGTTTCAATAGCTAGCTGAGGTGCTGGTCCTGGTTGGCGTCTTGAATCCTGGGATCGGAAGGGTCCCTGGTTTTTTCCATACCATTGTTGATTTTTGTAGTTTCCAGGGTATGGATATTGAACTGGACCACTGGAACATTAATGTGGGCACGATCCCTGTTGCATTGGCAGATGTTAGAATTGGAGTGGGACTATTCAGTCTTGCCATTGGCGACATCCTCCCTGCTGGGACCATTGTCGGGTCTGGTCGGGGAATTGGACCTTGATTGCCGCGATCAAAGATTCTTCTTTTTCCTCCTCAGCTTCCAATGCCAAGGTCTTCTCGATGCGCTCAGCCTGATGCTTCATCTCTTTAAACGTCTCTGGGGTTGTCGGAAGTGTCTTTGGAGACTCCATTGAGCAGATGAGTGGCGGTGAGGCGGTCTCTTTCCTCCTTTTCAAGGTACTCATAAGCATACCTTCCGAGTTTCCTGAGCTTCTCGGCGAATTCGCTCACTGACATCTTTTCTTGGCGGAGAGCGGTTGAACGGCAAGTTGTCTGTCGCTGGAACATTGGTGCAGCTTGATGAGAGCCTCCGTGGTAGCTTTCCAACCGACCTTGTCCTTCTCTTCCAGAAAATTGTATTTTCCTTTTTAAAAAAGGAGCAGCGATACTCCGATCCCGCTGGGAACGTTAATCCGGTATAGTGACCTGGCAAAGTCATGGAGCCAGTCCACTAGATTGGCGGCGGAGCCTTCTGAGAGTTTTGGCCGTTTCTCTCAGAAGCTTGATGATGTCCGACGTCGAACGCCACAACGCTCCTCGAGGAACCTCGATCTTTCCTCCAGATCTGTATTCCTCTTCCTATGTTGGTTCTTCCTTGGGGGTGTCCTTCTCTTGGTCTTGACCATTCTCGCCTCTGGTGTTCCGTGTCGTATTTCGACCTGGCTTTTGGTTGCCTACCTTAGCCATTTCCTCTGTATCCAAATCGGAACTTGTCGAGCTTCTTCTTCTCAGGCGGGTTAGTGAAGAGAGCAGATTAGTAATGGATGTTGAAAACGTACGTTTTTCAGGTATCTGCTAGATCCACTTCCTTAGATCCTCGTCGTTTGAATCCTTAGGTGGAGTGGGCGGATTTGACGATTCGGCACTGTGTGAAGCTAGAGCTTGGTGTATGCATACTCATAGGGGTACAAGGTACTGGTATGTTGACTCTCCCAAACAATGATAAACTCATCTTTCTTACAGCTTCCGGAATCGAACGAGCAATCATTCATTGGTCCAAGATGGGCATTGTCGGCGTCGAAGTTTTGATCTGATGTCTTTGTTAACTCTGTCCAAGAACTGGGAAGCGTGAAGACGTTCCCTCGACTTCAGTTCCATGTCTCCGTACGCATATTATCCTAGTTTTCTCAGGTTCTCCGCGTATTCCGACACAGTCATCTTTCCTAGAGAAAAATTGGAGAGTTCTTGCAAGGAGATCTCTTTGTCTGCGTCACAATGGTGCAGATTGAGGAACGCGTTGGTGGCATCCTTCCAACTCTTTTTGTCATTGGCTGCAATCGAATCCAACTTTTCCACGGTCGGGCTTCCCAAAGAGAACGGAATTAGCAAAACTCCCATTGAGGGTTTTACGCCGATCATGTGCATGAGGCGTCCACGTTCGTTAAGCCATTGAGCCAATTCGGCCGCTTTTCCGTTGGACCATCGTTTGAGTCGCTTCTCCAAAAGTCGGATTGCATTTGAAGCATCTTTTCACTTATGTTAGCCATGTCCCCATCGGTGTTATGATCATATTCAAATTTTTCCTCTTCTTTGACGCGTCTTCTGGTTTGCTGCCGTGGCTTCTCAGTATCCGGGATGATGGTGTTTCCAGGATGTAATGGAGATCAGATTAGCGTGAGAATTCAGAACGGCAAGAGAGAGATAAGAAGAGATAGAAGATAGTAGAGAATAAAAGTAGGCAGTGGCGTGATATGATCTTTTTTACGCTGTCAAGTTTCAGAGGATGAAAAAGGAAATCAACAAGCGCAGGACAAAAGCAGGCGACGCGTAGTTTGGTGGGTGAACTGATGAATGAAATGAAACACTGCGGGTCTACTCGGTCTCATTATCCTCTTGTCTACAGAGAGGAGTTTGTGTTTCGGAAAGTGGGGTTTTGCACTCGGGACGCTGACGAGCCAACGAACCCAAAGAGCTCAGTGTGATGGGACCTCCATTTGGTAGGCTTAAGCCTACCCTTCACTGGGTTCCTAACACAGAACACTGTCTCTCTCTGTTATATAGATGTATTAAGTAAAATTGTATAAATAGGGATTAAAGTAAAATAAAGCTTGACAAAAGGGGGGAATAACTAATTGACTAAATGTGAGGGGGTATACTATAAGTTAACATGTAAAATTATAAAATATATAGATAATGAGGATTAAATAAGAGGTGATGACAAGCGGTTGGTCAGAGAGAGAGAGAAAGTAGGAGACACAGAGCCTGGCCGGTTGTAGGAAAGCTTCCCAGACAGGGCTCTGACAATAGACAAAAGCATTTTACTTCAGAACAATAGTCTCATTCTATGTTACATAGTAGGCAAAGTTGACCATCTCAGACAGTCTACAAAAAATATTCATCAGTATTGAGCAGAAATACATCAGCAATTCGTCGGTAGATTGTCCGATTAATTGACGGTCCGTGCTGATCTTGGTTGGTACCAATTAAATTAGTATGATACTTATGATACCTTCCACACCTGTTTAGGACCAACTAAACTGAGATGGTTTATGATTTCATCTCTCAATTCATATCAGAAATATATGAATTTGGGAGGGGGGGGAGATCGAAAAATTGATTTATCGTAATATCCAAAAACCAGTGATTAAATGCTACTAAGCCGATCTCGTCGTTAGCTATTATTTATCGAGGCCCTTGCTTACAATGCGCTCCTGCCTGACTAGGAAGTTAAACAAAAATACATTTTTAAAAAGTTAAAAAAAATAAGTTGAAATATGTACTTCAGTAGGTTTATTAGGTCTACATGAAGTCCCTTCCCACGAGTATTGGACGCTACCGTGTAGAAGGGTGGACTTCCGCTACTGTGCCAAACAGTGGTGTCCAGCTTCCACTGTCGAAGAAGCACAGCATTGCCCAGTTTGCACCGCGGGGAGGTATCCAACAATGGCAAACCTACGACAGGGAACTTCTCATATGGGAAAGGCAATTTTTTATTCCATCGATATCATAGTGCTGTGTGTTGTAGTCGTCGATGGTATTGGTGAGGAACTCGATAAGGATTCCATCATCAGTGAGCAGGGCGTTGTTGAGAAAGCACGCTTTCATCACCGTGTGGAGTTTCCGTAGGTTTTTGAGAAGATGTCCAGCTCTTCTACAGCAATGTAGTTGTAACTGGTAATGGCGTTGATGGTCACTCTCTTTGTACCGAATGTGTCTCCCAAACAATTGTGGCTTGGTCATTCTTGCAGTTCCCAGTGGTGTGCTTTGGTAGATCGATAGAAACCCGAACCTTTTTCCTTTCAGCTTTTTTTGAAGCATTTGAACGTTTCCAGTTCCACTGCTTCCGGTCTGGACATGTAGATGTGTACTTGATAGAGCTGTAGTTGGAGTTCAGACGTGAATGAGCATGGGATTAGTGAGAGTGAAAAAAAAAGATTGCCGGTATGTTCGAACACACAGATTTGTAATGTCGAAGACATTGGGAGCAGGGAAGTAGCGCAAATCAGAAGAAGTAATTCAGTCACACTATTGATTCCCAGGCGCTCTCGGCAAGTCTGCTCCCTTCGACGGCTCCCTTCGGCTCCCTTCGACGTGGCTCACCTCTCGTTTAAACTTTTTCCATATATGTTGCTCACGTTTTCTTCCGGCAGTTTTAGGTCTTTGCAGGTGTCTCTCTTGAAACTCAGCAATTAAACCATCGTCCGTCATGAGTGCTTGCTCGATTTGGCATTCGTCCATAATTTTGTGTAGTTTGCGAAGATCCCGATCGATTTTCGAGAAAATCCCATTTCTGCTATAGCAAGGTAATCTTGACTTACAACTGCTTCTGACGTGTATCCGTACTCGAAAGCACACTGACTTTTTGTTTGCTGAGTTTCCCAAACAATTGTTTCTTCTTCAGATCGGCAGCTTCCAGCTTCAAACAGGCATTGTTCCATTGGTCCGAGATTTGAAATTATCGTCTTCCCATCAACCGTGGCAATGTTTCCTTCGTGAAGTGTGAATTCGAAGATGCTGGCATCGCTGTTGCCAAACCAATGTGTGAAGTTTTTTGCTTCGACTTGAACTTAGTTTGATTTGAAAACTCCAGGCGAGATTTCGATGAGTTTCTTCTCGTAGACTTCCTTTTCATATACTGCTTTCCGACAATCTTCCACTGGAACAGATATCTGACGACCCATTGATGCAGATGTTGATATATAGAACGAGAGCACTTCGAATGAAGTTGTTCGGTATTCGGTTTGGAAACACTTGAATGCCGACATTTCGATGGCCACTGACGTTGGCCAGTAAACATTGATAGGATGCTTTTGTAGCTTGATCTCTCCACTGAACACACATGAAATGGGTGACGGAGGTATAAACGTGTTTCCGGTGAGTCCAAATCCGCACACTTGAAGGCCAGTGGCTGACGGTAGAAGTGTAAGAGTCAGCATACCCACTAAAAATGTGGTGACACTATTCACTGACGGTCTTCCAGCTCTTCCGTTCGGACGGACATTGTTGTTGTTGGCTTGTCCCTGTCCAATGGCCAGTTGTCCAAATCCTTGTTGAGTTTGGTTTAGTCCTTGTTGACCGAATTGTTTTTGCATGAACGGTTGTCGTTGCCGTTGGAATCCATCTCCGAATGCCCGATGTTGACCTCCAAATCCTTGGTTTCCAAAACTCTGGCGTCCACATCCCTGACAGCCATATCCTTGGTTCCTACATCCCTCGCAGCCATTACCAGAATTGTTGAAGGACCGGCGAAATCCTCTTCCGCGATATCCTTGGTTTCCATAACCACCACGTTGGTCCTGGAACCTCGCATCCTGATATTGCACGGCCGCGACAAGGTCGTCTTCTTCATCCTCCTTTTCTTCCAGATCGAGCAGGCACTCAATCTTCCTTGCCTGCGAAGACATATCCCGCAATGTTGTGGGACGTTTCGGCAATCGATGGATTTCCCTGCGGATATCCTTCTTCATCCCATTTAAGAGATGAGTCGCGGTCAGTCTTTCCCGAGCTGCGTCATCTATGTCGTAGTACGCGTAACCTCCCAGTTTTCGAAGTTTCTCCGCGAATTGTGTGATCGATAACTTTCCTTGTTTTAAGTTTGTTATCTCTTGCGTCGCCAACTCCTTATCTACATGTAATTCGCTTTCGTATGTAATTATCTATATGTAATTCGCTTTCGTACAGCTTCATTAGTGCCGTGGTCAAGGAATTCCACGATTTCTTGTCATCAACTGTCAATAGGTTATATCGACTTAATGCGGGACTCTTCAAGAAGAACGGCAGTAATCCTACTCCCATCGCTGCCGGAACATCTATTCGGCAGCATAGTCTACCAAACTCGTTAAGCCAGTCCGCAAGCTCTGGAGCTTTTCCATCGCTAAACTTCTGAATTCTACCCTCCATGAGAGAGAGAACTTCTTTCGTATTTTTCCATTGTCCGTTTCCTACCATTATTTGAACTTCGTCTTTGAGGTTGTAGTCTTCCATCTTGACTTTGGGGTCAGTCATCGTTGCTTTCTTTTCAATAAGTTTTTCCTTTTCCACTTTATGAACTTGGGATAAACTATCACGTCCGGGTTCCTCTTTCTTGGAATTTTGCAGCCAAATTACGAACGCTCGCGAATAAAGATGACAATGTAGTGGGAGGACTACAAGCCACAGATGTCGATTCTTGGAGGACTTCGACAAATTTGGTAGGAGTACCAATAGGAGTGGCGATTGAGTTTCAGAAAGTTGCGGAGATGTTTGTGAAACTTTTGGAGATGGATGAGAATGTTGCGAAGATGTTTGAGAGGCTTGTGGAGATGTTTGTGAAACTTTTGGAGATGGGTGAGAAAGTTGTGAAGATGTTTTAGAAGCTTGTGGAGATGTTTGTAGAACTTTTTGAGATGGATGAGAAGATACCGAAGTAACGAACTCTTTAAAACGTTTTACTGACTTTGCGGAGTCTCCCACTGGTGTGTTTCGAAACTGCTCAAAAAATTCGTGGAGGTCTGCAATCGATTCGTCGGCTGGGGAATCGTTTCCGGTTGGAGTGGCTGGTGTTTCTTCTGGAACTTTTCCTGCAGCTTCTTCTTCTTCTACTCTTCGATGACTTCGTAGAACTCTGGTGTTCGGTACGTCCAACGGCAGTCGTGGGTTTGTCTTTTTCGTCAGGTTGTCGCTTTTATGAAAAAATTAAATTGGCTAGGGCAACAATTAGACGGAACGGTGGAGAGAAAGAGAAGGAAGGGTTGGAAAGAGAAGAATTGAATGAGCTTGGAGGTCTCGAATAATCTAGCAGTAAATGCAAATGGATGATTTCTGTTCGGCTTAGATCATTCAATTCTGGGGGCGGAGTCTATCCTTCCCGCCTTGTTTACCGCGTACGCCCGGCGGTGTCAGCTGGTACGCCTGTCATTAATATGTGTTGCTCTCCGCGGAGGAAAGGGGTCCGATAAAATTGTTTACCACTATACTGTGTGGTTCACGGTTTAATCTTATTACACATTTGCCTTGGTGAATAATGACTTTGTTTACCGCTGATGCACTATTCAATCTACGATATATGATAGATTCTGGGATGTCCACCAGTGTAAACAATCTATCTTACTTTCGTGAGTGCGTCTGTTCACTTTACGACGATGCAACGTCGAGCGAGTGTCTATGTCAATACCTTCCACGTCTGTTTAGGACCAACTAAACTGAGATGGTCTACGATTCCATCTCTCGACTCGTATATAAATAAAAATAAAAACTTAGAGGGGACATCGAAAAAGTTAATTTATCGTAATAGCAGTCATAAACCAGTGACTAAATGCTACTGAGTCGAAATCGTCCTTAGCTATTTTGCGACGGCACTTTCCTACAATGCGCTCCTGCCTGTGCGGGCTCTTTTCCTAAAGCCCCAGGTGTCACGAACACTTTCGCTGAACTATGGTCATTTTCGCGATGGACGTGAACAAGCGTCTTACATTTAAATTTCAAACATAACAGGGACGGTTCTCAGCCCGTTTGTGGCCATGCCTGGTATCCCTTGATCTGGTAACCAAGAGACTGAGTAAAGGACCGTTAATGGTCCCCACCAGGTGTCGTACTTAGAAGATTAAAAGGGGTTAACATAAAAATGGTTATAGGGACCTAGGGCAGCCAAGGAACGATTATGTTGCGTGGAGATAAAGACACAGGGCTTGAACTTCCGAACCCTCAGATTACCCTGCGATCTCTAGATGGAAAAGAGCAGGTGTCTTTTATATGGGAAAAGTGAGCTCATGACTTCTCAAATTTCTAAATGACGACGGTATCTCTGAAATACCGGCAGTCAACCAACAAAAAGCCTTCTAAGGTGACACGATATTGATTATAGTGCAAATTTTGAGAGAGGTAGAGTTCCTATCTTCTGTTTACAGAGAAGAGTTCAAATGAAGGGTAAGTGGGAATAGTTTGCACTCAGGACGCTCTCGGTGAAAACACGATCGCTTTTAGAGCTCGATGTGGGACCTCCATTTTGTATGTTCGTATTCCAGATGTTATTGGAAACGATACTATTCCACTTTTACTTGGACCCAACACTTGAACACGGTTATTTGATTATACTAAAGTTGATTAAGGGAGAAGATGAGTTAAGGGGAAATACTAATCTTAAATACAGGGTGGCCGATAAGTATAGGACGCTCGCTTTCAGCGTTCCCTGGCACGGTGCCAAGGGATATTTTCGAAAAATTTCGAAACTTTTCGAAAGTCCAGAGACTATATAAGTAAGCTTCTCAGTCATTTGTTCTCACTTCTCCATATCGCCGAGCTATGAAAAGTTCTCCTCATCGTCCTTCCATTGAACTCTTGTTCAAGAGAGGCCTCGGAAGTGCTGAGATCGCTCGACGCCT
This sequence comes from Caenorhabditis japonica, assembly GCA_963572235.1. Taxonomy (NCBI): domain Eukaryota; kingdom Metazoa; phylum Nematoda; class Chromadorea; order Rhabditida; family Rhabditidae; genus Caenorhabditis; species Caenorhabditis japonica. Next base: position 5,107,735 of record OY754345.1, read on the forward strand.
TCAAATTTCGTCTTCGACGGTTCGAAACGTTGTCGCTGCTATCAAAAAGCGAGGAGATGCTTCTGAAGTAAAAAAAAGCGGACGTCCACGTTCTGTCAACACCCGGAATACTCGTGCAATCATCAAGAAACGGATCATTCGAAATGATGGATTGAGTCTCAATAGGATGGCGTCACAGCTTGGAATTGCCCGATCCACTGTCCAATCGATTGTCAAGAACGACTTGAAGCTCAAAAGTTACAAACTACGTCGTGGACAGTACCTCTCGGACAAATCGAAAGCGATGCGACTCGAAAAATGCCGAAAATTACTCCAGCACTTTCAAGTGCGCCGCGTCTCTGACGTTATCTGGACAGACGAGAAGATCTTCACTATTGAACCTCTTCCCAACCGTCAAAACCAGAGACAGTTATTGTCAAAGGATGACAGCATGTCTCCGAAACGTCGTCTTGCCCATAACCGCCTTTTCCCGAAAAGTGTCATGGTTTGGGCCGGTATCACGGCAACCGGTAAAACTCCGTTGGTTTTCATTGAAAGAAATGTGAAAATCAACTCGGAGGTGTACCAAAAGATTGTGTTGATGGATAATTTGTTACCCTGGGTCACTCAGCACTTTGCTGGTGGTCCATTTATCCTTCAACAAGACTGGGCACCGTCCCATGGCTCGAGATCGACATTGGCCGTCTTGGAGGCGCATTTCCCTGGATTCCTGGACAAGAACTTGTGGCCTGCTTCCAGCCCGGATCTCAATCCGATGGATTTCAGCGTTTGGGGCATGTTGGAAGGGAAGATCGCGGGAAAAGTTTTTGCTACTGTCGATGACTTGAAGGCCGCTCTCGAGGTAGCATGGGCTTCGATCGACGACGGATACCTGCGGCGCACTGTCAATTCGGTGAAGAAACGTTTGAGAGCCTGTGTCAAAGCTCGTGGATCCAACTTCGAAATTCTCTTGTAAAATCAAATTTTCTGCTTATTTTTTGTTGTTTAATAAAGGTTGTTCTCGAAAAATCCTCAAATTGAAAAAATGGGAGCACTTTCAAAACGTCCTATACTTATCGGCCACCCTGTAAGGGGACTAGAAAGGTAAACTAAAATAAAAGGAGAGGTAAAATAAAACATGAAAACTACATGGGATAAAAGGGAATAAAATAAATAAAGAATAAAACCGCGAGACGGCTCTCCAATTCCGGGACCTAACCTCCACTGAAGACGGGTGGTCGTATCCTCCCCTCTTCCGTAGAGATCGAGAGACGTAGAGAAAGGAGGAGACTTCCCGAGAGGGAAGGAGTCCGCTTTCCTACGACAGTTGAGTCGGTAGTTCGATGAGGAGTCGATCGTCCGTGAGGATTGCGTTGTTGAGGTGGCACTCTTCCATGGTCTTATGGAGTTTCCTTACTTATGGAGTTAGATCGCGAGAATTGTGTGTAGGAAATTGTATTTGAGATGGAGGAGATGAACATCAGGAGAAACAGAAGAGTAAGGTTGAGAATCAAATCTTACGGTTTTTTCCGGATTTCCAGTTAGTCTCAGCAATCGTCCGAATAACTCCGATAGGTCCGCAGTAGAGGTGTTTTCACGTTTCTTAACGGCCTTTTCTTCTTCTTTCACCGGTCGGGATGTTGCTGGTGTTTTTTCGGGTTCGGCGGTAGATTTTCCTTTCTTTGTCTGGCTTCGCAAAACTCTTGTTGACGGTGGGTAGATCTTCTTTTTTGTTATTCGTCGTTGGTCCAGATTGGTATGGAATAAGAAGACTTTAAGAGTTAATCACGGTTTGAAGCAGAGTAAGAACAAGAAAGGGAAATTTGGAAGATTAGAGAATTAGCAACAGGGATGTAAAACAGTAGCTCTAGTTGAGCCCAAGGTGAATGTTAATGAATGCCTGGCTGTTCCGTCTAATGCTTCTCTTCCATATTATGGGTGGAGTCTATCTTCTGGAGCTGTTTACCGCATTCACCCGCGGTGTCAGCTGAGCAGCTTTCACTAATACTTTTGATACACATTTTAAGTGCGCAAGTGTAAATAGGATCAGATAAGATGGGATGAATAGAAATACTGTTTACGAGAGTTGTCACAGTCGTTTACAGTTGCCTATAATCTGTCCCATTTGACGATTAATGACTTTGTTGCTCACTGGCGCACCATTTGTAACGAAAATTGTTCGGATAGGTCCTGGAGATGTCGTCCAGTGTAAACGACTCTATCTTACTTCCTTGGCTGTCAGTTCACTTTCTGGCCCATTTTGCACCAGATGAGTATTTGTGAATGTGTCTTTTCACGGCTTCCCACGACCAAATGGGCTGATATAGGTTACGACTCTATATCTCGACTCGAATTAAATGAAAAATAACAATTTTGTGTGGACATCGAAAAACAAAGAATTGTATTTTCCTAAAAAAAAGGAGCAGCGATACTCCGATCCCGCTGGGAACGTTAATCCGGTATAGTGACCTGGCAAAGTCATGGAGCCAGTCCACTAGATTGGCGGCGGAGCCTTCTGAGAGTTTTGGCCGTTTCTCTCAGAAGCTTGATGATGTCCGACGTCGAACGCCACAACGCTCGTTGAGGAACCTCGATCTTTCCTTCAGACCCGTATTCCTTTTCCTAGGTCGGCTTTTCCTTGTGAGTGTCTTGGTCTCGACCATTCTCGCTTCTGGTGTTCTGTGTCGAATTTCGACCTGGCGTTTGATTGCCTCCATTAGCCATTTCCTCTGTTTCCAAATCGGAGCTTGCCGAGCTTCTTCTTCTTAGACGGGTTAGTGAAGAGAGCGGATAAGTAATGGATGTTGAAAACGTACGTTTTTCAGGTATCTGCTAGATCCACTTCCTTAGATCATCGTCGGTTGAATCCTTAGGTGGAGTGGGCGTGACTAAATGAAAGGGGTTATACTATAAGTTAACATGTAAAACTATAAAATATAAAGATAATGAGGATTAAATAAGAGGTGATGACAAGCGGTTGGTCAGAGAGAGAGAGAGAGAGTAGGAGACACAGAGACAGGCCGGTTGTAGGAAAGCTTTCCAGATAGGGCTGTGACAATAGACAAAAGCATTTTACTTCAGAACAATAGTCTCATTCTATGTTACATAGTAGGCAAAGTTGACCATCTCAGACAGTCTACAAAAAATATTCATCAGTATTGAGCAGAAATACATTAGCAATTCGTTGGTAGATTTTCCGATTAATTGACGGTCAGTGTTGATTTTGGTTGGTACCAATTAAATTAGTATGATACTTATGATACCTTCCACACATATTTAGGACCAACTAAACTGAGATGGTTTATTATTTCCTCTCTCAATTCATATCAGACATATAGAGATCGAAAAATTGATTTATCGTAATAGCCAAAAACCAGTGATTAAATGCTACTGAGTTGATCTCGTCGTTAGCTATTATTTCTCGAGGCCCTTTCTTACAATGTGCTCCTGGCTGTGCGGGCTCTTTTCCTAAATTCCCAGGTGTCACGAGCACTCCTTAAACTGGGAGAAGAATAGTTATGTAAAATTACTAATCTTAAATAAGCGGACTAGGAAGTTAAACAAAAGTGCATTTTAAAAAAGTCTAAAAAAAATAAGTTGAAATTTGTACTTCAGTAGGTTTATTAGGTCTACATGAAGTCCCTTCTCCACGAGTATTGGACGCTACTGTGTAGAAGGGTGGACTTCTGCTACTGTGCCAAACAGTGGTGTCCAGCTTCCACTGTCGAAGAAGCACAGCATTGCCCAGTTTGCACCGCGGGGAGGTATCCAACAATGGCAAACCTACGACAGTGGTCTTCTCACATGGGGAAGGCAATTTTTTATTCATTGATACCATAGTGCTGATACCATAGTGGATGTCCAGCTCTTCCACAGCGATGTAGTTGTAACTGGTAATGGCGTTGATGGTCACTCTCTTTGTACCGAATGTGTCTCCCACACAATTGTCGCTTGGTCATTCTTGCAGTTCCCAGTGGTGTGCTTTGGTAGATCGATAGAAACCCGAACTTTTTTCTTTTCAGCTTTTTTTTTAAGCATTTGAACGTTTCCAGTTCCACTGCTTCCAGCTTGGGCATGTGGATGTGTACTTGATAGAGCTGTAGTTGGAGTTCAGACGTGAATTAGCATGGGATTAGTGAGAGTGAAACAAAAAGATTGCCAGTAAGTTCGAACCCACAGATTTGAAAATCCTTGTTGATGATGCTGCCATTGTTATAATTTTTGACATTGTTTTAGTGAGAGGAACTTTAGTGGGTACTGCTGAGCTGGTGGTCCCCTTTGTCGTCTTTGGTTGTAGCCTTGGTATCCTACACAATACCCTCTTTCTCGAGAGTTGAAGTGACCTCGCTTTTTCTGCTTTATCAGTTGCAATCTTCTGGAGGCGCTCAATTTTTTCTTCCTGGAGTGACATTTCATTTCACTTCAGTGAGCGTCTTCGGTGTGCTTGGGCGTATTTGTAGCTTCAATCGAATATTTATCAAAATGTCATTGAGGACGTGGGTCGCCATCCAGGTTGCCATAGGCGTACGTTCCAAGTTTCATTATCTTCACGGATCTTCACGCACGCACGGATCCTATCCCTTGGGTGCGATTGGAGATTTCTAGTATTGCGATCTCCTTGTCGGTCTCGCACTGGTGGAGCTTTAGAAGGGCTGACGTCACGCGTTTCCATGTTTTTCGTTTGCCATCTTGAAGCGAATAATATTTATTTAGGGCAGGGTTGCGTAGGATGAACGAACGAAGAGTTATTCCAGTGGCTGTGGCACCTCGACTCTGTATAGGGATTGACCGAACCCATTAAGTCACTCTCTGAGATCCGCGGCCAATCCTTCCAAGAACTTCTTCATCGTCTTTTTGAGTTTTATGATTTCCGAGATAGTTCTTTATATCGGCTTCCTTTCTACAGTAATCTTCGAACCGTCGTCCAGGTACTTCTTGTCGAAGGAAACGTCTGAGCTGACTCGATTGTCTTCCGCCTCGGGTTTCGGCATGTTGAGTCTTTGTGATGGTGCTCTGGTTGGGTTACTAGAGCTGTTTGCGGTAGAGTCTGGAGGTGGAATTCCGGTTGGAGTTCGCAAGACGTCCGAGATTGTGTGGTGTTTCCGTTTCGCTTCTTACCCTACTATGGAGGCATGTTGCTAGTAGGCTGCGTTGTTTCTTGGGTGGTGAATTCAATGGGAGGAACTCTCTCTAGTGCTGAGGTTGATTGAAAACTCACTTGCAGTAACAACTGGCAAGAATGTGCGGTGTTCCGGTAGCGTTAAAATTCAGTCGTGCACTTCCTTGTCGTTTAATTCTTTGTTCATGACTAGTGCTTGCCCTCCCACTTTTAGTTCCCAACACAAATAACATGGCCATGGAGTTAGTTTTTGACCTGGATACTGTTGTTGACCATATCCGTTGGTTGGTGTACATTCTTGTCCGTTTCACTGGCAGATGGCAAACTGTCCTTGACCCCGACCATATTGGTTTCTTCCAGAATTGGCACCTCGGAATCCGCCAGCTCGATTTCCCGAATATCCTCCTCTTCCGTGTTGGAGATTGGGAGCTTGTAGGGATGCGACGACCGTGTCAGCTCTCCTCTTCATCTCGGCTTCTTCAATCTCTTGGAGTCTCCACAGTTTCTCGGCCTTTGCAACCATTTTTTCGAATGTGGTTGGCATCCTCTTGTGAAGGGATGCTTCTGCGTCTCCGAGCATTCTGTCTCTCGGTGTAACTAATGTGTGTTGAATCGCTCCCTTGCCGGATTTTCCAGGAAGAGCGCGGGATTCCTGTCTTGGCCGGCACATTGATGAGACGGAGCAGCTTACCCACGTCGTTGAGCCATACGACGAGGGCGGCTGCACGTCCATCCTTGAACTTCTTCGTGCTCCGTTCCAAGAGTCGAATGATGTCGGCCGTGTCTTTCCAAATTTTCTTGGTGTTGACCTTCAATCTTGGGCCGTCCGTTGCGCATGGATCCTCCAAATCCGACTCCACATCGCTTAGCTCATGTTTCTGCTCATTCTCATTTCCATTGACACTCATTCTTGGGGATGGAGCAATTGAAGACTTCTTTTGGAAATGTCGAACGGTGAACGTTTCCGATCCCGATTCCGATTCAGGAGGAGAAGGATTTGGCGTGGATTCAGCAGAAACGAATGGGGCCGGCAATGGTGATGAGGAGATTGGCGATAAGAGAGCGGAGAGCAAAGGAGTGAGTGTAGAAGAAGGGCTTGAGATAAGAGTAGAAGAGAAAACGGTTCCAAAGAGTTGGGAATCAGATAAATCAATATCAAATGGATCAACTCTTACAGATTTTCCCGGTGGAGTGGTTGAAAATCCTTGGTCCGTTGTCTCCTGTTTATCTGCTCCGTCTCCCGTCGATCTTCCGAATGGAGTGTAGCTGAGAAGGCTTTTGAAGAATCCTTTTGTAGTGGCTGGTGAGTTTTCTTTTGGAGCTTCTTCAACTAGAGTTTCTTCAGATGGAGTTTCCTCAACTAGAGTTTCTTCGACTGGAGATTCTTCAACCTCAACTTTGACTTCTGTCCTTTCGTTGTCTCCTGTCGACTTCGTAGACTTCTTGGAGTTTGTAGACTTCGTAGACCTTGTATACGGTTTTCTGACTTTTCCAGGTGCAGTTGTTGACGCAGTTGTCAATGCAAATGTTGTTCCAGATGTTGATGCAGATAACTTCAATAATTCCTCTTCCTTGTCCTATCTCGTCTGACTTCTCGTGTGGATGCTTGATTCAGGTAAGACGGGTTTGTCTCTCTTCGGCTTTCCTTTGTCCAGGTTGTTGATGAAAGAACGTTGATATTGACGGTAAGCGAAGGTAAGGTGGAGAGCAATGAGAAGGATGAAAGGATAGAAGAGCGAGAGATGAGAAGAATGAATAAGACAGTAGGAGGTCACAAACAGAAGCTGTGGCAAATCCCAAAGCTACGTTTTCCCACGTTCCTTCACTAAAACTCTTCCCGGTAAACGGAAGATAGGTCCTAGCACCATCTACTCAAATGCACTGCGAGGGTTTTAGTGTCACTTTGGACGGTGTCATCGTGTTTTGGTTAACCGAATTTCAGAGGTTCGCGGACCAATTTGGGATGTTGAGAAGTTGCTAGCTCACTTCCACACTTTAGGACCCCCTGTTATCTCATTCCAACTCATTTAGCAGGGTAATTCCAAGGGTTTGGAGTACAATTCTGTGTATGTTATCTCCGCGCATCATAATCTTTTCTTGGCGACCTAGATCCTATCCCTAATCTCTTATGTATCCCTCTTATCTCAAATTCATTTCAAATTCATCGCGATTTTGATTAAGTTTTAATAATAATAATAACAAACGACACCGGTGGGGTGGAGCGGAAGTAACGTCTCTCTTTACTCAATTCGATAAGGTCTAAGTCCACACCCTGGGCGTCAACCCTATTAAATGGAGGTCCCACACCGAACTCTAGTATGATCCAGTTTCACTGAGAGAGTCATAAGTGCTTACTTAAATCCAACACTTACGAACACGGTCGTCGATTACATAAATATTTATTAGGGAGACTAAAGAATAAGAAAGATAAAGTTAACTTAAAGAGGGAGACTAATGCTAAAGGGGCTTTTCAGCTGGTGGAACTACTCTTACTTGGTTGTTTAAATTTGCCGTTGGTGGTCTCGCGATTGGTGTTTTGAACTCTTCCTCTTCTATCTCTTTTGGTGTTATTAGTACGAAACGATGGACGAAAAAAAAAAAAGATCAGACAACGATTGAAAAGTGATTGAAGCTGTTCTGGCGTTATCTGCAATCTATTGGTGGGCGGAGTCTCTCTTCGGATTTGTTTACCCCTTGTACCCGGCGGTTTCAGATGGTGACAGACAGTACTTTAATATGTTAGCACTTCCTGATGGAAAAAAGTACATACCCTTCCACTTTGACTTTGACCCAACACTAAAGAACACGGTGATCGGTGATTCCTTTTGTGATTTTTTCTCGGTTTTTTTAAGTGGATGCGGTAGTCTGTTGGATCGATTGAGCTGTTGGTGTAGACTATCTGGACCTCGCAACTGAGGTGAGTCGTTCTCCAATTCTTCTTGATTGGCTCCGGAGGACACGAAGGTCGGATGGCTGCACTGGTTTCTTTGACGCCAAAATTGGATGGATAAATATTGATCAAGGAGAGTGACGGCGTTGATAGAACATTAGAAAGTTGATAATAAACTCGAGTAGAAGTAGGGGTGAATTTTTACGACGGCTTTATAATCTGAATGCGCCTACATGAGCACACCAACTGAACTGCGGTCACTTTCCAAGAGAACATGGACGGCTTACATATTCTCAATTCTAATTCTATCTATAAACAGTGACGGTACTCATTCCGTTTGTTACCCTCGCCTGGTATCCTAGGTCTGGGAAACCTTGAAACTGGACAAAAGAACGGTGTCGCTTTCGAAATATATCAATCCATCACTATCATTTCGTTGCTCTTGAGGAACTGCCAGCGCAAGGGGTAAATACATGAAAAGGAAAGGGCGGTTTTTAAAATTGAGAAAAACATTAAAAACAACAAAAAAAATTTTAAAAAATATATATAAACGCGCTAATGCACGGGGCTCTTTGCGCAGAACTGCCGCAAAACACAAAACTGCCGCAAAGGCACGCAAACTCACTCCAAACGGTCTGAAAGGATGACCGGAAAAAAGAGAAAGAAAAAAATTAAAAAATTAAAAATAATAAACCATAGTGTTGTGAAATTAATTGAGAGTCCCTAAGTATTTATAGTCGGCGAATACATCATCAACCTCGCTCTACTGCAAAAATCCTGTAAAATAGTGTTACACTTGCAAGATTAACTCGAACTCTAGTTTTTATACTTCTTTTCAACAGAAAATGACGTATTCACGACGAATTGCAGATAAAATTTGATGTTTCGCTTCAAAATAGGCTCACTACACTGTTGAAAATTGAAAAGTGCCATAGAGCGAGGCTGATGATGCATTCGCCGACTATAAAAACTTTCGATTTTTAAAAAGCGGAAAGTACTGACGGTTGAACAAAATAATTTAATTTTAACATGATAAATAAGTTAAATCTTAAGAAATATTTCGTTGACTCTGAATTAATTTCTTATAACTTCTGTATAAGGCTGATTTTTTTTCAAAATGTTGGAACACTGATGAAAATTGGAATATCAATAACAAATCAATGAAATTTTAAAGAACCTAGTTTCACTCGAGACAGTCAAAATGTTTCTTCCATTCAAATCATTCTTTATTCAAATTTTCTGGCCTCGTTCTTATTGTTTATAGTCGTAAAACTATTTGAAAAAAAAAAAACGGAAAATCGAAAAGAGCAAACCGGCCTTATACACAAGATTTCCTATACGTTTAATTGAAAAAATGACCATCACAGACAGTCTGCCAAAAAAAATAAACAAAAAAAATTATAACATTGATAGAATACTCTTTTTGTACCGTGTAGAGTGGGCAGGGCAGGGCAGGCGGGGCAGAGTGGGCAACAGGAGGTTACAAATCAATATTTTTTGGAAGGGGATGAAGGCCAGCCAATGTGGTGAATGACCCTGCTCTACACACCTGCATCTGGACATTATACAACGGTAGCCACTATAAATTTTCCAGTTGTTCGAATCCGTGCGATGGCATGAAATTTGAAATGCCTATTCATTGGAAGTGAGAAGCGTATGGGGTCACAAATTCTCCATAAATGTTCATTGGAAAAAAAGTATTGCCAGTTCAAAAGGGCATGAGCTAGGAACCAGCAAACGCGGCCAGACTGCCAAGTATACCATTAAATGATATTTGCTGTTGTGCCTTCGGGCGAGACCTATGTATGTCACTGTGCCAGGAAAGCTTGGTCACTTCTCAAAAAACGATACGCGAATCCGATTACGCTAGCAGCATTAGACGAGAGAAGACAAAGAGAGCATTTTTGCACCTGCCAGTAGGCAGGTCACCAAGCAAGAGAGGAGAGCAATCTGTGACATTTGTATGTAGTACATAGTTTCACAAAAAAATAACTTTTCATTTTGTTTCAATGACAAAGAGACAGCACAACAAACACAAAACAATTAATCCTGTCCGTATCAATAATTAAAAAAAAATGAGAAATCGAATTTAACGTTCCAATGCAGAAATTCCCAATCATCTTGCAAGCACGACTGGTTGAAAGTTCCAATTCACTCAATGAACCAATTCGTTGGCATTTGTACAAATTTCTTGTTGTGGTTGTCGCTACGAATGTTTCCAATTTCTTTCTTCCTTTTTCCGTGACAGCTGCACAGACACAGAAAAGTGGTGAATAATGGAACATTTCAAAGTTCAGAATAATACCAGTTGAAATAGGATGACCGTCTCAGACGGTCGGAAGGAAGAAAATTACAGTTTGCTGATTTGGTGGAGATGAGGTGCTCTTTTTATACCGAAGAAAGGGGTGTGGCAATAAAAGTTTACAATGCAGGAGTGCGAAGAGATGAGCAATGTGATGATGATTGTGGTTTTTGAAATAGCGTCACATTACAATAAGGTCATATCGGTGGAATCTGATAATAATAATTTTGGTATTGTACATAAATAGATAAAGGCGAACTTGGGAACGGTTTAAATTGGTGAACAAGATCTCAAATTTTCGACTATTTTTCGACATTGCAACCGCCCATAATTGCGTGAGCATATTTATTTTGTCAAAATGGCCGCTTTCTCCCTATACAGGGTGCGTCAAAATTACGTGCACTAAACTTTCACGCTATGGCAACGCGTGCTGATGCACTTTTCGTGCGCACAATATTCAATTTTTTTTTTCATTATTGCATCATTTTTCTATACCAGGAAGACGGAGCGTCTCCTCACACGGAAAAGTACACCCAGGACTGGTGCAAAGCCCACTTGTCGGCGTTCATAAAGAAGGATAGATGACCTGTATCGTGTCCGGATCTAAATCCGCTCGACTTCTCCATCTGGAGAGTACTTCAAAATATAGTATGTGCAAGAGCCCATTCTAGTCAGGAAGCTTTCAGATAAGACTTTTGTCGAAGAATGGGACAAATTGAGTACCTCCGTGCCACGGTGGAATCTTACCCACGACGTCTTCGTTCTGTCATTGCCGCCAAAAAAGGCCGAAATTAATAATCTTTTGGCATTATATTTCTAAACTATTGAGTAAACTTTCTGTTGATTTTCATGTGTTTTGGACTTCCACTTTTGTCATGATGCGCGTTTGAAGTAGTGCACGTAATTTTGACGCACCCTGTAAATCTCCACACTATTTTTGATGCATTGGAATGAGTGCGACCGTAGCCCATTCGACGAGAGAGTGATGAATAAGAGTGAGAAAAAATATTGTATTTTCTCAGACTCTGGTTAAATGGCTTACGGTCGCACTTATTCAACTGTGTCAAAATTCGTGTCGAGATTCCTCGTGAGAAAGCGTATAACTGCTGCCTATATCAGCCAAACGCAAGCCAAAAACATTCTGTGTAGGCTCACACACTTTCAAGTCAGGTTTTTAGCCATTTTTAAACTTGTAAAAACTGTATCCCCGGATTTTATAATTTAAAAAAAAATTGGATTTTCGTCACAAAATAGTCGGGTTTGACCGAAAAAAAACAAAATAAAATCTTTTGTTTTACTTTCGAAAAACACTGAAAACCAATTTTAAATTTCGATTTTTTGTAAAGAACTTCTGATTTTTTTAAATTTAGAATATGATCTGAATTGGTTTTTTAAAATGTAATTTTGAAAGAATAGTAGTAAGAAACGATTATATAGAGCGTTACGCCGGTTTGCCGGCTGCCGAAGCCCGCACGTTCCGTTGCGTCGCGTAGTGGCGCCGTCTCTCGTCTGCGTCTCATCGCTTACACGCTTTCTGATTCAAAAATGCGGTTTACAAAATTACGTTTCGCGAGAACAACACACCATGCGGCTAAACGGTATACGTTTCTCCAATTTTGGAGTCAGTTCCAGTAACCAATGAATTCAAAAATTCATCATCACGCCCAGTCCCTGAACTATTTCTTTTCAATACAAGCCACGTGTTTCACGTGAAGGTCCTCCTCATCTTTTTGACCTTCCCCTCATCACGTCATCACGTCACCTTCCCAACGGCGGAGTGCCGCGTACGCGTACGCCGCACACAGTTATTAGTCTTCCCATAGGCTAACACCATTTGACCCAGCCCCTCCTCCCTCCACCCCGCGATCGACAAACATTGGTGAAGGTGTAGGGACACCTTATTCATTTTTTTTTCACTTTCACCTATTCTTTTCTTTTCGCCTTTCCCCTTTCTCCCTGTCTCTTTTTCGTACCATTCTTGGTTTGGACTCTTTTTTTCAAATGCAATCAAACGAAGACTCGACAAATGCATTTTCGGCTCTCAATCAGTTTACTCTTTCGGTGAGTTTTTACTACAATAATTCTAGAATAATCGATTTATTTAAAGCAAAACCTCGCATCTGCATCGCCGACAAAAGCACTGGCAAATCCAGACTTTTTGAATCTGCTCCGCGGCCTTCAAAACTCTGGACAACTCCCGCCGCTTCAGATGCCAATGCTCACCCAGATAGAAGAAAATCCACCATTTCCTTCTGATCTAATGCTCAAAGCGTCGCCATCGGCTGGCTCCGATATGAGCAGCGCGGGCGATGATGAGGAGCAGAAGACCATGCCCTTGCAACAGCTTCACATTGACTCTTCCGGCAATATTTCTGCGGGGAATCCGGCAGAGTGAGTTTACAAATTTTATTCTATTTTCCACTTATGCTAAAGCCTGAACAATACTTCAAATATGCCAAATTTCCAGACTAAAATCATCTCGCGGTGAAAACTGGATCGAGTGCTTCACAACCACGCGACCGCAAGAGTACGAAGCTCTTCTCTACTCGGTGTACGTCTCGGAGCGCACCGATCGGAAATTTGATGGATGGACATACTTTGACTGTCTTCACCGGCTACAAAGCAAGTGTCGTTACAAGTTGAGAGCCAAGAAACAGGACGAGTTTTTTATTGTCGAGGAGCGCAGTGTGCACAATCACGGAGCAGTGGAGCCTGTTGGACAGGCGGGAAGTCATGCTGGGTTGCCAAAGTGAGTGGGAAGGGAGAGAGGGTGTCAAAAAGGTCTGTGTCTTGCTTTTGAGGCGTTAGTCGAGTCGGGAGACGCATTACATTAAGCAGTTGCGCGAAAGTTTGAAACCCCGCCCATTATCTGAAAGCAAACGGCAATGGAAAATGGCTATTAGCCTACTTATGTCTTCACAATTTTTCCCAATATAGAACAGTGTTGGACAGTATTCGTCATCATTTGTTTGCCTACTTTATTTCTGTCCCTTTCTTTTTAGAGTACATACTATCCCGTATTTAATTTGCATGCAAAAAGAAAAGAGATTTGCATGAGAAAAATAGCACAGTTCAAAAAACCATTTTAGCGAAAGAAAAAGGGAAATATTGTGTTCTCAATCGACTTGCGACATAAGAACGCGAAACTCCACTTATTTGTGCGCGACCACGCGAACACAGTGATATTTGAAGAGACGCAGTCTTGCGTTTTCGTGTCGCAAGTCGATTGAAATCACAATAGAGCGCTAAAAAAACGCAAAAAAGTCGCCGATGGTCCTCGGTGTTTGCGGCAAGTGTTGTCTATTTATTTTTTGTTGAAAAAACCATTTGTTCGATTTCTAATTGTCCAGCAAAAAATTACAAACAAGTACAAGTACAAACGTTCAAAAAATAGTTGAAAAAAAGCTAAACATTGGATTTTGAAACGCTGTATTTGATATTTTCGACTCGAAATCTTGCGGCGCTCTACCGCACAGGTCTGCGCAACCGCGGCCACAAAATTAGCACACTGGAGGCGCAGGCAGAGACGGTTAGAGAAACGAGAGGGAGCGAGAGAGAAAAGCGACATCCGCCTGCTCTACATTGTGGAGACGCAGACAAATGCGATAAGGCGCGCTTGCCTTTACGTCAGGTGTTACACGGCGTGCAGAACCTGTAAGAAAAGAAACTTCTTTTTTTTTCAGAACCGTCCGTGAAATCGTCGATCTCTCGCACAAAGAATCATGGCCAGTGGAAATGCGTGCCGCCAAAGTTGACGAGGAGATCAAACGGCTCGGCCTGCCAGCAAACCCCCGTCTCGGCCGTCAAATCGACAACCGTATCGCCTATCTTCGACGTGTCAACAATTTAAAGGAGAGCCGTCAGGTGATGGATCAAATCAACTCTCAACAGCCCGGAGCAACCATTCCAACTGCCACAAATGGTCTCGTCGATCCACAAGCCCTTCAAAGCTTTTTGGAGCAAAACGGTGGAAGCCTGGTGGTCGAGAAGGGTGTGGTCGAGAAGCTGTTAGGCCCTCAGGCGGCCGCTGCTCTGGCAGTGGCTCAGCAGGAAATTCAACAGGAAAAGAGCGACAATCAGAAGCTGATTTCGGACCTGATTGATGTTAAACAGTCTCCGGAGCTGTTGCAGTTTCTTCAGGACCAGCAAAAGTTGGTTCACTCGCAGGAGGAGCTTTCTGGATTGTTGCCAGCTTTTGGTGGTGGAGCTATGGAGAATTTTGAGCAGCAGCAGCAGGGGATGTGAGAATTGTTTTTTCTCAAAATAGATGTGATTTGATCTCTTTTTTATATTATTTTGTCAACAAACGTGTTTCTTTTCTTCTTTTTCTTTGGGTTTTTTGCTTTTTTTAACGTGCATATTTTGAAAATAAATTGATTGTGATTTAAAATGTTTTGTACATCGTTTAGCGAAACTTGGCAAAAAGCCACTGTGGAGACGCAGAGAAATGCGATAGAACGCCGAGGTCAGAATTTTTACAATGTTTTCAATCGACTTGCGTCCACTGGTGAAGCGCCACGGGCCCGCAGCGGGCCCGCCGCGGGCCCGCCAGCGCACCGCTGACAGCTAAAAGAGTACACGCGTGGTGCACGCAGCGGGCCCGTGGCGGGCCCGCCAGCGGTTCGCTACCTGCTACATCGCGTGGGTGACCCCTTTCTTGCTTTTTTTCTTTATTTGATATTTTCTATTAGAAACTAACACTGATGTTATTAATAAGACAGTTTATTAAAAAACAGAAAAGAAAAATTTAGAAAATTATTAGATTATCACAAAGTTCTTCGATGACGTTGCCCGAATCATCTCATCGTCGATCGTCCGAATCGAGATGTCGCACGTGTCTGAAAATTGAATAATTTTATTATGTGAGAGCTGGCGCTAAATACGGCATCCCGGAGTTTTTAAAAACTTTATTTCCACAAGTAAATTGCGTAGAGTTTCATGTTATTTTAAAAAGTACATAAAAAAGTTTTCAAAAACAGTTGAAAATAACTCTTTTTTAAATTTTTTCAACTCTTTTTAAGCCGTAGAATTTCAAATAAGTCAAGGAAGACCGATAGTTGCATATAATTGACACGGACTTCTTAGAATCACTTGAAATGGTACGCGGTTTAACTGGGCTTCTAACGTTTTCTATATTTTTAGGGAATATCGTTGTTAAAACAAAATAGAGCGTTATTTTGTGTCATCCCTATTACATTCAGTTCCTTTCTTCAAAAGCATATTTCCAAATTTGATCTGCGCAAAAAGCACCTAAATATTTCGCACCAGAACTTGGTCGCTCCAAGCCCCGTGGCTTTGAAAATTTTTGGGCAAGTTTTGTGCCAATCGGCTTTTTTTCCACTACGTACCGATGCAGATCCTAGGCCATTTTGAGAAATCTTCTCTTCCATGAAAGAAATCCTGGATCTATTTTGAAAATGAAAGCCAAATGAAAAATCGGCTCTGGGACGTTTCAAAACAAGACGTTTCAAAACTGGGACATTTCAAAACTTTTTTGCATTTTTTCGTAGCGTTTGTTGCCAATTGACACCAAAATGCACGCTCATAAGGTTTTTATTTTTTTTCTTTTATCAATTATTTGTATTTTTATGGAAATTTAAATACACTAGTACGCCGCAAAAATGCAAAAAAGTTTTGAAACGTCCCAGTTTTGAAACATCTTGTTTTGAAACGTCCCAGAGCCAAAAAATCGGCTCTATAAATATTGTTCTTCGTTTAATTTACTACATTTTTTAAAGTTGGTTCAAATCGGTGCGCTACCGGCTTTAGGAAATTTGTTAAAGGTATTGCAGTCGAGCAAAAAATAACGGATTTCCGCTTCCATTTTCAGTTTTCTGTACTTTTCTGGGAAATAAAGATCTAAATAAAAAATCGGCTCGCTAATTATTTTTCTTCATTTAATTTTCTAAGTTGACCCGATATTACGCAAACACCGAGTTGCAATTTTTTGTTTTCTACATATGTAATACAATTTATTTTGCTCTTTTTTCGCAAATTTCAACAAGACTAAAACTTTTCAAAACATACCGATTGGCCAGATGAATTCGATTTTTTCCATAGCAGCCTCGCGTCTTTACCACCTGAAAACAATAAATATCTCAACAAAAAAAGCCCATAAAACGTACTTTACAAACTTACTCGTTTTTCAGGCGGATTTTAACCTCAGCCGACCGCAAAATGTCGCCATTTTGATCCGTTTTTCACCTGAAAACACAAAAAATTAATTAAAAATGAAAATTAATGATAAAAAACGGCAGAAAAACACGTAAAATTGAAGTTTTTTGACAAAAAAATAATTAAAAAGTTAAGCCCCGCCCACTTTGCAGACTGCGGCACACGATTTTGCAATAATGCTGCGCGCCATTTGTTTCAAGAAAACTGGGTAATACTGACTTTTTACGTTAATATTTTTGATGAATAATCAAAAAATGAGTATAAAATCACAAAATTTAACATTAAAAAAAATTAATTTACACGTAATCGCTTTAAAATAGGCAGATTGAGCGATGTTAGCCTGTGCTGAACTCATTGTCAACGTCAATCCGCAGTACCCGATTGTCAACGTTATTAAAACGGTAATTTCAGTATTATAGAATTTCAAGCCTGCTACGCTGACGTGTACTGGATATTGACACAGCATTTAAGAGACTTGTTAAAAAAGGCACGCGATAAGGATAAGGCGATAAAGGCTCCTTTACCGGCTTGACTCTTTTAGCAGCGTAGAAATATTGTTTCTATAAAAACTATAATCGATGGAAAACACATATAATGGATTCGTGGCGGGGTGACATTTCACGTGAAACCGGGAGACGAAAAATCTCTTAATTTCTTCAGTTACTTCTTCATTTTTTCGAATAAAAACGTAAATGCTGAATTTTTAATAAAGGCTGCTAAATTATTTTTAGCAGGTACTGTAAGCTTCGTTACTGAAGCTGCACTTTTTTTATGGACCTATTCAAAGTACTGTAGAAAATCGGAAAAAATGACAAAAAACTGGGAGAAAACTCGGAAAATGCTCCGATTGGTCTGAAACTTTGGGAGAAACTGTCAAAAATGCTTCCGGACTTTCTCAGAAAATTTTGGACCGAAATATCGATTTAAAAAAAGTATTGATTTTTTTTCTGAAAATTTTCTAAAATCGATAATTCGGTCCAAAATTTTCTGATCAAACCCGGAGGCATTTTTAACAGTTTCTCCCAAAATTTCAGACCAATCGGAGCATTTTCCGAGTTTTCTCCCAGTTTTTTGTCATTTTTTCCGATTTTCTACAGTACTTTGAATAGGTCCATTAGAGAAAATACAGTGTTTATAGATGTGAATTATTCACAAGAAATGAATTACATTCACGACATGTAAG
Organism: Caenorhabditis japonica; assembly: GCA_963572235.1. NCBI lineage: Eukaryota > Metazoa > Nematoda > Chromadorea > Rhabditida > Rhabditidae > Caenorhabditis > Caenorhabditis japonica. The sequence goes on from OY754345.1 coordinate 5,125,382, forward strand.
AATACGTTTGCAGAGTTGGGTAGCGAACGAAACTCGTAGTTTTTTGAATTCCTTCATCTGTTTGTTTGAATTTTGTATAAATAATTTTGTTTTCAATGAACTTGCGACATGAGAACATGAAACTCCGCCCACTTATTTTTACGGTGTTTGCGGATTTTTGTTTTCATGATGCAAATTGTTTGAAAGCCTAATAAACACTTCTCAAATTAGAACAAAACGTTTTCAACAAATATCAAAACAAACGAAACGTTAATGAAACTTTTCTGCAACTTATCCGGTCATGTCCAACTCTTACAATTAGAACAAAGTCTACTAAAAAAATATTTGTACTCGTTATTATTCACATAAAACTAGGAAAGAAAAAATTTATATACCTTCTTGACAGTTTACCATCCTCCGCCCACCCGTTCGTCAGCTGGACGCTGGCGGGCCCGCCGCGGGCCCGTAGCGGGCCCGCCAGCGCATCACCACTGAATATCAGCATTTTCGATCAAAAACTCAACTAATTAGTGTCCTATGCGCTATTTTACTTCGTTTAAAATAACTATAATTCATTTATAAACCCATTGGAAACAAAATTTTTTCACCTGTCAGTCACCTACCAAATATCATAGCCGCCGCGGGCCCGCCAGCGGCCAGCGAGGGCACCCAAGCGCTGGCGGGCCCGCTGCGGGCCCGTGGCGGGCCCGTAGCGTCTGCGGAGCCGCCGCGGGCCCGCGCGCGGTTCACCAGTGTCATGAGAACGCGAAACCACGCCCACTTATTTGTACGAGACCACGCTAACACAGTGATATTTGAAGAGACGCACACAGAACAGTGAATGCAGACTTGCGTTTTCATGTCGCAAATCGATTAAAAGTACAATATATGGCTATTAGCCGTTTGCTGAAAATGAATGTTATTCATGGAATGGGACGTATGTTGTTACCCCTTGAATTCCACGGCTAATAGCCAAATAATTTTTCGAGATTGTGAAAACAAGCAATTTCGAATCAAAAACACTAAAAACTAAATTATAAAAACATTTTTAAAAGTTTGAAATTTCAAATTTCAGATTAAAAAAAAATTTTTTTTCGAATTGAAAAAATGTATTTTTGTTGCATTTTGATTCGTAAATACTTCAAAAAACTATTTTTGTCAATAGAAAAAAGCCTGCTGCGTCGGAAAATTTGATTTTTTCTTCAGATTTTTTTCAAAAAATTTCCGATATTTCAAAAAAAAAAAAATTGCGATTTTTTGCAATTTTCGACGAAAAAATTTTCCGAATTTTTTTGTTGCTAAATCTTTTCTTATTAGAAACTTCAGTTAAAAACCATATTTGTCTCATTAGAAGCCTGTTGAGCCAAGCAAAATCCTTCTCACTGCTGCGATTCACAGCACGCTGAACCCTACGTAAATGCAAACGCGCTCTATCGCACTTCTCTGCGTCTCCACAGTGACGTTCCGTCCAGTAGGTAAATGTGTGGCAAAATAGAGACAAAGAGACGCGAGAAATGGCCTTACAAACTGACAAACATCAATTTTAAGATTTTCAACTGTTTTTAAATATTGTTTTTTCAATCGACTTGCGACATGAGAACGGGTGACTCCGCCCACTTTTTTCGCGCGACCACGCAAAACAGCTCGATTCGAATAGAAGCAGAGAAAACATGTATTTTTATCTCTCGTTCTCATGCTGCAACTCGATTGAAAACACAATAAAAGCGAATATTTTCAAAATCATAATTTTTTTAAATTGCGGCTTTCAAAACTTTACGTGAACTTATACCCTATCCACATCAACAAAAAAACAAAACGCCTAATATAAATCGAAATCTGCCAAGAATCCACCATTTCTATAAAGAGAAGCGATTCGTCGATATCAATATTGGTGATTTCTTGCGACGGGCATATCACAAAGTGCGAAATGACTGAAATTCATAACGCAGAGGTTATTGGTTTCAAGAAAAAATGAATCTAAAAAAAGAGTTTAGCTAACTGAGGAGATAATCACTGGAGCGGTGGCAGCGTGGCTCGAGCAGACGAACGACTCGGCGATGAGCATCGAAGTCGGCTTTCAGAGAGACGTCTCACACACGTCTAACTTTGATTTGTACGTAAGGCAGTCGTACGGTGGCATGGCCTGCTAGACTTAAAACCTACGCAAAAAGGAGCCATTTAAACGCGTTTAAAAATGGAGACGCAGAAACGCGAGAAATTAACCACTTGCTAAATAGGCGGAGCTTACTGAACGAATTACATTAACCTTAATCAGCAAAATTTCAGAATCGCCGCCACAAAAATCGATGTTCTAAAAGCGGACGATTTCCGACCGATGAAGCGCGGCGAGCACGTTTGGCTGGAGGACGATCAGAAAATGATAAACGAGCTGCCAAAAGGGAAACGTAGTTACGAGGCAAAACGATCACAGGCGGCAAAGAGCAAAGGGATTATTCATAATCTGAGAAGTAACATTTTTGGAAAAATTTCAGTTTGGTTATCAGGTTACAAATAAAGTTGGAATTTCCCACACGCATTTGTTCCTCCACATTTTCCATCCAAAAATTGAATTGATTGCAGAAGCTATTGCAAACTGGACTGAAAAAGAGGCGGGTGACGGGAAACGTGGCGACGGCAAGTCTCCGGCTCGCAGTCCGGGCGGAAAAATGTTGGTGCCGAAGAAAAAGTGGACGGATGAGGTGGTGAAGAGGGTGGCGGTTAAGATGGTATGTCAGAATCTGAGGAAGTTCTGCAAACTTTTGTTTCAGGAGCTACCCACTGCGGAATATTATCCGGTACGATTCACACAGGGAGTGCGTCGGCAATTAATCTTGCGAAAATCGGCCACCGAGCTGGCGACTGCTCAAGAGGCTCCGGCGGTTCGCGAGAAGGGAGAGGCACAGGATCGGACTGATCAGGATTGTAGGACCCTTCCTACGGATTTGTCTTCTTCGGTGAGTGGGGACGTGAACATTCTATTAAAACCGCCCGCATCATTGTGATGTGGGCCCCCAGCATAAACGTTGGAAAAGCCCCCACTATCTAGCATGTGGGGGCTCTTATTAAAATCTGATTAGCCCCACATTCCAATGGGCGCTGGTGCTATTTCAACATGTGGGGGCTCCTGTCGTGTGGAGGGTTTTATCCGAATTTACCCGGCCGTATCGTGCAAAAGTTCTGCATAAATTGCGCCCCTTTCTCTGTCTGCGTCGCGTTGTCCGGAAAATGTAGATTTTCGGTGTTAAATGGGTCGATAGCAAGAATTTCAAAAACATGATCATATAATCGTAATCGCCATAAAATTCTGTGTCATCCAGTCCAAAAATGACAAAAATTGACTCAATACTGAAAGAGTTAGAACCAGCGACCTATATACGCCTCCGCATCTGATGCAGCCGACATTTCACGGGTTGCGCCGCTCGCTCTGTCTGCGTTTCTTTGCACCGCGAATTTGAAGTTTTGACTCTAATTGGCTTCAAAATAGGAGTTTGAAAAATAAAAATATTAGCAGAATCAGGAAAAAATTCTGCATCGATCTGTCCAAAAATTGTGAAAATCGGTCCAGTAGAAAGAACGCTACCGTCGCCGACATACACACTCCTCCCGCACCTGATGCGGCCGACCTTTCACGGGTTGCGCCGCTCGCTCTGTCTGCGTCTCTTAGCACCGCGTATTCAAATTTTTGGCTCTGAAAGGCTTCAAAATTCGAATTTTGGAGTTTTGAAAATAAAAACAGAACCGTAGAAAAAATCTGCATCAATCGCGCCATTTTCTCTATCTCCGTCGCTTCGCACGAAAACATTTGATTTTGGCTTGAAAACAAGAATTTCAAAAACATGTTTATAGAATCGTGATCGCCGTAAAATTCTGCATCGATCTCTCCAAAAATTATAAAAATTGGTCCAGTAATAAGGGCGCTAGCGATGGCGAAATATAGGCCCCGCCCACGTTCGGTGCGGCCGACATTTCACGGGTTGCGCCGCTCGCTCTATCTGCGTCTCTTTGCACTGGGTTTTTAATAATGGCTCTAAATGGCTTCAAATTTCGAATTAGGTACAAATAAAAATAGTGGCAGAATCAGGAAAAAATTCTGCATCGAGCTATCTACAAAGGATAATTTAAATTTTTTCTCAAGATTTTCATACTTTTCAGAGAGAATCCCTCGCCTCTGAAGCTCCTACCCAAAAAGAAGAAAGTTCACCACCATCGTCACCAGAGAAAGAAAAGGAAAAGCCAAAGGAAAAGCCACCATCGCCAATGACTCCTACACCAATTGTGAAAGAGGAAAAGAAAGTGGAAAATGCTCCACCCCCTCCTCCACCTCCACCAGTGGTTGAAAAAGAGAAAAAGGAAGAGCCAAAACAGGAGAAGCCTGTCGAAAAGGTAGTTGAGCCAAAGGTAGAGGAAATTGTCAAAAAGGAGGAGCCTGTGGTTAAAAAGGAGGAGAAACCGGAAGTGGTTGAGAAGAAGGAGGAGCCGCCGGTGGTGGTGCCGGACAAGAAGAGGTCAAAGAAGAATTCGCAGGTACTGGTTTGATGGTTTTAAGCAAATAAATGTTGAAAAATGACAAAAAAACTGGTTTGAAATAAGGAACACTAGAGGTTTCATCGGAAATTTTGAAATAAATTGAGCTGGAATTTTTTTTGTCATTTTTAACATTTAAATGTTTTAGAGGAACTTCTAATAATTGTTCTTTCAGATAAATTTCAAACGCCACCCGGATTCTGGCCAGCTGACGATTCTCTCGGAACAAGACGGAGTGGTCACTTTCTCGTGTTCCACGAAACATCGTGTCAAGAAGACTAGCCACAGCTAATCTTGGAATGATGGTACTTTTTTTTTACTTTTTTGATGACTTGTTATTATTAATTCAATAAAGTTTGCGTGTTTTACCGTGTGTATTGGATTCACAATTGAGTTGCAGCATTAGAACACGAAATCCCGCCCAATTATTTGTTCGCTATCACTCAAACACAGTATCACTTGAAGAGATGCAGACAAAAAAGGGATAGCCGACTCCTGTTTCCATGATGCAACTTGTTTGATATACTCGGTATAAAACGCTGATAACTCGCTCCAATTGAACAATGAATTTCGCATGCATTTGGAGTGAGGTTTAGAGAAATCAGAGCAAAACATCGGCCACGGCTCTCTCAATTTTCTGCACTCTCTCGTCGCCAACGTGGCCGCGTCCATCACTGTGCGAAGGGAGCGCGTTTTCAGCGCTCCGTACTGAGAATAGCACAATAGCACAATTATAGCCATTTCAACGACACTCCGTTATATCGCATTTGCGTGTTGTTTAGCAGTGATGTTTTTGCGATTTTTGGATTGATTTTCATTATAAAGTTTTCCGCTTCAAGTTCAAGATAACCTGCGTGTTTTTTCTTCAGAATTTCCAATTTTGTAGTTCGATGTATGCCTCAATTGTATTTAAGTTTAGGTTTGCCATCATCAAAATTTCATGCCTAATCTTTTCTTATAATTTGCAAGCAAAAGTCACGCCACATCCACTCTGAATTTCACATTGAATTTCGTTCCCTCAAAAAATCTGAAAGATGTATTGTGTTTTCAATCGACTTGCGACATGAGAACGCGAGACTCCGCCCACTAATTTGTGCGCTACCTGTCTGCGTCTCTTTAAATATCACTGTGTTCGCGTGGCGCACAAAAAAGTGGGCGGAGTCTCGCGTTCTCATGTCGCAAGTCGATTGAAAACACAATATTGTGCTTTCAATCGACTTGGGACATCAAAACGCGAAACTCCGCCCACTTTTTTCACGCAAAAATTCAAAATGCACTAAAATTCTATGTTCGCGTGAAAAAAAAGTGGGCGGAGTTTCACGTTTTGATGTTGCAAGTGGATTGAAAACTCAATAGCCTTGGGTTTTTTGCACGTACTCTTTTTTACCGTAGTCTGCATTTACCTGAATAGATACTGAGCTGTGTTAAACGGATGCTAAACTATGCGTGAGGAGACGTAGAGAAACAGAGTGTGCGTCCAGCGTTTCTCGCCGAAGAGACGCAGACTAGCAGCGTTCCTCTCAGCGGAGCGCATTGTCAATGACGTTCCGGCCAGCGGAAAAATCGCCCTATGAAACTCGTTGCTAAAGTACGGTTAATGCGGAATTCTGAAACGACGTAAATAATTTTTAAATTTTGAATTATTTTGAACGTATTCACGCCTGAAAAGTTTTGGCACATATTTATCTGTTTTAGAATAGAAAAATAGCGAAAATGAATAATTTAAAAATTTATGAGATTCATAAGTTTACGATTCGACCCCATTCATCAATCAACACCGATTCATCTCGGCGCACCACAACGCGTCGACCACTTGCTGATCGACAAACTTTGCCAACTCGGCAATCTTCTTATCTGCCATCTGATAGCACTGATCGGAGGTTCGGCCTTTTGGAAGCGAGGTGCACGCTGTGTTGGCGAACATTGTGATGTCGGTCTGGAAAATAATGGGGTTTTTATATTCTCGGTACAAAACGCTGAAAACTCGCTACAATCGCACAGTGGTGGACGCGGCCACGTTGGCGACGAGAGAGCGCAGAAAATTGAGAGAGCCGTGGCCGATGTTTTGCTCTGATTTCTCTAAACCTCACTCCGAATGCATGCGAAATTTTTTGTTTGATTGGAGCAAGTTTTCAGCGTTTTATTGTGTTTTCAATCGACTTGCGACATGAGAACGCGGGACTCCGCCCACTTTTTTGTGCGCGACCACGCGAACACAGTGATATTTGAAGAGACGCAGACAGGTCGCGCACAAATAAGTGGGCGGAGTTTCGCGTTCTCATGTCGCAAGTCGATTGAAAACACAATATACCGAGTATAGCTAGGGAAGCAATTTAGTTTTGCCGCTCTGGAAATCTTATTGGGCGGGAACATGAGATCTGTGAGGTACTCAGTGCGGCGGAGCGCACTTGTTTCACAGCGCGCAGAAATTAAGCTATAGAAAAATTTTTAAGTTTCACAATTCACATTTCATGAAAACATTTATTGCTTCTTGAATATTGGTTTCAATTTTATGTTCTATCTATGGTATTGGTAAAACGGTATAGTTTTTCATGTGTTTTTCACTATCAACAGCTTTTCATCAGATCAAAATTTACAAAAAAACTGCAGACGTATTTGATTGCTAACCAAAAATAAACACCAACCTTCGTTGTAACTGCATAATTCTTAACATTCTCGAGCATCCGCTCGCAGAAAGAGCACGTCAGTCGTTTTTCGTCCTGAAAATTAGACAGATGACAAACTTCTTGAAAGTAAAAAAAAATTGCTCACCACGTCCTCTTTCTCCACGGCTTTTTCACGTGAAGTCTCGACGATGGTGTTGCGCGAGACGGATTTTGGGCGAACGGATGGTGGGTAGATTATCTGAAATTTCTGTTTTAGATGGAATTTTTGTTTTTTTAACCCCAAAACAATAAAAATGGGCGGAGCTTTAAACATGAAAAGGTGGGCATTTTTATTTTGTATTCCGAATTTTCAGCTTGAAAGTTATTTGTTTCAGTGAATCAGTTTTTTTTAAACATTAACCATCATTTTCCACAATTTTCCCATTGAACCGACCTCCAGCACATTTTTGTGCCCGATTCGATCCGAATGCTCCTCTCTTCTCGTTGGCTCCTCTTCAACTGGTGGAGGGGTAGTTTTAGAAGTGGTGGTTCTGGTGGTGGTGGTCAGTTTAACTGTGGTGGTAGTTGGACGTCTTCTGGTCGTTGTCGTAGTAATTTCCTCTTCTTCTTCCTCTTCTGGAAGCTCAGTGGTCGAATCGATGGGTGGGAGGGGACCGCCGACCTGGAAAAATGGGCGTTTTTATTGCATTCAAACTTATAGTATTGTCGGCCCGCCAAAATGATCAAAAGCGCTCCTCTGAACTCAACGCTATGCGATTTTCATTTTGGTTTCCAAATTATTTTATTTCACGTAGTTTGAAAAAAAAAGGGAAAAATCGTGTTTCTTATTGCTGAAAATTCAAAATTCTAGGCATTTTAAGCATAGTAGGATAGTTGAAAAAGTGGAGACACAGACAAAGTTTTGGGAAACATGTTTCTCCACTTTTACAAGTAAAAAAAGTTCCGCAGCCTTGCAAACGGCGTGGCGTATCTCTAAATTTCTGCAATTTTTCCTCGGTTTAGTCAGGATTTCATAAAGTGCAATGGAGCATACTTGCACAATTTTTTAGAAATCGGAATTCCAACGCTCAAAAAATTGCAAAGTTCGAAAAAAAAATTCTGAAAAATCGAAATTTTCGGTGAAATCCAATTGGTCTTCATATACTGTAATATAAGGGCTTTACGTTATTTGGGAGCGTCGTAGTTTTGAGTTGATTTGACGGTTTTTTTAACATGAATAAAAGGAAAATGATTTTATCTATTTAAAACCGGAAAGCTCATACATGAAGGGTTGGAAACGGGAACGTGTCCACCAAAAGTTAGATATCCACTTCTAGAGCTAGAAAGGATCCCCATTGTTATTATGTTTTCAATCGAATTGCAACATAAAACAATGAAACCCCGCCCACTTGTTTGCGCGCCCGCGACCATGCGATCAATGTGCTATTTATAGAGATGCAGCCAGAAAAGTGTTTGCAGACTATTGTTTTCATGATGCAATTTAATTGAAAACACAATTACCCAATAACTCACCGCAAACGGATTCGACGGATCACACAGGTTCATTCTGACACAAAGATCCTTGGAAGAAATATCATAGTTGATTGAGTAGTAAATCTCGGGAAGCGACGTCTCGACGAACGCAAAGCACTGCTCCTGCAAATTTTCCTAACATCGAGAAGTCGACAATTCAACGGTCAAACTGGTAAGCACCTTGAACACGGACGGAAGTCCACGACACTTCTCGTAGAGCTGATTGCGGAGTTGATTTTCCGACAGACCTACACGATGCTTGGTCACGGAGAGAAGTTGGGTGCACATGAAACAGCCAAGGTTTGAGGGAGTGTTGCCATTTGGTGGCGTGGGTGAGGGTCTAGAAATGGGGTGAATTACAGTGGTGATATTGTGTTTTCAATCGAGTTGCGACATGATAAAGCGAAACTCCGCCCACTTATTTGTTGGCGACCACGCAAACACAGTTCTACTTGAAGAGACGCAGACAAAAAAGGGATAGCAGACTTATTTTTCATGCCACAACTCGTTTGAATGTTTCATGCCAGAATTAGGTGGCTATTAGCCGAAAATTTCGAAACTACACGGATACAGATAGACACCAATTTAAAATAGGTAAAACTGTTTTGGTGTCAAGTTTCGCGCATTATTTATCCTACCTGACCTTTTAACCGTTCAAAAAAACCTCACCTCTGCTGTGTAACCTCCTCGTTCCAAAAATAAGCCGAAACCGCAGGAATCTGACTAAAAACTATCACAGAGAATATTAAATTCAGCGTGTTCATTTCCAAAATCAATGAAAAACTGAACGAGATTCAAGCGATTGACCTGACCTGGCCAGCGAACTCGGGGAACGAAGTATGTAATAAGTGGTGGGCGGGGTGTAACAATGAAAAAGTCATTAAGAAAGACCATAAGAAGAAGAAGTTCCATATATATTTCCTCTCGAGAACTGTATTTCGATTTCGCATTTCTCGTCGAGAAGAGAGAGCGTTCGATAGAGCGGACGCGCAGACACTTGAGATGTGCGAATTTGAGCACCCGAGAGAAGTGGTTCTGCACACACACACAGAGCACAGCACAGCACATATCTGGCTTCTGTTTATTCCCTTTTTCGCACCGTTCCTACTGTACTATAAATGGAACAGTGGGATTTTCAATGATTCGTGATTGGATGGGGGAATGAAATGCTCAGATCTGTATGGTCAAAACAATTTTGCATCAGATTCTGATAGCTTGAAAGTGTTTTACAGAGTTTTTACGACACCCCAAAGTAACGCTAACAATAAGCGTGTTGTTTATCGTAATTTAAATTTTTTTAGAAAAATTTTCAGCGAAAATATCGATTTTAAGGGGAGGGGTGTGTGATGTACCTGATGAAAAAAGGAATGCGATAAAGCACGATCCATTGCACTTTTTGATCTACCCTACGTTTTTGAAGTTTTTAGCCCGTTAAATGCAAATTGGCATTAAAAAAACCAGGGACTTGGGCCTTTGCAAAAAAGGTGAAACACCAAAAAAAAATACTCAAAAAATGGCAGTTTTCTATCACAGAAAAGTCTCGATGAACCCAACCGAATATGGCTATAACCCTTTAAAATTTATGCCTTTAAAATGAATAATTTTACACTTGTGCTCTTTTTCTACATCGTTTTATGTAGGAATAACAATTATCAAATTTATTTACGGTCCTTCCGTCGTCTTAATGTTTTTCAAAGTTCAAGCCATCCCAAATCTACAGCTATGAAATCAGTGTACCGGATATGTCTAAAAGTGCCCGTATACTCCGTACAAAGCGCTGCAACCTCGCTCCAATCGCACAGCGATTCAGAGAAATCAGAGAAAAACACCGGCCACCCCGCTCTCTCCATTTTCTGCACTCTCTCGTCGCCAACATCGCCGCCTATTCCACTCCGTACTGAGAATCCCAGATCAAATCTTTCTGTCATGGAAGTGTCGAAATCTTTAAATCTCCCATAGAAAACAGTATTATTATCTTGATCTCATTACATACCAGTTCATGGTTCCAGTGAACTGACTTCCTATAAAAGTCGCCAATCCGTTCTTTTCAACATTCTATTGGCATGGAGTCCTCAATTGATCTTCGCTTAAAAGCCTACCGTTTCATCGCCTATTCGGCCGTCGGATTTTCGATCACGGCCGCCGTGTCGTTGTGTTTGACACTTCCGCTCGTTTTTTCGTATGTGGAGAGCACAAAGGCGCAGTTGGCCAAGGAGTCGTTGTATTGTAAGGTATGTAATTAGATAGGCGGAAAACAGGCAGTAAAAGAAGCCTGCTGAGGCAGAGGCTGATGTGGCATCCTGGCGGATTTTTCGCTCTCTATAACGCGGGTTTTCGCAATCTTTGTGGCGCACTTGGTAGATCCCGTGGAATCGAGTTTCCGGATCTATTGATTTTTGATTACGGCGGACCTATTTCGCACGAGAAAAAAAAAGATTTTTCGTGTTTTTTTGCCCTATCTAATCGGAAGATCTTTGACTCAAACAACCCATTGTTTCGGGACTTGCCAATGGCCAAATTCTCATTGAAAATTAAGGGCGCATTGCATGTTTTAACGTAGGTTTGGGTCTCGACCAGGCTTGTTCGGAAAATGCTTTTCGGAAAATCGGAAAAGGAAATTTTTTTTCCGAAATAATTTTTCGGAAAATCGGATACCCGAATATTTTTCCGGCTTCAATTTTCGGAAAATCGGATATCCGACATTTTTTCCGATTTTATTTTTTGGAAAATCGGCTATCCGATTTTTTCCGATTTTCGAAACTGAAACTGGATTTTTTTTAATTTTGTACATTCCGAAAAAAGATTCTTAACAATTGGATCATCTTATTTCTTTGAAAAAATTCGAAAATCAACAAATTAACCAAAAATTCAACAAAAAACTCAGTTTTGAGAAATTCTTGGTACTTGGAAACGGCACCTAAAAGAACTGCACTTTCCCGATCAATTTCGGAAAATTTTCTGACGGAAAAATTTTCCGGATAATTAATTCGGAAAGTTTTCCGACGGGTATTTTTTCCGAAAAATAAATTCGGAAAATTTTCCGAAAAAAATCGGAAAATTCGGAAAATCGGAATTTCCGTTTTCCGACTCCGACCAAGCCTGGTCTCGACCAGGGGTGGGACAAAAAAAAGCTTCCCACAAAAAAAAATTTTTTTTGTACCAAAGAAAGTTCCAAAAAATACGTATTTCTGCCAGTTAAAAAAAATTTTCCGAGTTTTTTTTGAAAATCAGAGGTTTTTGTCAATTCGGAGCATATACCGACTAAGTTTTTTTCCCCAAATCCGGAACTTTTTTTTGCCTCCGTAGCTTAAAAAAATTTTTTTTCGCCTACGACACATCATCAAAAAAAAAACAAAACATTTTTTGTCTCATCCAAAAAAAAAACCCGAAAAAACAAAAAAAAAATCGAAAAAAAAATTTTTTTTTGGTCCCACCCCTGGTTCGACGCGATGAGTATTTTCCTGCTAAAAAAAACCTACATACATATTGGGTTTTTAAACGAGATGCATCATGAAAACATGAGTCGGCTATCCCTTTTTTGTCTGCGTCTCTTCAAATAGCACTGTTATTGCGTGATCGCGCACAAATGAGTGGGCGGGGTTTCGTTTTTTCATGCTGCAGCTAGGTACGATTTCTCTTTTTGCACAGAGCTTGCAAATTCGGTACCCAAAGACCCGAGACCCACATAAATCCCAATTATACCCTCTTATTTTTATTCCAGACCTCAATTCACGACATGTGGTCGGAGATCAACGTTGCCCAACTGAACAGAACGGCTCGTCAGGCTGGATACACGTCTGGAGAAACGGCGGAAGCACCTGCTTCTTCCAGTAAACCCGCTGGCTGCAATCCTGGCCCACCAGGACCTGCAGGAAACCCCGGAAAACCTGGAAAGCCAGGACGCCCAGGAGCCCCAGGAGCGCCAGGAGCTACCGGAAAAGCCGCCGCTGTCCCATGCGAAGCCAAGAACCCACCACCATGCCAACCATGCCCACCAGGACCACCAGGACCGCCAGGACCAGACGGACCAGCCGGACCAGCCGGAGGACCAGGAACCGCCGGATCTCCAGCACCACCATCTCCTGCAGGACCTGCAGGACCACCAGGTCCACCTGGACCAGCCGGAAACAATGGAGCGCCTGGAGCTCCTGGACCGGACGGAGCTGCCGCTGAGAGCAAGTATCCAGAACCAGCGGGACCGGGACCTGCTGGACCACCAGGACCCGCTGGACCACCTGGACCAGATGGACAGAGCCCGTCTGCGGCGCCAGGAGCTCCTGGACCAAAGGGACCGCCAGGACCAGCAGGTGCTCCTGGATCTGATGGAAATCCGGGATCGCCGGGACCGGCTGGAAAGTCAGGAGGCGAGGGCGAGAAGGGAATTTGCCCCAAGTATTGTGCCATCGATGGAGGAATCTTCTTTGAGGACGGAACTCGGCGTTAATTCTTATTCTATTCTTTCTTCCTTTTTTCTTTTTTATAAATGTATTTACATAGATAAAGTTTTTTCTCTGCAAAAAGCTCAGCAAAAGGAAAAGAAAGACGATGCAAATCACGGGAAATTTGTGTCTAATACATTAACCATGGCACACAAATCGAATAAATTAGCATAATGCGTTGAGTAGTGGAGGAAGTCGCGGAAAAATGCTCACCTTTTGGATGCTTCTGCCTTTTCATTACTTTTTTGTTTCTTTGCCCTTTTTTGTCGGTCGCCGAGTGTGTTTTGCGCACAAGTACAAGTGAAATGCGGTGGATGCGTATAGTGTTGTGTCCAGAGTCTAATATGCATCAATGCGCCCCATGATTAAAACACGGACACTATATGCATCCATCGCATTTCCCCTGTGCAGACCTCCGGGGTTCGTGTTCGGGTGATAACCTAATTTTTTGTAAATTGTTTTTAGGTCTGGTATTGTCAAAAATTGTGTTTTTTTCAAGTTTTGTGAACTTTTGAAGACCGGGGGTTGTGGAATTTGCGTACAACAGTTGTCCAGACCACCCAGGTTTTTTGCTGGTTGGTTTTATGTGTTTTTAGTGTTGGAGACTTATTTTTTTTCTAATTTAAAGCATATTTATTAAGTTAACGACAAAAATTTCAACATTAAAAAATTTTGGAAAAACTCGAAAAAAAAAAGAATTTTTCAAAAAGTTTTTTTTTGTGTAAAAAACTAGCCTACTCTTTATAAATCGACAAAATAAACAGTTCTTAACAAAACTGCATCTAAAAAATAAAAAAAAAGTGTAAAAAATCGCCCAAAAAACGAAAAATTCGCTAAAAACGTCAAAATTAAACAACGCGCATTTCGTGATTTCGGAGTGTCGTTGTTTTTGTTTTTTTCTGTTGTTAAGTGAAATAATAAAAAATAATCTGAAGATAAAGATGAGGACGTGGTGAAATGGGGATTTTTTGAAAAAGTAAAAAACATTTTTAGGAAAAAAAATAAGTTTTTCCGATTTTTACCGCATTTTTTGCTCATTTAATCACAAAATCATGAATTAAACAAAAAATAACTTTGAAAATGATTAAAATTGCAGAAAAAAACCCTAAAAAAATTCAAAAATTCGCCAAAAAAAACGAAAAATTCGCTAAAAAACGTCAAAATTAAACAACGCGCGTTTCGTGATTTTGGAGTGTCGTTGTTTTTGTTTTTTTTTTGTTGTTAAGTGCAATAATAAAAACATAATCTGAAAATAAAGATCAGGACGTGGTGAAAGGGGGATTTTTTCAAGAAAAAAAAAACATTTTTATGAAAAAAATAAGTTTTTCCGATTTTTACCGCATTTTTTGCTTATTTAATTACAAAATTATGAATCAAACAAAAAATAACTTTTAAAATGATTAAAATCGCTGAAAAAAGCCCTAAAAACTCGCTAAAAACCACTATTTCGATTTGTGCATGCTAAACAACGCGCGTTGTGTTATTTTGGAGTGTCGTTGTTTTTTTTTTTTTTATAATCTGATAATAAAACATAATTTAAAAATACAGAACAAAATGTAGGTAAAATGTAGATTTTTTGAAAAAAAAAATACATTTTTAAGCAAAAATTTTTTTTTGGTTTTTTTTATTCTACTTCATTTTTTTTGCCTAATTAATCGAAAAATCGAAAATTACACAGAAAATGAATTCAAAAATGATCAAATTTGCTGAAAAAACCAAGAAAAATCTAAAAATTCGCTCAAAAAACAACTATTTCGATTTATGGACGTTAAACAACGCGCGTTACGTTATTTTGGAGTATCGTTGTTTTTTTTTTCTGTTCAATGCGATACTATTAACATAATCTGAAGATATGGAATAGGATGTAGGTAAAATAAAGATTTTTCGGAGAGAAAATACATTTTTTGGCAAAAAATACGTTTTTTCCGATTTTTACCGCACTTTTCGCCCATTTCATTACAAAATCATGATTCACACAAAAAACAACGACAAAAAACCCGAAAAATCGAAAATTCGCTAAAAAACCACCACTTCGATATATGCACGTTAAACAACGCTCGTTGTGTTATTTTGAAGCGTCGTTGTTTTTGGGTTTTTTTTCACAATTTTCGAGCAAAACACAAAATAAAAAAAGGAATATTAAAAAAACCTTGTAGGTAATTTTTCACTGATTAAAAGAAATAGTACCATCCTTACTCGGACCCCTTCCCAATTCGCCCTACTTCATCATTAATTCCTCGTCTTTTCTTCTCTCAATTATCGCCGCGCCTAGTGGCCAAGTGAATGTCCTCCGCCCCATGTTTTCGTAGTATTCTCTTCTTTTTTTTCTCCAGACAATCTCTAATTTCTTACCTTCTTTTTTTTTTCTTTTTCGAACAATTTTTTTTTTCATATTTTAATGAATTCATTCATTAGAACTCTTTCCTTTTTGCGTTTGGTTATCTCTATTTATTCTCTGAAATTGGATGAAAAAAAAGAAGATTCCGGGATTTTTAAAAAATATGACTCATAGTCGGCTCTGCCAACTGTAATTTTTTCAAGAAGTGGGCGTGGCTTTCTATATGATAGTTATTACTGTAGATACTCAAAATATGTAAACAAACCAAATAGACTTGGCAAACTAAATATGAACTTTAGTTGAAACTGAAATAATTTAAAAAATTAAAAAAAAAATGTTTTTTTAAAATTTTTTTTTGTTGAAAATTTTACAAAATTCCAGATTTATTTTTACTGTATTTACATAAACAAACTGTTCAAAAACATTTATTTAATTGTTTGTCCAACAAGAAAAACCTGCTGCGCAGCCCCATGCAGGTGAAATGCGGTGGATACATATAGTGTCCGTATTTTAATCATATCATCCTTATGGTGGATTGGAAGCTATTTATTAATTTTTTTTCAAATGTTTTTTGTGTTATTTAAAAGAAAAAGTGTATCTACATACATATAGGAGCCTGTGGAATTTGGCGACTTTGTGGCCGGTTTTTTTTTGTTAACTTTTCCTATTAAGTTTTTTTTTTGTAAATAACGGAACTGATTTTTTTTGACACATCTAAAATTTCCGAATCTTTATGGCTAAATTATTCAACTTAAAGTCCAATTATCATAATTTCACGATATGATTCAAATATAGACACTATATGCATCCACCGCACTTCACCTGTGCAGACCTCCGGGGTTCGTGTCCGGCCGACGGTCATTTTTTTTTTTGCAAATGGTTTTTGTGTCTGGTATTGTCAAAAACTGTGTTTTGCTCAAGTTTTGTTCACGATATGATTCAAATACGGACACAATATGCATCCACCGCATTTCACCTGTGGAAGTACCAAAGTTCGGGCTCTGCTGGTACCCAATACATGCACAAACTAGCTGTTCAAAAAGAATTTTAAAAAAACTAAACCCGAAAAAAGTTGTGTTCGGTGTTAGCCGATTAGGCGGTGTTTTTTTTATTTGCCATCTGCTCCACTTTTCTCTGTGCCGACAGAAGATAAAGAAATAATTGTATAATTTTCCTTCTCTTTTTTTTCCCTCTACTACTAAATCGCATTTCATTTCATTGCTTTCCCTCCGGAGATAGCTCAATGTTCTGTTCTCATTCTTTCTTTATTCTTTGCTCAGCTTTTTTTTGTTGATTCATATTCATCTTTTTTAATATCATTTTTTGCATTTTTATCATTTATCACGTGTTGAGAGGTCTCTCGAGAGATGTTTCTTTGCAGAAATGAAAAAGTGCGAAAAAAGTTTTGAAGCTGTTCTTTTCTCTGTTACATCCTCTTGGAAAAATTGGGTGGAAATTTTAAAGTTTCTAAAAGTATGAAGGAGTACATCTTTCTCAATATTAATAAATCAAGCCTGCTATATCTTTCCGTTTTTCTAAAATGCAAATCAGTCAAAATTGTTTATCAGAAAGGTTCAAAAGAGTCTAAAAAGAATGCGCTCAAAATCAGTCAAAACTTATCCTTTTGGACTTGTTTGAAAGCCATTTTGCCTTACAATTAGAGCCCAAAAAAATGCTTAAATTTAATTGATTTCGGCGAATTCTTTTCAAAGTCCTTTTAGACTCTTTTTGGAGTCTTTTTGAGCCTTTTTAGAGTCTTTTGATATATTTTTTTTTTCGTTTTTCTTTTCATAAATGTCTATGCCGGATTTTCCCGCTTCACTAAAATGATGAGTATTCCAAATCAACCACAGACAAATTAATTAGAGGTTCAAAAAAGTCTACAAAGATTCTAAGAAAAACATAAAAAAGATTCGCAAAAAATCAGTTGAAATTGAACTTTTTAAAACTGTTTTCGAACTTTTTTCTGATTGCAGCTGTATTGGTTCCAATAAATATTGATTTTTAGAGATTTTAATAAATTTTTTTACACTCTTTTTCACTTTTTTTACACATGTGAAATGCGGTGGATGCATTTAGTGTCCGTATTTAAATCATATCGTGCATTTATGTAAATTAGGCTCAAGATATTTAATGAATCCGCGTCGTTAGATTAACGTTTACACATTTTACTAATTTAGCCACAAAAATCACGAAATTAGAAGAAAAAAAACTTGTAAGAAAAGTGAAAAAAGCAGGGGCAAAGTCGCCAAATGTCGCAGGCTTGTGTATATACATTCAATTTATATATTTTAATGCAAAAAATGAATAAAAAGTTGTTATATACCGTCCAATGGACCAAAAGGACGACATGATTGAAATACGGACACTATATGCATCCACCGCATTTCACCTGTGTAGAACCTTTTCAGTACTTTTTGTAAAGTTATGCTTGAAATTAGCCTGAAACTACGCCGTCTGCTTCTTTCCCTGCCCTTCTAAACCAAAAATGTATCAGAATCGACACCAGAAAAATATGTCGAGGCTTGAAAAAATGTCAAAAAGACTCCAAAAAGAGCCAAAAATAATTCGTTTAAAATAACTTTGTTTGGACTGTTTTTCAGCTCTTTTTGACTTTAACGTTTCATTTCTTATTCATAGAGTGTTTTCAAAAGCTTTTGGGCTACCTGTACCCTTCCAAAATCCAAAAAGTTCAGGCCTTGGTGGCGGTCACCTTTTTTTTTGCTGTATTGATCTTTTGATAACTTTCTTTATTTTCTCACCGCCATTTTCAAGTGCAAGTGCGTTTAGGCAAGTGCATACCGTTTGTTTGTTTTTTTGTTTGTTTGATTTTTTCTTTATATCAATGAATTTTGAAGGTTGCTCACAATCAGAGTGATCAGATGACAGAAAGGGGAAAAGCGGTTGGCAAAAAATCACATTATTTGTAGCTGTTCAAGTTATGAACATATCGAGGCTAATAGCCTACAACAATTCAAAAAACTTTTGACAGTGATAAGGCTAATAGCCATCAAATATGGCCCCTAATCGGCGTTCGACCCGAGTTTGGCGGTTTGGCCCCAACGAACAAAACTTTCCATTTTCCCGGGACTCTCAGATCAAACACAAATCTCCTTCTATCCACCAGAACGGGTTTATTTCAGCTCTTCCTCTCATTCTGATAATCTTCTAATCCGCCCCAATTCCTCGTGACGACACGACACGACATGCAAAAATTATTCCGCTTCTTTTCCTTTTTTCTTTTTTGATTTTTTGTTATTTAATTTATTTTTCATCTCTATTTTTTGCATTGGACGGTTTTTTCTCATAGGTTTGATAGCAGTTTTGCGGAAAAATACGACTAGAATAGAAACTTCTCAAAATTAAAAAAAAAATTTAAAAATTTTCTCAATTTAAAAAAAAAAAAAAAAAAAATTTTTGACATTTTTTTTTATTGCGGGCGGAAACGTTTTAGACTGTTTTTATGCCTTTTTACCTTTTCTACAATATTCTCAACAAAAAACTCATTTCAAACAATGCAAAATGAGCAAAAACTTTTTTTTTTTTAATTTTTCTTGCAAAAAGCGAGCCGCACTTTGCAAAATGTGGGCAGGGCCTGTTGTGGGCGTGGCCTTATTGGGCCACTTTGTACTTTTACATGTTTTTCACTTTAAAAATTGGTGAAAATCTTGTTTCAAAAAGTGAAAATAGATCCTCCGGAATTACGCAAATAAAAAAAAACTTTGAGCGAAAATTTCGATTTTTGGGCTTTTTTGCTGGTTTTTTTTCTATTTTTAGGCCGAAAAAATAACAAAAACAAGCAAATCAGCGAAAAAGTGCAATTAAATGATTTAACACTAGGAAGCTGTTGATTTTAAATAAAAAAATATTGAAATTCTTTAAAAAAAAGTTCAATGGTCATTAAGAGTTTCCACGCTTTTCTCCCCGGTCTAGTCGTCTAGAAAAGTGTCCGGGACAACAATACAGCGGAAAAAAATGAGGAAAGATTTCCAATTGACTGCTATTGAACAATGGAAACAAGTTTTTGGTCCGCCTTCCTTGCTCATTTTTTGATACATTAATGATCACAATGCTTCCTGCCTTCTTTTTCCGAAACAATTTTTCACAATTTTGGTTCCTGGTTGTGGTTTGCCACGGTCTAAAGCGTTTTTCAAAAAAACAAAAAAAAATTGCCACCACGAGGACTTGAACCCTGGTGTTGTGCGCAACAGGTCTGCGCGAACCCCACTCGGTCATCTGTGCAATTTTTTGAAAATTGTTGTTTAGGGGTTGCAAAAAAAGTTTTTTTTGCGCTTTTTCGATGTTTTAGAGTTGATTTTTAATGGAATTTCGAAAAAAAAAATTATTTTTTGAAAAATTGAAAAATTGGAAAAAAAAAAACAATTTTTAAAATTTTTTTCAAATTTTAACAAGTTCAAATTTTTTTTCACAATTTTCCAATCTCCCTCTTCCTTCCAATTAGCTTAAAGTTGTTTACCCTCAAGCTTGGTGTAAAAAAAACTATATAAAAAAAACAAATCAGCAACGATGCTCCAAAATAATGCCTTTCAAAAAAATGAAAACAAAATTTTTTTAGCGAAATTTTCAATTTTTGGTAGGTAGGAAATGCAATTTGCCTATTTTAACTATATAAAATCTGAAACCCGACCAAAAAAACAATCAAATTAACACCGGGAACCCTCTTTTTTTTTAGAAAAAAAAAACAATGCCAATGCACTTTTTTCTTTCTTTCCTTCATTCATTTTCTTTTATTTTTTTTCCTTTCTTTTCGTTCCATTAAAAGTGGACGGGAGGACGGACCATTACGAAAAGTTTCGAATTTCTTTTTCTTCAATCTGAGGAAGAGCTTCACGCCTTCTAAAAAATTTCGAGATTGAATTTCTGCTTTTATTTTGCCTTTTATTTTTGTTTTTCACTTATTTATTTGGCTTCTTGTCTTTAAAAACTAGTGTCTCACCTTTTTTTAAAGAAAAAGAGCGAAAAATCGCATTTTGGGTAAATCAATATATAATAGACCTATAATAGGCCTATCGCGCATGTCATGTCTACACAAACATTTCTGATCTGCACTTATGTTTCAAACTTGTAAATAACTTTCCTTTAAAGCCGAAAAAGTCTGTTAAAAGAAGAAAAAAAAATGTTCAAAATTTGACCTCAATAGTCTCACAGGCGAAATGCAGTGGATGCATATAGTGTCTGTATTTAAATCACTGTTTTTTAATGCGAAAAATAAATTAAAAAAATACACATATTTAACGCCCAATATCGTCCATAAGGAGGATATGATTCAAATACGGACACTATATGCATCCACCGCATTTCATCTTCTATCAAAGTTTGAGTTCGTGTGCCGGTCACGTTTTTTTGTAAACTTACAAAAGGTACATAGAAGAATAGTATTATTATAAAATAGATAATGTGTAGTTTTTGAAACAACAATTTTATTTTTCCATAAAATCCTCTTCCAAAATAAAACTGATTAGTCCTCCCTCCTCCGTCTTACCATTAAAACAAGAGCAAGTGAGAATTTTGAGACGACGAAAAAAAAAAACTAATCAGATGAACCGGAAATTGGAAAAGACGGAAGAGGAAGAAGTGAGCAGAGTTAGGGAGGGTGGAGTCCGAGGATGTGGATGTGGACGATGATGATGATTTGTTTTTGATAAGAAAATGAATTTAAATAAATACTTGTGACATTTAACAAGTGCCATGTTCATTTTTGGGTGATAAACTATGTAATGATAATAGTTTGTCCATAATAATAAATTCCGGTTTTAAAACGTTTATTTATATCCAGGAATTTTAGCCTTTTTAATTATGTTAAAAAATTTATTTACAATCTCCTCAACGCCTTATGCGGGAAGGTCGTGCCCAGCGGGCATAGGGCGCCCACGCCCTCATGGGTTGAGGGTGCCCCGATCCTCTCTAGCACGGGCAAGGCACTCAATCCCCTCTTGCGGGCTAGTGAGGCCCTGAGAGCGGGCGGCCCTCACCCACGCCCTTATGGGTTAAGGTTGTCCCGATCCCTCTATCGGAGTAGGGCACCTGCAGTCCTATTGGCGTGTTTTGATCGCCTCTTCCTCTTTAGCGCAGGCAAGGTGAGGCACTCAATCCTCTGTTGCGGGCAACTAAGACATTGAAAGCGGGCGTCCTCGCCTACTCCCTAATGGGTTGAGGGTGCCCCGATCTCTCTATCGGAGTGGAGCGCCTGCAGCCCTATTAATGTGTTTGGGTCAAATCTTCCTCTCTAGGCGCTCAATCCCCTCTTGTGGGCTAGTGAGGACCTGAGGGCGGGTGGCCCTCGCCTACGCCCTAATGGGTTGAGGGTGCCGCGATCTCTCTATCGAAGTGGGGCGCCTGCAGCCCTATTGATGTGTTTGGGTCGCCTTTTCCTCTTTAGCGCGGGCAAGGCACTCAATTCCCTCTTGCGGGCAACTAAGACATTGAAGGCGGGCAGTCCTCGCCTACGCCCTAATGGGTTGAGGGTGCCCCGATCTGTCTATAGGAGTGGGGCGCCTGCAGCCCTATTGGTGAGCTGGGGTCACCTCTGACTCTCTAGCGCGGAAAGGCAAAGCACGCAATCCCCTCTTGCGGGCTATTGAGACCCTGAGGACGGGCGACCCTCACCCGAGCGCGTCCTCAATACGGCTCGAATGGCTAAAGGTGACACCCGCATTTGGAAATGCGCCCTGTGGTTCCTCGCTTTTACCATCCCTCTGTCCTTTCGCCCTCGCCCTCGCCCTCGCCCTCGCCCTCGCCCTCGCTCTCGCCCTCGCCCTCGCCCTCGCCCTCGCCCTCGCCCTCGCCCTCGCCCTCGCCCTCGCCCTCGCCCTCGCCCTCGCCCTCGCCCTCATCTTGTCCCTTGTCGTTGCCCTTCACAGACGCCCTTCGCCCGTCGCCCACGCCCGTCACACATTGTAATCCTTACTCGACCGCCCTCGTCCTGATCACCGTTCGCCCTTTATCCTAGCTTTTCACAGGCGCCCTTCGCCTCACCCGTAGCCCGCTGCCCACGCCCGTCACACATTCTAGTCCTTACTATCAGCCCTCAACCGCCCTCGTCCTGACCTCCTTTCGCCCTTTGTCATAGCTTTTCACAGGCGACCTTCGCCTCATGGAGGGTTTCAGACCTTTGCCCTCACCCTCACCCTCACTGTTGCCGTTCCCTCATAAGCCCTCCCTCCCTACCGCTCCCTAATCCCCCGTGCCCCCCCCCCCCGCGCCTCGCTGCAGAGTACTTTTTTGTTCATCAATCACTCTTTCAATTTGCATATCGCTCACCGCTGGAATC
The DNA here is from genome assembly GCA_963572235.1 of Caenorhabditis japonica. NCBI lineage: Eukaryota > Metazoa > Nematoda > Chromadorea > Rhabditida > Rhabditidae > Caenorhabditis > Caenorhabditis japonica. The sequence goes on from OY754345.1 coordinate 5,148,092, forward strand.
AGTATTCATTTATTCTCTGTGTGACACATACAAATGCGTGTTTGATCGCCTCCTCTCATCGTCATCAACTTCATCATTATCATCATCATCACACTTTTCGTCTTCCGTCACCGATTAGTTTTGAGTTTTATTTCTAACGAATTTTGATCCCAATTTGATCTGTGAGTGAGCATTCATGTACAATTAGGCTTGAAACAAATAACCTTATTTAAAAAAAAAAATGTTTCAGGAAAACTTTGTTGGACTTACCACATCAAAAAAAGCCTGAAAGTATTTGTTTTTTCAATATTTCGACAAGAAAAACAGCTCCAATTGCACGTTTTCTAGATAGAGTCACAGGTGAAATGCGGTGGATGCATATAGTGTGCGTATTTGAATCATATCTTCCTATAATACGGACACACGGTGTCCAGGATTTGAAAAGTGGGCGGAGTCGAGCAAACGCGCCCCACTGGATTTTTTCGCGCGAAATTCAAATTTTGATGCATTTTTTATGTTTTTCGGGAAAAAAAGCATAAATTCTTAATTTTTTCCCACATGTGCTCCAACGGAATTATAGCTGAGGTATTTAGAACTTTTTTAAGCCTAAGAACGTCAAATTTGGTTCAGCCACCATTTCGAAATATTCGTTTTGAGTTTTTTGGTGTTTTTGCAGGATAAATTTTTACGAAAAGTGAAGTTTGGGCAATTTTATGGTATTAAAAGATACAATAAATACATTTTACAAAGAAAAACAGGTTTTACTGAAAGAAAAATGATAAGATCAATAAAAAAAATTCGAGAGTCGCAAACTGCGCAAGCACCGAAAGTGCGCCATGTAAGTTTGCTGACGCGCCAGCAAATTAGGCTCCGCCCACATTTCAAATCCTGGACACCGTGGGACACTATATGCATCCACCGCATTTAACCCGTACACGTCAAGCAAATAGACTTGCGATCGCATGCTCGGTAAAATGACGCAATCCATCAGATTCCCGTAGAATATCACTTAATGATACAACGTTTTAGAAACAGAAATACTTTTCTGTACACTTGAAAAAATTTAAAAAAAACGGCTGAATTAGTAAAATGTGTAAACATTATTCGAACAACGCGAATTCAGAGCCTAATATTTATAAATGCGCGATATGAGTCAAGTATGGACGCTATATGCATCCACCGAATTCACCTACCCAGGTTCGATGCCGGGTGGTGGTCAAATTTTTTTGTTTTTGTAAAAATTTATAAAAATTAGAAAAAGGATAGTGGATTTGTGTGTGTTTGCTTGCCAAACCGATTTTTTCATGAAATTTTGTCGATTTTTTTAAATGTTGAAATTTTTCAGAAAAAAATTTTTTCCAGAATTTTCTCGTCTAATTTTTTGAGTTTCAGTTTTTTTTCGCTAGGACTAAGCTCTTAGAAACTCTGCAATTATAGTCAAAACACACAATTTCCCGCGATTATTTCGAGCTAATAAGAGTTGCATGGAATTCCGAATTCCGACTTCCGTTTCTGAAAACTTACCTTCAATGCAACTATAACCCATGTTGTCAAGCAAAATAAACATTTTGTAAAGCCATTTATTAGAATTTAAATGACTGGCCTCAAATTCTAATTTATTGAGACTCTGCAAACCCACATTATTTACCTCGTCCCTCTGGAATACCTGCCAACCAACCCCAATATGCCTCTGCCGCCAATTTCTGTCTCTGTCCCTGTTTACGGTGGTTCATCGCGAACAAACGGAACTCGATTCAATTCCCAGCGTCTGTCTGGCTTCGTGTGAATGAACAATAAGCCATTTCCTTTTTTTTTTAATGCTATATGTATGCACATACTTATGTTCTGTTATCCTCCTGATTGACGGGAAATAATCGTCAGGTGTATGGGTGTACTACACATGTTATTAGCAAGGAAAACACTGACAGACGACGAGAAAGTTGGATATTTTTTTGAGGTTTTTTTCTTCTTCGTCTTTTTTCACTGTGAAAATTGTAAATAGAGAGATCAATAACAAGCTCAAATTTCCTTGATCCTATGGGAATCTTTTGTGTTTGTCCCTGTGTGTGTTGATATCAAAACAGTATTTCGCTAGTCTAGTCTAGTACAGTAGGATTTACGGGGGCCACGCCCCCTCCCCACCAGATTCTCTTGCTCTCCGCTCCACTCTGTGTGAATAACTCTCGCTAAAGAAGAAATCTTGTTGTTAAGATTACCTGTTTTCATGATATAAACTCGAGGAAACTGAAAAAGTTCAATTTGAAAATAAGAAAAAAAAATTAAAAATTCATTAATTTTTTTTGGTCTTTTTTTTTTGTTGAAAGAGGCTTGGTGTTTATTTAAAAATTCTATGCATACCGGTCAGTTTTAAATGAATGTTCTTGTTTTTTTTTTGAACAAAAACTAAGCTTCAATGCAAACAAAATTTGAAAGTTCAAATATCAAAAAAAAAATTGTGCAAAAGTTTTTTCCAGTCGATTTTGTAGACAAGTTTTTAATTTTCTTTGCGTTATTTTAACAGTTTTGATAGAAAAATTGCAAAAATTAGAGCTAAAAATACAATTTTTTGAAAATTAAAAAAAAAAACAAAAACCTTGAAATACAAAAAAATATTTTTTATTTTTTGGAATTTTGTTTAGGAACTTTTGAGAAATTTTTAAGTTTTTTTTTGCAATTTGTTCATTAAAAAACTTGAAATTCGATTGAAATAATAATTTAATTTTCTAGTTTTTTAAAGAAATGGTTCGTTTTTTCAACAAAAACTCCAAAAAAAATTGTTTTTTTTTTTCGAAAAATTTTAATTTTTAAAACCATTTTTTCAGCATTTTTTGCATTAAGAAAGTTTTTATTTTGAACCAAATAATGCCTTTTATCTTTTTTTTCTCTCAAATATTTGTTTTTTAACAAAAAATTAAAAAAAAAATTTTTTTTGAATTTTTATTTTTTTTTTTTACTTTTTTCAGCTTTTTTTTTAAATTTAAAATAGCTTGTGCTCTAAAAAATGCTCTGAAAATTTGTTTTCCAGTTAAATTTACAGATACTTTTTTATTTTTCACCATTTTTTTCCAAAAAAAATTAAAAATTTTTAATTTTTTTTGCAAAATAATTTTTTTAATTAAAAAATAATTTTTTTAATCAAAAAAAAATAAATAAAAATTATTTTAAAAATGTATCTTTTAACATAATTCATTCTCCTTTTATGTTATAGATTTAAAAAAACCCAAAAAAAATCAAAAATTGAACAGAAAAAAAAATTTTTTTCGAAAATTGTTTGTTTTTTTTTTTTTAATTTTTCCGAAATTTTTCATCGAAATTGATTTTTGGACTGTTTTTTTCCACTAAACTATTGATTTTTTTCTCCAATTTTAATATTTTATTTTATATAATAAAAGTATCGCTGTTAACGCAAATTTGTTTCACATAATTTCTCTGAAACTGGTAATTTAAAAAAAAAAATTGCTTACTAGGCATGTTTTTAGTCATTTTTTGGCGTAAAATACTGCTGAAAAACTACAAAAACAAAGAACAATGTCACTGTAAAATAAAACTGCCTGAAATGGAGCTGTACTGGAAAAAAACTGGGCGAAATAGAACTCAATGGCCAACCATGTACAATGGAAGGAATACTTCTTTCTGAAGCAGTGCTTATTCAAGCAGTTCTATTTTGCTACAGTTCTTTTTTGCACCCGGAAAATTCCGATTTCTGGAACTTTTAATAATAAAATTAATGAACCTTGCAGTTTACATGCAATAACACAATTTGGATCGCCCTAACGATTTTAAAACAACTTTGAAACAGTATTTAACTGAAAAATTTTAGATTTCCCTATTCAAGTTCACACCGTAAACACTCTCTCTCCCAAAAAAAAAAAAAACACGGCCACCCTCCGCTGGACCAGGAACAAGGGCAACAATCAGCTGTTAAAGATGTATAAATGTGTGTAGCAAGTAAAAAGTGGCGTCAGAGTCAACCCAGTGGGCTGTCAAAAAATTAGTGGCAGTTTTGTGACGAAGGGGATTTCCGGTACGCGCCGTTGTCGCCGCCCCGCCGCTACACAACTTTTCTTCCCTTCCTTATTTTGGCCACCATTTGATTCTTTTTTCTAAAATGAGATTGAGCATGTTCCCAATAAGCACTTCTTCACAAGAACCTACGAACCCACCCACCCAAAAAAAATGTCCAAGTCCGTCGCGTGTCGTCGCTCTATTCTATGCCGTGCCGCCAATTGTTTTTCATAAGAGAGGAGCTGATGCATATTTTTGGAAAAGGGGGGGGGAGAGAAAGAGCATCGTGTTGTCTGCTAGTGGTTCTTTGTTTTTTTTTTTCACTGCGACACTACATAAAGATGGGTTAGGTGAGAGAATTGTCACACTTGTGGTCGGTTTTTATACGTTTTTTTCCGGTTTCAATATGGTTATGAGTGGAATAAAACTTTTTAAGGGAGATTTAGAACGACACTGTATCTCTTGTAAACTCATTTGGCTCTATTTATTATCCATCTCGGAAAGTTCCACCGAGAGTCCATTGGGAACTTGGGTCTTCCCTTAGCCCCTGTTCTGCTCGTTAACCGTTCAATCGTCTTCACGTTTTTTCCCCCAATTTTTTCTAGTACCATCATGGATTTTTTTAACTGTAACTCTATCAAGTTTCAAGACTTTTGGGGCTAATTTTATACAACGTGTGAACGAAGCGCGATCGGAGCCTAATATTCATCAATGCGCGATATGATTCCAATATGGACACTATATGCATCCACGGCATTCACCTCCCCAGGTTCGAGGCCGGGTGGTGGTCAAATTTTTTTGCTTTTTCAAAAATGCAATAGAATTTAAAAAAATGATAATGGATTTGTGTGTGTTTGCTCAAAAAATCAACATTTTCATGAATTTTTGATATGGAAATCGGGAATTTTTTCAGAAAAAAAAAAATCAAACCACGCCCACTATTTATATATCTAGAGTATAGGTAATTTAAATAATTTCACGATATGCTACAAATATGGACACTATATGCATCCACAGCAATTTCACCTGTTCACGGTACACAAACAGGCTCTCGGACGTTTCGAAAGCGTGACGTTTCGAAAGTGCGATGTTTCGTAAGTTTTTCTGCATTTTTTCGTCGCGGCGCTTGCTCAAAATCATTCTTAAAAGCTTTTTAAGGAAGATTCCATAAAAAGCCTTGAAAAAACAGATTTTGTGCCAACCGCGACTCGAAACGCCGCACTTTCGAAACGTCACACTTTCGAAACGTCCGAGAGCCCACAAAGAGACTCGCAAGTTCCATTTTCAATAAAATTACGATAGCATTGCATGTTTATTAGAAACGTATTAGTTTCCCGTAGAACATCACCAAAAATCATCAAATTTCTGAAACAGAAATATGTACTTTTTAGACAATTTACATAAACAAAAAAATAAATCATCTCCACTCTCTTCTTCTCTTTCCGCCATCCTAATCCTTTATATCATCATAATTTTTTTCCGATTCGATTTTTTTCCCCCGAGAGATACAACACTACTTCTTCTAATCTGTGCCAAGCACCGCGTGCTTGAAATAAAAATCTTGCATACTTTTTGTTTTTGTTTTGGTTTTGAAGGACTACAAGCTTAGTTTTGCTGTTCTGTTCTGTTCTGTTATGATATGTTCTTTTCGGTCCTGTTCTGCAAAACAAGCTTTAATGTTAATGTAAATGTATTTTTGCTGTACTCGTTCTATCGTGTCCTTATTTTTGGGGAAATTTTTAAATCTGTCTCTTATTTGGCTTTATTGTGCTTTCAAACGAGTTGCAACATGATAAATGAATCTGCTATCTCTTTTTTGTCTACGTCTCTTCAAATAGTACTGATTGCGAGTTCGCGCACAAATAAGTGGGCGGGGTTTAAGTTTCGCACTCTCATGTCGCAACTCGACTGTGCGATTGGAACGAATGCACAACATTTTTTCTTAATTCCAAAGTTCCACCACTAGATCAAAATCTTCCACGGGCCTGACACGATTAACTGAAAATAGAAAATCTAGAAAAAACCGGAAAATACCACGAAAATCGGCAAAAGTTTATCGTCTTCCTTTCCTTTTTCGTGATAATCCCCAAATCCTTTGGATTTATTTTCTCACTTTTTTATTTTTTATTCGTAGATCGCACGTACCTTGTCTTTCTTTTTACCATCTTTTCTTCCTGTTTCTTTGAGAAATATTTCTTTTTTTTTCCAAAGCGCTCCCTTCGCACAGTGGTGGACGCGGCCACGTTGGCGACGAGAGACTGCGGAAAATTGAGAGACCGTGGCTGATGTTTTGCTCTGATTTCTCTAAACCTCACTCCAAATGCATACGAAATTCATTGTTCGATTGGAGCGAGTTTGCAGCGTTTCATACCAAGTATAATGGATTACAATTAACCCCTATCTTTGCCACGGATGACGTAAAAAATTTTAAAAATTTTAAAGTTCAAAAAGGAAAAAGGAACGTTTAAAGTTAATCTTTGAGGATTTAGACGCGGTTTTTTTTTTTGGTGTTCTTTGGTGTCGTTTGCCATTTCTCATCAAGAGAAGAATAAAAAATAGACTTGGATCCTTCCAGTGGTTAGTAACGTAGACGTAGTTAGGTGGATCAAAATTACATATGTTTCAGTTTCACAATGAAGATTCAGGATCTAAATAAAATGACTTTGCAATTTTCTTTACTAAGTTATTGTGTTTTCAAACGAGTTGCAGCATGAAAACATTAGTCTGCTATGTATCCCTTTTTGGTCTGCATCTCTTCTAATATCACTGTGTTTGCGTGGTCGCGCACAAATAAGTGGGCGGGGTTTCATTTTTAGAAGATGCAACTCGATTGTAAACACAATAAAGCATGGTTCTTTTTACAAACTACAATGAATTACATATTCTTTTGTGTATAAGGCCGCCCTCATGTCTCTGCACTAGTTCGAATAGTGGTCATTGACCACTGGTCAATTTTTAGGCGAGTTTTCGGTTTGGCAAACAGCCATTGAGTTTGCGGTGCGTCCAAGCGCTAATCGCCGTTTTGGCGCAATTAATTGTTGTTCTGATGGGATGGCTAATAGCCATATATCCGGCACAATTCTCCCCATCCTACAGAACTGTTATTTAAAATGTATCCCTTTCTTCTTATTGCAACAAGCCAGAATAAAAATTATGTTTTAAAATCCTCATTGATTCCTATTTATTTTATGTATTTTGTTAACATTTATAATTTTATTCCAAATTGGTAATTTCATGAAAACAATAATGGGTCTATTCACGGAAACCAAAAAAATATGCAAAAAATTCAACGAAAATTCGGAGAGTGCTCCAATCAGTCTAAAATTTTGACAAAAAAATGTCAAAAATACTACAGACCAAAATCGATATTTTGGTCTGAAATTTTCTGCAGGAGTATTTTTGACATTTTTTGTCAAAATTTCAGACTGATCAGAGCATTCTCTGAATTTTGGCTGAATTTTTTGCATATTTTGTTGATTTCCGTGAAAAAAGCTCTTCGTCCTTTTCTTTTTAGAAAACCACAAATAAAAGTAGACAAAAATAAAAACGAAATAAGCGATCAACTTCCAATTCTCCAGAAGCCCTGCATTTCCATTTCCACTTTAATATCTCATCTCAAAATTTCTTCAATTTTTCTCTGTTTCAAAATCTCTTCAACACCCCCAATTATGCTTCACTGCCACTATGTCCTGATCCCCAGTTGTCTTACCATCTTTTCTGTCTGCGTCTTGTCAGCCGTGATCTTTTTACGCGCCAGGTCACTGGTAGATCAAAAAACTTCCTTTCCTAGTGAGCTATCCAAGTTTCTTGTTACAAGGGAAGCTGTAAAAAGAAGGAGAGAATGAGAAAACAAGAAGAAAATAACGGCCTTCTAAATAATTCGCACTAAATAATTCATGGTAATCTTGATTCTCCTTTCTTGCTATTTTCTGAAAAAGGAGAGAGAGAGAGCCGCCGTGTTTACTTTTGTGCTGCTTTTCCAGGATCTTTGTTGAGGTATTTACTGAACACACTATTTATTTTTATTGATTTTTTTTTTACCTTTTCAATTTAAAAATATAGAACGAGTTTCTTGCTCAAATTCTGCTTTAGAAAACCTGTTTTTTTTTAATAAGTTTTACAATTTTTTTAGTTTCAAAAAAAAATGAAGAAAGGTTTTTAAATTTTTTGAGAATTTACTTCACTGTTACGGTTACGGCTCGGAATTATTGAATATCTAGAATATATTGTATTTTCAATCAAGTTGCAGCATAAGAACGAGAGAAAACAAGGCATGTTTTCTCTGTTTCTCCTCGAATCAAACTGTGTTTTCGTGGTCGCGCGAAAAAAAGTGGGCGGAGTCCCGCGTTCTCATGTCGCAAGTCGATTGAAAAAACAATAAAAAACATAAATGAATGCACGATATAATTTAAATGCGGAAGCTATATTCATCCACCGCTGTTTAGTGGGCGGGGCTTCAGTTTTGATGATTTGAATCTATTATTATATGGAATCCAAAATTTATCAAATTCAGCTTTCAAAAATATGTTTTTTTTTTCACTTTCTCCTTTTATACTTCTTTAAGCTTGATCCGTGAATCTATCATACAACAAAAAAAACACCACAAATATTACAGACAGTTCACCGCCAAAACGGGGTCATCTCGAGCAACTCGCGCCCATCAAAATCACGCGACAATCCGGATATGACATGCGTGTCCCAGTCGCCCCCTCTCCTACTTCTCCTCCTATCATTTTTTCTCATCACTGCCACGTCATCAGTAAAACAGCTAACAGTGCCCGGACAAATTGTGCTCGGCGGTCTGTTTCCGATTCATGAGGCTGGCAGAAATGCCACACATCAATGCGGAAAAATCAAAGCGGATCAGGGTGTGCAGCGGATGGTGGCCATGCTGTTTGCGCTGGAAAAAGTGAACAGGGACCGTCAGTTGTTGCCACAGGCTAGTCTTGGAGCACAGATTTTGGATACGTGGTGGGTTTATTATGGAAGTATACGGGCTAGAATGTTTTTTTTAGTTAGAGCAGTACTCAAAAGCTACTTAAAATTGATTTTTTATGCTCTAATTTACAGAACATCATAGACGGTTGTGGTTTTAAAATTCCCTAGTTAGATATACAAAATTAATGAAACGTATTGTTAAAAAAGTTCAGAGGCCGTATTCATGAACATTGTCTGTAGGGTAAATGAAAAAGGAAAACAGTTTTCTCAACAGAAATTTGAAATTTTGGAAAGCTTACGGAGATCATAACACTATAAACGACCCGTGAACTGTTTCAAAAATAACCAAACTAATTTTTTCAGTCTGAACTGACATTTAATTTTGCATTTACCGTATGGTAAACATTCATGAATACAGCCTTAAGCGTGTCAACAGTTGGTAAAATTAGCTTTTTATCGTATCTGATTTATTACCGTATTTGGCTCTTCCACTTTATTAGAAAAAAATAAATAAAAGCATAAAATTATATGTACGGTTCCACAAAACCCATATAAATCAGTAAAATTGTTTGGTGAAGTCTTTTTTTATGGTCTTATCAGTTATTGACTCTAGATGCGAAATACAAAAAGGCACGATGTCAAATCCCTGAAGTTAAAACAATACCCAACCACCCCATTTCCAGCTCCGTGGACAGCTATGCCCTTGAACAAACTCTCGAGTTCATCAAATCAGTAATGTCAAACGGAGACGGTGTGACTTGTGCGGACGGATCGACTGGATCCTACACTCGACAACCGGTAGTCGCCGTGGTGGGTGCGGCTGGAAGTCAAGTCAGTGTGATGGTCGCGTCGATGTTGCAATTGTTTAAGGTTGGTTTTTGAGGGGTTTGAGTAGTTTTTGGGCTCTAAATTTTTACAAAAGTGAGAACATTTGATTACGCTCAAAGTCATGCAAAATATTAGAAGGCCCTGGTGGCTTCCGCTGGTGCAACTGTTAAAATATACTACCTTTTAAACTGATCCGTTTATCATCAAACTTTGGCCGCAGTATGCGATTTTCACTTTGGTCTCCAACTTATTCCATTTAACAAATAAATTCAACGTGAAATGAAATAATTTGAAGAACAAAATGAAAATCGCATAGCGTTGAGTTCAGCGGAACGCGTTTGACCATTTTGGCGGGCCGACAATAAATTTAAATCAGAATTTTTAATGTGATTTTGACTTTCCTAACTAATTGTCCAACTTGAAAATTTCACCTATGCGGCAATTCTGCGGCACGCTTTTTCTGCATTCCTCGGCTCTCGTGAAGAACGGGGCTTGTTCACCGAATTTGTCAGCCCTATGAGGCCGTATTCATGAAAATTTACCGTATGGTGAATGCAAAAGTAAATGTCAGTTCAGACTGAAAAAATTAGTTTCCTTATTTTTGAAACAATTCAAGGGCCGTTTATAGTGTTATGAACTCCGCTAACTTTCCAAAATTTTAAATTTCTGTTGAGAAAAATATTTACCGCACGGTAAATGTTCATGCGACTACGGGAACACAGTGATATTTGAAGAGACGCAGACAGAACGGTGAATGCAGACTTGAATTGCGTTTTCATGTCGCAAGTCGGTTGAAAACACAATACGGCTTCTTATTGTGAAAACAAAAAAATTGCAACGCGGTGTTTGCGTACTTTTAAAATTCAAATGAAAATAGGAAGAAGTCTCTTCATTTGCCATGCTATTTCTTTCATTGCCATTTGAATTTCAAAAGTACGCAAACACCGCGTTGCAATTTTTTGTTTTCACAATAACTAACTATAAAACCTATAGGTATCATCCATTAATTTGTCGTAATGGGTCTTCATGGAAATCAGAATTGTGAAACATAAAACTTTGGATTCCGAAAAACATACTTTTATCCACTTTTGGTACTTTCCTCAGCCAGGAATATACCTGAACAATGTCAGGCTTCAAACGGTGCACCATCAGTCGTCCGAGGACGCAAAACACCGTGATCCGCGGTACTTTCGGTACTTGAAGAACGGATAGACTCTGTAATTTTTGTAGTTCATCTTCTTTCCACGTACTTCAGAGTCGTAATAAAATAAATAAATAAATAATCTGTAAAAGGTCAGGAAATCAGTTTTCCTGTTCAATACCAGTTTTATTGGTTTAGCATCTGGTTCTAATTTTCTCGGTCTCGTCTGTCAACCAATTCCCGCGGCACCTCACGCTTCCAAAATTGTAGGCCCTTGGCGCATTTTTTTGTGTACCCCCCGTAAATACGACGATTTCGCAAAAGTGTTTCCATTCTTTTTTTTAACGAAAATTCCCTCGTCAAAATGGGCGTTGGAACGCTCTGCCTCACTTAAAAGAATGGAACACTTTGAGTTTCTTAAGCAGACGGTGCGACGCTGTAGACCCGCATAGTTTAAGTAGACAGGAGAAGTCCTGGCTTGTCCGGACAATGGCACACCTTTACCCGCTTAAACGGACAATGGAACGCCCTGAACAATGTATTAAAGATAACGGTGAAATGCCATGGCTTCTTTTGAAAGACAATAGGAGAATTAAAATAAAATGCAGTTTTCAACGTGAGTAATCTGAAATCATAGCCTAGTACTTGAAAAAACCCCACAAAAAGGTTTTAATCTTACATTATTTCAAACATGCGATCTCAAAACGCGGAACTTCATTAAAACCTCATTTTCAGATCCCACAAGTGAGCTACAGTTCCACTGGCGCAGAACTCAGCGAAAAACCACGATTTGCTTATTTTTCACGAGTGGTGCCACCTGACAATCTTCAAGCGCAAGTGATGGCAAGAGTGGTGAGTTTTTGCAATTTTTCTCTCCTTGCAATCAAGTTGCATCATGAAAAAAATAAACCCCGCCCACATAGTTGCGCGTGACCCCGCAATCACATTGTTATTTGAAGAGACGCAGACATAACGGTGTTTGCGGAATCTTTTTTTCATGATGCAACTCGAGTACATTTTGAATAGCTTGGCTATTTTCGATCTGATTATTTGGCAGTAGCCAAGTTACAGTTTTTAATATACTCGGTGTACAGCTCTGCAAACTCGCTCCACTCGAACAAAGAATTTCGCATGTATTTGTAGTGAGATTCTGAGAAATCAGAGCGTAAAAAATGGCCACGCTCTCTTAATTTACTGCACTCTCTCGTCGCCAACGTGGCTGCGTCCTCCACTGTGCGAAGGGAGGTTTGCAGCGCTCCATACTGAGAATACCAACAAATGTTATCTCCTTCAGATTGGCGCTCTTGAATGGACGTATGTGCACGCGATTGCGGACACCGGGTCTTACGGCGAACGAGGAATGGATTCGTTTCGTGCAGCGGCCGCCGAGAACGGAATTTGTATTGATGGAGATGTGCAGAAGATTTCGAGAAGGTGGACGGAGAAAAACTTTCGGTAAGACACAATAGCATTTCTCTGCATCTTTAAAGTTGTTTGACCTCCCATCGGCACCAGGGGTGCCGTTTTTTTTTTTTTTTTTTTTTTTGTTTTTCGCATTTTTCGCAGTTTTTGCGAAAAAAATTTTTTTGTTTTTTCGCATAGATTTTTTGTTTCAAAAAATTTTCGCATTTTTTTGAAAAAATCAAAGATTGGAAAAAAAATTTTGGATTAAAGACTAGAATACGAGTGTTAGCGATGTCTCGAAAACGGTTTTCGCACATTTTACGCAATTTTCCACCTTTCTGCAGGAATAAAATTGGTAAATTTGATAGTATTTTGATAAAAAACGATAAATATAGGCGATGAAAATGAAAAACATTTTTTGTTTTTTTTTGGTTTTTTTGTTTTTTTTTCGCAATTTTTTTTGCGAAAAAAACTTTTTTTGTTTTTCGCAAAAAAAATTTTTTGTGGCACCCCTGATCGGCACGCCTGCCATTTTGCTGGGTAAATTATCTGCCCATTGGCTGCTCAATAGCTGTCCGTTAGCTGCTGACTAGCTGCCCACTAGCTGCCCATCAACTACCCAAAAGGGGTTCATTGGCTGCCCACTAGCTGCTCGTCATCTACCCACCATATGCCCATCATGCGCCCCTTAGCTGCTCATTAGCTGCCCAATAGCTGCCTACCAGCTGCCCATTAGCTGCCCATTAGCTGCCCCCAGCTGTTTATAAGCTGCCCACAAGCTGCCCATTAGCTGCCCACCAGCAGACTCGGGCAGACCCTTGGAAGTTTTCCATTTTGCTCGGCAATTAGCAACCTCGTTGCTTATTACCTGCCAAAAATTCCCTAGTCTAATTCACTCAATTCCAGAGACCTGCTCATTCGAATGCACCGAACCAGAAAAGCCCGTGGAGTTGTCATGTTTGTGGATGAAGACAACTTAAAAAGACTTTTGAAAACACTGGACAACCTGGTAGCGGAAGGTCACACAGAACTGGATCGGCATTTTTGGTGAGTTTTTATTCTGTTCAGTAGACTCGGCGTTGAAATATTGCAATGCGCCGATAAAAAAATGTTGAAAAGCGCAAAAAACCTCTGGCCACGATAGTCTTTTGACGTTTTTCGCAATTCTGCACATCGATTCAAAACTTTGTGTTTCAAGTGCGTCATCTGTATACTAGTGACATTTAAAAGCAATACATACTTGTTACAAAACTGTTCTATTTTGCTACAGTTCTATACCGAAACAGTTCTATTTCGAGCGAGTTCTTTTCCGAGGTATTATGGATTCATGAATGAGCGACAAAACGCGGTGAATTTTAGGGGCAAAAGTTGGCTGGTCTCGCCACGAGTTTGACAGACTACGGTTAGCGCGAAAATATTTTTTTTTTCTTTTTTTTTTAATTAAAACGCATTTTCATATTTTTTTCTCAACAAAATGTGTTTTTGAAAAGAAATTACCCATTCCAGGTTACACAAAAAATTTTAATAATGAAAAAATGCTAGTCAAAAGGCAAAAAAAACGCGTTTTTATTAAAAACAAAAAGAAGAAAAAATATTTTTCGCGCTAACCGTAGTCTGTCAAAATCGTGGCGAGACCAGCCAACTTTTGCCCCAAAAATTCACCGCGTTTTGCCGCTCATTCACGAATCCATAATAGCACCGTTACATTTCTTGTCGAGATAAAAAAGCAGTGACTTAAATGCGGTAAACGGCTACAGAAACCTCAAAAAACACGATTTTTTTAACGCATTAGAAACCATGAAAAATTGTCAAAAAAAAGCTGGGGCTTTTGCAAAATAGAACTGCAATGGATTATACCGTACAACCTGTATTAGACTTGCATGCAAGTCTATTGTTCCAAGGCCTCGCTCGGGTGCAAGTCTATTAGAGGGTAGTGTGGATTATCGAAAACGATTTTTCGATAATCGACCAATTCGTATGATATTAATTGGAATAAGCTTTTACATTCATAAATATGGGGAGGGTTTAAAAATTTGTTAAAATAATTTGCATTTTCTGATTTTTGACAATTTTTTAAAAATTCATTTTTCGAATTTCACCCGCTCTATTGGTTCCCGAACTGCTAACATACTGTTTTTATAATTTTTTGAATGAGATTTCCAACTAATCACCTCAAGAGGCAAACGCGCCCTTTCGCATCTCTGCGTCTCCACAGAGGTGTTCTACCAAGTTTAGCTATTTTCAGTACGGAGCGCTGCAAACGCGCTCCCTTCGCACAGTCGTGGACGCGGCCACGTTGGCGACGAGAGAGTTCAGAAAATTGAGAGAGCCGTGGCCGATGTTTTGCTCTGATTTCTCTAAACCTCACTCCAAATTCATGCGAAATTCTTTGTTCGATTGGAGCGAGTTTTCAGCGTTTTATACCGAGTATAAACGCGTACAAAAATCGAAACGCAGAGACGCGGGAAATGATGCCCGGCGGCGCGCTTTCGAATTTTTTTTTTTTTTTTGAAAAACACAGTTACGAAGTGGTCCTACAATCCAAACATTACCAGTTTCTCATAAGTGATGGCCTTTGGAAAATTTTTAAACTAATTGATTAACTCTTCATCGTCTTTCTCTGAGATTTCCACCACCCGTACACAGTATTTCGTCGCGCATCTCTCAATTTTAATTTTACACGTGATTCGAGGTGGCCTAGTTTTTATGACCTAATATCCCAGATACAGAGTTATTATGAGTCCACGCCTTCCATGCTTCAGGTTCGTCGCCTCTGACTCCTGGGGAATCAAACAATCAGTGGTACGTGGTCTGGAGCATCGTACCTACGGAGCCATCACTATTGCTCCAATGGTCAGAGAAGAGAAGGGATACTTGGAGTATTTTCGATCGTTATCACCAAAAGGATTCGTGTTTTTGGAAGAGTTTTTTGAGTACCTGGGTTGCACAGAAAGCGAGGACTTGAAAACTTTTGGCGATTGTTTTGACATGGTCAATGTTACATTGAAGCAGGTATGGTCCATGGAGTCTGAACTTTTTAAATCTACATGCTTAAATTGTAGGAATCGTACGTTCCATTCGTCGTTGACACCGTCAAAATCATTGCCAAAGCGATTTCAATGTACATTGAAGACGATTGTGGCCAGACGCCCTTTCACAAATGCTCACTGGCGCAGTCAGGCTTTCGGGGCGAACGATTGCAAAAGTATTATAGGAATATGTCATTGATTAGTGAGTTGGTTTAACTTCGGTAGAATTCAGTAATTTGAAAGGAAAATTAGTGGAATATAAGGGTTACTTATTTTTAGAACTCTCCGGTTCAGAACTCTATTTTCCTGGGCGTGTTGTTCATTTCCTGTCTTTCTAAACAATATTGAAATGATTGGGAAGACAGGGAAAAAAAGCCGGTTCAGAAGAATTGATTTCTAATGTAAATTGCACAGTTCTAAAAATGTTTTTGCTGATTTCTGATGGTCCCATTTGGATTTGAACTGTTTAATAAAAGTTTAAAATAACAAAAGGGTATTCTCCGTAAATCGTAGACAGCAAACATTTTTATAAGAATTATTTTTTGCCTGAATTTTTATTGCCTATTTTCTCTCTGTTTTTTGGAGTTTACATATTCATTTGAACAAAAACAATTTACGACACTCCTAAATAACGCAAAATTTTGTAAATCGACGCAGAAAAAATTTCAGTGAAAAATTCGTTTTTTGTTGCTTTCTTACCTGAAAATTTAAGAATTTTGGAGCAAATTGCATTAACACGGTGTCCAGGATTGAAAATGTGGGCGGAGCCTAATTTTCTGGTGCGCCAGCAAGTTAGCATGGCTCATTTTTGGTGCTTGCGCATTTTTTTCTTTGTAAAATAAATGTATTGTATCTTTTAATAACATAAAATTGCCCAAACTTCGATTTTCGTAAAGATTTATCCTGCAAAAACACCAAAAAACGCACTTTTTTTAGCTCCGCAATGCTAAAAACGATTATTCCGAAATGGTGGTTGAACCAAATTCGACGTTCTTATGCTTAAAAAATTTCTAAAGACCTCAGCTATAATTCAGTCGGAGCACATTCGGGAAAAAATTAAGAATTTATGTTTTTTTTCCCGAAAAACATAAAAAATGCCTAAAAATTTGAATTTCCGCGAAAAATCCAGTGGAGTGCGTTTGCTCGGATCCGCCCACTTTTTAAATCCTGGACACCGTTATTAAACAAAAATTTTTCTGTCAAAACAAATTTTTAAATTACAATAAAATGTTCGACTCGCCGCAGTGCCTAGCTGAAATGCGGTGGATGCATTTAGTGTCAGTGGATCATATGGAGGATATGATTCAAATACGGACACTATATGCATCCATCGCATTTTTTCGAAGTCTGGTGGTGGCCCAGCTGTTTTGCAAACCTGGAAAGGCGCCTTGAAGCATATATAAAGAGTCTTTGATGATAAAAATTAGAAATTGAAGGGAAAACAAAAACAATTCCGGCTGAAAACCACCACAATAGCCATTATTTCTTTCAGAAAACGAGCCAGCTCTAATCGACGCAAACGGGGATGGTATCGGTCGCTACGACGTCTTTCAACTAGACATGAACGGGATTTATCAAAAAGTGGGAAAATGGCGATCAACCGATGATTTCTTATCGGTTGAAGTGGAAAAAATCCGCCACGCATTCAAGACGGCCAGTGGCGAACGTCCAATGAGCGTGTGCTCGACAGATTGTCCACGTGGACACTACAGAGCCTATCAGGACCAGACGTGTTGTTGGGCGTGTATTCCGTGTGACACGTCGACGAGTATTCATAATGAGACGAGGTGAGCAATTCGGGGAAAATTCAGACGAACAGCCGTTTTGCTTTTCTACAAACTTTTTAATTTTTATAAAACTGTTCTTAGAAAACGAGAAATCTATCTATAAATCAGAGAAAATTCGAAAATTTCGCTAAAAAATCAACTATTTCTTATTTTTTTGTTAATTATTGCCGATGAAACGTGTAAAAAACAAAAAAAAATCATCTATTTTTCTTGCAGCTGTGAAGAATGTGACATTGGAATGGTGCCGGATCGAACGCTCCACTTTTGCGTGCCAATTCCACCAGTTTCAATGCAGTAAGTCCGCGCGCTGTACATCTATAATAACGCTCTGTTACTTTCAGATGGGACACCACGTGGTCGCTCATTCCAGCCGCTTTCTCCACTCTCGGAATCGCTTCCACGATTTTTGTGATTTCAGTGTTTTTAAAGTTCTCCAACACTCCTGTGGTACGTCTGTTAGGGATGCAATTGTTTCCTTTTAATTGTGACCCTTTTTCCAGATAATGGCCTCTGGAAGAGAGCTGTGCTACTGTATGATGTCTGGAATTGGAATGTGCTACACGCTAACCTTTTTTCTCGTCTCCCAACCGACTGTAGTAACTTGCTCACTTACCAGGGTAATTAACCGCTCTAATTATTCAAAAAAAAACTGAGAAATTTAAGATTCTAATGGGCTTGTCCATGTCAGCCATCTATGCAGCCATAATCACAAAAACCAATCGATTGGCGCGGGTTTTCAAGCCGGATTCGGCGCAGCGACCCAGGTTTATCACGCCGAGGGCTCAGGTGATTTTTTTTTGTTGTTGTTGTTTTAAAGGGTACGTGGGAAGCAGAAAGCATGTTAATTTGTTTTAAAAAGAAGGAAAGAGTTAAAAGAATTTTTTGAAATTGGAAAAATAATTTTGGGGGAAATTTTCCACATTTTTTTCCAAAGTTTTTTTCTCTTATTCTCATGAAAATAAAACATTTTTACTTCACATTTGTTAAATAACAATAAAACCAGCAAAAATAAAGTAGATTTCTCAGAAAAAAGGTAGTTTTTTGTGTGAGGTGTCTACCACTCTTTTCATTGAATTAAAGTTTCAAGAATGTGAGAAGAAGCTGAAATACTGAAAATTTTTTATTCGTGGGTGTATTAAAGGGGCTGCCAACTTTCTAATGGGGTTATTCTTGAAACCAGCAAAAAAAAGCAAAAAATAGAAAAAACCAGCAAAAAATTCAGCGAAAATTCGGAGAATGCTTCGATTGATCTGAAACTTTGGGAAATCATTAAGAAGATACTTCCGGTCATTCCCTGAAAATTTCAGACCAAAATATCGATTTTGAAAATTTTCAGAAATAAAAATCGATAATTTTAAAAATCAATATTTTGGTCTGAAATTTTCAGAAAATGACCGGAAGTATCTTCTTAATGATTTCCCAAAGTTTCAGACCGATCGGAGCATTCTCCGAATTTTCGCTGAATTTTTTGCTGGTTTTTTCTATTTTTTGCTTTTTTTGCTGGTTTCGAGAATAACCCCATAAGGAAAGTTGCTTAAAATATACTCTTGAGCGGGGGATTTACAAATATCACATCGAAATCGCAGAAAAAATTTTTTCTGATTTTTAGCGAATTTTACAACAAAAAAAATTAGAAGACCACGAGGAGTACACGATTTGGCGCAAAATTCAAATGCCTTTTTTTCCAATATTTTTGCATTAATCTTTGGGAAATAATTTACAAACATCATTTTGTGTTTTCAGATAGCAAATTAATGCATGTTAATCCCAAAAGTAATGATAAAACAAATTCGGAACAAAATTTCTCATACCTTTCGTTTTTGCCCGTTTTCCTGCTCACTTCCGAATTAAATTCGTTATTTTATCTGTAACTTTTAATATTCGAGCAAAAATTTTCATCAGAATATATTCAAAACGTTGAATCGAACAACAGGAAAATATCGACTTTTTGGATATTTATGATTAAAATGTGTATTCGCGATTATCTAAAATTTCAATAAGCAATTAGAGCATGTTTTATCGAAAATCGATGAAAAAAGTAGGGAAATTGCAAGAAAAATGAATATTTCTGGTGAAAATGGAACTTTCTATAAGCCGCGGTCGTGGGTTTCCTAGGCCACGGCCCCGATTTTTCGTGTACTCCTCGTGGTCTTCTATTTTTTTTTCTAAAAATCATAAAAAATCAGAGAAATTTTTTGTGCGATTTCAATGTGATATTCGTAAATCCCCCACCCAAGAGTATATTTTAAGCAACTTTCCCCAGAAAGTTGGCACCCCCTTTTAAAAAAATAATTTTTTGAAATAGGAAAAAAATTTTGGAGGCAATTTTTTTTTTAATTTTTTAATTTTTCTCTTATTTCAATGAAAACCAAATGCTTTTTCCCCCAAATTTGTTGATTAAAATTAGCAAAAATTAAGCAGTTTGCTCAGAAAATAGGGGTTTTTTGTGCGGTCTACCACTCTTTTCAGGGTATGAATTCAAGTTTCAAGAATGTGAGAAGAAGCTGAAATATGGAAAAAATTTTTAATCATAAGTTCTTGATTGCGTTCGTATTACGGTTTTATATTACTGCGTCGCGAAAACCTGTCAGAGCAGAGCGCGCGACGCTGCTGTGACTCTGCTGTGACTCGGCTGTGACTCCCACTTTTCGCGGTGAGACCACAGCCGAGTTGCGCGCTCCGTTCTCACTGGTTTTCGCCAAAACTGCAGCTCGCAAAAAAAAAAATTGCGGAACTCGTAAAAAAAATTCTAGAAAAACAGCTCTATCAGATTTGTATTGAAATCGAATTTTATCTAGACTTGATTCTTTTTCAGGTCGGCATATGCATGGCAATTGTATCCGTACAACTCATTGGCACCATAGTCTGGCTAATATTCGACCCGCCCGGCACCATGGTCGTATTCCCCTCACGAACAGAAGCAGTGCTCACGTGCAAAGCGACAACTTCACATCTTCTCGTCTCCCTCCTTTACAACATTCTTTTGATTGTCGCGTGTACCGTGTACGCGTTCAAAACACGCAAAATTCCGGAGAATTTCAACGAGACGCGACACATTGGATTCACCATGTACTCGACGTGTATTCTGTGGTTGGCGTTTGGGCCGATTTATTTTGCGACACAGAGCGATTTTAGGGTGGGTTTTGATTGTTTCAATGAATCTCAATTGGAGTTTAATTCCAATGTATGCTGTTAACAATAAATTAAAAGGCTTTATTTTAGGGAACGTGATAGACCGATTCTGATTATTTTTCCCTGCTCTTTAATTCGTATGGAAACCTATTTTTAAATGCAGGAAAATTAATTTAATACGTCCATTATATTATAGAGTCAGTTGTATATTTCGATGTGTTCTAATTTGTTTTAAAGGTTAACATTTTTCATGAAAACGGCAAAAACCGATCAATAAGCAACAAGTGAAAAGAAATAAAATTATAGAAAAAATGTGAACATAAATAGACTCTAGGGAGGGGTTATTTTAAGATACCTCTGTATACATATAGTAAAACTTTATTATAGGTTTTCTGATAGTTCATATCCAAAACTTACAAGTTAGTTACCACTGAAAACAGTTTTCATACCACTTCGCGTTTTAGGAATGAAAAAATATGCAGGTTCCACCCGTTCCATAAAGCTGAAGTCCACCAAAGGAAAATAATAACATCAGACTTTTTGTCATTTTAATATTGTATTTTCTAACGAGTTGCAGCATGAAAACAGGAGTCCGCAATCACCATTCTGCCTGCGTCTCTTCAAATAGCACTTTGTTTGCGTGGTCGCGCGCACAAAAGTGGGCGGGATTTCGTGTTCTCATGCTGCAACTCGATTGAAACACACAATAAAACGAAAGTTAAAAAAATTCGAGAACTAGGCTTCTGTACATCATAAGCCGAATTCATGAGGTTATTCGGGATTCCGAATGGTCTCATGAATACGACCTCAGGTTGCATCAGTCCAAAGTACCGTATCCTGTTTAAAAGTAATTAAAACCATATTATTTATTTCATCCAATTTTCAGATCCAAATCACGTCTCTTTGTATGTGCATTTCTCTATCTGGCACCGTGGCACTTATTTGCTTTTTTGCGCCAAAAGTGAGTTATTATTGAAAGTGCAAGCTTTTAGAATTGGGCGTTTCAAAACTGTGTGAAATAGAACTAAATTTTATCGAGTCGGTTTTTTTTTGTCGTCCTGGTAAACTCAAATCTCATCAGAAGGAAATGAAAAGAAAATTCGAAAGATATTGTTTTTTCCATCGAATTGCGACATGAGAACGCGTGACTCCGCCCACTTTTTTTCGCGCGACCACGCAAACACAGTTCGATTTGAAGAGAAGCAGAGAAAACATGTATTTTTCTCTCGTTCTCATGCTGCAACTTGATTGAAAAGCAAACACAATAAGCAAAAGTGGCAGTCACAGAAAAATCGAGTTCTATTTCTCACAGTTCTAAAAAGCACAGTTCTAAAAGCGAGTGACTCCTGTTTTTCGGTGTTCATGTTGATCACTACAATTCCAACAAGTGAAATAAAATATACAAGAAAATGTTTTCCATAAAACCACGTTCTCAGAATGTTTTAAAGCAAATCACAGTGCTTTTTTTCCGGGAACCACATGTTTTGTTGATTTTTTAAATGCAATTTTCCATGGCAATATTTAGCTCTGAAAAGCATTAAAAAAAACTCCTTTTAGGTGTACATAGTGCTCTTCCAACCCTACAAAAACGTGAGAACACGTCAATCGGCAGTCGGTCGGCTCGTCAACCAACAAATGAGGTTTATGAGGTTTGTGTGCAGTGGAATTGGAAACAGACATTCCCATAACTTTCCCGGTTTTCGAATGAAAAATCCAACCCTTATCGCATGTTTTCTTTTAGCCAATTGACCTACAACCCAGATGGATGTCACTCTTATCAGCCGATGTCTTCCAATCAATCCTATAAACCTAGTAGTGAGTTTTGATGCGTCTCATCCTGAAATGGAGGCATGCATTGCATGAAAACAGTTTACTTTAAATGGAAAACAACAATTTACAGCCGAGGAGAGTTCTCACACGAGCAACGCTCCGGCACTACCGCAAACTCGAGCGATCCCTCCGCAAATAATTGAGCAATTGGCGGCGAGTCTTCCGATTAGTGATAAAAATGATTTGGGTTAGTTTTACTTTTCGTTTTTGTTGAAAATGGGCTATTATGGATTTGTGACGTAGCGAGACAGCGTGTCCAGTTATGCGTCAGCAATTGTCAAGCGCACAACTTGCAGAAACGAGTCGCTATGTCACGAATTTATAATGGGGTTATTCAGGGTCGGAAAAAATAGTTTTTTTTTTCCTTTTTTTCCTTATTCAAATGACGGAAAAAAATAAGAAAAATCCGTGGCCGCGAGCGTTTTTTTCCGTTGCTTTTCTAGGCCATCGCAAAAGTTTTTTAGGCCCTCCGCTGTGAGACCTGCGAAATATCGATTTACGGGCGAATAATTTTTGAAACTTTTTTTTTGAAAAAGTACTGAAAAAAAACTTTCAAAAATTATTCGCCCGTAAATCGATATTTCGCAGGTCTCACAGCGGAGGGCCTAAAAAACTTTTGCAATGGCCTAGAAAAGCAACGGAAAAAAAACTCTCGCGTCCCCGGATTTTTTCTTTTTTTTTTCTGTCGTTTGAATAAGGAAAAAAGGAAAAAAAAACTATTTTTTTTTCCGACCCTGAATAACCCCATAATAGTGAAGATTTCAAAAATATAAAAAAAAAACGTCCCAATAACTTTTCAGTGAAAAAATTGTCGCTACAAGATAAAATGCTGAACAACAACAACAATAACAACGAGACGAGCACATCAGAAGAGATCCGACGACGTCGTCCATCGTCAGTTCACACAGTTTCACACAACGGACACGCCGTTTCCAGCCATTTTTCGTCCAAAGCCTTCTCAACGATCGAGGAGCCAAAAACGTCGACAATTGTGCGACAGGACACGACGAAGAGCCGGTCGAGCATTGCGGAAGCTCATCAGGTCGAGTTGATTCTCGAGGAAATTGCGGCCGATCAGAATTCCACGTTTCTCTAGGTGATTGCTTGGAAAAACATTTTTAATGTTTGTATTTATTTATTTCCTCTCACAATCAATTTGTACATCTTCTTTTTTGTTTGTTTCGTTTTTTCCTTGGAAATCTCAATGTCTCAATATTGTTCGGGTATTTTATCAACATTTTGTATAATTTTAGATTCTATGAATCTTTTTTCATTGTTTTTCCACCCCCACCTCTTTCCCAGTGCCTTTTAGGATCTCTTGTTTTTTTTTCTTTTAATAATGGTAAAATTTAAAATAAACTATTGATTTTAATGGTATCGAGTTAAAATTTTAAACAACTCGGTAAATCATGCAGCTGTTGATCCACAGAAAATGAGGAAAAACAAGCGGAAACTGATGAAGCGCAGCTGGGCAACTGTGTGGCTACAGTAGGCCACAGTGCTCCAACAGTTTGGCGTGTAAAATAACTTACAGTACTGACCAAAAAGAGTGCGCGTTTTGCTGCGTCCTGTTCAAAATGACAAACTTTGAGTGTGCACTACTAATTTAAAAATATTTTTGTTAAACCTTCCAACCTAGGAATACATTTTAGTAGTTAATAACTTTTTCGTATGACTACTTTCAAAGGTACTGTAGATCGCAGAAGCGATAATCCTCAAAATTGTTTGCAGTTTTTGCAATCGCTACTTTCTACGATCTATATCTGACAATGAATGTGGTAAATGCGATTTTTGGCGGATTGACATTTCACGTGAAACTAGAAGACAAAAAATCTCTTTATTTTTTAAAAATAAAAACGTGAATTTGCGTGCCACGTCACTCCGCCACGAATCCATAATCAACAAAAATAGATAAAATAAAAAATATTGAGAGACGTGACCTTTTTTATATGACGTGACCAAAACACGAATGCCCGGTGAACTAATGAACTATATACGTGGAATTTTCTTGATTCACCGCCCGTGTGCTTCTTGGGAATTCATTCTGTTCTATTTTTGCACTCTTTTCTTACTTCTCTCTTGTTTTACTATCTAACTGTCTACCGTTCTGTTTTCTCAATCAACAATCACATTTTTCAGAATGTTACTCCACGCGGAGACGACATTTGGTCTCAACTTTCTACGAGCTCTTCCTGCCTACAACGAGACCCTGGTTTTCTCACCGGTATCGATTGCTTTGCTTTTGTCACTGGTGCACAGCGGAGCCAAGGGAAGATTGAAGACGCAAATTGAAAATGTGTTTGGAGGTGAACAGAACGTAGATCAAATGGACAATTATTTTCAATACCTTTCGGAACTTGTAAACGACGGGAATTCAAGGGACTTTCATTTCCATATGGCAAACAAGCTTTTTGTGGGGTACGTTTTTTTTTCCTTGTATTCACGGCGTGTTGGACGGAACGTTCAAAATAATATTTGAACTGCGCGCGCTAAAAAAAATAATGGACATATTGTGAAAACAAAAAAATTGCAACGCGGTGTTTGCGTACTTTTGAAATTCAAACGGCAATGAAAGAAATAGCACGGGAAATGAAAAGAGTTGTTCCCATTTTCATTTGAATTTTAAAAGTACGCAAACACCGCGTTGCAATTTTTTTGTTTTCACAATATTGTAAGCGTTGACCCATTTAGCTGCGCAGCCACTCGTTAACCTGTTACGAAAAGGAGACGCAGAGAAGCCAAGTGTGAGGATACTGTAGTTTTGTAGCAACTCTTGCCGAAGAGACGCAGGCAAGCAGCCTTCCTACTCACTGTCAGTGGAGCGCGTTGCCAATAACGTTACGTTCAGCACGCCGTGATGAATTTTATTGAAAAATTAATCGAGAGTCAACACGTCAACCAATTCACGCGGTTTATTAAAATGTTCATTTCCTTGTTAGGAATTGAAATAATCCTTGGATCTATTATTGTTTTAAAAAAGTTGTCACCTACAAAGCCGCGTGAACTTCAAAATTAGGCTCCGCCTCTTCACGCGAACTTCATGAAATTTTTATTTTCCTTCACTTTTTGTTCATGAAAATTTACAAAGGTGGAAATTCGCGTGAAGAGGCGGAGCCTAATTTTAAAGGTCACGCGGCTTTGGAGGTGACAACTTTTTTAAAACAATAATATTCCCGAAATTTAAATAATTGCCACGTATTTTGCTGCAATGTTCACGTGTAAAATTTCAATTTATAAGGCTATTCACGAAAGTTGCCCGCTTTTACAAGGGGTTTTGGGTCCAAATTAATAAAAGAAAGAGATGAGACTGTTTTAGAATAGAAATTTTTTAGCTAAACTTTAAAGAAAGAAAACAAAAACAACACAAACAACACAAAACAAGCGAGAACTGAATGACCAAATGGGCCGCTCCAAAATAACTAATAAACACGTGTCAAAGAAACGAAATTTTTCCACGATATAGCATTGATAGTGAAGAGACACAGAGACTACCCCCTTTCTTTGACCTCCTCACCTTCTGCGTCTCTTAACTATCAGAGCTATATCGTAGGAAAATCTCGTTTCTCTACCTGCGTTTTTTTACATATTTCTACATCACGTGAATTGAAGAAAAAAACACAATTTTTTCTCGAGTTTCAAGTGGCAAGTCCTCCACCCAGCCCCGTATATGGTTTTTTAATGTTTAAAAAAACAGATATTTATTGTCGGCCTGCGAAAATGGTCAAACGCGCTTCGCTGAACTCAAAGCTATTCGGTTTCCAAATTACTTCATTTCACGTTGAATTCACACGTGAAATAAAATAATTTAGTGACGAAAATAAAAATCGCATAGCGTTTAGTTCACCGGAGCGCGTGATCATTTTGGCGGGCCGACAATAAATATCTGTGTTTTTAAAAACATATTTCAACATTGCCTGGATTAGCAATAAAACGAAAAACAAAACGTGCGCCGCGACATGGCAGCAAACTGTGTGGCAGTTATTTATGTTTTAGGAATGGAGCCAATAAATTTAAAAATGTAATAAATCGCGATTAATTTCACAATAAATGAATTAATTGCAGAAAAGAATATAAAATAAAGAATAACTACACCGGAGCAGAAAATTTGGATTTTAAAAGTGATGATGCTGCAAAAAAAATCAATAACTACGTGAAATCAGCTACAGGGAGTAAAATCAAGAACATCGTTTCCAAGTCTTCGCTTAAAAACGCTACGGCTTTATTGGTTAACTCCATGAGCTTCACTGGTGTTTGGGAGAAAATATTCGGTGGATTCCATACTTATGAAAACTCATTCTATAAAGATGGTGAAAGGGTTCAGCGTAATTTTTTGCATGCGTATCACGCTTATCAAACTTATGCCTGGGACTATCGGTTCAGCGTAGTAATTTTGAATTACAAGAATCCAGAATACCGATTTGCAATTTTCTATCCGAGACAGAAATATGGATTGAAAAAAGTTCTCGAAAAGATGGATGCCGCTAGATTCCAGAAACTGTTGGGTGCTGCGAAAAGAAGATTAGTTAATGTGAGTTTATACGCGATATACCTTTTAGATTCAGCCAGTTTTAAATTTTACCAAATAAAAAATTCAGACCTATATCCCAAAGATCGACGTTAAAACAAAGGTGCTTCTCAAGGATATACTGCCCAAATTGGGAATAACTGACCTTTTTGATGGTTCTGCAGATTTGTCTGAAATTGCTGACGAATTGAAAATTACAAACGGAGTTCACAAGGCGCGTATTCAGGTGAGGTGTTGTGTTGAAAATGGGTCAATTTGAATAATAGAATTTTCAGATTAATGAGGAAGGAACCGTTGCCGCCCCTAAATTCTCTTCTGTCCGAATTCCAAATGAAGAAAGCGATGAGGATCCAGTTGATTATTATACAAAATGCCCGTTCCTTTTCGCTTTGGTTAGGGAGAATCATCCCGTTTTGATGGGAGTTTATCATGGTTAATTGTTGTTTATCATTAATTTTAACATTTCAGTTTATAAAATTAATGCAACTAGTTTTTATTATTATTTTTTTAATTTTTGCCGCATAAAGTAGCAGTTGAATTTGTTTTTACCGAATGAGTTTTATATTAATTGGGAAAACTCCGATGTAGCCCCCCCACACGACAAGAGCCCCCACATGTTGGATCTCACATTTCACTGATTTTGCTGCAAAATTCACATAACTTGAAAAAGTTAATGTAAAAAACTAGTGCCGTTTTAAATCATTTCCATAGACCACCTCAGCAGTCTGTCTGCCAAAATTTTTCCTTTAAAAAGACTAGTCAGTGGTTGGTGGTCGGTATATTTCGTCGTTAGGCATCCAAAGATAAAATGTTTCAATCTTCTGGTAGCAAACAAAACAGCTTGCGCTTCTCTACTCAGGAAATTTTTGGCGCTTATATAGTGAGAGTCGGCATCCAGGTGGCTAATAGCCGTCGAATATGGCTAATAGCCGCCGTAAAGGCTGATAGCGGGCGATATTGGCAAATAATTGAAGAATTTGGCTATTAGCCGTCGAATATGGCTATTAGCCGCCGAAAAGGGCTATTAGCCATTATGGGGTAATGTCAGCCGCAAATAAAAATTTGTCTGTTGGCAACGCAGCTATAGAACGTTTACATGCAACAATTGAGCGGGACAATATTCACGCTTACTCAGCCATTTTGCGACTTTTTCCAGACACAAGATGTCCGAAATTTGAAATGGAACATTTTTGAAAATTATAGCCGACGGAAACGGCTAATAGCCATGGAAAACGGCTAAAAACCATCATGTATGGGGCGTGTGCCAAATACATATGACACACGCCCCGAATCGGTGGCTACTAGCCGTTTTCAATGGCTATTAGCCAAAAATTTTCTGAGTATCAATGGTGTGATAATTCTATGAACTTTTCCGTCTTCTCCCGGTTGCGCAAGCACTGCTCCGATTCCAAAGCCGGATGCATCCGTGAAAATGCAAAACGGCCTTACAAAACTTCTCGCGGATTCAATATCCGGCTGGGCAAGAACTTCAGCTCGTCATATGCATTTTGTTGCTCAACCCCCCATCTCCGCGCCACTTTTGGTGACGTAGGCGGTGTCAATGGGGGCGCTATTTTCGCGAAGTTCATGATGAAGTTTCGGTAATATGAATACATTCCCAAGAATGAATGCGGTTCTTTCACATCGTTTGGGACTGTAAATTTTTTCCATTTTTCGAACTTTTTACCTTCGATATTCAACCAAATTCTGTGCGATTTTACATTTTTGCGGCTTCAGTTTCAATTTACACTCCTTCGAAACCTTTACCAAATCTTCTTCGTGCTCTTTCTCGGTACGACTATCAACATCGTCAATATAGACAAAGACATGTTTCCCTAAACATTCTCCCAACACTTGTTCCATACCGCTTGGAATATGGCCGGAGTTGTTGTCAAGCCGAACGGCATTACTTCAAACTGAAACTGCTCATTTAGTACTGTGAATGCAATTTTCTCTTTAGAAGCCTCTTCCACCGGTATCTGTCTCAATAACCTACTAACAGATCTAATGTGGTGAACCACTTTTTGTCTCCCAAAGCTTGCAGTGTTTACTCTATATGCGGTAATGGATGAGCATTTAGTTTTATGACCGTAATGAGCTTTCGCTAATCGATACGCATGCGGATACTTCCATCACTGTGATGTGCACTTTTTGATGACTTTCCGAGCTTCCATGCCTTTTAGCATTTACTTCACTTTCTCCTGAAGCGCTAACGGGACCGGCCAACTTTCTCTAGCTCTCTAGCTTTTCTAGCTCAATTTCTAGCTCAATCTTACACTCCACCATACCAGTTTGGGTCAATTCGCTATCTTCGATGGCAAAGACCTCTTTGAATTCGGATATGATTCACCGGAACTTTCCGCTAGAAATTTCCCCGTTCTCATTCAAAAGTCTCAAAACTTCTTTCTTTCTCCATTCTCCTTTAAACGATGGCTTTTTTTTATATCCCACATATTAACCTCCTTTTTCTTCTTTCCTTTCGTACACCTTCCATTCACGCGACACCAAACCAACAATCTCATTTTTCTTAATGAGCAACTGCTCATTTCTCCAGTTAGAAACCCAGACTTTAATTTTTCCTTCCTCATTCTTTCGACTCTAACAACACCTGCTTCCCCATATCAGCTTCCACTGTCAGATCAACTTCCAAACAGCTTTGGGGTGGTACTCGCAGTTTTTCAGCAGCTCTTGCCACTGCCTTTCCTGCTTTCCATTTTAGCTCTACCCCCATGCTTTTGAATGCGTTGGTTCCCAATAAGAGAACTTCCGAACTATTTTACACTAGTTGGAACACTACTGACGCATTTCTTCCACTAACTCTCACTTTTAACTTAAACTGCTTTTCTATTTAATAATGGTAAAAGTTGAAATGAACTATTGATATTAATGGTATCGAGTTAAAATTTAAAAATTGTGTGTTTTTTAATTTTAAACAACTCGGTAAAACTGGGCAACTGTTCGGCAACAGTTGAACAACAGTGTGCCCACAGATAGGCGACTGTTGACCATCACTCAAGAGAAATGGTCTTGCGGCCACTGTTGATCCACAGAAAAAAAAAAGCGGAAACTGTTGAAGCACAGCTGGGCAACTGTGGCGTGTAAAACAACTTACAGTACTGGTAGGTACCGCAACATGCTCAGAAAAAAAAAAACCAGAAAACACAATATTTCTGTCAATTGTCGTTAAGATAATGGAATTTTCTAATGGAAAAAAAACAATTAATAATTAAATGTTTGTTATGCAAAGCCTACATTTGCATAAAAACGACTATTGTGTTTTCAATCGAGTTGCGACGTCAAGTGGTCAAACTCCGCCCACTTTTTTTCACGCAAAAATTCAAAATGCACTAAAATTTAATGTTCGCGTGAAAAAAAGTGGGCGGAGTTTGACCTCTTGACGTCGCAACTCGATTGAAAACACAATAAAACATGAAAAAAACGTTTGGAACTCTGTTTAAGGAGTTCAGCTCGAACAGTATCACATGGTTCTCTGTAACCGCGCTGCACCCGTAATGTTCACATCGTTTGTGGCGCAAAATCATGTCTTTATGTACGGTTTTCGATGGAACCTCATCTCGTTTTCGGAATTCTTGGAGTAAAGCCACTATGTATACCGGCATCTCTGCTTTCGATGCATTCAATATGGTGAACCCTGGCTTCGCCAGTTCTTCAACCCGTTTCTCCCAATCTGAGTATCCTTTCTTCCGTCTTTTCCACACAGCCGATGACATTCGGTTTCGAAAAAATTGTTTCGCCACCACTGGTATACCACGCTTTTCAATGGGTACGGGGTGCTATTCCAACATGCTTGGGCTCCTGTCGTGTGGGGGGTTATATCAGATTTTCCCGAATTTTACCCACAGAACTCGTGCCGCAGACATGCAAAATGGGTGAAGCTAATCTTTTATACAAGATGGTGGCATTAAAACGGCACTAGTTTTTAACACTAACTACTTTTTCAAGTTTCGTCAATTTTGCGACATAATCAGTGAAATGTGTAATCCAACCTGTGGGGGGCTCTTGTCGTGTGGGGGCCACCTCGGAGTTTTCCCAATTAATACAAAAGGTATTGTGTTTTCAATCGACTTGCGACATCAAACCGTGAAACTCCGCCCACTTTTTTCACGCGAACATTAAATTTTTTGTACATTTTGAATTTTCGCGTGAAAAAAAGTGGGCGAGGTTTCACGTTTTGATGTCGCAACTGAAACCAGAATAAAAGCAAATTGAACTACTACTTTATGCGGCAAAAATTAAAAAAGAAAAAGGTAAAAACTATTTGCATTAATTCTATAAATTAAAATGTTCAAATTAATGATAAACCACAATTAACCACGATAAATTCCCATCAAAACCGGATGATTCTCCCGAACCAAAGCAAAAAGGAACGGGTATTTTGTAAAAAAATCAATTGGATCGTTACCGCCTGGTTCATTATCATACTGGACAGAAGAGAATTCAGGGGCGGCAACGGTTCCTTCCTCATTAATCTGAAAATTCAATTATTCAAATTGACCCATTTTCAACACAACACTTCACCTGAATACGCGCCTTGTGAACTCCGTTTGTAATTTTCAATTCGTCAGCAATTTCAGACAAATCGGCAGAATCATTAAAGAGGTCCGTTATTCCTAATTTGGGCAGTACATCCTTGAGAAGCAGCTTTGTTTTCACGTTGATCTTTGGGATATAAGTCTAAACTCTTTTATTTGGTAAAAATTAAAACTGGCTGAATCTAAAAGGTATATCCCGTATAAACTCACATTAATATAATGGCTTTTCCCAGAACTCAACAGTTTCTGGAATCTAGCGGCATCCAACTTTTCGAGAACTTTTTTCAATCCATATTTCCTTTTCGGCGAGAAAATTGCAAATCGGTATTCTGGATTCTTGTAATTCAAAATTAGCACGTCGAACCAATTGTCCCAGGCAAAAGTTCGATGACACGCAAACGCATGCATAAACCAACGTTGAACCTTTTCTTCACCAGCTACGAATGTTTCCATAAAAGTACTGTATCCACCGAATTCTTTCTCCCAAACACCAGAGAAGCTCATGGCGTTAACCAGTAAAGCCGCAGCGTTTTTAAGCGAAGACTTGGAAACGATGGTCTTGATTTTATTCCCTGTAGCTGATTTCACGTAGTTATTGATTTCTTTTGCAGCCTCATTGCTTTTAAAATCCAGATTTTCTGCTCCGGTGTAGTTATTCTTTATTTTATATTCTTTTCTGCAATTAATATATTTATTGTGAAATTAGTCGCGACTTTATTATTATACTTATTTATTATTGTCAATATCTTTTCTCCTCCAAAATGTGTTATTCTCACGTCATTCCGTTTTTCTTATTTCCTCTATACATGTTTTCTGTATTATTTTTTTGCAATGAGCGTATACAAATAAATAAAAAATTAATAAAATATCTGAAAGTTCCACCGGTTGTTCATCGGAATCAAGGCCATATATCATATATGCCAACGGCGAAATATTTATATTACACTTGGAAAATTAAGAGACGCGAGGCGAAATGCGGTTAAGTCCACAGCTCCGCAAAAACCCGCAACTATAGCGCAAAGTCTGTTTTTGTTTGCTTTTTTTCCAATTCACGCAATGTTTAAATATGTAAAAAAAACACAGGTAGAGAAACGAGATCTTCCTACGATATAGCTCTGATAGTTAAGAGACGCAGAAGGTGAGGAGGTCAAAGAAAGGGGGTAGTCTCTGGGTCTCTTCACTATTAATGCTACCTGGGTTTTTTTTGCATATTTGAACATCGCGTAAATTGAAAAAAAAAAAAAACAAAAGCAAAGTTTTTTTTGCGAATAACCCCTAATTTGAAACGTTACACGTGAACATTGCAGCAAACTACGTGGCAATTATTTACATTTTTGGAATGGATCCAAGGATCCTTTCAATTCCTTGCGAGGAAATGAAAATTTTAAAAAACCGCGTGAATTGGTTGACGTGTTGACTCTCGATTTATTTTACAATAAAGTTCATCACGGCGTGTTGACTGGAACGTTATTGGCAACGCGCTCCGCTGAGTAGGAAGGCTGCTCGTCTGCGTCTCTTTTTCGTACCAGTTTAACGCAGATGAGTGGCCGCGCAGCTAAACGCGTCCACGCTTACATTAGTCCATAATTTTTTTTAGCGCGCGCAGTTCAAATTTTATTTTCGAACGTTCCAGTCAACACGCCGTGAATGTAAGGGAAAATATTAATGAACGTACCCCACAAAAAGTCTATTTGCTGCATGGAATCGAAAATCCTCTGTATTCCCATCGTGTACGAGGTCCGAAATGTATTTAAAATAATTGTCCATTTTTTGATCTACTTTCTGTCCATCTCCAAGCACATTTTCAATTTGCGTCTTCAATTTTCCCTTGGCTCCACTGTGCACCAGTGACAAAAGCAAAGCAATCGATACCGGTGAGAAAACCACGGACTCGTTGGTGGCAGGAAGAGCTCGTAAAAGGTTGAGCCCGAATGTAGTCTCCGCGTGGAGTAACATTCTGAAAAATGTAATTGTTGATTGAGAAAACAGAACGGTATGTATTTAGATAGTGAAACAAGAGAAAAATTAGGTAAAGAGTGCAAAAATAGAACAGAATAAATACCGAAGAAGCACACGGGCGTTGAATACATATAATTCCACGTTTATAGATCAATTGTTCACCGTTTATTCGTGTTTCGGTCACGTCCCAAAGAAAGGTCACGTCTCTCAATATTTTTTATATTATTTATTCTCGTTGATAATGGATTCGTGGCGGAATGACGTTACACTTGAATTCACGTTTTTATTCAAAAAAATGAGCAAATGAAACAAATTCTGTCTCCTAGATTCACGTGAAATGTCATTCTGTAATGGGGTTATTCACGAAAAGGCAAAAAACTGCGCGAAAACTCGGAAAATGCTCCGATTGGCCTGAAATTTCGGGAAAAGAGGGTGAAAACTCTCCCGGACATTCCCACAAAATTTCAGACCAAAATATCGATTTTTAAGGAATATATTTTTTTCCGAAAATGCTTAAAATCGATATTTTTGTCTGAAATTTTGGGAAATAAAGGAAAAAATTCTCCCGGACATTACCCCAAAATTTCAGACAAAAATATCGATTTTAAGCATTTTCAGAAAAAAAAATCAATATTTCTTAAAAATTGATATTTTGGTCTGAAATTTTGTGGGAATGTCCTGGAACATTTTTTCCTCATTTCCCAAAATTTCAGGTCAATTCGAGCATTTTTCGAATTTTCGCGCAGTTTTTTGCCGTTTTTTGCCATTTTTTGCCATTTCGTGAATAACCCCATTATACTCGTTATAAATCTCTGCAAATTCGCTCCCATTGCACAGTGACTTGCGCATACATTTGGAGTGAGATTCAGAAAAATCAGAGCGAAACAACGGTCGCATACTCTCCATTTCCACGGTGTGCCAAAATCCGAAAATGTTTGAACTGTTCGCAATGGAGCGCGCTTGCATTTTCAGTGCTAAAATGAACGGTGATTTTCAACTTCAAAATATGTCATTTTCATTGATTTTTTCAATATTTTGCAACATAATTATTGTTAAGAAAATTTTTATCTACAAAATAAGCTAAAAAACGTAAAAATTCGTTGACAGGGAAGCTCGTCATTAAATTGTGCACTTTTTCAACGGGATTTTCAATATTTTTCAGATTTTTCGTAAAATGGAGGAATTTCATCAAATTTTACAACATCCGATTGATTCAAAAATAGATTGGGATCATTTTCATGCAAAAATGAGGTAACAATAATCACGGACAACGTCCCTATAATCATTTGAACAAAAATTACGTGGAATCGGGTGTGTTCAAGCCGATTTGCTGCTCCAATTTGATTGGAAAATTCATATATTCGGTTTATGGAATGCTCAAAACCTGAGGAAAAATAATTAAACGGCTTCGACGCTGCTCTCGGCTTGAAATCATCAGAAAAAGCAATTTTTCGCGAGATTCGTACTATATTTTTTTTTCTTTTTTTTTCACTTTTTTCCGTGTTTGCTCCGATTCAGTCATATGCCCATTAGTTCCTATGGGCATTTAAACGGGTCATTGGTTCTGATTGATGCCAAAGTACCAAACATGCAACTTAAATTAGAACGGAACATTCAATATTACAAGTACCAGGCAAAAATTAAAGGAAATTCGGTTTTAGCCGAGAGCTGAACAATTATATCATTGAATTGCAGAATTTCCGATCAAATTGAAACATCAAATTGCCTTGAAGATACTCAGTTTCACGTTATTTTGTTCAAATGCTTATGGGGACGTTGTTTGTGAATATTTTTGCCTCATCGTTGGCTCAAAATAATCGAAATCTTTTTTTGAAGCAATATTTTGTTGAAAAACTTGTTAAAATTCCTTCATTTTACGAAAAACCTGAAAAATGTTCAAAATCACCGTTCATTTTAGCACTGAAAATGCAAGCGCGCTCCATTGCGAACAGTTCAAACATTTTCGGATTTTGGCACACCGTGTATTTCATGCATTCTCTCGTCGCCAACATGTCCGCGTCCTCCACTGTGCGATTGAAGCAAATTTGCAGCGTTTTATACCAAACGGTCTATTATTTCTCTCACCGTGTCTTTGAATGGATTACGGTAAAACTCATTCAACTGTGTCATCTTATTTCTCGTGGGAAAGTGGTCATTGTTAAAGGGAATGGAGCTTTGAGCTTTGAAAAAAGCCTATTCGGAATTTTTGGAACTTTAAAAATGCAGAGTCCATAAAATTCATAGCTGTTTATTTATAAATTCAATTTTCTTGCCGGCTACAGTAAGTAGTGGCTCGGAAAATCAAAACACAGGAGAAAACGAAACCCCGCCCACTCATTTGTTCGCGATCACGCAAACACAGTGCTATTTGAAGAGACGCAGACAAAAAAGGGATAGCAGACGCATTGTTTCATGCTGCAACTCTTTTGAAAATACAGGCTAAAAATTTAGAATCACCCGTTCTTTATTATTGCACGTTTAGAAAAAAACATATCAGATAACCCACATAATCAGTAACAATACAAAAACGAAATTTGTATACGCGAAATTGAAGAAATTTCGTCCAGAATTATCAAAAAATCTTTGTGTAGTGGTGGCGATATCAGGGCCAATGATTCGAGGCACTGTGCAGCAGCAACTGTCTGAAAAATCAAAGAGTGTTAATGCTGTATGGGCAGCTATTGGGCAGCTAATGGTCATCTAATGGTCAAGTGGGCAATTTGGCCCGAATTGGAAAAAAAAGCTCGAATTACATTTAAAAGAAAGGTGGAAATAAGAGGATACACGCCTCTCCCGTCGTCCAATGCGCCACCAAGTTTGTCGGATAATGAATTTATTTTTTCACTCGAAAATGTACTTTTTTGAGAAATTCGAATCATTGTCGTATTACTCAGGATGGCATTATCATTTTAATCCAAAAACGAGGTTTTTTGGTCAGAAAATGACCGAGCCTTAGGGTTTTAAAAATGGGCCAGGTAGAAACAATTTTGGAAGGCTGCGGTGCCGTGGGATAGAGACCACAAATTTGCCAAGTGGAAACTTTTCAGTCTAGGTACAAATATCAGAGATTAGCCAACTATTTTTTTAGTTTTTTGGGAATTTAAGGATTTTACAGATACCATCAGAGTTTCCGTGGAAATTAAGATTTTAAAAGCAGTCTTTTGAAATTACTAGACCAAAATATTGTGTTTCAGACATTTTAAGAGGCTTCTAAATCATTGTCATTTTCTTGTTAGGTCATATGAGGATATCATGCTAGATGATGGTCTTCCTCAGGTTCAATTGCATTAATTTCCGCTGAAACAGGAAGATACATATTTCTATTCTCAGTTCGGAGCGCTGCAAATGCGCTCCATTAGCAGCGTGGACGAAGCGGCCACGTTGGCGACGAGAGAGTGAAGAAAACAAAGAGAGTTCGCCTTTTTTCTCTGAATCTCACTCCAAATGCATGCGAAATTCACTGTGCGAATGGAGCGAGTTTGCAGCAATTTATACCATGTAGGGAAAACAAATAAATTTGAATGTTTTTTTAATAATGCTCTTTTGTTATCGATGTAAGTTCAATTTATTCACTGTTCTGCTGCTTTCTGGACCATTTAGAAACTTGTAGGCAATATAAAATTTAGGCTTTATTAGAGAAACGATATGTTAGGTTTTCCCAACAATATTTCCCAAATTCTTCTTCAAAAAAAAACACGTCATCCAAACTTGGACAAGGCACACTTTATACAATTTTATACTACCCTTATCTATTGTGTTTTCAATCGATTTGCGACATGAACACGCAAGTCTGCATACACTGTTCTGTCTGCGTCTCTTCAAATATCACTGTGTTCGAGTGGTCGCGCACAAATAAGTGGGCGGAGTTTCGTTTCGCGTTCTCATGTCGAAAGTCGATTGAAATGAGATGAAAACAAAAAGTCAAACAAGACTCACTAATGCAAACAGCATTCTGTGCGTACGGCGAGCACTGGTAATCCGCCTGGCAACCGACATTTATCTTAAATCCACCGTTTATACACACTGGATACATGTTGCATGCTGAAACAGTTATATTGAAAAAAAAACTGTTTCAAAACTCGTGAGAACCCACGAAATTCCGAATAGAATCTGAAGGGGTCCGAGCCACAAATGTATTGAAATTTTGTCAGAGTTGAGACAAGGTCTTGCTGGGGAATTAGTTGGCTAGAAACTTGACAGGTAGTGAATGAAATAAGGAAAAGAAAAAAAGTATGAACAAATGGTTTCATGGTGATGACGAATGAAGTAATTTTTGGAGAGAACAGATTCGAATAAAATGTGGAGCTAAAATGGAATGACAATGCTCATTTGTTAGCTCAGCTGCAATGATGGGTGTGGATTTTTTCGCGAACATTCCAGAGTTTTTGGGGGGTTTTGGGCAAATGGACTTGGATTTTTTCATTCTCTGAAATGCGGTGGATGCATATAGTGTCTGTATCGTGCATTTATGCATATTAAGCACGTTAATCAATTTACGTTAACACATTTTACTGATTTGGCCAAAAATATCACAATATTTGTGGGGATTAATAAAAAAAATTAGAAAGGAAAATGAAAAAAGTGTAAAGTACTTATCTTTTTTCCTCCATCGGCGTCGTTTCCCAATACCGATCTCGTGGTGTAGTGGTTATCACATCTGTCTAACACACAGAAGGCCGGCGGTTCGAGCCCGCCCGAGATCAAATAATTTTGATAATGTCAAAAACATGATTTTTTTGTTCTTTAATGCGAAAAAAGGTTTTATAAACCGTCCAATGAACACTATATGCACCAAGCGCATTTCATCTGTGTTGAAGACCATCTACAATTTTTTGGCACCCACCCCCGCTTTTAAAACTCTATGAAACTTACTCTCCGTCAACCGGGGAATTCTCTCCCATTCAAATGTGTCCTCCAAATGATTTATCATGTGTTCCCTTCCATCGGAATGCTCCGCGCCACCCACTCTTGCTCTCCTCTCCTCTCCTCTCCCAAAAAGGATTTATGAACGGAATAGTAAAGAAGAGCAGATCAAAATGGGTGATAAGAGAATAGGCAAATGGGGCGGATTAATGAGTTTGTGGAGATGGAGATACACTTGCTTTATTGTTAGTGGAAAAACTGAAGAGATAACATCTGCTCTGCACAAAAAAAGGACAGCCATCACAGGTGAAACGTCTTCATTTTTCAACCATTTTTTCTGTTTCAGCCGTCAAACACTCTGTGTCTGTCACAATGGTCCCCCCGTCCTCGTCCCTCCCCAAAAATGATCCAAACTATTGCGAAACACTTATTCCCCTTCTCTTTCCACTTGACATGTCCTAATCCCCAGGCGACTTTTCGTTTTCTCTTTACATTCAAATTTTGGCAAAAGTTTGCCCACATAGAATGCAAATTAGAGAGACGCAGATGAGCTAGTTTTGATTCTGGGTGGTACGATGGAATTAAGGGACGACCACGACCACACTCGGAAACGTCAAGTGGCTCCCGCCAAGGAAATTGAGCGAATTTAAGTGTACATAGTAGTGCAAAGATTTTTGAGGAAAAAAATTTTACATGTTAAAATGTGTTATAACAAACTTGTCTTGGTTAGTCTACCGGTGACTATGTCGGTCAACTCATCTCATTGCAAAACCAAAAAAAAAATAGTTACCACCACCCGGAATCGAACCCTGGTCTTGTGGAGACCACAATTTTTCGCAAGATCCACTTGGCCATAGGGTCTATTTTTTCAAATGCTCAAAATGCTCGTTTTGATGGGAATTTTGTAACTTTTTGAAGATTTTCAGTGTTTATTCTGTTTTAAATACAACTTTTGAAATTTGAAAATCCAAAACGAGTAAAAGGTAAAAAATTTTTTTTTCAATTTTTTTTGAAATTTTTGAATTTTTTTCACTTTTTTTTGAAAATAAAAGACAAATTCAGTTGTATTTTTGTCTGTCAGCTCATCTCATTGCAAAAAAAAAGTTACCACCACCGGGGCACGAACCCTGGTCTTGTGGACCACAGTTTTTCGGCAAAACCCACTCGGCCATAGGGTCAATTTTTTCAAATGGTGCAAAAAGCTCATTTTGATGGGAATTTTGTAATTTTTTGAAGATTTTTAGTGTTTATTCTGTTTTAAATACAAGTTTTGAAATGTAAAAATCCAAAAAATGGGTGAAAATTAAAAAAAAAATTTTTTGAAAATATTGGAGTTTTTTAAATTTTTTTCTTTAAAAATCAACAAATCAGTTCTTCATTTATTTGTCTCTATGCAGCTCATTGCAAAAAAAAAAAAAATTACCCCGTCAGGACTCGAACCCCGGTCTTGTGGACCACAGTTGTGCCCAAGACCCACTCGGCCATAGGGTTCATTCTTTCAAATGGCGCAAAAAGCTCATTTTGATGGGAATTTTGTAATTTTTTGAAAATTTTTAGTGTTTATTCTGTTTTAAATACAAGTTTTAAAATGTAAAAATCCAAAAAATGGGTGAAATTGTTTATTTCAATTTTTTTTGAAATTTTAAGTTTTTTTTTAATTTTCTTTCTTTAAAAAATCAACAAATCAGTTGTATATTTGTCTGTCAGCTCATCTGATTGCAAAAAAAAAAAACAAAAAAAGTTACCACCACAGGGACTCGAACCCTGGCCTTGTGGGCAAAAGTTGAAAAAAAACCACTCGGCCATAGGTGGCAATTGTTCAAAATGCTTAAAAATCGCGTTTCGATGGAAATTTTGGGTAGTTTTGTTCATTAATCAGTGTTTATTGTCTATTTTAAACACTTTTAAAAAGTTTAAAAAATTTCAAAAAATGGATGAAAATAAAAAAAAAACATCTTTTTGAAAATTTCGGAGTTTTTCAATTTTTTTTGAAGTAAAAAGAACAATTATGTTGTATTTTTCTCTGTTTGTATGCAGTTCATTGCAAACAAAAAAAAGTTACCACCACCGGGACTCGAACCCTGGTGTTGTGGACCACAGTTTTGGGCGAAACCCACTCGGTCATAGGGTAAATTTTTTCAAATGGCGCAAAAATCCCAATTTGGTGGGAATTTTTGGTTTATTTTTTCATATCCAGTGTTTATTTTCTATTTTAAACACTTTTAAAAAGTAAAAAAAATCCAAAAAATGGGTGAAAATTTGGGGGTACGACAGAATAGAAATAGGCGAAATAGAAATGCTACAAAATAGAATTGCTACAAAAAAGAACTGGAAAAAATAGAACCGAGCGAAATAGAAATGCTACGAAATAGAACGGCTACAAAATAGAAATGAGCGAAATAGAAATGCTACAAAATAGAAAAAATTTTGGCGATGGAGCGCGTTTGCATTATTTTTTCAATTGCTCAGTTTTTCGCTGATTTTCCATTTTTTTTTTCTGAAACTGCATTGATTTAATACCTTTCTTCATTTTCGATGTTGTTAAGTGCGTAAAATATCTGAAAATTACTGAAAAATCCTATAATAATCGGAAAATTCGAAGAATAATGCAAACGCGCTCCATCGCACCGATTTCTATTTCGCCCATTTCTATTTTGTCACATTTCTATTTCGCGCTGTTCTATTCCGCTCATTTCTATTTTGTAGACGTTCTATTTTTTCCAGTTCTTTTTTGTAGCATTTCTATTTTGTAGCATTTCTATTTCGCCTATTTCTATTCTGTCGTACCCCCGAAAATTTAAAAAATTCAAAACTTTGAAAATTTTGGAGTTTTCAATTTTTTTTTTGAAAAAAATCAACAATTCTGCTGTATTTTTTTTTGTTTGTATGCAGTTCCTTGCGGAAAAAAAAGCTACCACCATCCGGACTCGAACCCTGGTGTTGCCGACCCCAGTTTTGCGCGAAACCCACTCGGCCATAGGGTCCATTCTTTCAAATGGCGCAAAAAGCTCATTTTGATGAGAATTTTGTAATTTTTCGAAAGTTTTTAGTGTTTATTGTCTATTTTTAACACTTTTAAAAATTATAAAAATCCAAAAAATGGGTGAAAATTCAAAAAACTCAACATTTTGAAAATTCTGAAATTTTTTCACGTTTTTTTTATCAATTAAACTACAAAACCGTATGTTTGCCTGTATGTCGCAAAAAAACAAAAAAAGTTTACCACCACCAGAACTCGAACCAAGGTCCCCATGGTAAATGCGGTGGATGCATATAGGGTCCTTAGTTGAAACATAGCCGGTTTCAACAGGAAAAACACTTGTTTTAGGCAATTTTTATTAATTTTTCGGACAAGAAAATGATTTACACCAATCAGAACAACCAGAAAAGCCACATAATTACAGAAAAAGTTCACAAAAAATTGGAAAAAAATATCATGGAAAAAACGAGTCGGGAAGAAATGGGCACAGAAAATACCGGTTTTTGTGTTAGCAGAGTAATTTTTCAAACAATTTTGTCGAGCCAAATTGTTTTTCTTGGGGTTTTTGAGTAAAATTAGCTTGTCAAGAAGCCAGAAAGAGAGCCGTTTCACCAGGGAACAAGATATGATGTTGGGGGAAGTAAATACATTGATTGTCTCCTAGAATTGAGGATTGTGAGCAAAGTGGAAGGGCAATTGTATTCGGAGCAGAGACACTGAAAAATATTGATTGATTTTGGCCTAACTTTTAGGGAAAAACATGTTTTTTTTTTTTTGAAAACAAACCTTTTTTACTCGTTCGTCTATTGTCTAGTTGAACCCGATTGTGCTATTGGTATCGATTTTCTGATCTGAAATTTAAAATGTCTTGATAAATTGTGTTTGGGGCTTTGCTGATTTGATCTGTTAAAAATGGTTCCAAAATTGCTAATATGACCCATAAATAATGGGGTTATTCACGAGAAAAAACCCAGGTATTCATTGTCAGAGAAACGAGATTCTCCCACGATATAGCATTGATAGTGAATAGACACAGACACTCCCTCCTCCCCCTTCCGTCCTCTAACCTCCTCACCTTTTGCGTCTCTTCACTATCAAGGCTATATCGTGGGAAAATCTCGTTTCTCTAATCGAGTTGCGTCATGAGAAAGCGAAACTCCGCCCACTTATTTGTGCGCGACCACGCGAACACAGTGATATTTAAAGAGACGCAGACAAAAAAGGGATAGCCGACTCATGTTTTCATGTCGCAAGTCGATTGAAAACACAACACCTGTGTTTTTGAGGAGGCAACTCACGTAGCAAGAGTATTCGATCGATAAGCGTGTAGCGCAGCCAGGTACAACATCTCCTCCGACTCAACCTCCGAACCAAACCGACCACCTTCCATTTGAGCAGCATTCGGAATGTGCTGAGGCGTGTCCAGCCCCAGGACACTTCTATCCTCCATATAATCGTAAAGCGTCGCGTAATTCTCATCTTCTGAGCAATTCGAGCTAGACGTCCTCAAAATTGTCCGCTTCCCGCCACCTCCTGACGAGCTTCCCGATGAGCTGCACTCTTGAATCAGAGCTGCTCGAGAGCCGGCGTTTCGCGTGGACGAGTATCCACTGTACGCAGACTTGCCGGATCTCAAAGTTGTGGAATGGGGTAGAGGTGGTGGCTCAAAGTATTGTGAGCACGAGGAGATTTTTCCGCCTAGAAGAGTGCCGTGTTGTTGCTCTAAAAGAAGACGTCGTACGCCGGGCGGCTCCGAGTAGTAGATTCCGCCACCCGACTCTTCGGGGAGGGCGGTTTTTGTGGATTTTTTGTTGTTAGACTTTTTTTTGCTGGATCTTCGACAGCAGAACATGGCGAGAATCGCGAGAATGAAAGTGGCGACGATGAAAATGGAGGCGACGGAGCCGTAGACAGCAGTGTCACTGATGACGATTCGTGATGAGTCGGCGGTGCAGAATCTGAATTGTTTGTTTATTTTTGTTTATTTTAGTTTTCAGACGCTTTTATGTATTCTGAGTAACTCACTGCGCAGGACACTCTTGTGTCATCAAATCATCTCCAAAACACGGTTGCCCGCCGTTCATCGGCGGTGGTACTGTACACGCCCGTGTCCGGTATCTGTGACAACTCGAACTGCACGCACTCCACTCGCTCCAACTGCTCCAGCCGCCATCGAGTTTGCACGGAATTTTGCAGTGCCTCGTCATCTCCTCCTCGCCTTTACAGTACTCGCCGCCGTTGAGCGGAGCCGGATTG
This sequence comes from Caenorhabditis japonica, assembly GCA_963572235.1. NCBI lineage: Eukaryota > Metazoa > Nematoda > Chromadorea > Rhabditida > Rhabditidae > Caenorhabditis > Caenorhabditis japonica. The sequence continues at coordinate 5,191,301 of OY754345.1, forward strand.
TTGCACGTGCGGGTTCGTCGTTGGTGCGGCAGGACTTCATGGGGGTTGCGGATTCGGTGAGCGTGTTGGCGGAGCAGGGGACAGTCAACGTGGCAAGTGCCGATCCACGGTGACCATTCGGACCAGCCGCCGTCCACTGAAAGTTGAAATGGTTGGGATTGAATATGGGCCTATTTTTGCAGCAAAATGTTTGAAAAATGGACGAAAAAAGTTATTTAAAAAAAAAAAAACTGTCACCTGGCGAGAGGCGCGAATTCAAAAAATAGGCTCCGCCTCCTCGCCGACATTTTCTGCAATACTGCGCGCGACAATTTGCAATCGCGGTGCGCGTGACTTTATGCGTTGAATTTTGTTTTTTTGCCTTTCAATTTCTCCCGGAAACCTTTATAAATATTGTTATTTTGAAGCGAATTTTGTCAACTGTTGATTTAAAGTGAGTTTTTAATTTTCTTAAGTGGATATTTGTTAATAAAATAACGAAAATTCAACGCATAAAATCATGCGCATCGCGATTGCAAATTGGCGTGCGCAGAATCGCAGAAAATTTCGGCGAGGAGGCGGAGCCTATTTTTTGAATTCGCGCCTCTCGCCAGGTGACAATTTTTTTTGAAAAAAAATAATAATACATTCATAATCACTCATTTCTGTCACATTTTACATCCAATTTTTTTTCGGAAAGTACAATGTTTGAAAAATGCTAATGCTCATAAAATGACCTATAAATTTAGCATTTCAAATTTGTGAGCTCATTCAAAAGCTCAGTGAGGGTTCAAGAATATCTAATCTGATAAAATGGCTCTTTTTTCTTCAAAATGGGCCCAATATGGATCAAAAATTCCTATGCCCTTAATCAATTGCCTGATTAAACAGCGCAATCGCCCAAAAATGCCCTATTTATGCTTTTTCCCCATTGAGTGCCTGACTAATTACCAAAATGGTCCAAATATGGGTAAAAAAAATTTTTGCCTCGTTAATGGCTCATTTGTGCCCCAATCTTTTTTTTTTGTTTTATCCTAGAGCAAAATAAGGGAAATTAATCTATTTCAAAGCCCTATCTTTTAAAAAGTGAGGAAAAAATGCCTATGACTCTAAAATGACCCATTTTGCATCCATCGTTTTGAATATTTGCGCAATGGGTGAAATATGGGTTTAAAATTATATGAATCCTCTTGTTCGACTTCCGATCAATAATAAAAACACCTAATTTGACTAAACAATTTGATGAAACTGTAAAAATTTAAAAAATAACCACAAAAATTATTTTTTGTGGATTCTTTTTGAAAAACTGGGCAAAAATGATTTTATAATGATCCATTTTTATCTATTTTTTAATTAAATAGACAGTGCAATGTTTTACAAAACGATTAAAAATGCCATATTAACCACCAAAACTAGCGACGGATGCCTCTGTAATTTTTCAAAAATGGGTCAAATTTGCCATATTTCACGCGCAGTGGGTAAAATATGGATCCCATATGCTCTACTCGGTACAAAGCGCTGCAAACGCGCCCTATTAGAACCACCAGAAGGACGGACGCGTTGGCGGAGAGAGAATGCAGAAAAATGAGAGAGCGTGGCCTCTAATTTCTCTGAATCTCACTCCAAATGCATGTGAACTTCACTTTCCGATTGGAGCGAATTATACCGACAATATTAGACGGGTCATGACAAACTACAATCAAATTAGAAAACACCGAAGTTTATTTAACACTATACTTAAACTGTGAAACTTTGAAACTCAAAATATTCTAGTCCCTATCCTTTTTTGTTGTGTTTATTTGTTTTATTTTCTTTTACAATGACCCATTGCGGCCCGCTAAAGACTAAATACGACACCTCCCCAGCAGTAGTCAGATGGAACCGAACAGACCCGAAAAAAAGAAGAAGACAGCCTTGTAAAAATCAGGTACTCGTGCCGACACGAGTCATCTGCTGCTGCTGCTCATGGGAGAGGGGGGACAAAACGACGCAAAGTTATGTAATAAACGGCTGACTACTACCCTAGCTATGCACCTCGATTGGTTGCTTTTGAAATGCCGCCGCCGCCCAGGTCGTTTTCGCGTTTTCGCAAAGTCGGAAGAACAATTATTGTGTATTGGGTGTTCAAGTTCTATGATTTCGTTTTGTTTTTTTTTTTTTTGAAAGGTGACTCAAAACGAAGGAAGAAGAAAGAGAAAAAGTTACAACACCCACCGTTACCGATTACGTACTTTTGTGGTAATGAGGAATGAGGAAAAAGGGGCGAAAAATGAGAAATGAAATGGGGTGTGAATGCGCAAAGGTCGACAGGAGAAACGGGTTGAGAAGACCTAGTGATTAAATTGACAGGGTGTCGAATTGCTTTTCTTGCGTACGAAAAAGTGGTCATGGCTCTAAGAAAACGCTTATCGCGGAATATTTTTGCTTGAACAAAATCAAATTTTTTTGAAACAGTAAAAAATGTTTTAAAAAATTTGATATTGTAGGCCCCCTAAATAGTCAAACGCGCTCCGCTGAACTTACCGCTATGCAATTTTTATTTTTGTATTCAACTTATTTTATTTCACGTATAAATTCAACGTAAAATGTAATAATTTGGAGACCAAAATTAGAAATAAATAGCGTTAAGTTCAGAAAAGCGCGAAAGCTTATATTCAATTAATAAATTAATTCGTGATAGTTTCTATGAATTGCAATTTTTTCTAGTTTTTTGTGATTCAGATTTTGTGAAACAGTAAAAAAAAATTAAAAAAAAATGTTTTTAATTAATTTTTGAAATTTCGATTCACCATGTGAAAAATCAAGGGAAATCACAAATTTTTTTTTTCATTCTGTCTATAAAAACTTTTTAAAAGATTGAACCCCTTTAAATTTTAGTACTTTTTTTTTTAAGAAAAAAAAATTTCATTTGATTATTGATTTTTTTTTTAATTTTTCAGATTTTTTCAGATACTTTTTCCAATTCTTATCATAAAAATGACGCTTTTTCTAATTAGATCTTCAAAAAATAATATTAAACATTTTTTTAAAAGAGTAATAAAATATTATTATTTTTTTATTATGTAATTTTTGTGAAACAGTAAAATATGTTTATCATTTTTTTTTTGCATTTTTTTCAAATTTTAGTTTTTTAATCGGAAAACCAAGCTAAATTTCTCTTTTTTGTGTGAATTTGATAATAAAAAAGTAAAAAAAAATGTGAAAACATCACTTTTTAAGGCTTTTTTTTTTCCAAACAACACACATTTTGGGAAAAATTGGAAAAAAAAACAACTAGAAAAAAAATGTTTTGTTTTTCAATATTTTTATTAAAGCTCACTTTTTTTTAAATCAAAATTCTACAGTAATTTTAAATTTTGAAAAAGAATTTTCAGAAACAGAAATCACATAAAAATCAGTTTTTCTAATTCGCAATGTTTTTTGAAACAGGAAAAAAAAAATTTATTTTGAAGCGTGAGATTTTATTTTTATGGAAACTTCATTTTCATCACGTACCATAAATCTGCACTTCCACCGGATCCGTCCTCCTCGAATTGGCCACATTTGTGGCCTCACAACTGTAATTTCCACTGTCCGAAAGCCGGGCGGCCGACATTATCAAACTCCCATCGGACGCCCGAATGACATTCGCATCCGCCGCCACGACGACACCATTTTTGTACCAGGTGAGCTGCAAAATTAGCAAATTCGATGCGTCATGAGGTTGGTGACACAATCTCATTTTCCCCCTCGTCGATGACACGACACTCGGTGCTCATTAACTCGGGCTATTGTTAGCTAGTAGCGAAGCCAGATGTTTCTCAAATTTCGCGCACGCACACCTGCTACATATGCTTTGAGCAAATTTTACAAATTTTACGATGCGATCGCTCTTACCTCTGCTTTCGGATCCGATTCGGGCGCCTGGCACGGCAGTTGAAGGGTGGTGCCCTCTTGGACGCGTTGCGCCACTGGTGATTTGAGAAAGTGCTTGCGCATGTCTGCAAAAACGTGGATATTTGGTTGAACAGTGGGTGCAAAAGAGAGTAAAAAGGTTGGGGTATTGAACTGGGGGCCTGTGGCTTGGTAGTCAAAACCACTAGCCACTAGGCCATGGCGCCACAGAGAGAGGTGCGCGCTATTGGTGATGATAAAATCGAGGCGCGGCGGGGCGCGGACTCGTGCGTTGGGGGTTCAGAAATAGTAATACAAAGTACGCATTCAGACTGACTCGGCGTCTTGATTGGGTAAGCATTCACAGGGACGTTTTCAAGTGGTTTTGACGGACCTCGTTAGCCAACCGAGAGGGAAGAAAGGATAGCCGGGAGGGGAAAAGGGACTGACTCTAATTGTTGACCGAAACGAACGAACGAATGAATAAAAGTTACGCAATCATGACTCTACTAGTGGTTGTTGCTGCTGCAGCACAATCGAGATAAAACGGATTATGGTGACGTGGATGTTAAGAGGGGTGAAGATTCCGGGCGACGATAACATGTGTGTCTGGGAGCATATGGAAGGTAAGTAAGGAACGCAATATTTAGGGTAATTGAGGGCAATTAAAAGTACTCCAAATTGACGAGAAGACAGGAAGAACAAAGTTCCGCGGCGGGTACTCGGTAAACAAGAAGACAAGGATTTTCACAATAAAGAAGAAAGAATATGGACAATACATAGTTTTCAAGTGTCGAGTAAGTAAGTAAGTAAGTCTGCATACATTAATTACCTACGTTTTGCCTAACACACTATCTATGCCCATAAAAACAGTAGAACAACGTTATGCAACCAATGTACAGCAACATCGCACTATTCAAATATAAGCTGTTACGTACCGTTTGGTATCAGCAGCCAGCCCTGGGCAAAAATGAAGGTGTCCGTATGTTTGTTGACTCACGGAGGTCCCGCTGTATCAACCGTGCACGTAGGGACAAAGGGCAAACAGAACGGTGGCGGTGCTTGCTTTTTGCAAAGGCATGGAGAAGCAACAAATGATGATATGGCCAGGCGGATAGGTTACGGTCGTCATAATAACGTTTAAATGGTTAGCGAAAACGTGCAAAACAATTTTGGACAAGGTGGGGATTGAACCAGGGACCTTTGGCTAGTCTAGATCGGCGCGCGAACGTGCTAACCGTTAGGCCGCGCGGGCTTAAACTCGGCGGTGCGTAAAGGGCGTTGATAAAGTTGAGCGGCGCGGATCGGGTCGGATCGGCCCGGATCGGGACGAAAAGTCGAAAAATAAGAAATTACAATGCATAAATATGCATGTATATAATATGTGACACATGTGTCAAACATTTGTTGTCATCCCTTCTTTCTTTCTTTCTTTCTTTCTTTCACTTATTCACACACACACCCACAAATAGAGAGGATCGGAACCGGAGGAGGCATGATGTTCATTGAATATTGAACATGTTTCCTTCCGTTCCAATCCTACGTTCCCACTTTATTTGTTCGTTTAGCACCCACAAATAGTACTGGAAATTCGATAGTCACATTTGCGTGTGAGCATTATGCCCGGGGACAGGTTAGGTGGAAAAGTCAAAATGGAATGAAAATGGCGAGGAAAACAAAAACGGATTATGCAAAGTTTTTCGGGCGTGCGGTGGGAATTTTTGCGATTTTTCGAAAATTTAGACTCTCACAACCACTTTTGCGGGAAAAAAGTGAAAAAGAGGATTTTTAGGTTTCTAGGTCATCTTGGGGTTTCTAGGCCATAAAATGGATATTCTCCTTAGTTATTGTTTTGAAAGCTGTTTTTGCGATTTTGAAGTGTTTGAACTAGTTTTGAATGCTATTTTGTCTCATTTCCGGCTCCTAGGACACATTTGGTTTTCTAGGTCATAAATTTGAAATTGACGAATTTTTCAGTTTTCGAAACAATTTTTGCATTTTTCGAGAATTTCCGACGGTTTTTAAACAATTTTTCAGTTTCTAGACTAGTTTTTAGCAAAATTTTCTGTTCCTAGGCTATATGAGGATTTCTAGGCCATATAGGGATTTCTAGGCCATAAATTTGAGATTCACTAGTTTGAATTTTTCAAAGCCATTGTAACATTGGTACAGCAAATTTTAAAAGCAGATTTTCGGGATTCTAGAAAGTATTTGGTTTTCTAGGCCATATGTGGGTTTCTAGGCCATAAAATCGGATTTTTCTTGTTGTATAGTTTTAAAAACTGTTTTTTTTTTCGTTTTTTGTGTGTAACTGGAATTTTAAGAGCAATAATGAAGTTTTTTGAATTTCTAAGCGACTTTTTCTGTTTCTAGGTCATATGGGGCTTTCTAGGCCATACAATCGAATTTCTCTAGTTTTTTAGTTTTCAACGCTAATTTTTGCATTATTTGAGCTCCTAGACTAGCACGGAAAGTTCTACTGGCAGTTTTTCAGTTTCTAGAAGACATTTGGTTTTATAGGCCAGATGGGGATTTCTAGGTCATACATTTAAAATTGTCGGATTTTTCAGTTTCTCGAAACAATTTTTGCACTTTTCCAGTACTTTTTTAAAGTGTTTAAAACAATGTTAAAGTTTCAGGCATTTTTTTTTCTATTCCTAGACAGTGATTGGTCTTCTAGGCCATATTGGGTTTTCTAGGCCACAAAATCAATTTACTCTTTTTTTACAACTTTGAAAGCAATTTTTGAGGTTTTTTTTTTAAATTTTAGGCTTGTTTCAAACGCTCTAGTGGCGGGTTTTTCAGCTACTTGGTCATCAGTGGTTTTCTAGGCCATTTAGGGATTTCTAGGCCATACATTTCAATTTTTAATGTTTTTTTGAAAAATTTAAGGTAACAATTGCTGTTAAGCACAGAGATCAAGTTTTTGGCTTTTATTTTTTTAAATGTGGATGAATTTGACAAAAAATTCGAAAAAGAGAGTAAAAATTTTTAAACAGTTAAAAAAAAGTTTGAAAAAGAATAAAAAAGTGGGCGGAGCCTATTATTAGTAGAGAATTGTCAAGCTAAATAATTCAGAAAATTTTTTTTTTAATCTATTGAAATTCTAACTGCTATCAATTAAAATTGTGAAAAAAAGAAAATCTCAAAAAAAAAATCTCAAAAAATAATGAAACAGTAAAAACAATTTTTTGTTGTTTTTAAATTTTAACGAAAAAAAATATAACAATTGACGAAAGCAAAACAGTAACAACAAAACCCAAAAAAACCGCCAAAAAGCGCCTGAGCAATCATCTTCTTTTTAATGATGACCCTGGCAATGGTAATGGTCCTCCAACAGCAGCAGCACAACCGAAACAAAAGAGGTGGCGAACGGGAAGGGGGCGTGGTCGGTGTCAAAGGGCGGGGGGGAGGCGGGCGGAAAGAAAGAATTGGTAGCAGCGAACAGGGAGGAGGTAGAGAAGAAAGAGAAGGAGGACAATCAATCGAGTGGTTACTAACCAAAACACTTGGACTGTCAGAAGGTAGGGTGGAAGGACAAAATGTCATGGAATGATTGGTGGACAAACCGTAATTGGCGTGCCATGACAGGACAAGTGATGGGGCACAAACATGTCTAATAGTTCAGGGTTGTAACGAAAAAAGCACCTAAAGTTACGCAAATATGCTCAAGTTGCTAGAAAATGTCAAATGAGAAATAAGAGTGTAAAAACCTTTCTTATCACTCTCATAAGTTTGAATATACAGTAGCGGCCACTGAAATATCCCCTTTTGGCTAGTTGCCGGTGGCAGTGAGCCCCCCTCAACTCCGGCGTTGTCAAAGGGCGCACGCGGTGGCATGCAACGACACTCCGATGTCCCGCCGCGCGCAGTTTAGCTATAACTTTTTTTAGAGAAGAGCTAGGAATTTGAGGTCAACTGTGAAAATGTTCCAAAGTAAGCCAAAAATATGATGCAGTTTAGCTTTTACCGATTAAAAATTTTTTTTTTTTGAAAATTCTAAAAATTCGATTTTTCGACTTTTAACAAAAAACCGTTTATTGAGATTTCACCCGGGAAACGACTTGTAAATGAGGTAATAAGCGATAGAAACAGTTTCAAACTAATTAATACTAATCTGCAAACCCTAGGGAATCGATACCAGCTTGACATCTTCTTGGCAGGTTGGTTAGAACAGACTATGGAATCTGAGCCCACGCAGTCTGCAACTGAGAGAATTTCTGGTCGGCATTTCGAGCACGGATGCCGGAAACGCATCTTTCAAGCTCTTCCCACAAGTGCTCGATAAGGTTGATATCGGGGCTCTGGCTGGGCCACTCCATTACGGTCACACGGTTGGTGGCGAACCAATGGTTTGAGACATTTCACTCACTTTTATGTGGTTGGACGTGTGTTTCGGGTCATAATCTTGTTGAAACGAGTAACAAAGCCTTGGGGAGGCACGAGCGAACGGGAGCATTACATTTTGCAAGATATGTTCGTACACAAAGCGATTCAAGTTGCCTCGGATGCGGTGAAGAGGTCCGACCCCATAGCTGCTGAAGCAGGACCATACCATCACGTTGCCGCCACTATGTTTTACGGTCGGAGTTTGGTATTTTGAGTTGAATCTGGTCCCTACTGGTCGTTTGACATAAGAAATTCCATCCAAACCAAATAAAATGAACTTGCTCTCATCACTTCACAAAACTCGTTCCCACTGACTTTGAGTCCAGTTGAGATGAGCTCGCGCCCAGGCCACACGAGCTGCTCTATTGCGGTCCGAGACGTACGGCTTCTTCACAGGTCCTTTGCCAAACAGTCCAGCATCGTTTAGGTGCTGTCGGATCGTTCTGCCGCTTGCCACAGGTGATCCACGGGGAGAAACCTGATCGAGGACTTCGGGGGCACTGAGCCTGGAGTTGCTTCTCGATGCGCATACGATGTTTCTGTCTGTTTGATGGTTTGTAACTGGAGCCCGTGAGCGTCTTCTCTTCCCTGGTTGTCTATTTTGAGCTGTCCTGCGCTTTAAAAATTTTCCAAATGTGGAACGATCGACTTTGAACTGCTCAGCAAGTTGCCTGAGAACTCGTCCCTGCTCGCGCCCTCTAGCAATTGCAAATCGCTGGTTAGTGGTCAAATTAACTTTTCCTTCAGTTTTTGTCATTATCTTAATCAATAGATATTGAAGACTCTGGAAAATATTGGAGATGTAGCTTTTTAAAAAAATAGAAAAAACGATCAAAATCTTGAAAATTGAATAAAAAAATTAGAAAATTTTTATTAATAAAAGCCAAACTGGATCATATTTCTGGCTTATTTTGGAACATTTTCACAGTTGACCTCGAGTTCCTAGCTCTTCTCTAAAAAAAGATATAGCTGAAAAACCAAAAGGGGATATTTCAGTGGCCGCTACTGTAGTAAAGAAATCACAAAAAATGCTTACAAAACTTGAAACCAATCAGAAAACCAAAAAAAAAGAAGAAAAAAAACCTCAAAAATTACAAAAAATACTTTAAAAACTAAAAATTAGGTCAAAAAGCAAATATGGCCTCGAAACCCAATGTGGCCTAGAAAACCAAACATTGCCTAGGAAAATAAAACAATGCCTAGAGCTTTCAAAAAATGTCTAAAAGCTTAAATACAGTCAAGGAAACGCCAAAAACCTTGAAAAACTTAAAAAATAGCCAAAAAAGAAAATATGGCCTAGAAACCCATATATGGCCTAGAAAATCGTATGCAATCTTGAAAACCAGTGGAGGGTGAGAATACGTCTACTGACTTCAAAAAACATCGTCTTAAATTTTAAAAAAATCAAGAACATTACCAAAAAAACCGAAAATGACCTAGGAAAGCAGATATGGCCTAGAAAGTCTAGTATAACCTAGAAAACCTAATTTAACTTAACGTTTAACAAAAACAGTCTAGATACTTGAATATAATCTCAAAAACGCTTTAAAAAACTATGAAAACGCAAAAAAAACCAAAAAAATCACCGAAAGTCCCCCATATGGCCTAGAAACCTCATATGGCCTAGAAAACGAAATTGTCATCTAGAATTATCAAAATTAGTCTAGAAACTTGAATATGGCATTTAAAAACTAGAATTGCTTGAAAACCGCAAAAAATTCCCCAAAACCAAAAATATCACCAAAAATCCCCCATGTGGCCTAGAAACCCAAATACGGCCTAGGAAACGAAATTGTCATATAGAATTATCAAAAATAGTCTATAAACCTGAATATAATCTTAAAAACGCCAAAAATGCTTTAAAAACACAAAAAAAAAACATATCTAAAGCCAAAAAAATCACCAAAAAGCCCCCATATGGCCTAGAAATCCCAATATGGCCTAAGAAACCAAATCATTGCCTAGAATTTTCAAAAATAGTCTGCAAGCTCAAAAATAACATAAAAAACGTCAAAAAATGCTGACAAAACGCCAAAAAGTAGCATAAAAGGGCAAAATATGGTCAAAACCCCCAAAATGGCCTAGAAACCTAAGAATGGCCTAGGAAACGGAAATGCTGTTTAGAACCTTTGAAATTAGTCGGAAAATTCAAATAACGTCTAGAAAACAGTAAAATAGATGCCAAAAAAAATTCGAAATCCAAAAAAATCACCAAAAATTCAAATATGGCCAAGAATCCCCAAAATGGCCTAGAAAACGGAAATTCTGCTCCGAACCTTCAAAACGATTTTCAAAGCTTAAAAACTGTCAAAAAAACAGTAAAATAGACGCAAAAAAAGTTCCGAAATCCAAAAAAATCTCCAAAAGTTCAAATATGGCCTAGAAATCCCAATATGGCCTAGAAATCCCAATATGGCCTAGAAACCCCAATATGGCCTAGAAACCCAAATTCCCCTGAAATCCCCGGATTTTCAATGAAATTGAAATAGAAACCAGGAGCTCTATGACTTTAATCCTGGTGCCCATGGGTGTTCAATTACAAAGTGGCTGCAGCCACTGGTCACTTTCCTATGGACATATAAACAAACAAATAGACTGTGTGTGTGTGTGTGTGTGTGCGTGAACCGTCAATCAGGGGGTCAAAAAACGGGGTAAACAGAGTGCAAGAAGTGACAAAAAATGGACAGCCAGAGAGTGAGAGAGACGTAAACATAAACAGGTATAAGTGAAATGGGATAGGCTGGAAGGGGTCCCCTCTGGGGACATGTTTGCACCAATTGTATGCAAATTTTTGCGCAATTTTCCGTCTCACAAAACAGATCCCAGGATACGACATCATCAATTCAATCGTCTCGTTTTATTTCTCCCAGTTGCTCCGAAATTTGTGCTCCCCACTTTTTATCAATTGCGCAATCTTTATGGAAGAGTGGAATGGCAGAACACTACTAGGCAAAGGGTCACTTGAGAGATTACCATCTCTCTCTCTCTCTCTCTCTCTCTCTCTCTTTCTCGCTCTGTATACTTTTTGACATGCATATGACATGGATAAGGTGTTTTATGAGGGGGTTTATTTACGGTTCAGGCAATGCCACCTTTCTTTTCTTTATCCTAGAAGACGATTAATATTCATTAGAGACAGGTTAAAATAACTTTAGAAACAAAAAAAAATTAAGTTTTTACATTGCCGGAGTGTAGCCGGAGTTCAGCCGGAAACTGACTCAAGTTCTAGAAGAAAAATGAAAAACTGGTGTATATTCATCTTTTTATTTGAACAAAAATCAACAAAAAATTTGAAAAAAATCACAACTTTGAATTGCCGGAGTTTGGCCGGAGTCTTGCCGGAGACTGGCCGGAGTCTGAGTTGAGCTCAAAAACTGAGAAATAGGAAAAACTTGTCATTTATCAGCATTTTTGATGTGAATCTACAAAAAAAGTTTGAAAAAACATAAATTTTGGAATTGCCGGAGTCTGGCCGGAGTACGGCCAAAGTAAAACTACAGTATTGTTTCTGACCAAAAACCTAACCAAACCTTATTTGCTAATTTAAAGTTTTTCCCCCATTTTGAGGAAAAAAAAAATCAATTGCCGATCTATTGCCGGACTGTGGCCGATGTATTTTTTTTTTCAAATTTCTTCCAAAATTTGATTTCACAAAGAACAGCAATTTTTCTTTTCATTTCCAGCAAAATTACACTTTTTGAGTCAAAAAATATTTGCCGAATTACAGCCGTTGTCCGGCCGGTATCTAGCCGGAGTCCAGGCGGAGTCTAGACGAAATCTGATTTTGGACAAAAAAACTGATTTTTAGCTGTTTTTATACAGTTCCAGATGTCTTTTCTTGGAGAAAAAGAAGTTTCAAAAATTTGCCGAGCAATTGCCGACTTTCAGCCGGATTCCAGCAGGAGTCTAGCCGGAGTTCAGCCGAATTATAGTTTTTGACAAAAAACTGATTGTCAGCTAATTTTTTTTACATTTCCAGATTTTTTTCTTTAAAAAACAGTTTCTGGACTTTGCCGAGCATTTGCCGGATTCCAGCCGGAGTCCAGCCGGAGTCCGGCCGGAGTAAGGCCAAAGCTCCGATGGTAGTAAAAATCGTGTTTTTGAGCTATTTTGGTATAATTTTCATGTGTTTTTTATTTAAAAAAATGGTTTCAAATTTTTGCCAAACAATTGCCGGGGTACACCCGGAGTCCAGCCGGAGTCTAGCCGGAGTTCAGCCGAATTATAGTTTTTGACAAAAAACTGATTGTCAGCTAATTTTTTTTTACATTTCCAGATTTTTTTCTTTAAAAAACAGTTTCTGGACTTTGCCGAGCATTTGCCGGATTCCAGCCGGAGTCTAGCCGGGGTCTGGTCGGAGTAAGGCCAAATCTCGGATGGTAGTAAAAAAAAATGGTGTTTTGAGCTATTTTGGTATAATTTCCGTATGTTTTTAATTAAAAAAAGGTTTCAAAAATTTGCGGAGCAATTGCCTTGGTTCAGCCGGAGTTTGCCGGAGTTAAGCCGGAGACCGGCCGGAGTAAGGCCAAAGCTTCGTTGGTAGTAAAAATTGTGTTTTTTTTAAAGCTATTTTGGTATAATTTCCGTATATTTTTTAAATAAAGAAATAGTTTCAAAACATTGCCGAGCAATTGCCGGGGTACAGCCGAAATTCAGCCGGAGAAGGCAAAAATGACAAAAACAAATTTGCATTTTTAAAACGATTCATCGAAAACTCGTCCTATTATTCTTAGAAACGTTTATGAAAAGTGTAATAAAATTTTGAAACTGTAAAAATTTGAACACGCAACAAAAATTGGCCTTATTGCACATACAACTAATTTTTCTCTTTTCTGTACAACTTTTTGAGCAGAACAAAACAAGAACCGTAATACATGTGCAACAAAAAAAAGATAGAGGGAGAGACAAAGAGAGAGTAGAGAAAAATGCAAAAAAAGGGAAATTGAATTGAATTGCAGAGTGTACTATTTCTACTACTACTATTATACTTTTATATTAGCTTACAAAAGAATTCAATTAGCCGTGACTATTTTTGCGGCTCAAAAGAAATGAAACAGTATCTAAAAACTGCAAAGCGCTCACACCCCAGACAAAGAGCATCACATCGATGCACGCGCGCCAACTGCTCCAACTGTTCCTCGCCCCGTGCACAGGTAGGATAAATCACTCCTTGGCAGCGAGAGAGTGTGCAATTCGAGGTGACGCAGTGGAATTGGTGGACAACACAAACATTTAGCGATTAATCAGGTGAGAGAACGATGCCCGAGGGGGTCAAATGGCAAGGAAGTTGGTTGTGCGTAAATCACACAACTTAACGATAAAAGAAGCAATAGTTTGTGTTTTAGAGAGAAAGCAAAAAAGTTTTGCAAAACGGGGACCTCGAACCAGTGACCCTCTGATTATAGCGGGCGCCTTGGACCACTACACCACATGGGCGGGCCACCCTGTTCTGTGAAAGGAGGTAGACAAGCAGCGTGCGGACGTTTTGAAAATGGCTAAAAACTCACATGCCAAAGAAACTGTCGCCACGTCGGACGCAACAACGTCCTGATCGTTGGCGGCGGAGGCGTAGCACTGGCACTGAAATGCGTCCACGTGGCCAGACGTGTCCAAATCGATTCTGGAGACGTCGACGGCGGATTCAATGTAGGGGACGCCTGTGGTTGTGTCGGTGCCCGTCTGGTTTTCGACTCGTGTGTCGTCGAGCTGGAAATGTGGGGAAATTGAGGTATTGCCTTGTTAATTAGAAAAACAACTATGCTTCTAATATGACCCCTTTAACGTCCAGTGCTGAATAAAACAGCGAAATGGGAGAAATATGGACCAGAAACTCCAATATGGCTATACCCGCAGAAAACAGCGCAAAATAAAGAAAATAAAAGACAAAACATGCGAAAACTAAAAGTTTGTCCATTTTCCGGGAGGTGTTGGTGTTGGAGCAGAAAGAGGATAATTATAAGGTTTCTTCCTCCCTCTCCCCTCTCCCGGATAGCTCCACTACTACATTCTTTTTCACCTTTTTCAACACGTAAAATTAGCTACGAGCAGCTGTGGAGCTCTAGCTCCACCAACACAAAAAAAAGAATGCAATGCATCAAGAAAACCCGGCCAAAAAATGAGCATTCCTCACTCATTTCACGTTTGATTTATGGCGTGTATGAATGGAGAATTGGGTGTGTTTTGTTTTGTTTTGGGGACGATGGAAAATTGGGAAAATTTGGAAAAAAAATGGGGAGGGAAAGGTTGCCAATTTGAAGAGTCAGAGAAATTGAGTCAGATTTTGGTGAGAAATTGGGAATCAGTGTTTGCTTAAACAGTGTAATTGGATGAGTAAAAATGAGTAAAAGTGAGTAACTTTAAACTGGAAAATCAAAAATTATCAAAGATTAATGCTTTTTTTTTCGAAATAAGAATATTTTTTTACAGTTACAAAAAAAATTTTTTTTGTAATTTTAGGGAGAGATTTAGACAGCTAATTGGCTATTAGCCATTTGAGAAATTATTTTTTTCTGACGAATTCAAAAAATGCAAAATTTTAAATTTTTATTTTTCAAAAAAAAAAAAATTTTTATTTCAAAAAATTCAGGGAATTTTCGTAACAGACATTGGCAGCTAATTGGCTACTAGCCACTTGAAGAATTTTTATTTTTTATGATAAAAACGTACTAAAATTGCAGAAAAAAAAATGGTTTTAGAAATAAAAAACCAATTTTTTGCAATATTTTTCAAAAGTAGACAAAAATTTGTTCGTTTTCAAAAAGTCAGGAAACTTTTAGGGTTCCAGTTAAATGGCTATAAGCTATAAAAAAAAACAAATTAATTTTTGACGAACAAAGGCTGAAAACAATCAAAATCAGTCAAAATTTTAAAACTTCTTTATAAAAAAATTTCAGTTTCAAAAAATTCTTATGATTCTAATTGTATGGTAAAAGATTTCGGCAGGTAAGCGGCTAATAGCCATTTAAAAACACTTTTTTTTTTTTGCAACGACGGTTAAAAAAGCAGAAAAAGGGTTTTTAGAATCTTTAAAAAATACAATTTTTGGAAATTTATTTTTCGGTTTCAAATAAATAGAGGAATTTTAAGGCAGATATAGGCAGTTAGCTGGCTATTAGCTATTTTAAAAATGTTTAATTTTTTGGCAAAAAAAAACTACGAAAAATTCAGAAAAGTTGTTTTAGAAACTTAAAATAAAAATAAAACATTTTTTTAAAACATTTTTTTTCAGTTTCAAAAAAAGTCCTGAAATTTCAAAGGAGTGATGTTGGCAGCTAATTGGCTATTAGCCTTTGAAAATCAAATGCTTTTTTGACAAATAAAAGCCAAAAAAATTTAAAAAAAAACCAAAATTTTAAATTGTAAGTATAAAAAAAAATCATTTAAGTTTCAAAAATATTTCATAATTCTAAAGTAAGAGATTTTGGCAGTTAAGTGGCTATTAGCCATTTAAAAGATGTTAGTTTTTATGACACAAAAAGTACAGAAAATTCTGAAAAAATAGGTTTTCAGAAATTTAAAAAATGGTTTTTTTTCAGTTTAAAAAAAAACCAACAAAAAAAATTTTAGGGCTGATATATTGTCCATTCGCGAAGAAAGCAAGTGCGCTCCACAAAACTTAGTACTTCGTGGATTTTATTTTCGTCGCCAAATTATTTCATTTCACGTGTAAATTCAACGTGAAATGAAATAAATATGGCGATGAAAATGAAATCCACGAAGTACTAAGTTTTGTGGAGCGCACTTGCTTTCTTCGCGAATGGACAATAGGCAGCTAATTGGCTATTCTCCATTGAAACAAAAACTAACTTTTTCCTGTTTTTTTTTTTTATTTTTTTTTTTTTCAAAAAATTGCAGAAAAAGCGGTTTTAAAAATTAAAAAAAAAATTTATAATTTTTTCAGTTTCAAAAAATTTCCCGAACTGCCATATAAAATTGTTCTTACAAACATTCTGACTATTATATAAAGTTGCTGAAAACTGAAAAAAATTTTGAAAAGATAGTTTTTTATAATTTCAATATGAATTTTATTTTAATTTCACCAATCATTTTTTCTTAATTTGTAATGCTTCTGATAGTATGTGTAGAAATCAATTATTTCTACCAACGTTCATTGAAATTTATTTTCAAAATTTTCCAAAAATTTCAAAGTACCAAAAAACCCTACCCCTTTAAAATCGCTAATTTTAAATTTTAGTATGTAGAAAATTGTACAAAAACGTTTGCAAAGCCTCGAACGTTCCCATTTCAATCTAACTCAAGTAAATACATCGCCCCAAAAATCTGATGAACCGTAACGTACTTAGCACACCGTTTTATTCATTCTTATATTTCTTATTATTTGTATTATTCGCTCGAAAATACAAAACTAAGCCACCGTAGCAGAACTGTGAACCGAAAAGATGAAAAACTGGGGAAAAAACATTCGAAAAAGTGACAAATGGCACGGCAAAAGTGATCGGGGAAATGGAAATGTTTCCTATCCCGTCGAGTATTGTCTTCTTCATTTATGCAAATTCTTTCTTTTCACGAAAGATTGAGAGACGCAGAGAAGCAGAATTAGAGAGAAACAGAACAGGTCATCTTGTCCTTCTTCTACATCATCAACATAATCACGGTCAATAGGGTGGTGGAAGATAATAGATAATACCCGAATAATTATTATCGTTGATTTTATTTTCTATTTTCAATTTGCTATTGAAATTAAAATTCAGATTTATATTCGGGGATTTTAAAGCAAAAATGTTTGAAAAAAAAAGAATTACAATTTTTTTCAGTTTCGAAATTAAAAATAAAATTTTTTTTTAATTTTTTGAATTTCGGTAAATACAAAAGTATGTAATAACTCCCAGTAGCGCGCATTAATTGCCATTATTTCACCGCCACCTTCAGAAACAACAGAAGGACCTTCCTTCTTCTTCTTCTTCTTCTTCCGGATGGATAAATAGGTGCGTTCGATGCGACGCGGCCGCAAGTACCATCAAAGGGACGGTACTCATTTCTCAAGTGTTTTCTTTTCTTCTTCTTTCTACACTTTTTTTTTTGGAAAAGAAACCTCTTTCTCACCCACTCTTGCCAATTCGCCCCATCGTCAACACATGTTGCTTTATGCGCGTAAAAATGTTTTTTTTTTGTCGCCGTATTCCTCCCATCCAGTCAATTTGATATTGGCCGTGGGGAATGTGTATATGTATACACATTTGCCACCTCTTCTTGACACTTTTTTCCACGGCCAAGTGTAAACAGTTTCCAGATGTGTCAATGGGACAGATATTTGTGTTGAAATGGGATGGATGAGCTTTTATTGAATGTAGATCATATCAACATTTAATTGTTGGTGTTTTGATTTGAAATTATATTTCATTGTCAGGCAGTTCTATTTTGTTTTGAACACAGTATCAAAAAGTTAGCAACGAAATTTTTGATTTACAACATAGTGTTTTTTTGAAACCGAAAAAATACCTATAAATTAAAAAACTGAAAATTTTTTAATTTTTTTTTGCGTTACGTTAGAACCGCTGCGCCCAGTTCAGTCGCTTAGTCAGAGTCTGCGGATCATAAACCTTGCCTTTGCCTATCTCAATAAAATGTTCATCATTACCTGGTCATCTTTTCATCCATCCGCCTAGTTTTACTACCGCTCCCTTCCCCCCACCGCCCCGCTCTTTTTTAACTAAATTTTTCAAGGTTCAAGTTTAATCAAGTGGATATGGGTGGTGATAATCGTGTGGCCAAATATTATTGTAGCAGAGCAAATGAAGGGGTGATAATCATGGCAAATATCAAATAATAATAATGGTGATGGGTAAACATGACTTTTGACGGGACCGTCAAGGAGGACGCGACGACGATTAGTCACCAAAGGATCTTGGTGGCTCAAATGGCCATTTGTTTTCTTCTGATTTTGATGTCTGATTTTTCGGGGTTGCGAAATTCAAGATCTAGAAGTTTTGAATGTTGAAATTTTGGGGCTTATGGTAGGAGTACGGTATAGACAAAGTAGCGCTCAAAATCAAAATTTGCTTCGAAAAATTTAGAAAACAGCTATGAAATAAACAAAAACATTGAATAATGCACAAAATTTTTAGGTAATATTTTTGAAACAGAAAAAAAATGTGTTTCTGTTTTGTTTTTCTGACATTTTCTGATTTTTGGCATAAAAATCACCTATTGCACAGCTGAAATTAAGCAACAATGCATTGCAATTTTTGTGAAACCTTCCAAAAAAAAAAAAACCAAAAAAAATTGAAAATTTTATAAAATTTAATTTTATAAAACTAAAGCTTTTTTCCAGCCCAATTGATCATTTACAGCTTATGGACCTATTCAAAGTACTGTAGAAAATCGGAAAAAATGACAAAAAACTGGGAGAAAACTCGGAAAATGCTCCGATTGGTCTGAAATTTTGGAAGAAACTGTCAAAAATGCTTGCGGACTTTCTCAGAAAATCTTGGATCGAAATATCAATTGTAGAAAATTTTCAGAAAAAAAATCAATATTTTTTTAAATCAATATTTCGGTCCAAAATTTTCTGAGAAACTCCGGAAGCATTTTTGACAGTTTCTCCCAAAATTTCAGACCAATCGGAGCACTTTCCGAGTTTTCTCCCAGTTTTTTGTCATTTTTCCGATTTTCTACAGTACTTTGAATAGGTCCATTACTGATCACTTTTTTAGAATGTTTTTTTTTTCTGCTAAAATGCGCGATAAGTCTAAAATAGAAGCAGATAAATTGAAAGTTTGAAATTTGCTTTGAAATATTTAGAAAACAGCTATGAAATACACAGAAAACATTGAAAGAATGCAAAACTTTTTTAAGTAGGTTTTTTGAAACAGAAAATCAATTTTTTTTTGTTATTTTTTAAAAGAAATTTTTGGCATTTTTTCCGGTTCTTTTCTTAAATTTTCGTAATTTTTGGCATTAAAGTAACCTATTGAACCGCTAAAACTTATCAGCAATGCACAATTGGCCTATAATAGCGGCAGATGGCATAGAAATTGTTAATACGAAATTTTGAAACCGAAAATTTATACATTTTACAAAATTTCACAAAATTAAAAACAAAAAACCACCCCACTCACTCACCCATTTAGAACTGCATTTGAAGCGAATTTTCGTTGCGTGATTGGCTCGACACGACAAACGAAGCGGTTTGTTGCGGATGACGTAACCGGATTTTGGCTGGGCGGTGATTGCGATTTCGTCCATTACTGAAAAGATGCACACATGAGTACAAATTGCAAGGGGAAAAGTTAATGAGCTTGCCCAACTTAAGACAATTAACAGAGACTGCTTTACGATAAAGTAATTTGGTATTAAAACAATTTGAAACAGTGAAAAAGCAAAAAAGTTTTTTTTTTACAATTTTGAAAAAAAATTGAAAAAAATATCAAACAACTTTCTAAGAATTTCTAGAACTTTAAGTGTGTGAACTTACATTCATTTTTTTTTTTGGAGCACTTGCTCAATAGCTCTATAGAAACCTTTTGGTGAGCAAAAGCGGAAAAAGGAGAGAAAAGGAAGAAAAACGAGGAGAAGAATGGCTAATTAGAGGCAAAAAGTCACTCTACAAAAGGTGAGAAAATTCTCAATGGGAGAAAAAAGACAGCTGCGACGTGCACGAGGTGCTCGAATTTCTAAGACCGACTTTTCTTGAATTTGGAAAGAAGGATTGGATATTTTATTAGTTTCAAACACTTGTACTTTCCCCAACTTTTACTTTTTTTCAAGAGGAAAGTCATGAGCAAGCGGGACAAGTGTTCGTTTTATGAGGTCAACGCAGGCCGAGTGGAAACGAGAAAATTTAAGAAAAAACGGTACTAAAAGCGGTTTACAAATCTCGAGAATTTTATGAGCAGAACTGCAGGAAAAAAAAAGTTTGTAAAAAAAATTTTTTTTTTGGGTTTTTGAGCTGTTGAGGGTAATTTTTTCTTGCTCATTTTATCAAGAGATTTAAGTTTTTTCAAGATTTATTCTAAATAGATTGATAATTATCAAAATAAAAAAATTGAAACTTTCTGAAACAAAAAATGGTAGAAATACTTGAAACTGTAATTTAAAAAAATTATATTTTATTATATTTTTTACAAATTACACGTTATTTTGTCAGACTATAGAAAAATACAGTTCAAGAAGTTTTAAAACTTTGAAAACTTCGTGAAACTGAAAAGCGAGGACCAAAATTTAAAAAAAAAACTATTTTTTCAATTTTCATTCTTTCTTGATTAAAAAAAATGTTTTCATTGATTGCTAGTACGTAAAATGAACAAAAAACTTTTTCAAAAAATGTTCAATTTAACTTTGTTAGCGATAAATCTATCATAGATTGGCACCTAGAAATGTTACGATTTTTTTTTGAAAAATTTTGGACAAAAAGCTTATTGTCGCGCATATTTAGCAATTACAAAACGTGAAACTGTAAAAAAAATAATAAAAAAAACAAAATACAGACCTCAATCAAAAACAAAGTACAAAGGGTGGTCCTCTCCCGCACACACCCGTATATCCTCTCGGTTAGCCAAAGTGGGCGGAGTCAAAGAGAACGGCGAGTGGATTGAGGTCCTCTTGTCTTTGCCACGCCTCCTTTTTGGCTGGCGGGATTGAAAAAGATTGGAAAGTGGGATAAAAAAGTGTTTTTTGGGGGGGGGGGGGGAATTTTCCACACAATACTTTAAAAACTGACATCATAAAAGCTGATACCCAATTATTTATGTTTCAAAGCCTAAAAATTTATTAAAACAATTAAAAATTGCATTCTCCAAAATAAAAGTTTTTCAAATGTTCTGTAATTTTTTGGAACAGAAAATTATGTTCTTGATTTTAACATTTTAGCAAAATTTATTTACGATTTGTGATAATTTCTCGACTTACAATAGATCTACCGCATTTTAAGAGCATACAACTAGTCGAGTGAAATAAGCAAACAAATAATTAACTTGATAAAAATTTTGAAACAGTAAAAAGTTTGTATTATTTTTTTGGATTTTTTTGTTCGTAAAAACGAAAAGCAGGGGGACCAAAAGATGGAAAAAGAAGTGTTGCGTACCGCTCATTTTACCACCCAAAACAACAATGTTTGAATAGTAATGACTAATGCCTTCTCCACAAGTCTCCATATAAAAAAAAGCTTGTCTTGCCTTTTTTGCAAAAAAAAAAAAAACAAAAGGAAACATTTCTCTGGCTTGCGAGGTAACCACTTCCGAAGTAAAAAAAAACCAAAAATAAAAAAGGGGGGGGGGGGGGACGATTTGCATTTACATTTCATGTTCCGCCAAAGTCCGCCGAAACCAAGAAACAGAAAAAAAAACAAATTTCTACTTAAAAATTCCATGGAAAATGTACGTTTTTAGATGGTGTGCGACCAGAAATTTCACGGAACAACTTTTAATCCCGCGGAAAGAGAAAAGAGCAAGAAGAAGTGAAACCGCAAAAATTTCGGCTCTTATCTGCCGCCTCAATCTGTATTATTTCGAGAAGATGCTCGCTCGCCACAGAAAGATTCCGATTCATTCATTTTTCCCTTGTGAGCAGGAAGGAGGAAGAAGTTCGCGCGCGCGCGCGTGTGGAAGAGCAAATACATTGGAAAAGGCGGAAGAGATTTTGGGGGAAGGAAGGAAGGACCGGAACGTTTTGTTGGGCGTGTGGAAAGGTGTGGTCTTGTTTTTCAGCCGTTTCGCTTTCACTTGGAGTTGGTATAGGGCAATGGGTGTAAAATGGATAACCGATGGGTCGGGGGTACTACGGTATAGAACTCGCACGGAATAGAACCGCCTGAACTCAAGCTGTACCGACACGAACAACTCGAAGAAGTATTTCGTTGTACATTGTGAGTCACTGAGGTCTATTTCGTGCAATGGTTTTTTTTTTACCCTACTGCTCCATTCCAGCCGGTTCTATTCCGTTCTACACCGTAGTACCCTCAAGAAATCAGATAATGGGTGTCAAATGGGACATATTACTGTGTTTTCAATCGACTTGCGACATGAAAATGCAAGTCTGCATTCACCGTTCTGTCTGCGTCTCTTCAAAATTCACTGTGTTCGCGTGGTCGCGCACAAATAAGTGGGCGGAGTTTCGCGTTCTCATGTCAGTTGCTTTATTGACAGTTAATTATATCAAAATTGGTGCATATTTGAACATTTAAGACGGGTTTGTGAAACGGGATTTTTTAAACTTGATTGAAAATTTTTAAATTTTTTAGGTTTATTATTTTTCTGTTTTTTCTGTTCTACATTCTTAATGACAAATCACTGGGAAAATATGAAAACCTAGAAACAAGTTAATCACATTTTTCACCCATATATCGTCCATTGCGCGCTAAAAAAGGCAGGTAATGGGTGTAAAATGGGGCATACACAGGTGAAATGCGGTGGATGCATATAGTGTCCGTATTTTAATCATATCGTGCATTTATGTAAATTAGGCTCTAGATATTTAATGAATCCGCGTCGTTTGATTAACGTTTACACATTTTACTAATTCAGCCACAAAAATCACAAAATTTGGAAGAGCTGAAGTACAAAAATCAGTGCCGTTAACAGAAAAAAAACTTGTAAGAAAAGTGAAAAAAAATCAGGGGCAAAGTTGCCAAATGTCGCAGGCTTGTGTATATACATTCAATTCATTTATTTTAATGCAAAAAATAAATAAAAAGGTATTATATACCGTCCAATAGACCAAAAGGACGACATGATTAAAATACGGACATTATATGCATCCACCGCATTTCGCCTGTGTTTGTATTAGAGCCATAAATATGAGCCTACTGATTTTTGATATGTTACTTAAGTGTATACGTTGATTAAAACAGGCAATTATTTGATTATTAAAGGCGGATTTGTGAAACTGGATTATTTATTTGCTTTTTTTTCCGATGTTTCTTGTTTTTTTTTTGGGTCTGACTAAGAAAAAACACCATTTTAAGAAAGTTAAATCACTGGAAAAAATGGAAAAAGTGCCAATTTCCAGCCTTTTTAACAAAAAATTCAAAAAAATTCAAATTGTCAAAATTTGGTCCGCATTTTTGCGTCACTGTTGTGGTGTCTACACCACCATGCACTTTGTTTGACGATATTTTAGTTCTTTGTTTATTTATTTGATTGTATTTCTAAACGACATTTATGGATTGTCAAAAAAACACAGTGATTTAGGCCACGCCCCTAAATTTTTTTTTTTTGCACCCAAAAAAACCACAAATCGTGGCAAAAAAATGTGAAACAAAATGGACATTTTTGATAAATAGGAATGCCATATCCATCCCTGACAAAGTGCTAAACCCCAATCATCTACCGACAGTACCCCTCTCTCAGATCTCACCGCCTCCGCTTATTACCTCATTTCCCCTACCGCATTTTTACGACATGGGTGTTAAGCTAAGCTGCCGAACGATTTCATTGCCACGTGGCAATGGCGTAACACTCGGATTTTCGGTGGTAAAAGGAACAAGGGGTGGAAAAATGTGACAGAATGGAAAATCATGGCAGATAGGCGTGGAGGAAGGTCAGTGATGACAGACAGATGGTCGCAGACAGGTGTCAAAAGGAAGTGAAATAAGTATTGTGTGTTTCAATCAAGTTGCGTTGCGACATGAGAACGCGAAACTCCGCCCAATTTTTTGTGCGCTATTTGAAGAGACGCAGAAAAAAAAAGGGATAGATAACTGACTCATGTTTTCAGGGTGCATCTTGTTTTAAAAAATTATATAATGCTACTAAAATTTATACACTTTCATTACCTGAAATAGGGGCCTTGAAACGAAAAATGTACTTTAGAAAAAAAATTAATGTTTTATATTATTTTTGACCCATTTTTGCTATTACCTAATCCTGGAACCGGTGATAGCGCGGTGTATTTTTTGCGCAAATTGTCACATTGTCTAGTCTGCAAACCCAATACGTAATAGCTTATGTGAAAAATGGCTCATAATAAAAAGCCAGAACATTGTTTTGTCATTTTCAAGCCACGGTGGTACAAATGGGTGAAATTGAAAAGCATATTTTGTTCATTGAGCCAGTTGTTGAGCTTTTGGGTGCGGAAGGGTTCCAATCAAAGGAACTGACATTTTGCACTCATACTGGGTACATTTTCCCAATGTCAGTATCTATGGGTGTAAAATGGGTGAAATATGAGCTAAATCAAAAAAATGATGGCATTTTACACCCGTATTCCGTTCATTGCGCAAACTATTAAGATTTCAAGTGTAAAATGAAAATTTCCCCCATTTGACTCATAATGGTTGTTGTTATCAATCTCTGTAAAATCCATCGGGTTCCCCTCGGAGCCTTGGTCAAATTTAAGTTTTACCTTACTGAATTTTTTTTTTTTTTTTTTTGAAAAAAAAAGAGTGACTACGTGTAAAAAAAAAAAGTGAATTGTTGTGTTTGTGAAGGAAAATGAAATTAACGAAATGCACCACTGTGTTTTTTTTTTGTTGCTTCTAATTAGAAAACACTCAATGTGGCTATCACACCAGTTTCGGGGTTTTCGTATTATCGGTTCAATCTTTTGTTGCGACATGAGAACGCAAAACTCCGCCCATTTATTTGTGCGCGACGACGCAATCAATCACAGTGATATTTGAAGAGGCGCAGACAAAAAAGAGATAGGCAACTCATGTTTTCATGATGCAACTTGATTGAAAACACCGACAACGAGACGGCAACACATTTTTGCACTGCGATCAGTTGAAAAACTCGAGAGGGCGGAGCTTTGATTTTTAGCGCCACTGCTTACTGTAGCCAAAATGAATATTAAATTGTTAATATGGAAAATATAATAGAAGGGATACAACAGTGGTGATCAATTGGTTAAAAATTTTCAAAAAAAAAAAGTTGAAAAGACTATGAAACAGAAAAAAAATAAAAACTGAAAAACTCCAGATTTGTCTAATTAGATTTAAACTGGTCTTTTTTGTTGCTAAATTTGAAATTTTACTAATAAAAATGAAAAATCTTCTATCTAGACTTAAAAACAGGATATTCTGTTACTGATAAGCCTAGCCGGCAGCCTTATATAAAACGATATCACTCCTTTTTTTTCTGGGCGGTAATTTAAATTTCTAATCCAAACAATCCCAAATTGATTGGATCAACCGGCAAAAAAGGAAAACTGTCTGTCGGTCGGCAATTAGTTACGGTCGTAAAACTGTGCGTGGTGCGGTAATGAGATATTGACGAGGGGCCACCCATACAGCCTGGAAGCGAGAGACACTGAGAAACGGATGAAAAGGACCGCCACGGCTGCGGCGGCCGGGCCGGTCTGATTGGGTAAAAGTCTCAAAAAAAAAAACAATGGAAAAGGGAAAAGAAAAGGAATAATGAGTGATGAGATCAATGTTTGTTCAATTCAAAAAGATTTCTCGTAAAGATTCGAATCTTTTTTTACGACTTCTTCTTCTCCTAAAATCGTTTCCAAACAAAAAAAAGGACGCCAGATGGTATGTATGTACTTGCCACGTCTTCTTCTTCTTCTTGACTAGTGAAAGGAAGGCGCTACGAAATTTTCATTTTCCAACCCGCCAAACAAATGTTGCGAAGGTCGTCGCGGGGGTATTTATATTTATTCAAGAATAAATGTATTACGTATACACACGGCCGGAAACCATCCTTTCGTCCGTCTGTCCGACGACCAGGAAGGAGAAAGTTGAGACTTTTATTGGCGCGTGTTTGTGAATTTGTAAATGGATTGGATGGATGGATGGATTGATGGCGGGTGGTGAAAGTGAGAAGGGAGGTTTCAAGCGTAAAAAATCGCTAAAAAATGATTGTGGATATTTAAGTTTCAGAGATACAAAAGAGGTTTGACAGTGGATGGAGTCCGGCTGGAGTCCGGCTGGGCTTCCGCTGGACAATGGCTGGACTCCGGCTAAACTTCGGCTTGACTCGCGCATAACTCTGGCCAGAGACCGGTTAAATTCCGGCCACATTCCAGCCAGACTCTGGCGGAATTCCCGACAAACTCCGGCTAGACTACGGCTAGCTCGACCCTTGCTAAACTACGGCCAAACTCCGGCTAGAGTCCGGCTAGACTCCTACTGAACTCCGGCTAGATTTCGGCTGGAACAGACGTTGGCTAGAACCCCGGTCAGACTCCGACTGGATCTCGTCTTGAGACTAGCTAGGGTTTGACTAAACTCCAGTTGGTATTTGGCTAAACTCCGATATGACGTCGGTTGGACTCCGGCTGGTATCCGGCTTGACTCCGGCTAGTCTCCGACCAGTCTTCGGCTGGACTATATTACGACTAGGGTAAGCTTCAGCTCGGCTTCAGCCAGACACCGGCTAGACTCTGTTCAGATGTTGGCTTAGCCAGACGTCGGCTAGACTACGGCTATGCAGGCCTCGACTGGACTCAGACCTGTCCAGACATCAGCTGAACTTTGGCTGAACTTTGGCTAGACTCCGGCGGGACCCTGAGCTCCGGCTGAGCTTCTGTTGGAATCCGGCCGGACTCCAGTTCGACTCCGGCTGGGCTCCAGCTTGACTGCGGCCTGATTTCGGCTAGATTTCGGCCAAGTCAGACATCGGCTAGACTCCGGCTGAACTTCGGCTAGACTTCGGTCAGACTCTGGCTAGACTGCGGCTATATTTTGGCTATGTCAGACATCGGCTAGAATCCGGCTCAACTCCGGCCAGAGTCCGGCTCAACTCCGGCCAGACTTCGGCTAGACTCCGGCCAGTCGTCGGGAAGACCCCGGTCCGGCTCCGGCTAGAATCCGGCTGGATTTCGGCTAGTACAGACACCGCCTAAACGCCGGCTGAACTCCGGCTAGTCATCTGGAAGACCCCGGTCAGACTGGCTAGACTGCGGCTATATTTTGGCGATGTCAGACATCGGCTACACCGGCTCAACTCCGGCCAGACTTCGGCTAGACACCGGCCAGACTCCGGCTGAATTCCGGCAGAACTCCGGCCAGTCGTCGGCAAGACCTTGACAGCTACGGCCAGGCATCGGCTAGATTTTGGCTAGCCCAGCGCTTCCGAATATCAGGCAGATTTTCTTCCCAAAGGAACAATTGTAAATTCAAGGAAACAAGAATATTAACATTGGGAAACTGTAAATTTTGTCGTTTTTTTTCAAAGGGTTTTTTTTAAACATTTTCAAAGGTCATTGCTCTAAAACCGTAAAACAATGCGATCGATCTATCATGTGCCAACTATTTCAAAGACTTCCCCTCCCTTTATTCATGGTTTTTTGTCTCGTCAAGCCCCCCATAAAAGCGTATATCTTACGGTTGATCTTTTATTTTCTATCCTTATTTTTTTCGCTATGCTTATGGCTCCTATTGCTTATTTTCTTCCGGGTACATTAATACCATAAACCATAAAAGTGACGAAGAAATACACACGAGGTCATGCCATAGCCTGGTATGCGGCAATTAGAAGAAGAAAAAGAAGAAATTCGTATTTTTTTTTAAAGAATCGGCTTAAAAGTTCAGCTAATGAAATCAGCGGTTGGGTGGATCGGATCAAATTACATTGATTAGTATAAAGCAGCATGCAGTTGGGTTGGGTTGACGGCTAGAGGGGGGTGTAATTCGAATAAGCGAAAAAGCAACAACAGCTGCAATGCCAATGCAACAGTGCCTAGTGGAGGAGAGAATACGGTCTTATTTATGCCGTATTGTGCCTGTCTCTTTTGGAATGAATGAATTATCTGGCCGCCGGGAGTTATTATAAAAGAAAATCGAGCACATACACACACAGAGAGAGTAATTATGATCGGGAGGAATGGATGAGATGAAACCAGCTGGAGGGAGTGTGTGGAAAATCTGCTGGGGTTTCTTTTTTGCTTAAAAAACTGAATTGAATATTGGACTTGTGGGTGATAGTTTTAAAATACTCACTTGGCCACGCACGCAATAATTGTTTTTTTTTATTTTTATTTTATCAATTCTTTTCAGTTTCCCAACAGCTAAATCAAACATAATATCAAAATCGTCATAAATTAAATTGCTGTTCTAAAAGGCTTCTAATTAGACTCGAAAATATTCTAATAAGACCCCAATAATGATCATGTAGCCAAAATGCCAAAATGTCGAAATATGGATCAGCAAATCTAGTGCCCCCTCAATTTTCCAATCGTTTGTTTTTCCATGGATCCATCCGACACCACCACTAATAATTTTACACACCTTGACGTGTCTTTTCTTTCTTTCTTTCTTTCTTCTTTCCATCCTTCTTCCATGCCCACGAACCACCACGTTGTTTTTTTGTTGCTCAATTATTATCTCTTCTCTCATCGTTTCGCTCTCTTGAAAACCGCGAATCTATCATAAAAATCGCACTTCTTCCAACTCGAAACAACCAACTGCTCTGCTATGAAAATTGAAAAGAGAGGGAAGGATGGCAAGAAAAGAAAATGGGCGAAAAATCTACTGATTTTTGGCGGATGAGATTTTTTTTTATTGTTCCAGAAAGTGGTATTTTAAACACGGTAACTTATTTGGTAATATTGAATGTATTAGCTGCTTTCTTTCCCATTCTTGAAACCCAATGAGCAAAATATGAGTCTAAAAAGCCTATGCATCTGATATGACACCTTTCTTGCCCATCGCTATAATTTTTAGCACAGTCGGCAAAAAAGGGATCTAAAAATGCTTTTTACCGCATTTTGAACACTTTCCACAAAACATGGCGTTTTTTGATAGCGGAAAATAATTTTTCAAAAAAAAAAATTAAATGCATACGTGAAACAGTGATCTTCGGTAAAAATTTAAAGCTGAACGGAAAGCGTGACAGATCTATCATGTCTGTTGTATCAACCATTGGTTTTTAATACATAGATTTGGTATTGTAAAATGGAAAATGCCAAACTATATACCCCCAAAAAGGCCCCCAAACAACCTCCCGAAAAATAGAAGTGCCCTCTTGAATTAAAGGGTTCCTCTAATTGTAAGACCCTTTCAATTAAAGGGCCTTTTTAGCGAAAGTTGAAGGTCCCCCTATAATAGAAAGAATCCCCCCACACACACACACACACACACACACACGATCCCACGAAAAAAAATGAAGTGGGCCCTTCTAATACAGTTTTTACGGTATATTTCCCATTTTCAAGTGATAGATTAGCGGATTCAAAGAAAAAATTCCGAATTAATTATTTTTCGCAACTTTTTCAAGTTGTTGAAACATAAAAACTGTAAAATAACTTAGTTTTCAGGCTGCTCTCATCCCATACTATTTCCATTAATCAGTTTTACATTCATTGTTGCATTTATCAAATTCAAATTTCAACCGTGATTTTCAAATGGCTCTAATATTTGAGCGGAAATAGCAAAACATGGGTAAAAAATGTTCATAACCCTAATATGGCCAAAATGTGCTTGTGACCTATCAATGCCCATTTCCCCGAAATTTTGAAAATTCTTGAGTGCAATGGACAAAATATGGCTCTAATACAACCCATTTTACACCCTTTTTCATATTTTTAAAAGGTATGGGCAAAACATGGGTGTAAAAGGCCTACCAATAACCAATTTCACATCAATTATCCCATTTCTAGTCTAACGAAGCAGAAATTCAAGAGTAATGGACCTATTCAGTAGAGGAATAAATCCGTTATTCGTGGTTTTTTTCCCAGGTTGTTTTCCATGCAAAAAAACTCCTCGCGTCGAGACCCGGCGTTAAAAATGTACTGCGTTTTTTGTCGTTTGCCATTAATTCTGAGGTCATATGCAAGAAACTGGAAAACGATAGGAACCCCGTTTTCCGGTAAACAAAATTCGAAAAACGCACATTTTTGCATGATGGGGTGGAGAGAGAAGCAGATAAATTTCTTTCGGAAAACGGTTTTCCTGATGTTCTCCATTTTCTTGCATTTGGCTTTTGAACAAGTCCATAAGAAGTTTAGAAGTTTACAGCATACTAGCCAAGTGATTTAAACGGAAAATTTCACACATTTGTAAAACGGTAATTTTTTTCCATTGGAAATGATTGTTCATTCCATCAGTGACTCATTTTACATCCATTTTGACAATTTCGAGCGCAATGGACAAAGTATGGGTCTTAAATCTTCATAACCATATTTATCAGTGCAACAGAATATTGTGTTTTCAATCGAGTTGCGACATGAGAACGCGAAACTCCGCCCACATATTTGTGCGCGACCACGCGAGCACAGTGATATTGGAAGAGACGCAGACAGAACAGTGAATGCAGACTTGCGTTTTCATGTCGCAAGTCGGTTGAAAACACAACAGATAAGGAATTCTATTATGGACCTATTCAAGGTACTGTAGAAAAGCGGAAAAAATTACAAAAAACTGGGAGAAAACTCGGTCCTATCCGATTGGTCTGAAATTTTGGAAGAAACTGTCAAAAATGCTTCCGGACTTTCTCAGAAAATTTTGGACCGAAATATCGATTTTAGAAAATTTTCAGGAAAAAAATCAATATTTTTTAAAGTCGATATTGCGGTCCAAAAATTTCTGAGAAAGTCCGGAATCATTTTTGACAGTTTCTCCCAAAATTTCAGACCAATCGGAGCATTTTCCGAATAGGTCCATTAGGGATTTTAATATTTTCCCATTCAAATTGCTAAATGTTTTGCAGATGATATAAAATTGTAACCGCAAATTTCTGAAAACCTTATTATGTCGCTGAAACATAAAGTCTTTGTAATTTTATTATTTTATGTTATTTTTTATTTTTATTGTTATTGTCGGTGGCTTTATAACCCCTTATCAGGTTTTTTCAACTGAAGTTTTCAAATAAAAATCAAAAATTTCTACCGCTTTTCGATAGTATTAAGTGCAATGAACAAAATATAGAACTAATAATTCCAATTTGATCCATTTTTTTTTCCGTTACTACACTTTTCAACGAATTTGAAGAAAAATCGGTCTAAAATGGTTAAGAAAAATTTCTAACCTATTTCAAAGAAAATAACACATTTTTTATGCCAAAAAAAAAAGACTTATGACTAGGGAGCGCAAAGGGGTGGGCGGAGTCAGACGATTTTTCTCCCCAGTTCGCGCGGGCATGTTTACAGGCCTGTAAGGAGCCCCCGGATTGAAGTATGATACTCAAAACTATCTCTTTAGATGTAATCGGCCATGCTGAATCTAATGAACAAGTTGGTTTTACATGAAAATGCATAGTTTTCTCAGAAAAAGGAGAAAACAAAAATAGAGCTCACTTTTTTGACCCGTGTGGTCGATTTTACCGGGGCACGCGGCTAATTTTCAGTATACAGATAGTTCAAGATGTGGGGAATTCATTTCTGAAATCAGTTTCTGTCCTGCTAGTTTCCGATTTTTTTTAAAGCTTGTCAAACTTCAAGGAAAAATTCTAGAAAAATTTCAGCGACGACCCTAGTTTTTTATTTGTGGAATACAAAGATAAACCCTCTTAGAGCTTAAAACCGAAAATTTAGAGCACTTGACTCACTTGGAGCAATTTTATGTACATTTGAATGAAGCATGTTCACCCAAAACTTCAGTTTTTTGAGGATTTGAAGGTCGCAAATATGGAGCACGCGGCTAATTTTTCATATACAGATTCAGCGTAAAATTTGCTACAAAACCATGTAAAAATTAATATTGTGGCTAGTTTCCGATTTTTTTTTCGAGCCGATTTCTGTGCGAAAAATACCGTTTTCCGTTGAAAATGCTGATCGCGCAAGCAGCGGTGGAGAATACAGTCCCCCTCACCTCTCTCCATTTCGCGTTGTCTCTCGCTCACTCTCGCTCTGTCGGCGTCTCTTTTCTCGCGTCTCGACGGCCCGCCTCATGCAAATCTGGGGAGAAAACAGTGCTACTTTAGGATGGTATAACTCGAGAATTACCGAACATTTTTTGAAAAAAATTTGACAGCGTACTTATATTGAGCCAAAGAACACGTTCCAACCAAAAATATTCGGAAATTTTGACTTTTGGATAACTCGTTGCGGTCCCTACTTATGACCCATTTTACAAGCATTGTCATCGCTTTTGGACGCGATGGGCTTCAATGATCCATTTATGACCTATCTCCGAACCACTTTAACAATTTTAAGCGCAATGGACAAAATATGGCTCAGAAATGCCTAAAGCCTTAATATGACCCATTTGAGACCAATTGACACATCTGGAAGGGTACAAAGCCTTGTTGAAAATTCAGGAACATTGTTACACAAATTACTAGAATGTGTTTTAGAAGAATATAAAATACAGTTGTAAAACTGTAATTTTGGGTTGACAATCCAGAAATAATGTAAATCATTCTAGTAGGTCTATCGCGCATGTAAAGGCAGCCATGTGGCTGATAGCCATTGAGAAAGGCCAATGCCTCCAATTCAATGGCTATTAGCCAACTACTTCTTGAGTACTTTTCCCAGAGCCTTATCACGATGTCAAACTATAAAAACTTTGTAATCGCCTACTTTTATGCCACTTTCCTCGAAATCGACCAGCAACTGTTCCATTAACCAATATCCGCACGCTCGTTTATCTTGCCTTTACTACAATCAGATTGGTTGTAAAATGCGTATACATATACATAAAGTTGACATTTTGAAGTGACATCCACAGGACAGGTACAACTGTATCGGATAGTGTAATAAAAAAAAACAAATGTTTGCGTTCTGATCTCGCGTGTGCTGGCTGGCTTTTGGTTCATCATCATCATCATCAAAAAAGAAGCCGCTGCGGTCCGGTGCGTCCGTCCGGCAAAAGTCAAACAGGTAGAGTCGATTAGTCATCACCCCCCACGCGTGGTGGGTGTCTCAAATGTTACAACAACATGATCATTTGGCGGCAAAGTCAGTCAATGATTGTCCGTGGCGGGTGTGAAGGAATCGCAACACAAAGGGGGATCAGTTGGCGAGAAGAAAAGTGAGCAGGGAGGGGATTAAGTGGAAGCGGCACGTGTCAAATGAGAGGGGTCTGGTGGTGCGGGAAAGTCAAGGTGAGGGGTCAATAGACTTATCGGGATCGGAATTTTTTATGGGGTGTTCTCAACTACCCTATTCGCTACAGTATGGGAATTCACATTTTTTGAAATGCGATTTACAGGCAGAGACGTTTAAGCGATCAGACGCAGCGTGACCGCGCGTTTGGCCATTTTGGCGGGACGACAATACAAATAAAAACTGAAAATCCAAAATTATCAGTTTTATCAATTACAGTTTCAAGAGTTTGTCAAAATGTTAGAAGTTCTGAAAAACGTGATTCAGGAACTATAAAGTTCAAAGGAGTTATTCATTTCAAAAATATCAGATCAGAAAAGTCGATAATTCAGCTAAAAATTTTTTTGAGAATGTCATTTTTTACCGCAAAATGGCTTACTTACTTTATTAGAAGAGCCCCTCTGATTGAAGGGCACCTCCAAAATAAGGACAGTACATTTTTTTGGCTTATTATGGATTCGTAAAGTAGCGACTTGTTGCTGCAAACTGTGCACCAGCAAAATGAAAAAAAAATTGCAAAAAATTGTTTCCACACTTGCCGCCAAGTGCTGAATGGTGGCGAGACCCGGCGATTGCTGACGCATAACTTGACACGCTGTCTGTCTCGCTACGTCACGAATCCATAATACCAATTTTTTTTCGTGATTTGTTTCTTGATTTTCTACCGTGCAGAAAGAAATTAGGGAAAAAAATAATTTTAAAGAATATTTTCGTGTAGAGCCTTAGAAGAGCACACCCTTTTATTAGAGTAACTACCGTGTTGCATCAAAAAAACTCAAGTCCGCAAACATCATTCTGTCTGCGTCTCTTCAAATAGCACTGTGATTGGATTGCGTGGTAGCGCACAAATAAGTGGGCGGAGTTTCGCGTTCTCATGTCGCAAGTCGATTGAAAACACAATATTTATAAACAAGAAATTAGGCCACATCCTTAAGAATGTTTTATTACTGTTTTGGCAAAAGGAGGAACGGTACCAGTAACCAGTAACAATGATATGAGCTTAATCATAAATTGATGAAACGGCATGTTTTAGGCTTCTATTTATTTTGGAAAAATAATACTTTTGTTGCACTACGTTTTGCGAATTTTTTTCTTCAAGATTTTAAAAATAACGAGAAGGTTTTTGGCGGCATACACGACATACAAAATTTCTTTAGTATGCTACCCTTAACAGATTCGCACCAAAATTCGACTGCCTCATGCCGTATTGGGTTTGAAAAGGTTTGATGTAAATCGGTTTAATAGAAACTGAGAAAAGGCTGGTGACAAAAATAGTAAAGATAAAGAAAACAGTTTAGCCTAAGCAATGGATTAGACAATTAACATGACAAAAATTATCATACTATTTTTGAAACAGTTAAAAATTATCAAATAAATTTTTTTTTACATTTATTTTTTAATTTGATCAAACACACAACAAAAAGCAAAGAGATAATAACCTCTCCAAGTTTTTGTTTTCTCTTTATCCAAATGTTTACCCAACCCAGCAGGTTGACAGTCAGTTGGCAGTGACAAGTGCCAACATCTAGTGGTCCTTAACCCCCGGTAAGCTCTATGGTAAACCTCTAACTAAAAAAAGGGACTTACTTGATTTGTAGTCCAGAAAATAGTCGCTGTAGGCCGCATCATCTTCAGGAATGTCGTCCATCTGCTGAAACTTGGGAGGGAAATGACGAGAAAAAAAATAAAAAAAGAGTGAAACCGCAAAGAGGGGAGATAAATTTGTTCCACACCGCCGCCGCGGTGTGGAAAAGTGTGTAAGGAGCAGGAATATAAAATCGAGTGGTCCGCAATCTTCAGACAAGAACAAGTCCTCTCGGCCGCCTTGTTATAAAAACCAGATGTTGAAAAGACGAGAAAGAACGGAACCATTTTTCGTGGGTGGGAAAACTGCGACTGGGTCAAGAAAGGAAGGCTCGACATCGATTTTCAGAGGACATTTTTTTTATGTGGCTAATAGCCACTAATTTTGCACAAGCTCCGCCCCGTTTTGCAAGCAGGGCGCATTTTTTTTTTGCAAAGTGCCGCACGGATTTTTGGAAGGATTTTTTTCTTTTTCAGGGTATTAAAAAAAAAAAAAAATAGAAAAACCCAGAAATTGACAAGTTCTCAGCAAAAATTACGAAATTTTTCAAATAAAAAAACCAAAATTTCGTCAAAATAAATTGTTTTTTTTTTCAATTTTCCAATGAACCCTGCATTTCTAGAAAATTTATCTGTTTATTATTATCCAATAACTCATAAGAAAGAAATAATAAAAAAAATTAAAAACTGGACGCAAGCCCCGCCCCTTTTTGCAACCAGGGCACAATTTTATGCAAAGGTGCCGCATGTTATTTATTTTTTTTCGTTTTTTGGAGCGTTTTTTTTCTTTTTAGTGTAAAATCGTGAAAATGAGAAAATCGTGAAAATTGGCTTATTTCCAAAAAAAAAAAATGAAATTTTTCGAAAAAAAAACTCAACATTTTTATAGCCAAAAAAAAGTTTTTTAACTTTTTTTTTATTATTTTGCAAAAAAAAATGTCAATTATTCATTTAAAAATCATTTTACGTCTAATAGAAGCCCTTAAAAATGTTTAAAGCAAGTCCCGCCTTTTTTTGCAACCAGGGCACAGTTTTTTGCAAAGGTGCCGCACGTTATTTTTTTTTGTTTTCGTTTTTTTTTTGGAGCGGTTTTTTTTACTTTTAAGGGTATAAACATTGTCTGGAAAAAAAACCTGGAATGTTGACAATTTTCTAGCAAAAAATACGAATTTTTTCAAAAAAAAAAAAAATTCAAAATTTTGCTAAAAACTAATTTTAAAAAAAAATATTTTTTTCAACTATTTTGCAAAAAGAAATGTCAATCTTTCATTGAAAATTAATTTTAAATCTAATAGAACGCCTTAAAAATGTTTAAAACCAGCTCCGCCCCTTTTTCCAACCAGGGCACATTTTTTTGCAAGGTGCCGCATGGTTTCTTTTTTTTTTTAGTTTTTACAGTGATTTCTGGCTTTTTTTTTATTTGATAACTACAACTTTAAACCTCAAAATTGTGCTATTTTTTCAGTGAAAGTTTGGAGAAAAAAAAAGAAAAATTTTTTTTGCAAAAATTGAAAAAAAAACATTTTTTTTTTTTGGGATTTTCGTACAAAAAAATGAATCGCTCTGCACCAAAAAGTGCCATTTTTCAAAATTTCCATAATAAAAGCAAGCGTATTTGCTCAGAAGAGCCCTCAAAGCGAGAAAAAAAAAAGGGAAATGCCGCCTGCGCCTGTGGCTCCCAAACTTGCAATTAGCATGAAAAAGGAGGAGGAAGGAGCGTGAGGAAAATGGGAGAAAACGTACTTTTTTGACGCTATGGTATACAGTATGACACCTATAAGAAGTTTTTAGGGGAAAAAATTGTTTTTTTTTTTTGGATAAAAAAAATTTTTCGAATTTTTTTTTCTTAAATTTATTTTAGGAAGATAATAGAAAACACGAGGCGGATAGGATAAACAGAAAAAAGAGCACGGCAAGATGTCTCAAAAAAGAATAGCAAGAAAGGGCAGCATCCCCATGAAAAAAAGGAGACGCGACAAATTGGGAGGGTGGGGGCGAAACTTATTCAATTTCCTATCACTTTCCTACTATTTTTGTTGCGTTTTTGTCGTTGTCGTCGTCAATTTCAGGCCATCAAAAACGTTTAAAAATCCCATAAAATCAGTGATAATTTAGCAATTTGGACACGCTTGTCCCTTACCCGAGGGGGAAGGCGAATTTGCCATTTTCTTATCAGATGCATACTAATTTTTATCAGTTAATCGGGGGAACAATAGGCTAATGCTGATGCTGAATTGGTGGGAAAAGTGGCCGAAAATAGTAAGAACAATTAAAAACCTGAGCTTGTTTTTCACTTCAAAAGTTTTCCCTACAAATAGGAACCCTAATATAAAAAAAACCAATATAAAAAAGAACAAAAAGAAAGAAACAGCTCAATAAACTTTTAAAAACAATAAAATCAGCGACAATTTCTGGGTTTTTCCACATTTCAAAAAGAAAAGTGTCACTCACTCAAAAAGTGGACCACTCTTCTTCCCCCTCTTATCACTCTTATCTAGGCTCCGCCCCGCCCCCCCCCCCCCTTTCATCAATTTCTCAGGTGTTTATCACCAGGTGGGCTCGCTCGGAGATAAATAACAAAGCGGTTCGCGAAAAGAAAACATTGGATTGGTCCCGAAGCGAATGATAATTTGAGAACTTTGGAAATATTTTCCAGTTACAATTAGGTTACGAGGGACGTTTATTTAGAAAGTCTAATGTTATGTTATCTACCTACGGACTAAAAAAAATTAATGATTACCGGCAAACTCGCTTTTAGAACGGCGCAAAATAGAACTCAATTTCTCTGATAGTGAGCCTGCTATTTTTTCTGGCTTTCTATTTAATCATCTAAAATATTTTCAATACATACTTCTCCGCTGAACTCAACGATATGCAATATTCATTTTGGTTTCCAAATTATTTAATTTCACGTATAAATTCAACGTCAAATGAAATAATTTGGAGACCAAAATGAAAATCGCATTGCGTTTAGTTCAGAGGAGTGCGTTTGACCATTGGCGAAAATTGAAAAATGATGCGAAAATCCATACAAATCTTCCATATTTGCGGTAAATCTTTTCGTTTTTATTTTTATTATTGATCTTATGGACCTATTCGTTTGAACCGAAATAAATTTTTATGTAATTTTAATTCAATGCGATACAACAATATTAATTAATTAACTTGAATTTTCCTGCATCATTGAGTTTGCGCCTTTCTGCAAATCGTGTCGAGACCACCTGGCCAAAAAAATGCATGCGCCTTTAAGGCGTGTACTCCGAGTGGACAAGAGTTGTCAATTTTAATATTTTGAACTGAGCTCATTGTCCACTTGGAAGGAATTTATAATTGGTCTAAAGCGCTGCAAAAGGCTTGCATTTGTAGTGAGATTCAGAGAAATCAGAGCGAAATCGGCTACGCTCTCTCAATTTTCTTCACGTCCACTACGAATGGAGCGATTTTACAGAAAATAATAATCGAAAATCGGCAAAAAGTTAATGGGCCTATTCATAGGAGGAAAAAAACAAAAAGAATTGTTTGTTTTTGTTTTTTTTCCTATTCATAGATGTCAAACAATGTTAAAAAACGTTAAAAAATGTTTAAAAAAAATGTCAAAAACGAATCCTATGAATAGGTCCGAAACAGTTAAAGCGAAAATCATACGAAAAAACAGGGTAGTGGGCGGAGCTTCATAAAAAATCCGTACGCAACGCCAGTACGCAAACAGACTCGCGCGTGCCAATTTAAATAAAACGACATTTCTTAAATATAAAAAAAAAAGTAAAATTAGACAAGATGAAATTTCTGAAATTCATGTTTTAGTTTGGGGATAAAAGTCCATAAAAATGTCTTAAAAATCATTATTAATACAAAAATAAAAGAACCTACAGTTTAAAATTATATTAAAAAGTATATATAAAATCAGAATATTCGGAAAAAATTAAAAAAAAAATTAATTTTGAAATTTTTATAATTTTTTCATCGTGAGAAAGCGAAAAATAAAACTTCTAATCTAGCTACCTAATTATAGATTCTTTTTTAATTTTTAATTAAATAAAATGTGGAAAATTCCACTTTTTTAATTATTTTCCCACACAACTCGAGAAAAACTCCGATTTCGCATAACTTTTTTATGAAAAAAAAATTCCAGTAACTCCCAAACCTCAGACTAGCCTAGTTTTAAAGTCACTGTTAAACTCCCAAGAAGTCAACTTCTTCAAGAAACTTCCGACGCGTCCCCTTATTATTCCCCCAAGGGTGTCATAAACTCATAAATCCCATAAATTTTGAAATAGACCACAAAGATCATTATCAATTGCACTTTGTATTTATTTATTTACAAGTGTTTATTTATTTTTATTATATTTTTGATAAAAAAGGAGAAAACAAAAAAAAAACAATATTCGTTCGTTTTTTATACAAATTTTGTGTTTTCCATGATGCAACTCGATTGAAAACACAATATGAAGGAAAAAAGGGGATGTGATGGGCGTGGTCAGCTACTACCGGTACCAACTTGTTGAGCTAACAAAAAATTGTGCAAATGTCAAGAAAAAGGGCGTAATACGTCATCAAAAAAAATCCACGTGTTTTCCTTTCTAATGAGCCAAATAAAAATCCTTGAGCTCTCTTGGCAGCATCGTTTCGACACCTTCAAACGAGTCGGCGTATTTGATACGCATCGCGTTGGCGGCAATTCCGCCCAACGTCAGATATCGGCCTGGAAATGAAGTGAGAATAATAAGTGAATTTTGCGTGGTGGTAATCCAAAAGTACCTTTGTGTCCGCGGAATGCGAGAAGCTAATCCCATTGGTGAGTGAAGGCGGGGAAAAGGAATCGGATAATTGAGAGTGATTAGTGCGGAACGGGCGAGTTGGGTGGTGTGAAAATGAAATGCACACGGAGAGGGAGGAAGGATAAGTTGATTATCAAAGAGCCCCGAGTTATTAAAAGTTTCGAAACTAGAATTTTCCGCCGAGCCATTTTAATCCAATTTCAACATAAACCGTTTACTCAGGGTATATGGCTATTAGCCAGTGAAAATGGCTGTTAGCCATCGGATTTGGCAGAGCGCTTTGTCTCGCGCCGATCGCTGAATAGGTGCCATATATGCGCCTTTAATGGCTATTAGCCGCTGCTAATTTAGCCGGTCTTAGTTGGCGCCTTATCGGCACAATCTTGGCGCCTATGCAGCACGGCGTGTTGTAGGCTACGTTTTTGAATTATTTTTCAAAAGCGAATTTTCGCGCGCTACTCTACTCTCGCGTTTCTGCGTCTCCTCCGCAGAGAGAGTTGTGTCGATTTACGAGATTTTATTTTTTCTTTCTTACTTTTCTTTGTTATTTTTTTTGCTCATTTATTATTTTTTTTCTCATTTAAAAAAATTATGTTTTTGAAATGGTTGTTTTTGAGATTAATTTGATAAAATTTCTTGTTTGAAAATTGATTTTAAGTCGGTTTTTTTCGTAAATAAAAACAGTTAATTTTAATTTAATTTAAATTCTGAAAAATAAAATACGAAAATTGGGACTCGGCGATCGGCGACAGTTTGGCGGTAGCGCTACTTACTGTTGGCCATCTTATAGGGGAATTTTTGGCTAATAGCCGTCGAAAAAAAAAAATTCAGCTTTGGCGCCGCATACACGCCTAACTCGTGCCAAACTAGAGCCTGTAAAGGCTATTAGCCTTGGAAAAATGGCAGATAGTCAATACTGGCGCATAGTTGGCACCTAATCGGCGTTCGGCGCGTTTTGTGACAAATTTGGCACACGAGTCGAATCCCACGGCTAATAGCCAACCATTTTTGCATTAATTTGCAGGTTTTAATAGAATTAAAATGGCAAAAAATCCAAAAAAAAACAATTTTAATGCAGAAAAAAACCAACAAAAATGCCCCTTTTTTCAATAAAAATTTCATTTTTAATTTATTTACACCAAAATATTTGCCAGTAACTTTTTTTTGCCTAGGCTTTACGCGGTACATCTATAATGAACTTGTACACTAGACCTATCGCGAGCGGAGATCCATTATAATCTGTAAAGCATATTATGAAGTTTGTGATAGACCTATTGTAGAGCTATTGGGTCGGTCTAGCCCCTATAGAGCTATCACGAAAAATCTTTCTCGCATTCCGGGACTTTCAAGAACAATAAAAAGACCAAAAAAAAAAACCAAACTCACCCAATTTCATCTCGTACAACTCTCTCCTGGTCACACCTTGATGCATCCTCTTCAACTCATTCCACACCACAACACCATCGTCGTTTCGCGCCAAAAGATACGCCCCATGCCTCAAAAGAAGGGAAATCAAACTGCCACGTGGCACGCGGGCTTGCAACACAATGTGCAGTGGTGTGTTGCCGTTTTTGTCCTTTGAATTCACGTCCACATCCGGGCATTCGAGGAATTGGGCAAGGACGGCGGCTTTCGGAAGACTTTCAGGGTCATGAAGACGTTCTTCCAGGGCGTAATGCAAGAAGGGGATTCGTTTCAGGTGGCAGGATCTCAGAAGACGTTCCACGTCTAGTTTAACGTCTTTTTCCGCTAAATCTTCGTCTTTTTCAGCGGAATTTTCCATGGATGGAAGGGAGAGGCGATCGATAATGTTTACAAGGTGGACTGCCACAATTACTAGCTTCTGGAATGGGCAATTTAGAAGGTGATAATGAGGTTTATTGGTACATCGAAAGCACGGTGTATCGCCAGTTACGCCAATTTAAAGTTGGGCGTTGTTTTTTTTTTAACTTTTCACGTGATTTATCGCTAGTTGTTGGTGGATTTCCAAAAGACTACTCGTTTCTTAATTTCGGGGCTCTTTCGAAATAGAAATGTCACGTTTTAGAAATTGCGTGAAAATAGAAATCAACGAAATAGAAATGTAATAAATCAGAAACGTAGCAAAATGGAAACGCGTGAAAACAGAAACGTAGCAGAGCAGAAATGTGTCGAATTGGAAGTAAAATGGCAATGGAGCGCGTTTGCGAGATTTATTTTTTTAAACAACTTTTCGATATGTTTCACGTTTTTCTCGGTATCTTCCACGTATTTTAGAAAAATTTCACGTTTTTTCGGTGTTTTTTTTTTCGTTTTTTTTTTTCAAATTATTTTTTTTCCACGTATCGAAATTTAAAAAAAAAAACGTTAAAAAATCGAAAAAACGTGAAAATTTTCCAAAATACGTGGAAGATATCGAGAAAAACGTGAAAAATATCGAAAAAGTTGTTTTGAAAAATAAATCTCGCAAACGCGCTCCATTGCCATTTTACTTCGACACATTTCTGCTCTGCTACGTTTCTGTTTTCACGCGTTTTCATTTTGTTACGTTTCTGATTTATTACATTTCTATTTCGTGGGTTTCTATTTTCACGCAATTTCTAAAACGTGACATTTCTATTCCGAAAGAGCCCCTAAATTTTTTATTCGACTGTTTGACACAATGCTGACAAAAATCTATGCGATTTACACACTCTTTTCGCAATAACTGTCTTTAGACCGTTCTTTTAAGAAAAACTGCTGATACAGTCTAATTAAATACAACAATCCACAGACAGTTGTTGCGTAAAGAGTGTTCAAATCGCATATATTTTTGTCTGCATTGCGCCAAACAGTATAATAACTCTCATTAGACTATTCGGCTCCGAGACATTTCAAAACCGGACGTTTCAAAACGACATGTTTCAAAACCGAGGCGTTTCAAAACCATGTTAACACGGATGGGGCCGAAATCAGGCCTATATTCAAACCGACTTGCTTGTCGCTCGCAAATTTAACGTTTTCATATTTTTCAATACAACTGTACTGTATTTTTTCCTTTCTATGTTAAAGCGGTTTTGAAATGTCTCGGTATTGGAACATCTCAGTTTTGAAACGTCCGGTTTTGTTTTACCATAGGAAGGAAAAAATACAGTAGAAAGTTGTATTGAAAACCACGAAAACGTTAAAATTGCGGTTGACTAGCAAGTAGTTTTGAATATAGGCTCGATTTCGGCCTCAACCGTGTTAACATGGTTTTGAAATGTCTTGGTTTTGAAACGTCCCAGAGCCAAAAAAAGGTGAAAGTGTCGAAAAATGTGCATTTTTGCAAATTATCAAGGAAATTTTCGACTGGGAAATTGTTCTTAACAGAAAAGTAATGTTTATAAAATGGTGCTACTTCGGAATAGAACTGCTCTGAATAGAACTGCCAGAAATGGAGCTGTACATCTCGCTTTTCTGGGTGAGTACAGCTCCATTTCAGGCAGTTCTATTTCTCTACAGTTTTATTCCAAAGTAGAACCCTTAAAATTGCACATTTCACATTTTTCTACACTTATTGGAAGCTTGAAGGGCTCCGGGGCATTTCAAAACCGAGACGTTTCAAAACCATATTAACACGGATGAGACCGAAATCGACCCTATATTCAAAACTACTTGCTAGTCAACCGCAAATTTAAAGTTTTCGTGGTTTTCAATACAACTACTGGTATTTTTCCATCCTTTCTATGTTAAAACGGTTTTTAAACGTCTCGGTTTTGAAACTTCCGGTTTTCAAATGTCCCGGATCCGCTCGAAGCCCTGTATTGGTAATGTAGCAAGTAAAACAAGGAAAAAATGGTTTATTCAAAAAAATAAATTTAAAAAATGTGAGGTCGTCGTGAATTCCGAGCAGATGGTTGTCAATAAGGTTCATACTCCATGTTATCCCTTCATCAAGATCTGTAAATAAAGTTATTAAAAACTAATTAATTTTGTAAATAAACTTG
The DNA here is from genome assembly GCA_963572235.1 of Caenorhabditis japonica. Classification (NCBI taxonomy): domain Eukaryota; kingdom Metazoa; phylum Nematoda; class Chromadorea; order Rhabditida; family Rhabditidae; genus Caenorhabditis; species Caenorhabditis japonica. Next base: position 5,234,733 of record OY754345.1, read on the forward strand.
TAATTAAAATTAAAATAATTAAAATAAAAAACAGAAAAACAAGATATTGCTACAATAAAAAAACAGAAAGCGCGCGCTCGCGCACGCGCCAAACTTGCAACAAAAAAAACCGTGCCTTCGCCAAAAGTGGTGCCCAAACTCACTTGAATCTCTCCATCCTCCGTGGCATGAATACACGGTTCTCTTCCACAACACTCTGTATCTTCCAGCAGGTTACCCTGATATTTCACAACTCGTTCCAGCTCCAAGCATATCCGGTCAAACAGGTATTTGACCCACGAGGATTTCACCCGGAGACCGGGAAGCTGATGGTGCTGATTGATAAAGTCATTGATGGTCATTACAAACGTTTCTTGGAACGATTGGAATGTGGTGACTGTGCCAAGGTGGAGAGGGGCAAAGTGACTGGAAATTTGAATTGTTGGATCTCCCAAAAACGGTGTGCTCTTACGTTTGCTGCAACTCTAGTGCATGTTTCCACAAATCGTAACATTTGTTCAATTGTCCCATGTCACAATAAACGGCTCCACGGAAGCGGAGGTAGTAGTGAACATCGCTGTGCGATCCTCCCAGGACTCGCTCGCGGATTACCAGCGACTGTAAAGCTCAGATTTTGGCATTGAAAAAAGTGTTTTTAACCAGCTCCATGAGATTTTTCAACCAGTTCCATGGAATTTTTTCCTACCAGTTTCGTGGATTTTTTTCTACCAGTTCCATGCAATTGTTTTCTATAAGTTTCATGACCTTTTTCCTACCAGTTTTGTGGATTTTTTTCTACAAGTTCCATGGCCTTTTTTCTACCAGTTCCATGACCTTTTTTCTACCAGTTCCATGACCTTTTTTCTACCAGTTCCATGGCCTTTTTTCTATCAGTTCCATTGCCCTTATTTCTATCAGTTCCATGACCTATTTTTCTACTCCTATTCTAAGTTCCCACGTGTAACCCAACACTTTTTGCGCCACCTGGCGGCTGGCTCTTCAACAATAAAGTTCAAGGATCTACATTTTTTTGCGTTGATATCAGATTTGTTTGATTAGACCAGAAGACAGATTACGCATACAGGTCGTTATGCCCTTGAGGGCTCTCGATTGAATGACGTAATTCGGCGGACAAGAGATGGAGGAAAATCGAGTGGATACGTGTTATGATAGGTGGAGGACCATGACAAATGATCATAGCGGGGAAATCTGGGGGTCAAGGGATTATTTTTGGGGAAGGAACTTTCGAAAACTGTTTTGTGATTAAAAAGTGATTTTTTTCCTATAGCTGGTGGCTCAAAAAATGGACCAACTTTGAAAACCTTTTTTCAAGACTTGTAGCCGTCTAATCGGGGAAAAATAAAAATTTTTCTTATGGAACTGTTCAGAGGTGTTCCTATTGAAAATTATCATTTTTTTTAATGCACATTACATGTTTTTAAGGCTCTGGGACGTTTCAAAACAAGACGTTTCAAAACTGGGACGTTTCAAAACTGGGACACTTCAAAACTGGGACGATTCAAAACCTGCCACTTCAAAACTAGGACGGTTCAAAACTTTGAGTGCAATTGTGCGTCACGGTGTACGCACTAGTGACACCAGAACACACGCACATTAAATGTTTATTTTCGTTTTGTCATTGTTTTGAACTATTTTCACGTACTATTCATTTTCTTTTTTCGTTTTGTCATTTTTCAACTCTCTTCACGCGTTTTCCTATCGTTTCGCTTTTTTTTCGTTAAATTTATCGGAAAATTTACTAAAGCGTTTTACCGGTAAAGCACTCGACAAAAGACAAAACATGAGCGACCAAATTTGAATACCGGCAAAAAATTATTTTAAAAAAATGCGAAACGAGAGCAAAACGCGTGAAGAGAGTTAAAAAATGACAAAACGAAAATAAACATTTAATGTGCGTGTGTTCTGGTGTCACTAGTGCGTACACCGTGACGCACAATTGCACTCAAAGTTTTGAACCGTCTCGACTCGAGGAGTTGTTTTCCTAGTAAAAAAACTGTATAGGGTTTAAAAAAAAAGTTTTTCCTGCCCTGAATAGTCCCATTTATATTTACAGTAACCGAGGGACCTTTTTTATTATAGAGCTATTCAGGAAAGGAAAACACCGGTGCTGAAAGTGAAGAGGAAATTTCTATTTTTTACACATAAAATGAGTGTAACCGTACCCAAATCGTGGCAAGACCTAATTTCGCCCAAAAGTTTCCGTCAATTGAAACAAAATGAGGCCACGCCACGATTTGGGTATGGTTACTATCTTTTTACTTGGAAAAAATACAGGATAACGAGTTTCCTTTTCTTTTCTTTCTCATCACTTTGGACGCGGAATTAACCATATGCAGATTGTTTACTAGAAAAAAACCCATAGCGTTGAGACCCGGCGTAAATAATGCATTGAATTATTCCAACGCCAGATCTCGACCCGATGGGTTGTTTTTCTGATGGACCTATTTAGCGCAGAAAAAATACCGTTTTTTTTTGCGTTTTTAAACGCCGTTCAGAATCGCGGAAAACATTGAAAACCTACCGTAAACTGAGGTGTTTTTAAACTATGAAAACAAGCCTTCGCGTCAAGACCCCGCCTTTAAAGTTTATCAAATTGCCTTGGGAAATCTTAACTCCATAAAGACGAGTTAGATGTTTTCTACGGCCTAGTTTAAAAAGCTTGTTTTCCTATTTAAAAAAAACACCTGTGTACGGTAGATTTTTAACGGTCTTTCCGAATTTCAGATTGGGATTTGAAAAACACACAAAAACGTTTTTCACGCACCAAATATGTCCATTATTCTTTATGGACCTGTGCACGAAATAAAAAAGGTATTTTAAATGAATTAATTTGGCATTTTTTTCCAATGAACGAAAGCAAGAAAATTCAATCAAATTGAATAAATTTGAACGCAGAAAAACGTTCGTGTCGAGATTTTGAAACCGAAAATTGCGTGCGCTTTTAATAAATTGTGTCGATTTACGAGATCTCGACACGAACGTTTTTCTGCGTTAAACTTTATTCAATTTAATTGAATTTTGTTCCAAATTAATTCATTTAAATGGTTTTTTTTTATTTCGTGCATATGTAGGTCCATTAGAATTGAAAAAAAAAAACGTTTTTATTCAGATTTTAGATTTCAAACAATAAAAATCACAAAAAAAAAGTAAATAACAAAATGACGTGTTTTTGAAGATTGGTAGCTGCAGTTTCGTACGGCACTCCTTCGTCCATCATGTGTGATCATCGATTAGGCGTCTACCAAGCAAAAGTCCATATTCGTGTAAATCATCATTATTCTCTTCTTCTTCTTAAAACCGGAAATCCTTTGGTCGGTATCTTCAAAGTTAATTCACTTCGTGTCCACCAATCCAGTTCCACTCTATCTATCCGTTATGCAATGGGCACAATGACGGCGGTTGACTCGTGCTCTTTATCATCGTAAATCTTCCCGCGGCTCGTTTATCAACGTTTCACATTGTTGCGTGTCACACCCATTAGTGTGCTGCGTCTCCGCGGAGCACATGCTGTTTCTTGATGGTGGGGGGACACTCATTCGAAATGTGAATAGTATGCGGGCGAGGAGGAACATCACAATCAAAAGAGGCGCCTTCCGGAGCGGAAATTTCTTCTTCTTGTTTTCTTTTTGCCGCCAAGTTGCCGACGATAAAGAAATTGGTTTGTTTTCGGTGCCGAGGGACCATCCTTGAACGGAGAGGACCAATTAGAGCCGGGGACGCAATTAGGTGTGTAAAAATATAAAAGAAAATGTAGAGACCCAGAAAATGAAGAGGAAATCAGTTAAAAACGTCATAAAGGTAGCAAAAATAAATAATAATGATAATAATTAGGGATCAGAAAAATATTATCGCCTCTAATAAAACTTCGCCATCAATTTTAGACCTTTTTTTTTGTAATTCTCAAAATGTTACCTGCATCCTCTGAGCATCAATATTGCCATCCAGCATCTGCACACTGTCGTGGTTTTGAATTTCACGCTCATGATCGTAACACGCCAGGGTGTCGGTGAGAATTGACATTTCGCGGACCTAGTGAAAGATTTGTGAAATTTTGGCAGACAATGTGCTCAAAAATTCCGATTTCACCCATATTTTAAATAACGCCGTAGTAAAAATCACTGCGGGATATAGCTGCCTGATTCACGCGTGTATTCAAAATTTTTAAATGCTTTCATTTTTAAAAACAAATAAAAATTTCACTAATACGTATTCGCCATGGATTGACACTTTGTGATAAATTGTAAGGCAACAAGTTTAATGCTAAAAAATTGTTTTTTTTTTCTTTTAGAAAAATGTATTTTTTGCAATTTGAAGTGTCACTCCGTGATGAATACGTAATACGCTCATGAATCGAAGGGAAATATATCACAGATCTTGATGGAACTATTAAAATGCTTTTTTTCCGACAAAATGTCTTTCCATTTTATTAAATAGTTCCATGACTACTGTAGTCGTAACTTTACATGTGGGACGTGGAAAAAGTGGATGAAAATGAAAATTGTTAAAAAATCTTTGTTTCTTGTTTAAAAATTGTTATTTTCCAATTCATGTGATGCTCAAAAATGAAACCAAAAAAAACACCTATTATCTTTTACACCGCTTCGCGGCAAGACCCGACAGTGTCTCAAATCTGGCCTACACTTTAAAGGCCTATGCATTTTTTTTGTCGGAGGGTCTTACCGCTGGGGCAGGAGAAACAAGATGGGTTCTTCTTGTAGGCATTTCTGCACTGTTCTAGTCTGTGGCTAGCGAAAACTGGGTAAAAATATTAACATGAAACAACGGCTGCTAGATAATGTAGAATAAAAAAATCTGTTCCAGTGATAAAAATCCAAAATTCTCAAAAATTCCTTTCTATCTCCGACTACGGTATTCGCATTCATTTTTTGATGTTCTTAAATACACCCAGTGTTCGCTTTCACGTCCACATACTTGCAAACTACCGTACTACTTTTTACAAACCTCGGGGTATGACTCAACGACTAAAATATTACTTTTGTCTCAGAAAACGCTCATGACTTTGCCTTTTAAAATGGACGCTATGATTCATGCATATACAGTTAAATGAGTGTGACCGTAATCCATTAAACCATTTTAATGAGAGTGAGCGAAACCGTGCGCAATGAGAAAAGGAGCAAAAAACCCAAAACAGAAAACTCTTATTTCCTAACTCTCTCGCTAATTGTAAAGTGTTTTGAATGGAATACGGTCACACCCATTTAACTGTGTTCGATTCGTACCGAGAGTGCTCGTGAAATAGCCAGCCTTCGACTGAAAATGCATAATAAGCGTTTGCTGAGACGAGAGTTAAACTTGTGCCTTCAGTCAAACCACAGAGATTTGTAAAAAAGAAAATAGTACGGTAGTGTTTTTTTCAATAGAGTTGCGACATGAAAACTTAGAACTCCGCCCACTTTCTTTTTGCGCGTGAATTAGCAAAGAACACTAGAACTGGTGGTAGAACGGAATAGAACCTTCACGCAATAGAACTGCTATGCTACAAGTAGAATCAAGACAACTTTTTTCATGTTTCCGGCTCTTTTTTTACCGTTGACGTCACAGGCGCTCTTACTGTTTCACGGAGTAATGGCGAGTGACCTGGTGCAAACGTGCTCCATTGATAACACGCCACGCCGCACGCGCCGCATTCGACGGCAAAAATTTTGGGCACTGTGCCAATGCAAACATTTAGAAAATAGACGAGACGGAGAAGACGAGCGAAAAAAGAGACGAGACGGAGAAGACGAGAGCGTCGCGCGTGTTCCCGCGCCAAAAAAATCGTTTGAAAAAAAGGCAGTCGCCATTACTCCGTGCTGTTTTGCCATTTGTGTAATATTCCGCGCAGTTCTATTGCATGAAGGTTAGGTTCTAATCAGGAAATTTTCGGCAGTTTGCCACCGTTTTCGACAATTTTTCAGTAGCTGTCGATTATGGTTCGTCCAAAAAAGCAGAAAAGAGTGAAAATGGAAGAAAATTTACTTTCCAAAAATGCTTATTTTACTACTTTTTCTATTGTCTACATGTGAAATCGATTTAGCTGGTACGGCCGCATTCATTTCACATGTAGACAATAGCAAGTGGTAAAATATGTAAGCATTTTTGGACAGTAAATTTTTTTTCCATTTTCACCCTTTTCTGCTTTTTTGGACGCACCATTAGTTGTCGACTAGCTGCCGACAAGCTGCCCACTAGCTGCCAAATAGCTACCGAGAAGCTGACAAGTAGTTTTGGAGTTATTCACGAAATGGCAAAAAAAAATGCTCCGATTGACCTGAAATTTTGGGAAATGTGGGGAAAAACTCTCCCAGACATTCCCACAAAATTTCTGACCTAAAATACCGATTTTTAAGAAATATTGATTTTTTCTGAACATGCTTAAAATCGATATTTTTGTCTGAAATTGTGGGATAATGTCCGGGAGAACGGAGCATTTTCCGAGTTTTCGCGCAGTTTTTTGCCATTTCGTGAATAACCCCATTGGCGAGTAGCTAACGACTAGCTGCCGAGTAGCTGCCCTTGACAAATCAACCAAATCCCGGGACAATTTGCCATTTTGCTCGGCAATTAAAGCTGGAAATTTCCCGAGTATTACTTTAAGAACTTATTGTGCTGAGAACTTAACGCGCAAAAAAAAGTAAGCAGGGGTTCAGTCTCTTATTTTCATGTCGCAACTCCATTTTATTAACCCAATGCATCACATGAATTGGAAGTTAAAAAAAAACCGTTTTTATAAACCATGAATACTTTTAAAAACACACTAACAATTTTCTGATCATCTTCGCTGAGCTCCACATCCATCGCCTGTCGCCAATAATCCATCGCCGCCATCGCATCCATTTTCTTGTCCATAAAAGTTGCACCAATCAGTTTTAAAGCGTCTCGACGGCGGATTGCGCTCGGCTCGTGTTGTTTCAGCACTTCGAGCACCTGTAATCATAAATAACGTCGAGTCAGGCAATTCTTCTCGATACCTCCGGACACCCGCTCTGCGCCGCACAAATCAACGGGTCCACACCGTGCAAATCTTTGACCATTTTGGCGCCGTGCTCGAAGAGGAGATTGACCACTTCTATATTTCCACTTTCCGCCGCATCGTGGAGCGCGGAATTTCCTTGAAAAATTTTTCTTCTGCTATTTGTTCATTTTTTCGAATAAAAATGTGAATTTTAGTTAGTTTTGAAATTAAATTTTCAGCGAAAAGTATTATACCTCGTTCAGTCTGTTTGTTCACATCGACTCCAAACGATAATAGCTCTTCCACAATTCCTACCTGAAAAATAAGGAAAAGGGGTTTTTAAAAAAGATTTCAGAGTTCTACCTTATTTCTGTAGGACGCAATCATTAGACACGTGTGACCGTGACGATTCGGTAGGTGTGGATCCGCGCCGTGTTCCAGAAGATATTTTACTGAAAAAAATACGGTTTTTTCAAAAATCAAAAACGAAAAAAAAAACATAATTTAACAACAAAAAAAACCAATATTTATTTGCGCGCAAAATTAAAATTAAAACCCATTTTTTTTTCTCATACTCAAATATACCGTATTCACTGTAATTGCCCGGCATGCCGGGCAAACCGAGTAAATATGTTTTTTCCATAAAAAACTTGCACATTAGATCTAGCGCGATAGCTCTATTGTGGCTTGCGTATAATAGATGCGTAATAGATCTATCGCCACTTTGAAATTTGAATGCGTGCGCAATAGGTCTATTATAGATCGCACGGTGTCCAGGATTTGAAAAGTGGGCGGAGCCGAGCAAATGCGCTCCACTGGATTTTTCGCGCCAAATTCAAATTTTGAGGCGTTTTTAATTTTTTTCGGGACAAAAAGCATAAATTCTTAATTTTTTCCCAAATGTGCTCCAACTGAATTATAGCTGAGGTCTTTAGAAATTTTTTAAGCCTAAGAACGTCAAACTTGGTTCAACCACCATTTCGGAATAATCGTTTTTAGCATTGCGGAGCTAAAAAGTGAGTTTTTTGGTGTTTTTGCAGGATAAATATTTACGAAAATCAAAGTTTGGGCAATTTTATTGGAAATAATTCACTTTGTTATGGAAAAAATCAATAATTGCTTGAAAAAAACCCGATTCGCCGTCTGACAACGAAAATTTCTATGACCGCTCTTCGATGCGTAATTTTCCGTATTTGTTTATTTTCGGGAGTAGATTAACGCTGAAAATACGTTTAATGCAGTGAAATCTCTCAGATTTTATTTCGTCATGTAAATAGAACAAATATCATGAAAAATAAATGCAATTTATTTGATTTTCATCGATTGTTAGTTAATATTGTGAATTTCTCGAAAATCGCCCGAATTTTCCAGCCTGCAATAAGTTTAGAGGTTTTTTATGCTTCAAAGTGAAATATTAGAGTTATTAAACGATAAAATACATAAATTTTACATAGAAAAACAGGTTTTACTGAGAAAAAATGATAAAATCAATAAAAAAAATGCTAGAGTCAAAAAATGCGCAAGCACCGAAAGTGCGCCATGCAAGTTTGCTAGCGCGCCAGCAAATTAGGCTCCGCCCACATTTCCAATCCTGGAGACCATAAACCTAATTTTGAGCATTTTTTCGTATTTTTGGATGAATTTTTCATGTATCATTTGATAAAAATTCTACAAAGTTGTCGAAAATTGCTCGAAACCCCAATTTGTATCGATTTTGACAATTTTTTCGTATTTTTCAGCATGAATTTCCAGAATTTGTTCTCTGTCTCTCGATGGAAAAGCTCCAAAACTGTAAGAAATTGCTCGAAAAAATCAAATTCGGTTAAATTTTGTGAAAAATTACAAGAAAAATATTGTTTTTCAACGATTTTGGTAATTTTCAAAAAAAAAAAACAATTTAAAAATTCAAAATTGATGAAAGTGCTCTGAAATTCTCCGAAAATGCCAAAAAAAGTCAATTTTCATCGACTTTTACGATTTTTTACGTATTTTTCAGCAAAATAATTAGAAAATGAAAATTCAATTTTTCTATAAATTTTCTTTTACCATTCGATGGGAATGCTCAAAAATTGACAATTAATGCTCCGAAATTGCCGGAAATTTCTAGAAAAAACCTATTTTTGAGCATTTTTAGTATTTTTGGATGAATTTTTCATTAAATGGTTTAATTACCCAAGTTTGAGTTTGAGGTACGCCGACTCCGACAAGCGCTAGACCATCGACTTTACGAAATGTCAACTGCACTGAACTCACCACCTTCCACGACGCTTGCGAACGAAATCACCTGCGCTGATATCAGTACGGACTCGCCGCCGACAAAGAGAACAACGTTAAAGGATGGTCGGATGTGTGCAAAACGAGGTCGACCAGCGAAAGCCATCGGACGACCACCGAAATACTCCGGAGGGAACCCATCGCAGACCTCCCCCCTCATCATGTCTCTTTTGGAAAGGGTCTCGAAACTGGAAGCGGCATTTTCCGAGCTGACCGCCGCCAACGCAAAGCTTGCCCAAAATAACGCCGAGAAAGAAAAAATTATCGATGACCTCCGAAACCCTTCTGCATCATACAATTTACATTTTCCAGTATTGTCAAACACAATTGCCACCGCCAACACCAAGAAATCTTGTCCACTGTTCAACGAAGTTTGCAAGAAGACGCCGCTTCTCGGGAAGGTGTCAGCACAGCTTCAAATTGCCAATAGTTTTCGTCAACTGGAAAAGAAAAGTTTTTTGGCCGTAATCGAAGGGCTTCCTGATGACAAATCGGATCACCAATCGGAAAAAGATAAGTCTTTCATCGATTCCTTGACTACTGCTTGCTCGCTTCCAAAACACATCGAAACATTCCGCGTGAAATGTAGAAATCAGAATATTAATGCTCGCCCGACAAAAATTCGTTTTTCTTGCCAAAATGACCGGGATATCTTCATTCGTAATTTTTCCAAATGTTTGAACGCGCTCCCGTCTTCCCCCAAGTTTCCGCGCCCTCTCCGTTGTAGGCGTGACATGACGCCCGACGAACTTGTCGTGCTCAAAAACTTGCGCAAAACTGTTTTCGAAGCTAACCGCGACGCCGGCGAAATCCGTTTCTACATCCGTGATCTTGAAATTGTGCAATCCCACACGCCGCGTCCTCTTCCTACATCTTCAAATGTGCGTGTCGCTCCAGCGGTAAGCGCCTAGGAAAACGGCCACCGAAAATGCTCTTTTTCGTCAAAAACGGCAGTTCCCATCACTCGTGTTCCGCACCTATCATCTTCTTTATGTAAAAACAGTCCGGCACTTCGTGTTTGTCACTCGGTGGCTCATTTTCCCATCGCGTCCAATTCACGTTCTGTAAATAGTAAACTAAACGTTGTTCAAAAAACTAATCAAACTAAAAACCTTACTTGTCAATTGTCCAATGCTCGTTCCATCGCAACCGCAGAACGTTTAACGTTTCTGCATCAGAGCATAATTGTGAATAATATTGATTTGTTTTTTGTTACGGAGACGTTCCTGTCCCCCCAAATTCCTGAATCACTCACTTCATCACCAAAAATCGCATGTCTTCGGGCAGACAGACTACCCGCTCACCCCAAGAAACGAGGTGGTGGTGTAGCAATTTTTTATCCTCGAAACTTACCAATTATTCTTGTAAATTCTCTCACCGATCAATTTTATTGCAAACATTTCTGTGAAATACTAACTTTTGACCATTCTCCCTCCAAGTCCCGGTTTATACTCATTTATCGCCCACCCAACTGCTCAACTATCGAAACAAATGCACTTATCGCAAATATTAACGAACTCATAAACTCCTCTTTCGAAAACCTCTATATATTGGGTGATTTAAATTTTCCGAATGCTACGTGGTCTTCTCACTTGCAAATTCCGGACGGGATTCCCGATTCTCTTCAAGATTTGATTGTTTCGCACAACTTGGTTCAAATGGTAAAATTTCCGACTAGAACAGCCGCGTCAGGTCGAACAAATTTTCTGGACCTGATTTTTACAAATCGGCCGAACTCCTTCACGAGTTGTTCAATGGCTCCGCCGTTGATCCTCTCAGACCACTCTTCAGTTCGTTTTTCGCTTGCTCATGATCCACGTCCCATGAATCCACATGTTCCTCGCGATCGTCTTTTGTTCCGGAAATGTGATTTTTTGGCTTTGAATCGACATATTTTTTCATACAATTGGGAACGTCAACTGTCTTTCTTCGCAACTTCTGACTCGAAACTCGCGCATTTTCTCCGAATTTTCAACGAACTGATTGATATGTACACGCCAAAATATCGCTCTCGTCCGCCCCAATGCACGTCGAAAAACAATCTCAAGCGGAAACTTCGTCGTCGCTGTTTCAGGTCCAACTTCAGCACCACGGCCAAAAAATCGATAAATCGCAAACTGAAAAATATCAAGAAAAAACTTGCGAAAGAGGAGAAAAATGCAATTGTATCCCAAAATTGTCGTGATCTCTTTCGATTCATAAATCGTAGAATTTCGCCACTCTCTCCGCCTATCTCTTTGTCCGTTTCCGGCGAAATAGTAACAGATCCCAATTTGATTGCTCTGGAATTCATTCGTTCGTTTTCAATGTCTTTCACGCCTCCTTCGTCAGCTTTTCCAGCATTTCCGTCGCCAAATCCGTCGAAAATTTCTCCCGATTTCTCACCGTTGAATATTATGAGGCACATCCTTGCTCTAAAACCAAAACTTGGTTATTCAAGTGATAACATAAACTTTAATGTAATCAAAGGCTGCTGTCACGCCCTCACTGTTCCACTTTCGCTTATTTTTATGGAATCCTTCACGAGTAGGCACTTTCCGACACAGTGGAAAACTTCCACTATAATTCCGTTGCATAAAAAGGGCAGTCTGACTGATTCGGGCAATTTCCGACCAATAACACTGACTCACCCACTTGCCAGGTTGTTTGAAAGAATCGTCTTGGAAGCGATCCGGAAGGAAATTCAAGGCAAAATTTCGAAACGCCAATTCGGATTCATGAATAACCGTTCTTGTACACTGGCAGTTTTAGAATCGACGACCGAAATACGCAAAATCCTCGCGAAGAAAGGCGGTTTTGCCGACGCCGTCTATTTTGATCTCAAAAAGGCGTTCGATTCGGTTCCGCACAATCTTCTCTTGGCAAAAGTGCAAAATTTTGGCGTCGACGAGAAAACATGTCAATGGATCGGCTCTTTTCTTGAAAATCGCAAATCCGTCGTAAAAATCGATAATTTTATCTCGTCCAGTTCGATCAACGTTCTTTCCGGTGTTCCTCAGGGCAGCGTGACAGGGCCTTTTCTATTTTTAATGTATATAAACGACTTACTAGAAATGTTTCCGCCTGATATCCACGTGACCGCATTTGCCGACGATTTGAAGCTGCTGTCCTCCAATCCGGCGTCCCTCCAACACAGCATCAACTTAGTCGCAGATTGGTGTGACAAGTGGCGACTCCAACTGGCCGAACAAAAAACAGCGGTCGTGCACTTCGGCCGCAAGAACCCGCGCACCAAATATTTTGTAAATAACTTTGAAATAAATGTAAAAAATTCTATCAGAGACCTGGGAATCATAATTGACAACGAATTAAAATTTGACAAACATGTAAATAATATTTCTAACATATCTTTACTAAAATGCAGGCAACTTTTACGAGCATTTCACTCAAAATCCCCCGAATTTTACTTTAAATTGTACAATGTTTATGTAAGACCAATTTTAGAATACGGTTCAGAATTACTGGATCTCCACTCGGTATCCCAAGCCAAAAAACTCGAATATCCACTAAGGTTCTACACTCGACGGGTACTGCAACGATGCAACGTACCATTTTCTTCGTATACTGACAGATTAACCAAATTTCACATGATCTCTACTTTTCACCGAAGAATCTTATCCGTGCTCCGTATGTACTTTAAAATTGTCAACTTTGAATGTCATTTTCCGTCATTATCACTCTGTGTTAAAGCGTCCCGATCGTCACGAAGTCCGTATATGTTAACTCCATGTGGAAATTCCTCACACGGTTTTCTAATCAACAATCTGTCCTTGTGGAACCACGTCGTCAAACAATTCCCGAAGAGACTAAACTCGGAGGCTTTTGCTGCGCGCATAGCGTCTCTCCCGTTCGAAACCCTTTCCCCCCACACTTGACCGATAGACTATTGCTGGTCTGACTGGTCATTTTACTTTTATTATCCTCATATATTTATTTTCTTCGATTAAACTTGTACTGTATACATTTGTGATGGATAATAAATAAATTCTAAAAAATGCAAAACTTCTAGAAATTTCTCTCCGAAACTTGATGGAAATGCTGCTCGAAGAGAAAAATCTATTTTTTTTTTATTTTTTTCCATTTTTTTTTGGTATTTTTTCAAGCTTTTGAGCAGCATTTAATCGCATATTTTGAAAAATTCTCCATTTTTTTTTTTTCAATAATCTCACCAATATCCAAATGCCCATCATAACAAGCGCCTCGAAGTGGTGTACTCTGCGTGTTCGTCGCCTGATTTACGTCGGCGTTGGCTTGCTCGACGAGCAATTTTACTATCTGATTGTGAAAGAAATTTGATTTTTAAAAAAAAAAATAAAAAACTCACCCCAAGATGCCCGGCGGCTGATGCGGCCCACAGGGGAGGCGTGCCTTCTGGAAGAAATTTTTTTTAATGTTTTTTTTCAAAAGTTCTTCGAAAAAAGAAGAATAATAGGTGGAGCTTACTGATATTATCATTATCAAACTCGACGCATCCACGAACTGATGGATCCGCGCCGATTTGGAGCTGAAAAGGTGAATTTTTGGGATTTTGAGCCATTTTAAAAACAAATTCTGCAAGTTTTTGCTACTTTTAAACATTTTGCACTACTTTTATATGTTTTTTAAACATTTTGTGGCATTTTCTTCATTTTTATCGCATTTTTCCAAAAATGTTCCGACTCACCAAATACTCGACAGTTTTTTCATGACCATTTCGCGCTGCGATGACCAGTGGATATTTCTAAACTCAAAAATTCAATTTTCTCCAAATTTACAGCAAAAAACTCACAACTTTGCACAGTTCAATGGTCGACTCTTTTTTGCCAGCGATCACGTCCGGATCGCGTTCTTCCGGTTCGTTGAACACGTCCTGGACCCATGCACGGTTCGTTTTCCAAGGCTCCGTGAACACCTAAGGCGTTTAATGTTTATAAAAGAGTTTAAAAAAAAACAAAAGACCGATGAGTCACCTGAATTCGTTTCAAATTGCCTTGTTCCGCCGCATTGTAGATGACGGAGCGGAAATGATAGCCGTTCAAACCCATTTTTCAGCAAAAAAATAAAAAATTAATGGAATCTGAAAAGTTATTGATAGTCAAATTCTGGAGCTGCTCGGCGCGGAGCTCGGGGAATTGTCGTCAGATTTGATGTAAAGTGTGCAATATGGCGTGACGGTGTTTGCATACTTTTCGAGCGCAGGCTATTTTTTTGCCGATTTTTGTTGCTTTTTGCACGATTTTTGCTCAGCAATTTTCAACTTTTTCGTGGCATTTTTCGATTTAATTTGTTTTTTTTTCGTCTATATATTTTTGTAGCTATAATCGGCTGTGTCTCATAAATCTAAGAAAAACTTTGCTCATTCTTGGTTCATTTTTCTTTTTGTCCTCATTATTCACGTAAAACATGTCTTAAATTGCTTGGAACCTGCGAAAAACAGAAAAAATTGAAAAATACAGCATTTAAAAAAGTTCGTTGCGAGACCCTCAAAAATGTTTCTGTTCTGCGCCTTTAAATTACGGTATTAAAATTTTTCGATTTTGTCAATTTTTGGCTCATTTTCACATCTTTTTCCGCTAAAAACTGTCATAAATTGCTCAAAACAGCGGAAAACAAAAAAAAATTAAAAAAAAAAAAACTGCATTTTTAAAATTTTCGTTTCGAGACTCTCAAAAATTTTTCTGCTCTGCGCCTTTAAATTACTGTATTAAAACATTTTCGATTTTTGTCAATTTTCGGCTTATTTTCTCATTTTTGTCCGCTAAAAACTGTCATAAATTGCTCAAAACAGCGAAAAACAAAACAAATTTCTAAAAAACCTCATTTTTAAAAAGTTCGTTGCGAGACCCTCAAAAATTTTTTGCTCTGCGCCTTTAAATTACTGTATTAAAACTTGTTTGATTTTTGTCATTTTTTAACACTTTTCGGCATATTTTCTCATCTTTTTTAGGTAAAAACTCTCATAAATTGCTCAAAACGGTGGAAAACAAAACAAATTTGAAAAAAAAACTGCATTTTTAAAATTTTCGCTTCGAAACCCTCAAAAATTTTTTGCTCTGCGCTTTTAAATTACGGTTTAAAAAATTTCGATTTTTGTCATTTTTACACTTTTAGGCCCATTTTTCGGTAAAAATCGTATTGAATTGCTCAAAAGAAAAAAATGCTTTCATAAAGATCGTTGCGAGACCCAGATTTTTTTTTGCTGTGCGCCTTTAAAAATACAGTGTTTTTTTTTTCAATTTTTCCTCTAAATTTCCTATTTTTCGTGCCCAGAGTTCGCTGCGAGACCCAGAAAACAGTTTTTTTCCACAAAAAAATGGTTCAAGTGCACCACCTATCACCTGTTATCAATTTCGCAACAGCGGTGAGGAAGATTGCATCAATTTTTCCTATCTGTTCTTCTCTTTTTCTTTTCTTTTTTTTGTTATCACTTTGCCCTTGATTTGTGAAACTCAATTTCTCATCTTAAATACTTCATCTCCCAGATGGAAAATCTCATCCCCGTCGTCAACAAACTACAAGATGTATTCGCAACACTTGGCCGTAAAGAGGATCAAATTCAGCTGCCCCAAATCGTGGTGGTCGGGTCGCAAAGCGCCGGAAAATCGTCAGTGCTCGAGAATCTTGTGGGGCGAGATTTTTTGCCACGTGGAACCGGAATTGTGACGCGAAGACCGCTGATTCTTCAGCTGAACCATGTGGCGCTGGATGACGAGTCGAAGAGAAGAAGGTCGAATGGAGCGTTGATTAGTGATGATTGGGCAATGTTTGAGCACACTGGCAGCAAAGTTTTCACCGATTTTGACTTGGTAGGGTTTTGCTGCTGCTCAAAAACTTTTAAAATAGCCAATTTTTCGACGAAATGTCTCGAAGGAAAATTCAATTTGTTTGAAAATTTGGAAAATGGCGCTAAAAATGGAGAGCGTGACAAAACCGGGGAAAAATGCCAAAAACCGAGGAAGTGTGACACTGTCACGCAAAATTGCGGACAACGCTGAATTTCAAAGTTCAGCATTATTTTTTCAGAGTTCCGAAGATTTTTTATCCATATAATTAGTGACATGCCAACAAAATTATTTCAATAATATAATTGATATGATATTAAAAAAATCTTGAAAATCTGGAAAATTTTCCGCAATTTGCGCGCGGAAAATCAGGAGAGCGTGACAAAACCGGGGAAGTTCAACACTGTCACGTAAAATGACTCTGATTTTCCGCGCAAATTGCTGAAAATTTCCAGATTTTAAAGATTTTTTAATATCATATCAATTATATTATTGAAATAATTTTGTTGGAATGTCACTAATTATATGGATAAAAAATTCAACGAAAAAAATCGGTGCTACCTCGGAATAGAACTGAAGCGTAATAAAACTGTAGCGAAATTGAACTCGCTTTGGAATAGAACTGTAGTGAAATTGAACTGTAGCGAAATAAAACTGTTCGGAATAAAACTGATCGGAATAAAACTGTAGCGTTTTGGAACTAAATTAGCAATGGAGCGCGATTGCATTGCTTGCTCATTCAAATATTGGAAATTCTCATGCGCGTGCTTTTTTCAACAGTTTTATATTTGAGCTATTCATCAAAAATTGTTTGTTTTGTTTTTTTTTTAAATAAACTTTTATCATTTTTTTCTCGGCCCGCCTTGACGGCCAAGCAATGCAATCGCGCTCCATTGCTAATTTAGTTCCAAAACGCTACAGTTTTATTCCGAACAGTTTTATTTTGCTACAGTTCTTTACCGAACAGTTCTGTTCCGAACGGTTCTATTACGAAGCAAGTTTTATATCGCTGCAGTTCTATTACACTTCAGTTCTATTCCGAGGTAGCACCAAAAAATCTTCGGAACTCTGAAAAAATAATGCTGAATTTTGAAATTCAGCGTTGTCCGCAATTTTACGTGACAGTGTTGAACTTCCCCGGTTTTAGACATTTTTCCCCGGTTTTGTCACGCTCTCAAAACCAGAGTCATCCGCAATTTTGCGTGACAGTGTCACACTTCCTCGGTTTTTTGACATTTTTTCCCCGGTTTTGTCACGCTCTCTAAAAAATGGCTCTCGGACGTTTCGAAAGTTTTCTGCATTTTATCGTCGCGGTGTTTGCACACATTCGTTGTTTAAAGCTTTTTAATGGACCTATTCAGCGCAGGAAAAAAACCGATTTTCGCGGTTTTTTTCCCTATGCAGGTTGTTTTCCAGGAAAAAAACCCATCGCGTCGAGACCCGGCAGTGAAAAATGCAATGCGCCTTTAATTTTCAATGGGAATTCGAGACCCCACGAAAAGGGGGGAAAGTGTTGAAACGCAGGAACAAAAAGGGGGGAAAATGGGCACAGTTTGTCTGCAAAAGTGCCGCACGGTTTTTCTACATTTTTGGAGAATGAGAAATAGTGTTTTTTTCCTGCTTTGTTTTTCTGGAATTTAGTATTTAAAATGTGGAGACAAAATAGAAACGATTAAAAAATAAAAGGAGCGGAAAAGCTGCGAGAGGTCCACAAAATTATTGATTTTAGTGAAAAATAATAATTTTGCGAAAATTCGGGTGATTTCGCATTAAAATAGGAAAATTGTGTGCTAAAAAGAAAGAATACATTGAAATACATCGTCATAAAATCATTTGAACTAAAAGCTTTCCAAATAAATGATTTAGGAATTTTTAAAGCAGCGAAAATTTCGAAAAATGGCGAATTTTGACTAAAATTGGGCATAATTGGGAAATTTTTCACAAAATATTACTGTTTGTTTGTTATCAGTCATTTTAACAAATAAATATCAAGGAAAACGGAGAATTTTAGCAAGAAATCGAAGAAAAAGAGTAAAAATAATTTGGTGACGAAAATGAAAATCGCAAAGTACGAAGTTCAATGAAGCGCACCTACATTTGTCGCGAATGGAAAATAAATACCCAAAAAAACTAATTTCAGGCAAAAAAAGCAGAAACAAAACACTATTGCTCATTCTCCAAAAATGCAGAAAAAACCGTGCGGCACTTTTGCAGACAAACTGTGCCCATTTTCCCCCCTTTTCGTTCCTGCGTTGCAACACTTTCCCCCTTTTTCGTGGGGTCTCGGGAATTCGGTTGAAATTTAAAGGCGCATCCGATTATTTCATCGGCCGGTCTCGATACGACAAGTTGTTTACGTCAGAAAACCTCCGACTACTGTAGTTTTTTGTCTTTTTTTCTCAATTCTGCATAGGGAAAAAAACCACGAAAAACGGTATTTTTCCTCTGCTGAATAGGTCCATAAACGAAAAAAAATCCATTAAAAAACTTTAAAAAAAAAAGTGCAAACACCACGACGGCAAAATGCAGAAAAACTTTTGAAACCCAAAAAAAAACGCAATGTTCTTCTTCCAGGTTCGCAAAGAAATTGAAGATGAAACGGACCGTGTGACGGGTGTGAACAAGGGAATATCCCTGCTCCCAATCTCCCTGAAAATCTACTCTCATCGAGTTGTCTCCCTCTCCCTAGTCGATCTTCCCGGCATCACTAAAATCCCAGTCGGCGACCAACCGGCCAACATTGAAGAACAAATCAGAGACATGATCCTGCTCTACGTCTCCAATCCGTCCTCCATCATCCTCGCCGTCACTCCGGCAAACCAGGACTTTGCCACATCCGAGCCGATAAAGTTGGCCAGAGAGGTGGACGTAGGCGGTCAGAGAACTCTTGCCGTGCTCACCAAGTTGGATTTAATGGATCAGGGAACCGATGCGATGGATGTGCTGATGGGTAAAGTGATTCCGGTGAAATTGGGAATTATTGGAGTAGTGAATCGATCGCAGCAAGCGATTCTGGATAGCAAGGCGATTTCAGATGCGGTGAAGGATGAGCAGAGTTTTCTACAGAAAAAGTACCCGACACTGGCGAGTCGGAATGGAACTGGGTATTTGGCGAAGAGATTGAATATGGTAGGTGGTTTAAACTTAAAAATCTTTTTTGTTTATTTTGAGTAATGAACAATTTATGAAGAAAAAAAATAATGGCCAAAAAATAGACACGGGAAACTCGGAGAATGCTCTGATTGGCCTGAAATGTTTGGGAAATTTCGCCAAAATCACTTTCAGATATGCTCAAAAAATAATTTTGCATCGAAATAGGAATTTTTTTTAAACAATTTTTGGTTAATATTGTGATTTTTTTTTCTTTAAAATTGGAAAACACAGTGTTAAAATAACGAATAGTTAAAAAAAAAGGTTAAAAAGCAATATTTTCCATTCGCGAAAAATGCAAGTGCGCTTCATTGAACTTAGAACTTTGCGAATTTCATTTTCGTCGCTAAATTATTTTTCCTCTTTTTCTTCGTTTTTCTTGATATTTCTTTGTTAAAATGACGAATAACAAACAAATAAATTCGTAATATTTTGTGAAAAACGTCCTAATTATGCCCAATTTTTGCCAAAATTCGCCATTTTTCGAAATTACAGCTTCTTAAAAAATTCCAGGGTTTTTGCTCAAATGTTTTATGATGATGCATTTTAATGTATTCTTTCTTTTTGAACCGAAAATTACTGATTCTAATATGAATTTTCGCGAAAAATAATTTTCGGTTTAAAAAGAAATAATACATTAAAATGCATCATCATAAAAACATTTGGGCAAAAACCCTTTCAAATAAATGATTTAGGAATTTTTTAAGAAGCGGTAATTTCGAAAAATGGCGAATTTTGACAAAAATTGGGTATAATTAGGACGTTTTTCACAAAATATAACGAATTTGTTTGTTATTCGTCATTTTAACAAAGAAATATCAAGAAAAACGAAGAATTTTAGCAAATAATCGAAGAAATAGAGGAAAAATAATTTGGCGACGAAAATGAAATTCGCAAATTACTAAGTTCAATGGAGCGCACTTGCATTTTTCGCGAATGGACAAACATAGATTTCTCTACTACCCAATTAGAGGCTAGGGACTATTTAAAAAACAATTTTTGGTTAATATTGTGATTTTTTTTTCTTAAATTTTCTTTAAAACTGGAAAAGACAGTGTTGGAAAAACGAAAAGTTAAAAAAAAATTGTAGAAAAAAATGGGTTAGAAAGCAATAAATCAAAAAAAAAAAAATTTCAACAACAATCTTAAAAATCTAACTAGGAAGATTTTTTCCGAAAAATCAGGGTGATACTAGAATTTTCGGTAAATTTTTTAAGTTTTTAAAAATCGGCAAAATGCTTCCAGAAAAGATTTTATGAGCCGTCAAACTTTTTTCTATTTTTTGAGCACATTTTTACCTGTAGAATCCTACATTCAGCACGGTCCCCTTCGCTACACCAGCCAAAATGTCTGCCAACACGCAGGTCGTTGAAAATTTCGATGGGCGGCGCAACTGGGTGCGGTGGGAGCACTGCGATATTGAGGCTGTGGGTTCGCTTTCCAGACCTAATAATTTTTTTACAAAGTTTTGACGAGTCCAGAAAATTTTTTAAAATGTTGAGTGTATTTTCTAGTCCTCTTCATCTTGAAAAAGTGCCTAGAGAGATGATGATGACTAGAAAATACACTCAACATTTTTTAAAAATTTTCTGGACTCGTCAATACTTTGCAAAAAAAAAGTTTATAAGGTCTGGAGAGCAAACCCACAGCCTCAATATCGCAGTGCCCCCGCCGCACCCAGTTTCGCCACTCATCGAAATTTTCAGCGACCTGCGTGTTGGTAGACGTTTCGGCTGGTTTAACGAAGAGGACCGTGTGGAATTTAGAATTTTACAGGTAAAAATGTGCGCGGAAAAAAACTTTTCTGAAAACATTTTGCCGATTTTTAAGATCTTAAAAACATCACCAAAAGTTCTAGTATCACTCTGATTTTTTTTTTCAGAATTTTCTTCCAAAACGTACCAGAAAGTAATGGACCTATTCACAAAACCGAAAAAAAAAGAAAAAAACGGAAAAAAATTGCGGAAAAAATCATAGAATGCTCAGATCGACCTGAAATTTTGGGAAATATTTGGAAAAATTCTCCTGTACACGCTCAAAAAATTTTGGACCAAAATATCGATTTTTCTGAAAATTTTCGATATTTCGGTCCAAAAATTAATAGTTTTTTTTTCCTTTTTTTTCCTTATTCAAATGACGGAAAAAAAAGAAAAAAATTCGTGGCGTTTTTTTTGAGTTTTTTTCCGTTGCTTTTCTAGGCCATCGCAAAAGTTGTTTAGGTCCTCCGCTGTGAGGCCTGCGAAATATCGATTTACGGGCGAATAATTTTTGAAAATTTTCGTTGAAAAAATACAGAAATTCATTGGAAGTAAGCAATAAAAAATATCAATTCTCCAAAAATAATTTAAAAAATTTATTCGCCCGTAAATCGATATTTCGCAGGTCTCACAGCGGAGGGCCTAAAAAACTTTTGCGATGGCCTAGAAAAGCAACGTAAAAAAACTCTCGCGTCCACGGATTTTTTCTTTTTTTTTTCCGTTGTTTGAATAAGGAAAAAAAAAGGAAAACAACTATTTTTTTCCGACCCTGAATAACCCCATAATAGACCTATTCACCAAACCGGAAAAAAAAAAGAAAAAAACGGAAAAAATTGCGGGAAAAATCGGAGAACGCTCCGATTGACCTGAAATTTTGGGAAATATTGGAAAAAATTCTCCTGTACATGCTCAAAAAAAATTTGGACCGAAATATCGATTTTAAAAATTTTCAGAAAAAATCGATATTTTGGTCCGAAATTTTTTGAGCGTGCCAGGAGAATTTTTTCCAATATTTCCCAAAATTTCAGGTCAATCGGAACATTTTCTGATTTTTCCCGCAATTTTTTTTCCGTTTTTTTTCTTTTTTTTTCGGTTTTGTGAATATGTCCATTACTTTCTGGTACGTTTTGGAAGAAAAATTCTTTAAAAAAATTTGAGTGATACCATGGCCTCGAGATGAATAGGTCCATAAAGTATCTTCCTAGTAAAAGAAAAAAAAACAAGACAATTTCAATTAAAACCCAAACTTTCAGCTCCTAATGCACCACATCCGCAACTGCCTTCCAGCCCTAAAAGCTCGTGTCTCTATCATGAATGCTCAGTGCCAATCAGATCTAGTCGCCTTTGGAGAACCAGTCGAAGACAAAAACCGCACCCTACTCCAAATCATTACCCGATTCGCCACCGCCTACACCTCGACAATCGAAGGAACCGCTCGAAACATTGAGACGACTGAGCTCTGCGGTGGAGCCCGTATTTGCTACATTTTCCACGACACATTCGGTAGATCGCTAGAATCTGTGAATCCACTGGAAAATCTCACCCAGCTCGACATTTTGACCGCTATTCGCAATGCGACTGGTCCACGACCGGCGCTTTTCGTACCAGAAGTCTCCTTCGAATTGCTCGTAAAGCGACAGATTCAGCGATTGGAAGAGCCGTCGTTGAGATGTGTAGAGTTGGTGCACGAAGAGATGCAACGGATGGTGCAACACTGTGGATTCACCACGCAACAAGAGATGATACGATTCCCGAGACTGTACGATAAAATCAACGAAGTGGTGAGCGGAGTGCTGAAAGAACGCCTGAAACCGACGAATGAGCTCGTCGAGAATCTCGTGGCCATTGAGCTCGCCTACATTAACACGAAGCATCCAGAGTTCACGGAAGCCAATCTGGTGACGTTGTTGAAAGAGGAGCTATTGTTGGACGATAGACATGCGAGGAGCAGAAATCGACACGCGTCGACTTCAGAACGGGCGGTCAGTGCGCATGGAGAGCAGGTGGGCAACGGCTGAAATTTTGAAAACAAAAATGTTTTTAATTGTCCTGAAATAGCTAAAACCAGCAAAAAAATTCAGCGAATCGGGCTGAAACTTTGGGGAAAAAAAGACGATTTTTTGGTCTGAAAGTTGTTTTTTTTTCGAAGTTTTGAAGTGGCCGGTTTCGAATCGTCCCAGTTTCGAAACGTCCTAGGTTCGAAATGGGAAGTTTCGAAACGTCCAGAGCCCTAAACTGCACTAAAGTTTCGAAATGTCCAAGTTTCGAATCGTCCTAGTTTCGAAACGTCCCAGTTTCGAAACGCCCGAGTTTCGAAATGTTCCAGACATGACATTCTCAAAAAATTTTAGACCAAAATATCGATTATTTGAAAATTTTCAGAGAAATCGATATTTTGGTCTGAAAATTGTTTTTTTTTTTTGAAGTTTTGAAGTGGCCAGTTTCGAATCGTCCTGCTTTCGAAACGTTCCAGAGCCCTAAAATGCACTAAAGTCGAAATTTTCCAGTTTCGAAACGACCCAGTTTCGAATCTTCCTAGTTTCGAATAGTCGTAGTGTCGAATCGTCCTAGTTTCGAAACGTCCCAGACCCCTAAAATGCACTAAGGTTTCGAAACGACCGAGTTTCGAATCGTCCTAGTTTCGAAGTGGCAGGTTTCGAAACGTCCAGACCCCTAAAATGCACTAAAGTTTCGAAACGTCCATATTTCGAAACGTTCCAGTTTCGAAAAGTCCTAGTTTTGATACGTCCTAGTTTCGAATCGTCCTAGTTTCGATACGTCCTAGTTTCGATACGTCCCAGTTTCGAAATTCCCGAGTTTCGAAATGGGAAGTTTCGAAATGAACCCTAAAATGTACTAAAGTTTCGAAACGTTCCAGTTTCGAATCTTCCTAGTTTCGATACGTCCTAGTTTCGAAACGTCCCAGGACCCTAAAATGCACTAAAGTTTCGAATCGTCCCAGTTTCGAATCGTCCTAGTTTCGAAATGTCCCAGAACCTTCAAATGCACTAATGTTTCGAATCGTCATAGTTTCGAAAAGTACTAGTTAGCTACGCCCTAGTTTCCAATCGTCTTTGTTTCGAAACATCCAGAGCTTTAAAACGCACTAAAGTTTCGAAATGCCCGAGATTTGAAATGGGAAGTTTCGAAATGTCCTAGAACCCTTAAATGCACTAAAGTTTCGAAACGACCCAGTTTCGAATCGCCCTAGTTTCGAATCATGCTAGTGTCGAATCGTCCAGAGCCCTAAAGTGCACTAAAGTTTCGAAACGTCCCAGTATCGAAACGTCCTAATTTCAAAACTTCCTAATTTCGAAACGTCCCAGACCCATTTTTCTATTGCTATTTAATTTTTTTTGACAGAAATTTCAGGACAATTGAACCTTTTTCTTCAAATAAATCCCCCTTTTCCAGCAATTGACCCCAGCCCCTGGTGTCAACGGTATCGACCTCAACACGGCCTTCCAGCAGCAGCAACAACAACAACAACAGCAAAATCAGCGTGCCTCGAATGGATTTTTGGGACTTTTCGGAAACGCCGCATCAAATAACAAGACTTCCCCGCAAGAGAGTAGGTTTACAAATGAAATGTTGATCCAAAACCTCTGAAAAAGTTTCAGAACAATCGGCAAATTTCCTCCCGGAAGTGCCCGAGACTCAGCTGGGACGCAAGTTGACGAGTCGCGAGCAGCGTGACGTGGCGATTATTGGTGAGAAAATTGGGAATTTTTGGTGTAAATTTATTTTTGATTTTCCTATTTTCAGAAAGATTAATCCGCAACTATTTCATCATTGTGCGCAAGAATATTCAGGACAGTGTGCCAAAAGCCATCATGGCTCTGCTCGTCAATTTTGTCAGGGTAAGGGGGTAATAATAGATCTATCGCGCAAGAATCGGGTGTATGTCGATCTAGGGGTTATTCACGAAAAAAATGTTACGATTGACTCGAAATTTTGGAAAATAATAGCAAAAATACTTATGGATAAATATTCTCTGAAAATTTTGGACCGAAATATCGATTTTTAAAAGTATTGATTTTTTTCTGAAAATTTTTCAATCGATATTTTGCTCAAACTTTTTGTGAATAACCCCATAATCATTCACCGGTCTAAAATAGATTTACACGGATTTTTACATTTTAGGACAATCTCCAATCCGAGCTGGTCCGCCAACTGTACAAGCCTGATGAGATGGACGATTTGCTCGCCGAAACGGAAGATATGGCTCAAAGAAGGCGGGATACTCTGGAGACTATGAAGGTAAATATTTACCATTATTTTTCACGGTGCTGCTTGTTTGGGACCAGGGGTGGGACAAAAAAAATTTTCCACAAAAAATGCCTCTTCGGCTATAAAAAAAATCAAAAAATGTTTTGTCTCACAAAAAAAAAAATCGAAAAAACCGAAAAAAAAAAAAAATGTTTTTTGGTCCCACCTACGTTTCCCAACTGTTTTTTCCATTTTTGTGTATTGTCGGCCCGTCAAAATGGTCAGATAGCGTTGAGTTCAGCGGAGCGCGTTTGACCATTTTGGCGGGCCGACAATAGCGTTTTTCTCCACTCGACACGAAAACACAGTGCATTTGGTTGTTTTGTTTTAGGAATTTTAAATCCACTAGTATGCCGCAAAGATGCATAAAAGTTTCGAAACGTCCCAGCGCCGTGTTAACGCTCTCCGATTTTTGGAATTTTTTCCCCGGTTTTTTCACGTTCCCGGATTTTTGAGCGCCATTCCTCGCGTCTCTGTGTCTCTATTTTTTGCACGCATTCAGCTAACATTGACAGAACGCTCTGCACTGTGGAGACGCAGACAAATGCGATAGGGCGCGTTTACGTAGGGTCTCAGACGCCGTATTTCCTAGAAATTTTATTAAATTTACAATTTTACAGGCTCTCCAACAAGCCAGTGTGATTATCAGCGAGGTCCGCGAGACGCAAGTTTGGTAGCGATTTAACCACCTGAAAATGTAGATTGACGGTATTTATTTTTCCTTTTTTTTTCATAATGGACGTATTTATTTTTCTGAAAAAAATTTTAGCCACGATGGTCAAACGCGCTCCACTGAACTTGACACTTTTCGATTTTCATTTTTTGTATAAATTATTCGTTTTTCTAGTTTTTTCTTTGTAAAAATAATTATTCGAGACCAAATTAGTAAAGTTTTGTGAAAATTTTCCGCATAATTTTAGTTGTAAATCGATATTTTTCAATTTGCCACTCTAAAAATTCCAAACTCATTCTAATTTTTTTTGGGGGATTTTTTGTTTAAATGTCATCATTTTTAATAACTGATTTCAATGAAAATTGACTTTTTTTCTGAAAAATTGGTAATTTTGGGGCTAAAAAGTAAGAAAACATTAAAAATGATAGCATTTAAACAACATACTCCTCAAAAAAATGAAAATGAGTTTGGAATTTTTAAGTGTGGAAAATTGGAAAAGTATCGATTTTTGGCTAAAATTATGGGGAAAATTACCAGAGAAATGAAGAATTTATACAAAAAATAAAAATCGCAAAGTACTGAGTTCAGTGGAGCGCTTTTGATCGTCGTGACGGACCGAAAATATGTCCAATTTTTTATTCATTTATTCATTTCCTTTTTTTTTTGTATATTCTCTGCTTTTTTTTTCCAATTTATTGCCCCAATTTAGTCTAGCTCGGTAGAAAAGTTATCTCTGATCTCTCTATTTTAGTTTTTTTTTTTGCCTTTTGAAAATTGCTAGTGTATTTTAAATTTTAAATAGTTTTTTTTTGTTGTTTTTCTGACCAGAAAATGAGCGAAACGAAAGAGAAAACTATGAAAGGAATTAATTTCTGATTTGAGCCATATATACATAAATATTTAACGCTTTTTCATTAATTTTTTATTGTTTTTTTGTGATTAAATATTTGTTAAACCCATTTGTTGGGATTTTCAGATCATATATCGGTTTGAGGGAACAAAATATTGGTTTCCCGCGAAATATCTCGAAGCGCTATTCGACACAGTTGAAATGAGTGAGACCCTAATCCATTAAATTGTTTTAAAAAAAAACTGGGTTACGGTAACACTCATTTCAACTGTGTCGAAAAGCGCTTCGAGATATTTTGTGGGAAAAAAACGCGCACAGTCTTTTTTTTTGCGATTTTTTATTATTATTTGTTTTCTATCGGCTAATATCGTTTTAATATCTTTTTTTTTGGTCACTCGGTGTCTGCGGACTTGAACGGGTCTTTAAAGTGGGCGGGGCTTGGATAAAGCCTAATTAAAACGACTTATTCTAACCTCTTGTGTATAAGACTTTCTCACGCAGGGCGAACCAGTGAACTTGGCCAGGGAAACGAGATAGTCTGTCTAAAATGAAACCGGACTTATGCACAAGAGATTAAGGTATTTAAAATATACATTTCTTCCAGATGTCGTCAGAAGACGAAGAAGAATACATTGTGTCGGCAATCCTCGACCACAAACTTTTTAAAGATCTCGTCGAAGAGTCGTTGAAATCAAAATGCAAATTCTCACCCGGTTCTATAGAAGAGGATCGTCACAGACACTCGAAATATGGATATTTGGTGAGTTTTTAATGGAAAGACGAAAAAAATGGCTTTGAAATTTGGGGAAATATGCTTTATGCCGCGTCCAAAGTTCAAAAAATTTCCCAGAAATATCAGGCGCGCACATTTGAAACCGGCGTTACCGTAGTTTCTTCGCTGCGAGACCTTCCATGTTTAATGCCGCGTCCAAAGTCAAAAAAATTCCTGAAATCACGTTTTTTCTTCAGTCCAAAGTTGCAAAAAAAATCACAGAAATAACAGGTGTTTACCACTGAATTTTTCGGCGTGAAAGTTGTAAATAAAAAAACACGCGAAAATTCAGTGGTAAACACCTGTTATTTCTGTGATTTTTTTTGCAACTTTGGACTGCAGAAAAAACGTGATTTCAGGATTTTTTTTGACTTTGGACGCGGCATAAAATTGAATTTTCCCACCTTATTTAATACGGGAAAATTCACTTTTAAAAATAGAAGGTCTTGCAGCGAAGGAGCTAATGTAACGTCGGTTTTAACGGATTTTTTGTGGAACTTTAGACTGCAAAAAACTCCTGATTTCAGAAATTTTTCGAACTTTGGACGCGGCATTAGAAATACTCCCGGGCAGGCATGACATGCTCAGAAAATTCAGAACCGACATCTTCCGCACTTTTTTCTACTGGACCTATTCAAAGTACTGTGGAAAAACGGAAAAAATGACAAAAAACTGGGAGAAAACTCGGAAAATGCTCCGATTGGTCTGAAATTTTGGGAGAAACTGTCAAAAATGCTTCCGGGCTTGCCCAGGAAATTTTGGACCGAAATATCGATTTTAAAAAATATTGATTTTTTTCTGAACATTTTGTCATTTTTTCCGTTTTTCTACAGTACTTTGAATAGGTCCATAAATTACCCATTTCAGGTGCACTGGGAGAACTACTCGATGAAAGAACGCACGTGGGAGCCAGAATCGAATCTCAAAAAACTGCTAAAACTGCAAGAATACAAGGAGAAAATAGGCCTGCCCGACAATCATGAAAAGTACGATTACCACTATGGTGCAAACGTTTGGCGTCAATTAGGCCTGGCCGCCGAACGAGTCGACGGATTTCGATATTTAATGTCCGCAAAAGAGAAAGCAGAGGCGAAAGCGGAAAAATACAGGAAGTTGCAGGCGTTGAACGCGACTGCGAAAGCAAAACGGGAAAAGGAGAACACGAGGCAGAGAATGGTGACGCCGGAAGATCCGGAATCTGGGGTTAAGGAGCGGAAAAAGCAAAAGAAGTTGGAGCAAATGGGCGTGGAGTCTTTTGATTTTCGAATTCCTAGAAAAAGCACATCAGACACATCACAAACGCAAGTGGAATGTGAAGTGGTGCGCCCAAGCATCTCACTGTCCGAACTGAATCTTAAAATTCCGCGGATTCCGAAAAAAGTGTCTGCAAGCGTGTCAACACCACAAGCCAGCCATGCCACGTTGGACACGCCGAACCCGAACCCATTTTACGATCCTTGTGAGCTCCGTCAGGTTTACGCTTCGTCCAGCTCTGAATCAATGTCCACGCTGCCGACACGACTGAAAGATTTCACACAGCCATTGAAGCCGGAGGATTTTAAAGTTAAAAAGCGCCCGAGAGTTTTGATACCGGCGAAAGAGCAAGAGGAGATGCAGAGGAAATTGAGGATTAAGGTGGGGTTCTATGCCGCGTCCAAAGTTCCGAAAAAATTCCCAGAAATAACAAGCGCTCACATTTGAAACCGGCGTGACCGTAGTTCCTTCGCTGCGAGAACATGAAAGGTCTCGCAGCGAAGCAACTACGGTAACGCCGGTTTCAAATGTGCGCGCCTGTTATTTCTGGGAATTTTTTTGGAACTTTCGACTGCAAAAAACTCTTGATTTCAGGAATTTTTTGAACTTTTGCTGAATTATGGTTTTAAACGACTTTCACCGTGTCCTGGACAGGAAAAGCGCCTCTAAAAATAATTGCTGGCGTATATCTTGTTCTCTCGTTGTCTCTCTCTCTCTCTTCGCCGCAGAGCAGTTATTTTTTTTAATTTTCAGCAAAACTAGACGACTTTTTGAAAATCTGTCTTTAAATTATATTCTTCAGATCAAATGCTTTGTTTTTATTATAAAAACACCACGATTGGGGCAGGATGGACGGGGGAGATGCATTTTAAAGAATTTATACACAATTTGCCTTTAAAAACTTAATTTTCTGGAAGATAACGGCGCGGCCATAATTACAGAAATTTCCCTTTTTTCCAAATCGCACAGTTGAATTTAGAAAAAGGGGGAAATTTCTGAATTTATGGCCGCGCCTTTATAATCTTTCAGAAAATTAAGTTTTTTAAGGCAAATTGTGTATAAATTTTTTAAAACGCATCTCCTCCGTCAATTCTGCACCAATCGTGGTGTTTTCGTAATAAAAACAAAGCATTTGATCTGAAGAAAATATTTTAAAGACAGATTTTCAAAAAGTGGTCTAGTTTTGCTGAAAATTAAAATTTAAAAAAAAGAAGAGAATTCCAGTTGAAAAAATACTTCTCTGTGAGAGAAGAGAGTGCAGACAGTTGAAGACATTTTTCCACTTTGCGACACCGTGAATTTTCTGAAAAAGCAACATTTTTTGTTTTGGTGCCAAAAAATTAAATTTTTTTAAGTAATTAAATCGAGGCTTCCAAAAAATTAAAAATCCAGCGTTTTTTACTTTAAAAATCGTGTTCCCGACGCAAAAAATACTGAAAATTCTATTTTTGGGACGCCAAAATCTATTTTGCGCTCGATTGACAAACCGAAAAGAGAATTTAGACAGTTAGACAAAATGAGACACTGGGAAAAACGAGATGCGCAGACAACAAAAAGTGCTGAACGGCGTTTCTCGTTATCGGTGGAGCGCGAAAACCTGCCACTTCGAAACTGGGACGGTTCGAAACTTTAGTGCTATTTTTCGTCGCCGTGTTCGCGCTATGGCCAAAATTCGGCCAGATTTGTGAAATCTGTTATAATGGATTCATGGCGGAGTGGCATTTCACGTGAAACTGGTAGATGAAAAATTTCTTCATTTCTTCATTTTGCGAATAAAAACGTGAAAAAAATTGTCACTCCGCCACGAATCCACTATACCGGTGAATTCGAAATTTTTTCACCGGAAAATTTACCGCAAAAAATGCAGTTTCGAAACGTCCCAAAGCCGAAATGGTCCTTTTAAAAAATTGGCCAGAAATAACGACCCCATATTTAAAAATTTCAAAAAACATTTTCCAGGATATTCGAAAAAACCTCATATCAATCCGCGAGCAACTCAAAAAATACCCGGTCGAAATCTCGGCCACCCGCGCCACCCGATCCTTTTCAACCGCTCTGCAACTCGTCAAACTCCGTCGTTGTCAATCCAGTGAGCGGCTCAATGAACGTTGGATGACGAACGCTGAGATGGAAATTCTAGGAAACAATTTTGAGCGAATGGAAATTCTTGAGCGTAAAAAGCCCAAGAAGTTTACAAAAGTCTGGACGGCAGAAGCGCCAACCCCGATCATAGATGTTCCACGAGAATGTTTTGTGGTGTCATCACTCTTCCATAAGAACTGGAAACAAGTGGAAAGCGTTATCACGCGCATCAACATTAAACTTCATGCAAACTTTCTGAAACTTCTGGAGCTCTTGATTAGAGCATTCTCCGAAGACGACGCGATGCAATTCGAGCAGATTTTCTGCGAGCAATTCCCTGACAATTCGAAATTTGACGGCTTCAAATACATGGCTATTGTGCTGATTTCGACGCAATGTCGTCACAAGTTGTGGCCTAACGATAAAGAAGGAAAATCATTGGTTGAATCGACATGTACTGTTGATGAAATTCGTCGCCAGGAGGTGACGTGCTCGGAGAGTCATCGAAAATGCCTGTGGATGGAGGTTTTCTTGAAGTTGTTGCCAGACAAAATGAGATTTTTGGAGACGTCTGGAAAGGGGTTGAATGGTGATGTCGAGGAAGGTGAGGGAATTTTTTTTTGGGGTAATTTTCATGAAATTTTTGTAGTCGAAAGTACCCAGAAAATTCCCGCACAGCTGAATCAGTGGCACCAAGAAATTTATTTGCATGCGCTTTGCAAAACAGGGGCACCAGCCCCGCCCCTTTTGCAAATCAAATCTGCGGCACGTTTTCTGCGCTGTATATGTAAAACTTCCTCTACCGAACTCGTGCCGCAGACTTGCAAAAGGGGCGGAGCTTGTTCCTCGCTTCTTTTTTTCCAGAGTCTCGAGTTTTTAAAATTACAGGTTTGAAAACATGACATTTTTTTTTCAAAAATCCAAAAAAAAGCAAAACATTTAAAGGCACATGCAAAAATTTTCATCGGGGGGTCTCGCAACGAACAATTAATAAATTACGGTACCATCGTATCGGCTGTGCGCGCTTTTTAGGGGATTTTTCGGACTTTTCTATTATTACACTCTGTCAGCAACATTTTTTTGCTGAAAATCAGAATTGTTTTAATGTTCAAATGTTTAAATTTATTAAAACTCGCATAAAAATTGAAAGAAATAGGCAAAAAATAAGCAAAAAAACGAAAATAATCAATTAAAAAAATATGGCCGTGGAAAATCGGACAAACTTTCTGCGAAAACTGTTACAAAAACTCAAAATTAGTTTTTTTTTTTTTGGCGATTTTCTCAATTTTTCATTTTAGTTTTTCTTATGGGGTTATTCACGAAATGGCAAAAAACGGCAGAAAACTGCGCGTAAACTCGGAAAATGCTCCGATTGATCTGACATTTTGGGAAATAAAGGAAAAAATTCTCCCGGACATTACTTCAAAATTTCAGACAAAAATATCGATTTTAAGAATTTTCAGAAAAAAACAATATTTCTTAAAAATCGATATTTTGGTCTGAAATTTTGTGGGAATGTCCGGGAGAGTTTTTTCCCTCATTTCCCAAAATTTCAGGTCGATCGGAGCATTTTTCGAGTTTTCGCGCAGTTTTTTGCCATTTCGTGAATAATCCCATTAAAAACTCCACAGAAAGCGAGAGACGCAGACGAGAAAGAGTTGCCACGCGAAGCAGCCACAGCGCGTGGCGCCGGCGGCAAAAAAAACGTATTAAAAAAAGGCAGTCGCCAACACCCCGTGAGAAATCTATTTCGCGCTCCACCGACGCGAAAGAGAAGTTAGACAGTTAGACAACGCGAGACACTATGAAAACGAACATGCGCAGACAACGTTTTTATTTCACGCCAACTGTATCGCGCAAAATAAAATTAGATTTTCAGCCGATGGCCCATTCCGCGACGACATCTTCTTCCACTGCATGAGACACGGCGCTGAATGTCAAAAAATCCTCTTCTTCAAATACTCGAAACCCATCGGAATCCAAGAGGACACCATCGACGACTTTAGTGTCGACGTGATGCACCTTCTCGCCGTCCAACACGGAAATCTCCAGCGCATCGGATGGTACCTATCGCAAGGCGGAATAGACATTAACGCTCTCGCCACCCATCTGCCCACCAACAATGTGCTCCGACTACAAGAATATTTGAAGGTGTGGAGCGAAATGCATGTTAAAGAAGAGCTGCACAAAAAGTACTATCAACGGCTCGTCGAACTGGTCAGGTTTACCGCTGATATGCTCGAGATTTTTGTGGAGAATCAAGTGATGCAGATGATTGGACGGAAAATGGCGGGAAGGTGGAAGATTCAAAGTGAGTAGATGTTGTTGGTGAAATTTTGGTTTATTTTGAAACATTTTCTCAATTTTTCCTACATTTTTTGGGATTCACAAAATTGACATTAAAAAATTCAAAGGCGCGTGCAAAAAATTCATTAGGCGGGTCTCGCAGCGAAAAAAGAATTGATTACGGTGGCGTCGTTTTAGATGTGCGCGCCGCGAACTGAAAAATCCTGATTTTTTGATTTTTTGATACTTTGCACGCGATATGAATATTTTAAAAATCATGAATTTTCAATAATTTTCTGCAAAAAAGCACACAAAATATTCTCTTTCCCTCATTTTTCGTTAATTTTTAATGTTTTTTTCAAAAATAAAATTTTTCACGTCAGTTGCGGACCTATGCACGAAATAAAAAAGGCAATTTAAATGAATTAATTTGACAATTTTTTCCAATGCACGAAAGCAAGAAAATTCAATTAAATTGAATAAACTTCAACGCAGAAAAAAGTTCGTGTCGAGATATTGCCACTGAAAAACTTCGTGCGCTTTTAATAAATTGTGTCGATTTACGAGAATTTTTGAATTTTTTCCGTTTTTCCAGATTTTCCTTTGTTTTTCATCGTGAAAAAATCAATTTTTCTGAAATTGTGATCCCAAGATTATCTGCTGCTGTTTAATCAGAAGCCCCGCCTGAATTGGTTTTTTTTACGAAACAAAGGAAAAACGGAAAAAAATTCAAAAATTCTCGTAAATCGACACAATTTATTAAAGGCGCACGCAGTTTTTCAGTGGCAATATTTCGACACGAACGTTTTTCTGCGTTCAAGTTTATTCAATTTAATTGAATTTTCTTGCTTTCGTGCATTGGAAAAAATTGTCAAATTAATTAATTTAAATGGTCTTTTTTATTTTGTGCACCATATAGATGTTAAATATAACAAATTGGCATATTTAACAAAACCCCACATTTCAGTGGATCTCACGTACCCGCACATCCTCCGCTGTTCCCCACTTTCCAACCGTTCCAACGGTGGTGACGGCACCCATCAAGTCCTCAGTTGCCTGTTCTATCCACAATCCATCGGGCTTCGTGACGGACTCCCACCGCGAGACGAAAATGATGTTTTTGAGGCGGACAGGGTGGAAAGATTGCGCATGAGTCTTCGAAAGTACCAGAAATTGGTGATGGATAGAAAAGGACGACTGGTTTTGGCGGTTCTTCGAATCGATATTGGCTTCTGTGCGCAGGTGGCCAAAAATCAACCGTACTCGTTGCCCACTTTTAAATTGATTGAGAGCGACGAGGGATTCGAGATTGAGAAGATGACGTGAGTTAACAAAACTTTTTGAAAAACAATGTGGGCGGAGCTTTTAGTGTTACTGTGGGTCTGCAAACACAAAGCAAGACCATTGCTATTGTGTTTTCAATCGGTTTGCAGCATGAGAACGAGAGATAAAAAGACATGTTTTTTCTGCTTCTCTTCGAATCGAACTGTGTTTGCGTGGTCGCGCGAAAAAAAGTGGGCGGAGTCACGCGTTTTCATGTCGCAAGTCGATTGAAAAAACAATAGATACAACAATAATGCATTGAAACTCTTAAATTAAAAAAAAATAGCGTGGTTTTTCCTTTTTTGCGCCTGGATTTTTGTCGTTACTTTTATTTTTAAACATTATTTTTTTGCAAAAAAAAAATTGCGCGAACTCGCTGCCATAACAATATTGCGATGTTATGCGTTTGAATAGTTGACTTTTACGACGTTTTTTTCAAATGTTCTGTGATTTTTTGTTCAGAATTTACTAGTTTTGCATTAAAAACAAAAACAAAAATTAGAAGTCCAAAAGGAGTACACGAGGTCTAGTGACCGGTGGCGGTAAATTTAAACATGCTTTTTGAAAATTTAATTTTCCTAAATTTTTTGTGTTTGTTTAATATTATCGGCCCGCCAAAATGGTCAAACGCGCTTCGCTGAACTCAATACTACGTGGATTTCATTTTGGTTTCCAAATTATTTTACTTCACGTTGAATTTACACGTGAAATGAACACATTTGGAAACCAAAATAAAATCCACGTAGTATTGAGTTCAGCGGAGCGCGTTTGACCATTTTGGCGGGCGGACAATATTTATTTTTATTTTTCTCATAAGTAAATTTTCGATAAATCATGTTCAGATTGCAATTTAACGTTTCAGATAATCGAAAAAAAAAGTGGGCGGAGTCAGTCGTTCTCATGTCGCAAGTCGATTGAAAAAACAATATTTCACAAAATAATGCAAAACAAATATTATCGGCCCGCCACGACGGTCAAACGCGCTTCGCTGAACTCAACGCTATGCGATTTTCATTTTGGTCTCCAATTTATTTCATTTCACGTTGAATTTATACGTGAAATTAAATAATTTGGAGACCAAAATGAAAATCGCATGGCGTTGAGTTCAGCGGAGCGCGTTTGACCAGTTTGACGGGCCGACAATAGTGGAAATTAATAAAAAATGTTGAAAAATGCGTTTGAATTTGCCGCCATTGTGTACTCCTCTTGGACGACTTCTAGTTTTTTTTAGTGCGAATAAATGTCTAATTTGTAAATTTCCATTAGTTTTAAGAAATTTTAAACGTTCGCAAAAAAAATTTGACCACTGAGCGGATCGAACGCCCAACCTTTCGATCTGGAGTCGAACGCGCTACCATTGCGCCAAGCAGTCATGTTTGCAAATAGTGTGAAGAGGGAAAGATAGAATCGCGTTGATAAGAAATTTTGTCCGTTTTATTTTTCATCGCGCCTGTTTTCAATGGGAAATTTTATTCTCTCGATGCGATTTGATAAGTTATTATTTTTTTTTCACAAATATGTATCACTCTCGTCTCAGCAGCTGCTCATAAAATTTGAACATAGGCAATTTTCCCACGAAACATCTCGGAGCGGAGCCCATTTTCCGGCACAGTTGAAATGAGTGCGACCGTAACCAATTTAAAAATTTATTGTTTTTCGTGATTTTTTTGAACTTGTTTACATTTTTATTGGATTACGATCGCACTCATTTCAACTATGTCGGAAAATGGGATCCGTTCCGAGATATTTCGTGGGAAAATTGCCTATTTTCAAAGTTGATGAGTAGCTGTGGAGACGAGAGAAATATATACAATACATTCTATTGTGTGTTTCAATCGACTTGCGACATGAGAACGCGAAACTCCGCCCACTTATTAGTGCGCGACCACGCGAACACAGTGATATTTGAAGAGACGCAGACAGAACGGTGAATGCAGACTTGCCTTTTCATGTCGCAAGTCGATTGAAAACAGAATAAACCATTTTTCCCTAAATTTTTGCCATTTTTCCGCTGAAAATTCTTCCAGAATTCTCCGCCAAACCGAAGGTCTTGCTGCGACAGAAGCGGACCTTGCGATGGTGGAGCTGAAAATGCTCGCATCGCCCGGATGTCGTTACTACGGGCTCTCCGAGCCAGCCCATGAGCACCAGCTCGTAGTCCCGGGAAATGCTCACATTGAGCTGACGGGCACGATAAAAGAGTCGATGAGCTTTGCGGTTCAAGTGTTTTTCATTAAGAAAAATGTATGATTTTTTCATATTTTTCCAATTTTTTAAAGCATTTTTTCACTTTTTTTTACATTCTTAATTTTCACTTTTACTTTATTTTCACCCTTTTTTCTTTCATCTAAACGATCTCACGCTCGTTTTTTCTTTGTTACCCGATCTCTCCATAGTTACCAACTCTACAGCTTTAACCCAGATCCCAGTCTGATAATTCCGGTATTTTAATGAAAATGTTCCCTTTTTTTTGTTCCAATTTGTTGTTTTTTTTTCTGTGTGACAATGAATTTTCCAGTTTTTCCAGCTGTTTTTGAGTTTTCATAACCGATTTTAACCGTTCTTAGACGGTGTGGTGTGCACACAATTATTTGAAAAAAAAATTTAATTTTATTGTTTGCCAGAACGCCTCAGGCAATTGAAAAAAAATATTATGAGAAATTTTAGTAATATTCTGAGAAATCGTCATATTTTAAGATTATACAATATATTTGGCTGGCGCATTTGTCTTGGCAGGAAAATGCGTCAGCAATGTTGCTAGCGCAATATTAGACAAGATATTTCAAGAAACACGAGATATTACAAGATATTGTAAGATTTCAAAAATCTTGTAAGATATTAAAAGAAATTCCAAGATTCTGTGAGAAATTTGCAATATTACAAGATTTTTCAAGATAATTCAAGAAATTGCGCAATATTGATTTTTTCATTAATCTATTTTTCCAATCGCGTTCTGCGCATTTCTGCCGTTTTTCCCTATATTTTAAGATTTTTTTCCACGTATTCGTAGATATTGATTTTTATATACATACTTTACTCTATTGTCCATTCGCGAAGAAAGCAAGTGCGCTCCACGAAACTTAGTACTTCGTGGAGCGCACTTGATTTTTCCTTCAATTTATTACTTTTCTGTGTTATTACTGCGTCGCGAAAACCAGTCAGAGCGGAGCGCGCGACGCTGCTGTGGCAAGGTGCGCGACTCTGCTGTGACTCCCACTTTTCACAGCGAGACCACAGCCGAGTTGCGCGCTCCGCTCTGACTGGTTTTCGCGACGCAGTAATATTATCGATTCAATCTTTTGCCGGTTTCACGTGAAAATTCTGCAAACACGAAAGATATTTTTCAGAAATGAAAAAGCGTCGAGTGGCCAATCACTCAACTTTTTTCACTGAGTTTAGTTGATATTTTTCAAAAAAGCTGAAGGTGTTTGGTCTTACTAGGAAAGTACTTTTTGGTACATTTTGGAAAATTCTGAAAAAAATCAGGGTAATACTAGATTTTTTGGTGAATTTTTTGAGGTATTAAAAATCCGCAAAATGTTTTCAGAAAAGTTTTTATGAGCCGTCAAACTTTTTTCTATTGTTCGAGCACATTTTTACCTGTAAAATCCTACATTCCACACGATCGCCTTCATTACACCAGCCGAAAAGTCTACCAACACGCAGGTAGCTAAAAAATGTCGATGGGTGGCGCAACTGGGTGCGTTGGGAGCAGTGATACAAGGAGGCTGTGGGTTCGCTCCCCAGACATAGAAAAATTTTTTTGCAAAGTTTTGATGTGTATTTTTCGGAGCCGTAATACAGTCCAGAAATTTTTAAAAAATATTTTGAGTGTATTTTTTAGTACGCTTCGACCCAAGGAAGTGCCTAAAATCCAAAAAAAAAAAAATTTTTTTTCGTTTTTTTGGAAAAAAAATGCCATGCAACCGGTGGACAAAAATTCGAAAAAATTTTGAAAAAAAAAAATTTTTTTTTTGAGTTTAGGCCTTTAATTAGGATGAGGAGGACTATAAAATACACTCAAAATATTTTTAAAAAATTTCTGGACTGTATTACGGCTCCGAAAAATACAGATCAAAATTTTGCAAAAAAAATTTACTAGGTTTGGGGAGCGAACCCACAGCCTCCTTGTATCAGCGCTCGGAGCGCACCCAGTTGCGCCACCCATTGACATTTTCAGCAACCTGCGTGTTGGTAGACTTTTCAGCTGGTGTAGCGAAGGCGACCGTGTGGAATGTAGGATTTTACAGATAAAAATGTACTCGAAAAATATTTAAAAAGTTTGACGGCTCATAAAAACTTTTCTGAAAACATTTTGCGGATTTTTAATATCTTAAAAAATTCACCAAAAAATCTAGTATTACCCTGATTTTTTTCAGAATTTTCCAAAATGTACCAAAAAGTACTTTCCTAGTTAGATTTTCCGCGTTAAACCGGCAAGAAGATTGAATCAATAATAAAATCGCAAAAATAGAGATGAATATAGTCGGCGAATACATCATCAACCTCACTCTATTGCGAAATTATTGTAAAACCGCGTGGCACTTGCAATATTAACTCGATTCTAGTTGTATTCCTTTTTTTCAATGGAAAATGACGTATCCGCAACGCGTTGCAGTTAAAATTTGATTTTTCGCTTTAAAAAAAGGCGCACTGCACTGTTGAAAATTGAAAAGTGCCGTAGAGCGAGGCTGATGATGCATTCGCCGA
Organism: Caenorhabditis japonica; assembly: GCA_963572235.1. NCBI lineage: Eukaryota > Metazoa > Nematoda > Chromadorea > Rhabditida > Rhabditidae > Caenorhabditis > Caenorhabditis japonica. Next base: position 5,273,849 of record OY754345.1, read on the forward strand.
CTATACTTTTTTTAAACTTTGCCGAAGCATCAAAATTCTCCGTTGTTCATTCATTTAAAAAATAAATGCGGTGTTTGCGTACTTTTAAAATTCAAACGAAAGTTGGAACATTTCTCTTCATTTGCCATGATATTTCTTCAATTGCCGTTTGAATTTCAAAAGTACGCAAACACCGCGTTGCATTTTTTTTTGTTTTCATAATAGGTATCACGAGAAGACGGTGCTACCTCGAAATAGAACTTGCTACGGAATAGAACTGTTCGGAAAAGAACCGTTCGGTATAGAACTGTAGCGAAACATAACTGTAGCAAAATGGAACTGTTTTGGAATAGAACTGTAGTGAAATAGAATTACCAGAAATGGAGCTGTACAAGAAGCTGTGCGGAATCGAACTCAATAACCCACCAAGTGCAACTGAATACTTATTCGAGCTGCTCTAGCTTTCCTGGGTCACTACAGCTCCACTTCAGGCAGTTCTATTTTGCTGCAGTTATATTCCAAAACAGTTTTGTTTCGAGACAGTTCTATTTTGCTTCAGTTTTATTTCACAACATTTCTATTCCAAAACAGTTCTATTCCGAAACAGTTCTATTCCGAAACAGTTATATTTCTCTACAGTTCTGTTTCGAGCGAGTTCTACTCCGAGGTAGCACCGAAAAGACACGCTCGCTCAGATTTTTGCGTTGCGTTCAGTTAAAAACCTGACAAGGGGTTTCAAATTTTCGATATATCAAAGAAACCAAAACATATGCGAAAATAGCAAAAAAAAAGCACAAAAAAATTTTGATGCTTATGCTGCGTTCAAAGTGATAAAGATGGAGAAATATTGGTGTCCAAAGTGAAGAGAAAAATTTCTACTTTTTACGCATAAAAATACTGTAACCGTAACCAAATCGTGGGGAGACCTTCCAATTTCGTCGAAAAGTTCCGTAATTTGACACAAAATGAGGTCACGCCACGATTTGGGTACGGTTACAGTCTTTTTACGTTAAAAAAAAGTAACAATTTCATTTTCACTTTTTGGACACCTATTTTTCTCCATCTTTATCACTTTGAACGCAGCATTAGCCATATCACTTTATTGACTTGCCTCTTACTTTTTGTAATTTCAAAACGTTTCCTTCTTTTTCTTATGGGGTAATTCACAAAATAGCAAAACGTTGTGGGAAAATTCGGAGAGCACTTCGATTCGCCTGGAACATTGGAAAATAATGTTTAAAATAGTCCCGAAGACATATGCAAGAAAATGGAAAACATTAGGAAAACCGTTTACTGGGAAGTGAAATGAGAAAAATTCCGATGAGAGACGAGAAGAAACAAGCAATCTATTTTCCGGAAAAAATCGTTTTCAAGTTTCTTGCTTACGGCCAACGGACAGGTTCAGAAAAGTTTGAACAGAAATACCGATTTTTTCTCAAACTTTTAAAATCGATATTTCGGCCCCAAATTTTCTGAGCAGGTCCGGGACTATTTTTTTCACTCTGCCAAGTCGATAGGAGAATTCTCCGAATTTTCCCACAATTTTTTGCATTTTCGTGAATAGCCCCATTAATTTTCAATTTCTTAAGGTACTCAATAAAATGACGAAAAACTATGTGGTTGAGCAAGCATCGAATCAACAAATACAAACAAAGTCAACGATTTCAGGAAGAGAAGACATTCACCTGAATTATGGCTTCTACGAATGGGATGATTTTCTTGTTCCCGACATTTTTCGATGACCCACTTATTGAAATTTGATTTTTTACTTCAATAAATTTTTAAAAATCTCCAATATATTTCAAGATGATTCGGTAGTATTATAATAAGAATAGGAAACTTTACAAGATAATTTAGTAATAATGCAAGATAACTGAGTAATATTACAAGAAAACTGAGTAATATTACAAGATAACTCAGTAATATTACAAGAAATCCAATATATTACAAGAAATTCTGGCAATATTATTGTGCCTCACAACATTCTTGTAAATCTTCGCCAATATTACAAAAATTTCTCATAATATTTTTTTTCAATTGCCTGAGGCCGTTTTTGCAACGAGGGCACAGTTTTTGCAAGTTTGCCGCGCGGCTAAGTTTTAGCGATTTTTTCTACAAATTTCAATGGGAAAATTGGTAAAATTACAGAAGTGCACCCCCAACATTACAGTTCACGACCCCACGGGAAACCCCCAGAAGAGCCCCCCTCACGATTAAAATAAAGTTTCACGTAAAAATTTTTTATTAGAGAAAAATATCATATAAGCGTGACATCTAAATGCGTGGCAAGACATACACGTATTTTCATATTCCTTTTCTCTCTTTTATTTCTCATTTTACCATCGTACGTGGCAAAACGATGCTTCTCAATTTTATGTGCGGCCCTATAAAGATCCATCTATATCTATATAATATCTATAACAATTGATCTATAAATGTGAGCTTATCGCCAGGGAAACATGTAAGTTACTTTTAAAATAAAAAACCCAGAAGATTTATCAAATTTGGATGAAATCCGTAACGGGGGCTTCTTCTGTAATTTTCCTGAGGGGGGCGGAAATGAAATGTTGTGGGGGCGCTTCTGAAAGATTACCTATGCTTACAGAATCGACCCCCCTCTCAGTTATGGGGGGACACTTCTGTAATGATGACATTTCACAAGCACCCCCCTCACACAAGTGCCCCCCCACCCTGAGTCGGGACTAAAAATGAACTGATGGGGGGCCTATTCCGGTTGTGGGGGTGGAGTAGTGGTGTGGGGGGCACTTCTGTAAAATTACCGGAAAATTGACATTTTTTGAAGAAAATCATGTTTTTCACCGATTTTCGTAATTGTTTGCTGAAAATCTGGAAAAAATGTTGAAAACCCGGGAAAATATTTGAAAATGTGCCAAAATTGTGATATTTTCTTCAAAAATGACAAAATTCTCTCTGAAATTGAAGGAAAAATAAAAAATATCGGAGAAAAAGTGTGCGGCACACTTGCAAAAATCTGTGCCTTCGTTGCAAAATGGGCGGGGTTTAAGAAAATGGCTCCGGGACATTTCGCAGCCGGACGTTTCGCAGCCGAGACATTTCGCAGCCGGACATTTCGCAGCCGGACATTTCGCAGCCGAGACGTTTCGCAGCTGAGACATTTCGCAGCCGGACATTTCGCAGCCGAGACGTTTCGCAGCCAACCTCCTTATATACACACTCTCTCGATGCTTGTTTATCAATAACATGTTTACCAATTCCGCTGAGAGAGAAGTGATATCAGTGTAATTGTGTTTACCGGCTGCGAAACGTCTCAGCTGCGAAATGTCCGGCTGCGAAACGTCTCAGCTGCGAAATGTCCGGCTGCGAAATGTCTCGGCTGCGAAACGTCCGGCTGCGAAATGTCCCGGAGCCAAGAAAATGGGGGTAATTTTCAAAAAAAAAAATTACAAAATTCAAATAATCCTTGTAAAAACTTGCTTTAAAAAAGCCGAGCGAAACCATTTTTTGCAACGAAGGCACATTTTCATTTGGAAATCCATGAAAAAAAAGAAAAAAATCGCTGAAAAACGATGAAAAAAAGCGTGCCGCAAACTTGTCAAAAACTGTGCCTTGTGTGCAAAATGGGCGGAGTTTGCGAGGGAAATTGGAAAATTATTTTTTTTTCGAAATTTCTACAAAAAGTAAAAAAAAAATTCAAAGTGTTCTGGAAAATCTGTGGAAAAAAAGCTGAAAAATTGAACAAAAAAAAGTTTTTCCTTCAAAAATTGCCACTTTTCTTTGAAATTCAAGCAAAAATCGCTTTAAAAAAAGCATGCGGCACTTGCAAAAAACTGTGCCTTCGTTGCAAAAGGGGCGGGACCGTACAGTAACTGACGTTTTAGAGTCGGCGAATACATCATCAACCTCGCTCTACTGCAAAATTCCTGTAAAACAGTGTTGCACTTGCAAGATTAACTCGAATTGTAGTTTTTATACTTCTTTTTAACGGAAAATGACGTATCCACGACGAATCGCAGGTAAATGTTGATTTTTCGATTCAAAATAGGCGCACTACACTGTTGAAAATTGAAAAGTGCGGTAGGGCGAGGCTGATGATGCATTCGCCGAGTATAATTAATTTTTTTTGCCGATTTTTAAATATCTAAAAGCGAATTTTAATGCCGAAAAGTAACACGTGAACAGCTACCTTTTCCCTGCGCCTCCTCCTCCTCATGAGCTCTTTTTCTTTGCTCCGCTGTGCGGTGCTGTCAAAACATTTCTCCGTCTGCGTCTTCACTATTCCACATGCTCTTTGCAGCTCTCTCTTCGGGAAAAAAGAAAGCAAGGGAGAGGGAATGGAACTCTGCTTTTCTCATAAACGTAGTGGTGTATATATATTTATTTTTATTTTTATATACAAATACACTACACACTTTTTTCTTTAATTTTCAATGGGTGCGGTTGCCCGAACTTTTTTCTTTTTTTGTCCCCCCTCGTCATCAATATTTCACTCTCTTTGTCTAGGGGACAAGACTACTCGTGATCGAAATATGTATATGTATACAATTAGCGAGAAAGAGAGGGTCAGAGAGAGTGTGTGAATGAGAGAAACACAGAGAAAAAGAGAGAGAGAAAGGACGAAACGTCCTGTTTTTGGTATTGTATTTATTGACGGTGTACTTGTGGACCTGTTCAATTAAATAAATTCATTTTTGGCAATTTTAAATTATTTTTTTTTTATTAGGGGGTCTTTTAAACCTTAAAAATCTAGTATTTTTCAAGCATTCCGCTCAGTTTTCATCCAACTTTTACCACGGAAAAATACGTTTTAACGCTCTTTTTCCCATTTTTTTAATCTCTAGAAAATTGCTCATAATTTGTTCAATTTTAACGGTCAAACGCGCTCCGCTGGACTGAGTACTTTGTGATTTTCATTTTAGTTTCCAAATTACATATTTTGTCGGTTTTCCATCAATTTTTGAACTTTTTCTTGTTTTTTTTGTTGCAAAAATAATTATTCGAGATCATATTCGTAAAGTTTTGTTAAAATTTTCCGCATAATCCATAATTTTATCCAAAAATCGATTTTTTCCAATTTTCCACACTTGAAAAAATTCCAAACTCATTTGTTTGAGGGGTTTTTTGTTTAAATGCCATCATTTTAATGTTTTCTTATTGTCGGACCGCCAAAATGGTCAAACGCGCTCCGCTGAACTCAACGCTATGCGATTTTCATTTTGGTTCCCAAATTATTGCATTTCACATATAAATTCAACGTGAAATGAAATAATTTAGAAACCAAAATGAAAATCGCATAGCGTTGAGTTCAGCGGAGCGCGTTTGACCATTTTGGCGGTCCGACAATAAGAAAACATTAAAATGAAGGCATTTAAACAAAAAATCTCTCAATAAATGAGCTTGGAATTTTTTAAAGTGGCGAAATGGAAAAATATCGATTTTTGACTAAAATTATGCATTTTGCGGAAAATTTCCACAAAACTTTACGAATACGGTATCGAATAATTATTTTTTGCAAAGAAAAAGCAAGAAAAATACAAAAAATGATGGAAAAACCGACGAAATATGTAATTTGAAAACCAAAATGAAAATCACAAAGTACTCAGTCCAGCAGAGCGCGTTTAACCGTCGTGGCGAGTCGACAATATAACATTTAATTTTTGCTGTTTTTCGGCCGCGATTTTCATTGCAATTTTTTGAAAAAAAAAAACCAAAGAAAATTACACAATAAACCTAAATAATCGGTTAAAGTGGGGCACAGATGTAGAAAATTAACAAAAAAAATTTTAAATCAAAAATGTACAAAAATCTACAATATTTAGGTCCAAAATTCCCCGAAAAGTCCCAAAAAACCCGACGCGCACAGCTAAAGCATTGGTACCGTACCGTAATTTTTTCATTCGCTGCGAGACCTCAATGATTTTTTTTTTCAACGCGTCTTTGATATTTTCGTGTATTTCTCATAAATTGTTTCAAATAATAATGGAAAATTTAAAGGCACATGCAAAAAATGTTATTGGAAGGTCTCGCCGCGAAAAGTTAAAAAAAAAAAAAGAGTACGGTGCCATAGTTTTAGCTGTGCGCATCGCTTTTTTTTGTTGTTTTAACTTCGGACAGGACACAAAATCTCCATGACAACTAATCCAAATTTTGCGTCATCGCCGGCTTTTTTTCTCGCCGTGTAATTTTTTTCTTCCTTCTTTTTTTTTCAATTTCTCCAACATTTTTTCGGGCCGTTCAAATTTCCCGTCTTATTGTTAATACAATGACGTGGCATAAGAACACACCACAACCACAAAATGAAAAAGAAAAAAAAATAAATAACAGAGACCGGAAATCTGTGTGTGGAACTAGGCACAAGTTGAGAGATGACGCGAATGGGAGAGACGCAGAGAAGAAGAGTGCGCCGTCAGGTTCGGTTGGACCGCTGTAATAATTGCCGATTTGAGGGTGAGAGAGAGAGAGGGAGAGGCAGAAAAGTGGGGGTAAATTGCGACTTTTTTCTTTTTTGGCTTTTACTTTTACTTTTCTTCTTTACCTTTCACGGCTTAAGCTTCTTTTTTTGAATTATCATTGAGTAAATAAATTAGATTCGAAAATTCTAATTAGACGCAACTATTTTTCCACAAAAATTGCAATCCGCATCCTCCTTTTTTGCGCGTAGCCATTAAATACCTGAGAATGGAATTTCGAAAAATCGATATTTTCAGCGAAATCTTGGAATTTTTCATTAAAAAATCGAGAAAAAATATTTGAAAAAACTTGAAAATCTCTTCAAGTTTCCTAATAAGATTCGAAAATTTTGAAAAAAAAAGTTTCCTCCCAAAAAACCGTTTTTTTTTTCAAATTTTGACTCTAAATTCTCCTAATTTGACGTAAAAATCGAATTTTTCTTAGTTTTCTTGATAATTTGCGTCTAATTAGACTCGAAAATCTCATCAATTTTCTATTGACGAACCGCGGAAATCGTCAAACGCGCTCCACTGAACTCAACGCTATGCGATTTTCATTTTGGTTTCCAAATTATTTTATTTCACGTATAAATTCAACGTGAAATGAAATAATTTGGAAATCAAAATGAAAATCGCATAGCGTTGAGTTCAGCAGAGCGCGTTTGATCATTTTGGCGGGCCGACAATAATAAGATTCGAAAGTCAAGAAAAAACAACTAAAAATATTTTAAAATAAGCGCTGTAACCCCAAATTCCTTTTTTTTTTTTTTTCTTCAAAACCCCACCTTTTCCTTCTAATTAGACTGGAAAATCTCTCAAATTTTCCTGTTTTTTTCATCCCATTTTTCATTAATTTTCTTCCTTCTAATTAGACTCGAAAAAAAGATTTTCTAAATCCTCTCGAAGCTGATTTTCTGATAAAAATCCTGGATAAACTGATGATGTGTCACTTAAAAAAAAAATATTATTCTGACCGCATTTTTTATTTTTCCGCATAAATATTTTTAAAAATTCATTTTTTTTTCTTCTATTCAGGCACAAAATGGACGACGAGGACATGAGTTGTACGTCCGGCGAGGATTATGGCGGCTATGGGGATGGTGAGTTCTTTTTTTTAATAAAAAGAAAAAGGAAATAGGAAATTTTGTTCTTCGAAAAATATGGAAAATTCGAGAATTTTTCGTAAAATTTTGAAAAATTCTTGTCAAATGTGATGCCCGGTGTGCAAACACCAGGACGCAATATTGCGGACTTTGAGTTTGAAATTTTGGAAAAAATTACGCGTTTTTTGTTGTGAAAATGTTAGTTTTTGGGTGCCCAGATTGTGTATTTTTACCAAATCTATAATAGAACCGCGAAAAGCATGAAAAACTAAGTTTTGGTAAAATTTGATACCTGAAAGGTTCTAATTGGTATTTTTTGATGTTAGACTTGTGCCAAAAACAGTGAAAACTCTCAAAATTTCCCCCGAAATGTTTTTCAATTGCACAAATTTTTGAAAAAATGTCGTCAAATGTGATGCCTGGTGTGCGAACACCGAGACGCAAAAGGAAAATAGAGCAAAAATATGGTTTTTCCAAGTTTTAATTATTGAGCAGAAGAAGACTCGAAAACTCAGAAATTTCCCATTTTTACAGTTAAAAAATACAGAAAACCCCATTTTTCACATTGAAATTTGATCTTTCCAGAAGACTACTACAACGAGGCGGACGTGGACGCGGCTGATGACGTGGCAGTGACACCCACACAATCCGAAGAAGCCGATTACGAGTGCCTTTCTGTGTTACAAGTGGGTTTTTTCTTTTCTTTTTTTGAAACAACTGCGAAATTCTGATGTTTGCGGAATTTTGACTCTATTCAAATAATTTTTGACCCTAAACATGCACCGCTTGCCGATTGGGAGGAGCCGGATTTCTGCAAACACCATTTAGCACATTTCCATTTAAAAGTGACATATTTTGTAGGTGGAACGGGTTTTCAACGACGGTGTGAAAGCGCTGGTGGGAAGGATATCGGTGAACGAGAAAATTGGAAAAATGCTACTGCAGGCCAACAATTGGGACGTGGACACGGTAATTTTTGATTTTAATATTGGGAATCGTCTAACAAGCCGAAAAAAGAGATATGAAGAAATGAAAATCGATATTTTGGTCTGAAATTTTCTGGGACTGTCCGGGAGCATTTTTGACCTAATTTCCCAAAGTTTCAGGTCAATCGGAGCATTTTCCGAGTTTTGCTTCAATTTTTGCTGTTTTTTGAATAAAAAATTAAAGCATTTTTGAAAAAAATTTTGGAAAAAAAAAATAAAAGTATGATTTTTCCGCGAAAAATATGACTTTTAATTAGGCAGAAAACAACTCCAGTAAAAAAAAATGATTTACCAAAAAATGGGTTAGCAAATTCAAAAAAAAACTATGTTTTCTCCAAAAAATAATTCCCAAAAATTTGATTCTTGACGAAAAAAAAAATCAGAAAATTCAGGAAAAAAATATTTACTCAAAATTCCAAAAATAAACCAAGAATTTTGACAAAAAATATAAAAAAAGACGAAAAAAAAAACAAATATTCATTTTGGAGAAACGCTGGCAAAACATAATGAAAATAATTAATTTTTCGAAAAAAAATAATTAAATTTTTATGAAAATTATTAAAGAAAAAGAAATATATATTTGACAATAAAATTCAAATAAAAAAGATTCAGGACAAAAAATTTCTTTTTAAAGGGGGTGCCAACTTTTTGGGGAAAGTGGCTTAAAATATACTCTTGAATGGGGGATTTATGAATATCACATCGAAATCGAATGAAAAAATTTTTCTGATTTTTGGCGAATTTTACAAAAAAAAATAGAAGACCACGAGGAGTACACGCTTTGGCGGGAAATTCAAACGCCATTTTCTTTTTCATCATTTTTCTCCCGTCTTTCTCGCATTTTTTTGCATTAATCTTGGGGAAATAATGTACAAACATCATTTCGTGTTTGAATTTAGAAAATTAACGCGTGTTGATCACAAAAGTAACGATAAAACAAATTCGGAACAAAAATTATCATACGTTCCTATTTTGTCCCTTTTCCTGTTCAATTCCGCATTAAGTTCACTATTTTATCTGTAACGTTTATATTTGAACAATAAACGTTCACAAGAAATTATTTAAAACGACGAATCGAATGACAGGCGAATATCGATTTTTCAATTTTCATGACTAAACTGTATTTTCGCGATTATCTAAAATTATAATAAGCGATTAGAGCATGTTTTATCCGAAATCGATAATAAAAACGAGGAAAATTGCACGAAAAATAAATATTTCTGGTGAAAATGGATGTTTCTAGAAGCCGCGGCCGCGGGTTTCCTAGGCCACGGCCACGATTTTCGTGTACTCCTCGTGGTCTTCTATTTTTTCTTGTAAAAATCATAAAAAATCAGAGAATTTTTTTCGTGCGATTTCAATGTGTTATTCGTAAATCCCCCACTCAAGAGTATATTTTAAGCCACTTTCCCCAGAAAGTTGGCACCCCCTTTAAATAATTGAATTCCAGCAAAAAATCAAATTACTGACAAGAAAGCTTTATAAAAAAAAATAATTGCAGTGCAAAAAAATGTATAAAAAATGCGTTTATGCAAAAAAATTTTCAACAATTTATGAATTGAAAAGTTATGAACAAATTCAGAAAAAAATGGAATTAAAAAAAAATTGTAAAAAAACATTTGTTAAAATATTTTTGTTTTTCTTGAAAAAATCAGAGTTTTCGTGGAAAAAATTATTCAGAGAAAAGAAATTTTCGACAAAATTTTAACGCATGACAAATATAGAAAAATTATTTTAAGTTTAACAGAAAGCAAGCATTTTTAACAAAAACCCCTAATTTCCAGGTAGTGAAATCGTTCCGTTCGGAACGAATCGAATTCCTACGGCGAAGCCACGTTGACGCTCGTCAGGATGGCGCACGGAAAGTCTCTTCATCTGCCCTACAATCCGGATACTGTAGTGTATGTGCCATGGACGGATACTCACAATTGCCACACTTGACTTGTGGGCATTGTTTTTGTGAACACTGCTGGAAGAGCCACGTGGAATCTAGGTGAGTCTTTTTTTTTGTTGGAGCAAGAATGAAAAAAATTGGGATCGAAAACTTTAGAAAATTGCGCTCTATCGCTCAAATTCTGTCACCGGTATGTCAAAAAACGCAGTAAAAACCAGTAAAAAATGCCAACCACAAAACCTGTTCTTTTTGTACAAAATTTTGTTTTAAATGGCCTATTTTTTATTATTTTCCTCCGTTTTTCCGGATTGGTCACGGAATTTCACGGTTTATTTTCAAAAAAGTAATTAAAATTGGTGTCCATGAGGAAAAGTGCTCTGTCGCAATCTCTGCGTCTCCACAGTGACGTTCTGTCAAATCTAGAGACGCAGAGACGCGACAAATGGCTCCCAAAAATTGACTTTCAAAACAATTTTCAATAAATTAGCCCCCAAAACTTCATTTATAATGGGGTTATTCACGAGAAAAAAAACTGTTTGTTTTTTGTTTTTTTTTCCAATTCACGCGATGTCGAGAATTGTAAAAAAAAAATACAAGTAGAGAAACGGGGGTACCCCTGATATAGCATTGATATTGAAGAGACATAGAAGGTGAGGAGTTCAAAGAAAGGGGGCAGTCTCTGTGTCTCTTCACTATCAATGCTATATCTCCGTTTCTCTACCTGTATTTTTTTTACAATTCTCGACATCGCGTGAATTGGAAAAAAAAAAAACTAAAACAAACCGTTTTTTTTTCTCATGAATAACCCCATAAGACAAAACAAAATATTCAAATATCCCGAATTTTCAACAAAAAAAAAACCAGAAAATTGGTAATTTTTACTGTGTTCTGGGTAAAATTGGGTATTTTTGCGGCTGACTAGAACATTTTCAGCCATCTTGGTATTTTTTTAGTTGGGTTTTGGATTTAATCCAGTATTTTTGCGACCAGTTCGGCCACCATAAACTCAAAACCCCATTTTCAGACTATCGGAAGGTGTTGCCGCCCGAATCGAATGCATGGAATCGGAATGCGAAGTGTACGCACCGTCCGAATTCGTCTTTGTCCTTCTTGAGTCATTCCCCTTCCTCAAATCGAAATACGAACGTTTCCTGCTCCGCGACATGGTAAACGCGCATCCACAACTCAAATTTTGTGTCGGCAACGATTGCTCAGTGATTGTCCGATCGACGGAGGCGAAACCGAAACGGGTCACGTGTCAACAGTGTCATACGTCTTTTTGGTGAGTGGGGATCAGGCTTTCTCGGAAATGAAAATTCCTCTTCCGAGTTCCGTCGGAAATTTCCGATTTTGTAATTTTCTCTTCCGATGTTCCGACGGAATTCCGAAATTTCAAATTCTCGTTCCGATTTCCGTCGGAATTCCGACTTCCGATCGGAAAAATCGGAAATGAACCTGAATAGACCCATAAAATCTTAAATTATCCAAAAAAAGTTTTAAAAAAATTGAGGAATGATACGTAGACTCGTGTTTTAAAAGCTCCGCGACATCTCGAAACCAGACATCTCGAAACCGTCTTTGGCGGCCACCAAAAAATGTTAACAGTACGCAAACTGCACCTTGCATCGGGAGCAGGGGTGGGACCAAAAAAATGTTTCTTCGGTCGTTTGTTTTGTTTCTTTTGGGTGAAACAAAAAATTTTGTTTTGTTCATGCACGTGAAAAAAAAGTATTTTTTAGGCCGTGGATGCGCAAAACAATGCCTGTATTTGAACAAAAACTTAGCCGGGATATGCTCTGAATTGACAAAAAATCTTTAATTTTCAACGAACTTTTGAAAAATTTCCATTTAACTCGCAGAAATACACATTTTTTGGTATTATTTCCTTGAACAAATTTTTTTTTGAGAAAAACAATTTTATTTGTCCTCAAAACACTTAAAAATTAAAAAAAAATTGGTGTTTTTCCAACGTTTTTGTTGAAAATTAGAGATTTTTGGTCGATTCAGAGCATATCCCGGTTTTGTTCAAATAGAGGCATTTTTTGCGCCTTCGCGGCTAAAAAAAACCTTTTTTCTCACGTGCATGAACAAAAAAACATTTTTTGGTCCCACCCCTGCTCCCGATGCAAGGTGCAGTTTGCATACTGTAAACATTTTTTGGTGGCCTCCAAAGAAATGACTCTCAAATCTTGCACTTTTCGATTATTTGTTGAATAGTCATTAAATTATGAAAAAAAATTGTTTCCTACTTCCTACCTTTCTTTCAACCTCCCTCCCCCGTGCTAACGCGGTTTCGAGATGTCGCGGTTTCGAGATGTCGCGGAGCCGTTTTAAATAGGAAATTTGTGTCACGGACATGGTCGAATTTTTCCAAAAAAAAAAAAAAACGATTTTTCGTACCAAATTTCGACAGAAAAACATGTTTTTTTTCCGACGCCGGAAAAATATTATTTCCGACGGAAACGGAAATATCTTCGGAAATCATTTTGTCTCGGAACGGAATCGAAAATTTTTTCGGAAGTGAAACTGCCTCGGAACCGGAATCGGAAATTTCCGACTTTTCGGAAATTTCCGAGAAAGCCTGGTGGGGATCTTTGACCCCCTTTTTGACATAATTATCAAATTTAGTGAATTTTGCATTTTTGAGTGAAAAAAGTGGGCGTGGTTTTGTTTTGATGTATTTAGAAACTCTATTGAAAACACAATAGTGGCGAAATTATGGAAAAAAAAATAGTTTTTTTCTCTATTTCTCTTAATTTTGACCCCAAAATTACCCGATTTTCAGCGTAAAATGCGGCGCAGACTACCACGCGCCAACCTCATGCCAAACAATTAAAGAATGGATGACAAAATGTGCGGATGATAGTGAAACTGCCAATTATATAAGGTAATTTCTTCAAATTTGTTTCAAAAATGACAAATTTATGGACCTATTCGGCACAGGAAAAAAACCCGTTGTTTCCCTATGCAGAATTGAAGAAAAACGACAAAAAACTACAGTAGTCGAAAGTATTTTTGACGTGAACAACTAGTCGTGTCGAGACCGGCCGATGAAATCCGATTTGCTTATTTAAAATTTTAGCGGTCTCGACACGATGTGTTTTTTTTTTCTGGAAACCAAGCTTCTTATGGTTAAAAAACGCGAAAAACTCTTTGATTTTAGAAGATCTTCGAGCAAAATTTCATGAATTTTAAGCCTAATGTGCAAGATTTTAAATCTGATTTGAGAAGTAATGGACCTATTCAAAGTACTGTAGAAAAACGGAAAAAATGACAAAAAACTGGGAGAAAACTTTATTTTAAAAATATTGATTTTTTTCTGAAATTTTTCTAAAATCAATATTTCGGTCCAAAATTTTCTGAGAAAGTCCGGAAGCATTTTTGACAGTTTCTCCCGAAATTTCAGACCAATCGGAGCATTTTCCGAGTTTTCTCCCAGTTTTTTGTCAGTTTTTCCGTTTTTCTACAGTGGTATCATAACAATATCATAACAATTTTCGAGTTTACCTTTAAAAAAATCGGAGTCTTTTTCGAGTCTAATTAAAGCCATTTTAGTCTAATTAGAACAATTTTGAGTCTAATTTGAAGAAGTTTCAAGTCAAAACAAAAGAAATCAGAGTAAAATTATGAACATTTCTTGTCTAATTTAAATAATTTTCTCGTTAAACTATAAGAATTCTGACTTCATTTATAAAAATTTCAGATTTAATTTGGGAAATTTTCAGTCTAATTAAAATATTTTTTAGTGTAATTCAAAAATTTCCGGGTATAATAAAAGGATTTTCGAGCCTAATTAGAAGAATTTTGAGTCTAATTAGAATCATTTTTGAGTCTACTTTGAATGATTTTCGAGTCTAATTGGAACACTTTTCGAGGCTAACTAGAAGAATTTCGAGTCCAATTTAGATCAATTTAGAGTCTGATTTTTTTCATTTTTGATTTTTTTTTTCTGTTGCAGTGCACACACCAAAGACTGTCCGCAATGTCACAGTTGCATCGAGAAGGCTGGAGGGTGAGTTTTTAATTGTTTTTTTTTCTAAAAAATTTAAATAATTCAATTCAATTATTTCAGTTGCAATCACATTCAATGCACACGGTGTCGACATCACTTTTGTTGGATGTGTTTTGGAGGTAAATCTTTATTCTTTTTTTTTAAAGTTATCGATTTTTTTTCTTAAATTTTTAAGGAGCCCGTGACAAAATTCTAAAGTTTGGTGTTTTTTTTTAAACATTTTTTTTTTTGAAAGACTCGCGCGTTCTGTCCTCGTAGTGAACGGTAGCTATTTTTCTCCCTCTCTTCAATCGACTCAAATTACTATCATGATAACGGACGAAAACTCTTTGCTGAATGGAAAACGCCATCTAACATCTCCAAATTATACTGTTAAAAAAAGATCTAAAAGTACTATTGAAGAATCCCCGGTGCCTATTACTAAGTATTTACCAGCTGTTAAAAAGACTATTACTGATCATTGTTTAAATGAGACTATATTATCTAAAATTCTTACTGCCATGGAAACCCTTATTACTGAAAATAAACAATTGAAAGAAGAAGTTGGAGCTCTCAGAACAGAAATCAAAGAAGTTAAACTTCAACTGAAGCATGTCCCAGTTTCAACGAAAAAATCGTTTGCCGAAATTGTATCTAAATCTTTAACTTCTCCTTCAACTCAAGTATCTATTATTCGTGCTGCCGAGTTGGCGCAATCCTGTGATGCTAGGAAAAGCTCTGTGATCGTCAGAAATTCTGAAATCTCCCCTGATGCTACGCAGGATCAGATCCTAGGTGAGAAGATTGCTAAAGAATGTGGTATTTCTGGAAAAGTCTCGGTTTTTCGAATTCCTGTGAAGGACAAGGATCCTCTAATCAAAATTCAACTGGAAAACAAAGAAGAAGCAAGCAAAGTTCTATCGACGTTCGAAGCCAACAAATGCAAAATCAACGAGTGTCGCTCAGCATCTGTGCGGCCGAATCTATCAAAACCCGAACTGGTGAAGTATCGACAAGCTTGGAAGGAAGCCATACGACTCAACAACGAGAAGAAGCTTCGAATCTTCACTGTTCGAGATCTCGAGGTAGCCAAGATTGTGTACAAGGAAGGACAACAACCGTGGCCGTGGACAGTTCGCACTTAAAAAAAAGGTATCTCAACATTTTTTACGCAAATTGTTTTTCTGTTAAGAATAAGCTTTCCCAACTCGATCTATTAGCAAGTTCCACCGCCCCCGATTTGTTTTGTCTTAGTGAAACCAAATTAGATAGTAGCTTTCCTGATGCTTTATTATCCCTTAATAGTAAATACTCAGTTGTTCGTAAAGATAGAAACAAGCATGGGGGAGGAGTTGCAATACTTATTGCAAAATATCTCAAATTTTCTCAAATACAAATTCCTTCTCATTTTAACTCTTGTGAGGTTACTGGTATTGATGTGATTACAAAAGGTTGTACGGTCAGAGTAGTGGTTGCATATCATCCAAACCACGCTTCAAAACTAAAAAGCCTAGTTCAAACTCTCGATTTTCTACTTTCTAGTCAAAAACACTGCGTTATCGTTGGTGATTTCAACATGGCCCATATTGATTGGAACACTCACTCTGCGTGTGACCCACAGTGCAAATCACTTCTTTCTTTCGTCACTAAAAATGGTCTTACACAACACGTCCGCTCTGCTACAAGATTGAACCCAGACAACATTCTCGACCTATGTTTCGCCAACACTGCAATTGTGACGGATGTTTTCGTCGGAGATCTATTTAGTGATCACAGGAGCATTAGTATAACTCTCTCGGTTTCCGGAAAAATAAACAAAGAAGTTAAGGTAATTCAAAATTTTCGTAAAGCCAACTATGAAGCCATTAACTATTATTTGAGCAATGTAAACTGGGACATTTGCTTTTCAAACAAGTCAGTAGAAGAAATGTACGAATATTTTCTTTCTATTGCTCATGATCTAATCAGGAAATTCGTACCTGTTAAGAAAGTAAATATGTTGGCCCGAAGACATTCAACTGCCGTTATCAAACTTCAGAAAACCAAGCTCAAAGTTTGGCGGCGAGAAGGAAACTCTCCTTGCTACAAAGAGTTATCGACAAAACTCAAAAATCTTCTGCACAAAGAAGACCTAGATTTCAATGAAATTCATCTCAACAAATCGTCTCCTAAAGCATTCTTCAATTTTATAAACTCACGTTATAAAAACGACCAAGAAATCGGGATTCTAAAAGATGCTAAAAATACTCAAGTCACATCTGACTACATGAAAGCCGAACTTCTTTCCAACTGTTTTTCGAATGCCTTCACCGAGGATAAAAGTACAAACACAGACTTCCCATATCGAACCAATCATTTCATAAACAGTTTATGTTTCGAGCCGTTTATTGTCGAGTCCATTCTCTCCAAGTTGACGCCAAAATGCAACACAACTCCGGATGGAATTCCAGCCATTTTTCTCAAAAGGACTTGTACATCGATTGCTCTTCCTCTATCTATAATTTTCCGTAACTCGTACAATCAAGCTGTGTTACCTTCTTTCTGGAAAACGGCGTTGGTAAAACCTCTACACAAGAAAGGTTCCCGCAGCGATCCCAATAACTACCGCCCTATTTCACTTACGTCAGCTGTGGGAAAAGTCATGGAAAAAATGGTTCGCAAATCAATAATTTTGTTTTTGGACGACTTCAAACTTCTTTCCAACAGTCAATACGGATTTCGGTCAAAAATGGGTACAGAGTCCCAACTACTATCGTACCAAAACAAACTAGTCACAAACTACTTGTCCAAACAAACAACCTTCAGCGTTTACATAGACTTCAGGAAAGCATTCGACACTGTTGGGACCAAAAAACTTCTTATCAAACTGGAACGTTATGGCATACGCAATCACCTTTTAAGATGGCTTGAAAATTTTCTGTCCAATAGGACTCAACGCGTCATTATAAACGGAGTTATGTCGGAAGAAAAATCTGTATTGTCCGGAGTCCCACAAGGATCGGTCCTAGGGCCCCTCCTCTTTCTCTTGTTCGTTAACGACATTGGTGATAACTTCAACTCCGACTACTTGCTATATGCTGACGATTTAAAAATTTTTTCCACGGACAAGTCTTCGATTCAAAGAGATCTGGATTCGCTTTCAACATGGTGCGAGAACTGGCAAATGTCAGTTGCTCCAAACAAGTGCGAGACTATTGCCTTTTATCACTCCAAGCGTGGAATGGACAAAGATACAAAATTCACCATCGGTGGCGCAACTGTTCCGATAACAAGTAGAATTCGAGATTTAGGCATGTTTTTCACTTCTGACCTTTCCTTTTCAAATCACATTGATACCGTCTTACGTAAGGCTCACCAAAGAGTTAACATTTTTTTCAATGTGCTCCGTCATGCGGGTTTCGACACTTTCATCAAATGTTTCATTATTTATGTAAGACCTCTAATTGAATACGGTTCTATAATCTTTTCCCCCACTCTCAAAGACCTGGTGAAATCTGTTGAATCGGTGCAAAAATCCTTTCTTTATAGATGTTTCAAGAAATTCCGCATTGAATATATATCTTACTTCGATTCTCTCTCCTACTGTAAACTAGAATCCTTAGAGCATCGAAGACTTATTATTGATCTAACTTTTCTTTACAAGCTTATAGTTAGCAAAGAAATTTTTATTCACAATTTTACTTGTATCACTCGATCTCCTCTTCCCTCCCTTCGTAGGCACCCTTATATTGTTCGCTCCACTCTCAGAAACAGTTCAAAATTGTCTCATCAATTCTTCTCCAATAGGATTATTACTTGTTGGAACTCTCTTCCCTCATATCTCTTTTCTAAGCTCATATGCTCTGAAACTTTCAAAAGTGCTCTTAAATGCCTCGATTTGTCTAAATTTCTCACTCTTAACATGCACAATTATTAACTTAATGTAAAAATTGACTTGTATTAGTGGCTTTGCCCTTCAATCAATAAATAAATATATATACGAAGTAAGAAACAGAATTGGTTATCAGTTTCATAATAGAAATGTCCACTCTAAAAACGAAATTGTGAAACAGTTAAAAAAAAAACCTCTTTCAGACTGGAAAAGCCACGGCAGTGAATACTACGAGTGCTCACGATACAAGGAGAATCCATCTGTGGCGGCGGAGGCGAATCACGTGAAAGCTCGACGAGCCCTCGAGAAATATCTTCACTACTTTGAGCGCTTTGAGAATCACTCGAAATCGCTGAAAATGGAGGAGGAGTTGAGGGATAAAATTCGAAAAAAGATTGATGATAAGGTCTGTTGTGTTTGGCTATTAGCCGTTCATTTCGGGCGTGGGACAAATGTATGCGACACAGGCGCTCCAAAATTGCGCCGATCTGCCTTATTCTATGGCTAATAGCCATTTTGCTGCGTATATCCGCCATACCCGAGTCAAAAATACTCTGAAAATTTTTAGCTAATAGCCGTCGAACTCGGGGCCTTGTGCCATGTGCGTTTGCCGAACGTCCCGTCCCGAATTCGATGGCTATTAGCCGTTTTCGATGCCTATTTTCTTCAACTTTTTCCCATTTCAAATTCTGGGAATTCTATGTGGCTAATAGCCAAGGAAAACGGCTATTAGCCATCGAATGCAAAACGCGCCTAGTGCAATTTGTCTTGATTTTTTTCAACATGTTTATTCCAGGTAAACGAGCACAATGGCACGTGGATCGATTGGCAATACCTGCACAAATCAGTGTCACTACTCACCAAATGCCGGTACACACTACAGTACACGTATCCTTTTGCATATTATTTACAAGCTGGTCCCCGTAAAAATTTGGTGAGTTTCGGTGGGCTTGCGGTTTTTGGGGAATTTTGAAAAATTTCAAGGTTTTAAAGTTTTAAATTGATCAAATTTTGGTTTAAAATGCACCAGGGGGCTCTTTTATTACAAGGGAAGTGTTTAGGGTCACCAATTTGGAAATTTCTGAAAATTTAACCACACATTAGAGATGGTTTGAAAACAACTCTCAAAAATTTCTAAAAAAGGGCCGCCACTAGGAACCGAGATATGACGCTTCAAAGTTTGTGCCACGCCCCTTTTCAAATTTAACACAGGAAAATGCGTTTTTTTCAGTGAAACGAGCGAAAAATACTCAGCGCC
Source organism: Caenorhabditis japonica (assembly GCA_963572235.1). Classification (NCBI taxonomy): domain Eukaryota; kingdom Metazoa; phylum Nematoda; class Chromadorea; order Rhabditida; family Rhabditidae; genus Caenorhabditis; species Caenorhabditis japonica. Next base: position 5,293,359 of record OY754345.1, read on the forward strand.
AAAGTCACTGCCTTCTTCCCCTGTTGATTTCATTGGTTCGGTGGTTCAGTGGTAGAGGTTTCAAGTGGTAGTGGCAAGGCGCTGGGCTCGATTCCCGCCTAGTGGAAAAATTTTTGCATTTTTTTTTCAAAATTTCAGAAGACGTGATTGAAGGTTTTCAATCAATTTCAGGACTTTTTATTACCCTTTCGTAGTTTTAAATTACTTCAAGAACTATTTCACACGTTTTTGAGGAACATTTTTTTTTTGAAAAATTTACGAATTTTTGTCCACCAATTGATCATCATTTTTGAAATTCAAAAAATTTTGAAAAAATTTTTTCATACTTTCAATTGAAAACATTCAAATAGAGAAATCAAAGACATTTTTGAAAATCACTGAAAATAACATGCTGAAACCAAGATTCAGCAAAAATTTTCAATTTCCGTTTGAACCATTTGATTAGGCAATTACATAGAATTGTATGATTTTTCCATATCGAAAAATCATAGACACCTTTTTGTTTATTGACAACGTATTTTAAGAGAGATAATTATAAAATTTCAATTGGTTGATCGATTTATCAGTGCAGTAATACAAATTATTGCCCCAGTTTTTGGGCTCTAGAACGTTTCCAAACTGTTTTGCTTCCCAGTTTCGAAATAGTAGGCTTCGAAACTTCCAAGAGCCAGTTTTCGATTACAGCTTGTTATAATTTTTTTTTTCAAAATTTTTTGAATTTCAAAAATGATGATCAATTGGTGGACAAAAATTGGTAAAATTTTCAAAAAAAAATTTTCCTCAAAAACGTGTGAAATAGTTCTTGAAGTAATTTAAAACTACGAAAGGGTAATAAAAAGTCCTGAAATTGATTGAAAACCTTCAATCACGTCTTCTGAAATTTTGAAAAAAAAAATGCAAAAATTTTTCCACTAGGCGGGAATCGAGCCCAGCGCCTTGCCACTACCACTTGAAACCTCTACCACTGAACCACCGAACCAATGAAATCAACAGGGGAAGAAGGCAGTGACTTTGGCGCTGAGTATTTTTCGCTCGTTTCACTGAAAAAACGCATTTTCCTGTGTTAAATTTGAAAAGGGGCGTGGCACAAACTTTGAAGCGTCATATCTCGGTTCCTAGTGGCGGCCCTTTTTTAGAAATTTTTGAGAGTTGTTTTCAAACCATCTCTAATGTGTGGTTAAATTTTCAGAAATTTCGAAATTTTTGACCCTAAACACTTCCCTTGTTAGAGGGCTGGTTACCATATAATTTTTTAAATTTAAATACAAAAAAAACTGCTTGAAAAGTTCCATAGGCGCCGTTTTATTGAAGGGGCCGTATTTTATAAAATTTCCGAAAAATTCTAGAGAAACTGCAAATTCTCTGGATTTTATTGATTTTTTCAAAACAAAAATCTCTAAAATGCTCCAAATTTAGTTTTTTTGTTGCATTTGCGCGTCGCTTCACGTTTCTACACGAATGCGTTTAACTTTACGAGCAAAATTTTTTTTAAAAATGTCGTAGAGTTAAATGCAGTGTACGCAAACACGTGAATCGACGAGCAAATTTAAAATGCCAAAATTTTCATTTTACAATATACTGTAATTTTGAACTTTATTTGGAGCATTGCATTTCAGATCTATTTTAAAATTTCATTAAAGTCTAGACCATTTGCACGTTCTCTGGAATAGTTTTCAGCCCAACTTTTCTAAAATTTATTAAAAAACATTTTTTTACTGTTTCAGTGGTTGTACAAATATTTTTTGCTTAAAAAAAATAGTTTCATCGAATTATATTTAGCTTTCAATCGGGTTGCGACATAAGAACGCGAAACTCCGCCCAATTATTTGTGCGCGATTACGCAAACACAGAAGAGACGAAGACAAAAAAGGGATAGCCGACTCATGTTTTCATGGTGCAACGAAACAAACACCAGGGGCAGGAGTCATGCAACTGGAAAACGGCAATAAAGCCGTTTTCCGGGAAATCAACTTCGAAAAACGCCACAATTCGTGTGATAGGAATGAGAGATGCAGAGAAAAATTTTCTGGAAAATGATTTTCCAGTTTCATCCAGCTCTCGATTTTTAAAAAATTATTTGATGGCTCCAATCGGGTCTCGCCACGATAGAATTCAACGAATCCATATTTTTATTATTTTTACAAGTTTTCCTATTTTTTTAAAGTTTTTTTTTTCTGTATTTTTGTTTGTTTATATTTTAAATCGTTAAAAAAAATTCAGAAAAAAACCACGATCAACATTGGAAAGGGCATTTCACGAAGGAACTAAAATCGTGACGAGACCCAAGGAAAAATTGATAACCTTTATTTATAAATAAAGTTGTTCCTACCAGTTTGTACACATTTTGATCCCCACACCATACTCCCCCGTTCAACGGTTCAAAAGTATAGTTTCCGGTCCAAATCGACCACGAAACGGGGAGACGGGCAGAAGAATTTCCCCCCGTCTAATTCATAAAGTGGTCAATAGAAGACGTACTTGAAGACGACGTCGATGACCGTCTTTGTTTATTCATCCTCCCCACCGTTCTTTGCCGCAATGATCCGATCCAGACACAATGCAATTCGCCCCAGCCCTATTATCCATTTCACGAAAAAAGATTTCAGTTTCTTTTCTTTTTCGCAGTGTCCGGACGGTATTGTTGTGTCGGAGAAAGAGTGGAATGAGGAGGGAAAAACCAGAAGAGGTTGTCTCTTTCTTGAGAACTGTCACATTTTGATGTGCCCTCGTTGCAATCGGGCACAGTGTGAGGTCCCTGTGGGAGATTTTGGAGGCGAGGGAAAACTAGGCAAAATGAGGCTTGATAAAAATTTGAAAAAAAAAAAGTTAAAGTTTTAAAATTTAACACAGAATCAAAACTCGGAATACTTATGGGGTTATTCACGAAATGGGAAAAAACTGCGCGAAAACTCGGAAAATGCTCCGATTTACCTGAAATTTTGGGAAATAAGGGAGAAAACTCTCCTGAACATTCCCACAAAATTTCAGACCAAAATATCGATTTTTAAGAAATATTGCTTTTTTTCTGAAAATGCTTAAAATCGATACTTTTGTCTGAAATTTTTGGGTAATGTCCGGGAGGGAGAATTTTTTCCCATATTTCCCGAAATTTCAGGTCAATCGGAGCATTTTCCGATTTTTCGCGCAGTTTTTTGCCGTTTCGTGAATAACCCCATTATAATTAGACTTGAAACAATCTCATGAAATTTTCGGCTAATAGCCGTCGAATTCGGGGCATGTGTCAAATGGATTTGGCGCTCGTCACAAATTCGATGGCTAATAGCCATTTTCAAGGACTATTGGATATTAGCCGTTCTCCATGGCTATTAGCCAAATAGTGCAAAAGAATATGAAGAAAATTGACATTGAAAACGACTAATAGCCATTTGTTAAGTATTTTTAACGCAACCTGCAAAAATTTAGTTTTTCCTCACAAAATTAGACAGACAACTAAAATTCCTAGTCATTGTCAGTTTTTCTGTGAATTGGGGTCATACAATACAAAACCAATGTCAAGTGGCTCCTCATCAGGAAATTTTTTTCGTTGAAAAAAAACCAGTATTTTTTCAATTTCGGAACCTTACCGAGCCGAAAAATGGCTAATAGCCATTGCAAAAGGCTAACAGCCATCGAATCGGGCCATATGCTATATGCGTTTGGCGCACGTCTCGAATTCGATGGCTATTAGCCTTTTGCATTTAAAATTCTGGAAATTTTTCGGCGGGGATAGGCAGCTATGTGGCTAATAGCCATCGAAATCGGGGCGTGCGTCAAAGGAATTCGACACATGCCCCGAATTGGGTGGCTATTAGCCAAAATTTCCTGAGTTGGTGGGATGTCATGATCGGTAGCATTTTCACCCTATTTTTTAGAATTTTTCTATGAATAATCCCGATACTGATATTCACAAAAATGTGCATATCAGTTGTATTCAATATTTGAATAACCAATTTTCAATTTGTATTCATTCCGACTTCTTCTTCTTCGTCTTCTTCTCGGCTCTAATCCGCGTCGTCGTCGTCGACGACGACGACGACGACTACTAGTACACTTTCAGTCGTGTATGTGCCCACTAAATAATCGCCTCTCTCTCCCTCTCCCTCTCACACGTCTTCATCCGACCAGATTTGACGGTGTCCAATGCGGATTATCTCCTCACCACTCTTTTCAGTGTGTGATTTGCCTATGATTTGCGTGTGGAGGCACGCGACACGCAAAAGAGGATAATGAGAGAGGGGGATTTGGAAGGAAGGTGAGGAGGGAGTGGATTGCGGGCATACGGTGGATTATGTGGTTTTGGGATCAAGTGGGTGAACGAGTGTAGGCGATTAGTAGTGTTGATGCGTGGGTCTTGAAGGGAAAAGAGTGGTGGAGGTGTTTATGGGAGAAACAGCTTTTTGGCGGGTATAGGCAGTCGGCTCCATAGTGTTTGGCACGTTTGTGGCGTTTTCGAGGCGTTTTCGAGGCATATGACGTCCAGAATTTGAAATGTGGGAGTATTTAGTTGTAGAGAATAGCCATCGGAAACGGCTAATAGCCATCGAATTTTGGGCGTTCGCCAAATGCATGGGAAACTCTTCCGTGAAACAGATTTTTTTTTAATTTTGGACAAGGAGGATTCACGAATATTTCATTAAAATTGCACAAAAAAAATTAATCTGATATTTGGCGGACCAAAGGAGTACACTAGGTGTGGCCTCTGGTCTAGAAAATCGGCGACTGCGACTTTTGACGATTCGAAACTGAGACGTTTCGAAACTTTGTGATATTCTTCGTCGTCGTGTTCGCACTATTGACAGAATTCGGACAAGTATTTAAAATTTTGGAGAATTTTTCACCGGGTCTATTCACGAAACCAGCAAAATATGCAAAAAGTTCAGCGAAAATTCGGAGAATGCTCCGATTAGCCTGAAATTTTGGCAAAAAATGTCAAAAATACTCTCGGGCAAGTGCAGAAAATTTCAGACCAAAATATCGATTTTGAAAATTTTCAATAAAAAAATCGATAATTTTTAAAATCAATATTTTGGTCTGAAATTTTCTGCACATGTCCGGGAGTTTTTTGACATTTTTTGCCAAAATTTCAGGCTGATCGGAGCATTCTCCGAATTTTCGCTGAATTTTTTTTGCATATTTTGCATATTTTGCTGGTTTCCGTGAAAAGCCGCAAAATTTTCCGCTATAAATGCACTAAAGTTTCGAAACGTCTCAGTTTTGAAGTGGCAGGTCCCGAAAAGTCCCAGAGCCATTCAAAAACATGACATGCTCAGAAAATTTTGAACCGAAATATCGATTTTCCAAATTTTCAACAAAAAAATCGACACGATAGACATACAGTACTGGGCAAAAATAATGCGCAAGAAATTTCGCTGCTTTCTGTTCGAAATGACCAACTTTGAGCGTGTGCCACGAACTCTGAAAGTGCACTACTAATTTAAAAATGTTTGTGTTGAACCTTCCAACCTAGGACTACATTTTACTAGTTGACAACTTTTTCGTATGACTACTTTCAAAGGTACTTGAGGATTATCGCAGAAGCGATAATCCTCAAAAATTGTTGCAATTTGTGCACATTTTTTGAGGATTATCGCTTCTGCGATCCACAGTACCTTTGAAAGTAGTCAAACGAAAAAGTTATCAACTAGTAAAATGTAGTCCTAGGTTGGAAGGTTGAACACAAACATTTTTAAATTAGTAGTGCACTTTCAAAGTTCGTGGCACACACTCAAAGTTGGTCATTTCGAACAGAAAGCAGCAAAATGTCTTGCGCATTCTTTTTTGCCAGTACTGTATGTCTATCGTGTTATTTTTTTTTGTTGAAAATTTGGAAAATTGATATTTCGGTCCAAAATTTTCCGAGCCTGTCATGTCCGGGAGCTGTTTTGAAAAATAAAATTACAAATTTTTCCTCATTCCAGTTTGAATACCAACAAGCGCAACTCGAAAAAGAGGTGGAAGAGTTGGCGTGGGCTGTGGAACGAGCCGACGGAACGGCTCGCGGAGCCCTGGAAGCGCACATGCACCGTGCGGAACACAAGCGGCAGACGCTACTTCACGATTTCTTTTTCTAGGCGGAAACTCTTTTTTTTTTTTTTTTCTTGGTTGAATATAATCTGTGATTTTCTCTGTGACCCTCTCTTTCAAACACACTAATTTTGCTCTGTTTCTTTTTTTTTTCTTTTTTGAACTTATTTTGAACTGTACATTTTTTTCGTCTTCATTGGGATCTCCACAGCGTCTCAAATTGTTTTGCCTCCCATATATTTTTCTAGGATTTTGCGATTTGCATGCACAAAATATCGATTTTTTGGTCTTTATCACACATAGTGCCTTTTCTGTTCTTTTCTTTTTTTTTTTCTTCCCACTGAAAAACATAAAAATGAAAGATAATCTTTTTCATTTGCCAAATGGCGGCTCAAATCCACCAAATCCATCCGAGACTTGTTTTCATGGATATAATATAATCTCCTCCACCGAATTGATAATCTTGTGATAACGCGGTCACGCCCACTTTCTTGATGAAGACGGCTCCGAGAGAGAGAGCTCATTTCTTGCTTTTTGCTGACTCGCTGATTGACGACGTTACACTACTACTATTCTGCAGCCCAGAGGATTTTGGATTTTGTGAGTTAAATGGATAGTTTTTTGGTGTTTGCGGACTGGTGGTTGCCGGAGTAGAAATAAGCAAAAAAAATTTTTAGCGAAATTTTGGATTTTTCTAGTTTATTTTCATGGTTTTGGTAATATAAGCAGGGTCTGCTCATTTTTCATTTTTTACAGATTTTTTCTCTTTGTGAAAATCTTGGAAAAATAGGCAAAAACCACAGAAAATAAACATCTAGTGGGCGGAGCTTGATGGGTTGGATTACGGTAGGCAAGACGGGTCCGCAAACACCAAAACCTGAAGATTGGGTTGAAAACTGTTACCAGAGAAATCTGCGCATTTTTTCTGTTATTCGGATTAAAAACTGAAAAAAAGGATCAAAAATCAAGGAAAAATGGAGTTTTTGAATTTTTTTCGAAAATTTTTAAATTTCACCGAAATTCTTGATTTTTTCGAATTTTTTCCAATATTTTCAAGACTTCTGGCTGTTTTTTCAGTTTGGGAACGGTTTTTTTCTCATATTTTTATTGAAAAACACAAAAAGTGGGCGGAGCCTGCCGGATCGGGTTACTGTAGACACGGAGGGTCCGCAAACACCACAACCTGACGATGGGGCTGAAAACTGTTATCTGAGCAAGCTCCGCCCACTTTTTCATGTTTTTTGTGCTCGAAAATAGAAAAAAAAACAGAATTAAAAAATTATAAAAAAATTGATTTTTTGAATTTTTCGAAATTTTACCGAAATTTTCAACCGAATTTTTTTTTTAATTTTCAAGAATTCGGGTTGTTTTTTTTAAGAGGGGTTTTTCTCATATTTTCGTTAAAAACAGAAAAAAAGTGGGCGGAGCCTGTGGGTTTGGATTACGGTAGGCAAATTTTTTTTGAAATTTTACCGAAATTTTCGATTTTTTTTTAATTTTCAGGAATTCTGCCAGTATTTTTTCTGAAAGTTTTCTGAAAATTTTTGTCCATGTTTTCCTTTAAAAACATGTAGATTTGCGAAAAAGGGGCGGAGCCAGTAGGGTTGGATTACGGTGGGCAAAGCGGGTCCGCAAACACCGACGCCTGTAGGGTTATATTGAAAATGCAATTTTGGGGTTAATTGTTATGTTTTTGCATAATAAAACACAAAAAGGGGTTGTAAAACTAGTGTTGCCGCTCAAAAAAAAAATTGCAAAAATGTTTTTTTTGTTTTAAAAAATTTGTTTTTTTTGTTATAATTTTCATGGTCAACAATTAATATTTTTTTATGGGAAAAAATCAATAAGAAGAGGCAAAAACAGGTCTAAATTTGCCTAAAAACCACAAAAAAATTTTTTTTTCACGTTGAAAAAACCAAAATTGTCTAGCGGTATTTTGGAGTGTCGTTGCCAAAAAAAAAAGAATGCAAAAGCTTGAAAACTTGGGATAAAAACCCAATGGCTTTGTAAATTGTACCCTATTTACGTGAAGATTACACTAAATTGGAATTGACTGCGTAGAAAAAAAAACTCCTGTCAGAACTCGTCAGATAGAGATTGTGTGAAATTTAGGGGTCGGTACCTGGAATACCTAAATGGTACCTAAAAATATCCATACTGTATTCTATTATGTGTTAGTCACGAGGGGAATTCAGTCACAATGTTGCGCAGAGCTCGCAGTTAGGATTAACTCCTGATCTGTCCTGCCGAACATTGGAGCGTCGTAACAGCGCGGCAACCCCCTTTTTTACAGTATTTTTTGAATTTCTAGGTATAATTATTTTCCATTTTTCGGCGCCTCTTTTCCTAGTCTTCTTCCTCCTCTTCCTCTTCTCCGTCCTCCTCATCTTCGTATTTTTCCACCGAAACTAATTTTCGTCTCTCCCTCTCCTCAATCTCCACACTCTCTCGCGTTCGCGACCTCGACAGTATTTCAAATGCACACAGAACAATGGAGGAACGAGCGAATGACCCTCGCATCGCAACCGACAATTTTGAAATAAATCGAAATCGAATTTGAATTGATCGAAAGATCGCGGCGCACAGACAGACAAAGCCATCGGAGGCGGGCAAGTAACCGCCCATAATCCTTTTGAAAAGTGGGCGGAGTCGCGGCGCGGCCCGGCCCGTCGCACCAGCCAACCACGCAATACAGTCATTCGTCAACTCGTCCATCAGCCTACTCGACTGTTCCCCCTGTCTCTGTCTCTGTACATATTTCATCGCTTCACAATAAAAAAAAATGCGCCTCCGTTCCGCAATGGCACTGCATGAATTCACGGCTTGCATCCGGCCACACGGACATTTACGCCGCGGATTGTGCGGTACCATAGCGGACGGACGGGCGGCGCCGCCGATTATTCACTGACACTGGTCAAGGTTAGATTTTTTCCGTCAAATTTGAGGCAAAAATTTCACTTTTCAAGGACGTTTCTGCCTTGCTTTGCCTCGTTTCGCCTCCTTTAGCAACATTAACAAAACTTCTCAGGAAATTTTCGGCTAATAGCCATTGAATTTGGGGCATGGGCTAAATATTTTCCGCCATAGACGCGCCGAAAATTTCCTGAGAATGCCCAGAATTTTAAATGCGAATTAAGTTGAGAAGAAAAGCTATTGGGAACGGCTATTAGCCATTGAATTTGGGGCATCTGCAAATACCATTTGGCGCACTGCTCGAGTTGGATGGTGGCTATTAGCCTTTTTTCAATGGCTATTGCTTATTTTCATAAAGCCCTGATGGCTGTTAGCCATTTTCAATAGGGTTAAAATTTTCCAAAAATATTTTTTTTGGTTTTCCAAAAACATTTTTCATCTGTTTTTTTAACCAGTTTTTGGTCATTTTCAGACAGTTATAGACTCTATACATCTATTGCAATCACGCTCTAAATTTTCAAAATGCGACAGGCCTATTATAGATGACCCCAATAAGGCAAAAAATTTGAACGATCTATTATAGATCTATCATTAATTAATTTGCTTGGTTTAACAAACTTTGGTGAGTCTCGCGCTGAATAACACAAAAAAAACACAATTTAGTACCTCCAAGAACGCAGATCTATTATAGACCTATCGCGGAAATTGTTTTGTTTTTGATTAATTTTTGAAAGTTTTTTGGTCAAAAACACTATCTGGGCACCCAAAAACTAACATTGTCAGAAAAAAAACGCGTAATTTTGTCTAAAATTTTGAACTCAAAATACGCAATAGTGCGTCTTGGTGCACACCAAACATCACATTTGACGACAATTTTCAAAAATTTGAGAAAATTTCCTAAAATTGGCGGAAATTTTTCGAGTTTTTATCAGTTTTTGGCATGCCTAGCAATAAAAAACATTATTTCAAACCTCCCAGATTCCAGATCTATTATAGACCAATCGCGAAAAAAAAATTAATTGTTCGATTTGTTTTTGGAAATTTTTGTCAAAAACACCATTTGAACACCCAAAACCTAGCATTTTCCCAACAAAAAAAAACGCCTAGTTTTGTCATAAAAACCAAAAATTTGAACTCAAAGTCCGCAATATTGCGTCCCGGTGTTTGCACACCAATCATCACATTTGACGACAATTTTCAAAGTTTTGAGAAAATTTCCTAAAATTGGCGGAAATTTTTCGAGTTTTCATCAGTTTTTGGCAAGCCTAGCAAAAGAACATTATTTCAAACCTCCCAGACAGCAGCTCTATAATAGACCCATCGCAAAAAAAAAATAAAAAATTGTTCGATTTTTTTTTTTTGGAAATTTTTGTAAAACACACCGCCTGGGCACCCAAAAACTAACATTTTCACAAAAAAAAGCGTAATTTTGTCTAAAAAATCAAAATTTTGAATCCAAAGTCCGTAATTGTGCGTCACGGTGTTTGCACACCGGGCATCGCATTTGACGACAATTTTCAAATTTCTGTAAAAATTTATATTTTGGCGGAAATTTCGGGAGTTTTCACTGTTTTTTTGGCACGCCGAAAACTGAAAAACACTATTTAAAACCACACGGGTATCAAATTTGGCCAAAAATGAGTTTTTAAAATTCTTTTCGCGATAGATCTATTATAGATCTAACACGCATTTGGTTTTATACATAAATGAATGCGATAGACCTGCTATTGGGCTAAAATTGACAGAATCAATAGCTCTTTCACGTTCTGATCAGCCAAATGTTCCAACAGGTCTATTATAGACCTATCGCGAAAAAAAAAGTTTTTGAAAAACTATTTTTTTTTTTGAAATTTTCTGTAAAAACATCATTTAGCAACCAAAATTTATAAAATTGTTCCAAAAAACAGCTTTTTTTGTGGAAAAATCAAAATTTCGAAAAAAAAAAGTCCGCAACTTGTCGTCTCGGTGTTTGCACATCGCGCATTACATTTGACGACATTTTTCAAAATTTTGCCAAAATATCCAGATTTTTACCATTTTCCAAGAACAAAATAGTCTGCAAAATACCAAAAGTCCGTAATTCTATACGTCACGGTGTTTGCACACCTGGCATCAAATTTGACGACAATTTTTCAATTTTTTTCAAAAAAAAAATCAAAGTTTTAACCATTTTTGAATGTTTTCTAAACCAGCAAAGACAAAAACACTTTTCTTTGTTTCCCAAAATCCTACTGTACCCATAACCTTCCTACTGCTCGTTAGCCATTCATTCCATCGACACTTTCTGCCAAAAAAGGACAAAAGACGGTGATTCAGCGCCCTTTTGTGATTCAAATGGGGTCGGCGCGCCAGCCCGCGTGGGACCCTCTCATGTCCCTATATTGCAACTTTTGTTCAATTTTTTTTTGTTTGGGAAAACAAGTAACAAGTGTGATGTTGTATGTGGGAAAAAATTGAAAAATTGTTCCCAATTATAGGAAGGAAAGAACGAGAGAGAGAAAGAGAAAAAGGCGATTATGCGTTGCATTGTTGACTTTAGAATGCCTAGTATTACGGTATTAGTAGTGGTGTTTTTCAGAGATTTGAATTGCATTCATTCACATTTGATGGGGCAGCGGCACAAACAACAAACAAACAAACATACAAACGAAAAAAACCCTGAAAACCTTGTTAAAAACGCTTAAAAACGCACATTTCAAAATTTTGTCTCCGTGGCCGAGTGGGGTTCGCGCCGACTACCGTCGTCCACAACACCAGGGTTCGAGGTCGGGTGGTGGCAATTTTTTTTGTGACAACTTTGAAACTTAAAATTTACCGTATTTTCTATACAAAGAGACTCAAAAACATAATATTTCATTTCACATCGTGTTGTCTTCGAGGACATTGGCGCGCTCCGCACCGACAAAATAGCGTGAGAGAGGGAGACTGGTAATTTTCGACGCATTACATACATTAGACGGACGGTGTGGTGCGCTCGGTAGACAGACAAAGGGACATTTGGATGGATGGGGGGAGGGGGGATGTGAGGGAAAGAGTGAGGGAAAGAATGGAAGAAAATTTATCTTTTTCAATGTTTTTCACTTCAGGGTTGCAAAGGCGTCGATACGATAGTTTTGGGGGCTTGGGGGCTTTGCTTCTAGCACGGTCTTGCTCTGAAACAGTTCCAAAACCCTCAAAACCCTGAAAAAATCTTCATAGAACTTTCGATTCATCTTTCCTCTTTTAAACGGACAAAAAAGGGAAAGAAAGAAAAGAAAAGAAAAGATGGTTATCGCAGCACGCTTTTGTCCGTTTGGCGCAAGTGTAACCTGCTTCTCAACAGAGCGCACTTTCCACACTCACAGTGACCGCAGAGAAAGAAACAGACAAGCCCATTTCCCGGAAAAAGACCGTTTCCCTGTTTCATGGAGAAATCCTAGCTTAGATTTCTGTATTTTTGACATCGATGATCATCCATCCATCCACAACCAGTACATGGACAAACATGGAAAAGTGTTTGCATTCGGGGCGCGGTGGCCACTCTTTTCCCCAATTTTTCCAATCCTTCTCTCTGGCCAGCCAGCCAACCATTCCAATACTTTTCTTCTTTCCTTTCCATTTTCAAATACCGGGGGAGGGAGGGGGGAATAGATAAATACATACATACATACTACCATAAAAATTGGACAACAACAGTGCGGTGCGGCAAATTCGAGTCGAGTGTGTGGCTGTATAAGCAACCGATACGGTCGTTGCACAGCTGCATGAATGACGGAACGTCATTGCTGGGAATGGTCGTGGAAAATATAATATTTCAACATAGGCAACGTGTTTGGGGCAGGGAAATGGTGTAATTCGACCTGGAAGGACTTAAAATTGAGGATGGATTGGTCTACAAAATGCCTATAATAGGGCCGGATTATCATGAGTCTGAGGCTTAATTTTTAATTGGACCGGCCGACAAAATAAATTGAATGATTTAGTAGGAATAGGAGCTGGAATTAAAAAAATGACAGACTTAAAATCTCATGTGGATACAGACATATGTGCATCAATGCTTAATAATATTAAAGACATTGGAAACAGTTTCAGAAATAATAAAAAGCAGAGAATTTGATAAAAAACTGTGCCAGTAGCTCTTTCAGAATAATCAAAGCAATTTCAGCAATCTAAATGTTTCAGATTATAGTGAGGACAAAACCGCTTCATCGAAAACGTGTTACGAGCAAGCAAAATACAAATTAACTCTGATAATTTGTATGCCAATGTGACGGGGTATTCTCAGCTTCATACCACAGAAATATGTACATTAAAAGTGAAAACAAAAAAAAAATAAGGGAATCCGTTCAGTAGCAGATATACAGAGTAATTATTGGATAACGTGAAGTTCATGAATATTTGTTTAAAAATTTCCCTGTTTCAGACACTTTCATGTACCAAGTCCTTCTTTTTTTTCTCCAGTCCCTCCAAACTGCTTGGCACTCGCGAACACCGCGCTTCACATATGAAAGATGTCGCGGCGTTGGCTTGGTGCCAAACAGGATGAGAGTTTGAGACTATTTTTATATTGTTTGTTTTTCATCGAAATATATACATTTTTTTACCGTGGTTAAATAATTCAAGGAACTTTTGAAAAACTTTAAGATTGATACAAAACAGTGTTTTTTTTGCACCTTACAGAAGACAATATCTCTACATTTTCCACGGTGGAAATTTAACGGAATCCGTTAAAGTTTAACAGTGTCTCCGAAATTTGTTAACGTAAAATCTCAGCCCTATTGTTATTTTTTAATAATTACCGTATTCCCGTTCTCAAAGTGTTATTCACAGAACCAGCAAAAAAGCAAAAAATAGAAAAAACTAGCAAAAAATTCAGCGATTTATCTGAAACTTCGGGAACTTGTTTAAAAAATACTTCCGATCATTCCCTGAAAATTTCAGACCGAAATATTGATTTTGAAAATTTTCAGAAATAAAAAACGATATTTTTTAAAATCAATATGGCTTTTTTTATTAATTTATTTTTTGCTTTTTTGCTGGTTCCGTGAATAACCCCATTATTTTTAAATAAAGATGAGCGAGTGGAACTACGGTATAGAACTGCGCGGAATAGAACCGTCTGAAAAGGAGCTTTACTTAAAAAAACCTCACAATGTACAACGAAATAATTATTCGAGTTGCTTGAGCGGTTCTGCGTCGGTACAGCTCAATTTCAAGCGGTTCTATTCCGTAGCAGTTCTATTTTGTGCGAGTTTTATACCGTAGTACCCCCGATGAGCGTTAAGGCTTCCATTCTGACAAAAAAAACCGACGAATTCCGTCCGCGGTTCGTTCGGTTCGGCGGTGGTCGGTCCGCTTCGTCCGTTTTTTTTCTGGTTAGGTTTTCTTTTTGTTTCTGCTATATTTTGTTTTCAATAGCTATTTTGATTCTTTTTTCATTAAACTAACAACAGACATGTCTTTTTCTGCTATTTATTAAAGACTAAAAACTCGGAAAAAATTTTTTTTTTAACTCGGAAAATTTTTTTTTTTTAATTGGGACGTCTCACCATGATTTGGGTACGCTTACACTACTTTTATGCGTAAAAAATAGAACATTTTCTCTTCACTTTGGACACCAATACTTCTCCATCTTTATCATTTTGAACGCAGCATTATTGAGCGGAACAGCCTGAAAAAAATAATCATGAACAAGTTATCAAAGTAACGAAACATAATTATTTTTATGCTACCATACCGTTTACCTAGAAACAATTTTACAGCACAATGGAACTTTTTTCAGGGCCTGAAAACCAAAAAAAAAATGCTAAATAGTCAGAAAATTTTGATTCACTGCACTATTTACTATTTCTCGTGACCTCTGAAAAACTTAACACTTTCTATACGCAAACAACAAAAAAATATCGACTACTATTGTGTTTTCAATCGACCTGCGACAGGAGAACGCGAGACTCCGCCCACTTATTTCTGCGCTACCTGTCTGCGTCTCTTCAAATATCACTGTGTTGGCGTGGTCGCCCACAAAAAAGTGGGCGGAGTCTCGCGTTCTCATGTCGCAAGTCGATTGAAAACACAATACGTTCAAAATACTTTCTTTTCGATGTTTAATCCAATTCGGTGTATTTCGTGCAAACACCCCATCCGTGAACCTACAATAAGATTATAGTTTTCTAAAAAAAACATTTCAATTTAAACATTTTTTTTTTGGAATAAAACTGAAAATAGCAAAAAAAAAAATTAATTATTGGGTTCGACCGACGGGAATGAAAAGTTGAACTGGGATGGGGTGCTTTTTTTTATGGTTTTTATTTTTTGCTTTTATCAATTATTTTTATTTTCACGGAAATTGAAATACACTAATACGCCGCAAAAATGCGCAAAAGTTTCGAAACATCCCAAAGTCCTAGAAACGGCTAGTAATTTTTGCAGCTAAACACCGCAGACAACTCGATCGTATCGGAAGAGGAAAGAAAACCCAAACTTGCTGGAAAAACAATGATCGGATAGAGAGTTTCACCAAAACAGGGGCCAATCACACAGTTCAACCTAATCGGGTTTGGCGTACACCTGGAATGAAGAAATTAATTTTAAACCTATGAAAAATATTCAAACTACTTGTAACAGTGGATCGAAATTGTTTGGAATAATTTTTAAAACAGTTTTTGTACATAGAGCATGAAATTTAATAAATTTGAAAGTTTCATCAAATACAAATATTATTATTGAAACATTTTTTCAAACTTATGTCCTCCTTCCACAAGTTCCAAAACCAATAAAACAAAATCGTGTTTTTTTATTTGCACAAAGAGTCAGTGGCTAATAATAATTCACCAATTCCCAATCAATCTCACAAGACAATAACTTTGTTTCATTGAACTGAACAATATAACGTAGATGTGTTTGTAATTTTAATTTCCGCAATTCGGTAACGGCCTGTTATTTTGTATCTTGCACTTTACCAATGGTTATTTTTTCTGTTTTTAAAAAATAATTTGTTTTTCAGATTTTTCATGCTTTTTTTTTTGAATTTTTGAAAATTGTTTTATCTGACAATGAAGGTTATTACTCTAATCTTTCCAGAATTTTTTTTCGGATATTTCAAAACTTTTCAAAATTTAAGTTTTTTCATGTTTTTAAAGAACTGGCTTAACTGGAGGATATGATTAGACGAGCACGTAATAGTTTTTAATTTCCGGTTTTTTTGCACCGCCCACGATTTGTATCTTGCACTGATGTTCCGCTGGAGAGTACCTGTATCGTACCCTGGCATATCACCAGGTGTATCTTTTTAAGATTTTTTTTTAGAAAAAAGATATAAATATTTTATTTAAAGGTCATATTTTGTTATTGATTTTTCTATTTTTACTTAATTATTTTTAAAATGGATTTTTGAAACTTTCTGGTTCAATGACCCTTTTTCAGATCTTGCCGATTAATATTTATCGGAAACATTTTTTTTTTCTGATCTGAACATTATTTTTTTGATTTTTCCAGTTTTTCGCAACAAGTTATTCATGGTTGTTGACTTTAGTTTTTAATTCATTTTAGCAGTGTCTTTCCTTTTTTAAATACATTATTCTGAATCGTCTTCGGTTAAAAAACTTTTTTCAGGGTTTTTCTCATGTTTTTTAAAATTGTTTTCATAACTTCAAACTATTTCGCTGAAATTTATCCAGATGTTTCCTGATTTGTTAAAAATCATTTTTTAAAGAGCACAGGACTACATGGTATACATGGTGTATTATTGAGTTCTATTTTGCACAGTTCATTTTCGCGTTCATCTCCGTTTCAGGCAGTTCTATTCCGAACAGTTACTATAGTATTACAGCTCTATTCCGTCATAGCCCCGTCTCACAATCAGCTACACTAAAATTAGTTGATTTCTAATTATTGTTATAAAAAATGTTTTATCTGATAAAACATAAACGAAACATGTTTTTTTTGTGTCATAATGCGCTGAATCTTTTCTATTATTAAGCACTGATGTTTGTCAGTACGTGTGTGAGATTTCGTGTCACAAGCCTTTTCTCAGCTCCTACTGGACCGATTTTAAACAAATTTGGCTTAACATTTTCAAACCCAAGAGGCATGAGGCGGCCGTAGTTTGGTGCGATCCGGACAAGTTTGAAGGGTAGCATACTAAAGGCACTTCATTTTTCTTCATATCTTCATTGGCCAGATTGTTAAGATAATTCATCGCATCATAAAAAACTTTTTTTTTCCAGATTCCATAAAAAATAAGCAACGAATTCTAAATTTTCTTTGATCAAAATTTGCCTAATGTACCCAATATTGTGTTTGTAAAAAATTGGGTTCAAAATTAATTTTCCACCTGCATATTTTGAAGCCCCACGTATGTACATCTGATTTCCACGGTTTGTGACTTGACAATACAAGAAAGGTTATGAATCGTGCAAAGTCTGAAAAGGAAAAAAACACGTCCTCATTAAAAACGTCTAAAAATGCAACGGATATTTGAGAAAAATACATGTTTTTTTGTTATTTTGTCCTCTTCTTTATTATTATCAACTCTTTTTAATAACTTCCTTCTAGGTATTTACAGCAGGTGTAATTAAGTAGTTTATTTGATTTTTTCAAAACCAAAAAAAAAAACAAATTTTTTTTAGCGAATAGCCATTGAAATGAGCACCGATTCCGAAAAGTGTGTCATATGTATTTGGCTTACGCTCCAGTCAAATTTGTCGTTACTGCCGATGCCCTTTTTGCCAAAAATTCCCTGAGTATGCACAGTACGGAATAAAGAAATCATAGCCAGTCCGGAAATTTTCAGATTTTTCAATTCCTTTGGATGTGGGGCTTGAATTAATTTTTTTCCAAAGATATTATCGTCCCAATTTTTGCACCGGTTACCATAAGCTCTAGCACAAAAATTTGAAGCCTCGCCCTGTCAGGTTTTTTTAAACAGACTCTGAGCGCAGCGCCGAAATTCGCTGTTTCTTCATAAGCCACTGGTCAATTTGGATTGTACAATCATCCAGATCTGGAATATTTATTTCACGTTACTTCCCTACTTCTTATTCTATTTTTATCGCCACTGTCCTCGTTCATTTTTGCGAATCATTGTATAATTTTTCTGAAAAAAAAAAACGAAATTTTCGATTTTAAAAATTTGAGTCACAAGAAGCGCATATACCGTAAAACCTGAAGGGGACAGCAAATTTTACGGTAAATTTCTATGACAATAAAATCATTCTGTCTAGTGGCTTATTTGAAAAATAATTTCACAGTTTGGGCGATCACAAAAACACGGAAATTGAAGTTGATGACGTTTCAAGTCGTAACCGTGGCCAGATTCCTAAGAAACGCACCTAATTCTAATTCTAGAGATCCGCCCACCTCACAGGTGGCTTTATTTTGGTTTATTGCTTTGAAAGTGGTTTTGATTCCAAGTAATTAATATCCATGACTCAAGCATTCTAAGAATTCCGAAGCCTCCAAAAAGACATTCGAAAAATATTTTTTTTGTTGTTGCTTTTTCAGCAACATTATTAATATTCAGTCAGACATATACGTGGATTCTTCAATTCGTCTATCTGTAATGAATCACTTGAACATTTGAACCCCTCACAAATCCGGAAAAAATCAGGCTGTTTGTAAATTTGCTGAACCGATTTTTCGTATTACTATTGTCATTTCAATCGACTTGCGACATGAAAACGCAAGTCTGCATTCACCGTTCTTTCTGCGTCTCTTCAAATATCACTGTGTTCGCGTGGTCGCTCACAAGTAAGTGGGCGGAGTTTCGCGTTCTCATGTCGCAATTCGATTGAAAACACAATATAAAGGCAATGAGATATAATTTTCAAGACTTTTAGCAGCGTCATTTCATATGTTTTTAAAGCTCTTTTGTCTGTTCAAATATGACTGGAAAAAGTAACCTGGAAGGCTCATAAAAAAGAGCTCTCCGCACTTTTTCGTGACGAGACTCGCAGTTCAACGTTTTTTAGTTTCTTTGATTTTTTCCTGTTTTCAAACTTTCAAACCCTCAGACTGGTCAGTTTTTTTTTTAAATCCCAATGTCCCCAATTACTCACATACTAGCCAGGGTCGAATGCCCCGCGTCACTAAATGCACTTTTTGACGTGCCCCGAAGGACTTTTGGAGTTCTCAAAATCGAGCTTTGTTTTTTTATTTTCATATTTAAAGATTTGTTTTATTACCTCATTTTTATTTTTCAGTTTTACCCAATTCACGATTATTTATTTGTGTGCAATTCTTCCTGATTTCTCGAAAAGGATTTTACGATTTTCAAGGTCACGTGATATTTTTTGATCATCTCCACCAGTAGTTCTCAATTTTCTTCGAAGGGATTTGTAAAAATGTTCATGTTCGCTTGGTCAAAGCCCTTTAAAAGAACAAAAGTAGACGGTTCTGGGAGGTTAGAAGACTGTAAGCAGCTTGGGCCCGCAAACATAACTACCTATTGTGTTTTCAACCGACTTGCGACATGAGAACACGAAACTCCGCCCACTTTTTTCTGTGCGACCACGCGAACACAGAAGAGACGCAGACAGAACGGTGAATGCAGACTTGATTTGCGTTTTCATGTCGCAAGTCGATTGGAAACACAATAGAAGTGCCAATTGAGAAATAAACTCACATTAATGCTGTATATTTTCAGTTTCTCGCTTTTGTTTTAGCAGAATTTGTTTATACTTGAGCAGAAATTATTAGGTTTCAATATAAAATTAAATTTCAAAAAAAAAAAAACAAAAAATTCGTTAAAACATTTTTTTCTAACAAAAAATCTATTCCATAATAAAAAAACCTGAAAATAAAAAAATGAAGGAAGAGAGAAGGAAACTAAGAAATTGTAATTTTATATTTTCGAGCCCCTACTTACTGTAACAGGTAAGAAAATTGAGATGGCAATACTTTTGTGTGGTCAAAAAAAAAAATCAAAGCTCACAAAATCTTGAGCTATTAGCCATTGAAATCGGCTGACAGCCATTGAAATCGGATATGCGCTTGGTGCACGTCCCGAATTCGATGGCGTTTAGCCTTTTCGATAGTTATTCTTTTCAACTTCTTTTGTATCGAAAATGTTGGGTAGGAATTTTTGGCACGCTATGTGGCCAATAGCCATGGAAGAGGCATGCACCAAATTCATTTGGCACTTGCCCCGATTTTGATGGCCATTAGCCAAACATTTCCAGAGAATGCCCGTTTCATTTTTTTGGAGTTTGTTGTTTGTGTTTACGGATTTGCTCTGCCGTTTTTCATTTTCCAATTTTTTTCCAAGAATTGCTCAATAATGAGTGGTCTTTGGCCCCCGGTCGAGATACTCTTGTTTTGATGCGTGTTTTGTTTTTTTGAATTTGTGTGTTTTTGTAATTTCTACTAGAATAGATATATCGCTAGCACCCATCTCTCAACAAAACATGTATGATATTATGTGTTCTTGAGCGAAATTCAGGTGCTACTGTAGCATAATAAACTGCCTGGAATGAAGCTGTATTGACCCAGAAAAGCTAGAGCAGCTCCAAAAAGTATACCGTGGTACATGGTGGCTTATTGGTTTAATTCAGTTATACTTCACTACAGTCCTGTACCGGAGTAGCATTGAAAATCAGTAACGACGCTCCAATGTTTTACAAGTTACGTAGCTACAATAAACACCGTGCATAATAGACCTTGCTTGGTTGTTCAGACACACATATTATACATCGGTAGCGTAAAAAATAACCATTAAATTTGCATTAAATATTACCGTATTTACTCTAATAAACCACCCTATCAGTTTTTTGAGCATTCTGTTTAAATTTATATGCCAGATAATTAGAACCTTCCTTTCAATCGGAGGGTACTAGCTTATTTTTGGAATCAAAATTAAAAAAAAGTAATCAAAACAAAAAACGAGGAGACAACAGTACAGGGTGGTGCATAATTACCGGGTATTTTAAAGTTATTGAAAGCGGGCTGAGAATGGACAAAATGTTTATCTTAAGAAGACAATTATCTTTAACCGGTAGGCTTGGACGGTGCTGACCTGAATACAACAACAACAACAACAAAAAACATAGTGCGTTTTCAATCGAGTTGCGACATGAGAAATCGAAACTCCGCCCACTCATTTGTGCGGGACCACGCAATTACAGTGCTATTTGAAGAGAAGCAGGCAAAAAAGGGATAGCTGACTCATGTTTTCATGCTGCAACTTGTTTGAAAACACAATATGCACTCTAAATTAAAACATCCCGAATCAGAACGGCCCGAATCAGAAAAACGAAAAGCAGAACTGGCCCAAAATTCTGAAATTCATGCTATCGAAAAAGGGACTTCTATTTTCCGATTCTCCTTTATCAGAAAACTCTTCTGCTAAATTCTCAAAACGAATGGAAATATGTATTGGCTTCAAAGATTTTAAGTATAGCCTCTACCCGGTTATTTATAGCCCAAAGCCATCACTTCTTGGAAGCAAGAACATGATATGATGAGCGGTACGAGTATCTGCGCTTCATTTTCAAAATGGACCAGCCGTGCATTTGGAGTGAGATTTAGAGAAAAAAGCGCGGCCGCCTCGTCTCGTCCACGTTGCTAATAGAGCGCATTTGCAGCGCCTTGTACCGAGTATAACCGAATTTTCAAAAAAATTTCAAAAACTTTTCCGCTTTTATTGTTTCACGTTTTCACGCTATAGAACTGCTACCACGGGGTACTGAAGATTGCCTTTTTTGCTGCCAACGCCCACGCACACGCGCTGCGGTTGCGCCGCGTGACAACGCTGTCTCTCAGTCTGCGTCTCATCGCGTACAACGCGACCAGCACGCCATGTGCTACGATCTACATAGAACCGGATTAAAAGTCTACAACTGTATTCTAGTATTCCCCTCTTTGAAATCGACCATCACTGGAGGCTCTAGCTTGATTACCGATAAGAGGATTTGCGTCATCAAGTCTTCAATCAACAAATTGATTTCAATAATTTCCGGTCCTTTTGTTTTTTTTTCTTGGTCATTTTCTGGTCTCAGCTCTTCCAATTTATTGTTATCACTTGTTTTCTGTTATCTTTTTACATGCAAGGGCACGCAAATGTATTTGATATCCCATTTTTGTGCATATTTGTCCGAATTTCACAGTAATAAACAATAACAAGATTAAAGGGGACAAGAAAACTCCGCCCACTTTTTGAGAATATAAAATCAAGTGAACCTTGTTCGGAATATATATTGTAGGTGACCAATATTTCAAATTACTGTAAATAAATATTGTATTAGAAGCTCACTTTTTAAGTTAAAGCTCTATTTATGTACAGTGTTCTTTTATTTATTTTGTTTTTGTTTGTTTGTTTCTAATGTATGTATGCTAAAAAAACGTGTTTAAAAATTAGATTAAACTAAATTAAATATATTGGCGACGTCAGAACGTCAGATTAGTTGTTTTTTTGACCACTCGGTGCTTGTGGACTTGTAGGGAGGGGAGGGGGCGTGGTGAACTACTAAGTACAAACATTTTTGTTTTTGAGGTAGAAAAGACCTAAAGTTGACCTCCAGCGATGTGAACACAAATAAAGTATAGGGCACAACTAGGGCTCATTAATGATTAAAAATGACCCATTTTGAATGCATTATTCCTCAAATAATTTCTTGGAACTATCCTTCTCGAAGATTTTTTTTCGAAAAGCGCTGGAGGGCAGGGGATAGAGCATCAATTTTAATCTTTTCTTTGAATTTAGTTTTGCAATATACATAAACCTTTTACTGACTTTCTTTTTTTTCCCATATTTTAAAGATCATAAAATCTAAACTTGACTTTTTTAATAACTAGATAGAAAAGTCCAATTTTTGTAAGGTATATTTATCTTCCAACAAAACCCAACACAAAAAAAATGGAGCCTACCAACATATATACTTAATGATACATTTTTAGTTTTTCAAAATTTTTTTCACTTTTCAAAAAAAAAAAAAACTAAATTAGTCACCTTTATAACTTGTTTTTCAAGATTAACTTGAAATTTCTGACTTTAAAATTTACAGAACAATGCTGGACGCGTTCCCCATCATTTTCTCCATCACGCACGGTATTATTTCTGCTCTTGGAATGTCATTCAATCTTCTCTTGATCTACCTTGCGATTTATCAAACGCCACGTGTCATGCGATCGTATTCCACCCTGATTATCAACTTTGCTCTTACCGATTTTGGTGCCTGTTTTTGTGATTTTTTTGTTCAACAGAGAATCATTCCTGGTGGTTTGACACTTGGATACGTGTCCAACGGTGTTTGTAAATATTTTGGTGTGACCACTTGCTACGTGGGGTGAGATAACTCTAGCTTATACACATTTATATGACTGTAATTTTTCAGATACAGTCTAATGCTACACTTCTTTGCCCACTCCCTCTGGTCCCTGCTTCTCTCCTTCTCCTACCGATGCTATATTCTTTACAAACCGTCACCAACTCGCCAAGAGCTTGCCTTGCTCGCACTGCTCATCTACATGCCCTCACTTTTACAATGGGTGTCATTTTTATGGGCACAAGATGAGCCCGCGGAGATTGTGGAAATTTTCCACCAAAAATTTCCCGCGTACAACTTGACTGGGCAAACTGTGTCTGGCACAAAGAATATACTTTGTTTCTCTGCTCTGTTCACTATTTTGCACATGACTTTGCCGGTCACCCCGGTTTACATCTGTATCCTATTGTTGCGACGGAAAATAGTTGCTAGACTGAGCTTTAAGGGAGTGGTTATCACAAAGGACACGAAAAACCTTCACTCTCAACTTCTTATGGTAAGTAATTTAAGCAGGTTCCTAACTTTTAGCGAAAGAAACTAATCTGCAATTATAAAATTTTAGGCGTTGACCTACCAAGCCGCCATTCCCGGTTTTTATCTATTTGGTGTCGCTTCATATGCCACAGGTCAATTCGGATTGTACAACCATCCGGCTCTGGAATACTTCACATTCACTTCCTTACTTCTTATTCCATTTTTATCGCCACTGGCTTCGTTCATTTTTGTGAATCATTATAGAAAATTCATTTTGAAAAAAGTTTTGAAGATTGTGAAAGTTGAGCCACAAGAAGCTTCGTCAACTGCGTATACTTATCAAAGTATTGTGCACGTTATTTCGTGATTTTATTGTTTAAAAAGAAAGAAAATTTTTGAATAAAATGCTTAAAAATAAAGTATGTATTTGACAACTGGTGACTGGCAATTAAAACGTATTTCTCACGATATATTGTGTTTTCAATCGAGTTGCAGCATGAGAACGAGAGATAAAAAGACATGTTTTCTCTGTTTCTCTTTGAATCGAACTGTGTTTGCGTGGTCGCGCGAAAAAAGTGGGCGGAGTCACGCATTCTCATTTCGCAAGTCGATTGAAAAAACAATATGTTACTTTTTTTGAACCGCATAAATCTTAAAAATTATTATTTTCGGAACGCCAAAATGGTCAAACGCGCTTCGCTGAACTCAACGCTATGCGACTTATATTTTTTTTCCCAAATGTTTTCATTTCACGTTGAATATTAATTGTTTTTAGTTGATTTTTTCTCCTGATAGACAGTGATAGTATTGACACTTTTTTTCTAGAAAAAAGAAGGAAAATGTTATTTTGAATTACATGTATTTTGGGGTGTCTGTTCTATTATAAAAGACCATGAAAAAAAACGCGGAACAAGCCCCGCCCTTTATCAACTCTGTGTGGAAGAACTCTTACGAGACTTTCAAAGGAGCAGGGCTTGTTCCTGGGTTTTTAAATGTTTCCCTAGTTTTATCAGGATCTCTTTTTCGCCGAAGACAATTGTGAAAGTTACCAAAAACGAGAAAGAATTAAATATTAAAAAAAAAACGCGAATAATAGCAACAGTGTGCGGAGCTTCGGAATTTCGGTTTAATTATTTGGAAAATAAAAAACGGCGGCATGGTTTTTCCGTACTATTGAAATCTTAAACAAAATGAAAAATTTATCTTCATAGAAAAAACCATAGAACGGGTAGAAAAAAGTCCATGAAACCCAGTAAAAAGATGGTCAATGGAAACAAAAAAAATTACGTCAGCTGGAGGGGCTGCCACAAACGCGCCAAATTAGGTCGGTAATTTTGTATCTGCTATTTTCAATTCTAATATCTTATTTAAACGGCTAATAGCCATCATATCCGCGCCAAAATGCCCTGAACTGTACACAAGTGTATACACAAGAGAAAATACTTCTGCACACCCCTAAAAGCAAATTTTCGTTTAAGTTGACGTAACCGTCTACCACCGCGGCTTCCATGGAGATCTCAACGAGACGTTCCTGGTTCGGGAAAACTCGTTCAAGTGACCTACGAATGCCTACAGCAGGCCATCGCAATCGGTACTTTTAATAATCTCATTCTGCCGCTCTATAATCCCTTTCTTTCCATGAAACCGGGCGTAAAATTCCGCGAGATTGGCAACGTGATCCAGAAGCATGCGAATGCGAACGGGTTTTCTGTCGTCAAGGGCTACTGCGGGTATGGCATTCATCGGCTTTTCCACACTGCTCCAAATATTCCGCATTATGCAAGTGAGATGTGTGAACTTTTTTTTCTCACTTTGCGGTTTGGGGAAGTGGGGGGGGGGGGGGAGTTAGTGAATAATTACCCGAATGCAAGTATGACCCCATGCAGGAGCTTGCTAGCGCAGCGCCAGTGATTCTGTTTTATACTGTTTTTCGTGTTTAATCGACTATGGGACCTTTCAAACAAGACGTTTCGAAACTTCAGAAAAATTAGAGAGGCTGTTGGGATATTAGAGTTGCTTGCAATTACATATAAGAAATACTGTAGTTAGAAAATGCACAGACGGTTGTCTGCATTGTTCCCAGTACTCAGGAAATTTTTGGCTAATAGCCATTGAAAACGGCTAATAGCCACTGATTCGGGGTGTGTGCCATATGTATTTGGCACACGCCCCATACTCGATGGCTATTAGCCGGTTTCCATGGCTATTAGCCGTTACCGTCCGCTATCATTTTCAAATTTTTTCCATTTTAAGTTTCGGACACTTTGTGTCAGGAAAGTGGCAAAATTGCTGAGTAAGCACGTAGATTGTTTCCTATAATTGTTGCATGTAAACATTCTATAGTTGCGTTGCCAACAGATGCATTTTTTATTGGCGGAGGTATTACCCCATAATGGCTAATAGCCCTTTCCGGCGGCTAATAGCCATATTCGACGGCTAATAGCCATAATGGCTAATAGCCCGACTTGCCGACTCTCGCCATAACGCGCCAAAAATTTCCTGAGTAATCTGCGATCCCTCATCAAACTGTTTGCTATTTTTGTCGAGCTGATTGTAAAAAAAGAAACATCCCGAGGTCAGATCTATAAAAGTTTTCCAGTAAACGAAATCTGAAATTAATGAATTTTGTATGCGGGTGGTGAGAGACGCAGAGAAACAGGCAAGCCCATTTTTCGGAAAATGCCGTTCTCCTGTTTTATGCACGGTGATTCTTTTACTACCGGCCACGCATTTCTAGTCCCCCGATTGCAAGTATTTCCCCTCTCCACCTCGCACTCTCTCACTCTCTCATCACATGAAATGGGCGGAGTTCCCTCCCCTTTTTGCAAAATGCGGCAAAAAAATTTGCGGAAATCAGTTCGGCCACCACGGAAAACCAGTTTTATTTGAAATTGTACGTATAAAAACGAACGAATTCCGGTTTAAAATATGCGCCCTAATGAGAACTGGTAACGTGACAGACAACTTTTTGATCAGACGTCATTTACAAAATCGCGACAGGAAAAACCTAATCGGGGGACTAGAAATGAGTGGCCGGTAGTAAAAGAATCGCCGTGCATTTGAAATTGTACGTAAAAAATCAGACCAATTCCGGTTTTAAATATGCGCCATAATGAGAGGAAGTAACGTGACAAAAAACTTCTCGATCCGAAGTCATTTAGAAAATCGCGACAGAAAAATCAAATCGGTGGACGAGAATAGTGTGCTCGGTAGTAAAAGAATCACCGTGTATGGATCCTAGCTCTGGAATGCAGAACTTCGGACACCAAAGTGTAAAGCAAATTCGTCGTATGTGTGCTGTTGTCGAGATCGAGGTCAAGAGTTGATAATTTCTATTTTGTGTTTAATTAAAATTTTAATAAGTCTTGTTAAAACCATAGGTGAGTGAGTATTATACCCTAAAGATTTGGTTCGAAATTGAAACCGGACTTAAACACAAGAGATTGAAGCAATCGCATATCCTGGTCCGAAGCGGACAAGTTTGAAAGGTAGCATACTGAAGGGACTTGACGTGTTTTAATCGTTGTACCGGCGAATGCCGCCGAGAATCTTCTTGTTAAGAAATTAAGATTTCAAACTTCAGAGAACAACGCAACTGGCGTCATGAAGGCCGGCAACTCGTTCACAATCGAGCCAATGATCAATGCGGGAACTTTCCACAACGACAAATGGCCGGATGATTGGACTGCCGTCACGGTAGCCATTTTTCTTGCATTTTCCGCTGTACACCTACGATTTTCAGAGAGACCGAAAACGGTCTGCCCAATTCGAGCAGACACTCTTGGTGACAGACACTGGCTGTGAAATTCTTACGGCAAGAGAGGACGGGCTTCCATTGTTTATAGATCAGATTGCTCAAAAGTACCAATAATTATTCCCCGGTTTTCGTTCCTCTTTTGTTTTCGTATAGCATCTTAATAACAAGTTGAGTTCTTTCTACATATGTAGTTGTCATTTCGAAGCGCGTAACGAACGAACAAAACCGGTTATTATGCATAACACCGAGTGAGTGAATGAAGTAGGTGCAAATGAGCGTCCGTGGACGTGCGTAACTACTGATTTCTAATTCATGAGCTTCGCTTTCATTATCCTGGAAATAGGGCGGAGGGACGAAGAGACGCAGAGAATGTCCAGGTGTTGGGAAAACGCAACAATTCGCACTGTTTCACTCTTTTTACACCCTGGCTGGTAATTCACTTTTTTCGGGAATTTTTTAAAATGTTTTTTTTGTGCGTTTTATTATTAGCGAGAATTCAAATTTAGTTTTTTTGCTGAGTAATTAATTCTTTGAACAATACATGTTTTATGTGTTTTCATACATTTTATTGTTTTACTTTCTTGATTTGGAAATGCAGAAAATATAAAAAATGATAAACAATTAGAAGACTTCGAAAAATACTCCGAGATGCCTAAAATAATGAGAATAAATTTTAAAAGTACTCCAGGAGGTTCGAAAATTTTTGTACTGAATGATTAACTTAAAGACGTTTAAATATCAATTTTTCTGTCAAAAAAATTATGAGCATGTACCGGAGTATTTTTGACAATTTTTCTTATAATTTTAGACAAATCGGAGCATTTTTTGAATTTTTTTTCCGAATGATTTGAGGTTTTTTTGACGTTGAGTATGAATACCCCCATAACTAGATAACATTCTCTGTAATGTTAAACCATTGAGACTTGTCTCTTTCACATTCTGACTGCCATAATTATTATTGCTAAAAGGAAGTGCGCTCCTTGAAACTTAGTACTTTGTGCATTTCATTTTCATCGCCAAATTATTTCATTTTACGTAGAATTTACACGTGAAATGAAATAATTTGGCGATGAAAATGAAATGCACGAAGTACTAAATTTCGTGGAGCGCGCTTGCTTTTTTCGCAAATGGACAATATGCGAACATACATTTAAATTAATTTTCCTGCATTAACCTGTATTTTACTGCATTACAATGTATGTTTGCATTGAATTAAAATGGCAGTAAAATTCATCTGCATAAGTCCATAAATATGTTTCCTGTGATGCACTTGTTTTTTGTTGAGCTCTTTTGCTTTGAATCAATAAATAATTACATATCTTTTTGGTAATTTATAAGGGTTGTATCACAAAATAAAAGTTGTACGGAATAGAACTTATATACTATTATCGATCCCTGAAAATCCTACATATTGGGAACCTAGACCATAGAAACGAAGGGCAACATAGGCCAAGATAGAAAATTCAAAACAAAAAAGGATGCTTCAGCTTGTTCCTTTTTACTCTGGTGGCAAGACGCTGCTTTGGCCTAGGAGGGCCTAGATGGGCTCCCGGTGGAACTTTCAGGTGTCAATAATATAGTCTGTAGAGTCGAGACGCTGGTTTTAATTTTCTTTATTGCCCATTCGCGAAGAAATGAAATGCGCTCTAGGAAGCTTCGTACTTCGTGGATTTCATTTTCGTCGGCAAATTATTTCATTTCACGTGTAATTTCAAAGTGAAATGAAAAAATTTGGCGACGAAAATGAAATCCACGTAGTACTACGTTTCGTGGAGCGCACTTGATTTTTTCGCGAATGGACAATACCGCATCTGCCAGCACAGGTGAAATGCGGTGGATGCATATAGTGTCCGTATTTTAATCATGCCGTCATATACACAAGCCTGCGACATTTGGCGACTTTGCCCCTGTTTTTTTTCCATTTTTCTTACAAGTTTTTTTTTCTTGTAGCGGCACTGATTTTTGTACTTCAGCTCTTCCAAATTTTGTGATTTTTATGGCTGAATTAGTAAAATGTGTAAACGTAAATCAAACCATGCGGATTTGTTAAATATCTAGAGCCTAATTTACATAAATGTACGATATGATTCAAATACGGACACTATATGCATCCACCGCATTTCACCTGTTAGTAGAGATCTTCTCTAACACCAATTGCGTAACAGTAGCAGCTCTATTCTATGTTACCACCTTTTAAGTGTTAAAAAATGGGCAGTGTTTTGGGATTATTCACAAAGTAGCAAAAAATGACAAAAAAATGGAAAAAAAACTGCGCGAAAACTTGGAAAATGCTCTGACTGACTTGAAATTTTGAAAATTAGGGCAAAAAACTCCTGAATACGCTCAGAAAAATTTGGACCGAAATATCGATTTTAAAACGTTTCAGAAAAAATTCAATATTTTTTATAATCAGGAGTATCTTTGCCTTTATTTCCCAATTTTAGGACAATCGGAGCATTTTCCGATTTTTCGCACAGTTTTTTGGCACTTTTGGCTATTTCTTGAATAACCCAATTATTTCGGAGCGTCGTTGTACCTAAATACGATGACGTTTATCGAGGAATTAATCGAAACATTTTAATGCTTTTCAAAAAATATTTACTTTTTTATAAAGAAAAAAGTCAAGAAACCCATTGTTCCTCCTTTTTCTATTTCTCTTCCATATATTATTCGTGACCAGTGTATAAAGTTGAGATTCCCATGGCACCAGATAGTACCCCATCGTTCGAACTTTGTCGTCGCCTCG
Source organism: Caenorhabditis japonica (assembly GCA_963572235.1). Classification (NCBI taxonomy): domain Eukaryota; kingdom Metazoa; phylum Nematoda; class Chromadorea; order Rhabditida; family Rhabditidae; genus Caenorhabditis; species Caenorhabditis japonica. Next base: position 5,323,510 of record OY754345.1, read on the forward strand.
CCTAGGGCATTCACAAATTTTAATGGCTCGCTCGCCCTTTTCGAAGCATTGTTCGCCCACCATCTCGTCGCGGCTCGACATAATAGAGAATGAAGTGCAACGTTTCCTGGCCACTTGGACGCTTCCTTCGTAATTTCGATTACGTTCAATCGTTTCGTACTAGGCTCTTCAGTGTGTGGGCTTTTGGGAAAGTACCAGGAGTCCCCGTCGTGAATTTCTGGTACGGTACTGCCTGGGGAGCCTGGGAGTCTTCCTTGGAGTCCCGTACCCAGGAATCCTTTCTCGGAGTTTCGAGATCTCATCTCGGGAGCATAGTTCAGAGTCCATAATCATTATTCAAGAGCCAGAATAAAACAAGAAAAAGAAACTTTTACATACTTAGCAAACCACCCGCTTTGATTCCGGGTTTATCGCCTATTTCCATCTGCTTATTGCAACATTTTCCCGCTTTTTTTCTCTCGTTTCCAAACTTTCCCCGCTTGGATTTAACGTAACGTAACGCAATTTCGCGCTTGTCCTTGAAAGTTGGCAATAGGATTCGAACGTTTTTCTCTGTTTTTTTTCGGTCGCTCCGCAATTTTATACTTTTCGCTAATCGAGTTGGATTTCATTTCTTTTCGAAAAAGCCCATAAATCTGTCATGTTTCGTCTTCATCTTCTTCCTCTATATATCCCTCTCTCTTCCAAAGGATTTATTTACTTACTTACTTTCCCCCACCTCCCCCCCCCCCCCCTCCCCTTCCATGGAAATTAATCCCTGGCCTCACTCTGGATTACTCTTTTTTTCGAGAGCTCAGAGCTAATCAAAAGAAAACATTTGGCCAGTAGTTCATTTGGACGGAAAAAAGGAAGGGGCAGCAGGTGAGACGTGCGTGCCTAATCTTCTTATAATTACCGTAATATTAGCATAAATGGCAACGTATTGTTTTGCCAAGAGTGTAGCCAATCCGCAGATGTTATCAGTTCGGGTTTCACACGTTGTTTATCTAGCATGTGCCTATTTTTAGTTTCTCATCTATCAAAGTGTGTTTTTAAACCATTTGCGTCGTTTCACCTAGTTGAAGGGGGCGTGGCCTAGAAAATGCAAAATCTTCCACGAGAAAATTGGGCACAACTGGAATAAGTTTGACCGGATTCTATGCTAAAATTTTTTACAAAAGCTATTCCGTGCAGTGATTTTTTCAGTACAGCTCCATTTCAGCCGGTTCTATTCCGTACGAGTTCTATACCGTAGTAACCCCAAAAAAATTATTAAAATTTCCACAAAAAAATCGAAGAAATCTTTAAAATGGATTACGGTCACACTCATTTTAGCTGTGCCCGGTCGTGCCACAGCTCTTCCACCGGCTGAGATGAGTTTATTATGGAGATTTTGTGCTGTGAATGTCTTGTTTTTTATTTTACTTGACCGAAATCTGAATCCGTTCTGCTGGTTCTCGTGTAGACACAGCGAGAAACCAGTGTTACAGTAACCTAAAATTGAAAATTAGAATAAAATGGGGCCAAAACCAAAAATTTTAAAAATTAATTTTCCAATGATCCTAATACAGTTTTCGCTGCGCGGTATTTTTGGCCACGCCCACAGGAGTTTTTTTCTGGAAAAACCTCTAATGCCGTCAGTAAATCGACAAATCTGTATGCTTCTCTGGACCTCTTTCACTCGCTGCGAGACCAGTCTTGTTTCAAATTGGCCTATTGTCAGTGTCAGTAATTTTGTAGGATGTAGGCGATCGGTGGGGGTTCGGGGACATGTTCGCGCTCCCCCCCCCCCCCACTTGGAAAATTTCTCGTGCATTGTTTTTCGTGTACTCCCGGTGGACAATCCGACAATTTCTTGGTTTTTCAAGTTTCCAGGCAGAAATTTTCTTTAAATAAGCAAAAATAACTTAAGATAATTGTTTCAATTTCATCAGAATTTCTTTTTGGCGGTGCTATTTTCAAAACCATAATTGTAAGACTTGGCCATTTTTCGACAAAAATTTGTCGTTTTTGGACCAAAATAAAGATTTCGACGTGACTAATATGGAAATGGAGCGCAGGGCTCAAAATCACTTATATTCCGTGAATTAACAAAAATCAATAAATTAATGTCTCATTTCCAGTGCTATTTTCAAAACCCTAAGGCTCTTCCAGTTTTTGACGAAAATTTCTCGTTTTTGGCTTAAAATGAAGTGTTCAACGTGAATTATTTGATTATGGTTCTAAATGCTTTTAAAAATAAGATGAAACATAATGAAAAATCGATTTTTCTTTCGAAAAATTGATAGATTCACTGCAAGCTAATAATAATGCAAACGCGCTCCACTGCAAATTTGCTGGCAGGCCACGCACATTTTTCTTTATTTTTAGGGGTTTTTTTAAAACTATTTAAAGTAAGCGCTAGGCCACGCCCACTCAGATTTTTATGGAATTATTTAAAAAAAAACGATTTTTTAAATTCTGAACTTTTCTGATTGTGAGCACATTTTTTTTGGACATTTTTTCCCTCATTTTTTGCTTTTTTTTTGACATTTCATGGGGTCATTCCCGTGGTGGTAAAAACTTTGAAAAAAGCAACAAAAAACTCTTTTTTTTTGAAATTTTTTTTTCGATTTTTCTAAAAATAGCTTCTACCAGAACTGACGATGTTCAAAATTCAATTCCGAGTGGGCGTGGCATGACTTTTGTGGGTAGTTTTTTGCACAAAATTAAGTTATTACTAGTAAACTTATAAAAATATCAAGAGGATAAAAAATCTTCGTTTTTTGCAATGTTTTGCCACAAGCGCCCAAAAATTTGAAAAAAGTGGGCGGAACTTGTCGGCAAACAAACACCTGATTAATCTAATGTCATGTAATGTCCTGTAATGTACGAAATTGAACAAATACCACATATGTAATTTCTTCCGTTCACCAAATAAACAGTATCCGCGCTCTTCGCTGACTCCTGATGATGGATGGATATGAATGTATGTATAGTAACGTGGGCCGCTTGGCCCACGCTATGCGCCGCGCGACTCTACTCAACACCGCTCGGTTACACTCACAAAACGTTTATTAAGGGCACAAGCCCAAGCTAAAACAAAGGGGACATTACAATATAAAGGGGAGAACCTACGGGACTAACAACAGGGGCAAAGGGACGAGCAAAGGGCCAACTGGCATAAACAAGAGCGACCTCTTGAATGAGGGTTTCGGGCCCTTTTATAGCCTTTTCGTGAGCGCTTTCGCGCGCAACGAAAAGGCGGGAAAGATTTGAATCCGGGCGCGAGAGCGAGAGAGTCCAGGTGGTGTGCGAGCAGAGGCGAGACGTGTGCGTTGATCAGCGAGACGCAGGAGGTGCGAGACCGGCGGCGAGATGTACGAGGAGGCCAGAGAGACGCAGGATGATCGAGGGTTATCGACAGGTAGGAGAGGCAAGGTGGACTGATGACGTGTGTCCTAGGGAGAATGTAAGCCTGGGCTAGCCCGGACATTACACCTCCCCCCTTTTATTCCGGATCGACCCTGATCCTTGACGTTGATCGATTAAAGGGCCGGGCGGCCTAGGCCTAGCGTATGGTCCTTCTGCGATGGAGTGGCGGTCTCTCTGGTCTCGCTGTGATCTGGCTGGATGGTTGTCTCGGTTCCTGGTGGCTTCGGATGGATGGTTTGCTGCCTGCTTGCTTGTTGCTTTTGCTGTCTTGTACAATTGATGGGGGAAGTCTGGAAAATAAAGCTATATGGGGTTAAAAGTGTGGGGGAAATACTAGAGGGGAATTAAACCTAACGATATTAACATAATTGTGAGTGATTTTTTCCTTTTTAAATAAACTTTTTTTTTTTTTTTTTTTTTTTTTTTAGTTAAATTAAATTTGAAATAGAACTTAGTCTGGACTGCCATGATGGTTTGTGTGTCCGGAACTTTCGGCGTGTTGGTGAGGCCCATGAAGAAGTCAATCTCGGTATCTCACTGGCTTCCTTCGTGTTTTGCGGAGCACGTATGGAATGCCTTCGTGGTTCACTGATGTCCCAGTGACGAGTGGAGACGGAGGAGGCTGTCGAGACGAGCTGGATGGGACTGCCCGTGAATTCGGTCCATTTTGACTTGGGCTGGCGATGATGTTACTCGATTTGCGCATTGGTGTTGCTGAAGGTGCGATCGGTGGAAGCTGTGCTGGTGACAGATCGACTTGTTGGTGAGATGGTCTGGTTGACGTGGAAGTTTCCAGAAACTTTTTGATCTGACCGAGGTTCCCTTTCCTTGGAGGTTGGACGGCGGTTGTGTGACTCATAATGACAACCAGGACCTTCTTGGAAAGAGTTCCTGCAGGATGATGACTGGCGGAGCTGTGGCGGTGAAGATGTCAAGTCATTAATTGTGTCGTTGCTCGAGATGTCGAACCGCATTCGGACTGCTTGCGAGGTTCGGGAAAAGGTTGTCGTCTTCGCCCGGGTTGCATGGACTGACCAACGTCGGACGGCATTTGTAAAAAGACTTTTTCGCCGAGGAGCATCAAGCTTAGCTGCATCTGGATTGGTGCTGTGTGGCAGTGAAGTTGCCTGGCTTGCGTGTGAGGGTTGTTGCTCTTTGGAACTTTTCTGGTGGTAGTGGGTTTCTCGTGTTGGTGAAGTTCTGCAGGACGTCAATGGCGACCACAACATCTGAGACAAACTAATGGCAGATGTCTCTGGAGTACGAGATTATGTGTGACGAAGTCGTTCGTTTGATCATCATGTCCTCAAAGACTGCCCAAAAAGTTTGCTTCTCGGACATACGAGCTCCTTCCTGGGATCTGACGAAATGTCTGTCGATGGTGTCTGGAAGTCTTCCGATTTACGAGACGGCCAGTAGATTTTCTGCAAATAATTTTGCGGTGTCATTTGAGCTACCTGGTGTGCTTTCCGGTGTGAATCGTGGAAAGACGTGGACAAATCTTAGGACCGGTCGGTTGTTGGCTGTGGTTGCTTGGTGAACAGTTGCAAAACGGCAGAAAATCCGAGATGCGCGTAGTGGACGAAGATTGCAAACTGTGTGACTGGTATTGTTACCATTTGTTCTGGGTCGGCTTCTGCTGGAGCGAGCTGTGGTTTCTTTGGATCTTCAATTTGTGTGTCGCTTTCCGAGGATCTCGCTCTGAAACTTTGAATGTGAGCAAGAACGATACATGTTACCAGTAGTTTAGTGACGTCCTTTGGTCGATTTTCTTCTTCGCAAGGAGCATTACCGAACTGGTGGCGTTTACGCTTGATTGGGAACTGCTTCACGGATGACAGATGACACGGCAAATTGGAGCTCCGACGGGTGGAACGTCTCTGTTGCTTCTTGTTGTGGCGGCGGAGGCGATGGAACGTGTTTTTCTTGGTCGAATACGCTGATCTCGATTTGGTAGTTGTCTTCCCAATCACTGTTTGGACATCGACCAATTACTATGGAGTCGGATGTAGACGTCTCAGAGCTGTTCGTCGTCGTTGTCGACCGTCGTCGAGTGCTAACTTTTCTGTCTTTTCTTACTGGACGGTGGAGGCATGGAGTGGTAACGGATGTTTCCGAACATGACTGCTGGCGTTCGCCGCTGGGCGCATTTGGGAAAATGCCATTGGGAACGCTCCTGACGAAGACTGCATTGGCGCCGACGAATCATCTTGCCGAGCGGCACTTGGTCTGACTTCTGGGTGTACTGGCAGCACGTCTCGATAATGTTGAGTCGGTACTACGACTGGTCTTCGTACTGCAAGCGTAGCGCATCATTGATGTCTTCCGAGGATGCTTTGGAGTTGCGTTCGCATACGTCTTTGGTGGTGTCGCGGGTGAAATCTGCGAGAACAATTAGTAAATAATTCCTCACTTTTATGTCTCATTGGTGAGCCTGATGCGGTGGCGTGGTCCTCGAAGTTGCGCACAAAAACGTGGAAAATTTCCTTGTTGGTTCCGGAAAAATTTGGATCGTGGCGGCAGACTTCATTGTGATGACGTTGATTTGTGGCTGCTGACTGACGGATGTGACTTGGCTGGTTCCAGGCGTCGAGCTGCGGGAACGGACGATTTCTCTTTTCTTTGCAACGGCTGCTGCTTGCTGCTGGCTGAACGATGGCACGTCCTGATGTATGTTGTGCGTCGCGCTCGGGTGTTGCATTGAACTGGCTCGTGGCAACTGTATCTTCCTGGGGATTGGCGGGTGCCTGTCCGCTGGACTGACGTCTTGCTACGATCAAACTGGCTGGAGTTTCATCGGATTGGATTCCAAACTGTCCTTCTTTCTTCTGTCTGTGCTGACCTCACTGCTATCTGTTGTTTCGTCGGGAAACGGAGCTGTTGCTATACATTTATCTGGAATGAATCGATTAACTGCTCTCCCGAAGGAGCGCGGATTGCCTCGCGGCTGGTTGCTGATGGTATTTTGCAAAACTGGGTAGGTTTGGAAACGTCTTGACCCTTTGTGGGATGTGTCCCTGGGAGAGTTTTTACCTCTGCCTGGGGCAACACGTCCACAAAGGACATAGTTCCCTGAACCGAAAAAAATTAGAAAATTTGACCCCAATGTCTAAAAAAAATTGGAAAGAATGCCCAAAGGCCGAGATGATTTGAAATATTGACCCCAAGGTCGAAATTTTTGGAAAAGGTTTGACCCCAAAGTCGAAAAGTGTTGAGAATAGGCCCCGAGGCTGAAAAATTTGAAAATATGACCCCTAGGCCTAAAAAAATTTTTAAATTGACCCCAAGGTCGATAAAGTTTTAGTGAATTGACCACAAGGTCCCAAAAAAAATTTTAAAAAATAGGCCCCAAGACCGAGAAATTTTGAAAATGTGACCCCGAGGTCGGAAAGTTTTGTAAGAATTGCCCCCGAGGCTGCTAAAATTTGGAAGATAGACCCCGAGGTCGAGAAATTTTGGAAGACAGGCCCCAAGGCCGGTTTGGAAAAAAATTGACCCAAAGGCCTGGCGCTTCGCGGGGTGCGTCTCAGAGGGAGCTGCAAACTCCGCCTGTGGCGAAACCACCTCGAAGGCCGAAAAATTTGAAAAATGGCCCCAAGGCCGGGAAAATTTTAAATATTGACCCCGAGGTCGAAATATTTTAAGAAAAGTTTGACCCCGAGGTCGAGAGAATTTTGAAAGTGGCCCAGAAGCCTGAATATTGACCCAGAGGCCGAAAATTGAAATATATGCCCCAAGGCGAAAGAAAAAAAAATGACCCAAAGGCCGAGATGTTGACCCAGAGGTCGAGATATTGACCCAAAGGTCGTAACATTGAAAAAAAAAATGGCGCCGAGGCAGAAAAAAAAAAACTTAACCTGAAACTCGCTGAAGGCGCGACCTTCGCGGGACTTACCTATAGGTCACGAACTAATTCGTGCCGCAATTCCTAACGCCTAGCCTATTAGCCAAACCAGCTGTAAAAATTATACCCGCCCGGGTGTGCACCAACCACGGGACGGGCGCAACGGCGGCCTCCTACATCCTATTAAAACCTTATAGCTGCCCTAAAAGAAGAGAAAAATACGAAAAAAATGCCCCAGAAAAAGAGAAAAAAGGGAGTAATACCAAAACGGAAAAAAAAACCTGGGTGGGAGGGTGGGTAAAGCGCTGGCGGGGGATCTTTTTGAGAAGGCGGGCGGGATTGGCCTAATGCCGCGCGCCGACTCACACTCGCTGCTTACCAGTAACGTGGGCCGCTTGGCCCACGCTATGCGCCGCGCGACTCTACTCAACACCGCTCGGTTACACTCACAAAACGTTTATTAAGGGCACAAGCCCAAGCTAAAACAAAGGGGACATTACAATATAAAGGGGAGAACCTACGGGACTAACAACAGGGGCAAAGGGACGAGCAAAGGGCCAACTGGCATAAACAAGAGCGACCTCTTGAATGAGGGTTTCGGGCCCTTTTATAGCCTTTTCGTGAGCGCTTTCGCGCGCAACGAAAAGGCGGGAAAGATTTGAATCCGGGCGCGAGAGCGAGAGAGTCCAGGTGGTGTGCGAGCAGAGGCGAGACGTGTGCGTTGATCAGCGAGACGCAGGAGGTGCGAGACCGGCGGCGAGATGTACGAGGAGGCCAGAGAGACGCAGGATGATCGAGGGTTATCGACAGGTAGGAGAGGCAAGGTGGACTGATGACGTGTGTCCTAGGGAGAATGTAAGCCTGGGCTAGCCCGGACATTACAGTATGTATCCGAATTGGGGATAGGATGGGATGAATGTTAATTGAATAACCGAAAGGGAGAGAGAGAGAGAGAGAGAGAGAAGAAGGAGGACAGTCTCGGATTTCAAATACAACGATTTCGCGCCTCCTTCCCTCGCTTCGCACCCCCTCCCATTTGCGGCTTCTTTCTCAGCTTTTCATCATCTTTTCATCGCAAAAAAAAAATTAAATTGGAACCCGTAATTACCTGTGCATGTGGATGCTTCTCCGCAAAGGATGAGGAGGAGAAGAAGAAGAAACATCTGGCGGTGCCAGACTGTCATGGCTTCATCATGCATTTTCAATTGCCGCCCGCCCGCCCGCCCGCCTCTTTCATTTTTTTGCTTTGGGATTTAGTATTTATGCCCCGTTTTCAAAAATGGAAGAGAGAGAAAAATGTCGATATGAATGAATGAAAATCAAAAATGCAGTATCGTATCCATTCCTCTTCTTCACGGCTCATCACTCCTTTCACCTGCCAGTCTATTGTGTCCTTTTGGGAGGGGAGGGGAGGACAAAAAAAAAGGAAAGTTTCCAAGAGACTCTCGAGGAGCCAGCCTACACTCAAAAATTCATCTCCTCGAGACACGCCCCGACAAGAAAGGCGTCACCATATTTCATTGACCCCCCCCCCCCTCAATGCTCGCCAGTCTTCTTTTTTCCTATTGTTCCAGTTCCATCGCGCGTCCCTGGGGAACAGGCGGCCACCGGCTATTTCCTGACAAATCGGTGTGCCAGATTTTGGACGCGTGTGGAGAAAAAAGAGAAAGGAAAACTTTTTTTTTGTTTGGATGAATTTATGACGTGGAAACAATTTGTTCCGGAGACATTCTTCTCTTTGTTTCTGCTCATTTCCTCACACCTTTCTACCGTTTTCTTCTTTTTTTAAAGTTATTTATTGTGTTTTCAATCAAGTTGCGACATGAAAACGTGAAACTCCGCCCACTTTTTTTCCACGCGAACCTTAAATTTTAGTGCATTTTGAATTTTTGAGTGAAAAAGGTGGGCGAGGTTACACGTTTTGTTGTTGCAGCTTGATTGAAAGCACAACATTTAAAATCGGGTCGAAAATTTTGAAAATTAAAAATTTTTTTTAAAATTTTTGAAAAATCCAAATTTTTTTTGCGAAAAAAAAGTGTTCTGATCCGTGTGAAATAAACTGAATTTATACTTTTAGTTCCAAAAATTCATTTTAAGACGGATAAAGTTTTAAAAAAATTTGAAAAAATGTTTTTTTGCCTTGAAAAAATTTTTTTTTCGAATTTTTTTGAAAATCTGAAAAATATGAAAAAAATTTTTTAAAAAAAGTTTACTGCACTTATTAGCAACAAAAGTTGCATGAAAATCTATAAAATAAAAACTTTTCCCTACTGTAACGCGACGGCAAGTATGCTGACAACAGATTTTACGACAAAGTGCACACTTTTTCAAAAGCGCTGTAACTCTGCTGAAAATGCTCCGTTCCGCGCAAAATTAACTGAAATCTTTGTTTTACATAAAATTTATTTCATTTTAGAATGGATAAAATTCTCAAAAGTGTGAAAAAAATTTTTTTTTTACTCGAAAAAAATTTTTTTTTGAAAATCTGAAAAATTCAATTTTTTTTGTTGCAAAATTTACGAAAGCTAAATACATAATTTTATACTAAAAATTGTAGAAAAATGTAAATGAAAATGATTTCTATCTCGCTGTAACGCTACGGCAAGTTTGCAGGCATCAGTTTTTTTAAAAAATTTTTTCCAAATTTTTTAAAATTCCAAGTTGTTTTCTTTTTTGCAAAGTTAACGCTATTTAATTACACATTTTTGCACAAAAATCATTTTAACAAACCGTTAAAAAACATTATTGCTCTATTGTAACGCTACGGCAAGTTTGCAGGCGTCAGATCTTACGACAAAGTGCACACTTTTTCAAAAGCGCTGTAACTCTGCTGAAAATTGTCCGATCAAGCCAAACTCAACGGAAATTGCACTTTTAGTTTTAATATGCATTTTAAGATTGATAAATTTCTGAAAAAATTCAAAAAAAAAAATTTTTTTTGGGTCGAAAATTTTAAAATCTGAAATTTTTTTTTGAAAATCTGAAAAATTCATAGTTTTTGCAAAGTTAACGGTATTTAAATACACTGATTTGCCCAAAAACCGTTGAAAAACCCACAAAAACTCATTTTTTGACTTACTGTAACGCGACGAAAAGTATGCAGGCATCAGATCTTACGACAAAGTGCACACTTTTCAAATTAGTCAAAACGCTGTAACTCTGCTGAAAATGGTGCGATCCACGCAAAATTAACTGTTTTGTTTGTTTTAGATATAATGTATATCATTTTAAGATGGAAAAAGTTTTAAAAAAATTAAAACATTTTTTTTTGGATTGATAATTTTGAAATTTTTGAAAATCTTAAAATCTTCGAAAAATCTGAAAAATTCAAAAGTTGCTTGAAATCAGTTTGTGGGCTTCTCAAAAACGTAGAAAACATTGCTTTGCAATATGGCGGATAAAAATGTGAAAAAAAATGCTGCAAAACCGATTTGAAAGTCAAAAGTTCGGTGGGGCGCGCTTTCAACAGTGCGTGGACCTTTTGTGTTCTGCATGCTTCTTCTTATGTGTTTTTTCTTTTTTGAAGCAATCCGACGCCGCCCAATTTGCAATTACCACTTCTCTAATTTCCACAGCTTCTGTACATAAAATTGACGCCTGTATCCTATCCTATATCCACGGCGTGTTCGAAAGAGGGAATTTCTTCTCGCATCTCTGCGTCTCGATTTTCGCACGCATTTAGTGGAGACTCAGACATGCGATATCGCGCCAATCACCGGTTAGGCGCTGGCTGTTATACATATTTGACGGCTAATAACCATATCCACGCCAATAACCCTAGAGCGCATTTTCCTTGGGTCCTTCACGGTCACTTTCCCTCCTGATCATATTGTCGGCGACGTTCAAAAGCCACAAAAAATGGGAAAAAATGGGCGCGCATCGGAAGTGATATTGTTTGCACTCGATCTATCAGTTCTTCTCATGGTCAAAACCCCCTCACAAATAATATTCATTTCCTTTGCGCCTCGCCTCGCCTCTCCCCGTTCCATTCCGTCCCTTTCGGCACCATCATTTCTTCCTAATTGAGCGTGACAAATTCAAATTCCGCATTGCCTGTGCCGATGGCTTGCTTCCGCGCGCGTGCGCGCGCGCACGCGGAAGCCAATGATACAGGATGATGATGATGCGGTCATTTTACCGGCTACCGACTCCATTACATCCTAATATGTAATTTTCGTCGCGGCGCATATCCATATTAACGGTATTAATAATATGGGGGGGGGGGAGGATTGCCACCAAGTTTTCTCTTCGCGTCATTGCTCTAATTCGATGTGACTGTTTTTAATGTCCTTTTCCCTTCAAAGTGGATTTTTTCAATGTTTTTTGTTGTTCTGTTTCGGTAATGCACACACAGTCGGGGAAATCACGCTAAAGACCGACGCGCTGCGTTTGCGTCGCGTGGCAACGCTGTCTGTCGTCTGCCTCTCGTCCCGTCTCGTCTCGTCTCGTCTCGTCTCGCCTTGTACCCTAAACGCTTTCTGTCTCGAAAAGGGCTTCTTAAAATCAATCGATTTGCCTCATAAGCATACACCTATAAACCCCGCCCACTTTTTTACTCGAACGAAGACGTGCGCTATTTTTGTTTCTTATTTTTATTTTATATCAGCTGAAATATTGCCATAATAGTTATTTTATGTGCTAAATGTATACAATTAAATGATTAAAAATTAAATAATGCCAAATAATGTCAAACATTTTTTTCCCCCTGTTTTTGATCGCAAATTGCACTGAAATGGCGTGTTACGTGCCTATAAGTAGAAGTGGTTTCATGTTTTAAAATAGAAATTAGATTAATAACGCAATAAAGGTGTTAAAAGCACTCTTGCTAATTTAGAAATTTCAAAATTCTAAGAATTAGTTTTTGAGAAATTTTTTTTTCAAAAATTGTTATTTTTTTAATGTTTTGCATTTTTACTCGAAAATTAAGACATAAAAATGTTTAATTTTAGTGACAAAATATAGAGAACTTTTTGTAAAACGTTGTGGCGAAATTTCAGGAAATTCGAAGAACCAGTTTTCGAGAAAAAAAAATAATAATTTTTTTCAATATTTTGTAAATTTTCTCAAAAAGTAAGTCATAAACCATGTATAATTGTAGTACCAAAAAATACAAATTTTTTAAAGCAGTATTGTGACAAAGTTTGAGAGAATTGTAAGAATTTATTTTTGAGAAAAAAAAATGTATAAAAATTTTTTTCAGAAAACTTTAATTTTTTTTTTTCAATGTTTCACATTTTTTCTGGAAAACAAAGTCATTAAGCTGTATAGTTTTAGTGTCAAAATATAGAAAACTTGCTGGAAAACGTTGCGGCAAATTTTAAAAGTTCTAAGAATTAGTTTTTGAGAAATTTTTTTTTTCAAAAATTTTTAATTTTTTTAGAATTTAGAATTTAGAATTTATTTATTATCCGTCACAAATGAATACATTACAAATTAAATCAAAGAAAATAAATATATTGGGATAATAAAAGTAAAATGACCAGTCAGACCAGCAATAGTCTAACGGTCAAGTGTGGGGGGAAAGGGTTTCGAGCGGGAATGAGGCTATGCGCGCAGCAAAAGCCTCCGAATTCAGTCTTTTCGGGAATAATTTGACGACGTGGTTCCACAAGGACAGATTGTCGATTAGAAAACCGTGTGCGGAATTACCACAAGGAGTTAACATGTACGGACTTCTGGATGACCGGGACGCTTTTACACATAGTGGTAGGGACGGAAAGTGACATTCAAGGTTGACAATTTTAAAGTACATACGGAGCACGGATAAGATTCTTCGGTGAAAAGTGGAGATCATGTGAAATTGAGTTAATCTGTCAGTATACGATGAAAAAGACACGTTACATCGTTGCAGTACCCGTCGTTTTTCAATGTTTTGCATTTTTTTCTCGAAAATGAAGTCATAAAGCTATATAGTTTTGTTGTCAAAAATTCGAGAATATTCTAGAGAACTTTTTGGCAAAATTTCAGGGAATTCTAAGAATTAGTTTTTGAGAAAAATAATTGTTTTTCAAAAATTTTAATTTTTTTTTCAATGTTTTGTATTTTTTTCATAGTCATAAAGCTGTATAGTTTTGCTGTCAAAAATTCAAGAGTATTCTAGAAAACTTTTTGGCAGTTTCAAAAAATTCTATAAACCAGTTTTCGAGAAAAAATGTAAATATAAAATTATTTTTTTCAATATTTTGTAAATTTTCTTAAAAAGTAAGTCATAAACCTGTATAATTTTAGTATTAACAAATATAGAATTTTTTTGAAAATAATTTGAATTAGTTTCAGTAAATTCTAAGAATTGGTTTTCGGGAAAAAAATTTATAAAAATTTTTTTTTCTGAAATTTTCACATTTTTTAATATTTTTAAAATTTTCTCAAAAAGTAAGTCATAAACCATGTACATCGTTAGTACCAATGAATAGACAATCGTTTGAGTAGTATTGTGGCGAAGTTTCAGAAAAAATTGTAAGGAACTGTTTTTGAGAAGAACATTTTTTTCAAAAATTTTTATTTTTTTTTTCAATTTTTTGCATTTTTTCACGAAAATGAAACCATAAACCCTGTATAATTTTAGTATCAAAAAATAGCCAATTTGTTGGAAAATATTGTGGCAAAGTTTCTGTAAATTCTAAGAATCAGTTTTTGAGAAAAATTATTTTTTTTCAATTGTTTTGTATTTTTTCTCAAAAAGTAAGTCATAAACCATGTAAAATTTTAATATAAAAAAATAGAGAATTTTTTGGAGAATAATTTGACAGTGTCAAAATAAAGAAAATTTGCTGGAAAAAGTTGCAGCGAAATTTAAAAATTCTAAGAATTAGTTTTTGAGAAAAATAATTGTTTTTCAAAAATTTTAATTTTTTTTCAATGTTTTGTATTTTTCTCAAAAGTTAAGTCATAAAGCTGTATAGTTTTGCTGTCGAAAATTCAAGAGTATTTTAATAAACTATTTGGCAACATTTCAGAGAATTCTAAGAATCAGTTTTTGAGAAAATTTTTTTTTTTTTTTAGAATTTTATTTTTTTTCAATTATTTGTAAATTTTCTTAAAAAGTAAGTCATAAACCATGTAAAATTTTAATATAAAAAAATAGAGAATTTTTTGGAGAACAATATGACATATTTTCAAAAAATTTTAAGAACAAGTTTTCGAAAAAAAATTAAAAAAAAAAAACATTTTTTTTTGGAATTTTTTTTATTTTTGCAAAATCCCTTTTTCCTGTTTTTTAGGCTAGTACGTCCGTCTATTCTGTTTGTTTTTCTTTTATTTTTCCTTCACTATATCCAAATCTTAAATCTCAAAATCTCTCCCCCTCTTTTCCTAATCCCAGATTACTGTAACAGGTTTTTATACCTTCTTTCTTTTTTCTTATTCCTCCCCCCCCCCCCCTTCCATCCTTCCATCCTACTTTTTCTCATAAAAATGTTGCCAAATATAAAACGCCTAATGACTAGTGCATATGTTCTTGGCCTAAGCCTTCTATCACCTCCCGGACGGCTCACTTAAGTGCTTGAGCATCTGGTCAAAAACACACTAATCTTTCTCTCGTTCCGGACGGAAGGAAGAAGGAAAGGGGGCGGTCAGTACAACGGTGAGCTGAGAACAGCTCCGGCTGTTCCATTTCCGATCCGATTTCTCATAATTCGTCAAAACGGACGCCCCGCCCAGGTCCACATGTTCGAGCTCTGGTCGTGGGTTTTTTATTTTCCCTCCCAGAAATTGTTTGTTTCCCGTTTTGATTGGGTTTGCATCTCATTTCATTTCTTTTTTCGTATTCCAAATTCCAACAATCTCAGCGTTCCTCCCTGGCTTCCAGTTCCCATTGCCATAAAACGAGGAGGGGGGAAAATGAAAAAAAAAATGAAAAAATGTAGTCGTCGAGAATGGAGAAGAAGGAGAGAGGGGGATCATTACTGATCCGCACGTAAATAAACAAGACGTAACTTTGATAAATATATTTATGAAAACAAAAATGAAGAAGCAAAGGGGTTTTGAAGCAGAAATGCACACATTTTTCTAGAATTTTAAAATTTTATTTTTTTTTCTGTTTCAGTGTTTAATGAGCTTTTTATATGTTTTAGAGGCATAAACTAACAGAGTAAAATGTTAAAAAAATGTCAAAAAACGAATCCTATGAATAGGTCCATTAAAGTTAAAAATGCAAAAAAAAAACAAAAGTTCCATAAAACTGCAAAAAAAAAGTTTTGAAATAATTTTTTGTCGTGAATTTTGTATTTATGGGGAAAAAATGACCCGAAACACATTGAGAACAAGTGAAAAACGACAGAAACAAACAAAAAATGCCTAATCTTGGTAACTGAGCCCTGCAAAATTTCTTCCACGGCCATTTATCAAAATTAATTTTTTCAAAAAAAAAAAATTTTTTTTTTCAATTTTTTGGCTAATTTTTTTCAATTTATTGAAGAACTGTACACGATAAAAATTGCTCAAAATTAAGAAAAATTGAGAGCAAAAATGTTTGAAAATTACGAAAAAGTTTGTCTCTGCGAAACTTCTTCCACGGCCATATTCCAAAATTCGAAATTTTCATTTTTTGCCTTTTTTTACACATTTTGTTCTCACTTTTTTGTCAATTATTTTCAGATTTCCTGACTACAAAACGAGTGAATAATCGCTTTAAATAGAGGGGAAACCTAGCAAAAAAAAAATGAAAAAAAAAAGAAATTTTTTTTTAATTTTTCAAAAAATATGGCCGTGGAAGAACTTTTACAGAGACACACATTGACAAAAGTATCTGAAAAATTATTTATTTGCGTATTTTGAAAAAGTTTTTGCACAAAGTTTGCCCACTTCTTCCACGGCCATTTTTCAAAATTCAAAATTTTTTTATTTTGAGCGATTTTTACCCATTTCTCATACACTTCTTGCTAGTTTTATTTATTTTAATATCTTGCAGAATTACAGACAAAAAACGCTTCAAAGAACTCAAAAAATAACAAAAAAAATGTTTTTTTTGAGAAATTCGGAAAAAACATTTTTTTAAGATGGCCGTGGAAGAAGTTTTGCATAGCCTTACTTGGTACGAAAGCTTTGCACAGAAAATTGATCTTGTTGCGCAGGTTTTGCGGAAACATTTCAGCCTTTTTCACGTTCTATGTACACACATTGCACCACAAACCAGGGTAAAATCAAGCAAATCCATAACAAAAATTATTAAAAACAAGTTAAAACCAGCCAAAATCAGTTAAAACCCGCAAAAACCATCGAAATAATCGAAAAAATCGTGGCTAAACCCCGCGCCAATGCGTTATTTTGGAGCGTCGTTGCGCGCCACGCGTCACAATTTTTTCGTGTGAAATATGAGCCACCGTGGTCCATATTTTGCCCATCACGGTCAAAATTGTGCAGCAGAACAACAATTATTTCCAAAAACAAGTGTTCTTCTCCCTCTCCCACTTTCCCACAAGGTCAAAAAGGGGCGTGGCGTGAGACGGAAACCTCAGCTTCTTCTTCTTCTCTCTATCCACTCAAATACACATGCTCACATTAGGAGGTCCTGAGGAAACTAGGAGGGGGTCTTGCTCCCTCTATAAGTATCCATTCGAATGTGTTGTCTCCGTTTTTCCCTTTTTTTATACACTCCTCCCTCCCTCTCTAACTTTTTCCCCTGCATGAATATCTGTGCGCTGAGCCCAGCTCACTCTGACATTTATTCTCACCTGCTTTTTTTTGACGCCCGTTTTTACGTGTTCCTAGTTACGAAGCTCTTGTTGTTTCAGTTTCAGATAGGTGCTGCTCTGTTCAATGCTCACAAAATGCTGTCACTTCCTAGCTCTTCTGTAGTTCTCCTCGTGCTCTTCAATCTAATTACGCCAGTGTGGTCTTCTGAAGGTAAGTGAGTCTCCCCAAAAAAACGTCGCGGCCGCCCGCGGAGGCCTCGTTTTATTTCATTTCATTCCCGGGGCACAATTGAATTACATAGTTGAAAGCAAAACGCAGGTGCTCCGCGCCCGTCCGTGCTCCCCGGAGATTTAGAGCCCCAAGTATAAGAACGACGAGAAAAAAAAATCCGTTTGCTCATCTGATGCTCCTCCGCGAATAATTTATGAGGAGGAGAGGCACGGCTTCTTAATAGTTTGTGTACGCAAAATTAGGTGTATATACAAGCAGTACGAAAATTAAATTTTTTCGCGATTTTGAAAATTGCGCGTCGGTTCACGTGTTTGCGTACGCGGCGTTTAATTTTACGACATTTTTTCTTCGATGGTCTGACAATACAGGGGTAAAAAATGTTAAAAAATTGGGGTCACTTGTTTGCGTACATGCCGTGTATGCAGACATGTGAACCGACGCGCAAATCAAAACATTTTCGAGGGCCTCACAAAACCAGGGAACAAGCTCCGCCCCTTTTGAAGCCTGCGGCACGAGATCTTTAAACGGAACTGATATGAAATTGGGGAAAAATAGTGCGGTAGACTTGCAAAAAGGGACAAAGCTTGTTCCCCGCTTTTGTCAGTTTTTCGAAATTTTTTTTTGCATTTGAGCGTCGGATCACGTGTCTGCGTACGTGGCATTTCATTTTACGACATTTTTTTGAACCTTTGTGGAATTTTTTAAAATCTAAAAGTACACAGACACATGAATTGACGCGCAAATGGAAAAAAAAATTTCGAGACCCTGAAAAAAACGGGGTATAAGCTCCGCCCCCTTCGCAAGCCTGCGGCACGAGTTTTCCAAAATAAATACTCCTAAATTTAGAAAAAACAGTGCCGCAGATATGCAAAAAGGGGCGGGGCTTTTTCCCCAATTTTTCAGGGCATCAAAAAATGTTTAAGCGTGTGCGCGGAATTTTAATTAACGACAATTTTTTTTGATACTCGGAAAAAGCAGGGAACAAGCAAGCTCCGCCCCTTTTGCAAGTCTGCAACACTAGTTCTGTACCGGAAAAGCTACAAAATTCAGGAAAAATCATGCCACAGAATTGCAAAAAGAGGCGGGCCTTATTCCTCGGTTTAAAAAAATTATCTCGATTTTTCAGGCCTCAAAAATGTTTGAATTTGAGCGTCGGATTACGTGTCTGCGTACACGGCATTTAACTTTACGGCATGTTTTTTTCGAGACCCCAAAAATCGGGAAATAAGCTCCACCCTTTTTTGCAAACCTGCGGCACGAGTTCTCTACAGGAAGGAAATAAAACATCATGCAAAAAAAAAACAGTGCCACAGAATTGCAAAAAGGGGCGGGGCTTATTCCTCGGTTAAACAAAAAAATTATCTCGACTTTTCAGGCCTCAAAAATTTTTGAATTTGAGCGTCGGATTACGTGTCTGCGTACATGGCATGTTTTTTTCGAGACCCCAAAAATCAATAAGCTCCGCCCCTTTCGCAAGCCTGCGGCACGAGTTTTCTAAAATAAATACTCCTAAATTTAGGAAAAACAGTGCCGCAGATATGCAAAAAGGGGCGGGGCTTGTTGCCCAATTTTTCAGGGCATCAAAAAATGTTTAAGTGCGTGCCGGATTTTAATTAACGACAATTTTTTTTTGATACTCGGAAAAATCAGGGAACAAGCAAGCTCCGCCCCTTTTGAAGCCTGCGGCACGAGATCTTAACCGGAACTGCTATAAAACTCAGGAAAAATCGTGCTACAGAATTGCAAAAAGAGGCGGGGCTTATTTCTCGGTTAAACAAAAAAATTATCTCGATTTTTCAGGCCTCAAAAATTTTTTAATTTGAGCGTCGGATTACGTGTCTGCGTACGCGGAATTTAACTTTACGACAGTTTTTTTTTGAAACCCTAGAAAATGGGGAATAAGCTCCACCCTTTTTTGCAAACCTGCGGCACGAGTTCTCTACAGGAAGGGAAATAAAACATCACGCAAAAAAAAAACAGTGCCACAGACTTGCAAAAAAAAGGGCGGGGCTTATTCCTCGGTTAAAAAAAGTTATCCCGTTTTTTCAGGTCTCAAAAATTTTTGAATATGAGCGTCGGATTACGTGTCTGCGTACGCGGCATGTTTTTTTTCGAGACCCCAAAAATCGGGAAATAAGCTCCGCTCCTAAAACAGTGCCGCAGATATACTCGGTATAAAACGCTGATAACTCGCTCCAATCGAACAAAAAATTTCGCATGCATTTGGAGTGAGGTTTAGAGAAATCAGAGCAAAACATCGGCCACGGCTCTCTCAATTTTCTGCACTATCCCGTCGCAAACGCGGCCGCGTCCATCACTGTGCGAAGGGAGCGCGTTTGCAGCGCTCCGTACTGAGAATATGCAAAATGGGGCGGAGCTTGTTCCCAAATTTTTCAGGGCATCAAAAATGTTTGAATTTGAGCGTGGAATTACATGTCTGCGTACGCGGCATTTTAATTTACGAAAATTCTTTCCGCCCCTTTTGCAAGTTTGAAAAGGGCGTTATTTCGGAGTGTCGTTGAATTGAAAATTACAAAAAAAGATTATTTTCGATTTTTTTTTGCTGACCCACGTATTGTGATCCGGGATACTTTATTTGGCTTTAAAAATAGGTTTGGTCCTGGTTTTTTCAAGCTCACTCCACTAAAAAAAACAAAAAAAAACTTGCAAGTTTTTGGAAAAGACACAATAAAACTTAACGCGATTTAAGCCGTCTTGCACGCAAGAAGACTACATTATTCTATTGTGAGCCAGGAGAGAGAGAGAGAGAGAGTGAGAGAGAGAAAGATAAAGAACATTTGGGGAATTTTTGAGAATATGCAAGGCTATTAGCCATTAATGGCACAGAGTTGGCACGTAATCAGCGCGTAATCAGCGCGCAAACACAAGGGGGGGGGGGCTGGTAACAATCTTGGCAGTGTGCCAAACATAGAGCGAGTAAGCGACGAGGCGAGGCGAGACGCAGACTGAGAGACAGCGTTGCCACGCGACGCAAACGCAGCGCGTGGGCGTTGGCGGCAAAGAAGAACATTTGAAACTGGAAGTAAAATTGCAGACGGGATTCCTCTCGAAACGGTGCACGCGCCAATGTTCGAAGGTTTGGCATGATTTTTTTTGACACGCGAGTTTCTTTTTCACTTTTCCCCCTTCCGTCGTTCTTTTCACCCCTACCCTTTAGATACTTATTGTTAGCCTTTTGATTCTCAGTGTTTGCGGACTTGCTTTGCTTGAAATTCAGTTGAAATGCTCCGATCGAGGCAAAAACCTGCGGAACATCGGAGCGTCGTAACTGTCGTGCAAGTCCGTCCGCAAACACCACCCACAACGCTTCCAATTTTGACAGATGTGTTTGACGTCCGAATCCACGAAGGAGCTGAGAAGGGGAGCCGGTTGACGATGAGTCAAGAACTTCAAAAGTCCACAGAGCCACTGGGACATTGTTTCGGACAGCTGGAGACGGACGTGGAATGGATAGAGTGGCGGTCGAGTCGGAGTGCATTTTACACGTCTAGCCGGATGCCCATTTCTGCGACCAAGAACTCGAATAATTTAGTGGGGACTCTTCATTTGTAAGTGCTGCTATCGCGCTCTATTGCTCTGAAATTGAAAAAATTGCAAAAAAAAATTTCTCCGGCATTCTTTTTTGCTAAAAATTTTGTACTTGCGCGTCGGATCACGTGTTTGCGTAGGCTGCATGTAACTTCACGGAAATTTGTTTTCAGGGCCCTTAGAAAACGGTGAAAAGCTGCTCCGCTTTATTTGCAAGTACTCAGGAAATTTTTGGCGCGTATATGGCGAGAGTCGGCATCTAGGTGGCTAACATCCACTGAAAATGGCTAATAGCCACCGAAAAGGCTAATAGCGGGTGATAATGGCTACTAGCCAATTTGGCTATTAGCAATTATGGCAATTTGCCGTTGAATATGGCTATTAGCCGCCCAAAATAGCTATTAGCCATTATGGGGTTATTTTACTCTGCCATTTTGCGACTTTTTCCAGACATAAGATGTCCGAAATTTGAAATGGAAAAAAATCTGAAAATTATAGCCCACGGAAACGGCTAATAGCCATCGAATATGGGGCGTGTGCTCGGTGGCTAATAGCTAAAAAAGGTTCTTACGATTCCTGTACGGGAATCCGCTACGAAAACAGAGCCGTAAATTTTCAGAGGGGCGGGGCTGGTTTTTCAGTTGTGTTGATCGATTTCATACTTGATTTCTACTCAGGAAATTTTTGGCGCGTTATGGCAAGATTCGGCGTCTAGGTGGCTAATAGCCATTGAAAATGGCTAATAGTCGCCTGAAAAGGCTAATAACGGGCTATAATGGCAACTAGCCGACGAATTTGGCTATTATCCATTATGGCTATTAGCCGTAGAATATGGCTATTAGCCACCGAAAAGGGCTATTAGCCATTATTGGGTAATGTCGCCATCTATATAAAATGTGTCTGTTGGAAACGCAGCTATAAAATGTTTAATTGGAACAATTAGGGGAAACAGTATTCGCGCTTACTCAGTGCTTTTGCGACTTTTTCCAGCCACAAGATGACCGAAATTTGAAATGGAAAAATTTTGAAAATGATAGCCGACTGAAACGGCTAATAGCCATCGAATATGGGGAGTGTGCCATGGCACACGCCCCGAATCGGTGGCTATTAGCCGTTTTCAATGGCTATTAGCCAAAAATTTCCTGAGTAAAAACTTTGTGCAATACATATTGTCTTTTAATTTTTCCCGTCGGTTACCATTTGCTCTCACGCGAAACTAGGAGACGTCGGAGACGCAGAGATGGCGTACCCACTCAGATACTGTAACCCGCGAGAAAATTGAGACGATAACAGATATTTACCTATTTTTGTTCATGTACATTATTCAGATTATGCGCTGGCAATCGAATGCACACATTTCCATTCCGAGTTCACATAACTCATCGAAACCATCACCCACCTACATTTTCGAGACATTCATTCAAGTTTCACGTGCCAATCACCCTGCCAATTGGCTCAATCATAGCAAAATTAGAAGTACGAGATCAAGACCCGGTAATTTACAACTCCGAACGACGCCTGGCATTCACAAAAGACGAGCCGCTTGCTGAAATTCTCCAGGACGGAACACTAAAACTAAAATCCGATTTATCAACTCTCCCACCCTACACACCTCAAAGAATGCAAATTCTTGCAATTGATTACGGTAGTCCACAACTCTTCACCATCGCCAATTTGACACTGATACCAGTGACAGTGTCGATGGTTCGCGAGTTGCACGTAAATGTGGCCACTGAAGAGTATCAGATATTTGAATGGGAGCATCCAGAGTTTGGAAAAGTTGGTAAGTATCGCTTGAGCATCAGGCGGGACGATCAAGTGGTGTATGAGGAAGAGTTGGAGGCCGCAAAGTCGCTGGCGTTGACAAAGGTTTGTATGGGGGTTGGAGAGTATTTTTAAGTTTAATTGGAGCTTTCAGATATCTTTGTCAAATGCTATGAATGTTAGCTTTCAAGTGTCAGCGATAGATGAAAATGGGGAGACGTCGAGTGAATGGACGCAAATTGGACCAATCGATAGAGGTACTGTAACAGTTGATATTTTTGTTTGGTCGGGAAATTTCGGGCAGTTCAGAGCAATGTGTATTTTAGCTCTCATGAGCTGCCTATTAGCTATGCGTCAGCTGCCCATAAGCAGCCGATAAGCTGCCCGTCATCTGCCCACTACCTGCCCAGGCAGATCTGCCAAATTCCCAGGCAATTTGTCATTTTGCTTGGCAGTTAGCGACCCCAAATTCACTGAGTAGGGCTTTCAAATTTTGCGTAAATTTTCCCCGTATACAAGCTGCCAAAAGGAAAAAAATCAGTCAAATTTAGAAAGTTCAGATTTTTCAAAAATTTCAAATTTTTCCACAACTTTTAATATTTAGCAAGCTTTAAAATAAAGTTTTGAATCTGAAAATGTGATATCCGTTGAGATTGGGTCAATTGAACCGTGTTCAGCTGTGTTACAGCCCTTTGCATTTCATCGTGCAAAATTGAAAAACTGTGCACTTTGTCGTGAGATCTAATGTCTGCAGACTTTCCACGGCGATACAGTAAGACGATAACTGTTTTCTAATGGTTTTTATACGCTTTTTTGCTTCGAACAATGTATTTATTTTCTGTAAATTTTGAAAAATTTATTTAAAAAAAATGTTTTTTTTTCAAAATTTATAAAAAAAAATTTTTTTCATAAATGTTGTTTCTTAAAGAAAAGAACTGAATCTAAATGTATGCTTTCCGTTGAGATTGGGTCAATCGGACCATTTTTAGCCAAGTTACAGCCCTTTGCATTTCATCGTGCAAAATTGAAAAACTGTGCACTTTGTCGTGAGATCTGATGCCTGCAGACTTGCCGCAGAGCTACAGTGATATAAAAATCGGTTTTTAATGGTTTTTGTAGAATTTCTGTTTTAAACTATGAATTTAGTTTTCGTCAATTTTGTGAAAAATTCGGAATTTTTCTAAAATAAAAATAAAAATTTAAAATTTTTCAAAAAAAAAACACATTTTTTTTTTCATAAATTTTATTTTTTTTAAATAAAGAACTTAATTTAAATGTATGCTTTCCGTTGAGATTGGGTCAATCGGACCATTTTTAGCTGAGTTACAGCACTTTAAATTTCACGGTGTAACTTTGAAAAACAGTGCACTTTGTCGTGAGATCTGATGTCTGCAGACTTTCCACGGCGATACAGTACGACAAAAATCGTTTTTTGAATGATTTTTTGTATGATTTTGATTAATTTCTTCGGAGATAGTTGATTTTAAGCAAAATTGCGATTAACTTTGAAACAAAAAAAATTTTTTTTTTGGTTGAAAATGTTGAAAAAAAAATTTTTTTTGAATCGAAAAATTTTAACTTTGACTGAAATTGTTCTAGAAGCTTGTCAACGACACTGCGGCACCAAAACATGCAAATTTTCAAGGTCCTAATCCGTTCCACTCCGTTCAAAATCCCTCCACCACAATAAAATAAGAGACGCAGACAACAAACAACCCCGCGTCATCGATAGAGCGCACAATCATTCTCCTATTTTCAGACGTTATCTGCAGCGGAGAATGCTCACGTGGCGGAACTCCGCTGTGCTACGTGGGTGCGTTCAACCGCGTCGAGCAATTCGTCGACTCTCGTGGAGCTCATTGCCTCTGCTTTCCGGGTTTTATGGGCGTTTCGTGTGAAAACATTGGTGAGATTAATACATTGCGCAACGTTTCGTGCAAGGGGGGGGGGGTGGCCATCTGTGCTCTTCCGGCTGAGCACCTCAAACGGCACCGCTTTTCGCTCGCTCGCTCGCTTGATTTAGCCAATCATAATAATAATAATTCTCGTGGACAGGAAATCGCGTTCGTTCCTTCCTTCCTTATGGCTTTCAACCGCCGATTAAACACTTAATTATTATTTATGTCTTACTATTAGTAGAGAGAAAAAGTTTCCGGGGTAAAATATGAATTGATATTTAATTTAGATAAATGTGCCCCAGAGAGGACGGTCGACGTGTGGGGAGGCGTCGATTGGAAAGAGGTCAACACCAATATTTCACTCATGGTGCCATGTGCGTATTATTGTTATGCTCAGTTCTCAGACGGAGTGCTGTAAATTCGCTCCATTGGCGACGAGAGAGTGCGTTTCGCTCTGATTTCTCTAAAAAACCTCACTCGAAATGCATGTGCGAATGGAGCAAATTTGCAGCGCTTTATACCGATTTACCGAGTGTGTGCCAACAATCATTGACCCAAATTTTAGGTCCATACAATGTGATAACCGATAACAAACATTTGGAAAGAAGATGTGCGTGGGATTCAGAAGCGGGACGAGCGGTTTGGGAGAAGCCGTACGATAAAAGTTCTTGTCAAACGCAGACCTCCGTTTTGGGGCATTTGGGATTGATTGGGACGTATTCGGCGAAAGCTTCTACAATCTCGGCAATCAATACAGTTACACGGTAGTTTTTTTATTCATAGAAGCTGGGCCCTCAGTTTTTTTTTTTTGTTAAACTATTTGGCTGAAATTCAAAGGCGCATAGAGTTATTCCCGCGGCAGGTCTCGACACGACGGGTTGTTGACGTTAAAAAGCCCTAGGCTACTGTAGCTTTTTGTCGTTTTTTCCGCAATTCTGCATACATGAAAAACGGGGTTTTTCCTGTTTGAAATAGGTCCATTAGATTTTTTGTCCAAAAATATACTTTCAGGTATTTTAGTTTATGCGAGACAATTGGTATTGTTTTTACGAGCAAAAATCAGTTACGACGCTCCGATACGACGCTCTGTTCCGCAGTTCAGGTCAGATCAGGTCTGGCTGCGAAAAGCTGCGAAACATCGGAACGTCGTAACTTAATTTTGTTTTCATGAAAATCGTGTTTTTTCCACTTTTTTTGCAACTGCGCAGAAGAAAATATCGGATTTTTCTGTTGAAATAAAAAAAAATAATTTAATTTTTTTAATGTTTTTTTTTGGTTGCTTTGAATAACTGCAATTTCTATTTTAGGGGGCACAGAGTCTAATTTTTTTTTAATAGATAGTGTTTTCAAACGAGTTGCAGCATGAAAACATGAGTCCGCAATCACCGTTCTGTCTGCGTCTCTTCCAATAGCACTATGTTTGTGTGGTTGCGCGCACAAAAGTGGGCGGGGTTTCGTGTTCTCATGCTGCAACTCGATTCAAAACACAATAGCGTTGTAAACTCGATTAAAACGAACATTTTGAGCGCCGGACCGCCCGGAATAGTTGAAAAATGGCTGAGAAGTCAGATTTCGAAAATGCAGGCCTAATATCCCTATTCTGGGAGCAGTGATCCCTTTAAAAACCGAAATGCTCCAGCTAACTCATAGCGCGTCAGCCCATGCTCAAAAACGGTTCAATTTTAGCCTATTTACATACAATTTCCAAACCCCGTTTATTGACGTTTTTCCCCCAAAATTCCTCGATAAATTATCGATAATTCTCGATATTTTATGCTTGTAAACAACTCGCAACGTGTTATCTTGGAGCGTCGCTGTAAATAAAACCCAACGCGATGCGGTAGCGTTGCGTGGCAATGCTGTCTCTCGTCTGCGTCTCAAGCTTTCTGCCCCATTTCGTAAAACGTGAATTCAATGGAGCGCACTTCAGTAAAGGCAGTCACCGCCTTGTGCTATCGGATTTTCTAAACAATGCTCCAAGATTACGCACTGCGCATTGTTTATGAATGAGTAGTTTTATCGAAAATGTCGATTTTTTTTCGAAATTTTGCAATATTTTTGGCTTACAATTAGAACATGATCGATTAATATCAAATATCCCACAAACAAACAACAAACAGTTTTCAAAAAACCTCCAAACTTCCCATAAAAATATGTACAAAGAATTCACAACTTTCAGATTCGTCCGAGACCTGCTCACCTACCCATCATTCTCACGAGAATCGAAAAAATCGGCGCATTTCGATCAGAAAATCGCCGAAATGACAGCTCTTGTCCTAGATTCCGTCGTTCAAGCCGATCTCGATCGCATTCCCGGAAACACTTCGATGATCCGAGCGGACACGTGGCAACTCATTGAATCGTTCGCTCGATCCCTTCCAATTCCCTACTCCCTCTCATCCCCCGACAACGGAATCCATATGAAATCAATTGAATGGATGGAACGATCAGAGCCAAATGACAATTTGATCGGAAAGAAGTGTAGAATAAAGTTTCCGTCTTCCGACGAAAACCACGTAATTCGAGTGGTCTGCGCATCCAATGCAACACTTTTTGAGCTGCTCGAACCGAAAAGTCCAGTGATATCTGTCAAACCGGACAGTCGTGAGGCATTCGGATCGACGAGGATGACAATTTACCTCAAGTTTCCTGATACACGTGACAATTACACGTGCGTGTATTACGATGAAGAGGAGAGGGCGTGGTCGACAAAGGGGATCAGGAGGATTGAGCATGATTATCATGGATATGTAAAGTGCGAGACGAATCATTTCGGGGTTTTTGCTCTGTTGCCGGTGAGGGTTGAATGGGAATAATTATACTCTAAAACTAAAAATTCTAGGATCGCTATTTCTACAACTCTGAGACTTTCTGGAAGGATCTTGCGTCACATATGCCTACGGTAACATCATTTGTCACACTCATTTGCACTGTACTTCTTTTGTTTATGGCAGCTGTTCAAAAGTGAGTTTTTTAGGGGAGCCACAAAATATTTAATGTGCTTACTTACTTAGAAAAGATCGTTTAAGTACATAAGTAAGTAAATAAATAAGCACAATAAAATGAGTCAAAAAGAAAAGTATTAGGAATCCTAAAGGAGTACACGAGTTCTATTGGGTGGCGGGAAATTTAAACGATTTTCTATTTAACAACTCAATTTTCCTCATAAATGTTTGTTTTTCTGACAAATTTATAATAAATCAGGTTAAAATGCCTTTTTAACGTTTTTTATAATCTCAAAAATGCAGAATCTCGAAAAATCGATATCTCTTTTTCCGCGACGGCTTGCGGCCAGCGGAAAGCAATTCGAACGTACATTTTTTTTTTTAGAAAATTCAGTTTTTCTTGATTTCCAACAAAATATTTACAGACCAGAGAGCATTTAGCCTTTTATAAAATCAAAAAATATTCAGAAACTCGGAAATCGATAATTTATCCAAAAAAATATGAATTTTTCGAGCATTCTTATTTGCAACTGAGCAAGAAAAAATCGAGAATACATTGAAAATTATCGATTTTCTTCAAAATATGCCTTTTAGTCAAAAATCTTTTGCAAAATTGCAAGAAAAAATAGAGAAAATTAGCGAAAAATAATGCTGCTCTTTTGAAGTCGGCGGTAAAAATTTTGGCAGTGTGCCAATTTATGAAAATTCCTTTTTTTCAAAACGAATTTTTGTGGCGAAAGCGTTTAAGCGACGAAACTCAGATGAGACGCAGACTAGACGCAGGCAAGACGCAGACGAGAAACAGCGCCGACACGCGACGCGACCGCCGCGTGTTGGGGCAGTCGCCAGCACCCCCCTAACGTGGTGTACTAAACCATTTTTTGCTCCCCAAACATTAATTCCCAATTTTCCTTTCCAGAAACCAACCAATCGACTGTGCGTTCCTCTTCTACCTCTTCTTCGTTTTCATGATCCATCTCACCCACCTGTTGCTCTTTTTGGCTCCACAAGTCGGCGAACCCTTCACGTTCACCACACTTCTCCACTTTGTTCTTCAATTTTGTGTGATTGCATCATCTGGTTTACTATGCCTGGGTAATTTAATTGCGAATTTATATACAAAAACAAAAAACAAAATTCTGATTACAGTTCTTTACTCTATTCACACTACAATCGTAAACTACGATGTGACAAAGGAGGACGAGCCACAGGGGTGTTTTTCGAAGCCGTTTCATGTTTTTGGAATGGGGATTTGTAAGTTTTTGGGTTGCTAACAATAAGGAGCCTAGACTATGCTGAATAAATACCGCCAATCCCACGCACTGCAGTTGCGTCTGCATTTCGTCGCTTTGGCACAGTGCCAACGTTTTTCGTGTCGGTTTCACCGGAGACTTTCTTGAAATTTGGGTCATCTCTCGCGTCTCTGCGTCTTCATTTTTTGCAAACAGAACAGAGCGACACTGTGGAGACGCAGAGAATGCGATAGGGCGCGTCTAACACGATGTTTCTCCTGTCTGTAGGCACATTTTTGCTAGCTGATTCCAGGATTGGGGCCCATAATATTGTCTAGAGACCATGTTTAAATTTTTTGGCACATTTAACAAATTTCTCTGTAAAACTGGTCTTTTTTCTGTTTTTTTTTAATCAAAAGAAAAACCTGGAAAGCTTCAGAAAACCAGTTCAGAGAAAGTTTTGACTTGGGAAATGATTTTAGCATATTAAGCTGACGTATCAGTTTTGAGGACTGTTTGTCAAAAACAGTCATTTCGAAAAAATTCAAAACAAATAAAATTTGTCCAGAAAATTATCGCACGGCATGCTGGACCCTACGAAAGTGCAAACGCGCCCTGGCGCACTTTTGCGTTTTTCTCTGCGCCTCCATATATTTCTCTTGAAGTATTGCCAAAAATCTTTGGCGCCTTGCCAAATATGTTTTTTTTTTAGCAAAATATAACGTTGTTCGCATTTTTAGTCTCAATGTTCGTATTTTGTTTTTCAGAAGTTAAATTAAATTAAAATTAACAGTTTTATTTACGAAAAAAAAACCGACTTATTATGAAAACAAAAAAGTTGCAACGCGGTGTTTGCGTACTTTTGAAATTCAAATAAAAATGGGAACATTTCTCTTCATTTCCCATGCTATTTCTCTCATTGCCGTTTGAATTTAAAAAGTACGCAAACACCGCGTTGCCATTTTTTTGTTTTCACAATAAAATCAATATTTCAACAAAAAAATTGATCACATTAATCTAAAAAACAACCATTTTTAAATGAGAAACAAACAAAAAATAATAAATGAGCCAAAAAAAAATAATAAAGAAAAGTAAGAAAGAAACAATAAAATCTCGTAAATCGACACAAGTCTCTGCGGAGGAGACGCAGGGACGCGAGAGTAGAATAGCGCGCGAAAATTCGCTTTTGAAAAATAATTCAAAAACGTAGCCTCCAACACGCCGTGTATCGGAAAAACTTCCGATTTATTGTTTATATATATTTTTGTTTGTTTATTGTTTGGTAATTATCGATAATTTTCCCCAATTTTAAAAATTGTTTTTTCGATAAAATGGCTAATGATTAAACAACGCGTGGTGCGTAATTTTGGAGCGTCGTTTAGAAATTCCGATAGTGTAACTTAAATCGGCATTTACAACACGCTGCACGGTGTCCAGGATTTGAAAAGTGGGCGGAGCCGATCAAACGCGCCCCACTGTATTTTTCGCGCGAAATTCAAATTTTGACGCATTTTTTATGTTTTTCGGGAAAAAAACATAATTCTAAATTTTTTCTCACGTGTGCTTCAACGGAATCATAGCTGAGGTGTTTAGAAACTTTTTAAGCCTAAGAACGTCGAATTTGGTTCAGCCACCATTTCGGAATAATCGTTTTGAATTTTTGGTGTTTTTGCAGGATAAATCTTTACGGAAATCGAAGTTTGGGCAATTTTATGGTATTAAAAGATACAGTACATATATTTTACAAAGAAAAACAGGTTTTACTGAAAGAAAAATAATAAAATCAATAAAAAAATATGAGAGTCGAAAAATGCGCAAGCACCAAAAGTGCGCCATGCAAGTTTGCTGGCGCGTCAGCAAATTAGGCTCCGCCCACATTTTAAATCCTAGACACCGTGCGCTCCAAATTAATTTTTTGCGCATTGTTTAGAGTCAAAAATTATCGGTAAATTATCAATAATTTTTTGATACTCAATGATTTCTCAATGAATTTCAGAAGAAAAAAATCGATAAATCCGTCGATAATTATCACCATATTTCGAAGTTTTCGGTGAAATTTCTGATGCGTAAACAACGCGCATTGCGTAGTTTTGGATCGTCGTTTTAAAATTTCAAACCTCTTTTTGCAACGACGCTTCAAATTACCAGTATCGATAGATTATTATTTTTTGTTAAATCTATAGAGAGACTTGTCGAAAATTGACTTTATTACAGTTACCCCCTCATTATTCACCTTCTCCACGTACTATCTCTTGGACGGTCGAGACTTGGACATTGGTCGTATTTTTGAGAGAACCGATTGGCTTTTCATCTCAAATTATCTTCTTCCGACTGCAGTTCTCTTTTCGATTTCTACAGTTTATGCAGTTTGGAACGCCTATATTGCGAGTGGTACCAAGTAAGTTCAGGGATCTGCAGATGCGCTCCGTTGCGTTCGGAGTGAGATTCAGAGAAAAAAAGCGCGCTCTCTCGCCGCGAACGTGGCCGCCTCGCCTCGCCTCGCCTTTTTGCCAATGGGGCGAATTCGCAGACCTAAAAAAATAAAATAAAGAATATTGTCCATTTTGCCAGAAACAACCGCCGCTGCTCATCAGAACGATTGCTGGCTCTCGGGCCTGCGATAAGTGCATCTGTCACTTCACTATTCATGATTTTCTTCTTCTTCTCCGCACTTTTGCTCTTCTTCTTCCGCGAGCACTCCTCAGTGTCTGTTTTTCTTTTCTGCCTCTTCCAATTCTTTCACGTCGTCACTGCGTTCTTCTTCGCTTCTTATCTGTTCAGGTACCCCAATTTAACGTTTCAAAATACATACTTAAATTCCAGACTGCGTTTCCTGCTCCAACGCGGCTTCGACGGCAACGATTCCACCGACTCCTTGGAGCGAAAACGTGACATTTCCCGCGCACTGTTGGAGCACGTTGACACAAAAAGCGACGTGGACGTTGCATCTGCGGATCGTGTGGTGATAGATGGTGGATTTACGGAGGCTGGCTATCAGCCGTCCGCCCATTTTCAGTATTCGCCCAACGACTACATATCTGCGGGATCATCCGTGACTCATATTGATAACAATAATCGGTATTTGGCTCTTCATCAGAACATTTTTGAACGTGCTCCTATGGTGAGCATTGTTTAGAGCTTTGAGCATTGTTTCATGTTACCTCATTTCATGTACCGGTATCGTATCCACTTGTCTTTTCTTTCCTTTTTTTTCTTTCCATTGTCTCGGTATCTTTTTCTATGTATTAATTGATCAATTAATTAACTTGCAAAACTGTTTACGCTCCCCCTATAGATCTCGAATGAATTTCAAACAAACTAAAAACAAAAAAAACGTGCATGTTTGTCTATTTATTTGCCGTCAACAACGTGTTGATTGCAAAATAGCAAACAACTGTTGCTGAACTAACTGATAAACTGATTGTTTGCCAATCCAATCCAACCCAATCAACAGATAACCAACAATCAGTGGTCGCGCCTTGTTTTCGTGCCCGGTACCGGCACGCACACACGTGGAAGACTGTCAATTTGAATGAAACGGCGCACGTGAAACTTTAAGAATGGTGCATGTGGATGGATGGATGGGGGATGGAGGGGGGGGGGGGGGGAGGTACGGTAGCCAGGGGGTGTCAACTACTGGCAAAATTGAGAAAAGAAAAGTGACAAATGTGTGTATGTTGTAAAAGATGATGAAATTGATAGTGTTGATAGTAGTGGGGGGGGGGGGGTGTCAATTCAACGAAGCTGTGTCTGCTTGCCTTTGAAAACAAAAAAAAAAACAAGTTGTTGTGAAGGGGTACGGTACTGGGAATCTAACTATAGTGTGTGGAATGAATCAAATTTCTAACAGTATTGTTGTATTTACTGTTAGCTCTTACGCCCAATCCATGAAACATTTTCCGGAAAACCAATTTCCGGCCTTAAGGCCGCGTGTGATGAAAGTTTCATGAATTTGGCCTGGATTACTGTATGTTGGTGAACATTAAATACGTATTTTTATTTTGGTGTATATCTTTTCAACGGAAAGGCTTAGAAGCCTGAAAAGTTACATGAACATGCTCCGTTGTGTTCTAAACAAGCTCTCAAAATGGTTCCAGTCAATTAAAAAAAAATTTTCCAAACATTTTCGACCCAAAAAATTTTTTTTCTTATTTTTCAGAACTTTATCTAAACTCATTTTTAAGAAATTTTAGCAAAAAAACTAAAAAAAATCTCTCAAAAAACCTTATAAGAGTGCCACATAAGCCTGTAAAACCGCGGCAAGTACGCAAACATCAGATCTGACGACAAAGTGCACACTTTTTCAAATTTGTGTTATCTATAGCTTCTAGTTTCTCAAGATTACTGAAATTGGTTGAATCGGCTGTGCAGTTTAATGAAATGGTTTTGGAATGGATAAATTACTGAAAAGTGTGAAAAAAATTTTTTTTTGGAAATTTTTGAAAAATCTGAAATTTTCAACACATTTTTGCAAAATTTACGGAAACTGACAACATATTTTTAAGCAAAAATCGTATAAAAACCTTTAAAACAATTTCGTTTTACTGTAACTCTACCGCTAGTACACAAACATCAGATCTGACGACAAAGTGCACCCTTTTTGAAATTTGCATTACCGTATTTCCTCTAATATAAGCGCACCTCTAATTGAAGCGCACCTCTAATAAAGGCGCACCCTGAGAGGTGCTTCGAAAAATAGAGGCGCACCCTCTAATTGAGGCGCACTCACTGGCCGTACATTTTTCCTTTTTAGTTTTGCGGACTTATTTTTTTCGGTTTTTTGCAGTTGTACTTAAATTTGTTTGTTTTCTTGCTTTTTTCAATACTCAGCGAATTTGTCGATGTGTCAGATGCTGAAGAATCGGCAAAAAAAGCAAAGAATAAATTGGATCCACCGTGATCACAAAAGCAAAACCTATAAGCTACCAGAGATATAGCTGGGGACTAGTTAAGAGAACGCTAGGAAACTGTTGAGGGATTTTTTGGAAACTGTTTGGATTGCAACTCCGAACAGTTCTAGAAGACCCTCCCAACAGTTACCTACCGTTCTCTGAACAGTTCCGAGCAATAGTTGAATAAAAATGCGGTCGTTTCGTTTACTGAAAAAAAAAACAGCGTTTGCTGTGCCGCCAAGAAATTTTATTTTGACCGAAAATGTATACAGAGACGGATTTCCAATATCGAAAAAATCAATAATAAGCTGCATTTTCTTCAGAAATAAATGTTTGAAAAATAGAAGCGCACCCTCTAATTGAAGCGCACCTCTAATAGAGGCACATTTGGAAAAGAGGTTGAAAAATAGAGGCGCATGCGCTTAAATTAGAGGAAATACGGTATCTAGAGCTTCTTGCTTGTTAACCGAACTGAACTCAGGCTTTTAGTTCCATGATTTTATTTTAGTTGAACAAATTTCTTTGAAAAAGAAATTAACAAAAAAAAATTTTTTGGAACCCAAGTTTTGAAAAATAATATTTTGGAAATTTTTGAAAAATCTGAAAACATCAACAAATTTTTTTCAAAATTTACGAAAACTGAATACACATTTTGAAACAAAAATTGTGTGAAAATCTTTTAAAAACAAAGCCCGCGCAGTTAATTCGACACTTATGCAATTACCGTAAGCAGTGGCGCGAAACTTTGAAACCCCGCCCATCCGCTCTGTGGAAGTGTGTCTGCGTCTCCTACAAAAATTTCACGGGGGTTCTGAAACGATAATACAAAACTTTCATTTGGACAGCCCTCCCCGTGCAAAAAAAAAAGAAGAAAAAAGTGGGGTCAAAGCGAAGAATAACGTGATTTTTTGTACACTGATCATATGGTTTTTATCAGTGACCACAATGCAAACAAAATGACCATTGCAAACATCACGAAAATCTGTGTCACCCAAAATCTAAAAACCCAATTTTGGAGTTTCTTTCAACGCTTAATCTTGTTCTTCATTTAACTATTTTTGCTTTCATTTACAGACATATTTCTAGCATCACATGGGTTATAACTGTCTAAAATCCGTTAATTTGTTTTTTATGACTTTTCACCAACCTGCTGCACTTTAAAGAACCAACTAAAGGATACGAACATAAATTACTTTTGGCGCTTTTCAGTGGTGAAGGGACAGTGCTATAAAGTTTTCAGAAATATTAACTGTGTGATACTGTAAACAATTTCAAAGTGTTCTATACATCCAAAACTTTGACTCTCAGGAAAATTGAGTTCTATATTGCACAGTTCTAAAACGAGTACCACGAAAGAGTTGTCTTTTTGGCCTTTGTCTTAAAATTTTACCGAAAGTTGTTTTTTGATCGGGGCTTCTTGACAGCTACATAGAGATCGTGTTTTAAATCGAGTTGCATCTTCAAAAAATGAAACCCCGCCCATTTATTTGCGCGCGATCACGCAAACACAGTGCTATTTGAAGAGACGTAGACAGACCGGTGAATGCGAACTCATGTTTTCATGATGCAACACGATTGAAACAAACAATAGAATTGAACTTCCTGAGGCTGTTATTTTTGAATTTTTTTGGGGAAGATAATTAAATAAAAAAAGCCAGGAAGAATTAACCAAATAGGCTCCACCGCGCACCGCGCAGCGTTCTTTTTTGGGTTGTACAATTTTCCGACTTTTTCAGAAATGGAACTTTCATTTGAGGTCAGCCACAGACGGCAAAAAAGCTGCACAGTGTGCAATCGTATCCCGCCAGAACATTAATCAGCCTGATGATCCCATAGATTACTGTAGATTATTGTTAGAATGCCAGTAGACTGTTTGAACTCATTTTAGCTGCCAAACCACAGACTGCATAGTGTTTTACCGATCGAGGTCCTCAAGTTTGGCTATTGGGACAACAAAAAGCTGCGGAACGGTGCTTGCTTACTTTTCAAAATGCGGGTCTTTCCACGGCCATCACAGAAATTCAAATATGAATGTGCCATCGCATCGAGACCCACACCATTTGACGGGTCCCGGACATTTCAAACCCAGACATTTCAAACCCGGGATCCGCAATCCCGGGTTTGCACACAAACAATTACTGTTCTGCTCTAATCGGCTTTCAACTATAGCGACGACAAATTGCTGATCCCTGGTTTGAAATGTCAGGGAGCCCAAACATTTGATGAGGAATTCATAATAGCATAGCAAAATACGCAAACACCACCCACACCGTGTTCCAACTTTTTCTCCCAATAACGAAAAGCTGAAGAAGAACCTGTTATGAAAAATGGGACCAATTTTTGACAGATGGCGGTGATGATGACAAAAAGACAGAATAGTGAATCTTCACTATTTCCTAAATTTTCCAAATTTCTTTTTTCTGAAATAGTCAGCCGGAAAACTTTTCCCAATGAATTATTTTCCCACTTTTTCGACTGGCCAATTTTGAACGGGGCTCTTCGGATTGGAAATTCGACAAAATAGAAATGTCACGTTTTGGAAATTGCGTGAAATTAGAAATCCACAAAATAGAAATTTAATAAAACAGAAACGCAACAAAATGAAAATGCGTGAACACAGAAATGTGTCGAATTGTAAATAAAATGGCAATGGAGCGCGTTTGCGAGATTTATTCTTTAAATGACTTTTTCGATATTTTCAACTTATTTTTGGATTTTCCCACGTTTTTTTCAGTATTTGTTCACGTTTTTTAAATTTTTTATTCGATTTCGATACGTGGAAAATAAAAAAATAATAAAAATCGAACAAAAATCGTGAAAAAATACCGAAAAAAAAACGTGGAAAATATGGAAAAAGTCGTTTTAAAAAATAAATCTCGCAAACGCGCTCCATTGCCATTTTACTCCCAATTCGACACATTTCTGCTCTGCTACGTTTCTGTTTTCACGAGTTTTTATTTTGTTACGTTTCTGATTTATAACATTTCTTTCATGGATTTCTATTTTCACGCAATTTCCAAAACTTGACATTTCAATTTTGTCGAATTATATTCCGAAAGAGCCCCTCTTGAGCAAGCCCACGGAGATGGGAGTCAGCTTTAGAAATTAAATTGAAAAATTAGCTATTATCAATCTCTGAAAGTTCCACCGGGACCCTATCGGAACCTAGGCCATACAGCGCCTAGCCAACGGCGGAATACGCATTTTCTACCTGGGAACTTGTCCCCAGTGCACGGTCCGTGTGCGAGCGGTGGAACATTCAGAGATGGATATTATACACACAAACCCATTTTTCCTTGTGAGCCCGGGCGCGTTTTCTTTAAGAAGTCCACAGACCGAAGCCAAATTTTCCAGATATATTTAAGATCATTTTTTTTTAATGAAAATCAAAATATTCGATCCAGAAATTGAAGAAAAAACTTGACACCAAAAAATATAATCAAAAAAATATGATTTCTGATCAATCTCTCACGGTACTCTAAACAACTGTTCTCTCTTGTTTTGATACGGCTACATTGTTTTTTTAAATTTCATTTCTCTGTGCAGGTTACTGTATGAAATGGCCCGGAAAGTTGATGTTTTTTCCATGCTCCAGTGTAATGGAAAAATCCAAGTGGGCGTGGTTTTTTGCACATTTTACGAAAGTTCGCAGACCTTTTTAATTTTTCGAGAAGGTCACGTCATATCGGTGGTCAAATTTGCACAAACGCTTTCTTTAAAGACACTGCTCATAGCTGGGATGTGACAAATTTAGGCAGCCACATGGCTATTAGTTAGCGCCTAATCGGCGATTGGCACGACATCGCATTCTCTGCGTCTCCACAGTGGAGACGCAGAGTCGTCGCTTTGCCGTGCAATCGCGCTCTACTCTACTGCTCTCGTTATTTTCTTTGCATTGCTACGAGGTTTGATGCTCTTTGATCAATCTCTTGGATTCTCGCTTAACATTTCGACCCCATTCCCTTATCTTCTTCCAGCTGTTTTTAATTTTTTTTTCAATCACTGAGCTCCCCATATTTTTCTTTCTTTCTTTCTCTTTTCTATCAACAAGTCAGTTGTTGTTGTTCTGGTTTCATCCTATGTACATAATACATACATATCCCAATTTCTTCGCCCTGATCGTCGTCGTCGTAGTTTTGATTAATATAAATCAACACACAAATGTTGTGAAAACAAAGCGAAAAGGCGAAGAAGAAGGGCGTAGAAGGGGGTCACGTTGTGTATGTGTGTTTTGTTTATTACATAGATCATATAGGCATGTACAAAGCACCAATGAACAGTATTCAGAGGCAAAGAGTGGGCAAAAAACAAGACTGTTTCTGGCCTGTTTAGTGTGGACGTTTTGATAAACGAGAGAAGAGACAGGATTTTAGGTGCAATATGACCCCGTGTGGTTAAAAATAACAAAAAAAAAAGACGGGAGGACGAATTGACAAGTGGATCCCAGCAACAACTGACGACTTTTGAAGGAATTTTGAGAAGAATTTTTCAAGTGAGAAGTTCAAAAGTCTAATAGGAAAGCGACATTTTTCAAAGGTCGTAGAAGAAACATCAAAGTACATGCCATTGGGTTTTTAAAAGGTTAACGGGAGAGGCTCCGCCCACGTTATCGGAAATCGTTGCAAACTACAGTATAGAATTGCAATGGAACTGCACACTGTGAAAGCGAGCAAAATTTTGTTACGACGCTCCGATGTTCCGCAGTTTTTCGAAGACCTGCGAGACCTGAAGTCAATTGGAAAAAAATCGCAAAAAAAAATAATAAAATTTTTAGAAATTTTATTTTGAAAATGTTTGTTTAAAGATGGAAAAAAGAAACCCTAAAACACGATTTACGGATGAATCACGTCGGCTCACGCTTTCAAAAATGTTTGACCCTTGGTGCACTTCTCGCGCATTTTTTCGTGTACTCCCCGTGGACAATCCGACGATTTCCCTCAAATTAATTTTTTCCAAGGTTTCAGGCTTGAATAGCCTGTAATTAAACAAAAAAAATAATTTTTAACCCCTTCAAATCGTTCTCCTTTTCTAGTGCGATTTTCAAACCCTCAAGGCCCCGTCACTTTATTGTGAAAACAAAAAAGTTGCGACTCGGTGTTTGCGTACTTTTAAAATTCAAACGAAAATGGGAACAACTCTCTTCATTTCCCGTGCTATTTCTTTCATTCCCGTTTAAATTTTAAAAGTACGCAAACACCGCGTCGCACGGTGTCCAGGATTGGAAATGTGGGCGGAGCCTAATTTGCTGGCGCGCCAGCACACTTGCATGGCGCATTTTCGGTGCTTGCGCATTTTTCGACTCTCGCATTTTTTTTTAAATTGATTTTATTATTTTTCTCTCAGTAAAACCTGTTTTTTTTTTGTAAAATGTATGTATTTTATCTTTTAATACCATACAATTGGCCAAACTTCGATTTTCGTAAAGATTTATCCTGAAAAAAACTCCAAAAAACTCAAAACGATTATTTCGAAATGGTGGCTGAACCAAATTCGACGTTCTTTGGCTTAAAAAATTTCTAAAAACCTCAGCTATAATTCCGTTGGAGCACATGTGGGGAAAAAATACGAATTTATGCTTTTTGTCCCGAAAAACATAAAAATGCCTCAAAATTTGAATTTCGCGGGAAAAAATCCAGTGGGGCGCGTTTGCTCGGCTCCGCCAACTTTTCAAATCCTGGACACCGTGCGTCGCAACTATTTTGTTTTCACAATATGACGAAAAACACTAGTTTTCAAATTGAAACAAAGAATTTTTTACGTGAATAATCAGGGTATTTTAATGATGCTTTTTCTATCAAAAAAACTTTAAAACTACTTGTTTCAACGTCATTTTTGCATGTTTTGATACGATACCTCGGCGTGCACTTGCCCATTCCAAGTGCTCGATGCTCTTTCTGTGATGCTCTTGTCTGCTCTGCTCTTGGTCACTTCCTTGGCGAGTGGACAGTTGTCGTTCCAACTCAACTCATTCATCACCCCATCGATGCAGTCCGGGGGTAGTCGGGCGGAAGGTGGCATAACACAACGTTTTGCTTTTTCATTTGAACTTTTTCTCGTGTTTTGGGCCTATTTTTGTGATTTTTTGGGGTTTTTTGGGCTCGAAATGGGACTTTTACGCAGACGGCGAGACAGTGAGGACGCGTAGCAGTTCTATTTGGTAGCAGTACTGTTTGACGATAATTAACACAAACGGCTAGGACCT
Organism: Caenorhabditis japonica; assembly: GCA_963572235.1. Lineage (NCBI taxonomy): Eukaryota > Metazoa > Nematoda > Chromadorea > Rhabditida > Rhabditidae > Caenorhabditis > Caenorhabditis japonica. The sequence continues at coordinate 5,363,093 of OY754345.1, forward strand.
CTGCCACATGCAGTTGACATACGCCATGTCACGAAACCACCGGATAATAGCCAAGCCTATTTTTAGCGTCTCTCACTAATTTTTCGCTGTAGCAGCAACTGTACTCGGTGCTCGAATAATTGCTCGTAAAAGCGGCCATTTTGCACACTGTTTTGCACACTATCAACTCCGGTCAAGTTGGGTTAATGTTAACGTTAACGACGACCCTGATAATACATATAGCACGACTGATAACTCTCCCACTCACTGGTGGGGAATCTCCTCTCCTTCTTGGTTTTCGCGTCTCTTTTCGCGTCCTCACAAGAGTTTCACGTGAAAGCTTGGCCCGCCTGTTTGTCACTTTTCTCTTTTTTTCCCCCTCTTTCTTTGTTCTCATTTCTTTTTTTTGTGTGATTCGCAATGAGCGTGCACTGATACCGGGTAACAGCAGCAGCTGATCTCATTTTACTACCCCTACCGTACTATTCACATGTTTGGTGTTGTGTCTTTTTTAAATGCCACTATGAAAACGTGTGTGTGTATAATGGCTGAGAGAGAAGGAGAGAGACTGATTGATAAAGTGAGAAGGACGGCGCCGCCGATCTGCAAACAGTTCGGACAATGTTTTGATAGCGAATCGACTCGACAGGCCTTCTCCTTTTCCTTCTACCGTACTCGCGTGATTCACGTGAACCCTGAATAGCGCTGAATACCGTATTCGGGCAGTCTTTTGAACCTTTGAATGCTGATGCTGATTGTGAGACCCCTGATAGCACGCATCGGTGTTGTTTCTTTTCTTTGCCTAAATATGTTTGGTCAGCTAGAGAAAGAAACCAGTTTTACCCTTTTCCGCTGTTTTTCTTCGAACCGTTTGTTTATTTATGTACGAGTATTTGAAAATGATGTCATTGCTACTTATCTTATCCGTGAGCCTTCGAGAATGTTCTCATTCGCATCAGCTGGTTTTTTTTTTGGTTTTCAATGTAAACACCCGATATATTTTTGCAGCAAAAGAAGATAAAGCGGCTAAAAATAATACACTGATGGGTAGAATTGCCACGAGACAAAAATGTTTACAAATAGAACTGCTAGAAAACAAAAGTGCCAGACAATAGAACTTCTCAGGTAAAAAACGGCCCATTTGCCGCAAAATTTGCAACAGTGCCGTCTAAAACCTTGTTGCTAAACCCTTGCCGCTCCTATGCCACACCCGTGCCGCACCATCGCCACTCCTATGCCGCACCCGTGCCCCACCCATGCAGCATGGTCTCCGTCAACAAAGTGCCGGACCCATGCCGCGCCCTTGCTAAACGCGTGCCGTACCTATGCCACACCTTTGCCGAGCGGCACAGTGTCGCGCTGTTGCTAAACCTATGCCGCACCCTTGCCGTTTTTTACCTGAGTGCTTTGGCACAAAACTGCTATAGAATAGAACTGTCACGGCTCAAAAGTGCTACCAAATTGAGCTGCCGCGAAATAAAACTGTTATGGCATAAAACAATGCGCTCGATATAGAACTGCTAAGCCTAAGAACTGCGACATAGAACTGCTACGATATACAACTTTTACGGCATAGAACCGTCACGCAATAGACCTGCAGCATCATCGTTTTTTTTTACAAATAAGACCTGTCACGGCACAGAACTGCTACCAAATTAAACTGCCGCAAAATAGAACTGTTACTAAATACAAACGCTAGCAACCAGAGGCCATACGAAAATCCAATTTTCCAAACTTCCGGATCACGAGTTTTCTTTCCTTTTTCAGTTTTTTGCATAGGGCCTCAGAACTGCCATCAAATAGAACTGCTACCAAAATGGAACTGCTACCGCATAGAACTGTCACCAAATAGAACTGCTACGGCGTAGAACTGCCACGAAAAAGACTTGCATCGATATCAAATTTTTCTGAAATAGAACTTATACTGAACACATAACTGCTACAGAATAGAACTGCTACGGAATAGAACTGCTACGACATAGGACTGCTACGCAGACGGCTATACAGTAGGGCTAGGGGGCTCACCATAGGCGTAACAGTAGATCAATGAAACACTGTCTCGTCGTCTGTGTAACAGTTCTATTTTTTCCAGTTCTGTTTATTCCAGTTCGATTTCGATTCCTTTCAGTTTTTTTGCGTAACGGTTCGATCGCGTTACAGTCCTATTGAGTTACAACTCTGTTCGATATAGCAGTCCTTTACTGTAGCCGTTCTATTCTTTCCAGTTCCATAATTTTCAGTTCCTTTTCTTTCAGTTCTATTGCTTGACGCTTCTTTTGCGTTACAGCACTGTTCCGTAGCAGGTCTATTTCGTAGCAGTCCTATTTTTTCCAGTTCTATTCTGTTGCGCCACTTTAAAAATTCTGAGCATTTTTGGAATTTTTGACAGAAATAATGACAATAAGGCTGTTTGGAAAATCGAAGAAAATTTGGAATTTTCGGAATTTTTTTCTTTTTTTTTCAATTTTTTATTGAAAACGCCTACCTACTGTACTTTTTAAAGGCGTTGATTATATTTTAAACATGTTCCCGGATACAGTAGGAATTCACTGGGAAAATCGAAAGACACGCAATGTATTCACGGCACTTTTGCAGTGGAAGTGGTGGATTCAGGCAGTTTTATGGCTATTAGCCGTTAAAACTGGCGAATGCATAGTTATTAATGGCGCATAGTTGGCAACTAATCGACAAATTTTTCGCACGAGTTTTGCAGTAATAGGCGGGCAAGCGGCGTTTACATTTTGCTATTGAAAAAGGCTATTAGCCGCTAGCACAGGCGCGAATTCAAAGCTTTTTGTATACGCCCTGCCCGAAATTGGTTTCGCCCTAAAAATAGGAATTATTAAAAGCAAAAATTGGTTAAAAAATTTTTTTTGTTGCAAATTTTGTATTTTTATCACTTATCAAAAACCACCGTACACTACTCTTTTGATCAACTCGCCTCTAGTCTTCTCTTCTCGCTTCTCTCAACATCATCACTTATCACTTCTCATTATCACCTTTCTTCATGTTTTGGTCATATTCTTCGTCTGCTTTGTTTGACGAGACGACGACAACGTCTTCCTTCCATTATTCCTCACCATCACTATCACTGTATTAATCGCCCACAAATCCAAATCGTTTCTCTTTGTCGGCACCACACGTACGTCACAACCAATCAAAAGTGGACGGTTTCGAAAATCGTAAAAAAAAACAACTTGGCATGGAAAATTAGAAAAAGAAACCCTTACAAAAGTGATACAGATCTCATACATAGTTTGTAGTCACGCACGTGAAGCGTGCACTTTCACATGTGCTACACGTGAAACTACCGTATCTGATGCAATCTGCGGCGGCCGGGGGCTCCCCATTCGTATCGAAAGTCAGCTGTTTCGCGACACACTCACACACACGCTGTACTTTTGATTGTTGTCGCTTTATTTTTGTTTGATATTGGCGTCAAGGTTCAGGGAATCCGTTTCTCGACATCTTTCTTGTAGTCGAGGGTCAAAAATATCGCGCAGGCTTTATGCCCTGTTCATTTGGCACCTAGGCCTCAAGGATGCCTGGCTAAAAGCCCATAAATCCGCGCCAAAAGAAGTTTCGCGCTCTACAGATGATGCTTGTTGTCTGCGTATCTCTGCTTTTTCCAATTAAGCGTTTTGTCTAACTGTCTAACGTCTCTTGAGCGCGAAACCAATATTTTTGAACCGAAAATAGACAACCTTGAATCCTGAGTGGTTTCGCGCCCCACCGATGGCGCATTGTTGTTTGTTGTCTGCGTATCTCCGCGTTCCCCACTGCCCCTTTTTTTCTAACTTTCTAACGTCTCTTGAGCGCAAAACCAATGTTTTTCAACCAAAAACAGCCTATTTCCAAGTTTTTCCCTTAATTTCTTTACCCATTTTCAATCCCAAATTATTGGTCTAGTCAGCTAGCCAGCCATAATCAAATGTATTTGGCATACGCTCCCGTTCGCGCCACATAATAGCTTAATCCGCGCCAAACGTATGCCGATTAGGAGCTAACAGTGCTTAAAAACGACTAATAGCCAAAAAGCTGGCTTAATCCGCGTCAAAAGTGGTTTTGCGCTCTACCGATCACGCATTGTTGTTTATTGTCTGCGTATCTCCGCGTTTCCCACTGCCTTATGTTGTCTAACTGTCTAATGTCTCTCGAGCGCAAAACTAATGTTTTGAAACCAAAAAAGCCAGTTCCCATCTTTTTTCTCAATATTTTTTATATTTTCGAGCCAAAGTAATCGCTAATGGTGTTTTTGGCTATTAGCCATCATCTAGCCAGTCAGCCAGCCAGCATCAAATTCATGTGGCATACATCCCCATTCCCGCCGCTTAACCGCCAAACCCGCGCCAAACGTGGGCTGATTCCATAGCAACTAGGCGCCTGAAAGGCGATATGCCATTTCCAACGACTAATAGCCATTATTTCGCGCTCTATCGATGACGCGTTGCCTGCGTATCCTTTGTCTAACCGTCTAACTTCTCTTCGTTGCGCATCGGATGTAATAATGCGGCGTTCGGCGCTTTGTATGTATATAAATCATCCGAATGTTTCATTCATCCCTATTTCTCGCGATCGTAATGTAGATCGATTGTATCTAACATTTTGGATAAGAAAATTTGTCCACTCGTTTCCCAATTTTAAATAACATTTTCACGATTTTTTTTGGCGCGTTTAAGGCGGATATAATCAGCCACATGGCTATTAGCCGTTAAAAATGGCTATCAGCCCGCACTGGCGCATAGTTTGCAGCTAGAAGATCGGCGGTAATTGGTACAAGTTTGGCGCGCAAAAACATTCGGATAGCGCTGTGAGAGAAGTTAGACGGTTAGACAAAGCGATGTATTGGGAAAAACGGAGAGGCGCAGACAACCTAGTGGGCTCGGTAGAGCGCGAAATCATTTATGGAAATTAAATTTTCTAAGCGAATTCAGGCAGCTATATGGCTGGCTATCAGCCGATTACAGCGCATAGTGGACACATAATCCGCGCGGCGGTGGGATAATAGTCGAAAATTCCTCGATTTATTGGCAAAATAGATATGTTTGAAGTAACATTACACCCCTCCAGGCAGTTTTACAACTAACCGAAGCGGACCAGACTATGTTGCACCGCACGGCACGCGGTACGCGGTTCGATGACGATGACGTGGCCCGCCGAATCTATAGAGGTCCTCCCCCCATCTTCTCGTCATTTACGTGCAATCTGTACCCAATCTTTCTTCTCTTATTCTTCTTCCACATCGACATTATCGCATTTTGTACGCATTTTACTTATTTAATGAGGGGAATAACTCTTTTTTTTATTTTTTAAATCCAATGATATCGCCGGCGTCGTCCTTGAACTGGCCACCACTTACATACATTAGAGCCATAAAATTAACGTTTATTTTTATCTTTATTGACATGACACTGCAGTGTTTTCCCGGTCATCACGCAGTGATTAGGGGAAAATAGAAGCCATGACCATTAAAAATGCGGTAGGCTCCGCCCCCTCCCGCCCGGCGCCCGGCCGCGTTTTATACACGCCTATTCTCTCGTTTTGATCTACCCCGGGGAACGCTGGCGCGCCGGGGCAATCTTTAAACGTGTGTCGATCGAAATGGTTGGGTGCAAAACGTGCACCCGTCTTTCGTTTCTTCGTTCTTCTCCTGTCTCATTTGGAAGTGTCGGGCAGGACGATCTTCTTCTTCATTTTCTTATCATCCTTTTTCGTATCCTTCTTCGTTTTTTCATCTTTTCCTATGACTTTGGCTTTGACTTTGATTTTCCTTTTCCTTTTCCCTTCACGCAACTACTGTAGGTGTCAACGACATCCATTTTCCGTCCGTTTCCTCGTCTCTTTTTCACTCTATTTTTGATAACTCTTTACCCCCATTTTCCAGCTCGCCGCACAAATAAATGCTCACTGTCGCGGAGGCGCCTTCGTCCAACCACCACGCGCGCAACAACATGAAATTGTTGTTGGAGCCGGTGTACGGTGCGAAGCCGTCGTCGTCGTCTTCGTATTTCGATGACGAGTCGTCATCGTGCAGCAGCTGCTCCGAGCCCAACTCGCCCGCCGACTCGGGATTCTCCTCCGACGATAGCATCGCGTCGGACGTGTCGTTTACCGAGAGATTGTGAGTTTTTTTTTGGATGAATAAGGCAAAAAATGAAGAAAAACGTTGGTAGAGGGGGATAGAACTGTTAAGAATCAAACTGGTATGAAATGGAACTGCTAGAGGTCCTAGACCGTATGCTAGGAGCTAAAAAAAAATATGATTTTCCAAATTTTGTATTTCGGCAAACGGGTGGTTTTCTGTCGTTTTCCAGTATAGAACTGCTATGAAACAGAACTGCTATGAAATAGAACTGCTATCAAATAGAACTGACATCAACCAGAGGACATAAAGAAATCAGGCTTTTCTAAGCATCGTTCACCTAAAAACGACTGATTTTCTGTATTTTTCGAAACTAGAACTTTTATAGAACTGGTTCCAAATAGAACTGCTACGCCATAGAACTGCTTTCAATCTGAGGCCAGGCGAAATCAGAACTTTTCAAACGTTTTTTGGGATAATTTCAGAATAGCCACCCATATATTTCAAAATAGGTACCCATTTGACTCGCTATAGTATAGCCACCCACTGGAATGATGGGTGGCTATTCTGGAATGATGGGTGGCTATTCTGGAATGATGGGTGGCTATTCTGGAATGATGGGTGGCTATTCTGGAATGATGGGTGGCTATTCTGGAATGATGGGTGGCTATTCTGGAATGATGGGTGGCTATTCTGAAAGATTCCCTAGGAAACCAGTATAGCCACCCATTACCACTGAGTGGGTGGCTTAACTGTAATAATATATTCCAGTAAAAGCATCCATATGTTTCAAAATAGCCACCCACAGAAAATCGGAAAAATCCCATTTTTCAGTTATGTGGGTGGCTATACTGGAATTTTCTAAAAACGGAAAAAATTTTGCTTAAAACGAAAGATAGAAACGGTTACCAAATAGAACTGCTATGCAGACGGTAAAAGATCTATTTGGTGGCAGTTATATGCCGTAGCAGTTCTACCCCGTAGCAGTTCCATAACCCAACGGCTCATTTTTCGTATCAAAACGAAAACCCTATTCCCTCGTACCACCGAAAAAACCAACATGACATCAACTTTTGCGTTTTATGACGTGTTCTCCCCCCAAAGTTTCTGGAAGACACCACCGAAGCATAAACAACAGATAACAAAAGATACGTCAGACATACATATCAAAAGATACGTGAGACATGCAACAATTTTTGCCACTACCCCTCTCCTCCCCGTGGGTATCCATCCCTTAACCTGCCTCGGTCTCTGCACCCATCTTCTTTACCGATGTGACAATCATAGTACATTCACTTTTCACGAAACTTCTGCGTCCACGTGGGCCTCGGTGTACCCCTAACCGCTGCCCGGTACGATTATAAAAGAGCGGTGAGGTCGGTCTAGCCGGAGTCACGGTGGCGGCGGCGAATGAAGTCGAAGGCACTACTAGACCAGTTCTATACTAGGGATCACAGAGGAGAAGATGAGAGTGGTGACGAACTGCCCGGCTTCAGATGGTCCTTGATATTTGTCAACTACCCCTACTCATCTTCTATTCCGTTTCAGCACCCGCTCCAAAACCCTCCCGTCAGCGCTCCGACGCAGCCGATCCAAACAAAGTGAGAAGCGAGTTCGATTCGCCGACTCGTTGGGACTGGATCTGGAGAACTTGCAGTACTTTGTGAAGGAGGAGCTGCGCGAGCAGAAGATTATTCACTTTTCATCGTCGCCAACGTCTTCATTCGCGCCACCAGCTCTTCCGCCGAAGCAGCTCATCAATCAACCGGCTCCTCGCCTCACTCTTCACAATTTTGCGTACTGTTCGGAGAATGAGTACAATGAGAAAACGCGGCAAACAATGGTGTGCGTGTCAGCTCTGAGAGCATCTGGAAGCAGTATTGTTGGGCAGATTAACTTGCTCAATGTGGCGTTTGATAAAATCGCCGTGGTGCGATACACTGTGGACGGATGGGAGTCTTTTGGCGAGGTGGTGGCGAGCTATAGCCATAGGATGTTTGCCTGTGAAGATATCGACGCCTTTAACTTTACTATTGCAATTCCTGTTAAGCTTACGGTATGTTTTTTTTAGATAGTGGACAGCTGATTGTCAGAAAATGGGCAGTCAATGGGCGGTTTGCCCCCCCCCCCCCCCCCCCCCGCAGGGGTCCCAATCAGGCTTGGTCGGAGTCGGAAAAAGGAAATTCCGATTTTCCGAATTTTCCGACTTTTTTCGGAAAATTTTCCGAATTTATTTTTCGGAAAATTTTCCGAATTTATTTTTCGGAAAAATTACCCGTCGGAAAATTTTCCGAATTAATAATCCGGAAAATTTTCCGAAAATGATCGGGAAATTGCAGTTCTTTTAGGTGCCGCTTCTAAATACCAAGAACTTCTCAAAACTGAATTTTTTGTTGATTTTTTTGTTAATTTGTTGATTTTTTGTTGAATTTTTGGTTAGTTTGTTGATTTTGGTATTTTTTCAAAGAAATAAGATGAGCCAATTGTTAAGAATCTTTTTCGGAAAATAGAAAATTAAAAAAAAATCCTGTTTTAGTTTCGAAAATCGGAAAAAATCGGATAGCCGATTTTCCGAAAAATAAAATCGGAACAAATGTCGGATATCCGATTTTCCGAAAAATTATTTCGGAAACAAATTTCCTTTTCCGATTTTCCGAAAAGCATTTTCCGAACAAGCCTGGTCCCAATGGAAAAAGGCAGACCTGCCATTTTGCGGAGGCAGGTAGTGGGCAGCTGATGGGCAGCTAATAGGCAGCTGATAGGCAGCTAATAACCAGCTAGTGGGCAATTCCCAATTGGACACAAAAAACCTGAAATTCATTGTCTCCAATTTCAGGAAGGAAAATGCGAATTCTGTGTGCAATACCAAGTAGCCGGCCGCGAGTTTTGGGACAACAACAACGGTCTCAACTACATAGTAAACGTGTCGATGAGCGGTGCCGCTACCACTTCCACCTCCCTGCTCCCTCGCTACGGTACAAAGCCCGCCGAGAAGAGTCGCCGACACACTGGAGCTCTTCCACCGGTCCCGTGCTCTCGGGGCTCTGCTCGTACTCAACAACGTCGTTGGGGACGATCGTTGGACGAGTCGGACGAGGAAAAAGAGGCCATCTTGCCGGCGAGAAGAGCCACATTTCACTGAACTTCTCTTTAGTTATTTCATTTTATTTTCTCTGTATTCTAGCTTTTCTTCTCTTATTCCATTTCAGTTTCCATTTCATGTAACCTAGTCCATGACTATTTTTTTTTATTTTTCTTCCATCTTATTTTCTTTTTCCGTACCGGTGCGACCCACCCCCATTTTTTCATCGTTTCGGGTAGTAACTCTCATCATCCTGTAGTGTTGACACTTTTCTATACGGGTTATTCTTCTATTTTTATCCATTTTTATACGCCATTTGTGTCAAATATTCTTTGCCTGTTGGATACTATTGTTCTGTTCAATTTGTCTGCCCGCACGTGTTGGATATGAAAACTTTTTGGCATCAGAATGTTATTTTTATTTTTTTTTTCTTCTAATTTTCAAATAAAGAATACAAACATAATTCGACAAGTTTTGATGTGGATGCCGGGCAATTAGAGGCTGCGGAAACTTGGGGAAACTTGGCGCGGATATGGCAGCTATGGAAAATGGAGGTTAGCCATTAGCGTATATAGCGAGAGTCGGCATCTAGGTGGCTAATAGCCGCCGAAAAGGCTAATAGCGGGCGATAATGGCCACTAGCCGACAAATTTGGCTATCGCTCGTTGAATGGGTTACGGTCGCAATCATCCAACTGTGTCAAAATTCGCGCCTACATTCCTTGTGAGAAAGCGGCCATTTTAAAGAATGATTGTAGTACGCAGTGAGACACTTACTCGCTGTCTGCATAACAGTTCTACTCTAAAGCAGATCTGTTTGGTAACAGTTCTATTTCAGGTGCTAGATGGTCACTGTTCAATGTTTTTCCAGTTTGCTTGACTGAGCAGGATCGCACTAGTGGTGATCACAACCAGACAGAAAAAATATCTTGTTTGTCCTATTGTGTTCTTAATTATCTGTATTTTTCTAAACTTTAGAAATTTGATTTTAGAAATGAAATCATTGAAATTTCCCTATTTATACAAACTTGTCAAAAACTCGAATATGCTCATTTGAGCCATTGTATTCAGTGTTCCAAGCCTTTTTTCTATTTTTGGGCGGGCTAGGCACTAATAAAGTTTAAAGCTCATGCCGCTGGAAATCTCGCTATTTTTTTTTTTTTGGAATTTTTGACGGTTATTGCCAAAATGTGGGACAACGAACAGTGAAACCTAATTTCAAAAACTGCTCTTGCTGTGCGTTTTGCTGTTTTTTGCTCAAAATGCCCGAAATTGAATTGATTTTTGAGGATTAATGTTTCTATGTACGATCTACAGTAACTTTAAAAGCAACCAAAAAAAAAAGTTTTCAATGGTAAATTCTAGTACTAGGCTTGAAGATTCAACACAAAAAAATTTTAAATTCGTAGTACATTTTCTAAAGTTGCCCATTTTCCACAGAAAACAGCAAAACATGCATTATTTTTGGCCAGTATTGTAATTCAATTGAAATCAATGCTGAAAATTTGTTTTACTGAACTATTGTAGGCGAATATCAAAAATACGGCAAGTACCAATCATTGTCCTGAATATATGATTACTATGCACAAAATACGAGCAATCACTTTATTTTTTTTAACACGATATTTGTTACCAGCGTGAGATGTGTTCTCATTGGAGCTGTCACATCAAAACATGAATCCCCGCCCAATTTTTTGCCCGTAAATTTTCAAATAGCACTCAATTTGCGGTGCTGTTTTGGAATAGAACTGTTGGGAAAACAACTGCCTGAAATGAAGATTTGCGGAAAAAACAGCTACGCGAAATGGAAGCCAGTACAGCTCTGATTCAGACAGCTCTGTTTTGCTGCGTGTTCGCGCGCAAAATTTAGTCGGGGTTTCGAGTCTTTATGTATTTAGCAACTCGGGTAACACACAATTATTTGCACTAAAACGCATTCAATTTTTTTTTCGCAGAATCCGTTCTGATTATGAGACGGTAAACAAATAGAATAAAATCAAAATTGCCTATTTTTACTTCTTGAAGGTCTGCAATGGTTTGGATACTCGCAATAATCTTTGGATAAAATTGACCACAATATAGTTTGATTATCATTTCCGAGAGTTTATTAGCAGAAAATCCTATTTTTAACTTTTGCACGTACCTGGTTTTTCTATTGGAACCACCCACAGACAGATCTGGACGTTTGTTACCGATCATTTTTTTTTCGTCGCCAAATTATTTCAGTTCACGTTGAACTTACACGTTAAACGAAAAAATTTGGCGACGGAAATGAAATCCACGAAGTACTAAGTTTTGCGGAGCGCACTTGCTTTCTTCACGAATGGAAAATACTGCTTAATTTGTTTTCAGAACAATGTCCGATCTTCTCCTATTTATCTGCCTCACACACGATGTGGTCGCTGTTCTTGGTATGTCGTGCAATATTCTTTTGATCTACCTAGCGCTTTTTCAATCTCCACGTGTCATGCGATCGTATTCCACTCTGATAGTCAACTTTGCAATTACCGACTTTTTTGCATGTTTCTTTGACCTTTGTGTGCAGCAGAGACTCATACCGGCTGGTTTGACACTTGGATACGTGTCTAACGGGCCTTGCAAATATTTGGGAACCAACGCTTGTTATGTCGGGTGAGTTTCAGTTAGAAAATCTAAAAAAAAAGCAGATTGAAAAATTGTACAATATTGTTGTTCATTTCCAGATACAGTTTACTGCTTCACTTCATTTCTCACTCCCTCTGGTCCCTCCTTGTCTCCTTTTCCTACCGTTGCTATATTCTCTACAAACCATCACCAACTCGCCAACTCCTCTGTTTGCTGGTTTTGCTCATCTACATGCCTTCACTTTTTCAATGGATCTCATTTTTATGGGCACAAGATGAGCCGGCCGAGATAATGGAAATTTTGCACCAAAAATTTCCCATGTACGATCTGAATGAAGAAACTGTGACTGGAACAAAGGATATCATGTGCTTTTCTGCCCTGTATACCATTTTGCACATGACTCTGCCTATCTCACCGGTTTACACTTGTATCCTGATGTTAAGGCGGAAAATAGTTGCAAGACTGAGTTTTAAGGGAGTTCATATTTCTAAAAACACGAAAAATCTTCACACCCAACTGCTTATGGTTCGTGAGTTTATGAAGAAGAAAAAGAAGAATAAATATTAACACAAACTTTTAGGCTTTAACCTACCAAGCCATCATTCCCGGTATCAATCTTGTTAGCATTTCTTCGTATGCTATTGGACAAATCGGACTGTACAATCATCCAGCTCTGGAATATTTCACATTCACTTCTGTACTCTTTGTACCACTGCTATCTCCAATGGCTTCGTTTATTTTTGTGTCTCATTATAGAAGATTCATTCTGAGAAATGTGTTGAAGCTTGCGAAAATTGAACCGCAAGAGACTTCCATCACTTCTACTTACAACTCTATTCCTCTTACTGGATGATTTTAAAATTGTTGTATTGTATTTATTTATTGTATTTCTTAAGTTATATAATTTTACTTTTTGTAAATACTTGAATAAGTACACGTAGATAAATATCTTCCCTTTCTAAGGGTTGTGCCAGTTAATTAAGCCGGCCCGGCTAGCCCGCGACAAGTGTGGTGGATCTGCCACTGCCAATGGATCGAAAGTACGTCAAAATAGTTTCTAGCTGGTATTTAATTGTCTCACAAAGTCCCCATAAGTTATTCAAATTTGCGTATTTTTCTTCGTTTTTTGTTATGTTTTGTTGCTTAAGAAAAAATTAATTAGTCGATTAAAACCCTTTTTGTTGAAGTAACATAATTTTTTCATGTTTTTTCAATGAGAATGCTTGTTGATTTGTCGTAAGTTTCGACGCATGCACAGAAACCTGTAACGTTATAATTTGGGCACGTGTGTGGCGGCAATTTGCGTATTTCCAATTATTTTTAAAAAATGTACGCTTCAACACACCGTGATATATTGTTGACGTTGCCGAGTCTATTTCACGCGTAAATTCAACGTGAACTGAAATTATTTGGCGACGAAAATGAAATCCACGAAGTAATAAGTTTTTTGGAGCGCGCTTGCTTTCTTGGCGAATGGACAATAGAAGGACACTTTACTAAGAACACCCTCGCTTTTTTAAACGTTTGTTCCCGAACTTTTCTTTTTTTTTCTTGTTAAAAAAATATAATTTCAACATGACGAAAACGAGGATGAAATTCGGAAACACCGGAAGATAGTTTTTTATTTCCGAGAAAATCTGTACTCTATGGAATTCAAGAAAAAACGCAGTGGCACGTGCTATTATCATAAAATCAGTTCATGAGTTTGGATTATCGACGTCTGCTGGTGGTGGACGTTGTTTCAAATACGCCAAATTCAATAAGAACTTATTGGAGTGAATTCGAAACCAAAGAAAAGAGAAGAATAGAGTCAGCAGAAATATGATCCAGAGTCAGTCTATTTAATGTCAAAGAACCGAAATTTTACGGTAAAAATATGTTTTAAATGAATTGTTTTGAACACATTTTTCGGGTGTACCACGGTATTTAACTCGCACGGAACATAACTTTTACGGAATAGAACCAGCTGAAATGGAACTGTACTGAGAAGCAACTGCACAAAATAGAACTCAAGATAGAACTTCGGCACGATTCAGACACAATTGAAGGGGTGTAACCGTAATTCATTCAAAAAATTTGAAAATACCAAAATGAAACAAATAAGTTTGCATTTTCACTCACTCATTCGTTAAAATTTTTGGAATGGATTACTGTAACACTTCTTCAACTGTGTCCCAGCCGAGCCTAGAGTACTCGTGAAAAATTAAATTTTAAAAGATAAAAACATGTGCAATTCACAGCACATTCAGTACATTTTTAATAATTTTCCAGAAAATGTTTTCAAAAAATTCGTTTCATCATTTTTCAGCCGAATGGATCCGCTTTTGACAAATTCGTATCCTAAAAAGGGGGAAAGGAGAAGAAAAGAGTAGCGGAAATGAAGTGTCTGCGGAATTTTTCGATTTGCGGAAGTCGCGGAACTACAGCTTTTTTATAATCCTGATGGCATTGCTTACCTAGACAAAAAGGAAATGAATGAACTTTTTAAAAACTAGGAAAACAAAACAATATCAAGGTTATTTTTTAGTTAAAGACCAAGAATGATAAAGTAGCATTTTTGCCTTTTTTTTGACATGACCGTACAAAATCGATTGACATGAGCTTTTTTTCAAAACTATAGGTTTCCACAATATGTAATAGTGCACATCCTTGGCTTCACTAAAAACAGAAAAAAAATGTGAAGCTATTAATTTTCTTTCCAATTTCCGCAATGTGGAAAATAGAATTACGATGAACGGCTGTTTTGTGTATTGTTCTTCACAATGCGTATGTATGTTTTGCGCTTTACTTGTAATGACTGTTTGATCTATTCCAGGTATTTTAAATCACTTTTTGCTGTTATTATTTTATTCTAATTTTTTGAATTTTAGTTTTCCCTAGTTCCATTTTTTTTTTCATTTTTATGTGCTAAATAACATTTAACACAGACAATTAGGGTGTTTCTCTGTTTGTTTTTATTTTTTTAATTTTTAATTATGGCTTACGGTTTTTTTAATTCAAAAATTACCCATTTTTATTGAGTAAGGTAAAATTTCTAGCCCACTTTTAAATATATGCCCTTTTGTTGTCAATCTATGCTCGCTTAATTTTTATTTTCATTTTAGTCCTCGTCAACTTTTATTCTTACGTAAATACATAAATAAATAAGATTGGACTTTCATCAATGTTGTTGGCATATATGCCCGCTTTGGCTGAAATGGATGCCTTAAAATGTTCCCTTATGGTAATTTTTCTAGTGAGCTTTTTATCACTATTTCATGTTTATTGTTAATGCCAAAGTATAATTATTATGAGCCAAAGTATTGTTTTACCGTTTACCTTGAAACAAATCGATCGGTTTATAAATCGAAGACGAAAACGGCAAGAAAAAAGGAAAAATAATAGAATCAGAATGTTCCAGAAACATTCCAGAAACTGTTACGCAGACGGCAAGACAGATCTACCATAATTTTTGGTCACATCATCTTTGTGTAGCTCTCTAAAGTTTCGCCAATTTTGGATTACAAGCTTCAATGATTAATAATAGTACGATATGTCTTTTTCTAGTGGTCTCGTGAGTCATTGCGTGCTTTTTAACACATCAATTTTTTAATTGTAGCCCTTCAATCTTTGAACCGACCAGGCAGAACAGTCAAATTTGGGACATTTTTCATCTGGAGACTTTTTCTGATTCGCTTTGTCATCTCAGCACACTATCAGTTTGAGATTATCAATTCATTTGTTAGAAAAATAAGGGCATATCTGTGGTATCCGTTCAACAGAAAGCTCCGCCCACTGGTAACGGAAGCACGGAGATTGATAATGGCTCAGTGGCCGTTTCCGGCAGAGGCTCAACAAAAAAATAACATACTAGTCTATACAGTCTGTCATTTCTAGAATTTTTTCATGCCTAGAAGTTTTTGTTCAGTGTTTTTTTTTTTTTAATTTTTCTGTAACTACCTTCATAATTACTTATTATTTGCGTTCAATATCTCCGAAAATAAAGCCAGAATCTTTATCAACTCAGAAAAATGTTCGGAGCGGATATATGGCTATTAGCTTTTGAAAATTACAGATAATCATTATTGGCGCATAGTTGGCAGCTAATCGGCGATCGGTGCTAGTTTGCCGGTAATGGACGTTTATGTTAGTATTTTGTCGTTCCAAAATTAATGGTCCCGCGCGTTACCGTCTTGTACAGCACGGTCTCCCAGGTGGCTAATAATAAATAAGGCGCAAGTGTAAATACGGAGTGTCGTTGCAGAATTTTACGCATCGTTTTAAATCTTTTTCCATTCATTTTTGCATTTTTTTATTCGTATTTTACATGAGAATTTGAATATCATTTTGTGTATTCATAATTGCATTATTATATCAAGATATTAATGCCAATTAATGAAAAAATATGTGATTTAATGCATGTTTTGCCTTCACATATGTAAATGAAAATCAAAAATGACATTTTTATTCTCATCGTTCTTACTTAACCGTATTATTTTTGTAACATTTCAGGCGAAAATCTGCATTACAACAACAGCAACGATTACAAAGTCGATCCATTTTTCAAGTACCAAAGGTACTGCGGATCACGGCGTTCTGCGTCCTCAGAAGACTGGTGGCGCGCAAAGCGGTTGGTTTCATTTATGTCGAACCTGCGAAAAAACTCCAGAACAAATCGATTGACGAATGAAGCCGAGCAAATGCATTGTTAAAAGTCAGAAAAACGCGGTTAGTTTGACTGAACTCCACATGCTTCCCTGTAAAAACCTTTTTATAGGCACCCCAGCTCTGGACGGAGAAAAAATTAAGAAAAAGACGACTCGAGGAAGGAGGAATTGAAGTCGTGTGTCTCAAACAGATGCTCGTGTGCTTTGTCAGACACGGGACGAGGTGCGCTGCAAGAATATGAAGTTTTGGCGTCACAATGGTACCTGGCGGCAAATCTCGGAGGTTAGAAACAAGCAGATGAACAACTTTCGAAATCTTTACAATGAGGTTATCCGTATTTTTTTTGACTATGTGTGTAATGAATAAATAGATATTTATATTTTTCAAAGTGTTTTTCTCGCAAACTTAATTCCACTACTCACAACCATGACTTACTTCAATCTTAGCTTGCGACTCAACTTGCAAAAAATGAGCCGTTTGCCGTATGCAGCGGAGATATGCGGAATGCATTTTTTGTATACGAAAAATTAAAGAATAGAATGCAAATTTTCAAACGGACAACGTTATAAAAATTCAAAATGGAGAACGGAAAATATGTTATTTTCAAAGGAAAACGGAAGAGGACTATTGGAATTAAATTGTTCAAACGGAAAACGGCGGAAACGGAATCCCGCTTATCACTGTCATGTAATCTTTAATTTTCCAAGGTATTTTAAAGAATAATGCCAAAAGATAACATTCGGATTAAAAATACGGAGAAAACGGGTAAAAGTAAAAAAATATATGCAGCTGGGAGCCTTCTTCCTTGGTTTTTACTTTCAGTGTTCTTTCTGAGCGATTTCCTACGACTAGCATGCAAAAAAAATAAAAAATTCAAGGTTTTGCAGAAATTTTCTGATCAGCCGCAGATCTTAAAATTCTATCAACTCAGCCATTTATGAAAATTATGAGCCCATCTAGCGATCAAAATGATCGCCATAAAATTCTGAACAATTGCTTGGGCTTTTCATCGGCATTCCGTGAGCGATTTTCGAAAATTTGGAAATTTTAACAATTTCCTACACAAATTTTCAAACTGTATCAACTCGTCGAATTTCTAACGATATGCGAAAAACTTGACACCAATACGTTTCTAGTGAGCTACTAAACAAAAGCTTGGGCAGGAAAAAGCAGAATAATACGATTAATAGGTAAAAATCAGTAAAAATAAGAGAATTTCAGTAGAAAATAAATAAAAGATAGCTCGAGCGTAAATCCTCCCGAGAGCCGATTGCAAACGCGCTCCATCGAACATTAGCCGCGTGGGAGACCGTGTACAGTTTCTTGTAATTTGTTTCCCGCGTCTCTTTGTTTTTCACATTTTCTAATCCTGTCTAATTGTCTAACTTGTCATGTTACACGCTACACGTCTATTGTCATCGGTAGAGCGCGAAAAAAGCGCGAAAAAACTTTTTGAGGCAAAATTTTATTTAATTTTTTTTTCAGAACAATGCTGAATTTCCCCACAATATTCTCCATAGCACACGCCTTGGTCGCTGCTCTCGGAATGTCATTCAACCTGCTTTTGATCTACCTGGCGCTTTTTCAAACGCCACGTGTCATGCGATCGTATTCAACACTCATTGTCAACTATGCAATTACCGATTTTTCCGCGTGTCTTTGCGATCTTTTCGTGCAACAGAGAATTATTCCGGCTGGTTTGACACTTGGATACGTGTCCAACGGGCTTTGCAAACATTTTGGGCCAACTGCTTGTTATGTGGGGTGAGTCATCTTTGACTTATTATGCGTTGCGACGGATGTGGTCTCGCCGCGGCCAGCGCGTATACGGTAGTTTGTTTACGAAAAAAAAATAACAAAAACACAAAAAAACAATACAAGGACAAGAGACCACCGACGCAACGCACGAGCCCCTCTGCCTGGTTTTCGCGACGCAGTACTAATGCAAAACATTAAGTGTTTTTTTTTTCAGATACAGTCTTATGCTCCACTTCTTCTCTCATTCTCTCTGGTCCCTCCTCCTCTCCTTCTCATACCGATACTATATTCTCTTCAAACCCTCACCAACTCGGTATCATCTTTGTATTGTTGTTTTTCTCGTCTACACCCCGTCACTTCTTCAATGGGTCTCATTTCTATGGGCACAAGATGATCCAGACGAGATAATGGACATTTTGACTAAACAGTTCCCAACGTACGATTTGAAAGATCATGTTGTATCTGGAACCAAGAATATTATATGTTTTTCTGCCCTGTATACCATTTTGCATATGACATTGCCGATCACACCTGTCTACATCTGTATCCTGCTGTTGAGGCGGAAAATAGTGGAAAGATTGAACTTCAAGGGAGTAAATGTCACCAAGGACACTAAAAACCTTCATTCTCAACTTCTTATGGTACCTACATTAATATTTGCAGAAGAAACTAATACTTGTAAACTTTCAGGCGCTAACCTACCAAGCCATCATTCCCGGTTTTTACCTATTCAGTGTAGCTTCGTACGCTATTGGACAATTCCGATTTTACAACCATCCAGCTTTGGAATATTGCACGTTCACTTCAGTACTTTTCATTCCACTTCTATCTCCACTGGCCTCATTCATTTTTGTGTCTCACTATAGAAAATTCATAACGAAAAACGTGCTGAAGTTGGCGAATATTGAACAATCGGAGACATCCATCTCTCCTTATTATACTAGAAAAGCTCACACTATTGGATAAATTATATTGAAGACTGTTTTTTTGGAATAATGAATTTTGGATCGTTGTGTAGAATAGTGAATAGAAATAAAAACTGCTTCTGATACATTTATTTGCACCATTTTGTCGATTTGATGAAAAATTGGTACACAGACTGAAAACGCGCTCCAGTGTCCCAGTAAACTCTTTCATGGTGTGTTAGACCTTATGTAAAAGCGAACGCACCCTATTGCATTCTCTGCGTCTCTACAGTCACGTTCTGCCAAATTTAGCTGAACGATGGAAAAAATTCGCTTTCAAACATTTTTTTTGCGTTTTGGTGAAATTTTTTGAATTTTTAATTTAATGAAGCTGAAAATAACAAAAATGCCGAAAATAATTGAAAAAATCGTTAAAAACTATAATTTTTCAAATTTACTCGTAAAATTTGGTGTTTTTGTGCAAACACCACATCTGCGGAGCTACAGTAAGATTTTTTACTCAATTTTTTTTCAAAAACTTTAATTTATAAATTTTTTTTTTCCATTTTTTTTCAAAACTTTGAATTTTACACGTGGTGCAAAAAAGTCTTGAAATTTTCAATTTGATGTAAAATTATACTTTTTGGTGAAATGTTTAAATTTTTCATTTAATGAAGCTAAAAACAACAAACATGCCGAAAACAATTGAAGAAATCGTTCAAAACTATCATTTTTCGGATTTGATCGTAAAATTTGGTGTTTTTGTGCAAACACCACATCTGCGGACCTACAGTAAGATTTTTTACTCAATTTTTTTTTAAAACTTTATTTTTTAAATTTTTTTGCAATTTTTTTTCAAAATTTTGAATTTTAAACGTGGTGCAAAAAAGTCTAAAAATTTTCAGCTTGGTGTACAATTAACAATTAACGTTTTGCTGAAATTTTTTGAATTTTCCATTTAATTAAGCTAAAAATTAAAAACATGCCGAAAATATTAGCAAAAATTGTTCAAAACTACCTTTTCTTAATTTTTGTCGTAAAAATTGGGGTTTTTTGTGCAAACACCACATCTGCGGACCTACAGTAAGATTGTTTACATCACTTTATTTTTTAAAATTTTTTTTCAAAACTTTGAATTTTACACGTGGTGCAAAAAAGCAAAAAAAAAGTCTTGAAATTTTCCATTTGGTGTAAAATTATACTTTTTGGTGAAATTTTTTGAATTTTTCATTTATGGGGTTATTCACGAAATGGCAAAAAATGGCGAAAAACGGCAAAA
The DNA here is from genome assembly GCA_963572235.1 of Caenorhabditis japonica. Taxonomy (NCBI): domain Eukaryota; kingdom Metazoa; phylum Nematoda; class Chromadorea; order Rhabditida; family Rhabditidae; genus Caenorhabditis; species Caenorhabditis japonica. The sequence goes on from OY754345.1 coordinate 5,383,428, forward strand.
AACTGCGCGAAAACTCGGAAAATGCTCCGATTAATCTGAAATTTTGGGAAATAAAGGAAAAAATCCTTCCGGACATTACCCCAAAATTTCAGACGAAAATATCGATTTTAAGCATTTTCAGAAAAAAAATCAATATTTCTTAAAAAATGATATTTTGGTTTGAAATTTTGTGGGAATGTCCGGGAGAGTTTTTTTCCTCATTTCCCAAAATTTCAGACCAATCGGAGCATTTTTCGAGTTTTAGCGCAGTTTTTTGCCGTTTTTTGCCATTTTTTGCCATTTCGTGAAAAACCCCATTAATGAAGCTAAAAATTAAAAACATGCCGAAAATATTAGCAAAAATTGTTAAAAACTACCATTTCTTAAATTTTGTCGTAAAATTTGGGGTTTTTTGTGCAAACACCACATCTGCGGACCTACAGTAAAATTGAAATTTTTATTTCATGTTCAGTTTCACTATGAGCAGTTAAATGAGAAAAAAACAACATTTTAATTTATTTTTGATTTCTTTATTCGAATTTATTAACTGAAAAAATGAAGAAAATTACATATGTATTGGGTTGGGTTCGACCGGTATGAATGAGAAGTTGAACTGGGTAAACTGGGGAAAAATTTCAATTCGTTGCTGTAGGAAATTGATTGTACGACGACTAGATTTGGGGGAACCAAATTAAGAATTTAAATGCACTTTCTGCCAAAAATCTTCTCACAGAACTGGTTCAAATTCCTAGCCGCTTGTCCATTTTTGCACCCAAACGCCGTTGACGACTCGAACGTGGCGGATGAGAAACGAAGAGCCAAACTGCGAACAACTTGCTGGAACAGCGATTGATCCGATCGTGAATGACACCAGTACAGGTTCCAATCGCACAGTTCAAACTGCTCGGGCTTGGCGTATACCTGGAATGGAAGAGTTGCGACATGAAAACGTGAAACCTTGCCCACTTTTTTTCACGCAAAAATTCAAACTGCACTAAAAATTAATGTTCGCGTGAAAAAAAGTGGGCGGAGTTTCATTTTTTGATGTCGCAACTCGATTGAAAACACAATACAAACAATTTCAACCGATGGAATCAATGGGTTGAAAATTTTTAAAATATTTTTGAAACAGTATGGTATTTTATTTCTAGCCGAACGTTTAAAGCACGAGGCGCCAATTTCCATATCAATTCCAACTTGAAACTCACCATATCAAGCACAGCCTCCTTCAAAATCTCCCCATTCTCAACACTGTCCTGTGCGTAGAAATAACAAAAATCTGATACCAATTGAGCACGACCAACCGCCGAAAACAGCTCGGGCTCTTCGAACATGTATCTGAAATCAAAACCATTGAAGCGCATTTCTTTTTGATCGGGAAATTTTTTAGCTAATAGCCATAGAATACGGACTGTGCCATATGAGTTTGGCGCACGTTTCAAATTCGACATTTTTGATGGCTATTCTCTTCAAATTCTGGGCATTATCAGGAAATTTTTGGCAAGGAATAGTCTTGGAGAACGGCTGACAGCCATTGAAAAAAGCTATTGTCGGGCCGCCAAAATGGTCACACTCGCTCCGCTGAACTCAACGCTATGCGATTTTCATTTTGTTTTCCAAATTATTTCATTTCACGTTGAATTTACACGTGAAATTAAAATATTTGGAGACCAAAATGAAAATTGCATATTGTGTCTTCGAACGAATTGCAGCATGAAAAATGAGTCGGCTATCCCTTTTTGTATGCGTCTCTTCAATTAGAACTATGTTTGCATGGTCGCGAACAGATAAATGGGCGGAGTCTCGCGTTCTCATGTCGCAACTCGATTTAATACACAATAGCGTTGAGTTCAGCGGAGAGCGTTTGACCATTTTGGCGGGCCGACAATAGTAGACATCAAATTTGGACGTGCATCAAATTTAAAATACATATCTAATAGCCATCGAATTATGACGTGCGCCAAGTGAACTTGGTACATTCCCCGAATTCAATAGCTAGAAGCCGAAAAAAAACTATTTGGACCCACTTAAAAATAGCGGTCCATGTCAAAGAATCATAGTTGACTCTCATAAAAGATGTAAAGTTGAGATTGACCAAAAGTGGCGCTGATTCGGACGCAAAAACGATCGATTCGGAGAACACGAATTGTGGAATCGACAGGGTTGATGTCATTTTTAGAGGCCAAAGTGGGCGGGACATTTGTTGAAGACGCGAGGACGGTCCATTATTTTCGACAAGAATCGACGGATAGCCACCGGTGGTGTACCAGTATTCGTAGATCTGGAAATTAGGGTAATTTGTCTTGAAAATGTTTTAAAATGTGCCGACTCTGTTGTGACACTTTCTCGAATCTTGTCAGCTGTAATACCGGTTTTTAAAGTTTCAAGATTCTTGAAACTGGTTCCTTGAAAGAATCAAGATTTTTTAAATTCTCAAAAACTGTCTCGAGGGGTGGGACCAAAAAAAAATTTTTTTTTCGATTTTTTTTTATTTTTTCGGGTTTTTTTTGGATGAGACAAAACATTTTTTGTTTTTTTTTTCAATGGTAAGAGTGAGACCAAAAATTTTTTAGAGCCCCGGAGGCGAAAGAAAGTTCCGGTTTTTGGGCAAAAACTCATTCAGTATATGCTCCGAATTGACAAAAACCTCTAATTTTCACCAAAAACTTGGAAAATTTCTTTTTAAATGGCAGAAATACGAACTTATTTTGGAATTTTTTTTTTGTTTTTTTGGTAATTTTTTTGAGGACCAAAAAAAGTTTTTTTTTTGTGGAAAATTTTTTTTTTCCCACCTCTGCTCGAGACTTCTCAAAACGTTTTCTCGGTTAATTTCGCGAAATCAGCTATAGTCCCCAAAATCTATAGTCCCAAACGATTCAAAAGCAATTTTTTTACGATTTTCTGCTGTCATAAAGTCTCAAAGCCAGGAATTCTTGGAAAAGTTTCGAAAAGCTCAAAAGTAGTCTCAGAAAAGTATCAAGAAAGTTTTGAGAAAATGAAAGTCTCCAGACTTCTGGAAATGCTTTACATGGTTTTATACTGTAAATGCACCGTAAATTACAATCATAAAGCGCAACAGATTTATGGTACTTACCTCTCCAACCGTAGCATTTCGATCAACTCGAATTTGATCGAAAAACGATGTGAAAGTGGTCAAATTGAAGGAGGAATGTGAGCCAACAAGCGATTTGATTACAGACAGCATGAATTGCTCGCCAACCACCGATTCCAGAGTGTCGAGCAGGACGACACCTTTTAGATAACAGTGACGGTTTATCTGCAATAAAATTCTTCAACTAATAAGTCGTTCGACGCGCTGCGGTTGCGTCGCGTGGCTAAGCTGTCTCTTGTCTGCGTCTTGTCTCGTCGCTTTCACGCTTTCTGTACTCAAATTCTTTCGCGATGACAGTTTCCAAACCCCACCATTTCCTGATTAATCTTATCCGGCATGTACAAAGAATGCCCCGGGCTCAGAAAATCCTCGACCAGCTGAATTTCCACGTATTGAGCCAATTGGAAGCGTTGCAAGCGAATCTCATCAGTGAGCAGCGCTTTGACCGCTTTGATGGCCAGCCAGTCGGCGAGGTCCTCCTGGAGACAAATGTAGTTCCACGAGTCGATCGTTGCGCGATTTCCGATCCAGTGGTGAGCGATTTCGTGGGCGATCTGAAAAAATACTCGGTAGAAAGCGTCACATGCATTTGGAGTGAGAATCAGAGAAATCAGAGCGAAACATCGGCCACGCTCTCTCAATTTTCTGCACTCTCTTGTCGTCAACTCGTCCACTTCGAATGGAGCGAGTTTAGAGCGCTTCTTACTGATAATGAGATTTAAAAATCCCGAAAAAAAAAGCCTACCAAGTAGATCAAATGCGCGTCATCTCCAGTGGTCGCGAGGCTTTGAGAAATTGTTATATGGCCCCAATTTTCCATACCACCATCGTACTCGGGCACCAGGATGAAATCGATCTGCAAGTTTTGAAGAAAAAGTTATTTTTGTTCCCCCACTAACCTTATTCAATGGCAATGGCACATCAATGAGCCCGGCTAGAATCTCAAAACTGGCGAGAGCACAATCCAAAACTCGGAGAACAATGGCTCGCGAGTCACCATTCACACGGACTGTTACACCGAAGGAGGTTTGGCGGGAGAGCTGGAAAAATTGTTTTTCGGGTTAAATTTGCTATCAATTGCGTTTCTGTGCAAAAAAAAACGTGCTTGCAAAAAATACTTGACTTTCAAGTGGATTCGAACTTTGGTGGTGTGCACCACAGTTTTCGTGAAACCCACTCGGCCATGCAAAGGCGAGAATATGCGAGAATATCAACGACTTTTTATCTAAAACTGATGCGCATCCACAGGTAAACCGGCATGGCCGAATGGTGGTCCACTGGTGCGCCGCTCGATGCTCGAGTGACGGAACCACCAACGTTTGAATTAGCGGTTTTTCAATGGCCGACTTTTCACGCATCCGCGGCTTTTCAATGCGCGAGTTTCTCTCACTGCTCCTGAAATTTACTGATCTCGAGATGGAATTGAGTATGTTTATTAAAAGTTTACCATTTAAAAAACAAAAGCTTTGTGAAAAATGAAGGTTTGCCTAACGGAAAAAAGTAATTTAGTATTTAAAATCGATGGTGGCATAGGGATCCTCGCACTCGTTCCAATTGGTTCCTGCGCCTTCAGCCAATTTTAGGCAATATGTGATCCGAAACGTGCCGTCGCTGCAAAAATAAAACATTTCATCCAATCGTTACTTAATTTAATGTGGTTTCTCATGATAATAAAAATGACCCTATTTTTTATTACCCTAAACTCGTGAAGATAGGACCGCTTTCCTTTTCTGTGACAGCCGCCTCAGCTAACGTAATGTTTTCCATATACCATCTTCTTTCAGGGAGAAAATGAAAAGGACCATCTTCCTGGAGCAGAACTTTAGGAAAGTGGACAGTATCAGTGTTGGTCTGGAAGACGGTTTTTTTTCCATTTACTGATTAAAAAAATTGAATTCTCTCTATTCTGTTTTTGTTCGCAACGAGCGGCCAGAGAAACGAAAGAGTACTTTTTAAGTGAGGGCGGCCCTATGCATTGACGGACCTATCTACACAAGTTTAGGGTAATTGAATCTCGAAATATAAAAAATAGCTAGACCAGTAAAAAACTCACTGAAGATTCGGAGAATGCTCCAGTTGGCCTGACAATGAAACTTTGAGAAACAATGGCAAAAATACTCCCGGACATTCCCATACGTTTTCAGAAAAATCGATACTTTGGTCTGAAATTTTCTGGGAATGTGGTGGAGTATTTTTGCCATTATTTCCCAAAGTTTCAGGTCAATCGAGGATATTTCCGAATTTTTGCTGGTTTACGCTATTTTTTGTTATTTCGTGAATAACCCCATAACACTTTCGAACTAAAATGCAGTTAAAAAATTACAGTTTTACTTTCAAGAATAATCTAATTTCTAAAACTCACATTTTTCAACTTTTTCACATTTGAGAATCCCGTAGAAACTTCCGAACGCTCAGACATTTCATCTCTGACGCCGTCATGGAAAATTGGAGAGATGACGCCTGAAATTGTTTGTATTTAATAGCATAATAAATTTATTGCACTTACTGTTTGAGCTCATCCGAAATACACCATTCTCTGAGTTCTATTGACCGTGAATCTTGTTAATTCGTAAGCAACGTAGCTTCACACGAAATAAGCTGAAAAATCATTATTCGGGAAATTAATAGGGCAATTAAGCAATAATTTAAGTAATAATTGAGACTCACGAGCATAAAAAGAAAAGAAAGAACATTGCATCAGATCACGCGCTAGCGCTGAGGCCGCAATCGATTGTTCGCACATCGGTGGCTCACCAAGAATCTCGATTTGCCCGCCTCGCGCATTGTTTCTCATTCAACCGTGTCTCACACATTGTTCGAACATCAGCGTCTGAATGTTTCCTTCTCCTCCACCGTACAGGAACCATTCGCGCATTACCGCCTATTGAGCCACTATTCAGACACAGTTCATCCATGCCGGTTTACCTGTGTCGGTGGTTCAGTGGTAGAATGCTCGCCTGCACAGGTTTTGCGCGATAGGCCTATAATAGGTTGCGCGATAGGCCTATCGAGTACCCGCGAAGGACCCTATAGTAAGCCTATTATAGGCTTATCGCGGCTCGTCGCCTATAATAGGCCTATAATAGGCTTATCGCGGTTGACTTTCGCCTATAATAGGCTTATCGCGGTCATCAATAAGCCTATTGTAAGCCTATAATTGGCCTATCGCGGTTATTCCTAACTCGAGGGTAGGCTTGTAATAGGGCTATCAAACGCCTCCAAACTCACCCGCATGCTCAAAAGTGCTCCCATTCGAGCCATTTCTTGTTAAAAAAACGAAAAACTGTTGAAACAGAATAAAATTTATTGCAATTTTAACGAATCGAATAGTACAAACAATAAAAAGGAGAAGAATGGGTATAAAATATATCAGAAAAAGAATGTAGAACATTATTTTGGGTTTTCAAAGTTTTTAAAAGTTGGCGAACACGTAGTTTGTTTTTAAATAGGTTTTCCCATGTGACCATGGAGACAAGCTTATCTGGAGAAAATCTATGCAGAGCGCAGTTTTTCCTATTTTTCTCCAAACAAAAAATCAACTGAAGTTTGCATGATAAAATCGCATATTTCCATTTTTTTAGTGAATTTCGATTATTTCGCATGTTTTTTAAAGTTCTATTACTGCGTCGTGGGGAGCAGGCAAACACATGGAAAAATCACGTGACTGCGTCGTGTGGGTCTCTTTTTTTTAAGATATTTTTTTAACCTTACTGAAAATTTTGAATTCGGAGCGTAAAAGATGGAAGAATTCTAAAGCAAGTGAGGCTTGTTTTTGATGCGTTTTCCTACAAATTGGTGTGGAAACAGGCAAATTTGCACTTGCGGCTGTACATCGCCGAGCTGAATATTTTATTCGAATTTTGGTCATATTTTTACTTTATACAAGCTTGCTACTTTTGGTGACTATTGCTTGTGTTCGCCAAATTTTTAAAAAATTTGAAAACTTACAAATTCGTCCAATGTCCAATATCGTCCAATGGCATCCACGGTTCTGCTCGCTCTCCTTTAGGTCACTCGCCTCGATCTGAAATAAAAATTGATGATAAAAATGAGAAAAAAAAGTCATAACCTATTCAGTGCCCGACTAAAAACGATGTACTAATGAGGTGCGGCCAGCACGCCGATCTTGGCGGCAATTTGCCGATTTTAGGAACAAATCGCCCTGGCAATTTGTGTCAAGTTGCCTCAAACTCTACAACTTGTTGCAAAAATCGATCGATTGCTGCTAAAATCGGCGTACTGGCTACATCTCGACGGTAATTTTCCATCGAAATCGGCGTTCTGAACACTGCCAGTGACCAAACGCCTTATTAGGCGGCGAAAAGTTTCTAATTTCTGTAGTATTCTGTAATCTATTATACTGTGAAACGTTATGGGGTTATGCACAAAATGACAAAAAATGGCAAAAAAAACTGCGAGAAAACTCGGAAAATGCTCCGATTCATCTGAAATTTTGGGAAATAAGAACAAAAATGTTTGCCCACAAGATTTTGGAACAAAATATCGATTTCAAAATTGTTCGGAAAAAATTCAATATTTTTTAAAATAGATATTTCGGTCCAAAATTTTCTGAGCATATCCAGTAGTAGTGTGCGTTATCGAAAATTTTTTTACCGGTGAACCCATCTTTCGGTAAATTTACCGGTAAAGAATCGACAAAATTTGCCAAATTTACCGGTTAAGTCGTCAAATCTTTACCGGTAGCGCACACTATCCAGGAGTATCTGTGTCCTTATTTCCGGAAATCTCAGGTCATTCGGAGCATTTTCCAAGTTTTTGCGCAGTTTTTGCTGTTTTTTTTCGCCCTTTCGTGCATAACTCCATAACGTTTGACAGTATAATAGATTCGTGGCGGAGTGACACTCGAATTCACGTTTTTATTCGAAATAATGGAGAAATAACTGAAGAAATGAAGAGATTTTTCGTCTCCCAGTTTCACGTGAAATGCCACTCCATCACGAATCCATTATAGGAAAAATGGGATTCCAAGATTTTTTTTCTTCGGACAATGCAGGAAATTTTGCAATTTTGTCAAAACATAATACTTACATTACATGTCCGTTTCGCAGCTCCTCGTGAACATCCACGATCCGTGATTGCAGTACCGCCTGAAAAATGAGAAATTTGAATTTTATTTATTTATAATAGATTCGTGACGGAGTGAGTTTTCACGTGAAACTGGGAGACGAAAAATCTCTTCATTTTTTTTTGAAAAAAAAACGTGAAAAATTGCCACTCTGCAACGAATCCATTATTTATATAATTATATAATGGATTCGTGGCGGAGTGACAATTCACGTGAAAATGGGAGACGAAAAATCTCTTCATTTCTTCAGTTATTTCTTCATTTTTCGAATAAAAACGTGAAAAAATTGTCACTCCGCCACGAATCCACTATATATGAAATGAAGAAAAATATTTGTAAGAAGAACGCGTGCACGTTTTTATTGTGCAACAATAAATAAAAATATTTTTATTTACACCCCTTTCTCGGCCCACCAACGTATTTCTAGTTTGGCCGGCTTTATCACATATTGGCGAAGATTGACACTTTTGGTAAACAAAATTATGTCTTTTTTAAACAAAAATAAAAAGAATAGCAAAAGAAATGAAGATAATTATTGTCTCACAATTTATCGCGAAGTGTCAATCCTTGCGAATGCGCCATTACAGGGAAAAAAACAAGAATATTTCTATTTATTGAAAGATAAAAAATATTTAAAATCTGAAAAACGAAAAACAGCTGAAATGAGCCGGAAAAAAATTAATTTAGGACAAAAAAAGTGTTTTTTTTTCTGATGAGTGCTGGCGTCTCTACCGAGATAGTGTAGCCGTCGAGCGCGTTTGCGTCGCCCTGACGTCACGCCGCTAGACCTACAAATAGGCCTACCGCGGTCGCCGCACACCGCATCCGCGATAAGCTTATTACAGGAGGGTAGGCGCTGCCGCCCGCGATAGGCGTATTATAAGCTTATAATAGGCCTATATTTGGCCTCAACCTATTATAGGCCTATCGCGCAAAACCTGTGTGCCACGCGGGCGGCCCGGGTTCGATTCCCGGTCGATGCAACTTATTTTACTTTTTCTTTTTTATTTTTATTTTTCCTGTTTTCACATTTTTCTAAACAATCCCTCGCCGCCCACAGCAATAATACATTTTGTAGTGAGTAATAGTAGTAGTAGTAAGCCAGCGCCCTCTAGACAAAAGTAAATAAACAAACAATTGTAGACAGCGAGGGTGGAGAAAAGAGGCTTGTAAATACGTCTTGTTTTTGTTTATCCCCCAGTGTTTTTCTATTTTTTTTTCGCCCCGCCACTACGTCGTTCGTTCGCTTGTTTTTTCTCTTTTTTGCGATGTTTTTCTTTTAAATTTTTTCACTATTTTTTCATCAACACCTTTTTTCTTCTCTGTTAAAATTGCAAAAAACATTTCCCCTGTACCCTTCAATTTAAGACCTATAACCAACAAACAAACAAACCTGTAAATGTGAATCGGGCATAACCGAAAACGCGACCAGGTACGCTGGCAGAATGGGCGTGGCTTGGAAAATTGTCCGTTGCCATTTCCGACTCTCCACGTGTACATCCATCGCGATCGTGTTTGACTGAGCTACAGTATCCGTCGGATGTACAACTGAAAGCCGGAATAGCGATTTGACAGCCGGATCGTCTAGACATGGGAATAGACGTCGTGCGTTATTCGGTTGAAGGTGTGTCGTGTAGAGCATTGGGTCGCGTCGTTCAAAAAGTCCTTCCGAGCCATTTCCGATTCGCCCGTTGTATTCGCCTTGAAATTGGATATTTATGTACAATTAGACTATTACTTGTTCATCAAAAGATGCTAGTACGCCGAGGAGGCGCAAAGAAAAGTTAGGCTTTTTTTGAGCTTTTAATCGACGTCCGCGTCCGGTATTTTGGGTTTTTTTTTTATGAATAGGGATCACCAAATGCTGATTTTTTAATTAAATTATTTTTGCGGGGGCTCATTATAGATAAATCGCGTGTGGTAAGCGCATTATAGACCTGTCGCGGTTCTAGTTAATTTTTTTTTAAATAAGCTCCAGCAATTTTAAAAAATTTTAAATGAAAATTAGGCTTTTTACGGGAAATTTGAAAAGTTGTCGTCAAATATGATGCCCCATGTGCATACACCGAGACGCCGAACTGCAGACAGAAATTTCAAACATTTTGCAAAAAAAAAGCGTTTTTCAGGATTTATTGTGATATTTTGTGAAGAGAAAATGATGTCTTTGAGTATTTCTCTGAAAATTAAAAAAAATTGATTTAAAAAAAATTCAAAATTTTTGTGATACCGGAAAAAAAATTTACAACAAACTCCGCCCCTTTCTCGGCAGAATTCGTGCAACAGACTTGTATAGTGTGCTCATCTGTTTCTGACGATTTTTCTCCGGTTTTGTAAGGGTCGTGAAAAATTGTCGTCAATTACGCGTGCGCTTAACTTTACTTGGTAAAAACCGGTGACACATATGTAGAATGTCTAGTATTTCGCATGGCGTGAAATAAGAATTCTACACCAAATAACGATGTTACTACTGAAAAATAACTGCGCAAAACGCAACAAAATACTTTTTCGAGCTGCTCTATTTTTTTCTGGAACCAAAGTATCACCGTTTTGAGGGGTCTAGCACGCAAGGATTCTACACTAAATAACTCACCAATAGTCAGCAAATACTGTCCCGGAAACAACGCCTTCTCAAACTTGAACTCCACGGTCTCTCTCAGAATGCGAATCGATTTCAACGCGGGCTCACTCAAATCGCTGGAGCAAATCAGTGAAATGTTGCGAAACGAGTGTAAATTCACCGAGTCCAACGTGACGTTATCAGTGAGTGAGGATAAGTTGAAATGGAGCACCATACTTCCGGTGAATCCATTGAATTCGGCGACGGGCAATTTGAAGAGTAAATCATAGGATAGTGGGATGATGGCGTGTGGCCAGGAATGGGCATTTTGGACTAAGAAAAGAAGAGTTAATGAATAAAAGTAGTTCAGAATCATTGTGTCATGCGTGTTTTGTTTTGTTTTGAGCTGCGAATGGTCTGGTCACTTTCGAAGCCCACTCTGTGCGGGGAAGGAAGGGGTTAAGAGTTTGCGTGCGGCAGGTACCACTTGAGAACAACTTTCATTTCCGGGGAGCTCACACGGTATGGTGTGGGGGAGGGAGGGGAGTGAGGACAAATATTAAGTTACCCGCGTTGATTGGATGGTTATGACTGTTTGTTTCTTCCGAACTTTATTTTTCCCACAGGTTTTTTTTTGTTGGGTGAGCAGTTAGCCAACCACTTTGGTAAAATTGTTAGGTAAACATTAAGTGACCATTTGCTGAGAAAATGGAGGAGTGAGATTTATAAGAAAATTGGACAAATTCATTGTTCAGAAATTATTAAGGGTGATTTGAAAAAAGCATAGAAAACTGCGACCAAGGAAATATTTTTGAGCCTTGCCTGGAAATTTTATTTTCCAGGTTCTGGTAAACAAGAGTTATTTCGGTTATTAGGAAAGTTTTCACTACCGAACTTTGGATTTTTTTTTTGAATTTTTTTTTCTGATTTTTGTTGAATAACCGGCATTAAAACAGCGTTACCAAAAATAAATCTATACATTCCGCTCAACAAATTCTGCATAGAGTGAAAAAAAACACAAAAAATGGTTTGTTTTGCACGGTCCATGAGGGTTTAAAGTTGGATACCTGCCAGTGGCGCTAGAAAAAAAAGTAGGGCTCCCCGTTTCCTTCTCGTCTGTCCCTAAACTTTGAAGAAAATAGCAAATACGGAAACTATATGCACCGCATTTCACCTGTGTGAAGTACATTTGACGAAGAGCTCCTTTTTTGATCTGGCGCGGGAAAGAGCAACGCATGTCTGTCAGAGTCCAACTCTTTCAAACGATTGTCCCTGTGCTTTGTTGATGATGATGGCAAATGCCAACTTGACCGGGAACTGTGTTCTCTTGAGGCCGAATGGAAGGTTTTTCCCCAGGTGATTCTCGGTACGAAGATGTTCTTTCCTTTGTTGGATCCGGTGGCGAATGTGCAGAGGATGCACTTCCGCTGGAGCTCCTTGACGATGAGGAGGAATGGAAGATGTCCAAACAGAGTTGAGCAATTCCGTGGTCATGTATTGAATGAATGATTTATTGATGAAGGGCAGTTAAACCTCTGACTCAACAATTAGCAATATAAGTTAGGAGATATTTACAGTTAATAGTTAGTAGTTAGTTGAATTAAGAAACAAGTAGTTGGTGAGATCAATAGTACATAGATTAGATTTAAAACACTGGGTGGAGGGGTTAGGGGGAAAAACAGAAGGGGGGAGGTTGTTCCAACACCGGATTACTCTATTTGACAAGAACTGGGATGAGGTTTTAGAAGAGTTTTTGACAGTAGGATATAAGTTATACTTATGACGACGAAGTTTATGAAAATTAGAGAGTTTGAGGCAATTTCGTGACACGTCCAGGGTTCGTATTTCCTTTGAAACCAGAATTTTGTATATAGAGACCAGATCGTGCAGCAGACGTCTTTTTTCCAGCGATTCTAGACCAAAATATTCCAATGATTTGTAATACTTCGGATAAGGAATGTTAAACTTTTTGAACGTTCTGAATATGAATTTTTTCTGACAATTTTCAATACCTATAATGTTAGATTTTGCAACCGGACTAGTGATAAGAGTTCCATATTCAAGTAGCGGCCGTATATATATAACATAGCATTTGATGAAGACTTCCAGAGTTGCGCGGCGAAGAACATTGAAGAGAAGATTAATTCTCTGATGAACCTTTTTGATCATAATGGCGTGGTGCTGTAAGAATGAAAGATCAGATGAAATCCAAACGCCCAGGTCACGTATGACGTTGGTTCGCGGTATAGTCGTTGCATTGATTGAGAATATGGGGAGACTAGGTGGAGACTTCCGACTGTAGAGAAAAGAGATAGACTCGCACTTGTCAGGAGCAATATCCAATTGCCAGATACCACACCAAGACTCTAAACGCTGCAAATCTCGTTGTATTTTGTTTTCATCCACGTCAAATAGTTTCAAATCATCTGCAAAAAGTAAAAATTTGGATTCAAAAGTATCCCCAATATCATTGATAAAAAGTAAAAATAGGAGCGGCCCTAAAACGGAGCCCTGGGGAACTCCAGACTTGACCGGTTTAGGAGGTGACAAGGAACCATTGACAATGATTTTTTGATCGCGATTGCTGAGAAAATCCGACAGCCATCCAAGAAGATAACCATTCAACCCGAAAGATGCTAGTTTGGTAACAAGTTTTGGTATGGACACCTTATCAAACGCTTTACGAAAATCAATGTAGACACAGTGGGTATTTTGCTTGCCTACTTGATTTTGAATGAGCGTTGATTGATAGTTTAAGAGCTGCGACTCTGTACCTAGATTGGAACGAAAACCGTACTGACATGTGGATAGGAGACGTTTGCTTTCCAGGAAATTGCAGAGGTGAGACCTAACCAACTTTTCCATAACTTTGCATACAGATGACGTAAGCGATATGGGCCTATAGTTGTTTGGTGTAGAGCGTGAACCTTCTTTGTGTAGAGGAAGAACAATGGCTGTTTTCCAGATGGAAGGAAGGCAAGATGTTCGGAAAGATTTTTCAAAAATAATAGAAAGAGGTAGAGCTAGTGAGGTGCATGTTCGTTTAAGGAAGATTGCTGGTATACCATCCGGTGTAGTGTTTACCCTGGCTTTAAGCTTGAATAAGACACATTCGATAACATGTGGAAAAAAGGTCATGGAAAGTGGAGAATCAAGAGTTCTGAGTGGACAGTGCGGAGTCAAACCATCATCCTCTGTGAACACTTCTGAGAAAAATTCGGAAAATATATCAGCTTTGGCAGCGTTGTCATAAATGCAGTCACCATCCTTATTCTTTAAAGACAGAATGCTATTGTCTTCTTTGATTCGAGAATTAATAAATTTGAAAAAATCTTTGGAGGAGCATCGAACGAGACTATTTTCAGTTTGTTTTTGTTCTTCTTCAAAAAGTTTTTGCTTCAGCACTCCTGAAATTTTTTTATACGTTACAGAATTACCTTCTCTTCGCCAAGTTTTCAGTTTTTCAGTCATCAGTTTTCTTATCTCCAACGAGTGTTTTTTCACAGAAGTGTTTAATCTCCTGGTAGGAACAAAGCGCTCTATTAAGTCCGTCAAGGTGATCATAAAAGTTTCATACATAGCTTCAACAGTCAGTTGAGATAATTTAGCGAACCAGTTAATGTTGCTAAGTACGTAATTTATAAAACTGTAGTCAGCTTTATGAAATAACTTGACCGTTTTGAAGTTTTTGCTGATGGCTTTTGGAATTTTTGTTGTAATCAATAGTTTGGATGAAAATTTAGAGGAAATCTTTTACCATCTCGGTCCCGTCCATTTTGGAATGAGATTTTTCATTCAGAAGATCCACGGAGCAAGAATAGTGTCTCCTCTCAAATCTTCAGAAGCTGGAAGACCTTCTGGAAGAGTGAATCGATCTTCGTAGTCGTTTGCTGCTCCATCACCAACATCCTGTAGAAACTTGGTCCAATTGGCATCTCCATTGATGACCGGGTGTTGTCTAGAAACGAGAACTTGTGGAACTGATTCCAGAAGTAACTTTTCATGATACAGTTGTTGATGACAGGTAGGATCGACGGTAGCCTCCGCCCAGAACAATAAGTTTCCCTTCGAAAGGAAAGGGAGAGTCTGTCAAGTCTCGAAGCACAAAGTCAGCAGTCTCCAATGCAGTTTTGGAGATCATGGAGCACTCGTCCCAGATGATCACATCCACTTTTTTAGCTTCTTTGCCTCCTTACTTCGAATCGTTTCCGACGTTCAGTTTAAACTGTCCTTGTTCTTTTCTTCTTTTTTAAGCCCAAAATGTGTTATTCTTACGTGTATTCTGGCTCCATTTCTTCATTCTCTCTCCTACATTTCTTTTGTATTTTTTCACGTACCTTAACGGGCGTATATTCTCAGTACGGAGCGCTGCAAACCCGCTCCCTTCGCAAAGTGGTTAACGCGGCCACGTTAGCGACGAGAGAGTGCAGAAAATTGAGAGACCGTGACCGATGTTTTGCTCTGATTTCTCTGAACCTCACTCTAAATGCATAAGAAATACTTTGTTCGATTGGAGCGAGTTTTCAGCGTTTTATACCGAGTATCACGGTGTTCAAGATTGAAAATGTGGGCGGAGCCTAATTTGCTGGCGCGCCAGCAAATTAGCATGACGCACTTCTGGTGCTTGCGCATTTTTCGACTCAAGGGCCCGTGGGCAGGTCCGTCCGGGCCGGGCCGGGCCGGGCCGATCAATTTTTATTTCGGTTTTTTTCGTAAGTTTTTTCGTTTTTTTTTTTCAATTAAAAACAAATATCCAAAGTAATTTCGTTGTTATATAATGGATTCGTGACGGAGTGACATTTCACGTGAAACTTGGAGACAAAAAATCTCTTCATTTCTTCAGTTATTTCTTCATTTTTTCGAATAAAAACGTTAAAAATATTGTCACTTCACCACGAATCCACTATAATAGATTCGAGGCGAAGTGACAATTTTTATCACGTTTTTATTCGAAAAAATGAACAAATATCAGGAAAAAAATGAAGATATTTTTTGTTTCACAGTTTCACGTGAAATGTCACACAGTTTCAAGTAAAATTCGTTTGTTGTGATTACATTTTTTTTTATTTTTGAGCACATATTTTCTCTTCATTTCACGTATTATAAAATTTTCCGGGCAGACGAAATTTCGCCATTGGTCCGGCCCGGCCCACGACATGTCTGTACCGGACAAATAAAGAAAATACGGCATCCTAAAATGCAGCTTCTTGTACGGTGGTCCGACGGAATAGAACTGTTACGCGGACCACGAGACTTATTTGCGTAGCAGTTCTATTTCATATCATGGCTATTTTGTTGTACTTGTATACGCTCAAAGATCAAAATAATCAGAATAATCTCCCAGTTTTTTTCAAAAATTGTCACCTCATGTACCGAGTTCCTTTGATCATCATTGCTTATAATCCTATTGCCTTATCCTATTCCTTTTTCTGCTCTTTTTGCTCAATGAACCCAAAGTGCACGTCTCTTTTTCTCTTCTCTCTCTCTAATTTTTAATAATGTCTTGTTTTGTTTACGAGGAAAAGGGAAGGGAGATGGAAGGGAAAATATTTATTTTGTATGTAAACAACAACAAATGACTCGTAAAAAACAATTTTTGAGCAGAAAAGCATACAAAAAATGTTCAGATGGCCAAGTGAGGGGAGGCGCAAAGCTGCATAGATGAAATGCCGAAGATGCATATACATATAGTGTCCGTATTTGAATCATATCGTCCTGTTTAATGTGTTTCTCAGATTAAAAGAAGTAATTTATATATGCCTACAAGCTCGGCACGGATTTTTTGTTACACCACCTTTATCAGTTTCGTGTCCTTTGTGGCATAATTAGTTGAACAAATGAGCGTTAATCAAACAATTTATTATGTATCTGGAGCCTACTATTCATAAATGAATGCACAATATGATTCAAATACGGACACTATATGCATCCACCGCATTTCATTTCACATGTGAAGGTCACAGGTTCGATTCCTGGTTGTGGTCATTTTTTTTTGTCAACAAAAATATGTTAGGCACAAAAACAGCAGAGTGATAGACAGACAAAACAGTTTTTGTAAACAGAATTTGAAAAAAAAAAGTTAAATATATTTTTAAAATTTTCAGGAATTTTACTCGATTTGGTTTTCTTTTAATTAAGCCTCTTGCAAGAATTTTTTTTTAAAGGTGATGTGAAATTAAATAATATCCAAAAAAAAAAGAAAAAAGAAATCCAGACATTCTGAGAATTTATTATTTAAATTTCTCACACGATTATCGCATTTTTTCGATTAAACAAATTACATTTTGGTGAATAGTGCAATGGAGAATCATTTGATTTTGCGAAAGAAAATTTGCAAAAAAAAATTTACCACCACCCGGGCTGGAACCTGAGAGCTCGAGGGCACCGAGTTGCGCGCACCGCACCGCCCACCCTGCCACCAAAAACGCGCGTGCTGCCTTGGTGGCTCGGTAGCCGAGTGGTTAAAATGTTTGGCCTGAGCACCCCGGTTCGAGTCCTGAATATTTTTTGCATAACATTTCATGCATGATCTTGGTGATCATCACATAAAAACCTTGAAAATCGATCAGTGATGAGGTCATCTGTCTGCACAGGTTTTTTTTTTGCCCACGTCTACGACCAAAAAACTTGCCAAAATTCTTCTTTCTGTCTTTTCGCTTTTTATTTTCTTTGTGGGTGTCTGTTTTTTTTGTCTCTTCTGGAAGTAGGGGAAAGAGAAGGAGGGAGGCTGGGAGGTAAAGAATGCAAATGTAGTCCTTGGAATGCACTTTTTTGGATGGCTGGTAGAGACCGACCCGGGGGTAAAGAGAGACAGAGAGAGTCAAAAAACCAACAGTGTTTTTGTATACACACTAGTAAAAATTGAAGAGAAAAAACGAGAGAGTGAAGAGATGACGGACTTTGATCGCAAAAGGACACTTTTCAGCTAGCCAGCTGGCCTGCCTGCTGGCTGGCGCGTCGTTTTTCTTTTTATTGCCGTTGACAAATGTTGAGAGGCAAAAGATGCACTTTTGTGTACTTGTGGACCGAGTATACTGTAGGAAAAACGCTGCTTCGAAATGAATGATAGCGCCCGCGCTCGCTCTGTCTGGCCACCATACATGTTGACCGATTGAGCAGAGAGCAGGAGAGTTTACACAGGTTACGGTTTGGTGGTTTTTTGAGCTTTTTGGATTTTCGTAAATTGGGTGAACTCGATAAAAAAATTGTTTTTTGTACAATAAAAATGGAATTTTTTTTTTGAATTTTTACCAAAACCAAGGGTTTTTTTTTTGAAAAACTGTGTATTTTGCGAGAAATCTTTGAATTTCTGAAAATTTAGATGTAAATTTAATTTGAAAAATAAAAAAAAATTTTTTTAATAATTTAATTTTTTTTGCAGTTTCACAAAAAATGAAGTAAAAAATTCAAAATTCAAAAAAAAATTTTTTTTCGAAATAAACATTTTTTTGTTTAATTTTATCAAAATTTGTTGAAAATCCTCGATTTGTGTTGTTTTGATTTAAATACAATGCTTTAAAAAAAACACACAACAAACAAAATTAATGAAAAATAACCTTTGAAAATTCTGAAAACGTTTGAAACTGAAATTTTTTCAAAATAGTTGTTGTTGAAAATTTGAAAATTTTAGAACATTTACAGTTTTAAAACGCAAAATTTTGTTATATGCAATATATCTATGTATGTTGCTGTTGTTGTTGTGTATGTTGAAAAAATAAAAACAATTTTTTCAATTTAAAAAAATTAATGTGTTTGAAAATCACCAAGTACTAAGTTTCGTGGAGCGCACTTGCTTTGCGATTGGACAACAAAACAGAAATTCTACTGTTTCAAACATAATAAATTAAAGTAATTTTGGAAAGCAGATAGCAAATGATGAATTTTAGAAAATTAGAAATATTTTTGAATACAATTTTTGAAACAGAAAAAAATTTGTATATTTTTTGAATAAAATTTTGAAAAAAGAATTGCAACGCGGTGTTTGCGTACTTTTGAAAATTCAGAAGAAAATGAAGGAAAAAATAAAAAAAGACGAATATAGAGAAATGTTCCCATTTTCGTTTGAATTTTAAATGTACGCAAACACCGCGTTGGAACTTTTTTTTTTTCACAATACGTGCACAGTTTCACAATTTAAACAAAAAATTCTAAAGTGTCTTTTTTAGTATTATTATTAGAGTAACGTGTCGACTTGGAAGTCAATCGATAATGTCGATAAAAAGGCTTCCATAGTCGATTATCGACACGGAAAGTGTATCGACACGAAAGCGCTCATCAACTATCGACTCGAGTTCGTGTCGACACGAGGAGCGCTCATCGATTATCGACACGAGTATATGTCGACACGAGGGGGGTAGACGATTATCGACACGCGTTCGTTTCGACACGAGAGGCGCTCATCGATTATCGACACGAGTATATGTCGACACGAGGGGGGTAGACGATTATCGACACGCATTCGTTTCGACACGAGGAGCGCTCATCGATTATCGACACGAGTATATGTCGACACGAGGGGGGTAGACGATTATCGACACGCATTCGTTTCGACACGAGAGGCGCTCATCGATTATCGACACGAGTATGTGTCGACACGAGGGTGGTAGACGATTATCGAATTGTGTTCGTGTCGACACGAGAAAATTCGGCTATTATCGACACGAAATTCGGCGATATATCGAAAATTAAAAGAACCAATGGTATTGCGAAAAAATAATAGAACTGCCAGAATTTGATCCGTTGCGAAATGGAACTGTCCGGAATAGAACTGGCCTGAAACTGGGCCGGAATATAACTGTTTGAAAATTTATAAAACTGGCCGAAATATAACTGTTTGAAAATTTTTATCCCAAATGAGGTGCTCTAAACTCGGTATAAAACGCTGAAAACTCGCTCCAATCGAAAAAAAATTTCGCATGCATTTGGAGGGAGGTTTAGAGAAATGAGAGCAAAACATCGGCCGCGGCTCTCTCAATTTTCTGCACTCTCTCGTCGCCAACGTGGCCGCGTCCACCACTGTGCGAAGGGAGCGCGTCTGCAGCGCTCCGTACTGAGAATATGAGTTTTCATTAACTTACATTGTTGAGGTTAATTTCAGGGAAAATGTCTTGAAACCCAGTTCAATGTGCGAAAAAGCAAAGAACCCACAATTCTAGTGCAAAGATACTGCAACTTTTCATCTCTAACATTGCGAGAGGTGCGTAAATTCTGTGTAAGGGCTGCATGTTTGCAAAATTTCACTGAATTATTGTGTAAACTTTGCGATATTCTTGAAGGTTGCGTGTTCATTGCGGATGGTTGCGTGAGGGTTGCGAAACATCATAGTTTTTGTGGTTTTTTGTTGAGAGATCATCCGCAATTCGCCAAAACACGGAGTAATGGCGACTGCCTTTTTTTCAAACGACTTTTTTTGGCGCGGGAACACGCGCGACACTCTCGTCTTCTCCGTCTCGTCTCTTTTTTCGCTCGTCTTCTCCGTCGCGTCTCTTTTCTAAATGTTTGCATTGGCACAGTGCCCAAAATTTTTGCCGTCGAATGCGGCGCGTGCGGCGTGCGCGTGTTATCAATGGAGCACGTTTGCACCAGGTCACTCGCCATTACTCCGTGCCAAAAGTTCACTTAATGAATTTCTTCAGGAATCAGGAAATTCAGGAATATGCGCGCGCGCGCAAAAAATAAATTCAAATGGAACCACTGCAAAACTAAAATACGTAAAAACTTTTTTTGTTAACCGGATGCTCTCTTCATTCAAAATGTGACCACTGATGACCGAACGTTTACGCAAAATTTCTCCTCTTTTCTCTCCCAAAATTTGTTATTTTCACTTGTACTATATATACCGTAAAACCTATAATAGAAGGATCCCTATAATTAAAGGACCCCTATTATAGAAGGACAGAAATTAATCGTTGAGAAACAAATTATTGGATTATTCTATTCACAAACAAAAGAACACAGTGAATCTTTTACTACGTGCCGATGCGGATCCTAGGCCATTTTGAGAAATTTTCTCTTCCTTGAAAGAAATCCTGGAGCTATTTTGAAAATGAAGGCCAAAATGAAAAATCGGCCCAATAAATATTGTTCTTCGTTTAATTTACTACGTTTAAAAAAAAGTTGGCTCAAATCGGTGCACTACAGGCTCTAGCAAATTTGTTAAAGGTGTCGCGGACTAGTAAAAAATATCGAATTTTCTCTTCCATTTTCAGTTTTTTGTACTTTTCGGAAAAATAAAGGCCTAAATTAAAAATCGGCTCGATAATTATTTTTCTTCATTTAATTAGCTACGTTTTTAAAAAAAAGTTGACCCGAAACGGGCTGCCACCGACCCTACAAGATTTGTTTAAGGTACGGCCCGTAAAATTGCAATTTATTCACCAGGTAATTCGAAAACGAAGCCAATAGAAAATCTGTGCCAGCCTTTTGCAACTAAATCCCGCCCATTTTTTCGCTGATTAATGGACTTTTCGTCGAAGAAATTTTGGCTTGACGTAGTAAAAGATTCACTGTGAATAATATCCGTTTTCATTGCTACGGTTAACTATTTGACGCAAACACCGCTACGCGCAATTGCACATGCCGCGAAAACGGGCAAACTTTGCCCGGACGGTCGGCGGACCATCGTTTTTTGCTCACCGCTCATGGAGCTAGTTCTATTCCTCAAATTTGCCTTCTTTATTTTCCTACGCTCTATTGCTCGTTCTTAAATTGAAATAAATATAGATCGATTTGTGCCTTTCCCAAAAAAGGGGCGTGTTCTATTCCTCAAATTTGCCTTCTTTATTTTCCTACGCTCTATTGTTCATTCTTAAATTGAAATAAATATATATCGATTTGTGCCTTTCCCAAAAAAGGGACGTGTTCTATTCCTCAAATTTGCATTCTTTATTTTCCTACGCTCTATTGCTCATTCTTAAATTGAAATAAATATAGATCGATTTGTATCTTTCCCAAAAAAGGGACGTGTTCTATTCCTCAAATTTGCATTCTTTATTTTCCTACGCTCTATTGCTCATTCTTAAATTGAAATGTAGTCGGCGAATACATCATCAACCTCGCTCTACTGCAAAACTCCTGTAAAACTTGATTTTTCGCTTCAAAAAAGGCGTACTACACTGTTGAAAATTGAAAATTGCCGTAGAGCGAGGCTGATGATGCATTCGCCGAGTATAAATATTGATCGATTTTTGCCTTCCCCCAAAAAAAGGAAACTAATATTTTTGAAGATTTTTATTGCAGCCCAACTTCAATATGCCCGCAAAAAATGAGCTCAATTCTGTTGCCTGGAAATTTTTCAAAATAGTTAACAACGGCACTGAAGTTAAATGCAAATGTAAGAAAATTCTCAAGTACTGCCATTCAACGACGGGAATGATAAACCATGTCAAAGCTTCTCATCTTGACGAAATGAAAGAAATGGAAAGGAAAAGAGGGACAGTCGGAACATCGTCACAAAAATCACAAGCAGCGTACGCGGATATTAATGAGGCATTAGTACTGTAAGTAAACATTTTTTTAATCCGATTTTTCTTGTTCTTATCAAACATTTTTATTCTTTTTTTCCAACTTGATTACTATTGTCAAATTAATCAAGTGACGGAAAATATTAGAAATATGGAAAGTTACATAAAAAAATTTTGCTGTCTCACTAGGTATACGACCCCAACCTTCTAGATTTTTCTAAAAATCATCCTTATACAGTACCGTGCAGTAAGATACCGTATTTCCTCTAATATAGGCGCATGCGCTTCTATTGTTTCATTTAATCACAACTGCCGGGTATTCAGAGGTTTGCACTCCAAAATCGGCAAAACACTTTCTAACCAAGCAGGAGACGACCGACGACCGAGGTTTGGTGTGCAAACCTCTAAATACCCGGCAGTTGTGATGAAATAAAGCAATAGAAGCGCATACGCCTATACTAGAGGAAATACGGTATATATTTTTCAGCTGAGTTACAACACTTTAAGTATCAAGGTCCCATGAGCAAGTCGGATGTCACTTTTATTGAAAATCAAAAAAATCCAAACAAAATCTATTGAAAGTTGTTTTTTGATAGTTTAATACAGTTTCTCTTAATTTTTTTTGGTTTTGCTTACTTTCCTTAAAGGTGTCATCAGTGTCAAAGTTGACTTGCTCATTGAACGTTGATACTCAAACTGTTCTATATCCGCTGAAAATGGTCCGAACTTAACTAAAATAAAATCATAATTTTAGTTCAAATAATAATTTTAGTTTGGATGAGGACTGGCCCCTTGAAAAAAAGTTTCGATTTTTTGCTTTTTTAACGTCCAGAGCAAATTACTACTTTTACATCATAATTTTTTCGGCAAATTTGAAAAATGTTTTTAACGTTTTTCAATTATCGGTTTTTTCGAATCAAATTTTCTCAAAAATAAACTCTGCGATCTCTATAAAAAATGCTACTGTTAGTGCACATTAAATACTATTTTTTGATAAAAAAGTCGTCAAAAAAGCGACCATTTTTTTGAGATAAAAATCGATATGTGCAAAATTTCACAAAAGTTGACGGTTTTTCACGTTTTCAGGCTCTCTTTTTTGCGAATGGGCAATTGAGAAAAAGTTTTAAATTTATTCCGACATGAGAGAGGCTGAGTTATTTTAGGAGGGGGGGGGGGCGAGGTGATTGTTCCTGATAGATTTTCTTATGATTGTTCCTGATAGATTTTGACACGTATTATCAATTCAATATTTTTGCCGGCTACAGTAAGCAGTGGCGCGAAAAATCGAGGCTCCGCCTCATCAGGTCTTTTCAACTTTCAACTGAACGTAGATCAAAAAATGTGAGCGGGTGTGTCGCTCTTTATGTCTACGTCTATTATAAAACTTTCGCGGTCGCATGTGGTAGCCGGCAAGAATATTGAATTGATAATACAATTAGATTTTTCTAACAGAATTCAGATCCAACTGCGCGCATTATTGTTATAATGTCCATTCGTGAAGAAAGCAAGAGCGCTCCACAAAACTTATTACTTCGTGGATTTCATTTTCGTCGCCAAATTATTTCAATTCACGTGCAAATTCAACGTGAAATTAAATAATTTGAAGACGAAAATGAAATCCACGAAGTACTAAGTTTTGTGGAGCGCACTTGCATTTTTCGCGAATGAACAATATAGTGGCAAACTTCAACAAAATATTGTGAAATTTTTTCAGCGATGACCCCAACTTTTTATTTTTTCATTATTTTGATAAAAACTAATATTGAAACGTAGAATACAATGAAATCAGTAGTTCTTCAATTTTAGGAGTTCTTCTAATAAAGGTTTTGGTAAATTTATTTGACGCGAATTTCATGTTGACATGAATTGATGAAAATGTTGTATATTTGAGACAACCCGAAAAACTGAAGTAAGATTATGGAGCACTGTAGGTTTTCAAAGTTCGCACGTTTTTCAACTTTGTTCCGGTACCTACAGTACTACCCAAAAAGAATGCGCGTTTTGCTGTTTTCTGTTTGAAAATACCACCTTTGAGTGTGTACCACGAACTCTGAAAGTGCACTACTAATTTAAAAACGTTGGTGTTGAACTTTCCAACCTAGGACTACATTTTACTAGTTAGTACTGTAGATCGCAGGAGCGGTAATCCTGCATAAATTGCAACAATTTTCGAACTTTACACTGAATATCTTCACTAATTCCCCAAACACCAGGATGATGACTATATATTAGGTTTGCATGCAACTTTATGTTCAGCGCACTCTGCACAAGCACCGTTCCGTTTCGCTTTGTTCGTAATGAACACTTTATTCAATTCTGCCGGCTGTTGGATAAAGACTACAAGATTATCACACCGGATACAGTTAGAAGAAGACTTGCAGAAAACTCAAAAATCTATATTGATAATACAAAAAAAGACCTACAGCAAATGAACGTAAGTTGTATTTTATGTGTGAAATTTATATTTTTATATTTTTAGAAATGTTTTCTAACGTTTGATGGGTGGGATGGCAAGTACGAGAGTGTTTCGATGTATGCCGTGTTTGTTTACTTTGTAGACGAAAGCTTCGTAAAGAGAAAATTGGTTAGACGATGTCTCAAAAAATACTCTTATTATAAATATTATTTGTAGTTCCTGGGAATACGTCATTTAGCAAGTCGCTCAACCGCTGAATCCATCGGAAATTTGATTTCCGATGTTCTACAAGATTTTAACATTGACATTTCAAAAATTATCGGGGCGATTTGCGATGCAGGATCGAACCTGAAAAGCTTTCTCGATCGTAGTCAACTGTACCAGTAAGAAATCGGCAAAAATTAAAAAAAAAAAAAAACGAAAGACATTTTTTAGCATTCATTGTGCAGCACACTCTCTGGCTCTTATTGTAAAAGCTTCTTCGGGGATCACATCGATTGCTAACGTTTTAGCGACAGTTAACCGATTAGCTGCGCATTTGTCACGTTCCAAAACTGCAAGAGAGTTGTTTCGAGCGTAAGTTTAATTAGAAAATAGTCAGCGGAAATATTGTCGGTGAATGCATGATCAACCGCGCTCCACTGGACTTCTGAATTTGCAAGTGTGCGGCTCGCCTTTTCGGTGGGAAGGTTCAAATTTGAGCTGCCATCAGTCGTTTGGCAATTTTTTATATATTTATTTGCTGCATATTTCTTTCCTTTCTATTATTTAAAAAATGATACTAATTTTTTGTAATTTTTTTATTGATTTTAGTAAACGCGCCAAGGGGGAATACTGCTGTTGAGGAGGCGCATCTGCGACGTGCTGGTGAGTATTTTGCAACAATTTGTAACTTATGTTATTTTTTGTTAATAAATATGACAAATTATGTGAATTACTTAATTTATTAGTAAAAAATGAAATAAACAAATTTGAATTCGCGCCAATTTTGTAAGTGTGGCACGGTTTCGCAGAATTTTGTCAATAGAGCGCGGCTGATCATTCATTCACCGACTAGGTTTTTTTACTGGAATTTCAGCATCTCACAAGTCTCGTGGGCAACGTTTTAAAACGTGGGAATCAGGCTTGTGCGAAAACGGGGTGCTCGAAAAAGTCGAAAACGAATTTTATTTTCGATTTTTTTTTCGAAAATTCGAAATCTCGAATTTCTTTTCGGTTTTATTTTTCGAAAAAAAATTTTTCGACCTCCATTTTCGAGTTATTTTTTCGAAAATTCGAAAATAAATCGAAAACAATTTTCAAGCGAGCAGAAAACGGGTTTTAAATTCATCACTGGCACTGAAGTCAGCTAAAACTTCAACTTCGCTAGAAATCCCGCATTTTTCATAAATACCGTAAAAACTCTATTAAATGGCCATCCCAATTTGAATGCCACCACTAATAGAATGCCACTCAAAACACTACTTCGAACAATAAAATGTCACCGCCTATTTGAGTGCCACCCCTAATATAATGCCACTTTTGTAAAAATATTAGAACTATTTTTAAGTGTACCGTAGAAAATGAAATACGTAATTTCCAAGTAAACTGCTCCCAAATTGTTCAAACATTTGAAAACATTTTTTAAAAAAATTCGCTTCGAATAATAGAATGCCACCCCCTAATTGAATGCCACCTCTAATATAAAACTTTGCTTCAAACAATAGAGTGCCATGGCTATATAATAGAGATTTTACAGTAAGTTTTATAAATCTGTCTTTAGACTCTTTCGAAACAAACGTACCATACATTTCAAATTCTAGAGGTGCGATCAAGTAAATCATACTCATCTTAAATCTAGGATCTAAAATTGATGCAAACACTAGAGAATCATTATTTTCCTGTTCTTCCAGCTCCTTTTCAGTTTTTCAGACTGCCTTATTCATTTCAGTATCTTTTTCGATTTTTCCGAATTTTCTCGAAAAAATTCTCGACGAAATTTTTTTTCGAAAAAAATGGTCGAAAAAATTTTCGAAACATTTTTTTTTTCAAAAAAAAAAGTCGAAAAAATTTTCGTCGAAAATTTTTTTCGAAAAACTTTGAAAAAATCGAAAATTCGAAAATTTTCGTTTTCGTTTTCGCACAAGCCTGGTGGGAATCTTTTATTATAGCGCCCCACCATGTTCTGCTTCCACCCAGTTCCCTCCGGTCGCCCATTTTTAAGATATCACACATGCTTCTGACGCGATGTCACTAATGGGGTTATTCTCGGAACCAGCAAAAAATAGGAAAAACTCAGCGAAAATTCGGAGAATGCTCCAATCGGTCTGAAATTTTGAGACATCATTTAAAAATACTCTCGGACATTCCCTGAAAATTTCAGACCGAAATATTGATTTTAAAAAATATCGATTTTTAGTTCTGAAAATTTTCAAAATCGATATTTTGGTCTGAAATTTCCAGGGAATGACCGGAAGTATTTTTTAAATGATTTCCCAAAGTTTCAGATCAATCGGAGCATTCTCCGAATTTTTTGCTGGTTTTTTCTATTTTTTGCTTTTTTTGCTGGTTTCGAGAATAACCCCATAAGTTTTAACATTTTAATAAGACCCCCCACATGCTATGGAGGGGGGGGGGAGGCTATTCCAATGTTTATGCTGGGGGGCCTATGTCAGAATGATACGGGTGGTTTTAATAGAATGTTCCCTAAAACAAAATAACATTGAACAGTTAAAACTTTCGTTTTAAGTCATTTTTTAGACGTTCAACTGCTCTTGGAATCAACGGTAGAATACCGCTACCCTTTTGTGTTACGCGATGGGGCGGTTGCGTACTTCTCGCAATTTCATATCTGAACCATGTAATTGTTAACGTTTAATAACTACCACTATTTAACTGTATTTCAGTACCAGAGTATTTCTTCATTGATCAGATTTCAAGAATTTATTCTTGATACCGATGGAAAAGAAATACTTGAGGAATACGTAAGGTTAACTGGTCCTTTTATTGAAGGCATTTCCCAAGCAGAAAGGGACGGTTCTTGCTCCTCGGAAATTCTGCCACTGTACGCAAGCTTGCACGCGTTTCTTCAAAATGAAAACCCGAGGAAGAAAACAGTGCAAGTATTAAAAAATGAAACAAACCGGCGGTAAGCAACATTCTAATATACCGTGAAATGGCGACAGCCTAATGGACCTATTCAGTACAGGAAAAAAATCGATTTTCGTGGTTATTTTCCCTATGCAAAATTGAGGAAAAAAGACAAAAATCTACAGTAGTCGGAGGTTTTTTGACGTAAACAACTTATCGTGTCGAGACCGACCGATGAAATAACTCTATGCACCTTTAAATTTCAGCCGGATTCCCATTGAAAATTAAAGGCGCATTGCATTTTTCACTGCCGGGTCTCGACGCGATGGGTTTTTTTCCTGGAAAACAACCTGCATAGGGAAAAAAACCGCGAAAATCGGTTTTTTTCCTGCGCTGAATAGGTCCATAATTTATTTATTCATTAGAAAAAAAAAAACATTTTTTTCCAATTTACACGATGTCGAAATAAGTTTTGAAAAAATACAGATAGAGAAACGGGGGTTTCCCCTTGATAAAGTATTGTCAATACTGTATTGATGATGAAGAGACACAGAGACTGCTCCCTTTCTTTGAACTTCTCATCTTCTGCATATATTCACTATCAATGCTATATAACGGGGAAACCCCGTTTCTCTACCAGTGATGCACGGAAATTCCGTGGAGAGGGAATATTCTGATATGATGGGGACCAGGGGTGTCACAAAAAAATTGTTTGCGAAAAAACAAAGTTTTTTTCGGAAAAAAAATTGCAAAAAAAAACAAAACACCAATAAATGTTTTTCATTTTCACAGCGTATTTTTATCGTTTTTTTATCAAAATACTATCAAATATACCCATTTTATTCTTGCAGAAAGGTTGAAAATTGCGAAAAATGTATCAAAAAAAATGTTGATTATGTTTTTTAATAGAATAATAATTTTTTCAACAATTCCTAATAATATAGTGATTTGTATTGCAAAATTTTTATTTCACATGGCATTCAGTAAGATAGACGTTTCCTATTCAAAAAAAACAGACTATTTTGTAACTATTTGTAATTGATAATTTACGATTATCGCCGTTTTCAAAATTACCTCCGTTTTTTAAATAAGAGTTTTGAAGATTTTTATGATTAATGCGTTTTGTAGGCTAGGAAAAATAAATAACACTTTGGTCTCCATATAAGGTTAGCAGGGAGTAGCACCACCTTTTTTGCGCTATCCACATTTACAGTCAAACCGCCAAAATGGTCAAACGCGCTCCGCTGAACTCAACGCTATGCGATTTTCATTTTCGTTTCCAAATTATTTCATTTCACGTGTAAAATCAACGTGAAATGAAATATTTTGGAGACCAAAATGAAAATCGGATAGCGTTGAGTTCAGCAGAGCGCGTTTGACCATTTCGGCGGGCCGACAATAGGTATTTAAATAGTTTCTCCACAATAAAAAAAACTGGCGCATCTACTAATTATTAGCGATCTATCAAGGTCAAAAAACGTGTTTTACAATTTTTTACATTGTTTGAAGTTTGTTAACATCTACGAATAGGAAAAAAAAAACATTTTTTCGCCTGTGATTAGGTCCATAAAATATTTATAGGTTTGTGAGTTACTTGAACAATGACGTTGCTCTTCTTTCTACGTTTGCTGATCCTCGTTTTGCCTTTTTAGACGGGATTTTATTGTTCCAGTCTTGGAGTCACGTAAAGCAAATAGCAGAGGCTTATTGCGGTAGGAAAATTCATGGAAAATATTTTAATATTAATATCTTACAGACTCATACAAAACCATTTCCGCACAGTCCACTTGTCCATCCCCAAAAAGACCAAAAACTTCAGGGAGTCTATTTGCTCAGTTCATTGAATCAAAGCGGCAAGCTTCCGGTTCGTCAGAATCGGTGAAGGTTTGTCTAACTAATTTAATTTTGTGTCAAATAAATTTTTCAGCACGAAATTGTTGCGTACGAAGCATTAGTCATATCTTCTCGCCCCTCAATGGACTCATGTCCCTTACATTTTTGGAACGCCAACAAAGGAAAATTGCCAATGCTGTCAATGCTGGCACGACACATGCTTGGCACGCCACAGTCGTCGGCACAAGTTGAGCGACTATTCAGGTAAAATTAAATCATAATGCATTTTATTTATTATGGCATACAATTTGGAGGGTACAATGAATTGGGGGGGGAGTACAAAATGCGGTATGGTACCATTGAATTTTTACTTTTTGAGTACAATGACGTTGTAGTACAATATTTCAATCATCCATGAGTACAAACCAATTGATTCAGAGGTATCAAACCGTAAATTTATTACCCCAAATATTTCATTTTGTACCCTCTTGTACCCCAAAAAATTGTAGCCTCCGAATTATATTCCATTTATTATTAGGTTACTCTTGAGAGAAAAAAATGCCCAAAATCAGAAAAAACATAGAGAATTTGGAGAATGCACCGATTGGTCTGAAACATTGGGAAGTAACGTCAATAACGCCACAAATTAAAAACTAATATTTTGGTGTAACATTTTCTGGGATAAACAGGGAGAATTTTTGACATTTTTTCCCAACGTTTCAGACCAAGGAAAAAATTGTCTAAAAAAAATCCAGGAATAACAGGCTCTCACGGTAGTTAGAATAATTAGAATATTCCAGCAAATGCGGTGAAATGGTTGCATCCTCGCGGCGAAACCGCTTGTCGCCGGGAACTTTGAATGATTTATTGCTGAACTCGGCGCTGGCGGATATCAAGTAAGTTTACATTAAAAAATAAATGCAAAAAAAAAATATATTTGCAGGAAAAAGGATGACAGGATAAACGATGAGGAAGACACTGATCGTAAAAGCGATGATGAGGAAGATGAAGGTGTAGCTTCAGTGACTTGGCAGCATCCAGCTTCAAGAAGGCGAAGCATGAGCGCTCCCCCAACTTGTATTGACGAGGATGTTTAGTTTTCAATACCCATTTTTCAAATTTTGTTATGTTTTTTTATTTTTTTACACTTTTTTTTCATTTGTTGTTATTGTTGTGTGAATACTTAATGCACATATGTTAAACGTGAGATTTCATATTCTCGTATTCATTTTCCATTGTGTTTTTCAACACATTTTATGCATGTTTTTAAGCATGGATTTGACTTTTTTGTTTTGTTCTTTGTTTTTTATTCAACATGAAATGTTTTTTTTTTAATTTTTAGTCTTACAATTTAAGGGTTTCCAAGGCATGCTGTCCGGTACGTTATTGGCAACGCGCTTCCCTCAGTGTCTGCGTTTCTCCGGCAAGAGTTTGCTACAAAAACAACAAAATCCTCGCAGTCTGATTGTCTTTCCAATTTCCCAACGTTCCGTGCAACACGCCATGGGGGTCATTCAGTAGTAAAAATGTATATATATACTCGGTATAAAACGCTGATAACTCGCTCCAATCGAACAAAGAATTTCGCATGCATTTGTAGTGAGGTTTAGAGAAATCAGAGCAAAACATCGGCCACGGCTCTCTCAATTTTCCGCAGTCTCTCATCGCCAACGTGGCCGCGTCCACCACTGTGCGAAGGGAGCGCGTCTGCAGCGCTCCGTACTGAGAATAGTAAAACATATTTTAGTAGAAATTGGACAGATCTATTCCAAACAATTCTATTCAAGGCTTTTCTATTCCGGACTGTTTTTATTCCGAACAGTTCTATTTCGGGCATTTTTCTCCGGGCAGTTCTATTCCGGACATCTCTTTTCCGAACTTAATTGTTCATTATCACTTGTCAATTGTCAAACTATCAAATTTTCTACTGTCACTTGTCACATTGTCACATATCACATTGTCACTTGTCACATTGTCACATTGTCACATATCACATTGTCACTTGTCACTTGTCACGTGTCACGTGTCACATGTCACATTGTCACATTGTCAACTTTCACTTGTCACATTGTCACATATCACATTGTCACATGTCACATGTCACATGTCACATATCACATTGTCACGTGTCACATATCACATTGTCACGTGTCACATGTCACATGTCACTTGTCACATTGTCACTTGTCAACTGTCACTTGTCACATGTCACACTGTTACATGTCACTTGTCACATATCACATTGTCACGTGTCACGTGTCACATGGCACATTGTCACGTGTCACATGTCGCTTGTCACATTGTCACTTGTCAACTGTCACTTGTCGCATTGTCACTTGTCAACTGTCACTTGTCACATGTCACTTGTCACATATCACATTGTCACGTGTCACATGTCACATGTCACTTGTCACATTGTCACATGTCAACTGTCACTTGTCACATGTCACACTGTTACATGTCACTTGTCACATATCACATTGTCACATGTCACATGTCACATGTCACATGTCACATGTCACATGTCACTTGTCACATTGTCACTTGTCAACTGTCACTTGTCACATGTCACACTGTTACATGTCACTTGTCACATATCACATTGTCAAGTGTCACGTGTCACATGGCACATTGTCACTTGTCAACTGTCACTTGTCACTTGTCACGTGTCACGTGTCACATGTCGCTTGTCACATTGTCACTTGCCAACTGTCACTTGTCACATTATCACTTGTCAATTGTCAATTATCACTTGTCAATTGTCCCTTGTCAAAATGACAATTGTCACCAGCCAAAATGGATACTGTCAAAAAATCCGGGCCTAGAAGGAAAATTGCCGATTATCGTCGACTTTATCACTTTCGAGTCGATTATCGACATATTTCGTGTCGATTATCAACACGATCGACATGGCGATAATCGAAGTCGAGTCGAGAGTCGAAAGTCGACCGTGTCGATAATCGAAGGAAAGTCGAAAGTCGAAAAGTCGGGCGTGTCGATAATCGAAGTCGGGTCGCGAGTCGAAAGTCGACCGTGTCGATAATCGAAGTCGAGTCATGAGTCGAAAGTCGGGCGTGTCGATAATCGAAGTCGAGTCGAGAGTCGAAAGTCGACCGTTTCGATAATCGAAGGAAAGTCGACTCTCGATTATCGACACGAAATTTTTACTCGATTTTTCGACACGAAGTCGACTGAAGTCGATTTTTAATAAAAATTTTGTCGATCAACATGACTTTTTCGATAGCTTTCATTTCGATTTTCGATATGGATTTTTTCGATAATCGTGTCGACACGTCACTCTAATTATTATGCGCAACATTGAAATTAGAAATCTAACAAATAAAAAATATTTGTAATAATTTCTTAGAGAATTCTGAAACACACTTTTTTTCAAAAGCATAAACATTTAGGTTTAAAAAGTTCCCTGGAATTTTTTGTTCCCGCCGTTCCTCACCGTCACTTCACTCCAAACTCTGATCTCTGAGCAGAAAAACAACACGGCTGACTGACTCACTGCCCTTTTGCCCCTTTCCAGACAACCCCCCTTCTCAGCCATGTAGACGACGTAGTCTGAAAGCAAAAAGAGTAAAAGAAAAAGAGAAAGAAAACATTGAATATACACACTTCTTGCCTCTCTTCTCCTCTCTTCTCCTCTCCAATCCATCAGAGACCACCCAGAGCCAGAGAGACGGCTAGACGGCCACAGATTCTGTGCACTTTTAGGCTCCAACACTCGTTGAGGACTGAAAATGTGGATAGAAAGAGAGGGAGAGAGGGATAGAGAGAGGGAGAGGAAGAAAAAAACACGAGAGCGCAGAGAAAAACAGAAAACGCGACGGACTTACGTACGTAAAGAACGGCGCCGTCGACGACGGGTTGGCGCCGCCCACAATTTGCCCCTTTGCCTCCTCTCTAGAGGGATTTTTTTCTTCTTTTCCCCTTCCATCATCTGACCTGATCATTCTGACTTGAACTGATTTCTGAAAACGAAGAAAAGACGGAGAACGACGCGAAGATCAGACAAATGCCCTTCTACATCCAAACACCACCACTAACCCCAGCTCAACCACCCTCATCCACCATCTCCCCGGGCTCTCAAAACCAGCACCTTCTCGCCGAAGACGAAGAAGACGAGCACATTGATGTGGTTCAAGACGGCGACGATGTCGAAATGCTAGACGTTCAGCGAAAACGACCCCGGAAAACCGCGTTCCGCCCGCTGATCGCCTCCGAGGTGCGTGGCCTGGGTATGCAAAAAACGGCAAGCGATTCGGATCTGAGAAAGTTCTCCATGTCATCGTCGTCGTCCGCGGCGATCGGCGCCTCTTCTGGCCTCTTGCACATGCCCAGACCGGCGTCGAATTTGTCGGCCGGGTCACATGAGATGAAGATTATCGATCCGCTTCAAACGGTGCAACAATTTTTGCAAATGCATCAGACGCTGATGATGTCGCCGTCGGTGCCGTCGTGTTTGTCGAAACTTTTGATTGAGGTGGGTGCTTTGTTTGGGGAAATACCTTAAATTGTGTGTTTTCTCTCTATATTTTGTGTTACGACGCTCCGCTGTTCCGCAGGTTTCGCAACGGGACCTTCCGAATACCGGAGCGGCTTAACGTGAACACACTATTTCCACAGTTGTGGCTGACGCGCTCCAGTGGACTTTTAGAAATGGCTATGCCTGTTTCTCTGCGTATCTTTCTCTCTCTCTCTCTCTCTCTCTCTTCCTCGTCATACAAAAATCAGCATTTTCCGAACTTTATTATCCTGACAACGCACCAGACGGCGCTCCACCGCTTTTAAAACATTATCCTTATCAAAAACTATATTTATTCATCGATTGTTAACATTTTTGCTATAAAAAAGTTTGTTCTGCGCGTCAGATCCAATGTTTGCACCAAAACCGATAATTTCCGAAAAATCGTCAACTTTTGGCTATTTTCCATTTTTAACGGCTAATAGCTATTTATCTACCTTTGTCCGTGCCGAAAAAATATTTTTGTTTGGCTAATTATTTGGCAGAAATTTGAAATTTTATGAAAAACCTAGTTGCAACTGTAAAAAATGCAAAATTCGTGTTTTTTTGGCATTTTTTGGTCATTTTTTTGAGCTTTTTCGCGTTTTTTTTTATGGCTGAATCCTATTTTCAACGGCTTATAGCCATTCTTCATGGCTAATAGCCATATGACTGCCTAATACCGCCAAACCCACGCCGATCGCCGATTAGGTGCCAGCTAATCGCCAACAGCTATTTTCCATGGCTAATAGCCATTTTCAACGGCTGATAGCCATTTAGCTGCCTATATCCGCCAACCCCCGCGCCCAATCCGCCTCGATCGCCGATTAGGTGCCAACTAAGCGCTATTAATGGCTGATAGCAATTTTCATCGTTTATTGTGATTTTCGCGTCAAAATACCCTGAAACCGACTTTTTTTTTCTTAATATGAAAGTTGGCGCGCCTGAGGTAAATATAAATAAGGCCTTGTTTTTGTGTAGCTGTCTGTTTTTCTGTTTTTGTGTTTTTCCGCTTTTCTATTTTCTATTTTCTATTTTTGCATTCTCCTTTTCTTTCTTCCTTCCTCCCTGCCTGCCTTTTTTGAGTTCAATTTTTTTTTCCTACATTTTCGACGTGGAGGTCTACAAAAAGTGTTCGGCTTGTGCCGGCTCGGCACTCATTTAGATCAAAAGTCAGAAAAAAAACAACAATTTTTGATCCGAATTCATTCCGCGAAATGAGACTTTTTGAGAAAGGGAAAAATTGAGGAAAATTTTTTTTTTTTTTTTTTTGCATTTTTGGAAATTTTAAAATTTCGAAAAGCGTTTTTTGAGCATTTTGAACAGTGTAGAACTATAAAATTCAAGAAAAATGAAAGGATAAATAAAGAAAATGATCCTAGTTTTTAATCATTTTAGAAAAAAATACTGTTTCAAAAAAAATTAATAAATAAGCTTCAAGCAATTGTTTGCGATTTTTTGTTAAAATTAATTTGTTCGTTTCTAATTGAAACTAAAACTTAATTTTTTATCACAATAATTTATCTAATCAGGCATTCAATAGTTAAGTTAACAGATTTTAATTGTTATTTTTTTTAATATTAAAAATTTTTGAAACACTAAAAATTTTTTTTTAATTTAAAAATATGGATATTAACAAAAATATACAGTTTCAGAATAAATTTATATATAAAAAAGTGTGTAAAAATGACGAAACATTTTTGAATTACCGTAAAAACTCTAATAGAAAGCAATTTTCAAGCTTATTTGTTTCCATAAACTCCCACTAATCGACACATTTTCACTATCCAATGTTCTTATCAGCTACCGTACCCCATATTTCTCTCGTTTCTCTGCCCTTCTCTCCTTTTCTCGTACTTTTCCTTCTCCTTGTTCAGCAGAGAGAAGTGCATGTACAAAAAGCAGGAAAATCAAATATAGCAAGTGGTAAAATTGATTTTTGCACCTGTTGTCCGTCTGTCTGGAAGAAAGAAAGAAAGCAAGCAAATTCCCCGCCCATTGCTCAAACTTTTCCTCGTTTATTTACTTTGCTGCCTCCTCCCGTGGATTACGGTAGTTTTTGTGTACATGTTTTCGCGCCCGTGTTTTCCTATTTTTGCGTGCGTCGCCCCCCGCCGTCTGAAATTCCCCCTCCCCTCCCCCAGTCGCCGTTTTTCAAAACATCAAAACAGCCGGGTGAAAAAGCACGAGGAACACACAGACACAGCAAAAAATAGAGTGTGTGTATGTGTTTGTGTCTTTTTTCTCTCTCTTTCTCTCTCTGTCCCAAAAAAAAAAAGAAAAAGAAAAGAATAACAAAATAATAAAAACAACTCGTGATCTCGCGCGGCGCTCGCTCCTCTTCCAGCCATCCTAACCCGTCTCGCAACTGCTAGAAAAGATGGACCTCTTGAATTGATGATCTGTGAGTTTTCACAGCTTCTCTTTTCTGTCCGCCAGCCCGCCCGCCCGCCCGCCACGTCATCGTATAAATTTTGGTGGAGGGGACCATCAAAAGATTCGACTGGTTTTATTGTTAGCTGGTCAAACGCCTGCGAGCTCAGATTTATCATTACCCTCGCGCCCATGGTTAATTGTGGCTGTGTGGCCAAGTGGATAGCAGTTTTAGCCGTCCCACCGAAAGCTGGCAAGGGTTCGAGTTTTGTTGTCGGCAAGTTGAATTTGCAGAAACGCCAGGTTTCGAAACTCCGTAGGTTTTCTAATTAGACGCGGGAATTGTCTAACTAGACTGGAAAATTACAATGTAATGTTTTACAAGAGCTTCGTTCTCTAGGTAAGTTAAGTTTTCGCTCAAATTTTGAGATTGAATCCTTCTTGTTTGGGAGCGTGTAAGCTTGCAAATCCCCCCCCCCCCCGGGGTTTTTTTATTTAACCATTATTTTTGCAGAGTTCTATTATACACCCAGAGGACCTGTTCCAAAAAAAAAACCAATTTTTTTTGTAGCAAGTACACTTCCTCTTACAGTCTAATCTAATTGTATGTATCCAACAAAAAAAAAAAAATTTTGTCACCTTGCAACCAAAATAACTACCGTACACCTGTTCAATGTCCACATCAGTTTGCCACCTCAGCCCCCCCCCCCCCCACACACTTCCTTGTTTTTCTGTTTTTCTGTTTTTCTATTTGCTGTTGTCCATTCGCGAAAAGACTGAAAATGAGGAAAAACATTGACAAATCCACAAAATAGAAAATAGAAAAACAAGCAAACTAACTTTTTCTTTTCAGGCACGTATGGGTAGGAAAAAAGAAAACAAAAATAGGTTTTTTTTGACGCTCTTCTAATAATGTTCGAATTAGACTCGAATAGCTTCTAACTAGACTTGAAAATTGTCTAGTTAAACTTCATATTTTCTAACTAGACTTGAAAAATGCGCTAGTTAGACTTGAAATTCATAAAATTAGCCTCGAAAGTTATGCAAATTAGATCCGAAATCCTTCTAATTAAACTAGAAAAAGGTTCAAATTAGACTTGAAACTCTTCAAATTTGACATGAACTGTGTTCTAATTAGAAACGAAAATGTGATAATTAGACTTCAAGCATTTCTAATTAGACATGGATTTGTTCTAATTAGAAAGATAAATGCTGTAAATTGACTCCGAAAGTTTCTAATTTGCTTGGAAAAATGAGGAAAATAAACATAAAAGAATTTGAATTAGATTCGAAAATTGGTTTAACTAGGTGGTAAAATGTCCCTGAATGCTGTAATTTGACTTGAAAAATTAAGCTTGAAAGGGTTTTGAATTAGAATTAAAATTTTGCTAATTAGACTCGAAATGCTTTCAATTGGACTTCATGATGTTTTAACTAGACACAAAATACTCCAAATTAGACTTAAAATTCCTATAATTTGACTCTGATTTTTCCAAGTACCTTCACTCGAATTTTTCTTAAAAAACAAATCTGAATTTACTCGAAAAATAGAACTTTTTTGCCTCTATTTTCCACCGAGCTAGCTGTTATTATTATTATTATTTTCTCCTTCCCCTCTGTTGGTGTGAGAGTTTGTTTCCAGTTATCCAGTTCCAGCCACGCGCATTCTAGGTGTTTTCGTTTTCTGAAAATACGGCCACGTCTTCTTCTTCTTCTTCGTTCCGAGCGAGAGGAAAACAACACGAATGCATCACAACAGCCACCCGTTCGCTTCATTTCGCTGTTTTTTTTTTGCTGTTTTTTTTTGGAGTCTGCGGCACGACACGGCACGGCGACGTTATTTTGAATGGAGATGAGTGTGTGTGTTTGTGTGTTCAAAATCAGAAAACAACTGGGAAAAAAAAGTGAGAAATAAGTGGGGGAGGATGAGAAAATAGCTAGGTGACTAATTTTTTCACTTTTTTTTAATTTTTAGCTACCTATCTCTCCCCTCCTGGAAATGTGTACAAGATTCAAAAAATTATAGTCGCGCTAAGCCTAAAAACGTGGAAAAAAAATGGTTCAAAAATGAAAAAATTTTTTCAAAAAAACAAATTTTTTTTTGAATTTTTTTGAAAAATTAAAGTTTTCAGAAAGTTAAAAGCTTTCATTTTACTGGTCGAAAAGTGTCATTTTAGTGAATTCTATCAAAAAAACAATACAAAAATCGGAATTTTAAACGTTTTTAGGCAAAATACCGCCAAATAGCACTTATGCCTCTAATATGGCTCATTTCACATCCATTACCTGATTTTTCAGCGAAATGGGGGGGAGGGGGTTAAAAACTTCAAAAGCTCAGAACTTGGGCTAAATCTTGCGGTAAAACTGAAAAATAGTTTTAAAAAAACGTTTTTTTTTTTTTTACTTTTTTTTCAACTTTTTTTGACATTCAATTTCTGTTTTTGGCGCAAATTGTGGAAAATGCAACAAAGAAAAAATCAGAAAGCTTGTAAGCCACGCAAATAATGCTAAAAGTTGCGGTATAACAAAGAAGATTATCAAAAAAAAAAACAAAAAAATTGTTTTTTTCGAAAAAATTTTTTTTTCCATTTTTTTCATTTTTTGCATAGTATTCCGAATAAAAATTCGATATTCTAAGGTTTTCAAAATTTACATTCAAAAACTACAAATATATCCAGGACGAACCTTTAAAAAAATGCTAATTTACCTGAAAATAATTCCAATGCTTCTAATAGACACCCATTGTCCGATTTTTCAGTAGGTCGGAAATGAAAAACAGGCTGAAAAATGTTGTGAATCACGTTTAATTAGGTATAAAAATAGAAAAAAGAA
Organism: Caenorhabditis japonica; assembly: GCA_963572235.1. Lineage (NCBI taxonomy): Eukaryota > Metazoa > Nematoda > Chromadorea > Rhabditida > Rhabditidae > Caenorhabditis > Caenorhabditis japonica. Next base: position 5,422,660 of record OY754345.1, read on the forward strand.
ACAGGCTAAATCGTCAAAAAAAATATTGAAAAAAAATTTTTTTTTTGAGAAAATTTTTTTCTGAATTTTTTCTTCTAATTTTGCATTTAAAAATGCAGAAAAACACCGACAAAACGAAAAAAAAAATACCGATTCGCCTAGGATGGGCAAAAAATGGGTATTTGATGTCGATGCCTCTAATATGACCCATATATGTTCCATATTGGAGCGTAAAACGACACACTTTTTTTGCAGTTTCAAGCATTTCTTCACATCCAAACAATAATTTGACCCTTTGAAAAGTTGAAAACCTCTATGTTTGGAGCCCCTAGCTTCAAGATCCCTACTTATTGTGTTTTCAATCGAGTTGCGGCATGAGAACAAGAGAAAATAAGACATGTTTTCTCTGCTTCTCTTCGAATCCAACTGTGTTTGCGTGGTCGCGCGAAAAAAAAGTGGGCGGAGTCACGTCACGCGTTCTCATGTCGCAAGTCGATTGAAAAAAAAATATATGTCAATCATTCATTTTTTTTTCTTGTTGACTGTTCTGTTTATATGCACATATGTACAAAACTTTATCACTCACCTCAATCACTTATCACCCGTATTTTTCTAAAAAGAATTCCCTATTGATTATTGCGTACATCTTCATCCCTCCTCCTTCCTCCTTCATTTTTTCATTACAAAGATTACTGTAACTTCTCAAGCAAGCAAGTCAAATACACACCATCTTGTGATCGATCTACTGAGCCACGGACGGCGCGACGCGGCGCATCTCTCAATTTGTCTGCGTGGTGTGTGTATACATGTTCATCACCCCCTCCGTCATTCTTTATCACTTTTTTGTCGACCGTCTGATGCGTTGTATTGACATGCACTTTTGCGACCGATGGCAGTTTAATTTTTGCTTGGTTTTTTTGTTCTTTTTGGATGGCTGTCTGACACTGGCAAATCCAGGGACTTTTTTGGGATGTTTGTTTTGTTTTTTAACGATTGTGAAATTGATTGCAAAATCAAGCGCGCGGCCACGTTGGCAACGAGAGAGTGCAGAAAATAGAGAGAGAGTGGCCGATGTTTCGCTCTGATTTCTCTGAATCTCGTTAAAAACTCGGCCAGCTGTGAAAGTTAGGCCACCTGCAAAATCATCGTAACCCGCCAAACAGTTCACGATCTCCCATGAACACTGAACCTTTTTGTTCCGATTTGCTGATCACTCAGCTGATTAGCGCGGTGCTTGGCGCCGTGCCAGCAGGTTCACGATCATCATGACAATTCTCGGGGTCACCACTCACTTCTTCTTCGTCTAGTTTCTTTTTGCCTCACACCCGCCCTCTCGCCCTCTCTCTCGCTCTCGCCAAATCTGTTTGTTGTTTTCTTTTCTTTCCTATTTTTTTGTGTGTGTGTGTGTGTTGTTTCGTTATTGTGTTTGTGTCTCGTCCGTCATCATCATCATCATCAGACCGATTTTCACGTGTTTACGCCTTTTTGTGTGGGCCTGACGGGTCAGCTGATTGATACTAAATACATAGACACAGTGTGCTTCACCGATCAAAAATTCACCGATTAATGGTTTTTTCGATTAATAATCGGTGAATTAGTCGATTAATTTTCACCGGTTTTAGTCGATTAATTAGTCGATTAAAAAAATTTTAGTCGATTAATCGTCAATTAATTTAATCGCAAATTAGTCGATTAATCGCGATTAAATTAATCGACGAAACATATCGCTAAACAATACGCGATTCGTAATTTCGGAGCGTCGATATGGTTTTTTCAAATTAAAGAATTCAAATGATAGCGATCGCGGACCCGTGATTTGTCGGTACAAGAAACTATGTATAGCCGGTCGCGTTCGCCAAGAGGGCAGCTACCAGACAGCTACCTAGCAGCTATTTGGCGGCTATAAGGCGGCTATATGGCGGCTATATGGCGGCTATATGGCGGCTATATGGCGGCTATATGGCGGCTATTTGGCGGCTATTTGGCGGCTATTTGGCGGCTGTGTGGCAGCTCTTTGGCAGCTGTGTGGCGGCTCTTTGGCAGCTGTGTGGCGGCTCTTTGGCAGTTGTGTGGTGGCTATGTGTCGGCTATAGAACTGCCCGGAATAGAACTGGCCGGAATAGAACTGTCCGGAATAGAACTGCCCGGAATAGAACTGTCCGGAATAGAACTGTCCGGAATAGAACTGCCCGGAATAGAACTGTCCGGAATAGAACCGGCTCTGTATCGGTACAGCTCCTTTAATCGACGATTAATCGGCGACTAATTCACCGATTAATTAATCGACTAAATCAGTCGACGATTAATTTAGTCGATTAATTAATCGACTAAATTAATCGATTAATCGGCGACTAATTCACCGATTAATAATCGATTAAGCGACTAATTTTAGTCGATTAATCGTCGATTAATTAATCGATTAATTAGTCGGTTAATTAGCCGATTAATCGCCAAAAATTTAATCGGTGAAGCACACTGCATAGACAGAAAGAAAAACTAAGCAAAACTAAACGAAACGACAAAAAAAAAGTGCGTTTCGAATGATAAAATGTGTCTGTTGTCTGTCTGCTTGTTAGTAAACTGTAAATTTAGCGGGCTCCAAACTGAGATTGATACCCCATCGTCTTGTTTATCTGTCTGTCTGTCTGTCTGCTTTTAATTTATGGGGGGGGGGGCTCCAAAATGGCCCTGATACACCTTTTCTCTATTTGTTTATCTGTTTGTCTGTATCTCTGCTTGTCTGACTATCTTTGTCCCTTTTTATGAAAAAAAAAAATTTAAATAAAAGGGCAGACTAACATTCTTCCCATCCCCCCCCCCCCACTAAAAAAGGTGCCTTTCTATTCTCAGAAATTTTCTGGCTAATAGCCACTAAATCCATTTGGCTCCCGCCCTAATTCAATGGCTATTAGCCATTCAGCTGCCTATACACGTCAAAAATTCCCTGATAATGCCCAGAGAATAGCCATCGAATTTACTAAACGCATATAGCATCCTGCCCGAGTTCGATCAAAGGTTATTAGCCACGTAGCTGCCTATGCCCGCCATTTACGCGCCAAAAGTTCCCGAGATTTGAAGAGAATAGCCATTGAAAACAGCTATTAGCCATCGAACTGCGCCAAACGCATATAGCATCCCGCCCGAGTTCGAACAAAGGTTATTAGCCACGTAGCTGCCAACACCCGCCATTTACGCGCCAAAAGTTCACAAGATTTGAAGAGAATAGCCATTGAAAACGGCTATTAGCCATCGAACTGCTCCAAGCGCATATAGCATCCCGCCCGAGTTCGAACAAAGATTATTAGCCACGTAGCTGCCAACACCCGCCATTTACGCGCCAAAAGTTCACAAGATTTGAAGAGAATAGCCATTGAAAACGGCTATTAGCCATTAGCCATCGAACTGCTCCAAGCGCATATAGCATCCCGCCCGAGTTCGATGGCTGTTAGCCGCTATCAATGGCTATTAGCCACGTAGCTGCCTACACCCAAAATATACTCGCCAAAATATTTCCAGAATTTGAACAAAACCGCGGCTAATAGCCATCGATCTGCGCCAAACGCATGTAGCATACTACCCGAGCCCAATTTTTTGCAATTTTCCTCAGTTTAGAGGCCCCCCGTGATCGCTCGTTAGCAGGAGCGTGTTGATTTGTTATGTAATGTCACTGGGCCGAGCGGATGTGTATGTTTGTACTAGTTGGTGCCCCCAAGGTAAAATCCCCTCCCATCGACCTTACCCGTCTATCCACCTGGATGTCGGTCTACAGTGTAAGAGTAGAGTACAACAACAACAAAAAAACAGTTTTATGTTGTTTGCATTCCGTGTTGTTCAGTTCAGCAAACATGCAGAACGGATGACCCAGAATTTGTCAAATGTTGATGTCGTTGGCTTTTCTTCCCACTCCCCCCCCCCCATCAAAAAAAAGTGAGAAGCGATGAGTCATCCTTTCATTCTTTTCCTTACCATAGGGCAAAGACAAATTTATCTGATTTTTTGTGTTTTCAATCGACTTGCGACATGAGAACGCGAGACTCCGCCCACTTTTTTTAAGGGCGACCACGCGAACACAGTGATATTTGAAGAGACGCAGACAGAACGGTGAATGCAGACTTGACGTGCGTTTTCATGTCGCAAGTCGATTGAAAACACAATAACTCAACAATGCCTTATTCGGCACCGCTAAAGGCATTCAGTGCATTTGTCTCTAAAATGCCCTATAAATGACCCATCTGACATCCACCGCTCTATTTATTAGCGCAGGGAGGGCATTTACTGTCTATGTCCTTAATATGGGCCATTTAACATCCACTGCTCATCATGTATTGCTCATGACTCTAAAATGACCCATCCTTCACATTTTCGGGGTTTTCCCCCTAATTTGAAAGTTCGCGCCGCGCCGCGCCGCTCCCGACAAACGCATCACCTTGTCACACTCCTCGCCCAGCCAGCCGATCCCCGAATGAATGCATCACCCGTCATCATCATCATCACAACATGCGACTCCTTTTTTTTGTTTCTCTTCCTTTCCTTTCTTCCTTTTTCTTCTTCCATGTATCGGAATCTAAACACCATTCATTCCGGTTCTATTTCTCCTCTCCCAGTTCCTTTTCGTTTGTCCCTTTCTCTCTCTCTCTCTGTGTCAGTATGTCACACACTTTTCTTTTCTTTTTTTGCAGCTCTTTGCAGACAGTCCTGACATTTTCCTCACGCGCCCTTTTTTATGGGATCAGCACACGCCGATCCACCACTTTGATGACCGTATTTGAGAGATTGCAGAAAATTCTGGTATGAATTTTCTTCATTTTCTTTTTTGTCCGTGTGTTTGTTCAGCCGAGCTGGTACCGAGCACTGTAAGGAAAAATCATTTTTAATTCAAACTACGACACTCCACTCGAACAGTTTAAAAATTCCACGGCTATTAAAAATTGTACTGGCACGTGTTTAACGGAAACGTGTTTTGTTAGAATTTTGAAACAGTGATTAAATTTATTGGGATTATTGTGTTTTCAGTCGACTTGCGACATGAAAACGCAATTCAAGTCTGCATTCACCGTTCTGTCTGCGTCTCTTAAAATATCACTGTGTTCGTGTGATCGCGCACAGAGAAGTGGGCGGAGTTTCGCAGTTTTCATGTCGCAAGTCGCTTGAAAATACAATAAAAATTTTTGAAAAAAAAATACGGGACTTTGATATAGGCCGAATTTTAAATTTATTAAAAAAAATTTCCCACTTGCCCGTTTTTCTAAAACTTTATTTATCAATAGCTTGATACAGTAATTCAATTTTTGTTTTTAATTTTTTTTTACTGAAAACTGCAACTTCTAGGCTCCGCCCACTTTGCGATTTTTTCCGGGAAATTTAAATTTGAACATTTTAAATCTAATTAGAAATTTGTTGACTTCCGTTAAACAAAGACTAGCACGTTTATGTAAAAAAAATTTTTTTAAGAATTTTGAAACAGTAATTTAATTTTTTACATAAATTGACTTTTTACTATTATGCATTTTTCCCACTTTTTTCACGCAAAAGTTCAAAAAGCACTAAAATTTAATGTTCACGTGAAAAAAGTGGGCGGAGTTTCACGTTTTGATGTCGCAACTCGATTGAAAGCAAAATAAGTTTAAAAAAAAAGGAATTTGAATTAGGCTCCGCCCATTTTTTTTTGTTTAAAATTTAAATTAAATTTTTTTCAAATTTTTTCAACAGTTTTATATTTGAGCTATTCATCAAAAATTGTTTGTTTTGTTTTTTTTTTAATAAACTTTCATCATTTTTTTTTCTCGGCCCGCCTTGACGGCCAAGCAATGCAATCGCGCTCCATTGCTAATTTAGTTCCAAAACGCTACAGTTTTATTCCGAACAGTTTTATTCCAAAACAGTTTTATTTTGCTACAGTTCTTTACCGAACAGTTCTATTCCGAACGGTTCTATTGCGAAGCAAGTTCTATATCGCTGCAGTTCTATTACACTTCAGTTCTATTCCGAGGTAGCACCCCGATTTCGCATTTTTGTCAGAAAATTTAAGTTTCGAGTCAAATTTATAGTTGTATAAATTGAACAAAATTGTGAACATACGAATTTATAAGCGTTTTGAAACTGTAAGTTCAGTTTACAAAAAAAAAAATTTTTTTTAATGCGGGAATTCGAAATTGACTTCGCCGACTTTGGAATTTTTGGGGCGGCATTTGAATTTAAACATTTCAAAGTCTAATAAGAAAGTGTTTGGCAACGTCTGAAAACAACTGGCGCATTGATCTAAATACCAATTCATAAAAATTTTGAAACAGTATTTAATTTTTTTAAATTTTGTATTCTCAGTACGGAGCGCTGCAAACGCGCTCCCTTCGCACAGTGGTGGACGCGGCCACGTTGGCGGCCGATGTTTTGCTCTGATTTCTCTAAACCTCACTCCAAATGTATGCGAAATTCTTTGTTCGATTGGAGCGAGTTTTCAGCGTTTTATACCGAGTATAAAAATTTTCACTCAAAAGCGCGGAAATTCGAAATTGGCTCCGCCCACTTTGGTGTTTTTTGGCGGAAAATTGAACATTGAATAATGTTAAGTCTAATTAGAAATTTGTTGACTTTTGTTGAACAAAGACTGGCATGCTTATCAGAAAAGCAATATCTTGAGAATTTTGAAACAGTAATTTAATTTAATTTCAGGATTTGAAACAACTTTTTACTAAAAAATGCGGGAATTTAAATTTGGCTCAGCCCATTTTGTGTTTTTTTTTTTGGCTGGAATTTCATTTTTTATTTGTTAGAAGGCCCCCCGTAAAAAAAGGAACAAAAAACAACTCCTGTACACACACTAGAAACAAAATTAAATCAAGTGCAATTTGTCATTGTCTCTAGGTACTAGGCACCTAGGTCACCACACCAACGAAATGTTTCGAAATCTGACTGACAGACAGGCAGATTTGCTTTTGCACTTTTCTCTCATTGAAGGCCATTTCCCGTGTTTCACTCTGGCCACGGACAAAAGACGGACAGCTGTGCCTGTGGTGCCACGTCACCCACACACACATACATTTTCTCAGATCCCTCTTGTTTGTCGCACATTCTCTAGACGTTTGTGCTGCTTGCTCAAAAACGAAGAAGAATCGCATCTTTTGTGTGTGTGTGTGTTGTTGACAACAAAAAAGATCCATTCGTCCCAAGGTTTGGACGTACGTCTGTCTGGTGTCTCCACAGAAGACACACTGCTTCGCCATGGTGACCTTTGTGGAGGAGTAAACAAGGCGGAAAGAAAGATAGGGACGGATGGATAGCGGAGATGAGCGAATGCACTTCTCCAGTCTTTTTTTTTTATTAATCTTATTGTTAGTTGTTGCAATATTGGAAATTTTTGAAACTCATTGGCAAGTTCAAAAACTGAGATAGATGCCAAAAAAATGTCAAAAAGACAGTGGTAAACAAATGTTTTCTTACCATGATAGATCATTGCTAGTGAGAAGACACAGAGAAAAGAGAAGTAAACAACCCCCGTGGGAACTGAGTTGTTTACTTCTTTTTGCTCTGTGCCTCTTCACTATCAATGATCAAAACTTGTTTACCATTCGTTTTTTCACATTGTTTGACTTTTTTGGCATCTTTTATTTGGTTCTACCTCGGAATAGAACTGTTCGGTAAAGAACTGCAGCAAAATAAAACTGTTCGGTATAAAACTTTAGCGTTTTGGAACTAAATTAGCAATGGAGCGCGATTGCATTGCTTGCTCATTCAAATATTGGAATTTCTCATGCGCGTGCTTTTTTCAACAGTTTTATATTTGAGCTATTCATCAAAAATTGTTTGTTTTGTTGTTTTTTTGAATAAACTTTTATCATTTTTTTTTCTCGGCCCGCCTTGACGGCCAAGCAATTCAATCGCGCTCCATTGCTAATTTAGTTCCAAAACGCTAAAGTTTTATACCGAACAGTTTTATTTTGCTGCAGTTCTTTACCGAACAGTTCTATTCCGAGGTAGCGCCGTGTTTTCCTATTTCAAATTCTGGCACTGTTTCAAAATATTATTGAATGGCATTTTAGAAAAATGTGCCCGTAAATGCGTATTTTATTGTGATTCCAATCGAGTGGAACTATGAAAATACGAAACCCCGCCCGGCCATTTATTTAAGCAATCACATTGATATTTGAGGATATTGTGCAACTCGTTTTATTTACATCACGATTTAAGCCACGCCCCTAAAATGTTTAACGTGCTTAATACTTATTTTCGTGAAAGGGGCGGAGTCATTGCCCTTTTTTGTTTGGGTTACTTTAGGTCGTCGGGTTACTCTTTGATTTATTTAATTAGGTTTGGAGTTTTAGAATTATTTATTTTTTTTTTGGTTTCAAATTTGTTATTTTAAAGCTAGTTCATAAATTACAACATTGTGTGTCCTTTCAGGCTAAATGAAAAAAATGAATAATAATGCCTCTAATATGACCAATTTGCGACTAATGTTTCATCTATCAACTTCTCTGATAGCTCATAAACGCTCCTGCATCAAAATTGAAATGGGTGAAAAATGGCGTTAAAAACCCATTCATGACCAATTCTACACTCATCGCCTTACCTATGAGTCCAATGTGGCAAAAAATAGACTAAAATGCTCAAATATGGCCCTATTCATAGGAGAAAAAAAAAACAAAAAAAAATTTTTTTCTATTCATAAATGTCAAAAAACGAATGGTAAACAAGTGTTTATTGACCATGATAGACCATTGATAGTGAGGAGGCGCAGCGAAGTGGCGGAGTTTGCATGAACTAGTAAACAATTCTGTTCCCACGGGGTTGTAAACTCTCTGTGCCTCCTCACTATCAAAGGTCTATCATGGTCAATAAACACTTGTTTACCATTCGTTTTTCGACATTTTTTGACATCTATGAACAGGGAAAAAAAATTTTTTGTTTTTTTTCTCCTATGAATAGGTCTAATACATCCATCTATCAAACGTCTGATAGCCTTCTACTTTAGAATCTAGAAGTCACCTAGCGCACACGCCATCAATTTCTTCTAGTTTCTGTCAAAAGTGAGTCAGTCCTTCTCAACCTCCTCCGCATCCAAATATTTTGTTTGTTTACAATTCCGCTATTTCGCCAATAATTTTTCATTCGCAACTACATACACGAGACTTTTTGACGCAATTCTTTTTTCAATGCTCTAAATCTTCTGCCCCCCACCCCACCCCACCCTCCATGCTCATCATCATGTTTTTTTCTTTCCATTCCAAATCTCTGATAATCTTCCTTACGTATTAATTATTGCCTTTTTTCCTTGTTTTTCTTTACCATCAAAACAAATGTTTCAATATGAACAATGATCTTAACATTATTCTAAGAAATTTGCCATTTTTTACGTAATAGCCACGTGGCAAAGTTATGACTAATATTGTAGAGTGGGTGGGTGGGAAAATGAAGCAAAAAGTGGACTTTGAGCTCTATGGAGCTCAGGATGTTAATCTTATTTTTCTTGAAGTCTGGAACACAAACTTTAGATGATGAGTGCTGAATCAAAAATATTTTTGATTTTTTAAAAAATAAAAATTTTTTGAAACAGTAAAATTTTTGAAAAAAAAATGTTTTAAATTAAGTTTTTTTTCAAGTTTTGTTGTTTTTTTTTTGAATCCCTTTTATTGACCTCTTTTTTGCAAGGTTTTCCTCATTTTTCTTAATTTTTTGCCGGTTTATATTGATTTTTTAAGTGTTTTTCTCAAAAACTTTTTAAAAAAAATTGGCGAAATTTAACAAAAATAAAAAAAAATCTATATTTTTAAAGCTGGACGTGGTAAACGTTTTTTTTAAAGTTTAATAGAGCTATTCATAAAATAAAACAAACAAAAAAAATAAACACTTGTTTACCATTCGTTTTTGCAAACAACTTAAATTGCGTGTCACACCTGATTTACCTATAAATTAAAAAAATTTCATTTTCAAAAAAAAAATTTTTTACTGTTTCTAAAAATAATTGTACCAAAATTTCCCTTTATCAAGCAGTAACAGTATATTGCTATATTTTTTGTCATTTATCCAAACAAGATAAACAATAAAAGAGAAGGAAAAACCAATCTCATCCCACCTTCTACCGTACTATGTACTCTTCCAGTTATAATTAATTACCTACTACTCATTACCAGTTTTCCGCGCTTTCCGATTAATATTATTCATATACATTGCATTGTTGTCTATGTGTATGTATGTACAGACATGTTATTGTTTATGTCATTCTCTTTTTCTTCTTGTTTTCCTCCTCCTCCTCCTCATCTAAACACGAAAACGTCAACGTCTCCAACAGCTTCCGCGCACCGACGGACGCTCCGCCCACCTTTCTCTTTTCTCTTTTTATTTTCTTGTTTGTGTGTTGTTTTTGTGTGCGTTGGCAAAGATGTTCATTCTCATTTCCTATTCAAATTTTTTGTTGCCGTCTTTTTCGTTTCTGCTTGCTCAAATCAGAAAGGAGCTAGATCTGACGGAGGGCTAGAAAAAGTTCAATTCAGTCATGCATAAAGTGTATTTTTTTTTTCTCCGTTTCTAATTTTTTTGACGTGTTTCTGATTCTGAACAGACATGAGCAATCTTGACCTTTAATGAGTGACGTCTTGGGTTTCGAGACTAGGTTTTTCAAATTTTGAACTCTCATTATTATTTTTTAGACATTTTTTAAAAGTCACATGCGAAAAAAAAATAGTTTTTAACGAAATTATCGGTTTTTAATAGATTTTACTAGCAGAAAAACTAAAATTTTTCTCAAAAAATTTCTGGAAGTATCTTAATATAATGGATTCGTGGCGGAGTGACAATTTTTTTCACGTCTTTATTCGAAAAAATGAAGAAATAACTGAAAAAATGAGGAGATTTTTCGTCTCCCAGTTTCACGTGAATTGTCACTCCGCCACGAATCCATTATACAAAAAAACCGAAATTTTGAAAATAAAAATAAATTTTTTTTTACAATTTCAATACTACAATTTATAATTGAAAAAAAAATTCATAATCCAATTTATTAACCTACAAAAATTTTAAAACAGTAAAAAAAAATTTCTACCAATTTTACACTTTGATCTTTTCGCGATCAAAACGAACAACTTCTTATCTGTCTGGCTATCCTCTAGGTTAAAGATTTTCAGCACTTTTTAGTCCATTCCCTACACCAAAAAAAAAAGAAAGTGCATTGTCCGTTCTTCTCAACACTAGCAAGTTCACAATGATCATCAATTGCAATCTGCGTGTCTCACTTTTCCACACTCTTTCTTTTCGAAAAACACAGTGTGTGTGTGTGTGTGTGTGTTTAGAAAAGAGGGGTAAAAGGGAGGCTGTGCAGATCCCTGCTCGGCTCGGCACGCAAAAGTGTGTGTGCACTAGAGTACAGACCCGCCCATTCGCCCCGACGACGGCCCGCCAACAGTTCTCTTCTCTTTTCTCTCTTTCTTTTGCCCTTTCGCCACGCCCATTTTTTGTGGTGTTTTCTTGGGATTTTTGCTTGTAAATACTATCATCTAATAATATTGCAAAAAAAATTAAATTTTTTCTGCAATGTTGCTCAAACTGTAGTTTTAGTAAAAAATGAATTTTCTGCATAGTTTTTGTTGATAAAACTCTCAGAATATTACATTTTTAAACCTGTAACTTTTTTTTTGGTAGGAAAATTATTTAAAATTTTGAAAAAAAAATGATTAAAAAATCGAAAAAAAATGTTTTTTTTTTCTTTAATTTCAATTTTTGAAACTGATTTTTTTTTTCTCTTAACTTCTTTTTTTTTAATTTTTTTTGGCCGGTCTGCCTATTGTAAAAAGCTATTTTGTCGCATTAAAATTATAATTGAAAAATTTTAAAAGCAAAATTTTTGAATTCCAAAATTACCGAAAAATGCGAAAAAATAAAATTATTTTGGGTCGATAAAACTTTGAAAAATTTACTTTTTTTGAGTTTCTGTTTTGGTTTTGATTTGGATATTCATATGTGTAGAATAAATGGTAGAAAATTAACGTGAGCATTGAAAACAAAATAGTTAAAATTTTTCATGTAAAATTTTTGAAACAGATAAATTTTTTTTTAAACATTTTTTTTTGTTTTTTTTTCCGGGTTATTGTAAATTTCTTTTTTGAAAAGCCGACAGTTTGAATGTTAAAACTAATATCAACTCTATTATATACAAATTAAAAACTTTTGAAGGAAAAATTCAAATTATCGAATTTTTTTTCAAAAAAAAACCAAAAAATGCAAAAAAAAAAGTTATTTTTTCCAAGTTTTTACCTATTTTTTGCTTTCTCAATAGAAAAATCAAATGTTAAGGTTATTTTCACCCTGTTTAGACCCTTATGGCACGTTCGAAGTAAAAAAAAAAGCGCGCGGTTGTAAACATATTTACAATTGCTTTTTTGCTTGTTTGGCGGTAAACAACAAAGAAAAAGACGCAAAAACAAAGTTACTTTGGACGCCTCTTTTTGTCTTTTTTTGCGCTTTCTTTTTACTTTGGACGTACCATAAGAATTGTGCATTTTCAAGTGCAAACAAAAAAAAGTAAAAAAAAAAAGAAAAAAATTTTGATAACTTTTTTTTGTTTTTGTCCTGTGCTTTCCTATCTTCCACAAGATGTTCACGTACAAAATGTACTTACGTCGCTCCGCTGTTTTGAAGTTTTTCCCTGCGGAACATCGGAGCGTCGTAAGTGGATATCGTTTGTGTTTTTTACTTTCTTTCTCTAGCACTGTAAACCTAAAAAACAAGCAGATAGGTGCTAAAACACCCACGCAATAAATGTTCAATATATATCCCCCTCTCTTTCGATCTGACCTACCTCCTAAACAAACACCATGATGTCGTGGCAAGCTCTTTTGGGCCCATGCAGACAGACAGTATGTGCTTGCTATGTAATGCAACAGTTTATCTGACCTCCATACACAAATACACATCTCGAGATCTCCTGGTTGCGCGCGCGCGCTCACCACCACAAGAGTGTGCGCATCGAGGAGGGTGCGAGAGAAAAAGAGAGTGTTGACAAACAAACAAAAGAAATACGGTTTAGAGACGAGGAGACGCAGAGAAGAGGTCCTATCCTATTCTGTTGGTTGCACTTTTGCCCCTGGCTCACCTGCCACCTACTTTTCTTTTCCTCCACTTGTTGTTTTTTTTTTATCCAAAAAAAATCCAAACGATTTACATATTAATTCCAGGAAGACCCCCACCAGGAAGCGTCCTCGACCATCATCAACCAACCGTCGTCGACGTCGACGTCGTCCATGCTAACATCTCTGCCACGAGCCACCGCCACACCAGTATCGTCACACCATCTTTTCGCGCCCGCCACCACTTCCAGTTTTTTGGACCCACCAACAAGCACCCCTGCCATCTCGGTTAGCGATAACTTGTTGTTGCTCGCACTTCAGGATCGAATGGTGAGGGTTTTTTTTGGAAGGGGAGAGCGGGGGGGGGGGTGAGGATGAGGGCAGGAGGACAAAACGCGATTCGATCCGATCCGATCAGAGTCGTGTGAACGTTGAACTCTTACTGATCTACTGTACAGTGGACTGATCAACGACGCGCAGTAATGAATCAACGGGAACGTCTAGAAATTTGCGATTAGGCGATTAGGCTTCATTAGCTAAATAAAATGGGACAACAGCAAAACTAGGCTCCTTTTTGAATTTCTGTCCTTAAAATATATTCCTCAAATCAAATGCTTTGTTTTTATACTTGGTATAAAACGCTGATAACTCGCTCCAATCGAAAAAATAAATTTCGCATGCATTTGGAGTGAGGTTTAGAGAAGTCAGGGCAAAACATCGGCCACGGCTCTCTCAATTTTCTGCACTTTCTCGTCGCCAACGTGGCCGCGTCCACAACTGTGCGAAGGGAGCGCGTTTGCAGCGCTCCGTACTCAGAATATTACAAAAGCACCACGATTGGTGTAGAATTGACGGAGGAGATGTATTAAAAAAAAAAAATAAATAGAGAATTTCACGAAGAACTTGATTTTCTGGAACATTATCAGGAGTTTCAAAATGCTACTTTGTGCAGAAGGATCTCGAAAAAATTTTAAAACCTTGGCCAGCTTGAAACGTACAAATCATTTGATGTGAAGAATTTATTTTAATAACAGAACTTTAAAAGGTCGTCTAGTTTTGCTGAAAATCAAAAAAGAAAAACACACATTTCAGTTAAAAAAATCATAAGGAATTCTACACAAAAACGTTCCCCACTTTGCTACCCACTGATTTTACAGAATTTCCAGATGCGACCGCAACAATCCACGCTCACCCAATCGGCCACCACCCCGTCGCTCCAACAACTCGCCTCGGCGTCCAACAACTCTACAGCCACCTCATCAAATTCCGTGTCACTTTCACAAAATGATGCGTCCCGTCTTTTCCAGCAACTAATAATGGGACAAATGCTCATTCCCCAACTCCCCGCCGCACTGGACCTTGCGTCCACCATCCAATCGGCCAACATCAATCTTCCACTGACAACCAACATCCCGTCGATCAGCTCCGCTTCACATCCATTATGGCAGCATAATATGTGCGCGTGGCCAAACTGTGAGACGGCTTGCGACTCTGTGGTCGCGTTGATTGCTCACCTGCAACATGCTCATCAGCCGTCCGATAGGACCACCGAGGAAGTTCGAGCGCAGATTGAGAAGGTGGACAGTTTGGAGCACAAGTTGACGATTGAGAAGAACCGATTGCATGGAATGACACAGCATTTGCGGATGAAACCGTCACCCGACACGACGACTTCGTGCGTTACAAAGTTTGAGCCGCAGAGCCCAAGTTCGATAAAGGTTGAGCCGACGTTTTCGATGCAGGAGCAGAAGCCTGAACGGTTGCATCTGAGTCAGCAGCCACAAAGAAGTTCGCAGAACGTTTCACAGGTTTCACCGGTTAGTTTTTTTGGTTTTTGAGGGCTTCAAATTGCTTTGAAAAAAAGATAGGCTTCACATCTGTTTTCACTCGAGTTGCGACATGAGAACGCGAAAGAAACTCCGCCCACTTATTTGTGCGCGACCACGCAATCCAATCACAGTGATATTTGATCAGACGCAGACGAAAAAGGGATAGATAGGCGACTCATGTTTTCATGATGTAACTCGTTTGAAAACGCAATAATTCGAGCGTTTTTTAAGTCTAGTTAGAAGTATTTCCAATCTAATTAGGAAAATATGGAGTGTCTAACTAGAATGATTTTGGTTCTAACTAGAAAGATTTGAAGTCTAATAAGAACGGTTCGGAGTCCTATTAGAACGATTTTCAAATCTAATTAAGAAGTTTTTCAAATCTTATTGGGCCAATTTTCAAGTCCAATTAGAAGGATTTTGAGTCTAGTTAGACAGTTTTTTGAATTTAATTTGGAAGAATTGAAGTCTAATTATAAGGCTTTTGAGTCTAATTAGGATAATTTCGAGTCTAATTTTCAAGTCGAGTTCAAAAAGTTTGGAGTCTAATTAGAAAGTTTTAAAGTCTAATTAGAAGGTGTTTTTGGGTCTAATTAGGAAATTTTTCAGCCTAATTAGAAGCAAAAAAAAATTCGCCTTTACTGGTGTTTGAAACTTTATGGTACGTCCAAAGTAAGAAAAAAGCGCAAAAAAAGACGAAAAGAGGCGTCCAAAGTAACTTTGTTTTTGCGTCTTTTTTTCTTTGTTGTTTACCGCCAAACAAGCAAAAAATTAATTGTAAACATGTTTACAACTTCGTTTGGCGGTAAACAACAAAGAAAAAAAGACGCAAAAACAAAGTTACTTTGGACGCCTCTTTTCGTCTTTTTTTGCGCTTTTTTTTTACTTTGGACGTACCATTAAGATTGATGTTTCAAAAGGTCGTGAAACGGGCGGAATTTGCATTTCAGTTTTCCAAGAAAACTTTCTGATACTTTTAATATTTCGGAGCAACGAAACAACTTTAAACTTTGAGTTATCAAAAACCAATAACCAGGAACTGGGATTAGATTATCTATCACATGGTCTTGTATATATTTTGCACTTCTTTCTTTTTTTTTTTTTCTTTTTTTGTCTACTACCTATCTATGCTTTCGAATGTTTTATTTGCTCAGTTGCACCACCCCCTGTCTCTGCTTCCCGCGTCTAGTCATCATCATCAGCATGATCATATTGCATTACGCAACGCCCCTCACACACACACACACACACAACAAGTTGTAGACGAAGAAGAAAACGAAAACCAATCGAGGGTGTTTGTCTATTTACAGAGTATTTGTTGAAATACGGGCCACACTCTTCTCCTCTTCTCTCCTCTCCCTCCCGTACGTCTGTATATTTGTTTACATACATACATGTCGAATCGATAGTGCAGATAAACAGAGACACGTAGTAATAGGGTTTGAGGCTGCCCGGGGACCTTCAGGGGGCGAAAAATCAGAATTTGGGAATTTTAGACCTCACTCAAAAACTTCATTTTCAACATTGGCATATAGGAGGCATATTAGATGCATATAAGAGGCATGGATGACCCTTTTTACCCAAAACCCCCTAAAAATTCACTTTTTCCTCCAGGAAAAAGGGCACCAAGACAGACATAGATCAGCACCAATTTGCCATTCATTAGGCATGCCTTGACACTGTACTATTATAACGAGAAACCCTCCGCTCACTCACTCGATGTTTTTTTGTTTACACTCTTTACGCGATAGACAGACGGACCAACCGACCGACCGACAAACAGACACCGGAGAGGGAGAGAAAAGGGAAAATTTGTGCGTGCTTGATGTTTATTTTGTGGTCACATACAAACATACACACGGGCGGTTGTTTCTCTCAGTCTCTTTCTCACCTACACTATTTCGCCGGGGCCAATGTGTTGATAAACAATTTTGCGACGAATAGAATAGCAGCGCATCTTTCTCCATCCCGGCTTTCACCCGCACACTTTTCTTTGCAACTTTGCTGGTGAGGGAGGGAAGGGGGTAGAGAATAGTTTGAAGCGTCTAGATATTTCAGAGATCTCCAGAATAGCAAAAAAAAGACAACTTTAAAAATAAACAAAAAAAAATCGGTTTCAACAAGTTTATAAATAAAAAAATTAGAAAATTTCTAATTAGACTTAAAAACATTCTAAATAGACTAGGAATCTTTCTGATTAGACTTGAAAATTTTGAAAAAGTGTTTTAGTAGAGTTTTGTAAAGTGTTGGGTCAGTTTGAGTCCTAATTAGACTCGAATTTCCAATATTGAAGATTTTGGATAATTTCCTGGGGATTGATGGCCTGGAAAACGGAGAATTGCGATTTTGTTGAAACCGAGAAGAATAGAAAAGCAAAATTTGACAAGTAGACAAACAGGCCGACAAACAAACCGACAAACATGCCATCAAAATTTTTTTTAAATTTTTTTTTTGTTCAATTGAATTTTTTTAATTGAACAAAAAAGCACGACAGACATACAAACAAGCCAATGCACAATGAGAAAAGCTGACAAACAGCCGACAAACAATCATACAAAAAAAGTTTTCAACTTTTTGTGAAACTGGCAAAAAAAAATTTTCATCAGAAAAAGATCATAATTTTTTTGAAACCCGAAAATTTTTTAATTTTAAAAACGCGACAGACCGACAAACAAACTGATAAACAGACCACAAACAACCAGTTTAGGACCTGTCTTTTCTTTTCTTTTTTTTTCCACAAAAAAAAACAAAACAACACTTTCTAGACAAAGGGCGAGGGGGATACCAGTCTAGACACCCGAACACACCAGACATCACCACAATTTGCTTGCTTGTTATTGTTGTTTTTGTTGTTGTTTGTCCTCGGAGAAAGAGGCTGGCCGCGCGGAAATTGGGCCAAGTCACACTGTACGTGTCTGCTGACGATTTTCTTGTTTTTTTTTTTGCATGACTTTATTGGAACAAGGATCGGCGAATAAAATAGAAAATGACAGTCACGAGGGGCTTGTTAGGACGCTACTTGCAGGTCTCGCAGCGAAAAACAGCCGGCGGAACATTGGAGCGTTGTAACTGTATTTTAAGGGGAGGGGGAGGGCCTGTAGCAAAATTTATGATATTGACATTTTGAAACAGTGAAAAAAAATTTTTTTTTTCAAAACAAGACAAAACACTTAATTTTCCAGACAACGGAAACCAAACCTTCCCTGCTCTCGATCGCCGCCACCGTTGCCGCCTCCACAGCCGCTGCGACGTCATCATCTACAGTACCCTCTGTCTCCTCAATGCCCTCGTTCATCAACCACCATATGAGCACACCCAGCCAACAACAGGCGAGCAGCAGCTCTGCAGGACCCGCACTCCTGCAACGGGCCGCCAGCTCTGCGTCCACAGAAACGTCGCCAAATCCGGACGGAAAATCGTTTGCGCCGCGACGGAATCGGATATCCGACAAGACGGTGCAGCCGATTGCCACGGATATTGCCAAGAATAGGTGGGTGTCTGAGGAGGCTTTAAAATCTAAATTTGGAGCTTGCAGAGACTTTTACCGAGCCAACGACGTTCGTCCGCCGTACACGTATGCGTCGCTGATTCGTCAGGCAATTATGGAGTCGTCAGACTGTCAGCTGACGTTGAATGAGATTTACACGTGGTTCACCGACACGTTTGCCTACTTTAGACGGAATGCGGCCACGTGGAAGGTAAATTTTAGAACCCTGTTATCTTGTTTGTCTGGCAAAACCATGAAAAAATAGGATCGTTCGCATAGCCACAGGTGAAATGCGGTGGATGCATATAGTGTCCATATTTGAAGCATATGAACGATATGCTTGAAATACGGACACTATATGCATCCACTCTGTGTTTTCCTGCATTTTTGCAGTTTAACAAAGCGCGCTTGCATTTCGACTCGTTCCAGCAGGCCAGCCTCGAAGACAAATGGCTCGGCACTCTGGGGGGTCATATGATCGTGTGTGTGTGTGTGTGCAAAGTGCATCTAACAAAACAGCGGCGTCCTTCCTTCTTCCTTCTCTCTCTCTCTCTAGCTGTCTACTCGCGCCAAATGCATCAGCTGAGTGTTCTAAAAAGTGCAAAGACATCATCAGACGGAACAGAAGAGAGAGAGAGAGAGAGAGAGAGAGAGAGAGAGAGAGAGAGAGAGAGAAGGGAACAAAAATGTGTTTTTCTTTTTGATTTTTTGGTTGCGAGGGGCCTATTTTCTATTTTCTATTCATTGCCCCGAATGGATAGAATTTATTCAGAGAGATCAAAAATTACAATTTGTCACTTTTTTTCGATTAAAAGTGCGTTTTATTTAGGAAAATTTCGAGTCTAAATAGAATCATTTTCATGTCTAGTTAGAAAGATTTTAAACTCTAACAAGCTTGCAGCTTGTGGTGACTAAGTCGCCTTCGTCAATTTTTTTTTACTGATTTTTGTATTTTTGTTTTAATAGAAATGGCAACCATTTCTTTTCCCTATTTCTTTCAAGTTCTCGTGACCCTTGTGGTGTAGTGGTTAGCACGTTTGAACGTCAATCGACAGGTCGCGGGATCGAGTTTCGTCGACTGCGAACTTGTGTGTGAGACACACAAACAAACACACAGACTAATCTAAAATTTTCTATATAAGAAAGATTAGAAGAATTTCGAATCTAATTAAAGAGATATCCAAATCTAAATAGGAAAGTTTTGGGTCTAATTAGAAAGATCTGGAGTCTACAGAAACGCACGCAAACAAGTGGGCGGGGCTTGTCTGCAAACACCATATCACTCCAAAGCTTTACAGAACGCTGTCCGCCACAACCTCTCGCTGCACAAGTGTTTTCAACGCGTCGAACAAAACGTGAAAGGCGCCGTGTGGACCGTAGATGATTCAGAATTCTACCGACGACGTCCGAATCGATCGTCGGCGACGAGAAGTCAGCCACAAACACCGCTTCCAGATGACGTGAGTTTCAGTTTTTCAACCAAGCATGGTTTTATTTTGCTGCTTTTTAGAGTTCGCTTTGTAGAAAGAAAGAGATATCAGATCTAACAAAATAGATTTAGCACAAAAGTTTAGAGCTTTTAGAGCTGGGCTATTAATAATTTGTTGCCATCCACAAACACACACACATACACAAAAGCGAACTTTGAATTGACAACGCAAAACATTTTTTGTCTTCCGAGCCGTTTTCTCGACCGCAGTCAATTCAGATTTCGCAACAAAAATACATGACGCTCAGCTCATTTTTGGAAATGCAGAACTTCGACCCGGCCATCCTTTCCGCGGATCAGTTCCAGCTGAATGGCAACAATTTGGACAGCGTTTTGTCGCTTCTCGGTTTGTTTAAACCT
The DNA here is from genome assembly GCA_963572235.1 of Caenorhabditis japonica. Lineage (NCBI taxonomy): Eukaryota > Metazoa > Nematoda > Chromadorea > Rhabditida > Rhabditidae > Caenorhabditis > Caenorhabditis japonica. Next base: position 5,442,859 of record OY754345.1, read on the forward strand.
TGGTTTCGATTTATTTACGAGCCTGTTGTTTTTCAGCCAACGCCGATGTGAGTAACCCGCTGCAAATGCTGTCAGCTGCCGCGGCGGCTGGAAATCCCGGCGGAGTCGGGCTTGACGGACAAGTTATTGTGAAAGAGGAGCTGATGGATGGCGTTGAACAGCACAATGGGCACACGTTGAAAGGTGAGGGTTTTTGAATTTTTGAAAAAATATTATTTAAAAAATGTTTTTGTTCAAAATTAAAAATGTTTAATTTTCTTCAAAAAATTTGGGCATTTTTGCCTATTTTTAATTGTTTTTCTGATTTTTAAACCAAAAAAGCTTCTCAGTCATCAAAAATTTAGGTAGTACGACACTCCAAAATAACTAGGAGCGTTGTTTAGCGTGAAAATTAAAAATTTTAAATTATAACGAAAATTCCCATTTTTTGTGATTTCTAAGGGTTATTGATGGTTTTTTTTTTTTGCAAAAGATGAGAAAACATTTAAAAATTCATCAAACATTCTGGAAAATTCAAGAAAAAACTTAAAAAAAAAAAAGAAAAGAAAAATGTTTTAAATTTTTTTTGAAATTTTCTACAAAGCTTCTTGCATTTCTGTCTGTTTTTATTGCTTTTCTGATTTTTGAATCAAAAAAGCTTCTCAGTCATCAAAAATTTAGGTAGTACGACACTCCAAAATAACCCTAGGAGCGTTGTTTAGCGTAAAAATAAAGTTTTTTAAATTTTACCGAAAATTCCCATTTTTTGGTGATTTTTAAGGGTAATTGATGGTTTTTCTGGCAATAAATGAAAAAATATTTAAAAATTCATCAAACATTCAGAAAAATTCAAGAAAAAATCAAAAAAAAAATTTTTTTTTTCAATATTTTTAAAAGTTCTTGCTTTTTTGTCTGTTTTGATTGGTTTATCTGATTTTTGAATAAAAAAAAACGTCAAAAAGGTAAAAAACCAGAAAACTACGACATTCCGAAATTACGCTAAGAGCGTTGTTTAACGCAAATATATATATTTTTTTAAATTTTACCGAAAATTTTTATTTTTTGTGGCCTTTTCAAAAGTTTTTAGTTATTTTTTGCAACAGTTATGAAAGAGAATGTTTAAAATTGGAAAACATTACGGAAAATCAAAAAAAAAATTAAATAAATTTTTTTCCCAAAAATTCAAACAAATAAATTTCTTTTTTTTGCTAAATTGTGTTTTAAATGTTTAAATCAACAAAAACCCCAAAAAAACAAAACCAAGTGTGCAAAAACATGCGAAAAAAACTCAAAAAATCGAAAAGTTCCTCGAAAAAAAGTGAGTGTCGATTTACGTTAACAAACATTTCCTGCGTTATTTTGGAGTGTCGTAGTAACAGAGTTTTGTTTTATTTTTGCCATTTTAACAGTTTCTTTGTCTTTTTTAAGCCTGAAAATTACAACAAAAAAGTACCCCTTCACCAATGCCAGTCCATCCACTTTTCAAATAATGAAAAAAAAAATTAAGTTGGAATTAGTCACAGAAAGCGGCTATTAGCCATTGAATCTGGTTCTGATAAAAAGTTAAAAACCAAATATCGACGGCTAATAGCTGAAAAGACCAAGAAATAACCCAAACTAAAAAAAAATTTCAAAAAAAGTTGCAAAAATGTATTTTCAAATTTTGCAGAAATCACGCAAAACCAAAACTGATTCCAAAAATGTGCTCCCTGAATTTCAGTCGGCTCATCAACCGGACACTCGCACTCGCAAAAGCGTTCCGCGTCGGCGAATCCCTCGATTGCAGCAGTCTCTTCTTGTTGACCCCCCAATTTTTTTTCTTTGAATCTAATTTGAATATACATATTAAAATCAATTGATAGCCTATGGTAGGATATTCACATTTTGTTAATTTGGTCTGGTTTGCCATTCTAATTTGCAATGCAATAATGATTGAAAAGTTATCATGTTTTTCTCTCTCTCTCTCTCTCTGTTCCTTTTCCACCTCTTCTTTGCTTCCAATGAGAAAAAGTTTGTTACGGTTTCATGCTTTTAGTGTTTGTTTAAATTTCAAAACAAGTGAATGTACTACCTACCTTTTCATGTTCATTGTTGCCTTTTTAATAATCCACATCATTTCATTTCATTTCCACACAGCGCTCCGCTCCACTCCGATCCGCTCCGGCCCCACCCACCCAATCCATTTGATCTACCATTTTTGCACCTGCAGGGTCTCCAAACATGATTAGATGATAAGAAATCAATCGATAACTCTCTCTCTCTCTCTCTTTCTCCCAGTTCCTCTTTTCTTGTTTCTCCACACTTTGTACTGTACTCTACGCGCAAGTTGTGATATGTGTGATGATCCTCTCTCTGACACTAAATATCTTTTATTCACCACGTAAAATTGATTGGAAATACCTCGGAATTTTTGCTCTCTTTCTTATAATTTTACCTTTGTTTTCTTTTTGTTTGAATCGATTTCAGAAAAATTTCAAAAAATGAAAATTTTATTTAAAAAAGGTGTTTTTATGTTGTAGATAATGGGGTTCATTTAATAATAGGAACAGCGTCTATTATAGATCTACCGTGGACAAAGATAATTTCTTTTTGCAAACTGGAGTTAATCGTGCAATATCAAAAATGACAGACACAATCTTAACATTTTTATTTGAAACAGTAAAAAAATTAAAAAATTAAAACATTTTTTAGTGTTTTTGGGGTATTTTCGAATGAAAATTGATTAGTGTTTAGTGTTTATATTATTTTAAAAACGTTTTTTTGTTTATTTTAGTTTAAAATATTGAAAATAAAAGTAAAAATTTCACAAAGACATTTTTCTCAGAATTTCAGTTTCAAAAAATTAAAAAAAAATATTTTGCTTTTCCTTTTGTACAAGACGAAAATGTTGGTGGACGTATCTTGTGATGACCAGAGGTTTTCCACAAAAAAACTCATTTGTTTTTGTTGTGTGTTGTTAGATCACACAAAGATATTATTGTTTTTGATCTTAGTTTCAAGCGGCAGCGCGAACTATTTTATCTCTCGTTGTCTGCGTCTCTCGCTAGTGATCAACTCCCAATCATTATGTTATTGTTGTGTAACTCTTCCCGCTATTACTGCTACTCGATTGGCGAGTAGTATTTATTGCTATTATCCCCGTATTCCCCCCATACACTTTCCTGTAGCCCTTATTGTAGTGAAGTGCGCCCAGGTTAACACCGGCACGGAACTAATAATAAATTGTGTTAAGTATTAACTGTCGTTATACTTTTGACAACACAACATTGGCGATCAGGTTAAAGTAATACAAAATTTATTTTGTATTTACCGAACTTCGAGCAAACCAGAAAGCTTCTGTGTTTTGTTTTGAATTCTTTCGGTGTTTCTTTTTTTTTCTTTCTTTCTCTGTATTTGCTGAGCGCAATCGAGAAAGTTGAAAATGAACAAAGAAAACGAAGAGTTCATGCTCAGAATGATGCAAATGTTCGAAAAGCAAAACGAACAGCATCAAGCAGCGATGACTGCTCTCGTCCAGGCGATGACAAGCAAGTCAAACGACGAAAGTCGCGCAGATATGACACCAACAAGTTCGAGTGTGTCTCAGACACAGCTCATGAACGACATCGGTAGTCGTGTGGCGATGTTTCAGTTTGATCTTGAAACAGAAAAGACTTTCTCAAAGTGGTACGCTCGTCACGAGGCGGCGTTCACGGTGGAAGGGAAAGATCTCGAGGACAAGAGCAAAGTCTCGTTGCTGATGAGCAAAATGTCAGATGAAGTTTACGAGCAGTATTCTAAAAGAATTTGCCCGCGAAAGCACACTGAAGTGGAGTTTGATGAAACAGTCAAGACACTAGAACAGATGTTTGACATCAAGAAGAGCTTGTTTTCGCACCGATTCGCGTGCATCAACATTGCTCGAGATGATGAAACACCTGTGGAATACACGACCAAAGTCAATTCCATGTGTGAGTCAGCAATGTTGCAGGACATTGATGCTGAAGGGTGGAAAGTGTTTTTCTGGCTCAAAGGCTTGGATGCGTCGCGAGACAAATCAGCCCGCACATATTTTATCAGATATGTTGAGCAGAAATGGGAAAAGAAAGAATCCGTTAACGTTAATGACCTCTGCGAAGAATGGAAAAAGTTGCTTCGACAAAATAGCGTCGTTCAAGAAATGGAACAGGTGGACAAAGCCGTTAGAGCTTTACACACCAGGAAAGATTTTAATCGGAACCATAAGAAATTGTGGAACCGTGAGCAGTCAAATGGCAAAGTTGACGAATGTTGGAATTGCGGCAAGGTAGGGCATAGAAAACCCGACTGCGTGCAAAGGCTGACAAAGTGCTTAAAATGCCAGAAAACCGGACACTTGTCCAAATACTGCAAATCTAAAGGTTCTAAGAAGGCGCAGAGTATGGTAGTCATTGAAAGTGCTGCTGCAGAAGACCTTGAGGTCAATGCGGTGAGGCAATACGTTATGGTGGAAGTGAACGATCAGTTGATTGAGTTTCAACTCGATACTGGATCGGATATCACACTCATCAGTCGGAAGGACTGGATGAAGGTTGGTGAACCAGAATTGGAGAAATGTCCAATGAAGGTGAAATCTGCAAGTGGAAATGAGGTTAAGCTGTTGGGTAGAGCCAAAGTGGACTTCATGCTGAAAGGATCTGCGGCATCCGATTTTGTTCACGTACGAGAACACGGAAATTTGTTAGGCCTTGACTGGATATCAAAGTCATCCGAAATGACCTACCACATGAACATGATGGTCAATGAGCTGAAAAGTTCTGACACTGAGTCAATTGGAAAGGAACTGAAGGAAAAATTTCCGGAAGTTTTCCTAGAAGGTCTGGGTACGTGTACAAAAGAGAAGGCGGTACTGACTGTGAAAGATAAATCTTCACCGGTTTTTATTGGAAAGCGTCCAGTGCCATATGGAGCTTTAGAAACGGTTGAGCAGGAGCTGGATAGACTGGAAAGTCTAGGCGTCCTCAAGAAGGTTAATCACAGTTCGTGGGCAGCGCCGTTAGTGTGTGTGAAAAAGAAAGACACTGGTGCATTAAGAATTTGTGCTGACTTCAAAACAGGGCTAAACGGGGCTCTGCAAGATGAAGATCACCCAATTCCAACACCGGAAGATGTGTTCGCAACACTGAATGGTGGAACTGTTTTCTCGACAGTAGATCTGAAAGATGCTTACTTTCAAATTGAATTGGCTGAAGAATCCAAGCCGTTGCTAACGGTAAACACCCACAGAGGCTTATACCAATACCAAAGACTTCCGTTCGGAGCCAAGACGGCACCAATGGTATTCCAGCGGATCATGGATAAAATGATAACTGGATTGTCTGGAGTCACTGCGTACCTAGACGATGTGATCATCGTAGGTCGTGACGAGAAAGAACACAATGAAAACTTGTTCGAGTTGTTTCAACGAATCGCTGAGTATGGATTCCGGGTGAAGCTCGAAAAGTGCAGGTTTCTTGAGAGAAGGATAAAGTTCCTTGGGTTTATAATCGACCGAAGTGGTCGTAGACCTGACGAAGAGAAAGTTCAGGTGATCAAGAACATGTGTGAGCCAAAGGACCAGAAAACTCTGAGAAGTTTTATGGGGATGGTAACGTATTACAGTGCGTTCATTCCTAAAATGAAAACTTTGAGAGGACCTTTAGACAAGCTCCTAATGAAAGATGCGGAATGGAGGTGGACTAAAGTGGAGGCGGAGTCTTTTCAGAAGTTGAAGGACGTGTTGTCTTCAGACTTAAATCTCACCCACTACATGCCAAAGATTCCGATAGTAGTTGCAGCAGACGCGTGCGACTATGGAATTGGCGCGGTTATTAGTCACCGATTCGCAGACGGTACAGAAAAACCAATTGCCCATGCAGCCCGTTCTCTGAATTCTGCTGAAAAGAATTATTCGCAGATTGAGAAGGAGGGTTTGGGGTTGATTTTTGCTGTTAAAAGATTCCATAAGTACTTGTTTGGTCGGAAGTTCTTGCTAAGAACTGACCACAAGCCGTTGCTGTCCATTTTTGGAAGCAAGAAGGGAATCCCGGTGCATTCGCAAAACCGTTTGGTTAGGTGGTCTACGATTCTTCTGGCATATGATTTTGACATAGAGTACGTCAAAACTGATGAATTCGGACAAGCTGACGCTTTGTCGCGAATGATTCAGAAAACGCCACTTGAGAATGAAGATATTGTCATTGCTCAGGTCGAGGAAGATGTAGAAGAGGTGCTGTATGCAGCCGTTCGGAAACTTCCAATCCGTGTGAAGGATATTCAGGAGGAGACTTGGAAAAGTAGTACTCTGAAGGAAGTAATTAATTGTGTTTCTCGGAATAGTTGGCCGAAGAAACCAGAAGGAAAGTTGAAGCAGTTCTTTGACATAAGATCTGTACTTTCAGTTGTTCAGAACTGTTTAATGTTCAAGGAAAGAGTTGTTATTCCAGAAGCACTGCAGAAAGCTACGCTTAGGCAGTTGCATGAAGGACATCCAGGAATAGTAAGGATGAAACAACTAGCTCGATCATTTGTCTACTGGCCAAGAATGGATAGTGACATTGAAAAGTTGGTGGCAGCTTGCACCACGTGTCAAATTCACGGAAAGACTACACGGAAAGTTCCGTTGGAGCCGTGGACGACACCAGATCGAGTGTGGCAGAGAATCCATATTGACTATGCTGGGCCGGATAACGGACAGTATTATCTAGTCGTTGTTGATGCCAAATCCAAATGGGCTGAAGTAGCGATAGTTAAGTCGATATCGAGTGTCTCTACGGTACGAACACTGAAAAGTATCTTCAGTACCCATGGTTATCCCGAAACACTCGTTTCTGACAACGGAACGCAGTTTGTTTCAAGAGAATTTGCATCCATGTGTGAGGAGTATGGAATTGAGCACATTCGCTCGCCCGCTTTTCATCCACAATCAAACGGTCAAGCCGAGAGATTCGTTGACACGTTAAAAAGAGGATTGAAAAAGTTAAAAGGGGAGGGAAGTGTAGACACAGAAATAATGTCGAAATTCCTACTCTATTACCGGTCAACACCGTCTAATGCTCTTGGAGGTTTGACACCGGCTGAAGTTCATTTGGGACGACGTCTCAGAACTAAAATGTCTCTGATGATTCCGAAGTTAAAGCTTAACACAGGAAGTCAAAAATCTTCGTTGATGAAAGATCAGTTCGATAAGCATCACGGTACGAAGCCAAAACACTTTTCTGTTAATGAGAGTGTATACGCTAAAGTTTTCGAAAGAAACGCTTGGTCGTGGAAACCTGCAACGGTTGTCCAAAGACAAGGTCGCGTAGTGTACATGGTACGCTTGAATGATGGTCGTGAACGAGTGATTCATGCAAACCAGCTGAAGCTGCGAGTGGAGCAAACGGACGAATGCAAGGATGAGTTGTGGACAACGACAATGTTTGATATTTTCGAAGTGCCATTGCCACAGGAGACGTCTACACCTATGTCAGTTACAACGCCTACATTTGCTACTCCATCTCGTGAGCAACAACAGCAAGGATTGTTAATGCAGCAAGGACATCAATCTCGTGCACAAGCTAGAATGCCATCATCAGCTCAGTTCAGTCAAGGGTCGCAGCAACATCAGTCACCAGGAGTAGTGCCAGTCAGAAGAGGGAATCGTGTTCGTAAGCCAGTCAACCGATATGATCCGTCAAATTGATATCGTGGATAATTGAACCCTCATTGCTTTATCTGACCCAAGTTTAATTCTAACATAGGGAGGTGTTGTGTGTTGTTAGATCACACAAAGATATTATTGTTTTTGATCTTAGTTTCAAGCGGCAGCGCGAACTATTTTATCTCTCGTTGTCTGCGTCTCTCGCTAGTGATCAACTCCCAATCATTATGTTATTGTTGTGTAACTCTTCCCGCTATTACTGCTACTCGATTGGCGAGTAGTATTTATTGCTATTATCCCCGTATTCCCCCCATACACTTTCCTGTAGCCCTTATTGTAGTGAAGTGCGCCCAGGTTAACACCGGCACGGAACTAATAATAAATTGTGTTAAGTATTAACTGTCGTTATACTTTTGACAACACAACAGTTTTTGTTTAAAAATTAAAAATCTCAAAAAACCATTGAAACATTAAAATACATTTTTTTTAATTGTTTAGTTTTTTACTTGAAAAAAACGATTGAAACAGTGAACAATTTATTGTTTTAGGCGCATTTTTAAAATCTGTTTCAGACAATTTTTTTGGTTTTTAATCAGTTATTGCTCTCGAAAATCATTTTATATTTTTATTGAAACAGTAGAAAAATAAAATTATATAAAAAATGGTCAAAAATACACTCTTCTATACCCTTCCGTTCTCAAAATCTGAAAGCGGCATTGTCGTGCGCGGCGGCGTACTTTTGGAACTCGGTCTGCCTCTTCTTCTTCATCAGTGATTGTCCTAAAAATTTGAATATAATTGCTAAAAGTCTGTATTTATACGTGTCTCTATGAGACCCAAACAACTCTAGTAAGAGTTTTCTGTTTTTATCTGTCTGAAATTTTATGTCTACAGCGTTTCAGCTCACTGGCCTAAATTGCACTAATCTTTACTCAAACTCCAGGGGCATGAGGGGCCCGAAGTTTATTGCAAATCGGACAAACTTGGAGAGTAGCACCAACAAATGCCGCCAAGAACCTTCTAGTTAAAAAATAAAATAAAAAACCCACCAATACATCCATAAAGCCCGCTAAACAACGTGAGCATGATGACGAGACCAGACGCGCCAATTAGAATCGACAAAAAGGTGAGTCGCTCGTTTGGCGTGAAACAGTACAGGCCTGGAACACTCTTCAACTCGGGATTCTGCCAGGTGCATGTTTCTTTGGCGTAGCTGGATGGAAAGTTATTGGTTGATAAAGATTCAGAAATCTTACTCGATTTTTCTCACGTTCTGATAGGAAATCGCTGCGAACACGATGGCGGTGATGGCGATGAGTGTGCCGATAGTGTTGGCAAAGTGGTAGAGGTTGGCCTAAAAGAAAGTTGCTCTCTTTTCTTGTAATGGAATTTCGGTCAGCCAATGGGCAGTGCGGCCGCTAATTGCCTGGCAAATTTTCAAATCTAAGTGAATTGCCGAAAATTCCCCTAGAGAGCGCAACACACAATTCTCAGAAAAATGTGAACCAAAATAACGATTTAAAAATTGTTTCCCCAATCGCTTTTTTTTTACTTAAACTTTTTAAGTATTGTGTGTTTCAATCGACTTGCGAATGAAAACGCAAGTCTGCATTCACCGTTCTGTCTGCGTCTCTTCAAATATCACTATGTTCGCGCGGTCGCGCACAAATAAATGGGCGGAGTTTCGCGGTCTCATGTCGCAAGTCGATTGGAAACATAATACCTTTCTATTTTTTGAGACTAACCAAAATCTTTTCTCTCTTGTACGAGTTTCCGTGAGTCATTGAGAGGATCACTTGGCTGGAAAGAATGAACACTCCGCCGACAAAGGAGACAATGTAGCACACGTTTTCGTTTGTCGATCTCGCCAGTCCCAATCCACGTCCCCACAACATCCACGTGGCAATTATGGTCATCGCGATAGCCGGGTATCTGTGTGAATTAAAAACTTAGGGCTGGTGGTAAAGGTTTAAGTTATTGGTTTTGTGTAGTGCATTTTTATCGTAGGCTACCATCCAGTTGAATTCCGGTGTTTGTCTAATTTTTAGTGGAAGTTTTTATTTAGAACCCACTAGGACATGAAGAGGGAGTGAGTAAACGCGCTCGAACGAACACACGCAACGCATCCAAATGAGGCCCAAAAAATAAAAAAAGCGCTCAATTTTCACGATTGCTGTTTATTCCTCTTTCCGATAATGCGAAATTTTTCGCGCGCTTCATTTATTTGTTGGGCCTCATTTGGATGCGATGCGTGCGTGCGTTTAGGCGCATTTACTCACTTCCTTCTCATGGCCCAGTGAGAACCGCAATGATGATCAAGATTTTTTAGTTGATCTAGGCACAGAAATTCTAAAATCTGAAAAATAAAAAGCAAATTAGGCCTTCTTTGGTCTGCTTTACACAAAAATTAACGTCATGGAACTGCTAAGCAGACGAAAAGGCAGTGGTGACGAGAAATTGCAGCGCTGGAAGTTCATTTTGTAACACTTTGTTTAAGACTATATTTATATAATAACATTTCCCCCCGCCCCCCACCCCTCCAATTAAACTTACCTCGAAAGCAAATAGCAAAATCTCTGATATCCCAACGAGGCATTATTAAACAACGCCAATCGATCAACATCGTCCGACGTCTCTGCCACGTCATCAGAGCTCACCAGCCTCTTCACATCTTCCTCCGAACCACCCAAAACCATTCTCGGTGGCGTGAGACCAATAACTGCGGATGTCGCAGGATACTCGGACACCGAAATGAACTCTCCCGGGTTTCCATTGTTCACCACTTCCCTCGAATACTCTCTTGTCCCGAGATCGGTTGCCGTGTCAATGAATCGCGGATGATCGGTGACATCGGTTCGGATTCTGAGCGGAGTTGTTGCGTAACCAACACGTGGAGCTCCTCTTTCGGCTGTCGAGGAGAGAAGAGTGGGCAGGTAGAAAGGGCTGTCGATTTCCGAGAGTCGTCGGGACGGTAGATGATCGGCAATGTAGGATGGTGAGGTGAGAATGTCGTTGTGGCGGGGAAGAGTGGCCGAGTATTGGTTTTGGAGGTGGGCTGGAAAATTTATTGGCGTTTTAGTTACACTATGTATAGGAACGACATGCCACTCTATTGTTGAGTAGTTTTTTTTGTGAGCCATTCTATTGTGTTTTCAATCGACTCGCGACATGAGAACGCGAGACTCCGCCCACTTATTTGTGCGCTACCTGTCTGCGTCTCTTCAAACATCACTGTGCTCGCGTGGTCGCGCACAAAAAAGTGGGCGGAGTCTCGCGTTCTCATGTCGCAAGTAGATTGAAAACACAATATTATCAATTCAATATTCTTTCCGGCTACCATATGCGCTCGCGAAAGTTTTATAATAGACGCAGACATAACGAACGACACGCCCACTCACATTTTTTGATCCACGTTCAGTTGAATTCAGTTGAATTCTGTTGAAAAGACCTGATATGGCGGATCCTCGATTTTTCATGCCACTGCTTACTGTAGCCAGCAAGAATATTGAATTGATAATAATGGTACGTCCAAAGTAAAAAAAAAGCGCGCGGTTGTAAACATGTTTACAATTTCTTTTTTGCTTGTTTGGCGGTAAAAAACAAAGTTACTTTGAACGCCTCTTTTCGTTTTTTTTTTTTGCGCATTTTTTTAATTTCGACGTACGTACCATAATAGCATTTTTATGGTGTTATTTTTCCAATAACAAAATGGCAAAACAGGGGATTTCACGCGGTTCCATTTCGGAACATTTCTATTTCGGAACAGTTCTAATTCAGAACAATTCTATTTCACGCGGTTCTATTTCGCGTCAGGTTCTATTTCGGCACATTTCTATTTCGAAAAGGTTCTATTTCGAGGTAGCGCCTTGTTTCCCTTTTAAAAAAAAGGGCGGAGCTTGTGCGCGGGACTAAATTACGATTGGCAACGAGAGTCCGCAAAAACTCTCTATTATAAGTTTAGGAAAACAAAGCATACAAAAAAAGCAGTTTGCAAAGCCAACCTTAATCCTTTAACTCTTTAAGCTCCACCCTCTTTTTCAAAAATTTCCAGGCGTGCGCTGTTATTGGTAACGCGCTCCGCTGAGTGTCTGCGTCTCTCCGGCAACCGTTTGCAACAAAAACAACAATATCCTCGTACTCTGCTTGTCTGCGTCTCTTCTTCGTATCGACCACGTTTAGGCCAGAATTTTTTTCCGGAAAAAAAGCCCGCACAGTTTAATTTTTATTTTCAAACGTGCCGTCCAACACACCGTGATTTTGCTTGTTTCTGATACTGTCTATCTGATTTAAAATGTTTGTTGAGCACAAAAAAACAAGCTCTTTTTTTTTAAAGCTACCACCTTATTTTCCTTGGGGAGAAAAATATTTATGAGTCACACCAAAAAAAATACACAAAACTTCCAACGCTCCGATGTCCCGCTTCTGCGAAACATTGGAGCGTCGTAACTGAATTTCCATGATCGGAAATCGGAACAGTGATTCATTAAGGTGGAATTTTGTTTTCTTTTTTTTTTTTTGAGTGATTCATACATAAATATTAATACTCAAAAAAAACAAAAAAAAAACTCACGAGACATGTACCCGGTTCCTGTAAGTTGTGCAGACGAAGGAGCAATTGCGATTCGTGGAATACGAATCGGCTTGGCCGCTGCCACCGCCTGAGCGTGGATACTCCGTTCCGTCATTTCTGAAATCTGAAATTCTGATAATTTCAAAGAGAAAAGGGACAAGGGGAAAGGTGCAAATAAAGGAAAAGTTTTAAACGCTGAATCAAAATTCAATGCTTTTCGCACTGATAACTGTTGTAGTAGGGAAGCGGGAAGCGATAGCGGGCTGGAATGAATGTTGTACACACCCGCAAGAGCACACATAAATATGTACAACGTTTCGGGGCGAAAGACGACTGAAATATGTTTGTATTGCCCACACAGGGAAGAAAAAAGGAGGTAAATTTAACAACGGGCAAAACATTGATTCAGGCTGCAAAATTTTGAACTTTTTTTGATATGTGGGAAAAAAACAGCGTTCGTTAAATAATTACTGTCGACTGAGGATCTTTTAATGATTCATCTAGCTGCACGTTAAAACTTGTAAAATGTACAAAAAATACAGTTTTTACGAGAAGTGTTAAAAGAATAAAAATTTAATTTTTTTAATTTCAATAAATTCTGAAATTCAAGTACAGTCTCTAGAAACGTTTTAAAGGTTTTGGAAGACTTTAGAAGTTTTGAAAACCCATGAGAAAGTTAAAAAAAAAACAAGAAAAAATAAAGTGTTTTAAATAAAATTTTGAAAATTTTTTTATTTTCTTAAAATCAAAGTTAGATGATTATAAAGTGAAAAATCACTGAAAATAGAAATAATTTTGCGTGAGAAACTAGTAAAAATCTTGAGAAATTGGGGTTAAATTAGAGAAAAAAAATGGAAATTTTTTTTTGAAATGTTTTTTTGTAAAATTTTGAAAATTTTGAAAAAAAAATTTTTTCTTAAAATCAACGTCAGATGATTTCATAAATGAAAAAAATAATGAAAATTTTTAGCATTTTTTTTTGAGAAATTGTTGAAAATCTTGAGAAAATTCGGATTTTTGTGAATCAAAAAAATTAACAAAAATGAAAAAGTTTGTGTTTCAATTTTTTTCCTTAATTTTGTCATTAATCATCTTAAAAACTGCAAATTTTGAGCAAAAACAATTTAAAAATGTTTTTTTTGTGATATTTTTGACAAGAAATAATGTAGTATATATAACCTGTAGGACTGAAAAAAATAAAAAAAAAATTTTCCAAAAAAAAATTTTTTTTCAATTATTATTTTTTTAAGCTTTATTTTTTTTCTTTTGATTTATTTTTTTGCTAAATTGTATGAAAATCACAGTCAAACTTAATTAATTATTTTACAATTTTTAAAATGGTTCTAAAAAAAAAGTAAAAAAAAAAGCCTTGAGAAATGTTGAAATTTTATTTTTTTTTTTCATGTTTCAAAAAAAGTTTCTCAGAAAAAAATTGGTTTTTCCTTCAAAAGTGTCAAAAATTTTATTCACACTTTTAAGAAGTCTTTAAAAAACAAAAAAATATAAACAACAGACCATTCGATAAATATTGACCCAATTAGCAGTCTGTGAGCATTTAAAATGAGGTTCAACGGTCTGCTAGTTTTCTATCCAAAGTCTACGGAAAGTTAGCCCGAAAAACGGCAGTCTGAGGCCCATCTGGACTGATTTTCAAGAAAACAAAAATGTTTATTATATTTACAAATAAATACATATTCAAATAAATTACAAAAATGTACAAAAACCAAACAGTCACCGAATTCTCAATACTTTGACACTGCAAACGTTTTCCTTCGACTGGAACTGTGCTCTGCGAACTTTACAGAAGCAGAATGCTCCACAAACGGCAGATATATTGACATTTGATTTGTGAGCAGTCGACGGTAATCTTCGCTTCGGAAAAAGCAAACATATGCGTTTTGGCAGTAAGCGATCATTGCTGGGATTACCTAGAAGACCAATTTTTGTTTTTCCATCTACTGTTTGTTTGCTATGCTATCGTTTCTCCCCTTACGCGAAACAAATAAAAATAATTTCAAAAAAACAAAAATTTTTTTTTAATAATTTTTTTTCCACGTAAACTTCCTTACCCCACGTATGGATTTACTTTCTGAATAGCCACAATTTGGCAAATCAAATCCATGCACAAAGCGAGCAAAACTCACATTATAGTTGTGAATTAGAGCCGAAAACTCTGGATCCACGTCAAGAATTGTGACGAGTGTGGCGATGCCAGTGGATATGAATCGTGTGAGCAGAAAAGTGATGATGAGCACTTGAAGGGTTCGCATTGCTCGTTTTTCGATTAGGCGAATGTCGGAAGAGTTTTGGCGGACTTAAAAATCGATTGGTTTTGATAATGCAAAAAAAAAATTCAAAAAATTTTTTTTTTTTGAATTTAGAATTTTTTTTTGAATTTTGAAAAATTTTTTTGACAATTCTACAAATTTACTCATACAATAATTAGCTGAAAAGCTTAAAAACCCATTGCAAAAAAATTTGACCATCACCCGAACTCGAACCTCTGACTTGTCACAGGTGAAATGAAATGCGGTGGATGCATATAGTGTACGTATTTAAAATTGAACTTTGCAGGCTTGTTTTCTGTTAAAACTCTAGCAAAACAAGCCTGCTGCGCACAAGGGGAGTGGGTTTGCGCGCCGTGGTTGATCAATTATCACCATCCAAGTTCGAGTTCGCGTGGTGAGTCACCGACATTTAGACAGACAAACAAGTATGATATCATGCAAGTATATTCACAGTTGTTCTCAATTAAAAATAACAAAAATATCCAGTTACCGAGAAGTACACAAACATCGGTGTTTTGGGTTCAATAATGAAAAAAGTGGTGATCATTCCCACATAAATTTGCAAATAATTAGTGTATTTTTTAACAAAAAAGGAAAAAGGAAGCAACAGAAGGACATGGCAGAGCTACAAATAGAATTAAACAACGAAAAATATGTATGTAAATACTTTGAAAATCATCGAACATTTTTCACCCTTTTATTGACCTCTAATTTATTTTATTAGAGAGCTCTATTACTTGTTTTTCTTCTATTTTTGACACTTTTATACCCGGCTGTTTTGCAATTTTTAATTAAAAGTTGCTAAATATTTTGTTTTTGTTTTCAATCGACTTGCGAGATGAAAACGCAAGTCTGCATTCGCCGTTCTGTCTGCGTGGCCGCGCAGAAAAAAGTGGGCGGAGTTTCGCGTTGTCATGTCGCAAGTCGCCAACTTTAACTCACTTTTCAATGACAATAAGCCGACGGCACCCGAGTAGAAGAGTATTGTGAAGAAGCAAAATACGAGCATCAATTGATACCACCATCCACGTACTGATGGTATCATTGCGGAGGGTGGATTGCACATCTGAAAGTTGGGAAAAAAAAATTTTATGTTGTTTTTTGTGTTTTGTTGAAATTTTGAGAATTGGTTTTTTTAAGAATGGTGAAAAAAGTATGTAGCAAAAGTTGTTTAAAATGTAGTTTTTTCATTAAAAACTCGCTTGCACCAAACTTGACGCGCATACACCACATTTGACGCGCAAAAACTCAAAATTTAGTTTTTCCTCAAAAAAACTCATAAAAATTGTACAATTTTTACATCAAAAAACAGAGATATATCTGAAAAACATTGTGACAAAGTTTCAGAAAATTCTAAGGATTAATTTTCGAGAAAAAAATTTTTTTTTCTGAAAGTTTCATTTTTGTGAAGTTTTTTTCAATTTTTCTCGAAAATGAAGTCATGAACAGTGTATAGTTTTTACATCTAAAAATAGAATATTGTCTCAAAAACGTTGTTACAAAGTTTTAGAAAATTCTAAGAACTCGTTTTTGAGAAAAATTTTTTCTGAATTATCCTTTTTTTTTTTTTAATTTTTGAATTTTTTTTTTAAAGAATGAGCTCATAAAAAAGTACAATTTCTGTATCAAAACACAGAAATTTTTCTCAAAGACATTCTGACAATGTTTTTAGGTAATTCCAATAATTATTTTTCAAAAAAAAAACATTTTTTTTGTCGTAACCATGATTTGCTCTGATTTCTCTGAGTCTCACTCCAAATGCATTCGAAATTCATTTTTCGATTGGAGCGAGTTTTCGGCGCGTTATACCGACGATACAGTATAATTCTAACACCAAAAATAGTTAATTAGAACTTGTTTTCAAGAAAATTGTTTTGAAAAACCCCAGTTAAAAATTATTGTGCATTTATCTTTTAAAAAACAACAAAATTCAAAAAAAAAAAAGTCGTCTCAGCACATTTTCTAAAAATGAAGTGGCTATTTACGTTTTTGCTAATTTTAAGACCATTAAAACACCCATTTTTTTTTGTAATCTTCAACGAAGTCTATTTTTTTCTTGTTAGTCGCTAATATGTTCCTTCCCTTTTCAGGGACTCGTAAATATCCGAATCTAATAATTTCTGCTAATAGAAAATACAAAAACATCTTTTTTTAGACTTAGCATCTAATGGGGCTTATTTAAGAAAAAGCCATAAGTAGCCAATACGAGCAAAAAATTAGGCGAAAACTTTGAAAATCGATGAATACCGATTTTTATAAATATCAGAAAAAAACGACTTTTTGATCCGAAAGTTTCAGGCCAATCGAAGTCTTCTCTGAGTTTCACGGCGTGCTGGGGACTACGTTTTTAAAATTATTTTGGAAATGAAATTCCGGAGGTCATCTCTCTCAAGTCTCTGCGTCTCTAGCTTTGCACGATATTATCGAGACTGAGATAAATCCGACAGAGCGCGTTTGCTTTTACGTAGGTTCTAACACGCCGTGAGTGTTCGCTGGATTTGTTTACTCTTTCGTGAATAACGGGTCATAAAAAAAATCAAATTTTAAGTTGAAAATGAGTGCCCCAAAAAAAAAAAAATGATTCTCAAAAATAAATATCAAAAAACATTTCTCATGAACACCATATTTTTCCATGCATGAATAATGAAACGAATCGAAAAAAACAGAAATTTTCTGCATGAATAAGCAGCATTGGCTCAATGCCAAGTGGATACCCGAAACTAACCGGAATCTGTTCGTCGTCCAACCACACCATTGCTGCAACAGTAACACCAAATGCGTAGCACATTGGCAGAGCGTACAGGCATGGAAAGTACCAGGAGATGTGAAAAATCCGGTATTTGAAGGGTATTAGGATGGCGAGAAACAGGTCGAAAGCCAGTATGCAAAAAATTCCAGTTTGGAGACAATGCGTGACAACACCGAGAAATGTGGCGTGGAAACACGTGGAGCGGTGAATGGTGTACGCGTAGAAGGTTGCTGAAAGCGAGGATGTTGTTTTTGGCTGATAGCCTCTGCTCTGCGTCTCCATTTTCACACGCGTTTATATAGCAACGTTTGAAAGGACGCCACAGTGGAGACGCAGATATGCGATAGGGCGCGCGTACTTTCATGTAGGGTCTATCACAACGTGATCTTTCTTTTTCTATGGCTAATAGCCATAGCCACTCACCCAAAATCCCAAACGTCATGTTGA
The DNA here is from genome assembly GCA_963572235.1 of Caenorhabditis japonica. NCBI lineage: Eukaryota > Metazoa > Nematoda > Chromadorea > Rhabditida > Rhabditidae > Caenorhabditis > Caenorhabditis japonica. Next base: position 5,460,531 of record OY754345.1, read on the forward strand.
CAAGTTCGAAAATTAGGCAAATTGTGTGAAAAAATGCGAGAGAAGCCATTATTAGACCTGAAAAATTCAAATTCAAATTTATGGTTATTTATGTATATGTACATAAATTCTTGTTCTTGTCTTTCTGATCTTTTCCGGTTCTCAGAAAAACTTGAAATTGTTTTTTTTTCTAAAAAAAAAAGCTTCCTGCGCCCTGGTGGTCCACTTTTTGCGCACTATAAGCCTATAATCACATTTTTAAATATTTTGTTTTTGTTGTTGTTGTTATAACCTACTGATTGGCATGATTTAATAAACTCGTTAATAATGATTAGGTTGTTTCCGCAGCCCAATAATTTTATTTGAGCTCGACAAAAGTGCAGAAAAGAGATTTGAGTTTTCTCGCTAATTTTCCAAACACATTACACTATTGAAAACCTGTTTGCAAAAAAAAATTACCACCACCCGGACCCGAACTTGGGCGGTCGGGTCGGTGGGTGGTGCCGCAGATTGAGATTGCGCGCAGCCCCCTCGGCCACCGAGAGGGGAAGAGAACGACGCGCTTGAAATGATGGCTCGATGGCTTGGTGGCCGAGTGGCTAACGCGATTGCACAAGTGAAATGCGGTGGATGCATATAGATAGTGTCCGTATTTGAATCATATCGTCTATATGATCCATTAAGCAATATTAATAAATTTATATTTATTTTTCGTATTAAGAAAAGGAAATGATATATGAGCTAACTTTCTCAAATTTCGGGACATTTGTGGCTAAATTAGTGAAATGTAGGAGCGTTAATAAACGACGCTATTTTTTTTTGCTCAGTAAGGAGCGCTCAAAGTATGCCCATTTATGCGAATTCTCATTTTTTGAAATAATTTTTGAAGCAGAATGTGTGTTATCGACGAGACGCAGAGAGGCCAACTTTGCCACGTATGACGACCTCAGGGCGTTGCATTTTGATGCGAAAAAAATGTTTTAAAAAAGGCAGTCGTCAGCACCCCGTGAGCTCTGTAAATTCGCTCCATTGGCAGTAAACGAAGCGGCAACATTGACGACGAAAGAGTGAGAAAAAGTGAGACAATGTGGTTGATATTTCGTACTTTTCTCTGAATCTCACTCCACATAAATGCGTAATTCACAATGCGAATAGATGCTTTATACCGAGCATAGACACTATATGCATCCACCGTATTTCACATGTGCAAGAGCAGCGGGAAACGCCGCGCTTTCAAGATGACTTGGTGACCAAGTGGCTAACGCAATTGATCATTAACAAGAGGCTCTGGCTTAAGTTTTGTGCTAGTCAAATCCATTGAAAAAGTAAATTTTTTTACAAAACAAAAAACCTCGAATAATATTAGAAAACACTCACCAAACTTCGACCTCAACATTTTATTCCTCAAAATCACAAAAACCAGATTGACATTGCCGAAAAGTCCGAAAACTTCCAAGATGAGCACGACCGTGTAGATGATGATTCGATGCATACTGTACATGTCTTTAGAATTTATAATTGACATTAATTGTTGTAGTTTAGGTAAGGACAGGGATGTATCAAACCAAAAATAAAACATCCAATGAAAAGGGGCGTGGCCTAACTAGACGGCTCGTTAGAAAGGAAAGACCCCCGGAGGGAAGGGGCAGGGCTAAGAAGGAAAAAAAAGGAGAAGGAGAAGAAGAAAATATGATTATTTTGACCCAGAAAAAAAATAGAAATGGAGGGAGGGAAGGGAAGATATTTTCAATTTACTTCAGAATGAACTATTTTCTTGTGTTCCAGACGGAGGGCGCAAGCAGTGAAGTGAAACCTGATGAGGAACGGATAATAAAAAAGGGAATATGTTTATGAAAAAGGATTTCATTGAAAAGGAAAATGAAACGAAAAACACTGCATAAAAATACTCGGTATTTATGTACATTCATACATTTGAAAGTTTAATAATGTTTGAAAAGAAATACTGTTATTATTTTGAGTAACAAACAACAAAAACACGTATTGGCTCAATTTTAAAGATCGAAAAATCCAAAAATAAAAAAAACAGGTCTTGAAAGGAATACTAAAATCCTTTTAATTTTCATCATTTTTATTTTTCGCTAGTTTGATCTCCGTTCACATTTACCAAATCTTGGGCTGCCTGTTTTTAAAAACAACATTCTTTGGTGGGCGTGAAAGTTCTGGTGAAAACATGAGACGAGCGAGACGAGACGCAGACCAGAGACAGCGTTGCCACGCGACGCAACCGCAGCGCGCTGAGGTTACAGGCTTTCTGCATCAAAATTGCTCCCAAAAGCGGAGAATTCGCATTAATGGTCACATTGCCAAGATTTTTTCAACGGAGCGCATTTTCGACAGGGCAATCGCCAGCACCCCAAGCAGCCGCTAGCACGCCGTGCTATCAAAAACTCTGGGAATTTTAAGGCTATTAGCCATTGAAGAACGCCGACGAGGAAATTAAATTCTAGTAATCTTTGATCCAGATTCTATTGGATAATTTACTGCTTAAATATTTCATTGCTTTTCCTGTTCTTGTCTTGCATTTTTCTTATTTTTTTAATTTCTTGTCTAGACTCGTCTCGACTTGTTTAGAGGATACTCTTCTGGCAATATTAATACTGGCATAGGCGAAGCTGCCGTTTGCCTGGGCTATCGCCCGAACGTCTTCCCAATAGTTGCCAAAATTTATGTGAGTATGTTTTAAAATTTATCGGGCGAAAATCGATATGCATACAGTTGGCAGTTCTTAACATTCCCTTAAAGATTCGGCAGCACGGTGTCCAGGATTTGAGAAGTTGGCGGAGCCGAGAAAACGCGCTCCACTGGATTTTTCGCGCGAAATTCAAAATTTGAGACATTTTTTATGTTTATCGGGAATAAAAGCATAAATTCTTAATTTTTTCCCAAATGTGCTCCAACCTAATTATAGCTGAGGTCTTTAGAAATTTTTTAAGCCTAAGAACGTCGAATTCGGTTCAGACACCATTTTGGAATAGTTGTTTTTAGCATCGCGGAGCTAAAAAGTAACTTTTTTGGTGTTTTTGCAGGATAAATCATTACGAAAATCGAAGTTTGGGCAATTTTATGGTATTAAAAGATACAATACATACATTTTACAAAGAAAAAAAGGTTTTACTAAAAGAAAAATAACCAAATCAATAAAAAAAATGTGAGAGTCGAAAAATGTGCAAGCACCGAAAGTGCGCCTAGCTAATTGGCTGGCGCGCCAGCAAATTAGGCTCCGCCCACATTTCCTGGACACCGTGGGCAGGGAATATAAACAATTTTAAAACCAATTGAAAGATTCTCTCCTTTTTGGTCTTAATTTTTGTTAATTACCTGAACGGAGCTCAAGAACTGCCGATTAATATCGCCAAAAAAAAAACGTCGATAAATAGGGCGAAAGCCAGGAAAATGCTCTTGTTCTGCTCAAAATAAGTTGTACTCAAATATCGCAGGGCAAAATTTGAGTAGCATGCAAAATTTGAAAGAGACGCTGACATCACAAAAAGACAAAATCATTCAAATTTTTGCATTGCGTTCAGTTGAAAAACCGCATGGCGCGGGTCTTCAAAATGTCGAGCCACTGTTTTTGTGACTGGAAAGCAAATTGAAACGATAATATGTGTGATGTACGCAAACAACCAAAAAAAAAAAAACGATGTAGCGTTTTTATTTATTTATTCAGTCTATTCGTTTTATTCGATTTATTCATTCCTTTCTGGTTTTCTGGGGCGAAAATGACCTTTTTCTCTTCGTCCATCCGCCTCTTCCTAATTTTTTTTCCGGAAATTGGCTTACCTGTCATTTTCCAGCTTATTGTTTTCAGGATCGTTTCCGTACGGTAAATAGAAGCAGTAAAAGGTTTGTTTTCCGGGTTTGAAGACACTATAATTAACTTTTAAACACTTATTTGGGAAACTTTGAAAAAATCTTTAAAATTTGTTGCAAACCGAGATCAGAAAACATGCAAAAATGCGCTTCATCGAACACTTCCCGCTTAATTTTAATAATTTTGCATGCATCGCATGTGTCATCAGTTTTTTTTCAGTCCAATATTTATTCAACATGTCAGATAGAATTTTCAATATTAAATAATCAGGGAATTTTCAGCGAAATGCAGATAAAAACGACACGATCGCCGCATACCCGCGTCGATGTTTGCGGGAGATGTCGAGGTCTCGCCGAGATCGCGCCGCAGTAGGGCGCTTTGCTGAGTTTTCTCGGTGATATTACGTATGTACATATATTACCTGATTGAAGACACCTAGTAAAATAGTGCGCATGAGGGTCTCGCCCCGACGGTACATACACCATCTAAAAATACAAGTAAGCATGCACCATCGCGGCGAAAGCCGAATTGCAATCATTTGACTAGGCTACTTCGGTATAGAACCGGCTGAAATGGAGATGTACTGAAAAAAACCACTGCACAAACTAGAACTCAGCGACTCACAATGCACAACGAAATACTTATTCGAGTTGTTCGAGCGGTTCTGTGTCGGTCCAGCTCCATTTCAGGCGGTTCAATTTTGTGCGAGTTCTATTCCGTTGAAGAATACGTAATATCTGCCAGTTTAACGGCAGGGCTAGGGTACGCGGGCAATTTTATTGCGGCATAAAACCGTTTTTTTTTACAGCAAACCGACGATTTGCATTAAATCTTGCCGCAGTCGCGCCGAAAATTCCATGCACACGGATGTCTTCAACCCTGGAAAACGAACCTTTTATGGGGTTATTCTCGGAACCAGCAAGAAAAGCAAAAAATAGAAAAAACTAGCAAAAAATTCAGCGAAAATTCGGAAAATGCTCCGATCGGTCTGAAATTTTGAGAGATCATTCAAAAAGTACTCTCTGACATTCCCTGAAAATTTCAGACGAAAATATCGATTTTGAAAATTTTCAGAAATAAAAATCGATATTTTTTTAAATCAATATTTCGATCTGAAATTTTCAGGGAATGACTGGAAGTATTTTTTTTAATGATTTCCCGAAGTTTCAGATCGATCGGAGCATTCTCCGAATTTTCGCTGAATTTTTTGCTGGTTTTTTCTATTTTTTGCTTTTTTTTGCTGGTTCCGAGAATAACCCCATTACTGCTTTCAGTTACCGTCCGGAAACAATCCTGAAGTCATATGCAAATAATGACAGGTAAGCCATTTTCCGGAAAAAAAAATGAGGAAGATGCTGATTTTTGCTTAAGGTGAGTGACGCAGAGAAACAAGTTTTGAAAATCGGTTATCCGGCCATTTTCGCCCCAGAAAACCAGAAAACGCTACGTCGAAAGCTTTTTTTGTGGCGTGGAAAGTGCAACAGAAGCTGCGCAAGGTTTCAGTACTATCAGAGCATTCGAAGGCGGAGGGTTACGCGTGACTTATTGGTTGTTAATAGGTTGTTCAATAAGTCTTTGACACTTTTGCTTTGCTTCTTTATTACTCATTTTGTTTCTTAGAATAGAGTTGTTCAAATTTCAAAGCGCTGTCATGAGGATATTGGATCTTATTTTGGATACATAACTTATCGAATTTCGTTTTCTTTAAGTACTGTAAAAACAAAACAGTTTCAAAAACTTTTGAAACAACTTTATATTTTATTCTCTATTTGTTTGTCTTTTATATTCCGTTATAAAATTCATTATTTGGGGGTAATAAATTCAGTGGTACACGGTGTCCAGGATTTGAAATGTGGGCGGAGCCAAGCAAACGCGCCCCACTTGATTTTTTCGCGCGAAATTCAAATTTTGAGGCATTTTTTATGTTTTTCGAGAAAAAAAGCATAAATTCCTAATTTTTTCCCAGCGGAATTATAGCTGAGGTCTTTAGAAGTTTTTAAGCCTAAGAACGTCGAATTTGGTTCAGCCACCATTTCGAAATATTCGTTTTCAGTTTTTTGGTGTGTTTGCAGGATAAATCTTTACGAAAATCGAAGTTTGGGCAATTTTTTGGTATTAAATGATAGAATACATACATTTTTTAAAGAAAAACAGGTTTTACTGAAAGAAAAACAATAAAATCAATAAAAAAAATGCGAGAGTCGAAAAATGCGCAAGCACCGAAAGTGCGCCATGGAAGTTTGCTGACGCGCCAGCAAGGCTCCGCCCACATTTCAAATCCTGGACACCGTGTGGTAGCATACTTTTTGGGTATAATGATGTGGCGGCAAAATATTTCAATGATTCAGAAGTACAAACCAATTGATTCAGAGGTATAAAACCGTGGATTTATTAGCCGAAATCACGCATTAGCTGTACCACTTTGTAACCCCAAATCATTGTACCCCCTTGTACCCTCCGAATTATGTAAATCGTATTCCATGGTTTTCCAAGTTCTTATACGGTATCTACAAGTTCTCATTAACTTTTTATAATTTCTGTTCTTTTATAATTTTTTTGAATGAGGAAAACTGTTGCGCAGCCAGTAATGGCAATGCAGTTTTCTATTGTTACCATAATTTAGTTGGCAAAATACATCAGCGAAACAGGAAAAATTTAATAACTAATTAGTTTGCGTCAAAGTTTTTGCACACAATTCTAAAAAATTATGAACAAAAATTTTTAAAAATATGAAACTGGGGTAAACTTTAAATAAAAAATAAGAAAATGTTAAGACCTATGTAAATTCTAAAATTTCAAACAAAAAAAAGAACAATGAATAACAATTTTGAATTCTTTAAAAATGGCGGCCTCATGTTAGAAAAACAAAAACAAAAAAAGGTTATAATTTTTTGTCAAAAATCAGTGGACCACCGACCAGAAAACATTCCAATTATGTATTCCACGTTAAATTTTCAGAACCAGAAAAAATCGTTTTAGAGAATGAGTTAGATATCCAATTTGGCAAAACTCGGCAGAATTTATTACACTTTACATTCACTTTTTAATTTGTTAGGGCCTGATCGTTGATTTGGCGCAGCTAAAAAACACGGAGAGACAGAGAGAGACAAGGAGGGGTAGAAAAATATTCATTAAAAAACATAAAACAAAGAACTGCATTTAATACATAAATTTATTCTGTTCGGAAAGTTCAAGCCATAATATTAGCATTGCTAGTACCGGCATAAGCATGAACTGACGAGCTCTCCACTGGCTCGATATGAGCTATTCTATAGAAACAGTTGCGAATAAAGTGGCGATATGGGGTGACAAAAATAAAACTGGCAACTGGGGAGAAGAAGGGAATGAGCAAGAAGCCAGAAGAAGTGAAGTACTCGAGAATAGGACTGTTGTAGATGGCGAATTGACCAACAGCATAGGACACGATGCTGAAGAAGAAGAATCCGGGGAGGACGGCTTGGTAGGTGAGCGACTGAAATTTAAGAACATTTTAAGCTGTCTAGAATTAAAGCCTCATCGGTTTTTGAGCTGGTCATTCCTGTTTTCTCAGTGGATGTAGAGACGCCCCGCTTTCTCAGCTATGGCGAGCAATTCCAAACCCCTTCAGCCGAGGGTAAGGCCCTTTTTTCAGGCGGGGTGGGACCCTTAAAGGGGGTGCCAACGTTCTGGGGAAAGTGGCTTAAAATATACTCTTGGGTGGGGGATTTACGAATATCACATTGAAATCGCACAAAAAAATTTCTCTGATTTTTTTTAGGATTTTTACAAAAAAAAATAAAAGACCACGAGTACACGGTGTCCCGCACGCGTTGCGCGCCAGCATTTTTCTGTTTCGTCTGGCACCCTCTCGCTCTCTCACACGGTGCTTGATCAGACTCTACAGTAGATTTCCATAATTGCTAAAAGCAAGAAAAACATTAATTTTTTGAACGTTATTTTTGCAATTACGCTCGAGAATTAATTTACGAAGACATTTTGGATGTACGAGCATGAAAAATGCGCCAGAATAATTGAAATGCACTTTTCAGAGATTTAAGCAGATTGGACCTATATTTTCAATAATATCGCTTCCAAAGCATTATACTTTATTTAAAAGTATTATTTAAGACAATATTCATCATTCACGAAGCTACAAAAGAAATGAGCGATGCCAGGAAGGTTTCTGTACGCATACAGTACTCCCTCTAGTGCTACTGGTACTTATTCAAACATTAATAACTCAATTAGTTGGAGGACTAATAACTTGTTCGACATCTCAAAATGTCCGCAAAAAAATTTAAAAAACTTCTATCCGTTGTCGATCCTCGAACCAAGCTTTTGTTTTTCATAAATTTTCAAAAAATGAACAATTTTTTCGAGTTTTAGTGCAAAACTTGCTCGATTTATAACTTCATTAGTTTCTAATCAATTTACTCGATCAAACGCGGAAAATAACCGCATTCAAAATGCAAACAACTTATCCGTGACCGATTTTCGAAAAAAACAGTTTTTGGCGAATATGGGCTACAGTATACTAAAATTCATATTCCGAGCCCTCAAATTCAGGCTTTCTGATATCGAATGTGTGTTTTTTTGTTCATTTTATATTTTTTAAAAGTGCATTGAACAAACAAGTCAAGAAAAATTCACAAAGAATACGGGTATACCTTAGCTACAGAGCCTCATAACACAGTAAACTGCACTGTTTTTTATCTTGCCATTTAAAGGGGTATAGAAATATATTTTGTACAGTTTTCTAACTCAAAAATTAAATTGAACAATTTAATGTCTGTTTTATTTGTGTTTTCTTCAAAAAATCCATTCAATTTCTTTTTTTCCAAGTGTTTTTATGGGGCACATTTTCCAGGCTAGTTCCGATGTAATCGCGCTCCACCTGCACGCATGAGAGATAAGAGACGCCGAGGCGTCTCTTTTCTCGATCGCCGGCGTCGCTTTTCTCGTGCGGGACCCCGTGCGAGTACACTAAAAATCGTGGCCGTGGCCTAGAAAACCCGCGGCCGCGGCTTCTAGAAAATTCCATTTTCACGAGAAATATTTATTTTTCTTGTAATTTTCTTTGTTTTTATCATCGATTTTTGATAAAACATGCTCTAATCGCTTATTGAAATTTTAGATGTTCGCGAAAACACATTTTAGTCATAAATTTCGAAAAATCGATATTTGCCTGTTGTTCGATTCAACGTTTTGAATATATTCTGGTGAAAATTTTTGCTCGAATATAAAAGTTACAGATAAAAGAGTGAATTTAATTCGGAACTAAGCAGGAAAACGGGAAAAACTAAGGTATGATAATTTTGGGCCGAATTTGTTTTATCATTACTTTTTTGATCAAAACGCATTTATTTGCTATCTAAAACACGAAATAATGTTTGTAAATTATTTCCCAAAGATTAATGCAAAAATATTGGAAAAAGACGGGAGAAAAATGATGAAAAAGAAAAATGGCGTTTGAATTTCGCGCCAAATCGTGTACTCCCCGGGTGCTACCTCGGAATAGAACTGAAGTGTAATAGAACTGCAGCGATATAGAACTTGCTTCGCAATAGAACCGTTCGGAATAGAACCGTTCGGAATAGAACTGTTCGATAAAGAACTGTAGCAAAATAAAACTGTTTCGGAATAAAACTGTTCGGAATAAAACTAATCGGAATAAAACTGTTTTGGAATATAAATGTTTCGGAATAAAACTGTAGCGTTTTGGAACTAAATTAGCAATGGAGCGCGATTGCATTGCTTGGCCGTCAAGACGGGCCGAGAAATAAATGATAAAAGTTTATTCAAAAAAACAACAAAACAAACAATTTTCGATGAATAGCTCAAATATAAAACTGTCGAAAAAAGCACGCGCATGAGAAATTCCAATATTTGAATGAGCAAGCAATGCAATCGCGCTCCATTGCTAATTTAGTTCCAAAACGCTACAGTTTTATTCCGAAACATTTATATTCCAAAACAGTTTTATTCCGATTAGTTTTATTCCGAACAGTTTTATTTCGCTACAGTTCTATTTCACTATTTACAGTTCTATTCCAAAGCGAGTTCAATTTCGCTACAGTTTATTACGCGTCAGTTCTATTCCGAGGTAGCACCACTCCCCGTGGTCTTCTATTTTTTTTTGTAAAATTTGCCAAAAATCAGAAAAATTCGTAAATCCCCGTCCCAAGCGTATATTTTAAGCAACTTTCCCCAGAAAGTTGGCACCCCCTTTAAGGCCTGATGGAGAAGCTTCCACCTTTTAAGTGTGGGAATGCCTAATCCTCCCCAGGCAACAAGCCCTCCCGTCCGTTTGAAGCCATCCTTATTCTCTCAATCGGACTGATTTTACAGCCATCCTATATTTCTTTTCAAACCCATTCCATCCCACCCTACTCACTCACCATCAAAAGCTGTGCATGCAAATTCTTTGTATCCTTTGCGATGTTCACTCCTTGAAAACTCAACTTTGAGATAATCTTCCTTCTCAGAACCAAAATAACAATGTAAACAGGAGTTATCGGAAGTGTCATATGAAAAATAGTATAAAGTGCAGAAAAGCTGACAATATTTTTAGTTCCTGATACGCACATTCCCGTCATATTGTAATCAGGAAACCGTGCCTCCAGGATCTCAGCAATCTCGCCCGGATCACTTTGAGCGTATACGAATGAGATCCCTTGGATCATTGAGGGAATGTAGATGATGAAAAGTATGGTGACAAGGGTTTGACGGGGTGGAGCAGCTTTGAAAAGGATGTAGTATCGGTAGGAAAAGGAGAGGAGTAGTGACCAAAGGGTGTGAGCGTGGAAGTGTAGCATAAGGCTGTAGCTGAAAAAATGGAGAAGGGAATTAGTAATTTTTGTTTTAATTTGGTGCGCTTTTATTACACGTGCGCCCAATTTAGGATTCGTCTTTAATTCTTCGTTGCTTTTTCGGCGCAGTACCCGGATCACAACTAGGCGAATAAGAACCTACCGAACAAGAACTGTTACTAATAATAGGTTTGTCTTCGGCCGGATAAGATTGGGGTGGTTTTTATCAAGGGCCGTTCTTATTCGGCTGGTTATGGTTCGGGGCTGCACGGTGTCCAGGATTTGAAATGTGGGCGGAGCCTAATTTGCTGGCGCGTCAGCAAACTTGCATGGCGCACTTTCGGTGCTTGCGCAGTTTGCGACTCTCGAATGGTTTTTATTGATTTTATTATTTTTCTTTCAGTAAAACCTGTTTTTCTCTGTAAAATGTATGTATTGTATCTTTTAATACCATAAAATTGCCCAAACTTCAATTTTCGTAAAGATTTATCCTGCAAAAACGGCTCCCCGACGATTCGCAACCCGACGATTAGAAACCGCGTCATTCCGCCACTCGCGTAGATTTGTAACCGCGAACTTTCGAAATCCAGCAGTTCCAAACCGCGACAAACAGAATTCGCGCGCTCTCGATACCCGTCAGTTTGCAACCCGATATCACGCAACCCGTCATTTTGAAAATTCGCGGTATAAATATCGACATGAGTGGCGAAATGACGCGGTTTCGAAGCGTCGGGTTGCGAATCGTCGGGGAGCCGCAAAAACACCAAAAAACTCAAAACGAATATTTCGAAATGGTGGCTGAACCAAATTCGACGTTCTTAGGCTTAAAAAATTTCTAAAAACCTCAGCTATAATTCCGTTGGAGCACATGTGGGAAAAAATAAGAATTTATGCTTTTTTTCCTGAAAAACATAAAAAATGCGTCAAAATTTGAATGTCGCGCGAAAAAATCCAGTGGGGCGCGTTTGCTCGGCTCCGCCCACTTTTTGAATCCTGGACACCGTGGGCTGCACCTTCCTTTAAGAGTTAAATGTTTTTTCGTGTTTTCGAATTTTTCCTCCATTCAACTTTCCACTTAAAATGAGAGTTACAACGCTCCGAAATGACAAAATAGGTGTTGTTTATCGTAAATTAAGATTTACCATTTTTAACACAATTTTTGTGATTTTTTGAAATATTCGCTCTCCGGTAAACATTTATCAAGGTTAATGTTGGACTAATGTGTTTTCAAACGAGTTGCATCATGAAAACATGAATCGGCTATCCCTTTTTTTGTCTGCGTTTCTTTAAATATCACTGTGTTTGCGTAGTTGCGCACAAATAAATAGGCGGAGTTTCGAGTTCTCATGTCGCAAGTCTGTTGAAAACACAATAGTGCATACAATAAATCTAGTGCGCTTGAAGACCTCAAGAGTGGTTAGAAAGTGACTTAAAAAAAAAAAAAACTAAAAACCCAATTTCTCTCCCTTCTCTGATGCGCTCTCGGTGCTTCCCTTTCTAGCCATCTTCGTACCAGTTCCATATCTTAGCAGTTCGAGGCCGTATCAGTTCTATTAGCAGTACCAATCTACCAATCTAGCGATGAGACCCAGAAGAAACACAGCTTTACCACGCGACGCAACCGCCGCGCGTAAACGGGGTTCTACTCAGTGGTCGCAAAGTTTTTGAAACATTCATTTATTAGAAAAATAAATAAAAAGAAACCCACATGGTATAACAAACCCTTGGACCAAAATACTTGCACACTCCACTCGACACATATCCAAGTGTCAACCCGGCCGGAATGATGCGCTGCTGAACGAGTAGATCAGAAAAGCACGCACAAAAGTCGGACACGGCAAAGTTGACAATAAGAGTGGCATACGATCGAATCACTTTTGGCGTCTTCCAGAGCGCCAAATAGGTCAAAAGCAAGTTGAATATCATGCCGAGAATTGAAATTACAGAATGGACGATTGAGAATACGGTAGTTGGTGCGAAAATCATTTGCCCAGGTTAGCAACAAGTTGTGTTGTTTTCTTCCTGATTATGACAGAAATAATAGGAATAAGACGAGTACATTTATGTATTTATATAGCAAAGTTTGTGAATAGCCGGCTTAATCTCCTCTTCGTTCAGACCGGTAAACGTTTTCTGAACAGGTAGGAAGTCTGAAAAAGTGCATTTTTATAAGATGAGAGTTCAATCTTTCTTATATAGAAAATTTTAGATTAGTCTGTGTGTTTGTTTGTGTGTCTCACACACGAGTTTGCAGTCGACAAAACTCGATCCAGCGACCTATAGATTGAAGTTCAAACGTGCTAACCACTATACCACAAGGGTCACGAGAACTTGAGAGAAATAGGGAAAAGAAATGTTTGCCATTTCTATTAAAAAAAAAACAAAAATCAGTAAAAATGAATATTTGACGAAGGCGACTTAGTCGCCACAAGCTGCAGGCTTGTTTATTAATAAAACCTTTTGAAAATCTTCATATTTGAAGAAAAGAAATTGGAAAAAATTGAAAAAGTTCAAGAAAAAAAAGTTTCAATAATTTATTTCGTCGAAAAAAAAACAGTTCTTTCAAAAATGAGCAATAAAACAGACACCTTTTTTCTTTATAATTACAATTAAAGATGTACCTACATTTTCTAAAAGTACGAAAAGCGATCTTCGAATTGTCGGCTCAGTCAACCGTGACGTTTCGGGGCGATTTTTGATTTTGGTTTTCATTATTATTACTAATCATTCAAAGATGAGGTCAGAAAAGAAACGATTAGGCTCTTGATCTTATACTTTACTTTTTCTAAAGGTAGATCTTTCTAGGATTATGCTCCCCCCATGTTTTACGTAGTCTGGCGTGGGTAAGTCATGAAAAGCATCTAGTCTTCGGCTAACTAAAGATCACAAATTGATAATGATCCAGGGAATTTAAGCGAGGATATGGCGGCTATGTGGCTATTAGACATAAAAAAATGTCTATCAGCAATTACTTGGCACTTAATCTGCTCTAGTTTGGCGCGGATTTTCTGCGCCGATTTCACAACCTATTCGCCAAAAAGCCTGATCATGGATCAGGTATTTTTCGTAAGGGTCGCGGGTTTGGCGCATAAGAAGGAGCTTAACGGCTATTAGCCAAAAAAAACCCGGAAAAATTTGTCACCGGCCAACTAGAATGGAGGAAGTAAGACAGACAAAAATATACATTTGATCTTTCTTTTTTTTTTCTTTTTTTTTCTTATTTCTTTAGAAGACTAGACTTCAGTAACAAACTAGATAACTTTGAAAAAAAGAAAGTTTTTTTTCAGATAAAAAAAATTTTTCTTTTTTAATCCAAAAATCAAAAATAAACACTTTATAGATCTACGCTGATTGAAAAGGCTGATACAATACATTTAAAGATGACTAGACAGCCATTATTTGAAGGAAAAAATAACCGTCAAAAGAAAATAATTGTCTGCAAAAGTTGTTTTTGCGACGGAAAAATTGTTGTACATATTGTTTGATATTCCCATTTCATTGTCTGTTTATTTTTTTGTTGTAAAATTAGCGCAATAATTTATATTTTGCGTTTTCCAAAGTTCTTCCCTGCAAAACGTCTTCCACGGTCATTTTTCAAAAAAAAATTTGTTTTGATCAATAAAATCAATTGGGGTTTTTGTTTTGAATTTGAATTGCTCAGAATATAAATAAAAATTGTTTAAAATTCAGGGAAATTGTCAAAAAATGCACAAAAAAAAATAGATTACAAGATTACAAAGTCGATCCGTTCTTCAAGTACCGAAGGTACTGCGGATCACGGTTTTCTGCGTACGCGGACGACTGGTGGTGTACCGTTCAGAGCCAGATATTATTTAAGCCAATTCCTTGCTAGTGAAACGACCGAGCAATCTTCGTAGATTTCTCTACTGCCCAATCAGTGGCTAGTTGAACCCGGGCGTGAGGGCAGACTTTAAGCTGTCACCACTACCGGCTGCGCTAGCTACCCTCACTTGAAAAAAATATTTCTTGATAAATTCAGGGAATTTACGGCGCGGGTATGACTATTATCATTTGAAAATGACTACTAGCCTTCAAAATTGGCAAATATCCATTAATGATGCACATCTAATAGGCTACCGGCGTGAGTTTGGCATCAATCGGCGCGCAAACGGGAACTAGCCATTGGAAAAGGCTGAAATTATTGTGTTTTCAATCGACTTGCGACATGAGAACGCGAGACTCCGCCCACTTTTTTGAGGGCGACCACGCGAACACAGTGATATTTGAAGAGACGCAGACAGGTAGCGCACAAATAAGTGGGCGGAGTCTCGCGTTCTCATGTCGCAAGTCGATTGAAAACACAATAGGGGCGTATACAAATTCTCTGGTTTTTATCCAATAATTCGATAGCCACAGAAGAAGTCTTGCAGTGACAGACTTTTGTCAGTAAATTCAGTCAAAACACGCAAAATGTCCCGGTTTATATTTATGAGATAATAAATATGTACAGTTTTATTACCTTGCAGATAAAAAAAACAAATATTTTCATTTTAAAAAAATGTTTTGGTTTCTGCGTTAATTATGAACGGTGTAAAACGCTACAACTTCGCTCCAATCACACATTGAATTTTGCATGCATTTGGAGTGATATTCAGAGAGAAAAACGCAAAACATCGGCCGCGTTCTCTCAATTTTCTGTACTTTTTCCTCGCCAACGAAGCCGGTCCACTTTGCGAATGAAGCGAATTTGCAGTATTTAAACTTAGAATTTGATTTTTTCTTGTTTTTTTTTTTAAATAAAATAAAACATCCTCCAATATTTTTGGAAAAACACAGGCTGACTGTAGACGGCTTAAAGTGTAACTTTAGTTTTTTACTTCACAAAAAATCTTTGTTGAATAACAAATTATTGAAATTTGCCACTACAATACTCCCCATTGCTAATCCTCACAAAATCGCCGGGCAATTTTGTAGTAGTAAAGCACTAACGGACACAGACAAAAAAACCTTTTAAGAAGAGAGAATGCAAAAATTTTAACAAAAACCTTAAAAAAAGCGAAACAGAAAAAGTAAAAAATTATGGTAAATTTCATAGACCCTAAAATAAGTAAAAAAATGAGCTCGTTGTGATCTTAGCATCAGAATGAAAATAAACAAAAATCACTAGAAAACTAAGTGAGTAAACAAATAAATATATTACCTGCAAATTGAAAAGGAACTGACGTCAGTTATTTTATTTATTTGCACTCAAAATAACATGAATCAAATTACTAAAATCAAACTCTGCAGGCAACAAACGGCCATTGTGGGAAACTTTTCTTTTTTGTCATTTTTTTTTGTTTATTGGGAATTACTAGGTTGGCACGTATTATCCATCTCGAGGAGTTCCACCGGACCGTGAACTGCGGACTTTCCCGCATTTTTTCTAGCGTCTTTGAATTTTCTACGTAGAATATACGTATCTGGCCTAGTTCTGATGGGCCCGGTATATTTATCGGAGATTTAAAATATGATTCCGAAATCATATTTATTCGATCTTTTTTCGAAGAAATTAATAAAAAATTACAAGAGTTTGTTTTACTCGCCTGAAAGAGCGTTTTTTTTTAAATACACATAAATTAATTTATCATTCGCTTTTTTAATATTCTCAGTACGGAGCGCTGTAAACGCGCTCCCTTCGCACAGTGGTGGACGCGGCCACATTGGCGACGAGAGAGTGCAGGAAATTGAGAGAGCAGTGGCCGATGTTTTGCTCTGATTTCTCTAAACCTCACTCCAAATGCATGCGAAATTATTTGTCCGTTTGGAGCGAGTTTTCAGCGTTTTATACCGAGTATATCAGATCAAGATTCCTCATGTGCACCTGTTTGTTGGTAAATGTTTCCGCACGCCGTCTGAAGTATTTGGTGATGAAGAATTCAGACCCAGTTCTATGGATGGTTTAAACGATTCGAAAATTACGACAAAAGTCTTATGGACGTGGAGATTTGCCTTAAATCATCGATAACGACTTTTGGAAGCAAGCCTTCGAATTAGATTCGAGTCAGACTACCCGTTAACTCGCTGAGCAGTTTGAATGCTCTCATATCACCATCTAATTGTAAGCTCACTCGCACTCAATTGGGAAAATGACGATGCGGAAAATGGACACCATACCAACTCAGCGATGCCAACAAAACTGTGACAACTGCCGGGGTTTTTATTTTTCGAATAAATTGGGACTGGGGACGAGAAATGGATTTGTTACAACAACACTACACGAAAACGGCAGTAGTTGGACGTTGGCGAGCACCCATAACCCACCCCAAAACCAGATTTTGATGGTAAAAATGTGAACCCCGCTATATTCTCTGATATTCTGACTCCCTCGCGGAAAAGCTCCATACGTAGGGACCGCAACGTGTTTGACAAAAGTCCAAATTTTGACGAACTGGCGATTGGAATATGTTCCAACACTTGATAAAAATACGTTCCCAAATTTTTTCCGAAAAAAATTCAGTATGAGCCGAGTTACAGCCATTTTTGTGCGCTCCTCATTACTACTGATTTTCTCACAGCGAGTTGCCGCGGCGCGAAAAGGTGGGCGGGGTTTTCGCTGCATTCTTTCGGCGCACTTTGATTCGCACTCTATTTGCTCGGCTTCAAAGGGTGAATAATGTTGCGAAAAAGATCTAAAATGAGAAGAATGGGAAAACATATCGTTCTTATATTTAATTATCACTTAATTATCATAAATTTGTCGATTTAAAGTGTAAGAAATCGATTTCTAGAGGCTTTGAAAAAATATGAGATTTTCACGATGGAAGTTTATTATTTTGCAAAATTGGGCTTATCTTTTTTTGTAAATATCACTTTTTAATTGTTCTCAATACTTTTTGTCACTTTATTCTCAACTTTCAGACAAAATTTATTTAAATACAGGAAATTTCACCTTTTTCTTTCAATTTGAAGAAAAAATGAAAGAAATAAACGTAAATTTGTTCTAAAAATACGCAAAATAACATCCAATGAACAAAAAAACCATTTTACAATGAGAATTCATCATTAAACTTCGAAAAATTCCTGCGCAAAAAATTTTCAAACTGCACAAAAATCGAACCCGGGCCAAAATGCTTTCAAAGCATCAGCTCTAACCACTACACCAGGCTTGTGCGAAAACGAAAACGAAAATTTTCGAATTTTCGATTTTTTCAAAGTTATTCGAAAAAAATTTTCGACGAAAATTTTTTCGCATTTTTTTTTCGAAAAAAAAATGTTTCGAAAATTTTTTCGACCATTTTTTTCGAAAAAAAATTTCGTCGAGAATTTTTTCGAGAAAATTCGAAAAAATCGAAAAAAATACTGGAATGAATAAGGCTGTCTGAAAAACTGAAAAGGAGCTCGAAAAACACGAGAATAATGATTCTCTAGTGTTTGGATCAATTTTAGATCCTAGTTTTAAGATGAGTATGATTTATTTGATCGCACCTCTAGAATTTGAAATGTATGGTACGTTTGTTTCGAAAGAGTCTAAAGACAGATTTATAAAACGTACTGTAAAATCTCTATTATATAGCCATGGCACTATATTATTCGGAGCAAAGTTTTATATTAGAGGTGGCATTCAATTAGGGGGTGGCATTCTATTATTCGAAGCGATTTTTTTTCAAAATGTTTTGAAATGTTTGAACAATTTGGGAGCAGTTTACTTGGAAAATACGTATTTCATTTTCTACGGTACACTTAAAAATAGTTCTAATATTTTTACAAAAGTGGCATTATATTAGGGGTGGCACTCAAATAGGCGGTGACATTTTATTGTTCGAAGTAGGGTTTTGAGTGGCATTCTATTAGAGGTGGCATTCAAATTGGGATGGCCATTTAATAGAGTTTTCACGGTATTTATGAAAAATGCGGGATTTCTAGCGAAGTTGAAGTTTTAGCTGACTTCAGTGCCAGTGATGAATTTAAAACCCGCTTTCTGCTCGCTTGAAAATTTTTTTCGATTTATTTTCGAATTTTCGAAAAAATAACTCGAAAATGGAGGTCGAAAAATTTTTTTTCGAAAAATAAAACCGAAAAAAATTCGAGATTTCGAATTTTCGAAAAAAAAAATCGAAAATAAAATTCGTTTTCGACTTTTTCGAGCACCCCGTTTTCGCACAAGCCTGCACTACACCACGCAGCGCCTTCCGAACTCAACCCCTTTTGTCGTACACTTCGCAGCTGTCTATCAAACTGTTTTGTCATGTTGTCCACAAGATTTTTTCACAAATTTCCATAAAAACTACTTTTGAAATGATACAAAACCGAATAAAAAAGTATGTTTGCACGAAGCGATTTTCGATTTTTTTTGAGTATCGATGCCAAATTTTGCGTAGAATTCGATGGTAATGAGAACTCCTGCGCTACGGCCTTGCGTAATACCGAAAAAGCGGAAAAACTACCAAATTCGTTGAGACTTGGGCTTTTGGATGAGAAAAAAACTAACTTAGAATCGCAGAAAGTGTCTGAAATTTTTATTACAAACATAAAATGAAGTGTATTATGCAATTAAATAATAAAAAACATAGGTCATCGCTGAAAAATTTTGACAAAATTTTGTGCTACTTTGACTGAAAATTTCAGAATGTTTGCAAGAACGAATTTTTGGATATTTTTTTAAACGATTCAGCGTGTCAAGATCTATCGATATCATTCATAAAAACGTGCGCTACGGACCTGCGTAACACCATATTTTCCGTTTTTCTCGAATCGCTTCGAAAATTCCGACCGTTTCCCGTATTTTTCTCAAAAACTGAATTATTTGAAGAAAAATGAATATTACCATTGTGTTCTACGCAGTCGATTACATAAGAACATATAAAATTTTTGTCGATCCAATACCCAGGAGCCGCAGTACAGGACGGTAAAGGTGGCGAAGCGAATCTAGTGAGAAAAATTTCACTCGCCCCGCCCACCCGCGTTGCGGTCTCTATCCATACGAGCACGTTTTCCCCTGTTTGCTCTGTTTTGGCCCGCTCTACGTTGTTTTCGGGCTTTCGGATCATTTGTGAAATGTTTCATAATCAGGGGTGCCACAAAAAAATATTTTTGCGAAAAAACAAAAAAAGTTTTTTTCGCAAAAAAAATTGCGAAAAAAAAACAAAAAAACCAAAAAAAAACAAAAAATGTTTTTCATTTTCACCACGTATTTTTATCGTTTTTTATCAAAATACTATCACATTTACCCATTTTATTCATGCAGAAAGGTGGAAAATTACGAAAAATGTTCGAAAACTGTTTGCTAGACATCTCTAACACTTGTACTCTGCACGGAGTAATGGCGACTGCCTTTTTTTCAAACGACTTTTTTTGGCGCGGGAGCACGCGCGACGCTCTCGTCTTCTCCGTCTCGTCTCTTTTTTCGCTCGTGTTCTCCGTCTCTTCTCTTTTCTAAATGTTTTCATTGGCACAGTGCCCAAAATTTTTGCCGTCGAATGCGGCGCGTGCGGCGTGCGCGTGTTATCAATGGAGCACGTTTGCACCAGGTCACTCGCCATTACTCCGTGACTCTGGTATTTAATCCAAGTTTTTCTTTCCAATCTTTGATTTTTTAAAAAAAAATGCAAAAATTTTTTGAAACAAAAAACCTATGCGAAAAAAAAAACATTTTTTTCGCAATAGGTGCGAAAAATGCGAAAAAAAAAAAAAAAAAAAAAAAAACGGCACCCCTGTTCATAATGATGATTGCAGAACAAATAATTTTAGAAAAGTTGTATTTCCTGTTACAAATCAGTCCCTCTGTGAAAAAAGTGTTTATCTCGGTAAGAATCCCAATATTCCGGCTAGACAAGATTTTTTGCACAAGTTCATCGTCTTTGCTCATAGATCCTGGTCCTTTCAAAAAGGAATTAAATAATGGATTAAGAATGAACTTGCTGAAAACGCTTTAACCAAGGATGGGCTTGGAGTTATGGCATTTATCTAAAGAAGAATAGAAATGCTTCTTGGTCATTGTGACTGGTCAAGACGTCAAGTCAGAAGGCAAAGTGTTCTTTAGTTTAGTTTTGAACTCTAGGTCATAGTTCAGTAAGAATTAGAAAAACGGTAGTTCAACAGTATGCTTTAACTGCCTGAAATGAAGCCGTGATAGCTAGGACAGCTCGAAAAGTTTATATTTTGTGTTATTGAGTCCAAATAGCCCCATTTTTTGAGTTCAGCTCTATTTCAGGCAGTTCTATTATACTCTGTTCTGTTTCGTGCGAGTTCTAATCCGCAGAAGCACGAGTTATATTTGGTAACAGTTTTTTTTTATTCTTTTATTCTCAGTACTGAGCGCTGCAAACGCGCTCCCTTCGCACAGTGGTGGACGCAGCCACGTTGGCGACGAGAGAGTGCAGTAAATTGAGAGAGCAGTGGCCGATGTTTTTCTCTGATTTCTCTAAACCTCACTCCAAATGCATGCGAAATTCTTTGTTCGATTTGGACCGAGTTTTCAGCGTTTTATACCGAGTATAGCAGCGTGTTATTTTGATTAAAATTTTGTTTTAGCTGGCGTGTTTATAGACAATTTGAAACGGATATAAATTTGGTTCCCTACTCGATTTTAAATTTCAGCTAAAATTATTTTTTTGCGGTTCTGACGGCATCAGTGGTCTGCAATGTGGAAAATTTCAGCTCTATTGTGTTTTCAATCGACTTGCGACATGAAAACGGGGCTACTACGGTATAGAACTCGCACGGAGTAGAACCGCTATGGAATAGAACTGGATATGCAATAGAACTCGCACGGAATAGAACTGCTACGGAATAGAACTGCACGGAATAGAACTGCTACGGAATAGAACTGCACGGAATAGAACTGCTACGGAATAGAACTCGTACGGAATAGAACTCGTACGGAATAGAACTCGTACGGAATAGAACTCGTACGAAATAGAACTCGTACGATTAAATTAATCGACGAAAAATATCGCTAAACAACACGCGGTTTGTAATTTCGGAGCGTCGATATGGTTTTTTCAAATTAAAGAATTCAAATGATAGCGATCGCGGACCCGTGATTTGTCGGTACAAGAAACTATGTATAGCCGGTTGCGTAGCTGCCAAATAGCCGCCAAATAGTCGCCAAATTGCCGCCAAATAGTCGCCAAATTGCCGCCAAATTGCTGCCAAATAGCTGCCAAATAGCTGCCAAATAGCTGCCAAATAGCAGCCGAATAGCCGCCAGGTAGCTGCCAAATAGCAGCCGAATAGCCGCCAGGTAGCTGTCTGGTAACTGTCTGGTAGCTGTCTGGTAGCTGTCCTCTTGGAGAACGCGACCGGCTATACATAGTTTCTTGTACCGACAAATCACGGGACCGCGATCGCTATCATTTGAATTCTTTAATTTGAAAAAACCATATCGACGCTCCGAAATTACGAACCGCGTGTTGTTTAGCGATATTTTTCGTCGATTAATTTAATCGTACGAGTTCTATTTCGTACCAGTTCTATTTCATACCAGTTCTATTTCGTACGAGTTCTATTTCGTACGAGTTCTATTTCGTACGAGTTCTATTCCATAGCAGTTCTATTTCGTAGCAGTTCTATTCCGTGCAGTTCTATTCCGTAGCAGTTCTATTCCGCACAGTTCTATTCCGTGCAGTTCTATTCCATAGCAGTTCTATTTCGTAGCAGTTCTATTCCGCGCAGTTCTATTCCGTAGCAGTTCTATCCCGTGCAGTTCTATTCCGTAGCAGTTCTATTCCGCACAGTTCTATTCCGCGCAGTTCTATTGCATATCCAGTTCTATTCCATAGCGGTTCTACTCCGTGCGAGTTCTATACCGTAGTAGCCCCATGAAAACGCCAGTCTGCATTCACCGTTCTGTCTGCGTCTCTTCAAATATCACTGTGTTCGCGTGGTCGCCCACAAATAAGTGGGCGGAGTCTCGCGTTCTCATGTCGCAAGTAGATTGAAAACACAATAGATGTGTGAAAATTTTTGTCTACAAAGATTTCTTTTTCAAAAAACGACAAACAATACACTTTACCCTTGATACGATAAGTTCGAGTCGAATGGACCAACACCTCAGATGGTACCGCCAAGCAGTTCCGTCGAGAGTGATTCCAGAGAGAGATGGAATGGTCCGCAGAAAAAACCTTCCAATCGAGTACATCCCATAGAACCCATTCTTATTAATGATGCGTCCAAAAAAGTAGAAAATCGAGTAGAAAACTACGTATCCAAAAATGCCAATTTTAGCCACTTTCGCTACTGTGTTCACGTGAAATCAGTGCGGCCGTTCCAGCTAAATTGATTTCACACGTTGACAATTAAAAAAAAGTAGTAAAATAAGCATTTTTGGACATCCACTTCTCTTCTATTTTTACCCTTTTCTGCTTTTTAGGGCGCATCATAAGTAAATAAAAATTCATTTGTTATTGTACAAAAAACATTTATTTTTTATTTTAAAAAAAATCCACAAAAAAATCATCCAATAACGTGTACAATACTGTTATAATTATACGGAGTTGACGAAGTTTCTTTTGGTTCAACTTTCACAAGTTTCAACATATTTCTCAGTATGAATCTTCTATAATGAGACACGAAAATAAACGAGGCCAGTGGAGACAGAAATGGGATCAAAAGAAACGAAGAGAATGTAAAGTATTCTAGAACTGGATGATTGTATATTCCGAATTGACCAAGAGCATACGAAGCCACACCAAATAGATAGAAGCCGGGAATGGCGGCTTGGTAGGTCAGCGCCTGAAAGTTTGTATTTGCAGATCAGTTTTTTCTTTAAAAGTTACGTCACACGTATTACGTACCATAAGAAGTTGCGAATGAAGATTTCTTGTGTCCTTTGTAATATTCACTCCCTTAAAATTTAGTCTTGCTATTATCTTCTTTCTCAATATCAGGATGCAGATGTAAACCGGTGTGATCGGCACCGTCATGTGCAAAATGGTAAAAAGAGCAGAGAAGCACACGATATTCTTGGTGCCCGACACAACTTGTCCATGCAAATCGTACGTCGGAAACTTTTGGTGCAAAATGTCCAATATCTCGGCTGGCTCATCTTGTGCCCATAGAAACGAAACCCATTGTAAAAGTGAGGGCATGTAGATGAGCACGACGAGTAAGGAAAGCTCTTGGCGAGTTGGTGACGGTTTGTAGAGAATGTAGCATCGGTAGGAGAAAGAGAGAAGGAGGGACCAAAGGGAATGAGATAGGAAATGGAGCATTAGACTGTATCTGAAAAAAAAAACCAGCATATATTTAAAGGGTGTGTATTAAGTTAATAATAACCCACCCCACATAACAGGTAATCGGTCCAAAATGTTTGCAAAACCCATTGGACACGTATCCAAGTGTCAAACCAGCCGGAATGATTCTCTGTTGCACAAAAAGGTCAAAAAGGCATGCACAAAAATCGGTTAACGCAAAGTTGATAATCAGCGTTGAATACGATCGCATGACACGTGGCGTTTGATAAATCGCAAGGTAGATCAGAAGAAGGTTGAATGACATTCCGAGAGCAGCGATAATGCCATGCGTGATGGAGAAAATTATGGGGAAAGCCTCCAGCATTGTTCAGATTCTGTAGAATTGAAATTAAAAGCTCGTTGCTGCAAGTTATGCTCCAGCAAAAGTAAAAAAAATTGCAAGATATTGTTTCCTCTCGTGGCGAGACGCGGTCATTGCTGACTTATAACTTGACACTCTGTCTCACTACATCACGAATGCATAATACATAATTTCAATCAAGTTGTTACATGGCCCGCAAATTGCTTACGGGGGAAATTGCCACTGACTGCCCATGGGCTGCCCATCGGCTGCCCATTTGCTGTTCATTAACAACCCAAAGTTATCTAAACAGAATTGAATTTTCGCGCGCAATAAAAATGGGTGGTGTTTCATATTTTCATGTATTTAGCAACTCGATTGAATTTCTTTTCAGAAGGGAAAAATGTTGGTTCTGCCTTGTTTTTTTTTGTTTTGTTCTGTTGAATTATAAACATAAATTTCGAGAATTTGAACTGAATAGACCTCTTAATTGTCTTTCAGAAATTTTGGCAAACAATCTTTGAAAACGTGAAAGTTTTTTCTCGATGGCTCAAAAATGGATAGGATGCATAATTTGAAAAATTAACTACCTAAAGTTAAAAATACATGTCCCGAACAAGGATGAGTTTATTTATAAGCTGGAAAAAAGTAGGCGGAGCTTTTCCAACCAAAGCTGCTCTCTATATATAATCCTGCTATTGTTTATTCATTACTGTGGAAAGTGGCACGGATAGGAACGAAAAAAACCCTCCTTTTCGTGCTCTTACATGCTAAAAGTTAACAGAAAACATGTGATTTTGTGTTTTCAATCGAGTTGCATCATGAAAACATTTAACCCCGCCCACTTTTGTGCGCGTCCACGCAAACACAATGCTTTGAATTTGGAGAGACACAGACAAAAAAGGGATAGCAGACTCATTTTTCATGATGCAACTCGATGGAAAACACAATACATATAAAAAATTGAGGAACAGGAAATAATTAAAGCAAAGATTCTGCAAGCTGCAGACTATAAAAGCCCGAATTCTCTCGGGAAAAACCCGATGATCAAGCTCGAGCTTCCAGGGAAAGTCATTAGCTATCAATTATCATTGATTGCAACTGGGAAAGTACTAAAATATAGTTAAGGGGTTTGGATTCATTGTGGTAATGTGAGACGCGAAATAAAACTTTTTGGAATAGAACTGCTACAGCAAGAAACTGTGACGCAGACGGCGAGAGAGAAACGGTTCTGTTCTATGTCATAGCAGTTCTATTTCGTTTTAGAGCTAGCGGAAAGCGGAAAACAAAAATAAAAATGGCCAAAAAATTCAATTTTTCAAAAATGGGATATTTTTTGAAATTTTTGGTCGTTTATGTATGTAGGTCTAGACCAAGTTTTCCAATTTCAGCAATCTTCTCCCATTCGGAAAAAAATCGTCGTCATTTCATTTTATGACTAATCTAAGAATTTAATTTTAAAAGAAAAACCAAAAAAAAATTGCAAAAAAATTTTTTTTTCGACAATTTTTGAAAATCCGGTACCAGATCTTTGTATTTTCATTTAAAACGTTCATCATTTGATTTTTTAGCTTCCAAGAAAAAAAGTGATGGCTTTAGACTATAGCTAACCGGCTAGAAGGTATACTTAAAGTCTTTGCTTCCATTCTTTTCAATATTTCTAAAGAACTACGAATAAATACGCATTCTTTTATGTATGTACATCTATGTATATCTATCAATCTTAGCCTGAGACTAGATCTACCTTAATAGTTTTGTTTCCTGGATGATCTCACATATGTGTACTTTTTCAGGAAAAAACGGAAAATTGGCTATCTGTAGATCA
Organism: Caenorhabditis japonica; assembly: GCA_963572235.1. Taxonomy (NCBI): domain Eukaryota; kingdom Metazoa; phylum Nematoda; class Chromadorea; order Rhabditida; family Rhabditidae; genus Caenorhabditis; species Caenorhabditis japonica. Next base: position 5,486,431 of record OY754345.1, read on the forward strand.
AATTCGCCAGGGACAAGCTTCACGCGTCATTTCTGTAATAGATGACGTGCCCATTTCCCTGTGGATTTCTCGTTGAATGTTGACTGCCCAGAACTATAGAATTCTTAGTCTGCATAGACAGGCTTGTTTCAATCATTTTAATTTTCTTGATACTGTGTTTGCGGACTAACGCTGTTTACAGTAGCTCCGCTCACTTCTGGTCTTTTAAAGGGCTTTGAAATCCTTTTGAAAAAAATGTAAATTCAGAACTATTGCTGGATATGAAAAAAGCAACAAGGAAAATCCTTTTCCAGAAAATTGGAAGCACAACACAAAAATAAATAATAAATGAAAAAAAAATTCCAAAGTTTTTTTTTCCAAAATCCCTCTTTGAAAAACAGAAAAATACGTAAACAATTATAGAATAAAAACAACACGGGATTTTGACGATTCCCAAAATTCTTCCCAGGAGCATCAAAAAGTACATTATAGTAAAACGGAGCTATCGAGCCCCTCAAGTTTGCAAAAATCTGACGAGTGCATGTCTGAAAAACAGAAAATCGTAGGTGTGGAGTGTGGGGCAACCAGGGCTGGGATTTCACGTTTGAGAACTTTAAGGTTTTTATATATTTTTGTCAAGTGAAAGTTCAGTTTCTGAATGAAAAAGCGAAAGAAAGCAGGTACGAAAAAGCGAAGTTGCTCCTACAGTGGGCCGCGGCCAATGATCTCAAAAAGGTTGTGCTCAGCGACGAGAAGCTGTTTACCGTAGAAGGGATTCCAAACGCTCAAAATGATCGTCAACTGTTGCCAAAGGGTTCCTCCAAATCCTGAATCGCCATAACTCACAAAAAGTCTCATTTTCCTGCTCCAGTGATGGTTTGGGCTGCTGTGACCTCTACTGGAAAGACTGATCTTGTTTTTGTAGATAAAGGAGTGCCTTAGTTCATTGGGCTCAACAACAACTTAATGGCAACCATTGGACATTCCAGCAAGTCCTTCATTCCGGAGATTTTCTCCAAAGATGTTTGGCCCAGTTTCTCCCCGGATTTGAATACAATGGATTACTCGGTGTGGCCAGTTTTTGAGAGCAATATCAATAGATCAAAAGTGACCTCAATTCAATCCTTGAAAACTGAATTAGTCCGTTCCTCGGACGCATTTAGTGACGGCTGCCACAATCACCAGTTTGCTAAATCGTTTGAAGGCATGCCGTCTCCACAAAGGAGGTCATTTCGAAAACTTTTTATAATTTTGTGTTGGTTATAATATGATCGTTGTTAGATAAAACTCATCCTTATATATAAAATTCCGTTTAAGTCTGTGACTGAGTTTCTTGGCGTGTCTGTTTCCAAACTGCATGCACAGGTGAAACGCGGTGGATGCATATAGTGTCCGCATTTGAATCATATCGTGCACTTATGTAAACTAGGCTCTAAATATTTAATAAATCCGCGTCGTTTGATTAACGTTTACACATTTTACTAATTCAGCCACAAAAATCACGAAATTTGGAAGAGCTGAAGTACAAAAATCAGTTCCGTTACAAAAAAAATACTTGTAAGAAAAGTGAAAAAAAGCAGGGGCAACGTCGCCAAATGTCGCAGGCTTGTGTATATACATTTAATTTATTTATTTTAATGCAAAAAATTAAATAAAAAGTTATTACAGTACCGTTCAAAAGGTTGGAAACTTTTGGTTTCTCGGGCATAACGTTTGAATGGAGAGGGTTATGGTTTTGAAAATTTGCATGAATTTGCGCCGTAATGTTTTTGACAAGCTCCAAAAATGGATTTGGACTTTTTTGAAAATTGCAGATTTTTCAAAAAATTTCAGATGCCAAAATTTTCGACCCAAAAAAAATTTTTTTTTCTGATTTTTCAGGACTCGATATTTATGTTCAAAATAAAGTTTCAAAACTAAAAGTATGAATTTAGTTGACTATGGGTTGATCGGACAATTTTCAGCTGACTTGCAGCACTTTGAGTATCAGGGTCCATATGGGTAAGTCAACTTTAACTTTTATTGAGAATCACCAAAACCTAATAAAATTAAATAAAGTTTGCTTTTTAACAGTTTTTATCTAATTTGCCCTTATTTTCTTTGATTTTGGTGATTCTCAATAAAAGTTATAGTTGACTTACCCATGTGGACCTTAATACCTTGACCTTGATAAAGTGATGTAAGTCAGCTGAAATTGTCCGCTCGACCCATAGTCAACTAAAATCATACTTTCAATTTCAAAGTTTTATTTTGAACATAAATATCGGGTCCTGAAAAATCTGAAAAAAAAAATTATTTTTGGGTCGAAAATTTTGGCATCTGAAATTTTTTGAAAAATCTGCAATTTTCAAAAATGTCCAAATCCATTTTTGGAGCTTGTCAAAAACATTACGGGACAAAAACTAAAAATTTCCAACCTTTTGAACGGTACTGTATATACCGTCCAATGAAACAAAAGGACGACATGATTAAAATACGGACACTATATGCATCCACCGCATTTCACCTGTGTTGCGAAAGCAAACTGAGCGCCCGAGACCAACACAAAAACTCGAACCTTCTTCGTTCGGTTGAAAGGCAAGCGCTTAACCGCCTACGCCACAGGGCACACGCAAGAAATTAATGATAAATAAATTTAAAAGGAAATGAAGAAAAAACATTTTTAGAAAGGAAAAGAAATCAAAAGTAGCTTTTGATACAGCCAGGTTTGTTTTTTTTTTGGAATATCTTTTATTTTTAAATTTTTTTGAGAGGTTGATTGTGTTCCCATAAATTCTGGTCACCTTGTAGGCAGTGTGTCTTTTCGATAAAGTTTCGATAAATTTATCGAAACATTTTCGATAAAGGTTTCAATAAATTTTTTATCGAAAAATTTTCGATAAAAGCAAAATTTTTTAATGCAGCTTATTTTTAAATCTAATGTCTTTTTAATGCTAGAACTCTCTGAATAAGAACTGCTGATCATTTACAACTAAATGATCATACATTATCATTTACCCTAAACTCGTGTAGATAGGTCCGATTTCATTTCTGAGAGGGGCACGCTCTCTCATTTTGTCTGGCTTCTCTGACCTGTTGTGTTTTCATTTCTGCCACTTCTCTCTCAGCGGTCGACCACACACTGTTATTGGTAAACAAGCGTGGTCAGTGAAACGAGAGAGTGTGTCTTTCTTGGAGAAATGGGCGGCCAGAGAAACGAGAGAGTGCGTCTATCTGGAGACGGACCTATCCATTGGCATACCTATCTACACGAGTTTAGGGTACTGCCAAATGAGTAAATAATTATTTACTATTCTCAGTACGGAGCGCTGCAAACGCGCTCGCTTCGCACAGTGGTGGACGCGGCCGTGTTGGCGACGAGAGAGTTCAGAAAATCGAGAGAGACGTGACCGATGTTTTGCTCTGTTTTCTCTAAACCTCACTCCAAATGCATGTGAAATTTTTTGTTCGTTTGGAGCGAGTTTTCAGCGTTTTATACCGAGTATACCTGATGATCATTTACTACCAAATGATCATTTACTATACTCGGTATAAAACGCTGATAACTCGCTCCAATCGAACAAAGAATTTCGCATGCATTTGGAGTGAGGTTTAGAGAAATCAGAGCAAAACATCGGCCACGGCTCTCTCAATTTTCTGCACTCTCTCGTCGCCAACGTGTCCGCGTCCACCACTGTGCGAAGGGAGCGCGTTTGCAGCGCTCCGTACTGAGATTACCAAATGATCATTTACTACCTTTGGAAGTAAATGTAAAGTAAAATGTTTCCCCCTGTCCACTGTTTAAAATAAACTAAAAAAACAAAAAAAAAACGCTGTTTTAGGTAATTTATATTTTTTATCGAAAACCCAGTTTTCGATAAATGCCCTTTCCGATAATTATAGTCGGCGAATACATCATCAACCTCGCTCTACTGCTAAAATCCCTGTAAAACAGTGTTTCACTTGCAAGATTAACTCGAATTATAGTGTTTATACTTCTTTTCAATGGAAAATGACGTATCCACGACGAGTTGCAGTTAAAATTTGATTTTTCGCTTCAAAACAGGCGCACTACACTGTTGAAAATTGAAAAGTGCGGTAGAGCGAGGCTGATGATGCATTCGCCGGCTATATTTTCGATAAGTTATCGGAAAGGGCATTTATCGAAAAAAAAATTTTCGGTAAGACACTCTGCTTGTAGGTAATCGCAAAAAACTTTCAGTTAAATTTCTTCCAACATGCAAAAAAAACAATTAGGAAAAGTTCTGTACCGGATCTGGGATAGCCCGAAAATTTCGATTTTTAAATTTTCATTTCACTTTTTTTTTTGGTAATTTGCAGCTTCAGAGCATTGTTTTAATATTGAAATTGAAAATTTGTTATTGAGCGAATATTTATTGGAGTGTTGTACAAAGGACGAATTGTCTACTATATCGTCGAAGAGCTCATAAACCACGCAGAAAAATAAAGCAATCCAAAAATATAAATGTTACACGTTTAAATCATCAAAGAACAATGTGGATCAGACTATTCTACTTGTATACACTATTCTAGTGACTAGTGACTAGAAGATGACTCTGGTTCCATTTTTATAAGTTTTAATATCCGTTTTTTCAAGAATGTTCTATAATGAGACACGAAAATAAACGAAGCCAGTGGCGACAAAAATGGAATAAAAAGTAGGGAAGTAATTGTGAAGTATTCTAGAACTGGATGGTTGTAAAATCCGAATAGACCAGTGATATACGAAGCGACACCAAATAGATAGAAAATGGGAATGGCGGCTTGATAGGTCAACGCCTGAAAGTTTACATTTGCGGATCAGTTTTTTTTTGTCAAACATTTATGTGCGTACCATGAGAAGTTGAGAATGAAGATGTCTAGTGTCCTTTGCGATATTCACTTGCTTAAAATTTAGTCTTGCTATAATTTTCCGTCTTAATATCAGGATAGAAATGTAAACAGGGGTAATAGGCAGAGTCATATGGAAAATAGCATAAAGAGCCGAGAAACATAAAATGTTTTCTGTTCCAGATACCACTTGATCTTTTAAATCGTACGCGGGAAACTTCTCGTGCAAAATGTCCATTATTTTCGCGGAGTCTCCTTGTGCCCATAGAAATGAGACCCATTGAAAAAGAGAAGGCATGTAGATGAGCAGAATGAGCAAGGAAAGCTCGTGACGAGTTGGTGACGGTTTGTAGAGAATATAGTAACGATAGGAAAAGGAGAGAAGGAGCGACCAGAGCGAGTGGGAGAAGAAGTGAAGCATTAGACTGTATCTGAATAAGGATATGCTCTATACGTAGGGACCGCAACGTGTTTGACAAAAGTCCAAATTTTGACAAACTGACGATTGGAATAGGTTCCAACACTTGATAAAAATACGTTCCCAAATTTTTTCCGAAAAAAATTCAGTATGAGCCGAGTTACAGCAATTTTTGTGCGCTCCTCATTACTACTGCTTTTCTCACAGCGAGTTGCCGCGGCGCGAAAAGGTGGACGGGGTTTTCGCTGCATTCTTTCGGCGCACCACGGGGTGTTGAGAGGTACATGAAATTTAAAATTTAAATTTCGCGGGAAAGTTGCCACGTCACCCGAGAAAAAAAAACGCGCGAAATGGCGTGTTCAAAACGTCGTTACTTCGGCGCCGCAGCAATTTTTATATATTTTTTTCTTGTGGGTTCATACCTTTTGCATGATTCTGAATATTTAAACAATATTTCCCTATTTATTTTACGCAGAAAACGTATTCCGCCAGCGCCTCGTTTTTGAAAATCCAAACCGTTTCAAATCTGTAACAACCGCGTTTCCTCAAATCTATGTGAACAGTGGGGCGCATTTTCACGATGTACTCTTCAACACGCCGTGGCGCACTTTGATTCCCACTCTATTTGCTCGGCTTCAAAGGGTGAATAATGTTGCAAAAAAGATCTAAAATGAGAAGAATGGGAAAACATATCGTTCTTATATTTAATTATGACTTTATTAACATAAATTTGTCGATTTTAAGTGTAAGAAATCGATTTCTAGGGGCTTGGTTATTATCCATCTTTGAGAATTCCACCGCTCGCACACAGGCCGTGCACTGCGGACTTATGACTTTCAGAGATTGATAATAAGCATCTGACAGTCATTATAGCCCTCCATAAAGAAAACCGATTTTACTCACCCCACAAAACAAGTGGTTGGTCCAAAATGGTGGCAAAACCCATTGAACACATATCCAATTGACAAACCAGCCGGAATGATTCTCTGTTGCACAAAAAGATCACATAAACAGGCACCAAAATCGGTAATAGCAAAGTTGATAATCAGAGTGGAATACGATCGCATGACACGTGGCGTTTGATAAATAGCTAGATAGATCAAAAGAAGATTGAATGACATTGCGAGAGCAGCGATAATGCCATGTGTGATGGAAAAAACAGAAGATATCAGCATTGTTCTGGAAAAATGAGTATAAGAACAAACAGAACACCTCAAAATATAGATAGATTGTCGGTAAGTAAGATGTCAATCGCTTATCTAAATTAAAAACAATATTATGTAAAGGTGTATACTATCAACAGGTGTCCATATTACCCATTGATATTACAGTTTTCGTTGTATTTACCGTAAATTCTCTAATAGAACGGCCGGCCGGTCTATTTTTCACTACCCTCCTAAGAGGGCCGGTCTATTTTAGGGGGCCGTTATATTATAGGGTTAGGTTTACTTTTAAATATGTTTAAATTTGTATTAAATCTTGAGGATTTTCCATAAAAATTACACAAATGTATGACGAAACAAATTTAGAAACCGGTCAATAAGTAACAATTGGAAAAATCTAACCAAATTATTGAAAAAAAAACGTGTTAAATTCATTACTGTATGAGAGGGGCCGGTCTATTTTAGGGGGGCCGCTCAATTTTAGGGAGCCGTTCTCTTATTAGGGCCGTTCTATTATGGGGTTATTCACGAAATGGCAAAAAATGGCAAACAACGGCAAAAAACTGCGCGAAAACTCGGAAAGTGCTCCGATTGATCTGAAATTTTGGGAAATAAAGGAAAAAACTCTGCCGGACATTCCCACAAAATTTCTGACAAAAATATCGATTTTAAGCATTTTCAGAAAAAAAACAATATTTCCTAAAAATCAATATTTTGGTCTGAAATTTTGTGGGAATGTCCGGGAGAGTTTTTTCTCTTATTTCCCAAAATTTCAGATCAATCGGAGCATTTTCCGAGTTTTCGCGCAGTTTTTTGCCGTTTTTTGCCATTTTTTGCCATTTCGTGAATAACCCCATTAGAGAATTTACGGTATTTATTTATTTATTTTATTACGACTGTGAAGTACGTGAAAAGAAGATGAAAATTCAATTAAAGGAGAAATGAAACAAAAAAAGATGTGGCATATAATGCTAAAAAAAACAGAGTAAGTTATGAAAATAATTACATAGATTGGTACATGTAGGGCGGATGTTGATAATGAGGTTATTCATGTAATATCAGAAAGGATATACATGTGAAAGTCATGCCCGACCTAAGGTAAGTTTTATTCGGCGAATTCATCATCAACCTCGCTCTATGGCACGTTTTAAACAAAACATTCAATCTAAACTGCAATTCGTTGTGGCTACGATGTTTTTCGTTGAAAAAAAAAGAATACAACTAGAATTCGAGCTAGTATTGCAAGTGCGGCACCGTTTTACAGGAATTTTACAGTAGAGCGAGGTTGATGATGTATTCGCCGACTTTACATTTGCATGTAGGTAGTTAGAGTGCGTTTAGTGAAAAAGTTGCGCCGTAGTTTGGTTTTGAATTTGCTCCACGAGAATTTAGTTTTTGCGCGCGTTCTATTTTCGTATGTGACCGTGAGAAAGTCCGCGGTGTTGATATCTACTTTGCCTGCTAGAATTTTTAAAACAAACCGTTGTCTATCCATTTTCTCCTGTATTCCATAACTTACCATACGTCAAACATAACTTTCACATGTATGTATCTCTTCTGATATTACCTACATACCTAACCTCATTATCAAAATCTTAATTTTTTTTAAATTTTTTTAACCATATAAAGATGGTTAAGTCGATTCAAACAAAACAATATTTTCCGGCTGATCAGGTGTGCGTTACCGAAAAATTTTTTACCGGTAAACGCATGTTTGGCAAATTTACCGGTAAATTTATCGGTAATTTACCGAATTTCGCGGTAAATTCGACAAATTTATCGGTAAATTTACCGGTAATTTCGCGAAAAGTTTACCGGTAAAATGGTTTTCGGCAAAACAAGTTCACGTATTAGAAAAACAAGACATCGTGAAAAACAAAGATACGCAGACGATACGTGGCGCGACCTCGGCCTTGCACAATCACGTCTTTTTCACATTTTTTTAAATTTAATCTGTATTAAAGCGTGACCGACCAAGATACCAAGACTAGAATTGTAACGTGGCCTGTCCCACGGTGTGTTGAACGGTGCACCGCTGCAAATGCGCTCCCTCGCACTACTCATTGAAAGAAAGTTTTATGGTTACGGTCACTATTTTTGAAATATCGCATTAATCAATAAATTGACGTGATTTTCTACCTTTTTTGTACTCTTCCACATAATAAAAAATTAATGAGTCGATTAGAAACACTTTTCGTTGAATTAACAGAATTCTTTCAAGCGTTTTCAATGAAAATGTTTTTCGAATTTTCGTAAGTTGCGGCGCATGCACAGCAACCTGTAACGTTATAATTTGGAAGCGCATGTGACGGCAATTTGCGTACTTTTTATTATTTTTGAAAAAATGTACGCTTCAACACACCGTGTGTCCCACTTCTTCATGTATAAATAATGTCAATTTACCGGTAAATTTACCGGCAAATTACCGATAAAAAGTTTTGCCGAAACTTTTACCGGTAAAATTTACCGGTAAAGAATCGGCAAAATTTGCCAAATTTACCGGTAAAAATTTTATGAAAAAAAAAATGGTTTCTCTTTTGCCGAATATTTATCGGTAAAATCGTCAAATCTTTACCGGTAACGCACACTAATCAGGAGCTCTCTGGGAGACTCCGTTGAATTGAATCCATTTGAAACCATACGTAAACTGGAAACGACGTTTTATCAAAGTCATCAACTATAAACAAAGCAAAATACCGTAAAACCTGTAATTGAAGTACATGTACTTCTATTTTGCTAACCCCTTTAATTGGGTGTACTTCTAATACAGGCGTACTTCAATTAGAGGATGTACTTCTATTTTTCAAAGGCCTTTCAGAAGAAAAATAACAAAAAAAAGAGTATGATGAATTGTCTATAAAAGCTAAAAAATTAATAAAAAAAATTAAGATCATAATGGTCTTGCCACGGAATATTGCCAGAACTAAAAAATATATATAGAATCGAATTACTGACAAACAAAGAGTGTTTACACCTAACTGCCAGAAAATTCCTATGAGGCATCAATGTTCCTAGAGTTGGTACTAGGTATATATGCCTGGAATCCGGCAACCGTTACGATTGAGAACCAGGCTTTCTCGAAAACAGCTTGTTTTAATGGAAATCCGTCGGAAATTCGAAAATTAAATAACGGTTCCGAATTTTGATCGGAACTTCGATTCTAACTTATTGGCTGTTTTAAAACAGGCAAGAAATAAATAAAAATGCGAAATCGACTGAGAATCGCATCAAAATCCGTACTGCTTTGGATGTTTAGGTTAGAATAATACAAGATTTACATACATATTTATGTACATATCTTTCTTATATAGAAAATTTTAGATTAGTCTGTGTGTTTGTTTGTGTGTCTCACACACACGAGTTTGCAGTCGACAAAACTCGATCACGCGACCTTTCGATTGACGTTCAAACGTGCTAACCACTATACCACAAGGGTCACGAGAACTTGAAAGAAATAGGGAAAAGAAATGATTGACATTTCCATTAAAAAAAAACAAAAATCTTTAAAAATAAATATTTGACGAAGGCGACTTTGTCGCCACAAGCTGCAGGCTTGTATATTATATTTATTCAAAGTTAAAAAAAAATTAGAGTTCATTGCTGTATTTACCATTTAAAACAGTCTATTTCTTTATTTAAACCATAAAATCATCCAATAACGTGCACAATACTGTTATAATTATAAACAGTTGACGACCTTTCTTGTGGTTTAATTTTCACAAGTTTCAACATTTTTCTTAATATGAATTTTCTATAATGAGACACAAAAATAAACGAGGCCAGTGGGGACAAAAAAGGAATAAGAAGTAGAGAAGTGATTGTGGAGTTTTCTAGAACGGGGTGATTGTAAAATCCGAATTGACCAGTGACATACGTAGCAACACCAAATAGATAGAAAACGGGAATGGCGGCTTGATAAGTTAATGCCTGAAATTTACATTGGCAGGACAGTTCATTTTGTTGAAAGTTATTTATACTCGGCATAAAGCGCTGCAAATTCGCTCCAATGGCACAGTGAATTGCGCATGCATTTGGAGTGAGATTCAGAGGAAAAGAGGGAAAAATATCGGCCACTCTCTCTCAATTCCACTTTGCGAAGGGAGCGGATTTGCAGCGCTCCGTACTGAGAATACTTTGCGTTATACTCGGTATAAAACGCTGATAACTCGCTCCAATCGAACAATGAATTTCGCATGCATTTGGAGAGAGGTTCAGAGAAATCAGAGCAAAACATCGGCCACGGCTCTCTTGATTTTCTGCACTCTCTCGTCGGAAACGCGGCCACGTCCATCACTGTGCGAAGGGAGCGCGTTTGCAGCGCTCCGTACTGAGAATATATTGGATGAAAAATACCTTCATTTCTTCTGATATTTCTACATTTTTTTTGTATAAAAACGTGAATTCAACTGTTGATCCTTGCGAATACCCAATACTCACCATAAGAAGTTGAGAATGTAAATTTTTCGTGTCCTTTGTGATATTTGCGCCTTCAAAATTCAGTCTAGCAACTATTTTCCGTCTCAACAATAGGATACAGATATAAACCGGTGTGATCGGCATAGTCATGTGCAAAATGGCAAACAGTGCCGAAAAGCATAGTATATTTTTTGTTCCGGTCACAACTTGTCCATTCAAACTGTACGTCGGAAATTTTTGATTCAAAATTTTCATTATCTCGGCTGGCTCATCTTGTGCCCATAAAAATGATACCCATTGAAAAAGGGAAGGCACGTAGACGAGCAAGACGATCAAGGAAAGCTTGTGGCGAGTTGGTGAAGGTTTGTATAGAATGTAGTATCGGTAGGAGAAGGAGAGAAGGAGAGACCAGAGGGAATGGGCAAAGAAGTGAAGCATCAGACTGTACCTGAATAAAGGATATGTTTTAAACGTAACATTTTGAACATTCGTAAAACAACATTTGACTCACCCAACAAAACAAGTGGTTGGTCCAAAATGTTTGCAAAACCCATTGGACACGTATCCAAGTGTCAAACCAGCCGGAATGATTCTCTGTTGCACAAACAGATCGAAAAGGCATGCACAAAAATCGGTGAACGCAAAGTTGATAATCAGAGTGGAATACGATCGCATGACACGTGGCGTTTGATAAATCGCAAGGTAGATCAAAAGAAGGTTGAACGTCATCCCGAGGACAGCGACAATGCTGTGAATGACAGAGAAAATTGTAAAGAAAGCATCCAGCATTTTTTATGTCCTGCAATTTTGGAATTTAAAAAAATGGAAATGGGTGGGGGTGTCTCATTTATAAGAATTGTGCGACCGGGCGCGATTTCGTTGACTTCCGGTTCATACCCTTGTTGCATGAGAAAAATTTGAAAGAAAACAAGTAATAAGAAGAACATAAATAAATTGTTATCAGAAAGTGAAAGAAAAAGTAAAACAAAATAGCTTACGTAGACAATAACATTGCTGACATCTTTTAAAATGCTCATGGGAAAGGCTTAGTAATCGATCACGAGCTTTTAGCAAACATCATTTGATATGATTTATCACTAATGTTAATTCAAAGTGGTGGAGTACTAGAATATATGTGGAAAGTATGACGGAACAACTTCTAATTAACTTTTTTATTTAAAAATTTAGAAACTTTTACGGCGAAAGCGGTGTAAAAATGAAACTGAATTAGGAAACAGTCATGGAAGACCAAAACGAAAAACTGCAATTATTGAGTTATCTTTCTTATATATAAAAACCCAGATCGGGATGTCTGTGCGCATCCTAATGTGTCCGCACTTGCCTTTTTGCAAGAAAATGCAGTGGGCAAAACACGAACCCGTGACATTAGGATTTGCATCCAAGCGCACTACACAGGTAAAACGGGGTTAGCGAACGATTACCGAAAAAGAGCTGTATTAGCGAAAGATTATCGAAAGATTGCTAAAATCAGCCAAAATTAGCAAATGATTGCTCAGCGATTGGCCAACATATGAAAAGAGAAAGATTACCGAATAGTTGTTGAGTAATTATTCATTGATTTTATTTTTACAATTTCCATTTATTTTTTGCTTTTTATCAATTTTAACATTCTTTTAAATTACATTTTATATGAACTATCTCACATAATTTTTGGCAGCTATTGGGCAGACGTTTGGGCGATATCCCCATGCGAATGGCCGCTTCGCCCACTGGCATGGGCGAAGCTGCCGTTTGCATGGGGCTATCGCCCATTTGGTTGGGCAACTGCCAAGAATTATGTAAGTATGGACCATAGTCTATGGTGCAAACGAATAGAAACGTTATTCCGTCATTATCAACCCAACGTCGTCGTCTTTCAGATAGACGTCCGCGCAGTTCAACTTCTGATTTGGACGACGAAAACATAATTCCAGACGAATTCGTAGCAGTCAATATTAATATAGATTCCTCATGTGAATCTGGTAAAGGGAATCTTCATGATTGAACCTAATTTTTTTTCAGATTTGGGAATGGATCTACGTGCACAATCAGATGAGGTGGTGACTTTTGTGGCAGCCACCTTTTTTGCTCGCTCCACGAACACCCACGAACAGCGACTTCAAAAGATTCCTGCAGTCAGAAAAAATGATATCAACTTATGGGTTAATTCAAACTCTCGAATAACAACTCAATTTTTTGCAATCAGTTCGGAAAAGAAAGGCAAATTGATTTGAAGTGGTGCTGAACTATAAATTGAACAATATCATCTTCATATTTTTTCAGATGTGGCCCAGTCATCAGATATTTTCGATTGAGAGCGTTTGAACAACTGCGTAAAACAGTTGAATAACCCTTCCACTCATTATGGGAATCACGGAGAGGTTGGAACTAGATAAGAATTTCCCGCACAATCTCAATGGACAGTATTACTGTCACACTATCACACTGTCACAGTAAGTGTGGGAAATGTGGGAAAAATAATTGATGCGAATGCTTTCGAGACAATTGCCAGTGAGTTTTAATATACCATGCTTTGAAAAAAAGGTGCAGCCCCAAATCCGAAGCGCCCGAATCCGAAGTGGTACGAATCCGCACTGCGCCCGAATCCGAAACCGCCCGAATTCGAAGTGGTACGAATGCGAGGCGCCCAAATTAGAAACGCCCGAGTTAGAAGTGGTACGAATCCGAAGTGGTACGGATCTGAAGCGCCCAAATTAGAAACGCCCGAATCCGAAGTGGTACGAATCAAAAGCGCTTAACACAAAAATTTCCAGCGATGTCACCGGTAAAATGTTTTCTAATATATTTACACAGGGTGAATTTTCGAAGCAGATTCAGAAAATTTTTCGATCAATTTGTCGATAAAGTTATTGAGAAATGTTAGATAGATTTTTAGATGACGATTCGACAATATAGACGCTTGCGATAACTTTGGGTGAATAGGGCGCAAACTAATTTCATAGCGGTGTCGGGTTTATTTCTCGGCTTTAATCGAGATATAACATGTATTTTTTTTAAACCTGACTAATCTTACATATAAAATATCAAATTAGTCTTTGTGTTTGTTTGTTTGTCCTAAGAATTAAAACATAATAACAAAAAGGCGTGCCTACTGGAATCCTGTAAAGTTTTTTTGTGAACAAAATCAAACTTTAAATATTAAAATATGAATGAAAATCCAAGAAAAAATGCATAAAATTACAAAAAAAATTAACAAATGTATATGAAAAATATGAATTTTGATTGCGATACCACTCATTGCTAAGCTTAAAACTTGCACAACTTAAAAAAATAGGTCACCCGCAACCGTAACTTTGCGCAGTTTACTTTGTATAAGTTGGGTTTCATATCACGGTATAAGAACACTTCACTTTGTATCGCTTCAGATTCGTACCACTTCTGAATCGGGCGTTTCTGATTCATACCAATTCGGATTCGTACCATTGCTGATTCGGGCGTTGTTGATTCGGGCGGTTACGATTAGTACCAGTTCAGATTCGTAACACTTCCGATTCGGGCACTTCGTATTCGGGCGGTTTCGGATTCGGGCGCAGTGCGGATTCGTACCACTTCGGATTCGGGCGCTTCGGATTTGGGGCTGCACCGAAAAAAAACATTGTTACAGGAGTGCTGAAAGCGGGACCCCAAATTGAAGACAGTGGTTTTTCTCTTCCAGTTTTTTTGCGCTCAGGTAAGGAGCCTGATGCGAAATTACATGTAAGAAAAATCGAACGGGATGGTCAATTCAAATTGAATTTTCAGCACTCGTGAGCAACGTAAATTCCTGGACGAAACTGAAATTCGACTGAAGAATTTTACGAGGACTACGCTGACTATGAGAGTGAGTTTTATAATATATTTTCTTTGTAATATGTTAATTTCAGAAATGAGCATTTCCAACTTTCAATGCAAAGGCAACATTGTCATCGAACAGGAAAACTCGACAGCAGCTAGAGATCAGTTCGAGAAAGATGAGAATGTTCGGATGTCCAACGAGGAAACGGTGGGAAGTGTCCACTCCGAATGATTTTTTAATACCATTTCAATCGAATTTTTGTTTTTGCCTTTTATGGTAATGCTGTTTTTTTTTTTGGAATAAACATGAATTGATAAAACAAAATTAATTTTTTGATTAAATATAAAAAAGTGATTTCTGAAGAATTACTCAGCGATAGCCGAGCAATTAGCGAATGATTAGTAATCGATTGGTGAATTCATTCGGTAACGGATTGTTCTCCCTTCGCTAACTATTCGCAAACTAATTACTAATATTTCGCTAACCCCGTTTTACCTGTGCTACCGACTGAGCCACAGAGGACAGAAATCATTCCAAAACAGTGTGCGTATAAATGAATGAGAAAGAGTGGAACGTAAAAAAATAAAATGTGGCGACAAAGTCGCCAATAGGCTGCGTGAGCAGCCGCGCAGGACTGCGCAGCAGGCTTGTTATCAATTAAATCTTCTTGCCGGCTACCAGAAGAGTTCACACGAAAAATCTAAGGCCACACCCATTTAGCTTTTAAAAAAAAAGTTCAACCACGGTGTCGGAACCGAGCAAACGGGTGCTACCTCGGAATAGAACTGACGTGTAATAGAACTGTAGCGAAATTGAACTCGCTTTGGAATAGAACTGTAATGAAGTTGAACTGTAGCGAAATAAAACTGTTCGGAATAAAACTTATCGGAATAAAACTGTTTTGGAATAAAACTGTTCGGAATAAAACTGTAGCGTTTTGGAACTAAATTAGCAATGGAGCGCGATTGCATTGCTTGATCATTCAAAAATTGGAATTTCTCATGCGCGTGCTTTTTTCAACAGTTGTATATTTGAGCTATTCATCAAAAATTGTTTGTTTTGTTGTTTTTTTGAATAAACTTTTATCATTTTTTCTCGGCCCGCCTTGACGGCCAAGCAATGCAATCGCGCTCCATTGCTAATTTAGTTCCAAAACGCTACAGTTTTATTCCGAACAGTTTTATTCCAAAACAGTTTTATTTTGCTACAGTTCTTTACCGAACAGTTCTATTCCGAACGGTTCTATTGCGAATCAAGTTTTATATCGCTGCAGTTCTATTACACTTCAGTTCTATTCCAAGGTAGCACCAGCAAACGCGCTTCACTGGATTTTTCGCGCGAAATTCAAATTCAAATTTTGAGGCATTTTGTATGTTTTTCGGGAAAAAAAGCATAAATTCTTAAGTTTTTCCCAAATGTGCTCCGACTGAATTATAGCTGAGGTCTTCAGAAATTTTTTAAGCATAAGAACGTCGAATTTGGTTAAGCCATCATTTCGGAATTGTCGTTTTTAGCATTGCGGAGCTAAAAAAGTGAGTTTTTTGGTGTTTTTGCAGGATAAATCTTTATGAAAATCGAAGTTTGGCCAATTTTATGCTATTAAAAGATACAATACATACATTTTACAAAGAAAAACAGGTTTTACTGAAAGAAAAATAATAAAATCAATAAAAAATTCGAAAGTCGAAAAATGTGCAAGCACCGAAAGTGCGCCATGCTAATTTGCTGGGGCGTCAGCAAATTTGGCTCCGCCCACATTTCCAATTCTGGACACTGTGATCAACTGAATGCAATGAAAAAGGTGATTGAGTCTGACAGCACGTGGTTATTTCATTTCTCAAAATAACTGTGGTGTTCGCAGAACCGGCAAGAAAATTGAATCGATGAGAAGTTAACCGGTTGCTTCAACTACTGTGCTATTGTGTTTTCAATCGACTTGCGACATGCCAACACAGTGATATTTGAAGAGACGCAGACAGGTAGCGCACAAATAAGTGGGCGGAGTCTCGCGTTCTCATGTCGCAAGTCGATTGAAAACACAATACTACTTTGCTCATTTTGTATTTATGCCCACACAACTTTTTTTTTCTTTTTTATGAAAAAACAGGATAATACGCTTGGAAAAGGGAGTGAAATTGTTTTCAACGATTTCGTTTCGCCAACTTTAGCGTCCTGTACTGCGGCTCTTGGGTATGGGATCCAGAGGAATAAAATAGTTTCGTACTTATGTAATAGACTGTGTAGAACCCGTTTCAGTTTATGATAAAAAATCGAGTAACGGGTGAAATTTTCAAACCAATTCAAGAGAAATAGAAAACAAAGTGATGTGCAGGCCCGTAGCGCATAATTTTGACACGCTGAATCTTTAAAAAAAAATCAAAAATTCGCTTGTGCAAATATCCTGAAAATCTCAGTCGATTTCAGCGTAATTGTTTTTACGTTTGAAAAATTGTACGGGCGAGAGGTGGGTGTTTAAAAATTTTGAAAACCTCCTGGGAGGCGGTCAAATCCTCAGAATTCCTACTACGTATTTTTAATCGGAATACGGTTACCGTGAAAACTGGGAACTTTATTAACTTACTTACTATGGTGAAAACCCGAAGTGGGTGCGGACTTAATGTTTTTCTATTTAAAAAAATACTATTAATTTGTATAAAAATCGTTCGTTTTCCGGAAAATCAACTTTGAAAAACGCCACAATTTGTGTGATAAGGGTGAGAGACGCAGTGATAAACTTTCTGGGAAACAATTTTCCTGTCAATTTCCAGTTTCATGTATCCGGCCCCAGGAAAAAGGATCTTTAGCGTGTTATTAAAAAAATAAGAAGAGATCTCAGAAAAAAACAGCATGAATCGCGAGTTATTTATAAATTCTAATAGATCGATAAAGTGCATAGCATAGAAAATTTTGAGATATCATAAATTTGTTGAGAAACTCTTGGTATGTATATATTTATTTCTTTTTGTTTTTCATTCTTGCTGTAAACAAGTACGCAATGCTCCCATGCTCCCCAGGCTCCTGTTTCCTGGTTATAGCTGTATTCATTTTTCTCACATCAAACGTATACGTGTAAGGGATTGAAGAACTTTTTGAGGATGGCATATGAGCCATGGGTTATTATTGTAAAATAAATCACAATTAAAGGGGGTGCCAACTTTCTGGGGAAAGTTGCTTAAAATATACTCTTGGGTGGGGGATTTACGAGTATCACTTTAAAATCGCACAAATAATTTCTCTGATTTTTTATGATTTTTGCAAAAAAAATAGAAGACCACGAGGAGAACACGAAAATCGTGGCCGTGGCCTAGGAAACCCGCGGCCGCGGCTTCTAGAAAGATCCATTTTCACCAGAAATATTTATTTTTCTTGCATTTTCCCTCGTTTTTATCATAGATTTCCGATAAAACATGCTCTAATCGCTTATTAAATTTTTAGATGTTCGCGAAAACACATTTTAGTACTAAATATTGGAAAATCGATATTCGGCTGTCGTTCGATTCAATTTTAAATAATTTCTTGTGAACATTTTTTGTTCAAATATAAACGTTACAGATAAAAGAGTGAATTTCATGCGGAATTGAGCCGGAAAAGGAACAAAAATGGAAGGTATGAGAATTTTTTTTCCGAATTTGTTTTATCGTGACTTTTGTGATCAACACGCATTAATTAGCAATATGAAATCACGAAATAAAATCTGTACATTATTTCTCAAAGATTTATGCAAAAAAATGCGAGAAAGACCGGAGAAAAATGATGAAAAAGAAAAATGGCGTTTGAATTTCGCGCAAAATCGTGTACTTCCCGTGGTCTTCTATTTTTTTTTTTAATTCGCCAAAAATCAGAAAAAAATTTTTGTGCCATTTCGATGTGATATTCGTAAATCCCCCACCCAAGAGTATATTTTAAGCAACTTTCCCCAGAAAGTTGGCACCACCTTTAAGATAATTTGCGCAAACAACAACCACCTACAGATTGCCGAAGTTTTGTCTATTAGGCATTTGGCTTGAACCTACTTGCTTACTTGGGATACTTATAATATTCTCCCTAAGTTTTGATCCTGAATACAGCGAATCAAGCTTCACAATCCCTTTCAAACCTAGAGATACGTAAAACCTGTAATAGAGGGACATATCCTTTTATTCTCAAACCCCCTCAATTGATGCCCTTCTAATTTTCGGTACATGATAAAGGAAGAAACAATTTTCAAAGAAAACCTTTTTAACAAAAAACTTTCATCAAACCAGCCGTTCGACGACGGAAAAATGTGCTCCAAATAATTATTTAAACAAATATTTTTACCACAAAATCTCCATTCTTTGACATTATTTTTGCCTCTCTGAATCATCTATTTGCTGACTCTATTATTATCTTTTCTCTGATTGTGAATTCACTCAAATAAGTTCTTATCAAATTTGGCGTCTTTCAAACGACGGCCACCACCCGGCAGAAGTCGATAATCCGATCCATCCACAGGTGAAGGGCTTCAAATCCATCACAGGTGAAGGGCTTCAAATCCATATCGGATCCGAAACGGATGGGACGTGGAATTTATAGGAATTTTATATGTATCCGATTTTGATCCTATTAGGATCCACGCTCCCACGGATAGGATGCGGACGTGGGAGCGTGGACTGAAAACGGATCAAAAACGGATGGGACGTGGGTGGGACGTGGATATTTTCTAGACTTCCTGAATTTTCCATTTTTTTGATTTCACTCAAGATGCTCAATGAGCACATGTATCCAGACAACCAAAAATAGCCGGTGAGCTCTGTGGCACCGTGCCACGGAGCCTTCATCCAGAGCTCGCCACCAACCCTTCAGAATTCTCTAACCCAATCCCTTGCAACACCTGCGCAGGCGGCGGGTATACCTTCCCATGTGGACCGACACCTCACGGGTTTCGACGGCCCTTATGTTTTGCAAGGGAAAGGGGCGGGGCGTAGCGTGGTGACACCAGTTTTTCGTGGATTTTATTATTTTAAGACGTAATTTCACGAAAACTTACTTCATATGCCTGCCGTGGGATATAAGCCCCCACCCCAGCATATATAAGTATAGTCCCTCACCATCGTAGTCCCCCCGACTATCTCGAATCAAAACGTTTCCAAATTAGAACTATGGTAAAGGTGAAATCAGTAACGTAATTGGAAAAGAAAAAAAAAGATTTTATGAGCCACAAATGTGGAAAATGAATTATGTGGTATTCACTCTAACTGGCCGGCATTCAAGCAGTAGGTTCAAACAATAAGCCGGCATGCCGGACAAATAGAGTAAATACGGTATTACAAATACTTGTTCTGTACTGGAGAATTTGATTTAGCTTATTATTATACAACACTTTTGACACGTATCCATTTGGAAAGAAAACGGTTCTGATTCGGGACAGTTCTGTTTTGATAAAGTTCTGATTCGAAGCTTTTCCTTATTTCGAAAGCGACAAAAATGGTAGAAAGAGCTATGAATGGTGCACTTCTATTAGATGCTTCAATTAATTGGGATTGCTTTTCGATGTCGGTCGATTTTCGCTTCTATCTGACAAATAGGCGCTACCTCGAAATAGAACCTTTTCAAAATAGAACCGTGTGAAATAGAACTTGACGCGAAATAGAACCGTGTGAAATAGAACTGTACATAGTTTTAGCGCGTTTTAGCACAATTGGGTGAAGACTATTGAATAAATAGCCAAACAGAAAAAGTTCCACTCACAATCAGTGGCGTGACCTGTTTTCGATTTATTGACTGGGTTATATTTCACGCGGTTCTATTTCGGAACAGTTCTATTTCCGAACAGTTCTATTTCACGCGGTTCTATTTCGGAACAGTTTCATTTCCGAACAGTTCTATTCCACGCGGTTCTGTTTCGCGTCAAGTTCTATTTCGACACAATTCTATACTAGTTATTATACTAGTTCACTCATATACCAGGATAACTGCCAGGTTTTTTTTACAAACCACTGAGTAAATCGGACCAAAGTCAGCCTGTGCTAAGCCGATCCTTGGTGGTCGATATCAGCTAGGGGGGCTACAATGGTCAATTACCAAGTTGCCTGCTCTTCTAATAGAGCCTGACATCCACGCGCCCTGCTTCAGATGAACGCGGATCCATTCTCCATAACGTGAAAAAATTCCACGCGCCCTCCACGAGGGACACGTGGATCCATATAAGATCCGATATGTTTCCATTCTCCCACGGATCCACGCGCCCTCCATATATATTCCACGCTCCCCCACGCCGGCGTGGATCCACGGCGACCCACGCCAAAACAATCCACGCTCCCTCCACGGGGGCGCGTGGATCTATATCGGATCATATATGGATCCAATCCACGTCCCATCCGTTTCGGATCCGTTTTGGCATTATCTCCCACCACCTGTGGATCCTCACTTTCGTCAAGCATGTTGAAATTATATTTTAAACGAAAAAACAACAAAGAAAACGACAAGACCGGAAAAGGAACGTTAACAAAAAATTGCGCAAAAAAGCGGGGGTGTTCTTACAAGGGAAGTCATTTTGGACGGGCTTTGAGATCTTTATGAAACTTGTGTCATAGGTAGTCCAGACCCTCCTGAATCGAAATCAGTTTAAAAAAAACTGCGGGTTTTGCCGTCTTCTGGAGTTATGACGTCTTCAAGATGGAGCGAAAAGGGGTGCCACCTTTATAAGCGCTCGCGTCCGTGTGCGAGCGGTGGAACTCTCATAGATGGATAATATGATTTTGAATTCACTCCAATAAGTTCTTATCAAATTTTGCGGCTTTCAAACTACGGCCACCATCCGGCAGACGTCGATAATCAGAACTAATGAACTGATTTTTTGACATATCCTCGCTTTCGTCATGTTGAAATTATATTTTTTAACAAGAAAACAAAGAAAAAAAAAGAAAAGTCCGGAAAGAAACGTTTAAAAAAATCGTAGGTGTTTTTTGTAAAATGTTAGTAAAGTGTCCTTCTATTTCTCATTGGCAGCCCAGGACTGTCCTTCTATTGTAGGGGCGCTTCAATTATAGGTGTTCTTCTGTTATAGGTTTTACGGTATTTTTCTTACATTTATGTACAACCTCAAATTTTCCATCAATCGACAGTCCGTCAAAATCTGTTTCGTCACATTTAAAATTAGGAAAACAGTAAGAATAGTTTAAAATATTCAACAATCATATTCAACATCTTAAGAACGAAGCAAAAATCTCATTAATTCTATGAATTTTCGTGTTTTTGATGCTGTTAAGAACGATGAAAATCCATCTAAATGCCAGAGTGCCACTTTTACTTTTTTGAACGGTTCAAAAATGTATATTTTTTTTCATAGAATACGTTTTTGCAAACCACTGTTTGTCTTTAAATGTACTATTAGTGTCATACAATTCAGCATATTACTGCATCGCGAGAACCAGTCAGAGCGCTCGTGTCTTGCGGATGTGGTCTCGCCGCGACCAGTGCGTATACGGTAGTTTTTTTTACGAAAAAAAACGAAAACAATGCAAAAACAGAAAAACAATTCAAAAAAGAACGTAAAAAACTACCGTATACGCGCTGATCGCGACGAGACCACAGCCGCAAGACACGAGCGCTCTGACTGGTTTTCGCGACGCAGTAATACCAATAAGCCAACTTAACCAAATTTTTGGACATCTACTTGGAAAAATACAGTGACACCACCGAAAAGCGTCATAATTATACGCCACCTCCCAAAAATTTAAATAGTTTCTTTTCCCCCCGATTAAATATTTCTGGTTTTCTGTGTGTTTCATTTAATTTTCTCCTAAATTTCCAACGTTTTTGTAAAATTTAATACACTGTCCAGGATTTGAAAAGTGGGCGGAGCCCAAGAAAAAAGAAATTTATGTTTTTTTCCCGAAAAACATAAAAAAATGCCCTGAGGTCTCTTGAAATTTTTTAAGCCTAAGAACCAGGCGGAAACGGTCAGTCGGAAAAGTCGGAAACGGAATTTTGTTTCCGAAAAATTATACGGAAAAATTCCTTTCCGACTTTCGTTTCCGAAAAAAAAGTTCGGAAATTCGGAAAAATTCAGAAATACTAAAAATTCAATTGTTTTTTTTTGTTTTAATTTAATCAATCATTTTATCATGAAACAAAAAGATTAGCAACTAAAACCTAAGCCTAGTATTACTGGTTTTTAAAAGTTTTCACCTCGCAAACCACGTGAGCATTAAAAATGGTTTTCGTACTTTTTCCAAGTTTCACGTTAATTTACTTTTCTAAAAGTGAAAATCTGACGAATTTATCGAAACATTATTAGATGAACTCTGGAAATCAGTTATTGTTTAAAAAAATTGTCCCCTCCTGAACTTCAAAATTAAGCTCCGCCCCTTTCCCAAACTTCAGCCTGTTAAATTTTCAGGTGCCAGAATAAAGGAAAATTTAAAAAAAAACATTAAATTTACGTAATGTTGGGAAAAACCAAAAAATAAGATAAGCAAATGCCGAAAAAATGGAAGAACCCTCGTGATATTTAGGTCTCGAACTTTTCAGCAATGGGCCGGTTTTCAGTCATTTTTGCCTATTTCCGAATTTCCGAGTTTTTTCGGAAATATTTCCGTCGGAAAAGCTTTTCCGAACATTTTTTCGGAAACGTTTCCGAAAAATGTCGGAAATTTCGGAAATCCGGCAATGCCGATTTCCGTTTCTGCACAAGCCTGCTAAGAACGTCGAATTTGGTTCAGCCACCATTTCGGAATAATCGTTTTTAGAATTGCGGACCTAAAAAAAATGAGTTTTTGGTGTTTTTGCAGGATAAATCTTTACGAAAATCGAAGTTTGGGCACTTTTATGGTATTAAAAGATACAATACATACATTTTACAAAGAAAAACAGGTTTTACTGAAAGAAAAATAATTAAATCAATAAAAAAAAATGCGAGCGTCGAAAAATGCGCAAGCACCGAAATTGCGCCATGCTAATTTGCTGGCGCGCCAGCAAACTAGGCTCCACCCACATTTCCAATCCTGGACACCGTGCTTAAGACTTTTGAATGTAAACAAATGTTTAATAAATGTAATAATTTAAGCAGTTTCAAAAAAAAAAGTCGCCAGTTGTCAAATAAATATTACTCTTCATTTTCAAGCATTTTATTCAAAAGTTTGCTTTCTTTTCAAACAATAAAATCACGAAATAACGTGCACAATACTTTGATAGTTATACGCAGTTGACGACGTTTCTTGTGGCTCAACTTTCACAATCTTCAAAACTTTTCTCAAAATGAATTTTCTATAATGATTCACAAAAATGAACGAGGCCAGTGGCGATAAAAATGGAATAAAAAGCAAAGAAGTGAATGAGAAATATTCCAGAGCCGGATGGTTGTACAATCCAAATTGACCAGTGGCATATGAAGCGACACCAAAGAGATAGAAAACGGGAATGGCGGCTTGATAGGTCAATGCCTGAAATTTCATATACATAGACAAGCCTACAGCTTGTGGCGACAAAGTCGCCTTCGTCAAATATTGTCGAACCGCCAAAATGGTCAAACGCGCTCCGCTGAACTCAACGTTATGCGATTTTCATTTTGGTTCCCAAATTATTTCATTTCACGTTGAATTTATACGTGAAATAAAATCATTTGGATACCATAATGAAAATCGCATAGCGTTGAGTTCAGCGGAACGCGTTTGACCATTTTGGCGGACCGACAATATAAGAAAGATATTGTGTTTTCAATCGACTTGCGACATGAAAACGGAAGTCTGCATTCACCATTCTGTCTGCGTTTCTTCAAATATCACTGTGTTCGCGTGGTCGCGGCAAATAAGTGGGCGGAGCTTCGCGTTCTCATGTCGCAAGTTGATTGAAAACACAATATATGATATGAATAGTCGTTTCTACGTCAAAAATTTATGTATTTACCATAAGAAGTTGAGAGTGAAGATTTTTCGTGTCCTTCGTGATAATAACTCCCTTAAAGCTGAGTCTAGCAACTATTTTCCTTCTCAACAACAGGATACAGATGTAAACCGGTGTAACAGGCAAAGTCATGTGCAAAATTGTGAACAGGGCAGAGAAACAAAGTATATTCTTTGTGCCAGACACAGTTTGCCCAGTCAAGTCGTACGCGGGAAATTTTTGGTGGAAAATTTCCACAATTTCTGCGGGTTCATCCTGTGCCCATAGAAAAGAGACCCATTGTAAAAGTGAGGGCATGTAGATGAGCAGTGCTAGCAAGGCAAGCTCTTGGCGAGTCGGTGACGGCTTGTAAAGAATGTAGCAGCGGTAAGAAAAGGAGAGAAGGAGCGACCAGAGTGAATGGGCAAAGAAGTGCATCATAAGACTGTACCTGAGAAAAAATACAGTCATTTAATTATGTATAAGCTAGAGTTATCTCACCCCACGTAGCAAGTGGTCACACCAAAATATTTACAAACACCGTTGGACACGTATCCAAGTGTCAAACCACCAGGAATGATTCTCTGTTGCACAAAAAAATCACAAAAACAGGCACCGAAATCGGTAAGAGCAAAGTTGATAATCAGAGTGGAATACGATCGCATGACACGTGGTGTTTGATAAATCGCAAGGTAGATCAAGAGAAGATTGAATGACATTCCAAGAGCAGAAATAATACCGTGCGTGATGGAGAAAATGATGGGGAACGCGTCCAGCATTGTTCTGCAAATTTTATAGTTAGGAATTTTAAAAGTTCTCAAAGGTAAAACGTGAAAAACTTCAATTAAAGACAAACAATTAAAAATGTAAATACCAAAAATTATATACAGGTTGTGTTTTTTGTGTTTTGTTGGAAGATAAATATACCCTACAAAAATTGGACTTTTCTATCCAGTTAATTTAAAAAAAAACAAGTTTAGTGGATGATCTTTAAAATATGAGGCTTGATATTCCAAAATTTAATTCAATTAATGGATCAAAAATGTAAGGGTCAGGTACCGAAAAAGACTTAAAAGTGACCATGGTTATTTTTTCAAAAATGAATAATGCGACACGGTGTCCAGGATTTGAAATGTGGGCGGAGCCTAATTTGCTGGCGTGTCAGCAAACTCTCATGGCGCACTTTCGGTGCTTGCGCAGTTTGCGACTCTCGAATTTTTTTTATTGATTTTATTATTTTTCTTTCAGTAAAAGCTGTTTTTCTTTGTAAAGTGTATGTATTGTATCTTTTAATACCATAAAATTGTCCAAACTTCAATTTTCGTAAAGATTTATCCTGCAAAAACACCAAAAAACTCAAAATGAATATTTCGAAATGGTGGCTGAACCAAATTCGACGTTCTTAGGCTTAAAAAATTTCTAAAGACCTCAGCTATAATTCCGTTGGAGCACATGTGGGAAAAAATAAGAATTTATGCTTTTTTTCCCGAAAAACATAAAAAATGCGTCAAAATTTGAATTTCGCGCGAAAAAATCCAGTGGGGCGCGTTTGCTCGGCTCCGCCCATATTTCAAATTCTGGACACCGTGTGCGAAGAAATTATTTGAGTCTGAATTAAAAAAGGATGGTCAATCAATTGGCTCAGAGTTAAAAAAAAAAGTTGTCATCTCCGAAGTCACGTGAACTTAAAAATTAAGCTCCGCCTCTCCACGCGAAGTTCATGAAATTTGAAAATGTAAAAATTGGCGTGAAGAGGCGGATCTTAATTTAAAAGTTTACGCAATTTTGGAGGTTTAACCACCTTTAAAAAAAATAATAAGTACAAATTTTTGAAGCTCTATTTGTTTCCCACGGTGGTCAACTTTAGGTCTTTTCTACATCAAAAACAAAAATGTTTGTACTTAATAATTTACCTCGTCGTTCGAGTCCACAAGCACCGAGTGGTCAAAAAACAAGAAATCTGACTTTCTGACGTCGCCAATATATTTAATCAAGTTTAATCTTATTTTTAAACCTTTTTTAGCATGCATTTTCAATAACAAACAAACAAGCAAGCAAAAACGGAATAAATGAATAAATACAGTATTTGCTTACGGTATATTGAAATATTGGTTGCTTAAAAATTATGCTTCGAAGTTCGAACTATGATGAGTTGATTATATATTCTCAAAAAAAAAGGGCGGAGTATTCACAAAAGTGTCCCCTTTAATCTTGTTATTGTTTATTACTGTGAAATTCGGACAAATATGCACAAAAAAGGGATATCAAATACATTTTCGTGCCCTTGAATGTAACAAAATAACAGAAAACAAGTGATAACAGGAATTTGGAAGAGCTGAGACCAGAAAATGAGAGAAAAAAAACTAAAAGACCGGAAATTATTGAAATCATTTTGTTGACATTGGATATTTGATGACGCGAATCCTCTTATAGGTTATGAAGCTGGAGCCTCCAGTTAATTAGTTATTGCAAATAATGAGAGTACTAGAATAGAGTTGTAAACTTTTGATCCGGAAATCTGTTGGTACGGTTCTGGACCGTATCACACCTCAGGAAATTTTTAGCGCGTTATGGCGAGAGTCGGCATCTAGGTGGCTAATACTTACTTACTTACCATTGAAAATGGCTAATAGCTGCCGAAAAGGCTAATAGCGGGCGATGATGGCAACTAGCCGACGAATTTGGCTATTAGACATTATGGCTATTAGACGTCGAATATGGCTATTTGCCTCTGAAAAGGGCTATTAGCCATTATGGGGTAATACCACCGCCTGTAAAAAATTCGTCTGTTGTCAACGCAACTATAGAATGTGTACATGCAACAATTATAGGAAACCATCTTTGTGCTTACTCAGCAATTTTGCGACTTTTTCCAGACACAAAATGTCCGAAAATTGAACTGGAAAAAAATGATAGCAGTTGGAAAAGGCTAATAGCCATCGAATATGGGGCGTGTGCCAAATAAATATGGTACACGTCCCGTATCGGTGGCTATTAGCCGTTTTCAATGGCTATTAGCCAAAAATTTTCTGAGACGGGCCCTGTGCTCCGTTGAGAAAATCTTAGCTGTCAGCCAATTTAAGCAAATTCACGTTGGAAGTGATGAGACGCAGACTGAAAGACAGTGTGGTCCAGCGACGCAGCCGCAGCGCGTGGGCGTGGGCATGGACAGCAAAAACGACGGTCGCCAGCACCTCGTGGTAGCAGTTCTACAATAGCGTAAAAACGGAGAATAATAAAAACAGAAAATCGTAGAGGTTCAGTCTAACAAATGTTTATAAAGCAAGTTTCAATTATTAAGGGATAGTTTTGAATCATTGTCCACATAATTTTTTTGATCAAACAAAAACAGTGAGTCAGTGTTAATTCTATGATCTACATAGGTCTAGTCAATTATTCCTCAATGTTTTAGAGTAAGTAAATAGAATTCAAAAACAAAGCACAAAACATATAACGTTCATCTATTCATTTTTTAGTTTCCAAGAAGTGATGGCTTTGGGCTATAACTAACAAGCTGGAAGCTATACTTTTAAATATTTTTGAGAAAATCCAGCGGGGAAATTTTTTCTTCGAAAAGTAAGTTTTAAAAAAATTCCAATGGAAAATAGGAAATTCCGTTATTCGGTCAGTTTAAGACATAAATCAAAGTGAATACAGTAACCTAGCGCAATTTTTTTCAGGGGTTTTGTGCCAGTTCTGATTTTTGCCAGTTTTGGATTGTACCAGTTCTTTTTTTGCATCAGTTTTGGTTTGTGTGTTTCTGATACTGACACAGTGTGGATTTTCGAAGCAGTTTCGATAAATTCTTCGATAAATTTTTCGATAAAATTATCGAGGAATTATCGAAAAATTATCGAAAATTTTATGTCGAAAAAATATCGAAAATTATCGAAATCATTTTCGATAGAATTATCGAAATATTTTCGATAATTTGCGATAATAAAATATCGAAATTTTATCGAAACCAGTTTCGATAAATTCCTCGATAATTTTCGACATTATCGATAATTATCGAAAATTTTCGATAATACGGGTAGACGGCCCGCCTCTCTTCTGCAAAGCATAGCGAATGTCGGAACCCGTGAGGTGTCGGCTATTGAAAGTATATATAGCCTTCATGGGGAACCAGATCCCCATGATTTGGCAGCTATTTGGCGGCTATTTGGCAGCTATTTGGCAGCTATTTGGCGGCTATTTGGCAGCTATTTGGCGGATATCTGGCGGCTATTTGGATGCTATCTGGTGGCTAATTGGAGGCTATCTGGTGGCTAATTGGAGGCTAATTGGAGGCTATCTGGCGGCTATTCGGCACTAGAATAGAACTGCCCGGAATAGAACTGCGCGGAATAGAACTGTCCGGAATAGAAATGCCCGGAATAGAACTGCGCGAAATAGAACTGTCCGGAATAGAACTGTCCGGAATAGAACTGACCGGAATAGAACTGTCCGGAATATAACTGCCCGGAATAGAACTGACCGGAATAGAACTGTCCGGAATATAACTGCCCGGAATAGAACTGTCCGGAATAGAACTGCCCGGAATATAACTGCCCGGAATAGAACTGACCGGAATAGAACTGTCCGGTATAGAACTGTCCGGAAATAGAATTGTCCGGAATAGAACTGCCCTTGCCAAAATAATGAATTCCATTTTCGATAATTATCGATAATGTCAAAAATTATCGAGGAATTTATCGAAACTATTTTCAATAATTTTCGACATTATCGATAATTATCGAAAATATTTTCGATAATTTTCGATATTTTATAATCGAAAATTATCGAAAAATTTGACGAATTGGTCGATTATCGAAAAATCGTTTTCGATAATCCACACTATACTGACAGTTCTAAATTGTTCGAGTTCTATTCAGATCAGCACCTTTCAAGTCTGCCGACGAGTCGTCAATATTGAAAATAATTTTCTTGTATTCTCAATATAAACATTTTATTAACCTTCCTCATTTTCAATGACTTTGAAATACTCGGTAATTATGCACCACCGATTTTTTTTTAATTTTGATTCCAAAAATAAGCCAGCACCCTCTAATTGGTAGGGAGGATCTAACTATCCAGCATTTAAATTTAAATGGAAGTGGTTGTTGTTGTATTTATTTTATTATACCGCGTCCAAAGTTCAAAAAATTCCTGAAATCAGAAGTTTTTGGCAGTCCAAAGTTCCACAAAAAATCCCAGAAATAACAGGCGATCACAGTTGACACCGACGTTATCGTAGTGGCTCCGCTGCGAGACCTTCTATGTTTGAACTTGAATTTTCCCACATTTGCTCAATTGTTTTTTTTAATATTTATTTCAATTTAAAAGAAGGGCATGACCACTTATAATATTCTCAGTACGGAGCGCTGCAAACGCGCTCCCTTAGCACAGTGGTGGACGCGGCCACGTTGGCGACGAGAGAGTGCAGAAAATTGAGAGAGCCGTAGCCGATGTTTCGCTCTGATTTCTCTAAACCTCACTCCAAATGCATGTGAAATTTTTTGTTCGTTTGGAGCGAGTTTTCAGCGTTTTATACCGAGTATATCAATGCTTACAATAGAAATAGAAGGTGTGTCAGTATGTATGACAATTGAGACGAAGATATTCATGAAATTTCAATAATTTTATGTTGTTATTAAAGGAATTAGTGGATGGTTTGACAGGAAAAACATGACAAAAAACTTGCCATTTTTGTTTAGTACCCACGTGAAATCAGTGCGGCCGTGCCAACTTAGTTGATTTCACATGAAGACAATAGAAAAAGTGAAAAAAAAGCATTTTTGAGCAGCCACTTTTTTCCATTTTCACTCTCTTCTGTTTTTTTTTTTAGACACCATAAGTATGGTCCATAATGCAAATTTAAACGCTGTGGGTTTGAGAAAAGCAGATCCAAGCGCCCATGGCCAGTTTTAACGCTACTGATCCATAATATGTGTGCCCGAACAACCAAGCAAGGTCTATTATGCCATGCCTTTATCGTAGCTGCGAAACCTGTGGAACATTGGAGCATCGTAACTGAATTTCAATGGCTCTTCGAAATAGAACTGTCAGAAATGAACCTGTAGAGAAAAAAGCAACTTTGCGAAATTGAACTCAATAGCTTTCCATGTACAATGGAACATTTTTCGAGCTGCTCTAGTTTTTTTGGGTCAGTACATCCCCATTTCAGGCAGTTCTATTTCTATTTCGATAGAGTTCTATTCCAAACATTTTGAAGTAGAACCCGAATTTCGTTCTTGAACACATAAAATCATTATTGTTTTGTTGAATTATGGGTGCTAGCGATATATCTATTCTAGTAGAAAGTACAAAAACACACAATTTCAACAAAACAAAACAAAACAAAACGCGCACCAAAACAAGAGTAACTCGGCCGGCCAAAGACCACTCATTATTGAGCAATTCTTGGGAAATTTTGGAAAATGAGAAATGGCAGAGCAAGTCCGTAAACACAAACAACAAACTCTGAAACAATGAAACTGACATTGTTGGGTTATGTGCAAAATGGCTTTGGCGCACGCTCTAAATTCGATGGCTACCAGCCACATAACCGCCTATACCCGCCATCTTCGAGCCAAACCAAAATTTCCCCGAGAAAGCCCAAAATTTTAAATACAAAGAAGTTGAAAAGACTAACAGCCATCGAATTCGGAATGTGCACCAAGCGCATATGGCACACATTCCGATTTGATGGCTTTCAGCCAATTTCAATGGCTAATAGCTCAACATTTTGTGAGTTTTTATTTTTTTTTCCCCACAAAAATATTGCCATCCCAATTGGCTTGCCTGTTACAGTAAGCAAAGGGGGGGGGGGGGGGGTGCTACGGTATAGAACTCGCATGGAGTAGAACTGCTACGGAAGAGAACTGCGGCGCGGAATAGAACCGCCTGAAATTTAGCTGTACCGACCCAGAACCGCTCGAACAACTCGAAGAATTATTTCATTGTACATTGTGAGGCCCTGAGTTTTATTTCGTGCAGTTGCTTTTTTAGTACAGTTTCATTTCAGCCGGTTCTATTCCGCGCAGTTCTATTCCGTAGCAGTTCTATTCCGTGCGAGTTCTATACCGTAGCACCCCCAGCAAGGGCTCGAAAACATAAAATCGAATCATTTGCTTGGTTTTTTTCGACATTTTTTTTTCAGGTTTTTTTATTATGGAAACTTTTGAATATATATTCTTTGTTTAAAACTTTTTTTTAAAATGAATTTTTCAATTTTTTTAAATCTATTTTTTTATTGAAACCTAATGTTTTTTCATAAATAAGAACAAATTCTTTTACAAAAGCGAGAAACTCGAAAAATCCAGCATTAATGTGAGTTTATTTATTCATTGGCACTTACAATCGAGCAATTCTCGGAAATTTTTGGAAAATGAAAAAATGGCAGAGCGAGTCCGTAAACACAAACAACAGTAGCGCGAAACTATAAAACCACGTCTCTTAGTTTACAGTAATCTAATACCGAAAGCTCCGCCTACTTTGACCAAGCGAACATGAACATTTTTATAAATCCCTTCGAAGAAAATGGAGAACTACTGGTGGAGATGATTAAAAAATAACACGTGAACTTGAAAAAACGAAAAATCCTTTTCAAGAAATCAGGAAGAATAGCACACAAATAAATAATCGTGAATTGGGTGAAACTGAAAAATAAAAACCGAGGTAATAAAACAAATCTTTAAAAATAAAACTAAAAAACAAAGCTCGATTTTGAGAACTCCAAAAGTCCTTCGGGGCATGTCAAAAAAGTGCATTTAGTGATGTGGAGCATTCGACCCTGGGCAGCCTGTGAGTAATTGGGGACTTTGGGATTTAAAAAACCCTGACCAGACTGAATGTTTGAAAGTTTGATCAGGCGAAAAACGGAAATTAAGGAAAGGATCTTGTTGCAAAAGTTGGAGGAGGCCCCTCCTCTTGGCCTCATATGCTTTTCAGGCTAATTTTTGCAGTCAATTTTTGAAGAGACAAAATGGATCCC
Source organism: Caenorhabditis japonica (assembly GCA_963572235.1). Classification (NCBI taxonomy): domain Eukaryota; kingdom Metazoa; phylum Nematoda; class Chromadorea; order Rhabditida; family Rhabditidae; genus Caenorhabditis; species Caenorhabditis japonica. The sequence continues at coordinate 5,518,851 of OY754345.1, forward strand.
TGGTTGTTTTCATAATAGTATGAAAAATCTGTCTTCAAATTTGCAACCAGCCGGACTTTTTCCTGTTTTGTCAGGGCTTTGTCAGCCAAATTTTCAAGTGATTCATTACAGGTAGCCGAATAGAAGAATCCACGTGTATGTCTGATTCTGAATATTAATGATGTTGCTGAAAAAGGAACAAAAAATCATTTTTCGAAGGCCTTGCGAATTTTTTGAATTGTTCCCAGAAACCTCCCGGGACGATTGAACCAGGCATATAAATTATCAAGACCAATCTAAAAGCAATAAACAATTAAAAAGCCTCCTGGGAGGCGGTCGGATCCCTAGAATTAGTATTAGGTGCGTTTCTTAGGAATCTGGCCACGGTTACGACCTGGAGCGTCATCAACATCAGCTTTAGAGCTTTAGTGGAGATGGGGGTGAACGACAAAATGATTTTATTGTCACCGAAATTTACCGTAAAACTTGCTGTTTTTTTCGGAAGGTGCCTCGGTGAGCCGGTATATTACAGGTTTTACGCACCGATTTCGGGACGTGTGCCATATTTATTTGGCGTACGCCCCAAATTAGCTGGCTATTAGCCGTTTCCGCCCACGGCATGCTGGACCCTACGAAAGTGCAAACGCGCCCTGGCGCACTTTTGCGTGTTTCTCTGCGCCTCCATATCTTTCTCTTGGAGTATTGCCAAAAATCTTTGGCGCTTTGCCAGATATGTTTTTTTTTTGGCTAAATATAACGTTTTTCGCATTTTTAGCCACAATTTTCGTATTTTGTTTTTCAGAATTTAAATTAAGTTAAAATTAACTGTTTATTTACGAAAAAACCAACTTAAAATCAATTTTCCAATAAAAAAATTATCACATTACTCTCAAAAACAATTATTTCAAAAATATAATTTTTTTTTGATGAGAAACATAAAAAAATAATAAATAAGGAAAAAAAACAAAGAAAAGTATTTAATAAAGAAATAATAAAATCTCGTAAATCGACACAAGTCTCTGCGGAGGAGACGCAGGGACGCGAGAGTAGATTAGCGCGCGAAAATTCGCTTTTGAAAAATAATTCAAAAACGTAGCCTCCAACACGCCGTGCCGCCGGTCATATTTGTCGGCTAGTGGCCATTATCGCTTGTTATTCCCTTTTAAACAGCTATTATTCATTTTCAGTGGCTATTAGCCACATAGGTGCCTATTATGGCCATTTATGCGCCAAAAATTTCATGAGAATAGCGGCGAATCGCCGTCAAATTCGGGGTGACTGCCGATGCACTTTTTGCCTGAGTATGTAAAGTACGGGACATGAATGAATCATAACCAGTATTGAAAATTTCTGATTTTTCAATGTCTTTAAATTTGGGGTTTGAAATAGTTTTTCCATTGATCTTTGGAAAAAATATTGCGCATAAATGGCCAGAATAGGCACCTATGTGGCTAATAGCCACTGAAAATGACTAATAGCCGTCTAAAAGGGTAATAACGAGCGATAATGGCCACTAGCCGACGAAATCGGCTAATAGCCAGCTAATTTGTGACGTACGCGAAGTAAATATGGCACACGTCACGAAATCGATGGCTAATAGCTCATTTCAAAAAATTTTAGTAGGGTTTTTTTGATTTTGAAGAAAGCAAATAAACTGCTTAATTTCACCTGCTGGACCTAGAAGGAAGTATATAAAGCGCGGTGATGAAAATAGAAAAAAGGACAAAATAACAACAAAAAAATACAACCTTTACTCGAAAATCCGTTGCATTTTTTAGACGTTTTTAATGAGGACGTGCACGATTGCACGATTTATAATCTTTCTTGCATATTATGGGCTTATTCACGAAATGGCAAAATATGGCAAAAAACTGCGCAAAAACTCGGAAAATGCTCCGATTGATCTGAAATTTTGGGAAATAAGGGAAAAAACTCTCCCGGACATTCCCACAAAATTTCAGACCAAAATATCGATTTTTAAGAAATATTGCTTTTTTCTCTGAAAATGCTTAAAATCGATATTTTTGACAGAAATTTTGTGGGAATGTCCGGGAGAGTTTTTTTCCCTTATTTCCCAAAACTTCAGATCAATCGGAGCATTTTCCGAGTTTTCGCGCAGTTTTTTGCTATTTTTTTCTATTTCGTGAATAACCCCATTATCAAGTCGCAAACCGTGGGAATCAGATTTACATCGGGCTTTAAAATTGGTGAAGATTAAGTTTTGTACCCAATTTTTGACAAACACGTTATTCGGTACATTAGGAAAATTGTGATCAAAGAAAATTCAGAATCCTTTGCTTATTTTTCATGGAATCTGGAAAAAAAAACATGAATAACCCTTTTTTCCTGAAAAACCATTTTTCGATGCTTTGATGAGTTATTATGCGTAGGAAACATCAAAAAATGTTATTAAAAAATCCCAAAGCCTCGTATTAAACATTTCCCGCTGAAATTTAAGGTCGGTGTTCGACGGGGCGCGTTTTCAATATTTTCGGAGTTTGAGATATTTTCAGTGCATTGTGTCACAAATAATAATTATTACCCAAGTTTGAGTTTGAGTAACATTCCTCGTCCGCGGTCATGCCTGATGCCGAGCAAACTTCGACCCTCTCAGCTGATTCGGATGTTCTCGATGACGGGACGTCTTCTCCGACAACAAAAAGAACCAGAACTGCACTGAAGCGAACGAGAAAGTCAGCTCGTCTCGCCGGAGGACCCGCTGCCACTAAATCCGAAGCATCCGTTATCCTGACGCTCATGAACCGTATTGCAAAATTGGAAAACTTTGCCATCACTCTGTCCTCGAAATTCGAAGCTCAAGAAAGACTTATCAAAAAGCTGACGTCCCCGACTCTCCCGCCAACTCCCGCTCTTGCTGCAATTCCACCGTCGAAAAAGCGCACTTGCGCGCTTTATGCTGATATTGTGAAATCGGATCCGCTGGCCACCCAAGTATCTGCCCGTCTCGAGCTTGCTTCTTCACTGAGAACCCTCGATGAAAAATCGGTTGTTGCTGTCCTGGAAAACGTCCCCGACAACTTGCAAGGTAACCAATCTATTTCCGATAACATTTTTCTCGATAAACTTTGCGCTTCCTGCCCGTCACTGCCAAAACCCGTGCTTAATTTCCGTGTAAAATGTGTATCTCCCACCGTAGAATGCCGCCCAACGAAAGTTAAATTTTCCACCCAAAATGACCGTGACATTTTCATTCGCACATTTTCTAAAGCTCTCCGCGAACTCCCAGACCGCCCCGCTACAAAACGTCCCATTCGAGTTCGTCGTGATATGACCCGTGACGAGCTCACATTACTGAGAAGTCTGCGAAAAAAGTGTTTCGAAGCGAATCAAAAAGCCGGAGAGATACGCTATTTTGTTAGAGATCTGGAAATTGTTCAATTAACAACACCGCGCCCACTTCCTCCTTCTCATGTTCCTGTCGCTCCCGGGCAAAGCGCATAGGAAAATTGCCACCGGACGAACTCTTTGCCAATTGTTTTTTTGTGTCGTCAAAAACAGTCCAATTTATGTAACAGAATAGATAGCTGTGTAAAGACATCATCAGAAACGCGTCCTTCGGTGGCGCCGTTCTCTACCGCGTCTTCCTGTTTTTTGTCTACCACAACAACATGTGCTCGTCTCCCATTTCCGTTATCTGTCAATGATAAATTAAATGTAAATCAAAAAATTCCTACTAAAAAATATTTTAATTGTCAACTCGCCAATGCGCGCTCAGTGGCAACTGCCGAGCGCCTGAATTTCTTACATGAAAATATCCTTGTGAATAATATTGACTTATTTTTTGTGTCCGAAACTTTTTTGTCTCCTCAAATACCGGAGTCGCTGTCCTCATCGTCTAAAATTTCTTGTTTTCGCGCAGATAGGCAGCAGCCGCACCCAAAATCAAGGGGCGGTGGCGTTGCAGTATTTTTTCCCAAAAACTTACCAATTACTCTAGCCGACTCATTTACAAAACAGTTTTACCCCATCCATCTTTGTGAAATCTTAACTATTGATCATAAACCCTCAAAATCTCGCTATATTCTTGTCTATCGAGCCCCAAATATATCAATTGAGCAAACAAATGCACTATTTTCTAACATTTCAAAACTATTAAATTCACCAGCAAAAAATAACTATATTCTGGGTGATTTTAACTTTCCTAATGCCAAATGGTCATCAAATTTTAAATTGCCTGAAACACTTCCAGAATCCCTCCGCGGGATGATTATCTCGAATAATCTTTCACAAATGGTTCACTTTCCCACTAGGTGCGCTGCCTCTGGCCGCAATAACTTTCTTGACTTAATTTTCACAGACAACCCTAACACTTTTCTTGATTGTACATCATGTGAGCCACTAATTTTATCCGACCACTCATCCATACAGTTCAAACTTTCACACGAGCCCCGATTTCTACCGGTTCATTCGCAATTCAGTCGCCTTCTTTTTCGAAAATGCGACTTTGAATCCTTGAACCGGCATTTGTTTTCGTACAATTGGGCACGTCAATTTTCGTTTTTTTCATCTCCCGATACAAAACTGGCTCATTTTTTGAAAATTTTTAACGAACTCATAAATACTTACACACCATATTCTAACGTCAGATCTCCTAAACACGTGCAAAACCATACAAATTTATATCGATTCGCGCGCCGCCGTAGCATCAAACGCAAATTGTCCATAAAATGTAAACAAATAGTCAAAAAGAAACTAAAAACTATTAAAAAAAACTTAGCTAACCAAGAACGTCAAGCCATAGAAAATAAAAACTGTCGCGAACTATTCCAATTCATCAAACAGAGAATTATTCCACGATCACCGCCCATCGCCCTGTCTATTGCTGACGAAATCGTAACTGATCAGAAAGAAATTGCTGACGAGTTCATTCGTTCCTTTTCGCTTTCCTTCACGTCATCTTCTGCCACTTTTCCCGTTTATCCCGCTCCAAAACCGTGTCAAATTGTCCCCGACTTCTCGCCGTTAAACATTTCGCAACACATCCGCGCTCTGAAATCAAAAATTGGTTATTCAACAGATAATATTAACTTTTTCATCATTAAAAAGTGCTGCCATGCACTAACTATTCCCCTTTCTCTCCTGTTTACCGAGTCGTTCACAAGCCAAACTTTTTTTACACAGTGGAAAACATCCACAATAATTCCCTTACATAAAAAAGGCAGCTGTACTGACTCGGGAAACTACAGACCTATAACTCTGACTCACCCCCTTGCCAGATTACTAGAAAAAATAATTCTCGAAGCTATTAAAAAACAAATAGTCCACAAAATATCGAAAAAGCAATTTGGTTTTATGAATTCGCGGTCGTGCACCCTGGCGGTTTTGGAGTCGACATCCGAAATTCAAAGAATTCTCACTGATAAAAATGGGTTCGCCGACGCAATATATTTTGACTTTAAAAAAGCGTTTGATAGCGTTCCGCACAATTTGTTGGTGTCGAAACTTCATAATTTTGGAATCGACTCAAAAACCTGCGAGTGGTTGCACTCCTTTCTTATAAATCGCAAGTCTATAGTAAAAATCAATAATTTTTTGTCAAAAAACTGTATAAATGTAGTCTCTGGAGTTCCCCAAGGTTCCGTAATGGGGCCTTTTTTATTTTTGTTGTATATTAACGACTTACTTGACAGTTTTCCGCCCGATGTCCACGTGACCGCGTTCGCTGACGATTTGAAATTGCTCTCTGCCAACCCTGCCACTCTCCAAAAATGCGTCAACATTATTGCCGAATGGTGCGATGTTTGGTGTCTTAATCTCGCCGAAAACAAAACAGCCGTCGTGCACTTTGGGAAAAAAAATCCGCACAATGTATATTATTTAAACAACCATAAAATCATAGAAAAAAACTCAATCAGAGATCTCGGAATAATAATCGATAGCAAACTAAAATTTGACAATCATGTAAATAACATTTCTAACTTGGCTCTACTAAAATCTAAACAACTTCTACGAGCATTCCATTCCAAATCCCCGGACTTTTATATTAAACTGTATAATGTATATATAAGACCCATTCTAGAATATGGATGTGAACTAATCGATCACAATTCCGTCTCTCAAACGAAAAAACTCGAGCGCCCCCTCCGATTCTTTACAAGACGTGTATTTCAAAGATGCAACATTCCGTTTTCCTCGTATAACGACAGATTAACAAAAATCAATACAAAATCCATGTTTCACAGAAGGATACTAGCTATTCTTCGTATGTATCACAAAATTATAACAAAGGAATATCACTTCCCGTCCGTTTCTTTATATGTCAAACCGTCCCGCTCGTCCAGATACCCTTATTTGTTAACGGCTTGTGGAAAGTCCTCAAAAGGCTTCCTCCATGCCAATTTGTCCCTGTGGAACCGTGCCGCCAAAGTAATACCAAAGAGATTGCATCCAAAGGCTTTTGCTGCGCGCCTAGGCGCTATTCCCCTAGACATCTTAACCCACACCCCCACTTGACCAACTGGACTATTGCCGGTCCGATCGGTCATTTTACATTTTATTTGCTCTGATTTTATAATTCGTACGTAACCATTATGTTGTAATTACACTTGAAAGCAAATAAATAAATAAATAAATAAATAAATAATACATGTTTCGTTTATGTTTTATCGAGTAAAACATTTCTTACAACAATAATTTGAGATCAACTATTTTAAGTGTAGCTGAGACGGTGCTATGACGGAATAGAACTGCGTAAAATAGAACTCAATAAGCCACCCTGAAAAATCAATACTTTTTAACTGAAGAAAATTTAGAAAAATGTATTTAAAAAAACAATCAAATACACTGATAAAAGAAATTCATGAAAATACGGTAAATCTGGAAAACAGCAAGATTTAAAAAATTAAAAAAAAAATTAAAGTTAAAAACCATGAATAACTTGGTTTAAACACTGGAAACAAAGTTGGCCGAGAAATATTAATCGGCAAAATTTGAAAAAAGGGTCACTGAACTAGAAAGTTTCAAAAATCCATTTTAGAAAAAATTAAGTAAAAATAGAAAAATTAATGAAAAATATGGTCCTAAAATCACTTTAAAATGAAGATTTATATTTATATTTTTGCAAAAAAACGAATCTGATAAAAATACGTCTAGTGATATGCCAGGGGTACGATACAGGTACTCTCGGAACATCAGTGCAAGATACAAATCATGGGCGGTGCAAAAAAAAACCGGAAATTAAAAACTATTATTTGGTGATCATTTCACTTTTCTGTAATTTTCAGTTAAAAGTACGCGTTTTTTTTAAATTCTGATTGCACCAGTCGATTCCTTGGGGTCGATTGCATAACATTCAATTGTCACATAAGTAGATTTCTAGATAGTATCCGGGCAGTGATAGCCCAAACCTCAAAATGAGAAATAATTAAAGGCCCCGCCCCCTCTCATTACGGTGCCTAATTAGAACCCATAAAATTGTCCAAATTTCGATCATCGTTCAGATTTATCCTGCAAAAACACCAATAAAATTAGAATTTATGATTTTTTCTGAAAAACATGAAAAAAACTTCTGGATTTTCCCGCGAAAATCCAGTGGAGCGCGTTTGATTTGCTCGGCCGACTTTTAAAATCCTGGACACCGTGCCTTAGTAAGATGCAAAATAACAGGCGGTGCGGAATTCCATCACCGAACTGCGGAAATTACATTTACAAACACGTCTACGGTATATTGTCCAGTTCAATAAAACAAAATTGTTGTCTCGTGAGATTAATTGGGAATTGATGAATTATTATTAGCCCCTGGCTCTTTGTGCAAATGAAAAAAAAATTGTTTTGTTGTATCGGTTTTTGAAATTGGGGAAGGTGCACAAATGTTTGAAAAAATGTGTCAATAATATTTCTTCTTGGAGAAACTTTCAAATGTATTCATTTTGATACTCTATTCTTAGTACGGAGCGCTGTCCACACAGTGGATGACGCGGCCACGTTGGAGAGACCGTGGCCGATTTTTTGCTCTGATTTCTCTGAATTTCGCTCCAAATGCATTCGAAATTCATTATTCGATTGTGTAAAGGAAAAGATCCTTTTACGAGTCCAGATACAGTATCCCAAGACCAAATCCAACCACTCCATTAGGCCTAGAGATCGCCGCGACCATACGTCAACGGTCTGGAATTCCAACATCTGGAATTCCATTAGACTCCATTAGAGCTCGTGGGAGGACAAGGCATGCCTCATCTATTGTCAGTAGGATAATTAGTTGACAACTTACATACAGTACCGTTCAAAAGGTTGGAAACTTTTGGTTTTTGGAGTATAACTTTTGAACGGAGAGGGTTACGGTTCTGAAAATTTGCATGAATTTGCCCCGTAATGTTTTTGACAAGCTCCAAAAATGGAGTTGGTCATTTTTGAAAACTGCAGATTTTTCAAAAAATTTCAGATGCCAATATTTTCGACTCAAAAATAATTTTTTTTTTCAGATTTTTCAGGACTCGATATTTATTTTCAAAATGAAGTTTCAAAACTAAAAGTATGATTTTAGTTGACTATGGGTTGATCGGACAATTTTCAGCTGACTTACAGCACTTTGAGTATCAGGGTCCACATGGGTAAGTCAACTTTAACTTTTACCAAAACCGACAAAAATTAATTAAACTTTGCTTTTTAACAGCTTTTCATCTAATTTGCCCTAATTTTCTTTGGTTTTGGTGATTCTCAATAAAAGTTATAGTTGACTTTCCCATCGACCCTTGATACCTTGACCTTAATAAAGTGCTGTAAGTCAGCTGAAAATTGTCCGATCGACCCATAGTTAACTAAAATCATAGTTTTAGTTTTGAAACTTTATTTTAAAATTAAATTTCGAGACTTGAAAAATCTGAAGAAAAAAAATTTATTTTTGGATCGAAAATTTTGGCATCTGAAATGTTTTGAAAAATCTGCAATTTACAAAAATGACCGAATCCATTTTTGGAGCTTGTCAAAAACATTACGGGGCAAATTCATGCAAATTTTCAGAACCATAACCCTCTCCATTCAAAATTGATGCCTGAAAAACCAAAAGTTGTCGTTGGTTAAGTCGTCTTCTTTATTGGCAAACAGCTTCAAACTGTACATCAACGGCGCTACTTCGTGAAGTTTAGCTTCAGACTTCTTCAACTCTTTCAACGGTTTTTCGAAAAATTCGAAAATGGAGAGGGCGGACAGTAGAGCAGTTCGATGAGGACGCAATTCGTCAAGATATTCAGTCAAAACCGTATTTGGGATCATTGTCAGCTCACAGAAAAGTTCATTGACGTCTCTTGCTCAATAATAAAATGTGAACCACCTAGTCGGACATTGCAAATAGGGTTATCGATGGAGCTCAACTTTATTCTGTAAATAAAGTCAATAGAACATTCTTAAGCAGCGTATTCTACACTGGGATGAGGATAGCTTTAAACTACCGTAAATTCTCTAATAGAACGGCCCTCATAATAGAACGGCCCCCTAAAATAGACCGGCCCCTCACATATAGAAATGAATTAACACTTTGTTCAATAATTTGGTTAGATTTTTCAAATTGCTACTTATTGACCGGTTTCTAAATTTGTTCTGTCATACATTTGTGTCGTTTTTATGGAAAATCCTCAAGATTTAATGCAAATTTAAACACATTGAAAAGTAAACCATACCCTATAATATAACGGCCCCCTAAAATGTACTTTTCCTTTTCACTTGTTTTCACCGCTTCTATTAGTCTTTTATTCTCATAATTTTATACAGGTACAAGCCTGGCTCAATCAAAAACTATTTTTGATTTTTTCTCATCGAAACAGGGCGAATTGTTGCGTTTTCCCAACTCGGTGTTATGCATAATAACCGGTTTTGTTCGTTCGTTTCACGCGCTTCGAAATGACAACAACATATGTAGAACTCAACTTGTTATTAAGATGCTATACGAAAACAAAAGAGGAACGAAAACCGGGGAAACATTATTGGTACTTTTGAGCAATCTGATCCATAAACCATGGACGCCCGCCCTCTCTTGCCGTAAGAATTTCACATCCAGTGTCTGTCACCAAGAGTGTCTGCTCGAATTGGGCAGAGCGTTTTCCGTCTCTCTGAAAATCGTAGGTGTATAGCGGAAAATGCAAGAAAAATGGCTACCGTGACGGCAGTCCAATCATCCGGCCATTTGTCGTCGTGGAAAGTTCCCGCATTGATCATTGGCTCGATTGTGAACGAATTACCAGCCTTCATGACGCCAGTTGCGTTGTTCTCTAAAGTTTAAAAACTTAATTTCTTAACTAGAAGATTCTCGGCGGCATTCGACAGCGCAACGCTTAAAACACGTCAAGTGCCTTCAGTATACAAATTTCGAAAAACAGACAAAAATCTTTTGAAAAATGGTTTTCCTGTCGTTTTTCAGTTTCCTGTACAGTACCGCTCAAAAGTATATTAAGTTTTGGTTTTTAAAGTATAACTTTTGAATGGAGACGGTTATGATTCTGAAAATTTACATTAATCTGTCCCGTAATGTTTTTGACAAGCTCCAAAAATGGATTCGGTCATTTTTGTAAACTGCTGATTTTTCAAAAAATTTCAGATGCCAACATTTTCGACCCAAAAATATTTTTTTTTCAGATTTTTCAAGACTCGAGATTTATTTTCAAAATGAAGTTTCAAAACTAAACGTATGATTTTAGTTGACTATGGGTTGATCGGACAATTTTCAGCTGACTTACAGCACTTTGAGTATCAGGAGTCCACATGGGTAAGCCAACTTTAACTTTTATTGAGAATCACCAAAACCGAATAAAATCAAATAAACTTTGCTTTTAAAAAGTTTCTATCTAATTCGCCTTAAATTTTTTCGGTTTTGGTGATCCTCAACAAAAGTTATAGTTGATTTACCCATGTGGACTCCTGATACTCAAAGTGCTGTAAGTCAGCTGAAAATCGTCCGATCAACCCATAGTTAACTAAAATCATACTTTTCGTTTTGAAACTTCATTTTGAAAATTAATATCGAGTCTTGAAAAATCTGAAAAAAAAAATTTTTGGGTCGAAAATGTTGGCATCTGAAATTTTTTGAAAAATCAGCAGTTTACAAAAATGACCGAATCCATTTTTGGAGCTTGTCAAAAACATTACGGGACAGATTCATGCCAATTTTCAGAACCATAACCCTCTCCATTCAAAAGTTATACTCCAAAAACCAAAACTTAATATACTTTTGAGCGGTACTGTACCTAAATACAGTATTCCCTGATTAACTGCTTGTAGACAGTTGTTAGAATGTAAGTAGACTGTTTAACCTCATCCTAACTGCTCGCACTCTTATATAATCTCCAACCCTCGCTAGACTGTCTATTTTTTTTTAAACGAGAGGTTCTTATGGTACGTCCAAAGTGAGAAAAACGCAACAAAAAAATAAGGAAAAAGGCGTCCAAAGTAACTTGGTTTTGTCGTTGTGTTTCCTAAAGTTAACCGCCAAACTTTTGCGCTTTTTTAGACTTTGGACGTACCATTACACATAACCAAATTAAATTAAACTCGACAAACGGCTCTGGGACGTTTCAAAACAAGACGTTTCAAAAACTGCCACTTCAAAACTAGGACGGTTCAAAACTTTGAGTGAAATTGTGCGTCACGGTGTACGCACTAGTGACACCAGAACACACGCACATTAAATGTTTATTTTCGTTTTGTCATTGTTTTAAACTCTTTTCACGCGTTTTGCTCTCGTTTCGCATTTTTTAAATCGACAAAAGACAAAACATGAGCTCGGCGAATTTGACAAAATTTAAATACCGGCAAAAAATTATTTTTAAAAAATGCGAAACGAGAGCAAAACGCGTGAAGAGAGTTTAAAAATGACAAAACGAAAAAAGAAAATGAATATTACGTGAAAAGAGTTTAAAACAATGACAAAACGAAAATAAACATTTAATGTGCGTGTGTTCTGGTGTCACTAGTGCGTACACCGTGGCGCACAATTGCACTCAAAGTTTTGAACCGTCCTAGTTTTGAAGTGGCAGGTTTTGAATCGTCCCAGTTTTGAAGTGTCCCAGTTTTGAAACGTCCCAGTTTTGACACGTCTTGTTTTGAAACGTCCCAGTTTTGAAACGTCTTGTTTTGAAACGTCCCAGAGCCCGACAAACAGCTAAAAACAGTATAATAAGCAATCAAGATAAAAAAATGCAATCACTGGCGCTGCGTTGGCGCCAAGCCTGCTTTCGGGTAATTATGTACACCCCTCCCCCAACCGCCAAGTGACAAAATAAGTTCACACATCTCACTTGCATAATGCGGAATATTTGGAGCAGTGTGGAAGAGTCGATGAATGCCATGGCCGCAGTAGCCCTTGACGACGGAAAACCCGTTCGCATTCGCATGCTTCTGAATCACGTTGCCAATCTCGCGGAATTTGACGCCCGGTTTCACTGAAAGAAAAGGATTATAGAGCGGGAGAATGAGATTATTAAAATTACCGATTGCGATGGCCTGCTGTAGGCATTCGTAGGTCACTTGAACGAGTTTCCGCGACTCTTCATCCACTTTATCGCCAACCAGGAACGTCTCGTTGAGATCTCCATGGAAGCCGCGGTGGTAGACGGTTACGTCAACTTAAACGAAAATTTATATTTAGGGGTGTGTAAGACCGGCTTGCGCTGACTGGTCCTTTAATGACAGTAATTTTTGGCAGGAAGTTGGCAGCTTTTTGGCACGAGGCCGCCACATTCGGCAAAATGTATTTTTTAGAACCATTCAATTCTAAATTTCATGGATTTTCAATTGCAAGAACAATGAAAATTTATGGGGAAAAAAATATATAATTTTCTGGAAATTGTGGTCGTCGGCTTTCTAGGCCACGCTCGTGTACTCCGCGCGTCGCACGGTGTCCAGGATTTGAAAAGTGGGCGGAGCCGAACAAACGCGCCCCACTGGATTTTTTCGCGCGAAATTCAAATTTTGACGCGTTTTTCATGTTTTTCGGGAAAAAAGCATAAATTCTTAATTTTTGCCCAAATGTGCTCCAACGGAATTTTAGCTGAGGTCTTTAGAAATTTTTTAAGCTTAAGAACGTCGAATTTGGTTTAGCCACCATTTTGAAATAATCGTTTTTAGCATTGCGGACCTAAAAAAGTGAGTTTTTGGTGTTTTTGCAGGATAAATCTTTCTGGAGTCATTCAGGATCGGAAAAATAGTTTTTTTTCCTTATTCAAATGACGGAAAAAAAAGAAAAAAATCCGTGGCCACGAGAGTTTTTTTTTCCGTTGCTTTTCTAGGCCATCGCAAAAGTTTTTTAGGCCCTCCGCCAATGTGCTCAACCGATTTCCAACAACCGGTTTTCACCGGTTTTTATTCAAAAAACCGGTGGAAAAAAACCGGTTGTTCGAATAACCGGTTATTCGAAACAACCGGTTTCTATTCTGATAAAAACCGGTGTTTTGTGTGCAAACACAGCGACGCGCAATTGCAGATACATTGAATAGTACGCGCAAAGTTGTTTTTTTGCGGCTCCACAAGGTCTGAATAATTAATTCTTCATTCATCTTAAAATTTACGTTTTTTTCATCTTTGAAAATTATATTTCTCTTGGTAATTAAGAAATTTCGTTTTATTTCAACAAAAAGTAAAAAAAAATAACAAAAAAAATAAAGAACGAATGAATGAAAAAAAAAACAAATGTATTTTAGTAATTTGATCAGCTAAATCTAGTCGAACAAAAGTAATCGTCCTCGTTTTCAGAATTTTAAGATTCCGCTCTGACTTTTCCTGGATCTTCCACATCATCCGTATCAATGTAATCGTACTCGAGGTCGTCTTCGTGGTCTTCGTTTTCGTCTCATAAATCAAACCTGCAATAAAAATAGCATGAAATAATCCAAACTTTCATCATGGGGAAAAATATTACTTTTTGAGAGGAGTTCCGAAAAAAACCGACCTGGTGATGGTCAGGGTTCCGGCCGGGGCGACGAAGGCGAAAACAGCCAGGGCGTCAGGTGGAGCTGGGGCGCATTAAACGAAAGGCTTATCCTTCTTTGGCACTTCGACGGCACGGGTGATGGCGACGTCCTTGGAGCCGACTGGGTGATGCGGTACTCGTTGTTGTTGGTGAACTTGATTTTCAAGAAAATCTTGTCGGCTCCGCCATTGACGATAAAAAAAATATTTTTTTTTTCAAAAAATTAATTTCCTAGCTTACCTTTTTGTTTTTCTTGCGTATTCATCTGGGTGAGTTTTTTTAAGTGCGATAATTTATTTGAACATGCCACAATTTTTTGATTCGAATCAATCGGCTTATCGAATACTTTGCATACTGGAGACGTCATTTGGCTGAAAAATTCAAAATTCGGGAAAGATTTATAAAAAAATAGAGGAAAAAAGAAGCAAAAACTAGAAAAGCAAGCAAGATTTGAACATTTAAGATTAAAGAAAAAAAAAACAACTTTGGTCCGCAATTGCGCGTCGCTGTGTTTGCACACAAAACACCGGTTTTCACCGGTGGAAACCGGTAGAAACCGGCGGAAACCGGTTTTTTTCACACCGGTGGAAACCGGTTTTTTTGTAACCGGTGGAAACCGGTTTCTACCGGTTTTCACCGGTATTAAAAAACACCGGTTTTTATCGGTTTTTGCCACCGGTGGAGCACATTGCCCTCCGCTGTGAGACCTGCGAAATATCGATTTACGGGCGAATAAATTTTGAATTTTTTTTTGGAGAATTGATCGTATTTTATTGCTTACTTCCAATGAATTTCTGTATATTTTCAAAAACAATTTTCAAAAATTATTCGCCCGTAAATCGAAATTTCACAGGTCTCACAGCGGAGGGCCTAAAAAACTTTTGCGATGGCCTAGAAAAGCAACGGAAAAAACTCTCGCGGCCACGGATTTTTTTTTCTTTTTTTCCGTCATTTGAATAAGGAAAAAAAACTATTTTTTCCGACCCTGAATAACCCCATTACGAAAATCGAAGTTTCGGCAATTTTATGGTATTGTCCATTCGCGAAAAAAGCAAGTGCGCTCCACGAAACTTAGTACTTCGTGGATTTCATTTTCATCTCCAAATTATTTCATTTCACGTTGAAATTGCACGTGAATTGAAATAATTTGCCGACGAAAATGAAATCCACGTAGTACTAAGTTTCGTGGAGCGCACTTGCTTTTTTCGCGAATGGACAATATTAAAAGATAAAATGCATACATTTTACAAAGAAAAACAGGTTTTACTGAAAGAAAAATAATAAAATCAATTTAAAAAAATTCGAGAGTCCAAGAATGCGCAAGCACCGAAAGTGCGCCATGCTAGTTTGCTGGGGCGCCAGAAAATAAGGCTCCGCCCAAATTTCCAATCCTGGACACCGTGATAAGACCAATTTCAATGTGATTTTCGTAACTATTGTGAAAACAAAAAAATTGCAACGCGGTGTTTGCGTACTTTTGAAATTCAAACGAAAATGGAAACAAATCTCTTCATTTCCCATTATATTTCTTTCATTGTCGTTTGAATTTTAAAAGTACGCAAACACCGCGTTGCAATTTTTTTGTTTTCACAATAGATTCTTCACCCAAAACTACATTTTACAGCAGATTCCTCAGAAAGATGGCACCTCCTTTCATTCATTTTTCTAGTGATTATTATTTTTTTTTTATTTTATGGATCTTCAATCAGCAAATTTTACCTACCATTGCAAAGATCCCCGTTGTCCAATTTCCGCAAATCCGGAATCCCGTGACAAATAACCTCGTTCACAGACGTACAACAGCTTTTTGGGAACTTGTAGTATCCAAGAGGACTCGGATAGCAATCTCTCTCAATCGCAGCTTCATGCACAATTCGATCCAATTCGTCTGTGGTGACACCCGGCTCGCACGCTTTTGCCGCTTCATTAAGACATTCGCGTCCCAGTTTGCACGCCACTTTCAGCCCTTCCTTTTCCTCGTCGGTGAGCACTTTGACGATACGCTCGTTCTTCGACTGTCTCTCTTCAAGCGAGTGTCCTTGCGGGTGAAGAGCGTAGTCTGGGCGAGGGATGTGCTCCGGTACAGCGCGACGATCGGAGACACGAGCCGGACGGAGAGATCCGGTGAACTAAAAATGATTGTTTTAGGACCTATTGTGTTTTCAATCGACTTGCGACATAAAAACGTGAGTCTGCATTCACCGTTATGTCTGCGTCTCTTCAAATATCACTGTGTTCGCGTGGTCGCGTACAAATAAGTGGTCGGAGTTTCGCGTTCTCATGTCGCAAGTCGATTGAAAACACAATATTGATAAGATTCACGGTGTCCCGGACGGGAAAAGCGCCGCTAGGAACAACTGCTGGCGCATCTCTCGTTCTCTCTCCCTCATCACCACAGCGCAGCTATTTTTTCAACGGGAATTTGTTTCTTTTTTTGATTTTCAGCAAAACTAGACCACTTTTTGAAAATCTGTAATTAAAATATATTCTTCAGGTCAAATGCTTTATTTTTATTACAAAAACCACGAGATTGGTGCAGAATTGACGGAAGAGATGCATTTTTAAAAAATTAGTACAGAATTTTACTAAAAACTCAATTTTCTGCAACATAATAATGCATTTCAAATGTCTCCCTTGTGCAGAATTTTCTCGCGAACATTTTAATACCACGACCAGCTCGAAACGTGCGAATTCGGTTTTTTTCTTGATGTTTCAACATTTTAAAATGCATCTTCTCCGTCAATTCAACACCAATCGTGGTGTTTTTGTAATAAAAATGAAGCATTTGACCTGAAGAATATATTTTAATGACAGATTTTCAAAAAGTAGTCTAGTTTTGCTGAAAATCAAAAAAGAAACAAATTCCAATTGAAAAAATAGCTGCGCTGCGGTGGTGAGGGAGAGAGAAGAGAGTGCAGACAGTTGAAGACATTTTTCCACTTTGGGACACCGTGAGATTCGTTTTTTGACATTATTTAAAATTTTTTAACGTTTTTTTTTTACATTGTTTGACATTTTTTGATATCTATGAATAGGGAAAAACAAAAAGAAAACTTTTTTTTCTCCTATGAATAGGTTCATTAGTAAAAATCCATTGGAGCTGGCCGGCAAATCTTACCGAATAGCACGGCCACGGATTGTACGGTCCGTTCGCGTTAGTGTGCGAAAATTTGTGGATCGGCCAGAACGCTTTGAAGCACGTCTGATCACAGAAGAACGCGTCGGGGAGGGACATTTTGATGCACGTCGGGCACCGCAGTTTCGCAGCTTTTTGGCATCCGATGCACTGTTTTCCCGCCAGTTCATCCATTATGCGATAACTGGAAAAAAAATGCTTTCAGACCATGCATGATCAGACGTCATTTAAAAAATCGCGACAGAAAAACCGGTAGTAAAATAATCACCGTGTCGAGGGCTTTTATAGAGTGGGGAATAAATATGAAGCCGCATTCAAAACGGTGTAAAATCGTTCAAACATGAGATTGTTCTCTACAAATGTAACAAAATTTTCATTAAACAACAACAACAAATAAGTGACATTAACAGTTTTCAAACCGTCCACCTTTCGCCGCAATGACAGCTCAGAGGCTCTTCGGGTACGAGTCAATGAGGGCACGCAGGTGTTGACATCAAGATCGCCCCACACCTTCTTCAAAGAGACGTTCAAGGCTTCTAAATTTGTGTTATTCTTTGTGGCGATTTGCTGGGTTTCGGTTTCAAACCCGGACTCGAAGCAGGCCATTCAGCGGCATTGATGAAACCTGGGAAATCGGCTTCGCACCATTGTTGTGTGGCTTTTGCACATGGAGCAGGTGCTCCGTCTTGCTGGAAGATTCAATCACGAATTCAGAAGTGGAAATGGGACCAAGGAAGCACTTCGGACTCCAAAATTGTTCCGTCCAGCCACGTTTTTTTTTTCTTTCCGCGTTTCGCTCACTGGAGAGTTCCTGGATTTTAGTTGCGCATCTAGTAAATCAAAGATAATTGATCTTGTTCTACAACAATTCTTGTCATTAAGGTAGGTAAATAGGTGATATTTAAAAGGCGTATAAATTTATCACATTTTGATTGATTGGATATTATTCAGAACAGCAAAAGAAAAGAAAAAAAAAGAAAGAACGGTAGGTATTGAGCAAGAAGGAAATAATGCGGTTATTCACAAAGTTTCAAAAGCAAAAAAAAAAATGCATTTTTTGCTTTATTTTTTTTTGTTTGGTACTTCGAGAATAACCCCATAAAAAAGTAAGTGTAAATAAATGGCATAAAAGAGACAAAGAGATCAGCAACAACAGACAGATCACAGCGACGGAGCAACCAAAAAACAAAAAAACTCAATTATGAAGAGTCTGTGGTCGTGTCAAAAACCTTCCACGGCTCATCTCATCCTTCTGAACCACCGATCGACCCACCGCAACCGCATTCGATAGGCGGACCGTAGAAAGTTGTGCGGCCGCCTGAGCAATCGCAGAATCCAGCGTGGATTGCCCTTTCTCTGACATCATCATGTTTCTACCATAGATAATCGCCCCCGCTTGCTCATCTGGACGATCCACAAACCTTCGCAGCAACTCTTCCGACTCCTTTGACGCTTTCAACGATTCTGAAGCCCTGGAAGCGTACATTGACTGCCCTAGTGCACTTTCTCGAGCCATCGCCATAGCTTCCACCGTTTTTCTTCCACTTCTGGTGAACGGAAGACTTGGCATATATCCATGCTCGAGTGGTCGAATATACGAAGCAGTCAATCCGCCATCCGCCTGCTTCTGCTTCTCCTTTCGGATTAAAAACAATTTAGGACTTTTGAAAAACGTTGGTTTGTACTCATTAAGCGGCGACGACGACGTATCCACATCTTCCATCTGTGTCGCTGCTTTTGCCCACGGGCGATGCGAATCGTCGAGAAGATTGTCGAGCATTGACTCGTCGTTCATTTCCATCGAATTGCTTTGGTGAATTGGCGCAGCCTTCTTTTTCCTCATCTTTTCCAGCTCGATAAGAAACGTTTTCCGATTTTGGATGAGTGAAGGTCGTGTCACTTTCAAGTGTCCGGTTGTCTCGTGAATCATTTCGTTGTTCAGTGCGTAATCGTAGAAGAGTGCTCCAAATTCTGCGTACAGTGTCACATAGGCGTCACGATCGGCCATCTTTCTATCGTTGTAAATCTCGTTTTCGTAGATGATTTTCTGAAAATTGCATACGGTTTTTGGTGATCAGAGTGCAAGCTCCGCCTTCTTTTGAAGGATTTTGCCCGAAAATCAAAATTTTTGTAATCGAGAAATAGTGAAAAAAAAACAAGACCGGCAGATTTTCCTGCATTCTATAACAGCTCCTGTACGAAAATCGTGCCGCAGACTTGCAAAAGGGGCGGAGCTTGTTAATATATATTTTTTTAATTTTCTGCCGGTTTCAGATAAAACATCGAGGAACAAACCACGCCCCTTTGCAAGACTGCGGCACTGTTTTTGTGCCATTTTTAAGCACTTTCTGTACAAAAATCGTGCCGCATACTTGCAAAAGGGGCGGAGCTTGTTTTTTCCCCCCGATTTCAGATACAAAAATCGAGGAACAAGCCCCGCCCCTTTGCAAGTCTGCGGCACAGTTTTTCTGCCATTTTAAATCACTTTCTGTACAAAAATCGTGCCCCAGACTTGCAAAAGGGGCGGAGCTTGTTCGTCTTTTTTCCCCGGTTTCAGATACAAAAATCGAGGAACAAGCCCCGCCCCTTTGCAAGTCTGCGGCACTGTTTTATGCCATTTTAAAGCACTTGCTGTACAAAAATCGTGCCGCAGACTTGCAAAAGGGGCGGAGCTTGTTCCTCGACTGAAATTTTCGTCTATTTTCATACAAAAATGGTTTTTAAAAAAACTAAAAAATTTGGATTTTTACATTTTTAGACTGAAGCCCCGCCCACTTTTTCATCAAATTTCCGCAAAAATCGAATTTTTAAAATTATTTTCCGGATTTTTTTGTGGAAATTTGACGACAAAATGCTCTGGGACGTTTCGAAACTTTAGTTCATTTTTAGCGGTGAATTTTCCAGTAAATTTTGGTTTCGAAACGTCCTAAGACCTTTTTTGGCGGCAAAAAAACTTTGAAAATTAAATTTTAAAACTAAAAATTTGTAATTTTTTAAACAAATTTTTTTTTCCAAAATAAAAAACGCCTCACCATAATCAGCTCGACAGTCTTATTCTGAACGACTTCCATCCGCTTCGTCTCCGATTCAACAATGATTTTTCGCATTTTAGTCATCGTCGTTCTCACCGAATTCAAAACATCGTCTCGTGAAGATTGAAGCGAGCAGAAAATGTCGTGCATTCGCGGTAGGACCACAGTTTCGATGGTCTGGAAAGTGGGACGTTTCGAAACTTTTTCTGCATTTTGTCGTCGCGGTGTCAAGAATGTGTGCAAACACCGCGACGACAAAATGCAGAAAATGTTTTTAAACGACTTACAAGATTTCCAAAGGCGAAAAATGTGCAGAGCACCCCGTAAATCGACACCGGATCGTGATTTCCGCTGAGAACTTTGCGCAGAATTTGGATTATTCGCACGTTTAGATTTTGTGATTGATACTGTCTGTAACCGGGCTATTTTTTCCACAAAATTCAAAATAAATCGACTCACTCTGACAACAACACAAGTATCCTCCCAGCCGCTTCTCTCAATCGAAACTCCACTTCTAAATCTCGAACAATCTTCTCTCGATCATCATTCGTCAACTCCGACGAGCCAGGTAGTACTGTAGCTTTCGCTTTGAGACCCGAAACTTTTGAATAATCAACAATTGGCACCATGCTTCGACTGACTACGGTAGAAATTAGAGCGGGCACGAGGACGTACAACTGGAAGAAAAAAAAGAAGAAAATTAAATATTTCAGAGAAAGATCGAGAACTTACATATTTTTCCAGCCGAATATTCGGATTCTTCATTAGACTCCACGTCAACTTGAGCAAATTTGAAAGACCGCGAACATTTCGAGTTCCGATATGCAGTCTGACGCCTTCTGCGATGAGAATCACAAATCGACCGGCAAGAAATTGAATTCCTGTATCCGTTTCGATGCACTCGAGGATTTTTTGTCTTTGAAGTGCGGTGCCAGTGATCAGAATGTTTGTTACTTCAGTGTAGAGCACTTGATGCTCCTGAAAATTAGTGTGTCTGAACTTTGGAAAATCATTCCAAAAATACTCCCGGCCATCTCATTAGGACCGATTTCGATTTCAGTCAGCCCAAATTGTTTTTTATCACGTTATGACAAGGAGTAATTTTTGACATAATTTCTCCAAAGTTTCAGATCAATTTGAGCATTTTTGCATAATTTTTTTTGGGCATTTTTGTGCGAAAACCCGGAGAATGCTCCGATTGGCCTGAAATGTTGGGAAATATTGGCAAAAACAGTTCCGGGCATGCTAAAAATATCGATTTTCTGCAACCTCGATATTTTTGTCCAAATTTTTCTGAGCATATCCAGGACTGTTCTTAACATAATTTCCCAAAATTTCACGTCATTCAAAGCATTCTCCGAGTTTTCCCTAACTTTCTTCTTTTTTTTTTCCATTTTCTGAATAACCTCATTACGGAGAGGTCTTACTACTCAGAGCTGAGTGAAATAACAGTCGGCCGTAAGTGTGTGCCTTATCGACAAAGATTCCAGAAATGTATCGGTAAAAATTCGAAAAATTGTCCAAATAACGCAGCACGCAATTTCGAATGAACCTATTCACAAAACCGGAAAAAAAAGAAAAAAAATTGTGGGAAAAATCGGAGAATGTTCCGATTGACCTGAAATTTTGAGAAATATCAGGAAAAATTCTCCCGTACACGCTCAAAAAATTTTGGACCAAAATATCGACTTTAAAAATTTTCAGAAAAATAGATATTTTGATCCAAAATTTTTTGAGCGTGTACAGGAGAATTTTTCCTGATATTTCTCAAAGCTTCAGGTCAATCGGAGCATTCTCCGACTTTCCTTTTTTTCCGGTTTAGGTCCAGATAGGTCCAGAAGTTTTTTTGTTACCATTTCTTTTTAATAAAAAAGTTCGCTTTAAAAAGTTTTTTATTTATTGAACGAAATTGCGCGCCGCCATATTTAGCCAATTTTTTCGATCAATTTATCGAAAATTTGTTTTTCAATAAGGCGTGCGTTTTTAGTTTTAGTTAAGCATGCAAACCAAATTTTGATCCCCACAGCGCTTCGAATGTAAAAATCCAATAAAAATATTTTTATTAGATTCAAAAATGTATACATTTGAATCACAGAGTATAAAAGAAAATTAGGAAAAAAAAACAAAAATTATTAAAATTCCTCAATTTTCGGCCTGATCAGTAGATGAGTTCGAGCAGTTTCACGTCCAGGAATATCTTCACGTGTCAAGAATGATGGCTCAGCGAAAGTTCAGGATGGTTCTGCTGAAGTCTTGGAAGCTCAATCCATAGCTTTTTGCGACAAATCCATGAAGATGGGCATGGTAAATAAATACAAAAATTTCCGTGGATAATAAAACAACACAAATACACAAAAATTAAATAGATTGGATTAAAATAATTTGAAAAAAAACATAAATTTATGCTTCAAGCAGTAGGTAAAAAAAAATATGAAATTCGCGCGCAAGGGCTTTTCGAAATGTTGCGGAGCCGTGAGTCTTACCAGTGAAAATGTCTGCGTCGATACTCTCTTTTCCGGGAGAGCTTCTCGTTTCACCCCGGGCTGTCCGTACCCATATAGTCGTTGTGTTTCTTGCAGTTCTTCTTCAAACTTCTGACGCACTTCTGACGGCACCACATTCTCGGGAACACAAGGTTG